>OX451737.1:1463757483-1465111709 GCA_948472305.1 Vicia faba
AAAATTGAATTTTTAGATAGACAACAAAAACCTAGTTGATAGCTTGAACGGAAATGAAGAGGATTGCACCTTTAGAGGAAAAATCTATGACTCTATCAAAAGGAAGATGAAGAACTTCCCAAGGTGAAGGGTTTCACACACAAATCACACAAACAACATGATAGCTCATAATCTGGCTAAGAATTCTCACAATTCATATAAGGGTATTTGGATTGAGGAGACCTGGATTTTTAAAAAGTCCTTTAGTGTATGGAATGTAGCCTAAATCGTTCTGCAATGTTTTAAATAAATAAAAAAGAACAAAAACAGGGTAGAATAATTTTTTGGTTAGGAGAGTAGACTTTTATATTTATATTAAAATGTATATGAATATTTTTAAAGCTATCTCATAAGCATAAATGTAATAGATTTTTTCAAAATAATTATTTTACATAAATAAAAATAAATTTAAACATAGTTAAAGAATTTTCAAAATGTAAATTGATATTTATTATTTAATAATAACTTAAAATATAAATAATATGTGGATATTTAAATAATTTGAGCAAATATCTCAAGTAATTATAAGCAATACTTCAATTATTTAAAATCAAAAGATCATTATTTATTTTGAGAGGAAAAATGTCAATTTTTAGTAATGAGACAAAGTTTGAAAAATAATAATTTTTAAAAGCTAATAATGTATAATTAATATTTTAATTATGTAGAAATCAAAATATTAATATTTATTTAAAGAAGAAAAATACCAATTTTAAAAATGAGACAATTGTATCGACTCTTCAATTTTCAAGAAATTATAACGTTTAAAAATTAATATTGTAAAACATTACAAATTAAATTATTAAATCAAACATTATTTTAATTATTTAGTTATAAATTAAAAGAAAGAATTTTTTTTTAGTTATAACATGTTCAATTGATTTGTATTTTCTACTATTTTGTTGTGTGTGATAGTTTTGTTTAGAATTTAAATTTAAAAAATGAACTTGTAAAATTATGATATTTTAGAAAAACAAATTAGATGCCAATAATATTTTTAGAGATCGACTCATTTTAATAATTATATAATTTTTTTATAGTGATAGGTTTATTCAACCAAAATTTTTGATTTTATACGATTTAGTCATGTGATACGATAAATACCTCGATGATTCAACCAATAAATTAGAACTCAATTCCCTAATAATTCGATGATCAGTTGAGACTTTAAAAAAATAGATGTTGTTTCTCATATATATATATATATATATATATATATATATATATATATATATATATATATATATATATATATATATATATATATATATATATATATATATATATATATATATATATATATATATATATATATATATATATATATATATATATGACAAAAACATTCATGTAAAAAAATACCAAGAAATTTAATACTATCACTAATATTTACTAAATTTTATCTTCATATCACAACTATTTCTTTAATCACATCATCTTGAAATTATATTTTCATTCTCTTTAATTTATACAATCATATGTTATCTTGATCTTTTTTCTCTAAAATTTACCAAAACTAATTTATAAATTTTATTTGAAGAGGTGACGTACTATTTTAATGAAAACCATAGTAGTTTTATCGGTTTGCAGTATCTATGAAAACCATTTTCATGTGAGTGAATAATTTGTCAAACCTATCGTATTTGTCGGATTACATACATTTGTCTCTGAAGAAAGTTTTCATGCACCTTACTAATAACAGGAGAAACTAACGTGATTTATTCTTTAGGTTGATTAGTACAGACAACATAAAACAACACTTAAATCATAATGCTTTTATTATATAATATGGAGAACAAAAGCACAATTTTCTTTCTCTGTTTTACACTCACATTCATGTCTTTGCGATAACATTGTAAATAAAGGATTGAAATGAATATAACAAGAATATATATTTCATGCCTTGTAAACCTTATATATATATATATATATATATATATATATATATATATATATATATATATATATATATATATATATATATATATATATAAATATATATATATATATATATATATATATATATATATATATATATATATATATAAATATATATATATAAATATATATATATATATATATATATATATAAATATATATATATAAATATATATATATAAATATATATATATATATATATATATATATATATATATATATATATATATATATATATATATATATATATATATATATATATATATATATATATATATATATATATATATATATATATATATATATATATATATATATATATATATATATATATATATATATATATATATATATATATATATATATATATATATATATATATATATATATATATATATCTTATTTAACATATATTCTTGATAGCATTTTCTAGACCCAAGTACCATTATATTCCGTAGGGCACTTGTTTGGCCATGTTAGAGTGTTTGGTGCATGAAACACAAGAGTCACTATTTGCTTTTATACAAATCATACGTGCATGTCTCAATTTTAATGATAATGACGTGCACTTTATTTTCCAAAAGTCAAGTTTTTTTTGTGAATTTTTAACATTGTTATATCGTGGCGAAGTTTGAAATTATGAGTGAATAATTGGATGGACAAGTTGCATAATTTTTCAATACACCAGGTCACCCACACACACGATGAGTTATTACATATTCCAAAAATGTGTCCTTTCAAAGAGACTATTTTCATCTAACAAAGATATAGTACAAGATTGCCTAAAAATAGATGAAAAATCTAATTGAGACGAGAAATTAGGTTACATACATTACTATATTTATTTATAGATAGATTGGATTTGGCATTTTAAATATCCAAAACAAATAATTGATGTATTCAAAGTAATTTTTTTCTACTGGCAATGTATGTTCACCAAGTTGGGTTTACAAATTTCATTATTGATGAGCTATAGATGCAATATATTTTTCCTGTAAAAATAATGCTTTATTGTTTTTCATTTTACTTTTTCCTTAATATTATATACCCTTTCACTACTATTGACAATTTTATTTTGGCTTCAAACGCCGATTCTTAGCATATTGACTTCGTGCCGGCTCTTCTCTTTGTACTGTCTCAATCTTTGCTTTTATAATCTGCTCATTTGCCCTTTCCATAACACAAACCAACATAGATATTTATGAAATGATAAATATGATAATCCATCAAATGATGAAATTTTTAAATTCAAAAATAGATATTTTCACTACAACTTACCAAATATATATTAGCCACCCAAATGGATATAATTGTCGATGTTTTAGGCACAGCAATCGATGGTGTTAAAAAAATCACTACAACAAAAAATATTTTTAATAGCGTTTTTAGCCTTTAATAACACTTTTAAGTGTCATTAATCCCTACTTCAATAATATTTTTTAAGTGCTATTAAAAGTTATGTTTACTTATAAAAAATAAAAGTTATGTTTATAATTTTTTTTTTTTAATGTGCTATCATAGACAAAGTGAAGTTTCTTGTAAATTAGGTTTTTGTGCTTACTGTATTTTGCAAAATAACAACATGAATAAGTGTTTAAAGTGTTCAAGATTGATCTAATTTGCTTAAGTTGTATGGAGAGGTAGAAGGGACACATGCTGGATACGATGTCCTAACATGATGGTACGACATCTAGGCCATGAAGAACAAGACATTACTTTTGTGTTTTGAAACTTTTCGGTTCAAAGATTAGATTAAATTTTATTGTTATTGATTTAACAAATATAAAGAAGTGATTTGTTTGACCGATGGATGAAGATTATTTCAGATTTAAGTGGAGATTTAAATTTGAATTTAAATTGAAATAATCATATCTTGTAAGAGAGATTTAAGGAATAAATAATGTCCAATAGATTTTGCATTATTTCCAAATGAAATCAAATCATATATACATGAAGAAAAATACAGAATCATTGTGCTATATAAGGAGCTCAAACCTACATTTCAATTCAAGCATTCACGTTGAAGAACTTAGAGTACTAGATTTACAAGAGAGTCATTGTTATTTTATATACACCACACTATGATTCAGCAACTTAGCATAGTTATAGGTTTGTCTAATTGAGTTGTAAGATTCAACATCACTCATAATTGTGATTGAAGTTGATCATTAAGGTTTAGTGTTTGTAGTCCAAACATTTGGGATTAGTGTTTGACAGAAAGTGAAAGGGTGTCTCATATCTAGGAGAGTCCTAAATAGAAAATCTTTGGGTAGTGTTAGGAAAAGGCATTAAACAACATAGGTTTTGTATTTTCTTGTAAGACTAATTGTACTAAGCTACTAATAGTGATTTTTCTTTCTTGGATTGGAAGCCAACCCTCCATACATAGGTGTGTTAGAATAATAATACAAGTGTGAGTAAGTGGGGAAATAGTCTCACATTAGATAGGAATATGGAGACTTGAGCATATATAAGTGGGAGAACCCACTCACCTATCACCTTAAGGTTTTAGGTGGATAAATGGTGTGTCTCCCACAATGGTGTGTTGCTCAAACGCAAAGTCCCTACAAAGTGTAAGAATGCTCCTCGCACGCTCCTCGCTCGACCCTTCGAGTTGCACTAACAAGGTGAAAGGTTCATTGAACTGGGTTACAAATTGATTGTGTTATTTATTAGTTTTCTGCTTCACCATCATGTACGCGCTAATTGTGATGGTTTTGGTTTAACTTGTTAGACCAGTTGTCAGGACATCGCGTGCGACATCTATCCCCCGAGGAACAAAATTTCAATTGGCAACATAGCAGGTGAAACACCCCATTTTATTTTTATTAATACTAATGGAATACATGTGCGTTCGTACGAGTACTGGTGTGGTACACACATTTTTCTAAAATGTTATAAAAATGAAATAAAAGAAAAATAAAAATATTTAACCAAAAGATTTTATTATTTGGAAAAGAGATAATAAATCGATTTCTATAATTTTTTTCGCATATAAAAATATTTTAATCAACAATATAATTTTTTCTGTATATAAATATTTTTGAAGATTAATTTAGATTTAAATGGAGATTTAAATTTGAATTTAAATTGATATAAGTCATATATTTTTGGAGAGATTTAAGGAACAAATAATATCCAACAGCTATTTATGTTTGAAATCAAATCAAATATCCATGAAGAAAAGACAATAATCATTATGTTATATAAGGATCTAAAACCTATATTTGAATTCAAGCATTCACATTGAAGATCTTAGAGTGCTAGGTTTACAAGAGAGTCCTTGTTATTTTATGTACACCACACTATGTTTCAGTAAGTTGGTATAGTTGTAGGTTTGTCTAGTTGAGTTGTAAGTTTCAACATCACTCATAGTTGTGATTGAAATTGATCACTAAGGTTTAGTGATTGTAGTCCAAACACTTGAGGTTAGTGTTTGAGAGAAAGTAACAGGGTGTCTCATATTTAGGGAGAGTCCTAAATAGAAAATCATTTGGGAGTGTACAGGGAAAGGCATTGAACAACATAGGGTTTATCTTTTCTTGTAAGGCTAATTGTGCTAATCTAGTAATAGTGGATTTCCTATCTTAGGTTTGAAGTTAACCCTCCATCTTACAACAAGATTTAATTTTGCATCTGGACTTAAGTTTTGATGATGATTAACAATACATTATTTCTTAGTGAATAATTTTGTACCCTAACGATTTTTTCTAATGTGTAGCTTTTTCTCATATGTTCTGATTCTGAAGAAGTAGCGTGTGACATCACCAGTTTTCAAACTCAATACACTCTCACTCTGAAGTGATACAAAGTGCACTTTATAAAGGTTTAGTCATGTTTTGGAACGCTCCTAAACAACGATTATGAAGAACGGTTATCTAAAAGCTTCTAACAGTGACTCTGATGGGAGAGTTTCTGAAGATTTTATCAAGCTCTGATGATTCTACGCTCTCAAGTTTTGAGGTTCTGAAGACCAAGTTCTGGAGACTCTAAAGACAAGGTTTTGAAGACTCTAAAGACAAGGTTCTGAAGACTCTCATTTTTTTTTATATTTCTTAGATTGATTCATCAACACGCATTTTGAAGCCTCTGAAGATTAGAATATAAGATCTAAAAGGTTTTACTTGAGTGATTAGTACTTGGTACAAGATCAAATATTCCTATACTTCACTGATTTTTGTGGCGCAAGGACAATACTATGGAACCATTTTGTCTACCACTCTCTCTGACTCTTATGCAAGAATAAATTTGTTTTTTGGTGTTTATAATCTACCCTCCAACTGATCTTTCTATGCTTATATAAATAAACCATTAAAATATTGGAACAATAAATTTCCATGTGAACTTTTGCTAAGAGAACATGGACGAAAATATTTCATCTTTGTGAGAAAATTTGTAAAGCAAGGAACTTTTATTCATACACTTGCTCAAAAATACTTTTGTGTTAATCATTGTATTTCATTTGTGTAATATGCTTTCATAGAAGCATCTTTGTAAACACATCTTTTGTATCTCAACTTTTGAGTTGTTATTCCTTGAGAAACAAGGGTATAGTCAAAAGTCTCAAGAAGACATTGATAGTAGGTCTTTGTGGTGGTAATCAAGTTTAGTTATAATGGATTAAGTCCTTGTGATAAGGCAAAATTACCTTGGCGAGTGGACTGGAGGTAGCTTTGTTAACAGCGAACTAGGATAAAAATATTGTAATCATTATTTTTATTCTAAGTTCTTTGTTCTTTGATATTGGCCACAAAAAGTTTCATTATAGAAACACAATTCAAACCCCATTTTCTTGTGTTTCCTTTACTTCAGTTGGTATCAGAGCTCCAGTTCTAGTATTGATTGTTTATCAAACACTTCACCGTGTCAGATAAAGATCTAGATTATTTGTGAAACACAGTGGCAGGAGTACCTCCACCAATTTCACCCGTTGCTAATGAAAGAGGTCACTATAGTTCCAAACGTCTAGTTTTTTATAGAGAAAGATAGATTGGTGGAAAGACAGAATTGAAAGTTTATTTCTTGGCTATGATGTAGATCTAAGGGATATGGTAATTAATGGCTCCATACATCTTGTTGATGTTAGTGGTAACAAGTTAGAAAAAAAGAGTGATAAACGTTGAACAAAAGAAAGACTACAAAAATGATCATAGAGCTAGAACAATTCTTATGAATCCTATTTCTTTCACTAAGTATGAGAAGATCACAAATAGATACACAACTAAGTCTATATTTGACTCCTCGAGGATGGCTCGTGAAGGAAATGTTGAAGTGAAAGAAACCAAGGCGCTTGCCTAGACACAAAAGTAGGAAGCCTTCAAAATAGAGGATGATGAAACAGTTGAGAACATGTTCTCAAGGTTTTAGAGTCTAGTTTAAGGACCAAAGGTTCTGAACAAAGGTTACTCTAGTGCATATCATGTTAAAAAGATTATCATAAGCTTACCCAAGAAATGGATGCCTATGGTAACTGCATTGAAGTTGTCCAAGGATATGAGCAACACTTCTCTTGAGTAAATTGAGTTTTTTACGGAAATACAATAAATCAGTATTTTTTTTACTGTAATACAGTAAATTGAGTTTTTGCAAAAAATACAGAAAGTGGAATTTTTTTAATGAAAATACAGTATATCGAGTTTTTTGCGGAAATACATTAAATCGAGTTTTTTTACAGAAATACAGTAAAATGAGTTTTTTGCGAAAATACAATAAATAAATTTATTTTTTGGAAATACAGTAAATCATGCTTTTTTTTATAAAATACATTAAATCGAGTTTTTTCAAAAATACAGTAAATCGAGTTTTTTTACATAAATACTATAAATTGAGTTTTTTTTTGCAAAAATACTATAAATCGAGTTTTTTTGCGAAAATACAGTAAATCAAGTTTGTTACGGAAATTAAGTAAATCGACTTTTTGTCAGAAATACAAAAAGTCGATTTTTTCTGAAAATACAGAATATCGATTTTTTTCAAAAAAATACATAATATCGATTTTTTTCAAAAATACAGAAAAATAAAATAAATAAATAAATATATTTAAATTAATGTTTTGGATGAATGGATATCCATCTATTAAAATATTGTTTAACGAATGGATTACATAGATTGTTATCCTTAATGGATGAATTGGATTGAATGTTTTTAGGACGTTTTAGTGGATTGTTAATGGACTAATGAAGATCTACAACGTGGCATCAAGAATTACAATAAACGAATGCGAATTCACACAGAAAATCAAACCACAAGTTCGCTGATTATCACTTTTCACAAATGTTTAAAACATCAAGTAAGCTCAAATTCATCAAATTTATACATCAAACCTATCGTTTGGCCAGCTAAGAACGCAATGATCATGAATATAACAATTGAAGGCAATTGGATATGGAGATGCAAGCTCAAATTCAGATCTATGGAGTTTGGATAATTTACCTAGTGGAGGAGTTCCACTGACTCTTCAATTTGAACAAGAGGTAATAGAAACTCGGAAAATCACTTGAGAAGGCTTGAAGGAGAAGAGATAGCGACGAAGAACAAGAACTTCTTTGAAGAAATTTTGGAACCTTGAAAGGATTTGAGAGCAATTTAATGGAGAGAAAGAGAGGAAATTTTGCTTCAGTGAGGATAAGATGTGTGAAATGAGGAGAGAAAGCTCTTTTTTATAATTGTTGGAGTGAGGTTAAGAGCTAACCATGGTTAATTAAAGTTTGTTGAACAAGCTTGATAAAAAAACATTGATAAAATCAGCCATGCGTTTTATGTGTAAAGGAGGGTGAATGTGATGCGTTTTGGAGAGAATAAGAGGGTGGGAATTGAGTGTGATACGTGTGAGGAGTGAGTTGGCACATGGGGGAAAATGTGTGGGAATAGTTTTTCTATTTTGGGAAAACATGAGGGAAGAATGTGCGTGCATAATACATTTTGTCTGGCCTTTTTAGGCAAAGAACAAAGGTGGTGATGCAACCTCGAGACCTGTTGTGCAATGCCCTCAAACAACTGCATGAAGTCCTTAATGATCAGTCATGTTCTCTACTCGATATCTCTCTCATTTCTTGATTACTTGAGCCACCACCTGGCTTCTTAGAAAGATGGTACCATAGTCAATAACTTTCATGTTGAAGAAAACAAAATTTGAAAACTGGAAGTTCCTTAAAATCAAGCTCGAGAATGCCTTCTTGCAACTGACCATGAGCAAGTCACAAATATCTTCAAGTGACTACTAATTCTTGACAATTAAAACAACCAACTTTAAATGACTGTAACTCATACCTCAATGGACCAAAAAGTATGATTTTGGGCTTGTTGGAAAGTTAGGAGAGAGGGCAAGAACTTTGAAGTTCAACATAACTCCAAACAAATCTTTAATCATAGAGAAAATTGATCATGAATGCATACTCCTGCACTATTTGATGAAATGTCAGGTCTGGCTGGGCAAACCATGTGCGCGACATGCCTTGTGTGTTGGCCAAAAATTCAATATCATGGTACCTTCTTCCCATGATTATATCTTAAAATGTAGGAGCTATTTTGAGAAACTTCCTGAAGCAAAATTGCACCTCACACATGTATCTTGAAGTTTCATGTTGAAAACTTTTCAAAATAAAGAGTAATTCAAAGAGAAAAAAGGTGGTGAAGGCATGCCCATAAACAGTTTGATGAAACGTTTGGCCTGGAGCGTGCGTGACATGCCTTGTGGCTGGGCAAGATGACAAGTTAAAGCTCCAAATCCTAAGCATTGTATCTCCTTCTATACTTGACCATTTAAGATGATTCTTGAATAAAAAATTAAGAGACAAATTCAAACTCCAACTTTGATGTTGCCAAGTTTTTGATTTGAGCCCAAATGAACATTTAAAATTAGCCATGAAGAAATTAGATTTTTGTATATATTTAAAAATTTCACTAAGTGTCCAAACATTTCCAAGCTCCATAAGTTTTTCTCCTTTTACTTTTTGGACATGAGCCCTCTAATGCAAAGTTGAATAATTTTGTATCCTCTTTCCAGGCATGTAAAGTTTGTAAATTTTCAATAAAAATTAAGAAAGTTATGATCAGTCAAAGTTCAACACTATGAACACTTAGAAAAAATCCAAAATTTCAAATAACTTCCTTGACAAGTTATCTCTAATTCATACTCCCTCTTGATTTTATGCCACCATTGATTGTGAAATGTGAAAATAGGGACATTGAATTGATAGTTGACCAAAAGTCCCCTTGGTCAACAGTTGACTTTGGTTGACTTCTGACAAAATGACCAATTTACTCCCTTTTATCAATTGAACCTTTCCAAACCAAAATTAATGATCAAAATTCCAATCATAGATGCTCATGAACATGTAGAGAAGTATGGAATCAAGTATTTCCCAAAAAGTCAGAGATTTCCTGATTAAATTCCAAACCCTAGTTTTGATCCTTTGTGCTAAGTGATTGTAAGATACATGCAATTGTGCCATTACCTACAAGATGAAATTCAAAAAGAAATATATACATATTTTGATGTTAGTCAAAAGGATATATGTACAAGATACATAATTCAAGGTGCTTGATGATACCTCAAGAGCAGACCTAAATATAGGATGAAGTAGAAGAAGTACCTAAAACCCTAATGTGTGATTTTGTTGCATTGTGATGGTATGAGATGATAGAGGAATCTTTGGGGAAAAATGGGGTATAACACTTATGCTTAGAGTTTATATTTTCTGAACTTAATTAGAAGAATTACTTAGAAGTAACAATCAGAAGCATTGTTCAACGAATAATGCTTAGAGCCCTTTCTTGCGTTTTCTTCACACCTTCAATTGATATCAGAGCCCAGTTCTATTATTGATGGACATCAAACACGTAACAGTTTTAGATAAAGATCCAAATGCTATGTTAATAAATAATCTAAGGTGATAGTTATTCAATTTTAAACTACTGTCTAAATCCAGAAAATTAAAGAACAAGCTAAAAGGAAAAGATTTATCAGATAAGAAGTTATATCTGTTGAATGATTTTGATTAAGTTCCTTGAGAAGTATGAGATGTTTTCAAGAAACAGATTAGTACACCATTGACTTTCTCATATGATCTCATTAACAATCTTTTCAAAAGAATAAAGACTGTTGCATTATTATACAAAAGAACCTCATGATAAAACCATATATTCAAGCAGACAGAAGATCTTATGCAGAAGATCTAATCATTGAGTCTGTCAAAAGAGGATTTGAAGAAGACCATACATTGATGAGGAAAGAAAGATCATTGATTCATCTGAAGCATTATCAAATACAAACTCTAACCAATTTAGCTCAGCATTGTAAGAACAAGATTGTCACTCAAAATCGTCAATAATTCAGAAGACAATAGGCAATGATAGTTAATTTTTCTATCGAACACATAGCTTCTCAGAAGTTCATGAAATATCGACCTTCTGAAAAATAAGCTTATGTTCAAAGAAAGCTTAACAAGCAGATGAATGATTCTGATAATAAAAGATCAAAATATATGTGCTGAAAGGACTCTCTCAAGAAGTTAGATAGGTGATTCTAAACAAAAGAATGAAGAAATCATCTGAAGAGAAAACTGATCCCAGTTCTCAAATTAGAGATTAGAATTCAGAAGAAGATTACTCTTCTCAAATCAGAAAACAAACAATAAGAGGAATCAATATGAAAATATTTTTCGGTTCATAATTAGACTCCAAGAACTGAAATCTGGAATCAGAAGCTCCTTCTTCTGATATTGTTGATAGTCATTTTAATCAACCTCAACCAAGGAAGAACAAAATAACATCCTCTCATCCTGAAGATCTCATTCTTGGAAGTAAAGATTCTCTAGTCAAAATAAGATCGGATCTCAAACCTGTTGATGAAGTATTTATGGGTTTAGTTTCTCTAATAGAACCAACATCTATTGAGGAAGCCCTTCTAGATAAGGATTGGATTCTGGATATGGAAGAATAACTGGACCAATTCTTAAACAATTATGTGTGGGATGTTGTTCAAAAACCTAAAGGTATCCACGTCATTAGAACCAGATGGGTGTTTAGAGAAGGGTGAAGTTGTCAGAAACAAAGCTCGATTAGTTGCACAAGGTTATAGTAAAAAAGAAGGTATAGACTATATATAAACCTTTGCACCAGTCACTAGGTTAGAAGCTACTCGATTGTTAGTTTCCTTTTCTGTGAATCATAATATCATCCTTTATCAGATGGATGTTAAGAGTGCATTTCTGAATGGTTATATTTCAGAAGATCTATATGTCAAACAACCTCCTGGCTTTGAAAAATATGAGAAATACGACTTTTTTTTAAATTAAAGAAATCTCTTTATGGATTAAGACAAGCTCCCAGAGCTTGGTATGAACGATTGAGCAATTTTATTTTAGAAAATAAGTTTACCAGAGGAAAGGTTGATACTACACTTTTCTGCAAAACATTCAAAAATGATATTCTAATTATTCAAATTTATGTTGATGATATTATTTTTGTCTATGCTAATCCATCTCTCTACGAGGAATTCTCTAAGTTAGTGCAGGATGAGTTTGAAATAAGCATGATGGGAGAACTGAAGTTCTTTCTGGGAATCTAGATTGATCAAAAACTAGAGGCTACTTACATACATCATAGTAACTTCTCATACTTCTCAAGGAACTTAATCAAAAGCATTCAACAAATATAACTTCCTATCTGATGAATCTTTTCTTGTTAGCTTATTCTTCAATTTTCTAGTTTTCGACAGTAGTTTAAAATTGAATAACTATCACCTTAGAGTATTTTTTCACATAACATCTGGATCTTTATCTGACACTGTTAGGTGTTTGATATCCATCAATAACAGAACTGGGCTCTGATAACAATTGAAGGTGTGGAGAAAATGCAATAAATAGGGGGTTTGAATTGGGTTTTCCTTTCTTGTATAAGTTTCGCTTCTAAGCATTATTCGTTGAACAATGCTTCTGATTGTTACTTCTAAGTAATGCGTCTAATTAAGTTAATAAAACATAAACTCTAAAGCACAAGCATAAGTAAAGAACACGCGATATATCCTAGTTCACTTGAGAAACCCCCAAGCTAGTCGAGTCCACCCTTCCGAGGTGATTTCACCTTGAACTCAAGAACTTAATCCAATATAACCAATTTGATTACAATCGCACGGACAACCGCCGGTGACTAACATCCAATGATGCATTTAGGGATCCAGACTGGATATAACGTTCTTTGACCCAATAGAATCTGATTCGCCAGAGTCTCCTACCAGGATTTCCTTCCAATGATATCCATCAGTTATCCTAGAAGGCTGACCTTTACTCAGTACTCTTTGATATTTGACTACTGTTGTACCCCAAATTTTTCCCTCCCATATCTTCAAGACATTCTTTTAAGGGTTCTCAAAAGTTGACCAGTCAAGATGCTCCTCATAAGCAATGGGTCTACAACTAGGGTTTTGAGTTTCTCAAGGAAGTTTGGGTTGCAAAGTTCTCAATTTGTTTTCATGGTTCATCATAGGTCTTCAACAATTTTCATGTCAAGTTTCAAGTCTTTCATCACATGTTTGCTCAGTCAATGGCTCAAATGATTGATAATCAACTGTATTGGGTAGAAAGTCAACTATGGTCAACGTATAGTCAAACTTCAATATTTTTTGTCAACGTCAACATTTTTAAGTGATATTCATCATTTTATAAAGGGGTTGATCATGATTACTCAAGGAAAGCCCTTAAATTATCAAAGGTAAAAAAATTGTCAAATTAAGGTTTCCTTAGGAGAAGTCAACTGAACTTTGACTAAGCATAACTTTCACATGCTTCATCAACTTTTCCTTAACCAAAGCCCATTTGGAAGGAAATTAAATTATCTACAACTTTGTATCTATTCTCAACTCCAAAAAATTCTTCATTTGAAAAATATGAGCTAATACATTACAAGTCATTTTCAAAAGTCAACAAAAAGACACTTTTTGTCAGGGAAACTTACATCAAGATGAATTCTCCAAATACAAAAATGATCAAAATAGAAATTGTATAAGACATCTTGAGCTTTCCAAAAAGTCTAAGATCACCTTCAAAAGATGAAAATTGAGAGATTTACGATTGATTCAAATTGGATAATTTTTGAAGAATGCATGAAACTTAAATTGGACAATGTTGAATTTTTGGGCTTTTAGCCTTAAGTTTTAGAGTTCAAACATGCTCATGACACCTTAGAGGACCTCTACATACATCCATACCTTGCCTTGATTTTTATTTATATTTACTTTTAATTTTATTCAAATAAATACAAAGTAAATTAAATAAAATCACAAAACAATGGGTTAATGCATATGGGCTATGTTACAGATCATTATTGAGGCCCAAGATGCTACATAAAACATTCCAAAACCGTGTAGGCCAAGAGAGGATAGAACAATTTCAATAATGACAAGTTTTAATGTGTTGGATTTTTGATTTCATGACCATGAATGCCTTTATTTTGTTCCATATTTGATGTCTTCTTTCACTCCTGTATTTAAGCACAACAACATCAGATCACAAGGACAACAAATGCTTTCCTCAAGAAACTAGCAAAAACACTCCAAATTTTCTCAAAACCCTTGAGCTTCAATACTCTCTCTACAAGATCTCTCATTCTATAATTTCCATCATATTCCCTTCCTGGAACATTGAAAGGTTTAGATCACCAATATCATCCCATGCACGCAGGTTTAACAAATACCATGTTTGTCTCTGACTGGTGTAACTTGTTTCAAAATGCATGATCCAAGAGCTTTTGGCCAAAACTAAGGCCGAATTTGGAATCAGGGGGTTTGAATTAGGGGGTAGCATGTATTTTTGTTCTTAATTATGATGTTTTCATAGGGTTTGAGTTTTTGGCATGCCGGAGAAGACGACGGAGCTAGGGCTCCGGCGCCTCTCTGACCATATACTTTGTTTTATGTTTTTTTTGCTTGGTTTAGGTATCAGATTTACTGGCCGCCCCAGCGACACGCATGTGTGTGTTAAGGTATTGATGTTATAGTGCAGGGGTTCGATCCCTGCATCTGGCATATTTATTTTTCAACATTTCTCTATTACAGATTCCATGCCATGCAATCCAATGCACGTATGATGTATCTCAACTCCACACAATCAGATCTCAAACAAGTCTTGATCCAGTGTTCCAAATCAACATGCACACCACAGGCTTCATGGATCATCCTCACTAGATCCAGCGTAACAATCTGGGCTTAAGATGTTGGGCTTGGAAATTTCTGATTCTGCACCCCCATTTTCTTATTCTCAGCAGGCCCATTTTCATTTCTTTTCATAACTATTTTCTTTTTTTAATCAATTTTATTTAAATCAACAAAAATCACAAAAATCATAAAAAAATTAGGTTTAGGTTTGATTAATTAATTTAATTTTTATTAAATAAAATTATTTTTGTTTAATCATATTTTGATTCTATTTTATTAACTAATTAATAAATTAATTATAATTAGGTTTAGTTGTTATTTTACAGTAAATATTTTTTCTAAACAAAAACACCAAAAATATTTTCTTAAACGCTTAGAAATGTTTTAGGGTTCTTAACATCTTTCCCTTTTTCAATCTCTGTGCGTTTATTTATTTTTCGCACTGCTATTTTCATACATATCTAACTGACTAAGGGATGTAATAATTTAAAATTAGGATTTCTTTGCTTTTTCCCCATTTTATGATTTGTAATTACCCATCCCTGAAGCATTGTAATAGGGTAGACTCCATTTCCCGCATTTTTACTTTCCGCACTTATGTATGAATGCATGTATATATTTAACTGCTAATTTAATAGGATTGTATGGAAAATACTAAAAGCAAACGCTAGAAAAATATAAATCCAAGATTAAAATAACTAAAACATAACACACTTCGCACACACGCACCTCTAGAGTGACCCTCACTTGTTGCCTCAGATATAAACAGTCATGTCCCTCGAACGTGGGATGCTTTAGCGAAGACCCTTATGTTAAAAAGATCATAGTCCCTCGATGACCCTTCGATGTTACCTCGATACACGATCTTAGTCCCTTACGACAATTGTTAAAGTGTCTTACAATTTTCCTTTGTGATTGTACGATGACCCGCGCCTATCCCTCAAACATCCAATGATAGGATTTCCTACTAACTAATGGTAGGGTAACACTATCTAAAGGAAATGAGGAAAAGAACAAAGACTTTTGAGTAGGTAAATAACTCGTAGTCGCTTACTCATAAAAAAAAAACACTTCCTCACACATACACTCTGTTGTACCCCAAAATTTGCCCTCCCATTTTACTCAAGACATGCTCATTGAGGTTCCCAATTGCTCAAGGATGACCAAGAATTGACCAGACAAATTCTCCTCTTAAGGAAATAAACCTCTAATTAGGATTTCAATTTTCATCAAGATGTGTGAGCTCCAAAGGTCTCAAATTTTTTTCCATGGTCCTAATATGTCTTCAAGATTGTCCATGCCAAATTTCATGCCTTGCACTACAGGTTTGCTCAGTCAGTTGCTCAAATGCTTGAAAGTCAACTATACTAGGTCAAAAGTCAACTGTGGCCTATATACAGTCAAACTTCAAGGTTTTTGGTCAACCTCAAAATTTTGAAGTGATATACATCATTTTATCAAGGGTTGATCGTGATTCCTTAAGAAATGCTCCTAACTTATCAAAAGTCAAGAATTGCTAATTAGGGTTTCTATGGGAAAAGTCAACCAAACTTTGACCAGGCATAACTTTCACATACTTCATCCATTTTCCCCAACCAAAGCTCATTTTTAAGAGAATCAAATTCCCTACAACTTCTCTTCAGCCCTCAAGTCCAAGAAATGCACCATTTGAAAGATACAAGCTCATACATTACAGGTCATTTACAGAAAGTCAACAAAAGGCACTTTTTGTGAAGACCATTTACATCAATATAAATCTTCAAATGCAAAATTGATCAAAATAGGGCTTGAAGTAGGCATTGAGCAAAATTGAAGTAGGGATTTCCAAAAAGTCTAAGATCATCATCATGAGATCAAAATTGAAGTAGGGATTTCCAAAAAGTCTAAGATCATCATCATGAGATCAAAATTGAGCAAGTTATGGCTTGCCCAAGTTGGGGAAATTTGGGAAATTTCAAGAATTAGGCATTGAGCAAACTTGAAGTTTTAGGTCAATGACTTAATTTCTTGGACTTTAAATATATTCCTAAGCTTATAGAGGACCTATAAAATCATTCATACCATTACTTACATTTTATACCTATTTTGTACATATTTATTTCATTTTATTCAAATAAATATAAAATAAAATATATAAAATAATTGGAAATGGGCTTTGAGCATTTGGGCTAGTGTTTGGTCAGCCTTGGGCCCAAGAATTCGTGCAAACAATGTCCAGGTTCATCCAAATTTGAAAAGAGACAAGAACTCCATGTATTTTGCCAAAATTCAAATTCTTATTCATGGCCTTGAAGAACATGCTTATGGCCGTTTCATTCCTTGCTTTCTTGTCCCCTCCATCTCCTTTATTTAAGCAACACACTTGCAAGTCAAATGGAGACAAAAAATATCCAGAAAAAGATCTATAAATTTTTGCAAAATTATCAAAGTTGTCAATTTCACATCTTCATTTCCAGCCATCTTCAGTCCAAACCAAGGACTAAAAGACGTTCCTGAAGTTCCCCTGAAGCTTTTGCAATCATTACCACGCCCTGAAACATCATGAAACGTCCCAGCAAGCTCACACGGTTTGCAACTTTTTCCAAAATCGTTTTGCTTGATTCATGTAAAATAAATCTGTTTTGACCATGCATTATTAATCAATTAAGTGTTTGCAAGCTCCCTATATAGCTGGATTGCAGTTTTGATGCAGGAATGACAGTTTGCCATGGTTAGTGTTTGGACCTCTGAATTGGGGTTTTTCGAATCAACCGAAATTAGACCCAACTAAGGGTACTATCATGCTCAGAAGGTCGAGCCCAATTGATCGATGGTCTCACATTGAATTTATGTTGCATATTAAAGATTTTGTTGAGTGCAGGTGCTATAGTGACAGACAAAATTTATCACTATAGGTCTCAATACCTAAGACGACTGAGCAAGGAAGAAGATGAAGCATGGCAGCTTCCCATTGTGCCATTCAAACAACACGCGCATTTTTCTCCAATATTGACATTTCATTGTATTTTATTGTTGTATTTGATGTAACGAATGACATGGTAGCTCAGCTGGCAAGGAGCGTTTGTGTGAAGGGAGAGGACCTGGGTTCGAATCCCAGGTCCATCATTTTATTTTCTAACAATTATTCAATACATATCCAATACGCATGGGCTATGCAGGTTCATCATATGCCCCAAATCATGACCACCAGATGTACACCTGATCAGATCCAAATCCTCCCATATGAAGAGCATCATGTACCTTCCAAAAGCATTCCTCATTGGATCTGAAGATAAATTTGGGCTTCAGCTTTTCGGCCCAACAGATTTCCAAACAACAGCCCCCTTTTATTTTTTTTGTTATCTGGCCCATCTAGCCTTTTGGTTATTTTGTTTTAGTTTTATTAATTTTTGTTTTTTTTCTTTATTTATTAATTAAACAAATAATCACAAAAAAATCACAAAAAAAAAATTAATTTAGTAATTTTTTAATTAAACTAATTTTTTAAATAAATTAAATAAATATTGTAACTATTTTCTTTAATTTAAATTGAATTAGAACTTAGGACTTGATTTAAATTTAATTATTTTCTTTTCATAAAACTCACCAAAAATTAGGTTTAGATTTTTTTGTTAAATAATTAATTCCTTTAATTAATTAATTAATTATTGTAACCATTTTCATTAATTTAAAATGAATTAGAATTTAGGATCTAATTTAGTTTTTTTTAATTATTTTCTTTTCATAACAAAAACAATTAAAAAGAGCTTAGCCTATTTTTCTAATGTAATTTTATTTTCTAAATAGATTTTAGGATAATTTTAATTTAATTATTTTCTTAAATCAAAAACAACAAAAAATGAATTTTTACTTACTAGGTTTTTAGACGTACTTTCAACTTTCGCGCGTTATTTATTTTCCATATTTTTGACATTATTGTAACTGTATATTGGTATGTAATAATTAATAGGACTTTTTATCGCTTTCTTTATTTTACCTTTCCCCCAAGTTTTGTATATTGTAAATATCTCCTTCCCCAAAGCCATGTAATAACGTAGTGTTACATTTTCTGCACTTTATTTTATATATCATATTAACTGTTACTAATTAGGCATGTATGATAAGACTGAAAATTAAAACGTTAGCAAACCCTAAATGCACAAGATTAAATAATTGAATCAAACACAATTGCACATACGCGCCTCCAGGGTATCCCACTTCGGTTGCCTTTGGAAAACAGTCATAATTCTCGAAATGTGAGAAGTTTTAGTGGTTGTCCTCTAGTTTGAAATGCCACAAGTCCCTCGATGACCCTCTTGGTGTTGCCTCGGTTAAAAGTGATCTTAGAACTTTAGGACAGTTACTAAATTTTTTGGCCAAGTTGCCATCGTGACCGTATCGTCCCTTCGATTGTCCCTCATACATCCAACGATAGGGCTACCTACTCACTAATACTAGGATATCACTTTTTCGAGTACAAAGTAGATATCTATTAGAAGTTCGCTCAAAACATCTTTGCACTTACACAAATACTACTATTCAAAAACAATAACCTTTACACAAAACAAGCAAACAATCCAATGTCTTGAGGTAAACCTCAAGAACTCCAGACAAAATATCAATTATGGTCACGAGGTCTCCAACATAGGCCAAGCTTTCTAATCCTAAGTGTAAGAAGTCCAATACTCTATGATGCCAAGGATAGTAACCAAATAGTCCAAGTATCATTAAAGCTTTTTATAGTTCATGTTGATTATTAAGTGTCTTCAAAAAGAAAAGAAAAAGCTTAAGTGAGCAAAATAAAAATGACAAGAACAATAGATTCTCAAATCAGCAAAGATGAAAATAGCATGAAATGTAAATGCTAAAAGTAAATGGTGTATAAAATAAAAAGCATAAAAATAAGGTCAATTATTAATAATTAGTGGTTAGTTGGATGACCATCTTGAAACTTGCATTTGGAACTCATTAGAGGATTGGTAGAACCAAAGCCTCCACACAACAAGTTGCATTTGCTTTTTGTCAAGTATATCATCCATTTTGGAATCCTCAAGAGTATCATTTAATGATAAATGATGTTTAAGTTATCCGTGTTGACCAAAAGTGTTGTAGATCCATTAGAGAATTGGTAAAACCAAAGCCTCCACACAATGAATCTCAAGGTTATTGGATCAAAGAGATCAAACCAACATACTTGGGCTTGCAAACATAGGTTTGAGCTACAAATGATCATTTAATTGAATTAGGATAAAATTTAGCACTATGTTAAGCAAACGTAAGTGGACTTATATAGAAGTCACACCTATTTTGAGGCTGGTCAATAGCAATCTATGCACCATTTGTTTTGAGACATGATATAGAGACCATGCTCCAATAACACTTAGTGCAATAAGAAAGGGATGAGATGAAGAGGGGTGAGGAAGAATATACAAACCACATTTTGAATTAAATTTTAATCAATCTATTATTAAAATCATTCATCCATTTTTATGTAGTTAGACTCAAGACCATGGATCCAATGATGTTAACAAAGTTCATGATCAAAAATTCAACCCAAGATCAGTCAAAAATAATCACAAAATAATATGCATTTAATATATATATATATATATATATATATATATATATATATATATATATATATATATATATATATATATATATATATATATATATATATATATATATATATATATATATATATATATATATATATATATATATATATATATATATATATATATATATATATATATATATATATATATATATATATATATATATATATATATATATATATATATATATATATATATATATATATATATATATATATATATATATTAAAAAAAGGGTTTAAAATGTTTTAAAATGGAAATAAAAGAGAAAAAAAATATCAACTATGTTCAAATTAATCAAGAAATATTAAGTAAGACCATAGAAAAATCAGAAATGAACTAAAATATTTTTATAAAATTTTTGATAATTTTGTAAAGTCAGAAACTATTTTTAAAATTAGAAAAATGAGTAAAATAAACCAAAAATGATAAAAAATAACAAAGTCAGAAATAAAAAACAAATGAGGTCACCAATATTTGTCACAATATCATTGGATCATTCCATAATTTTTTCAGAATTTAAAAATGCACAAAAGTATTTTTAAACATTTAACGCAATTCAAATAAAGTGAAAGTTTATTCAGAAAAATCAGAAAGAGAAAAATCAAAAATATTTTTCATAATTTTATCATATTTTTTGGACTAAAAATGAATTTTCTATGATTTTTTGATGTTTAAATCAATTAAAATAAAAATCAGAAAATAAAATATCAATCCAAAAAAATATGAGCCATTTGATCATTGTCAAAACGCGTTAGTAAACAGATCAAGTGGGCCTGGCATGTTGTGCATGTTATGGACTTTAGTGAATAAAACACAGTATCAATTATTAAATCAGAAATTCAAAAAAACAAGTGGCGCGCCACCATTGGCTGGAAGATGACACGTTGGTCATCTCCAACCTCCAGCCAGTCTCAAATCGAGCTTTCTCAAACTGTAAAATTAGAGCACGAGACGTATGCCATTTGCTTCGTATTTTCAAGACGAAGACAACCACACCTTCGCTACAAATTTATATAAACTGTAGCTCAAGCAATTTTGAAGGAATGTTTTGAAAGGGAATTTGAAAATTCATGGCCAAAACGTGTTTCCAGTTAAAAGAAAGTGTTATGACTAGAACCAGGGCAATGAGAGCTTCACAATGATATCAAAGTTTGGAAGAATTGATGAAGAAATATAATTATTGAAGTTCAGTTGCAGAGCTCTATAAATTGACTTGGTGAGATCAATTCAAAAGGTTTCAAGGCTCAATTCTTCTTCTGTTAGCTTCAGGGGAGATCAAGGAAGGTGAATTGATAGAAAAATGGATTGAAAAAGGCTTGAACAATGATTTCAAATTTGCAGAAAAGTGAGTTATGGAGCAAGTTTGGTAGGTTGATTTTGGCTGTTCAAGCTTGAGGAAATGAATGAGGGATGACCCTCTATTTATAGGAGAATGAATGGGATCCTTAAGCGTGAGAAATGATAAAATTTGGAGGGAAATCGTGTGAACCTGATACACGAGTAAGGTGTGATTTGATTTGCATCAAAACTCATCCAATCCTTGTGTTTTAAGGCTCTAATCCACTTTGGCAAGTTGGTTAAACATGTTTAGACCAAAAATGCATGCTAATTTGATGTTTAGAAGCCAAAACATGAATTTAAAATTCTGACTTATGAAGAAACTTCAGTTTCAAGTTACCAAATTAAAATCAATGGCATTCTCAGCTCAAGGGGTCTTAGGGAATGGTTCTTGATGCTTTAGAAAGATGAGATTACAAGATTTGCAATAGTAAAAGAATGAAATCAAATGGATGTTTGAGCTGAAAGTTGCAATGAGTCAAAGTTAGGGAAAAAGGTTGACTTTCCATACTTAGAAATATTTCAAGTTTTTCTTCAAAAGTGACCTATAATGTTTTTTTATCTAAACATGGCCTTCCTCTTGGAATTTGCTCTTGACCCAAAAAGATGGAATTAAATAGACCTCTTGAATGACATTTTGTAACTTGAATTATTCAAAATCTCCAAAAATGGAGAGAGTTATGAATGGTTGAATTTGGGAAAAAATCATGAGATGACCTATAATCTTTTGTATCCTTAGGGAATCTTCCATCCATTTTATCAATTTTAACATAAAATAAATCATAAGGTTTACATATTCAAGATCATTATGGAAAAAGAGTGGGTTCAAGGTGATAAACATTGACCAAGTTATGATCATTTGAAGTCACACATTAGAAATGGGGGGTTCACCTTGAGGACTTGTAATCTTTATTCATCCTTATGTTTCTTCCACATGAAAACTACTTGAAACTTTTGAAGTTATTTATTAATAACTCTTTAAAGAGAAGGATGTCTTTGGAATCACTCAAAAATACCAAAAGATGAGTAAGATATACTTCTTTGAAGTTCAAACCCTAGCTCCTAGATAAAGAAAAATGCTTTGAAGAACTTTGACAATTTTGGACCACCTTCTTATACCAACGCTTTTGCTTTGCAAATGTAAGTTGTTGAGGATGATAATGACAACTCATAGTCACAAAAACCACTTCCATATCTTGAGAATTGAGAGAAATATGCACTTGTTACCAATGGGAACAAAGCCTTGTCCAAACATGACAACTTCTCCAATCAACCCCTTGTGTCTTTGAATCAATCTTGATAAATTTGAAATATGGTGAACCAAGATAAACCTTGCCATGCCATTTCTTCCAAAACAATTTCAATGGTATGGTTTTAACTTCTAAAGCTTTATTGACTAGGGCAGGGAAATAAACTCATGAACCCATGGATGAGCTTGCTAAGTCATATTGCCTTTACCTACATTATTAACAAGTAAGACCAACAAACATTACATTTTATTAATTAAAAGGAAAATAAAAACAAAACATGCAGGATCACAAAAGAAAAACAAGTCAAGGTGCTTAGTAATTCGTCATAGAGTAAAGTTAAAGATAGGGAAGAGAACCCAAAAAACCTAATGTGACCTTGTTGTGATTTAATCAATATGGTATGATGAAGGGATCTTAGGGGCAAAAATTGGGGTACAACAGCTGCCCTTATATAAGTTTCTTATATCCGGAGATACGAAGGTTAAAAATCTTCATGTCGACGTGATCGAAGATACTTAAATATAAAACAAACCCTATTTTTGGCCCTAAGATTCCATGCAATGCTTATGAGTATGAATGCATATGAACAACTTCAAAAGGACGCAAAACACCACTGGGGATGTAGCAAAGGAAATAAGGATAAAAAGAGAAACACAACCAGGAAAATAAATCACTGGTGAATCAAAAAGACTTGACTCACAGAGGATGGTAAAAAGGTCAAAGGATACACCATCTTTTACTGAAGGCGAAACTACTAACATTCACTGAGGGTAGAAAGAGAAAAGAATAACATCACCGACGTTCACTAACGATGAACTACCAACTTTCACTGAAGGTAGAGAGAAAAGAAATATCTTAGCATCGCCATTCACTGACGATGAACTACCAACGTTCACTGAGGGTAGCAAAAAGATAACAATCACCAACTTTCACTGATTGTGACCTACCAACTTTCACTGAAGGTAGAGAGAAAAGAAATATCATAACATCATCGTTCACTAATGATGAACTAGCAACATTCACTGAGGGTAGAAAAAAAATATAACAATCACCAACTTTCACTGAAGGTGACCTACCAACTTTCACTGAAGGTAGAGAGAAAAGAAATATCATAACATCGCCGTTCACTGGCGATGAACTACCAACAGTCATTGAGGGTAGAAAAAAGATAACAATCACCAACTTTCACTGATGGTGACCTACCAACTTTCACTGAAGGTAGATAGAAAAAAATTATCATAACATCTGCTGTTCACTGACGATGAACTACCAACATTCACTGAGGGTAGCAAAAATATAACAATCACCAACTTTCACTGATGGTGACCTACCAACTTTCACTAAAGGTAGAGAAAACAGAAATATCATAACATCTATGTTCACTGATGATGAACTACCAGCGTTCACTGAGGGTATCAAAAAGATAACAATCACCAACTTTCACTGATGGTGACCTGCCAACTTTCACTGAAGGTAGGGAGAAAAGAAATATCATAACATCATCGTTGACTGACGATGAACTACAAACGTTCACTGAGGGTAGAAAAAATATAACAATCACCAATTTTCACTGATGGTGACCTACCCACTTTCATTGAAGGTAGAGAGAAAAGAAATATCATAACATCTCTGTTCATTGACGATGAACTACCAACGTTCACTGAGGGTAGAAAAAAGATAACAATCACCAACTTTCACTGATGGTGACCTACCAACTTTCACTGAAGGTATTGAGAAAATAAATATCATAACATCGTCGTTTACTGATGATGAACTACCAACGTTCACTGAGGGTAGCAAAAAGATAACAATCACTAACTTTCACTGATGGTGACCTACCAGCTTTCACTGAACATAGTAAGAGAAAATATCATAGCATCACCATTCACTGACAATGAACTACCAACATTCACTGAGGGTAGAAAAAAGATAACAAGTTTACCCAAAATTCCGGCGTTTCACCTAGAACGGGTCTCAACTTCTTCTTTAACCAAGGCATTCCTCCTGGAAAGGGTAATGTATAAGTTGTCTCAAATAAAGAGACTACAACTTGCAAAGATTTCATAAAGAATTGTCTCTTCGATATCGAAAAGACTTGCCATCCACTTGAGTAATTTGACAATGAACTGCACACTAACCACTCATAGAGAAGATAGAAAAAAGGTAACTTCGATTTTACAAGGAAGTATAAGTTGCTCAAATAAAGATACCTGCTACTTGCTGTTATAGGAAGGATTGTAAAAATGACTTTCTGGGGAAAGCGATATGGCTTCCCGGGGGAATGAATCCTGGATTCCTGGGGAAATTCCAATATATTCCTGCTGAGGAGATAAAAGTCTTCTTGTGCAAAATAAATGCACATTCTCAAACCAATGCTCGTAGCTTGTAGAAATCCAAAGTAATAATACTATTGAGGATCAAAGATTCAAGCCAGAAATAAACTGGAGTAAAACAGTCAACCAAAATACAATCTTTTGAGAAATAAACTCAAGAGGGAAACCCAATCTATCCAGACAAAGAGCCGTACAAGAAGTCTAAAGCAAAAATCTTCCACGAGGGATAGCTCGGTAGTGAAATTGAAAGAATATACACTTTCTGCTTAAGGACGACACTCTATTAGAGAGAGGACAACACAACTCTACAAAATAAGTTAATATGTCAACAAAATATTAACGAATGTGAATGAATGATGATTAACTAAATTTAACTATGCATGATGTGTGTATAAATGTATGAGTGTTATCATGTATATGCTGACAAAACAAACATATAACACTGGGAGTAACCAGACCAAACCAACTCGGGCACAAACAACACTCGGCTAAATCACATCCAAGATGAACATTCTGTAAGAAAATAAACACCAACCGAGGAAACAAAGTCTTATTTCGTGGCTTAACTTCACTGGGATGGAACATAATCTGGAAATAATCAAATCATAGCGACAAAACAGTACAGATATAGGGGTATAACATCCTCCTCCAGGCTTCACCAGGGAATAACACTCATACTTCAATGAGGAAACAAATGTTTTCACGGTCTGCAGTTCTACTGGGGATTACAATACTGATTTCAAATAAGGCATATGGAAACCATATCGGCAAAACATCAACTGAGGATTTCGAGCTGAATTTATTCGGGAACATCATACAGACTTCACTAGAGGAGATAACGCCTCATCATCGAGACATCAACTGGGGACCTCGTGTTGACTTCATTGGGGAGGCCAACACCACACCGAAGAGGGGAAAACCATATAGGTTCTTCATTGGGGAAACCAGATATACGTTCTTCAATATTGAGAGTCAGTATTGCACCAACTTCTCCGGGGAAAAAGTATGAAACTTCATGGGGATAACAACTTGGAGAGTTAAGAAGTCAAACATTATAGAATTAAATCAATCTTATGGGGATTTTAAATCAAACCCAGCACCTGGCGGGAGAAAACACGAAAGGTTAATAACCATTTCAACTCTTCTTAAATAAAACACTGCCCTTGCCTGATTATCGGGCAATCAAACAAAATGCAAGTACTGCCGAAAATAGACGCTTCTTAAATAAGTCAAGCTCAGCATGCACGGGGACAAAAGACTTTTATTAAATAGAAAAGCCTTCACTGGGAAATCTTGGATTGAGCTTTCATATCATGCAAACTTATTCCAACAAAAGATGGCCTGGGATAGCCTTCTTGGGGAAATAAGAAGTCGACATTACAGAAAGAGGTCAAACCCCTGGGGATTTTGAATCAAACCCAGCACTCGGCGGGTGAAAACCCAAAGGGTTGACAAGTGTCTCAACACTTCTTAGAAAATATACTTCCCTGGTCTAGCTTCATGGGGAATAAATACCAATAATAACACAAATATTGCAGAAAGAGCTACATTTTGCAAATGGTTCCATATCAACATACAAAGGGAACAAAACCTTTCGTTATATGAGGGAAGACCTCACTAGGGAAACCAGGTTAGAGGCCTCAGACCATGCAACCCATAATCAAAAAATGAACCAAGACTTGACAGGGATGAAAGGGATCATGAACCCAATACGGCACCTTACGCCAATTGGTATCGTCTTCAATATACAAGAATCACACACATACCAGTGAAAATGACCTGAGAAAACCTTCCCAGGGAGACAAATCTTCTCAAAATTATGGGAGTTCATCTATTCCCGGGATCATCGTCTTTGTTTTCCTCTTGAATCATAAAATCTAAAGTAAAAGTAAGTTGTAAATTCTTTTTGAAAAATAATTTTGTTATTTAATCTTTTTGCTTTGAAAGTTATTATCGATAATAAATGGAGTCTTTGTAAGCTGAATAAAAATAAAAACTACAAAGAATTGCGTAAAAGCTCAAATTTCATTGATAAAATGGTAGTCTGCGAATGGCAAGACTCCATGGATAATTACAAAGTTTGGAAAATGGTAATATATAATGGAAAAGATACATTGATATACAATTACCACTATTCCCTCTAACAACTTTGAAATTCTGAGCAGCAACTTCTGTTGAAGTATGGTGAGGATCCAAGAAGATTGTTACTTCAATGATCAAGACTTGTCTGATGTAGTTACTTGCCAAGAAAGTCCCTAAATTTTGCCTGAGCTGCCCTTGCGGGTTTTCAACTTAGAGGGAAATTTTATTCTGTTTATGCCTCTAATTTTTGTTTAGACCGACCTTTCGGATTTTCGGCCTACCCAGACACTCTTTCTTGCCTAAGCCGCCCTTTCGGGTTTTCAAATTAGCGAGTTGTTCTTTTATTTCTTTAGGCGGAGTATTTATTGACTGCATCAACATTCATAGGACGTGGAAACTCCTCGCCATCCATAGTTTCAAGAATTAATGCACCTCCAGAGAAGGCTTTCTTGACAACATATGGGCCTTCAAAATTGGGAGTCCACTTGCTCCTAGAATCAAAGCTAAAAGACATGATCTTTCTGAGCACGAGGTTTGACCTTCTTATCAAAAGCTTTCTTCATTCTATTTTGATATAACTACCCATAACACAAAGCTGTAATTCTCTTCTCTTCGATCAGATTTAATTGGTCAAACCTGTTCTAGACCCATTCAGCCTCTGACAACTTGGTTTCATTATCATACAAAAAGAGGGAATCTCAACCTCGATTGGGAGCACCGCTTCCATTTCATACACAAGGGAGAATGGGTTGATATTGTTGAAGTGAAGACAAATGTATGATATCCATGTAAAGCAAAAGGGAGCATTTCATGCCAATCTTTATAAGTAACAACCATCTTCTGGATAATCTTCTTGATATTCATATTAGCAGCTTCAACAACCCGTTCATCTTCGGCCTCTACGGAGATGAATTGTGATGGACAATCTTGAATTCTTCACAAAGTTCTGTCATCATCTTGTTGTTCAGATTCGAGCCATTATCAGTGATAATTCTGCTCAGCACACCATACCGACATATGAGATTATTCTTAATGAAGCGCACTACCACCTGCTTAGTAACATTAGCATATTAAGCAGCTTACACCCATTTGGTGAAGTAATCAATTTCTACCAAGATAAAACAATGTCCATTCAAAGCTTTGGGTTCTATCATTCCAATCATGTCAATACCCCGCATAGTGAAAGGCCACGGGGAAGAAATAACATTTAGAAGTGTCGGAGGCACATGAATGTTGTCTTCATAAATCTGGCATTTATGGCACTCCTTTGCAAATTTGTAACAATCAGATTCCATTGTCAGCCAATAGTAACCTTCCCTTATCATATTTTTAGCCATTGAATGTCCATTGACATTAGTGCCAAATGAACCTTTATGAATCTCATGCATCAACATGTCTGCTTCGTGTCTATCCACGCATCTAAGCAAGACCACGTCATAATTTCTCTTGTACAACACATTTTCCCTGAGGAAGAAGCTGCCAGCCAATCTTCTCAATGTCTTTTTATCTTTACTCGAAGCTCCAATCGAGTATTCCTGAGTCTGGAGAAAATGTTTGATATCGTAATACCAAAGTTTCTCATCTGCTACCTCATTTGTCGTAAACACATGAGCAGGCCTATCCAGTCGCCGGACTAAAATTCGAGGTATATCATTCCAAGTATTCACTTGATAAATAGAAGCCAGAGTTACCAGAGCATGTGCCATTTGATTTTCGTCTCTAGGGATATGATGGAATTCAACTTTATTAAAGAAGGGTAACAATCTTCTAGCATTATCTTTGTAAGGGATCAAGTCGGAGTGACGAGTATCTCACTCTCCTTTAATATGATTTATTACCAAAGCTGAATCACCATACACATCTAGAATTTTAATTTTGAGATCAATAGCTTCCTCGAGACCCATGCTGCAAGCCTCATATTCTTCCATATTATTAGTACAATCAAATGTCAACGTTGTAGTAAAAGGAATGTGTGATCCACGTGGAGTGACAATCACAACACTAATTCCTTAACCATAAGCATTCACAACTCCATCAAATATCAAACTCCAGCGAGATTCAAGATCAGGACCTTCCTCAGGAAATGGTTCATCACAATCTTTCACTTTCAGAAACATCACATCCTCATCAAGGAAATCATACTTCACAGACTGATAATCATCAATTGGTTAGTGAGCAAGATAATCTACCAACACACTGCTTTTAATAGCTTTTTGAGTGTGGTATTCGATGTCATACTCAGATAACAGCATCTGCCAGCAGGCAATTCTCCCAGTAAGAACAGGCTTTTCAAAAATGTACTTGATTTGATCCATTTTGGAGATTAACCAAGTAGTGTGATTCAACATATACTGTCGCAAACGTCTTGCTGCCCAGGCTAGAGCATAACATGTCTTTTCCAGCATGGAATACCGCGATTCACAATCAGTAAACTTTTTATTGAGATAAAAAATGGCATACTCTTTATTCCCTATTTCATCTTGTTGTCCCAGAATATAACCCATGGAATTATGTAATACTGTCAGATACATAATCAATGGTTTTCCTTCAACAGGAGGGAGCAAGATAGGAGGTTCAATCAGATACTCTTTAATACTTTCAAATGCCCTTTTGTAGTCATCTGTCCACACACAACCTTGATCTTTCTTTAATAACTTAAAGATAGGTTTACATGTTGCAATCATGTGGGAAATGAATCTGGAAATATAAATCCAATGCTCGAGGAACCCTATGAATTCCTTTTCAGTTATCAGCGCTGGCATTTCTTGAATTGCTTTGACTTTATCAGGGTCAACTTCAATCCCTCTATGGCTAACAATGAAAACCCAACAATTTCCCTGATCGAACACCGAAGGTAGATTTATTTGGATTCAAGTAGAGACGATACTTCCTTAAACACTGAAACAACTTCAACAAATCTTCTACATGCCCTTCTTCAGTCTGGGATTTAACAATCATATCATCAACATATACCTAAATTTCCTTATGCATCAGATCATGGAATAGGGTTATCATAGCCCTCTCGTACGTTGCACCAGTGTTCTTCAACCCGAAGGGCATCACTCTGTAACATAATGTTCCCTAGGGTGCGATAAGCGTTTTTTTTTTCATGTCCTCATGAGCCATCCTTATTTGATTATACCCGGAAAATCCGTCCATGAACGAGAAAACTTTGAACTTTATTGTGCTATCCACTAACATATCAATATGTGGCAAAGGAAAATCATCTTTTGGACTAACTTTATTTAGATCTCTGTAATCTACGCACATGCGAACTTTTCCGTCTTTCTTCGGTACTCGGACAATATTGGAAATCCACTGAGGGTATACTGATGTCACAAGAAAACTGACATTAATTTGCTTTAGAACTTATTCTTTGATCTTCACTGCCATGTCTGGGTAAGTTCTTCGTAACTTCTGTTTGATTGGCGGACACTCTGGCTTTAACGACAAATGGTGCTCTATAATATATGTATCTAGACCAGGCATATCTTGCTAAGACCAAGCAAAAATATCCACATACTATTTCAACATCTCAATCAACTTGCGCTTCACATCAGGATGTAGCAATGCTCCAATCTTGACTTCCTTTGGATCTTCTTCTGAACCCAAATTGATTACTTCCAATGGCTCTTTATATGGCTGAATGACACTTTCCTCATGCTCAAGCAACCGTGAGGCCTCTTATGGAATCTCATCATTGTCTTCTTCTTCGGCCCCATACACAGTACATTCAAAGTTGGGAGAGGTTGCAGGGTCATTGTATTCAATGGGTTTTTTTAATTAATTTGCACATATGATTTATGATTGCTTTTAGAAACTGACACATATAACAAGTGATCATGCAGATTGAATTTCAGTTATCATTTATTTTGAAAGGTTCTTTCTGATTACCATTTTCCAAGAAAAAAGCAAAAAATAAAAACACAATTTGGGAAATAAATACAACTTTTATTATTGATTTTAAAAATCAAAGCAAACAGATAAGCCAATACAATATCAATACTTTCACCATGGGCATAGTGAAAGATTTTTCAAAAAGATTAACAAAACTAATTACTTTGAAACATGTATGCAAGAGGGAACATTAATGGCGATCCAGTTCTGAACCCTAACTTTGTGCGTCTCATAAGTTGGAATTTATGGCTCTGCTTCATCTTCCACAATGGCATTAATCCCGTAAACAGTTGGATGAAGATAACCTCCACTATGAAAGATGTCTTGATACTTGCCTGTGGCAGACTTCGGCTTCATGCTCTTACCTTTATCATCCTTCACAGAGAACCCCAAGCCAGCTCTATTATTGTTCACATGTGGATCAATAATCTGTCCTCATACGTCGCTGTGGCCATTACGCACAACCTCTGCCGCATCCTTAAACGAAGCCATAGAGTTCTCATTTCCTTTTATATTATCAATGGATAAAGCTTGGAACTGGGTTCTAACAACAGCTTCATCCGCCTCCACAATTCTGAATAAGGACAAGTGAGATATCAATAATGCCTGTTCTCCATTTATAGTTACCACTTTTCCTTCACGTACAAGTTTCAACTTCTGGTGTAAAGTCGAAGTGACAAGCCATGCCTCATGTATCCACAACCGTCCCAACAAACAGATGTAAGTGGGTATAATATCCATGACCTGGAAAGTAATCTGAAACAAATATGGGCCTATACGAATAGGCAAGTCCAATTCACCAATTACAGATTTCCTTGATCCATCAAACTCTTTCACAATAATGCCACTTGGGCACACGGGAGTTCCTCGATATTTCAACTTATTAAGTGTGCTCTTTGGCATAATGTTCAATGTTGATCCATTATCAATAAGCACATTGGATAATGAATCATTCTTCCAGTTCAGAGAGATGTGGAGGGCCAGATTATGATTCCTTCCTTCATTGGGTAGTTCATCATCGTAGAAACTCAGGTTATTACATGAAGTAATGTTCCCTACTACACTGCTGAATTGGTCTACAGGGATATTGCTTTCCATAAAATCTTGGTCCAATACCCTCATCAAAGATTCTCTGTGACAAAGGAGTTCATCAATAAAACAAGATAGATATATTTGAAGGAGTCTGCAGCAGCTGATCTACAATTATGTAGTTTCTCATCTTGATTATCTTAAAAATATCACCCACTTACTTTTCTAGCATGTCCCTACTAGATTCATCCACTGGGGGCACCAGGGCATTAGGCATTGGCTGGATGGGAACTTCCACACCATCCTCTAAGATTGTAGCATTATATTTGTAGGGTGAAGCCTTATCTGACTTGTAGGGGACAGGACCCGACAAACTAATCACCAATGGAGTAATAGATGGCTTGCTACGATATTCAACTTTGAAATGGGAGGGTGCACCAAAACAAAGCACAATAACATTTACTCCCTCTTCAACACAATTAGTCATTAGAGTCATCTTTGGAAAACAAATCTTCATATGAGGAGAAATACTCTTCTGCAGATGCATACTCATCATCTGACTCTTCTTCAGCCAAACAAACCTCAATCACATCAACTTCATGGTAATCATCCATTTTACCTGTAACCTTGATAGTTCCATTATCCAATAATAACTTAACACCTTTCCTAATAATTGAACATCCTCGGGAGTCCCGGCAGCAAATTCGGCAAGATCCATACTGATGTTCTACCTGACCCGCCATGTGGCAGAAAGTAGCATGCAGTTGTATAAGATCCTCATTCATATATTCCACATCAAAGATTCTGAAATCCCTGGGACATCCAGAAACCATGTTTGCTTCCTCTTCATACTCTTCCCTAGGCCTGATTATATGGATGAGGCCTTCATCCATCATCTCCTGAAAATCAGCCTTTATCTTGTCACAACCCTGTATATCTGTATTGCAAATATCGCAACTGGCATGGTCATGCGTATAATATCTAAATTCACAGAGATCTGCATGCATTTTCACCAAATCTCCTCTAGCCAAATTAATATCAAAAATATGGAAGTCGCCTGGACAATCAGCCACCATGTTCATAGCATTTTCTTCTCCATGCTTTGGTAGAGGATTATCTTTCACATTAGGGCCAACATCCTTGAAAGTTAAGATAACAGACTTCACCAATTTTTGTACTTCAATCTTAAAAGGATAGCAATTCTAAACATTACGCCCTGGTGCCCCCAGGGGAAAAGCACAAGTTTGGTCTGCCTTGTAATACCAAGGCAATGGTGATGGTACATCGGGAGGTAGTCTGGTTTGAACCAACTTCTTCTGAATTAACGCCAGGAGTAATTCTGTATAACTCATAGGAATAGGGTCATAACTCTACCTTATCTGATTATACCCTTGATTCCCCTGATGGGATGGTCTCTGATAAGCAATGATGGATGGAGCTACACCAACAACTAGAGTTACTGATGTGACTTGTTAATGACGCGTATAATTTATTCTAGGAGGATTAACCTTCCTTTCTTGCATAATATCATTTGTATCTCCTTCCTTCTTTTTGGCAAAACCATAAGATGGTTTCTTCGTACTTCCGGAACTTTCGCTTTTTATCAAACAACCCTCTCTCACAAGCTCTTCTAAGTGGATACCCATGCCTACCATTTTAGTAAAGTCTCTTGGCGCACTCGCTACCATCCTTTCATAGTAGAAAGCACCCAGAGTCTTCAAGAAAATCTTAGTCATCTCCTTCTTTTCCATGGGAGGAATCACTTAGGAGGCTACCTTACGCCATCTCTTTGCATATTCTTTGAATGGTTCCTTGTCCTTCTGGACCATGACCCTGAGTTGATCACGGTCAGGCGCCATGTCCACGTTGTATTGTATTTTCTGATAGATGCTTCTCCCAAGTCATTGAAAGTATGGATATTAACATTGTCCAAACTCATATACCACTTCAGCGCAGCACCAGTCAAACTATCCTGAAAAAAGTGAATCAGCAGACACTGATCATCAGTATGGCTAGACATTCTTCTTACATACATCACAAGATGAGCACGAGGACAAGTGTTGCCCTTGCACTTCTCAAATTCCGAGACTTTAAACTTCGCAGGTATCTTGACATTTGGGACCAAGCATAAATCATTCACATTATGCCCGAATAATTCCTTTCCCCTGAGGGCCTTCATCTCCCTCTGCATGTTGTCAAACTGTTCTTAAAAATCATCCATTATATCATAGAGACCCAAGTCTTTACTTGGTGGATGAAAAGGACGACACATATCATCATTAACAATTTGAACCATATTCACCGAAGGAGGTGCAGCATGAGCAACATGCACCACATGAGGTGCGGGAGTAACAATAGTCTGAAAAGCTGGAGTATCTTGAAGACCGAGATTGAAACCTTCAGGCGCAAAATTTTGTCATTCCCCATGGATAACCTTAAGGTATGTGATTCTGAAAAACAGCTGGAGTAGCGGACACAGGAACAGTCGGAGCTTCAGTAGTAACCCTTTTTGGTTGAGGTTGCACACTCGGTGGCTGATTCTAAGCAGCCACCAGAGATTCCATCAGAGAAGCAATATTGGCAATTCCAGTCTTTAAAGCAGAAACTTCCTCGAACAGCTCGCAATTCTCTTGTTCTAAGTTGTCCATCTTCCTTCTGAAATTTGCTCGAGTGTTGTAGTGGTGAGACATCTTGCTGAACAAAGTAAAGAAGCTTGGTAAGACACCTGGATATGCATAACAAATACAAGAAATATGTGCAATATGATGCATGATATGTAGCGCACATGATTTATTTTTATTATTAATATTTCAAGGGACTTAGAGATTTATAGACACGTTGCAGATATCAAAGTAATAACATAACACATTTGAAATACTGAAAAATTTTATAGATTTAAAATGGATTACAAGTTTCAATAATCCCAAGTACAAGATGAAAATAAAGTCTAAAACCCTATGAAGTAAAGCTGACGGAGATCACTATTTGGCTTATCCCTCACCGGATAACCAAGTTGTCGTTGTGCAAGAACATGGTTGTAGTTAATTCCCCCCTTTGTGCCAAGAAGAGGTACATTGGGGAAACTACCACAACTGTCAACAATCTCTAAATCATGGTAAACCTGATGATACCAAACAATATCTGAGGGAGTAAGTGCCATGATCTTAGTAGACCAACGGGTTCCTTCCTGTCATCCCAGAAAGCATCAGACTGAGGCAAATGAGAAGTAAACCACCAATACAACAGAGGCGTGAAACAGATGATCATACCCTCATAATAAGAATCCTGAAGATGAATAGATTAATAAGCATCACCCAACAATGTAGGAAATGGGTTTCCAATCATGAAGATGCTGATAGCATTAATGTCAACAAACTTGTCCATATTAGGAAATAAGAATAGCCCGTAAGCAAGTAGAGCAAAGATAGCCTCAAAAGAGTCTGTACTCTTCATCCTGGAAAAGTAACGAGCTTTCTCCAATAAGAACTGAGCTGGTAATCCTATAATCCCTCCTTTAGCGGTCATGTGAGCTTCAACCTCAAACTTCCCCAGATGAATTAAAGCAGCAATCTCATGTGGTTTTGGCTCACCCTCCAAACCAGTTAAAGGTACACGATCGGTAATAGGTAAACCCCACAAATAAGAATACTCCTATAGCATAGGCATCAACTGATAGTCAGGGAAAGTAAAGCATCGATACATCAGATCATAGAACTGGACCAAGGTCGAGAGAATACCCTCATTCATCCTAAGCTTCATGAGAGAAATGATGGTCCCATACTTCATCCAAAAATCTGTAGAACACTCAATCTCGGGAATCTGACTCATCAACTCATCTATCTTGGGATCTTTGAAACTGTATTTTCTGGTCTTTCTTTTTCCAGAATCCATAGTCAAAAGGTACCTGAGATATCCATAAATGGTCAACCTTCAAGTCCCTTGAAATAAAAATTCTTCAAAAGATGCTTATGAATGCATGGATGCATGATGCAACAATCACACATAAGATCACAAATATAGGGTTCATAGGTTCAACGTCACGAGCATGAGGTCGAAGGTACTACCCATAAGGTATGGTCTAAAAGTTATCACCTGCCGAAAAAGGTTCTAGAGGTTTCCAGAGTCTACATCCTTCCTTCGGGTATTACCAACTTCCCGATTAACTCAGTAATTAGTAATATTCTCAAGAAAAACTAGTCCGAGCATAGTATCGCATGACAACTATTTCCGGATTACTCCGTCATAGCTTCCGCACTACACCTAAGAGGCCAAGATGGGTTAGGTATTCTACGGTCCTCAGCTTCAGCAGGCTCCCAGGTCGAAAGCATCACGTCTTCCCGATTACTCGGTAAACGACACCACAGTCAAAGGGGCCTCCACTGAGTGGGGGATCTTATGCCTCCTTTTTTTTGGATTACTCCCTCAAAGATAACATGACTATACTGCCCGTCTTATCTTAAAGTTTTCTCAAGTCCGGGTATAGGACTTATAAGTAATCACCAAGCACCCTGAAAACTAGTAAAATCCAGACAAACAGATATACAACATATAATATATAAAAAACAATCGCATATATACAGATATAAACAAAGATAGGTTTAACCCACTCAGGGATGGACCAGCAAAAGGTCAATCTATCCCTAGTGAAGTCGCCATTTTTTTTCTGTAGCGGTAGAAATTTTTAAGACTAAGACATCGGATTCACTAGACTTACACAGATCAAAAATAAAAATCGTCACCGCGCTTTATTGTTTCCAAAGCAATGGGAAAAGAGCGAGTAACCCAAAAAGAGGGGGAAAGATTCAACGTAAGGGGGTTGGTTATGCAAAGGGATGGTATTAGCACCCTAAACATCTACGGTACTCCACATGAACCTCTTTGAAAAAATCTATATTTTTTGGATATAAAATGTTGTTTGTAAAATAGATGGTGGAGGTGAGAAAAGAAATATATTTTTTATGATTTTTGCACCCGCCGCGGTTGCGAACCTTTAGTGCCTACGTACCACCTTGCATGCAACAGGGGATCAGGGTACACGTAGTTCACCTTTAAAATTTTTAAAACACAAGTGTGTTAGTTAACTTTATAAGATAAGACATCATCGTCATTGTCCGTGTGGAAAACATACTTACTACCCACAATTATGAGAAAGGAGAATTCGTATCATCTCAAAGTGGAGGATATGACTTGGACTTTAACATCAACAATGCCCCACTCAACACCCAAGTGGAAAATATCTCACTTCACTAAATATTATAGAAGTATAGGTTTTTGCATCACTACAAGGATTGACAAGAATCTAATCTTTTGAGAAAAGTTTAAAGTAAAAGCCAAAGCGGCAAAATAGTTTGAAATGAGATTGACTGACTTTTAGTCTTCTCACAAAAAATGTCAATGTATTATTAAGTTTATTGAAATTTATTCATGAAAAATGTTTTGAAAATGCATGGACCTAGGTCCAAGTTTATTATGAAAATGGTTCAAGTTTAAAAAACAAGAAGAGTTTTCAAACGGAGGGAGAAGATCTTTGAAATTAAAGAAGATGGGAGGAGAAGAAGGGACTATCCTAAAGCATAAGGTAAAAGCTAGGGAGAAGAACCATCTAACCAACAAGAAGCCAATGCTTGACATTATGAGTTAAGATATAATTCCCATTCTTTGGATTGAAACCAAGAAAGCAAAGATACTAGACCTCTTGAGAGAACCAAACTTCAAGTGTATTAAGTCTTCACAAAAATTGGGAAGAGTAACGGCTGTATACAGATGATTTCCAGAATGCAAACAAAGTATGTAATCACAATAACCCGCACACAAAACAAGCAAACAACTCAATGTCTTGAGGTAAACCTCAAGAACTCCAGACAAAATATCAATTAAGATCACAAGGTCTCCAACATAGGCCAAGGTTTCTAATCCTAAGTCCAAGAAGTCCAATACTCCATGATGCCAATGATAGTAACCAAATAGTCCAAGTATCATTAAAGCTTTTTATAGTTCATGTTGATTATTAAGTGTCTTCAAAAAGAAAAGAAAAAGCTCAAGTGAGCAAAATAAAAATGACAAGAATAGTAGATGCTCAAATGAGCAAAGATAAAAATAACATGAAATGTAAATGCTAAAAGTAAATGGTGCATAAAATAAAAAGCACAAAATAAGGTCAATTATTAATAATTAGTGGTTAGTTGGATGACTATCTTGAAACTTTCATTTAGAACTCATTAGAGGATTAGTAAAACCAAAGCCTCCACACAACAAGTTTCATTTGCTTTTTGTCAAGTATATCTTCCATTTGGAATCCTCAAGAGTACCATTTAATGATCAACGATGTTTAAGTGATCCGCGTTGACCAAAAGTGTTGTAGATCCATTAGAGGATTTGTAGAAACAAAGCCTCCACACAATGAATCTCAAAGTTATTGGATCAAAGAGATCAAATCAACATACTTGGGCTTGCAAACATAGGTTTGGGCCATGAATGATCATTTATTCGAATTGGGACAAAATTTAGCGCTATGTTAAGCAATCGTAAGTGGACTTATATAGAAGTCGCACCTATTTTGAGGCCGGTCAATAGCAATCTATGAACCATTTGTTTTGAGACATGATATAGAGATTATGTTCTAATAACACTTAGTGCAATAAGAAAGGGATGAGATGAAGAGGGGTGGGGAAGAATATACAAACCAAATTTTGAATTAAATTTTAATCAAACTATTATTAAAATAATTCATCCATTTTTATGGAATTAGACTTAACACCATGGATCCAATGATGTTAACAAAGTTCATGATAAAAAATTTAACCCAAGATCAGCCAAAAAATGATCACAAAATAACATTGCATTTGATATATATATTAAAAAAGGGTTTAAAATGTTTTAAAATTGAAATAAAAGAGAAAAATATCAACTATGTTCAAATTAATCAAGCAATATTAAGTAAGACCATAGAAAAATTAGAAATGAACTAAAATATTTTTATAAAATTTTGGTAATTTTTTAAAGTCAGAAACCATTTTTAAAGTTAGAAGAAATGAGTAAAATAAACAAAAAATGATAAAAAATAACAAAGTCATAAATAAAAAACAAATGAGGTCACCAATATTTTTCACAATATCATTGGATCATTGCAATTTTTTTCTTCAGAATTTGTAATTTGCATAAAAGTATTTTTAAACATTTAAAGCAATTCAAATAAAGTGAAAATTTATGAAAAATATAAAAACACAAAATAAAATTGTGAATAAAATAAAAATCAGAAAGAGAAAAATCAAAATATTTTTTCATAATTTTTCATATTTTTTGGACTAAAAATTGACTTTTTATGATTTTTTGAAGTTTAAATCAATTTAAATAAAAATAAAAAAATAAAATATCAAACCAAAAAAATATGAGCCATCTGATCATTGTCAAAATGCGTTAGTAAAAAGATCAAGTGGACCTGGCGCGCTGTGCATGTTATGGACTTTAGTGAATAAAACACTAGATCAATTATTAAATTAGAAATTAAAAAAAAAACAAGTGGCGTGCCATCATTGACTAGAAGATGACACGTTGGTCATCTTCAACCTCTAGCCAGTCTCAAATCGAGCTTGCTCAAACTGTAAAATTAGAGCACGAGACATATGCCATTTGCTTCGTCTTTTCAAGATGAAGACAACCACACCTTCGCGAAAAATTTATATAAACGGTAGCTCAAGCAATTTGGAAGGAAAGTTTTGAAAGGGAATTTGAAAATTCATGGCCAAAACGTGTTTCCAGTTAAAAGAAAGTGTTGCAACTAGAACCAGGGCAATGAGAGCTTCACAATGATATCAAAGTTTGGAAGAATTGATGGAGAAATCTACCTATTGAAGATCAGTTGTAGAGCTTTGTAAATGGACTTGGTCATATCAATTCAGAAGGTTTCAAGGCTCAATTCTTTTTCTGTTAGCTTCAGGGAAGATCAAGGGAGGTGAATTAATCGAAAAAATGGATTGAAAAAGGCTTGAACAATGATTTCAAAGTTGGAGAAAAGTGAGTTATGGAGCATGTTTGGCATGGTGATTTTGGTTGTTCAAGCTTGAGGAAATGAATGTGAGATGACCCTCTATTTATAGGAGAATTAATGGGATCCTTAAGTGTGTGAAATGATGCAATTTGGAGGGAAATCGTGTGAACCTGATACACGAGTAAGGTGTGATCTGATTTGCATCAAAACTTATCCAATCCTTGCGTTTTAAGGCTCTAATCCACATTAGAAAGTTGGTTAAACATGTTTAGACCAAAAACGCATGCTAATTTGATGTTTAGAAGCCAAACCATGAATTTCAAGTTCTGACTTATGAAGAAACTTCAGTTTCAAATTACCAAATTCAAATCAATGGCATTCTCAACTCAAGGGGTCTTAGGGCATAGTTCTTGATGCTTTAGAAAGATGATATTACAAGATTTTCAATAGGAAAAGAACGAAATCAAATGGATGTTTGAGCTGAAAGTTGCAATGAGTCAAATTTGGGGAAAAAAGATTGACTTTCCATACTTAGAAATATTTCAAGTTTTTCTTCAAAAGTGACCTATAATGTTTTGCATCCAAACATGGCCTTACTATTGGAATTTTCTCTTGACCAAAAAAGATGGCATGAAATAGACCTCTAGAATGACATTTTGAAACTTAAATTATTCAAAATCTCCAAAAATTGAGAGAGTTATGAATTGTTGAAGTTGGCAAAAAATCATGAAATGACCTATAATCTTTTGTATCCTTAGGGCATGTTCCATCCATTTTCTCACTTTATACATAAAATAAGGCATACATTTAACATATTCAAGATCATTATGGAAAAAGATTGGGTTCAAGGTGATAAAAAATGACCAAGTTATGATCATTTGAAGTCACACATTGGAAATTGGGGGTTCATCTGGAGGACTTGTAATCTTTCTTCATCATCAAGTTTCTTCCACATGAAAACCCCTTGAAACTTTTGAAGTGATTTATTAATAACTCTTTGAGGAGAAGGTTCTCTTTTGAATCACTCAAAAATACCAAAAGATGAGCAAGATATACTTCTTTGAAGTTCAAACCCTAGCTCCTAGATCAAGAAAAATGCTTTGAGGAACTTTGACAATTTTGGACCACCTTCTTGTACCAACACTTTTTATTTGCAAATTGAATTTGTTTAGGATGATAATGAGAACTCATAGTCACCAAAACCACTTCCGTATCTTGATAATTGAGAGAAATATGCACTTGTGACCAATGGGAACAAAGCCTTGTCCAAACATGACAACTTCTCCAATCAACCCCTTGTGTCTTTGAAGTAATCATGATAACTTTGAAATGTTGTGAACCAAGATAAACCTTACAATGGCATTTATTCAAAAACAACTTCAATGGCGAGGTTTGCACTTCTCAAGCTTTATTGACTAGGGCATGTAAATAAACTCATGAACCCATGGATCATCTTGCTAAGCCATATTGCCTTTACCAACATAATTAGCAAGTAAGACAAACCAACATTGCGTTTTATTAATTAAAAGGAAAATCAAAACAAAACATGCATGATCACAAAAGAAAAACAAGTCAAGATGCTTGATAGTTCCTCATAGAATAAAGCTAAAGATAGGGAGGAGAACCCAAAAAACCTAATGTGACCTTGTTGTGATTGAATCAATATGGTATGATGAAGGGATCTTAGGGGGAAAAATTGGGGTACAACAGGTACGAGCTCGATCTTAAAACCTCATGATGCCATACCCCACTGTCTTACCAGTGATCATGGAGCCCGTTGTCGAAGGAGACGTTTCTCGCACCATCCTCCATCCAGAAATGCCCACTGACCTTGAAGAATTGCAGAAGTCCTAGATTCAACTCAAAGAAGAATGAGATACCTTTGAGGTTCAATTCTATGCAAGTGAAAAGAAAGTGTTGGAGCTCACAAAGAAAATTTCACGAGGAGCAGAGTCTTAATGCATACATCACAATAAAGAGGAAGCGTCTGTGGGAAGCTTGAGTCTTAGGTATTAGGAGTTTACTTTTTTATCTCTTTGAGACCTTGTTGTTTTCATTGTAAGATTGAGAGGCAGTTGTAATTTTGACCTTACTAATAAAATATTTGTTTTTGTTTCCTTTTGGCTAGCAAATTTAAATCTCCTAAGGTCCTTGAAAACATTGCATTTACACATCATGCATCATTACATAACAGGTTTTTCGTACATGTTTTCTCATTTACTTTCTGCTTATTTCAGTATAAGATGGCCCTCGAAAAAACTATCAAGGATCTCCTGGATCAGCATACACAATTTCAAGAGACTCTTCGGAATCTAGAATAGGGGCAGAAAGATCTGATGGCGCTCGTCGCAAGAAAAAGAAAACTAAGAAGCCGACTGTTATCCTCAATATAGGGATAAGGTTCAAAGGTCCTGCTCAACCAGTTCAAGTGGATGATGTTTACTCTAAGGAAGAAGACAACCATGAAGAAGATGGTAGAATCATTAAACATGAAGGAATAAATAACAAGGGTTATGAGAATGTTCATAAAGATGAAGACTACTCCGACGAGCAGTGTCCTCCTGCAGATGACAAATACAAGCAGTTAGAAGACAAACTCAAGGCTATGGAAATCCAGAAGGTGCCTGGATTAGATTATGGAGAACTAGGTCTGGTCCCAGGGGTGGTCATCCCACATAAGTTCAAGGTCCCCGTCTTTTCTAAGTATGATGGGGTATCTTGTCCCAAACTTCATTTGAGGTCGTACGTTTGAAAGATCCAACCTCATACCGCTGACCGGAAATTATGAGTCCATTTATTTCAAGAAAGTTTGGTTGGAATTCAACTTGAATGGTTCTATTAGCTCGAAGGAACCAACATTCACACATGGGAAGACTTGGCTGTTGCATTCTATAAGCAGTATCAATATAATGTTTATCTGGCGCTGGCTCGTGTGCAGCTGCAAAACATGTCCATGGGTTCGGATGAAGGGTTCAAGGAATATTCACAAAAATGGAGGGATTTATCTAGAAGGGTGCAACCTTCTTTGACTGACCTAGAGCTGGTAGATATGTTCATCGGCACTTTGATATACCCATTCTTTAATCTGTTGATTAGAAGCTCGTTGTCTGGTTTTACAAAGTTGATTCTGAGTGGGGAAAGAGTTGAGAGTGGTTTTTAGAGCGGGAAGATCCCGATGGCTACATATTGTAATGCTATGAAGAAGCCATTCGGTGGGAAAAACGAAACCAATGTTGCCTATGGCCAAAAGAGCCATAGTAGAAATGACTGCCATCAGTCTGGGGGAGCGGTATTAATCTTTAATCTGGCGCCGGATCAATAACAACAATAGGGTAACCGACGAACGCTAGACGCTCCTTTAAGGCAATTTACCAAGATCAGCATGCCTTTATCTCAGGAATTGCAACATTTGTTGAAAGCTTAACTCATTTCACTTCGGGATCCTCCTCATAATCCCAACACATCCTCTCCAAATTACAATCCAAAAGCGAGGTGTGCCTATCATTCGAACAATCCTAGGCACGACACCAACAATTGTTGGGCTCTGAAGAGCAAGATTCAGGATATAATCGATAATAAGGAAATTGAGTTCGATCCTCTGGAGACTCCGAACGTGATTACTGCACCTATGCCCAAGCATGACCAGGGAATAAGTGCTATTGAAGATGTTCTATATGTGACCTCTATAATTGATGTGGTTACTCCCCTATCGACATTAAAAAAGAATTTGTTACAAGAAAGTTTATTTCTGGGTTGTGTTGAAGAATGTTATTGTTGTGCAGTCCAACCTAATGGCTACGGGTTACTAAAGGAAGGTGTTCAGCGCTTGGTGGATGAACATATAATTTTGATTGAAAACTTTCCGTATACAGAGAATTTGTGCAAATATTTGGCTGTTCTATCTGGTACTTCTTTCAGGATCACTTCCATGGGTCCTATAAGGATTACCGTCAATCCAAAAGCTTCTTCTTTAATCATTATAACACCTGTGCCCATCCCGTATTCCTCGGAAAATGCTATTCCATGAAATTATGGGTCTGACGTCTATTACCACGACATTAAACAAGAGTTGTCTGATGAAGATGATGAAGAGACTGATCCCAGCATTGTCAACATTGCAGGGACCAGTAAAATTACTAGAAGCGAAAGGATTTTCTCCCCGGAAATATCTCCACCTGTTCAAGTCATCGTTACCAAGTCAACTCCCGAGGCTCGGGGTAAAAAGCCAATGATAGAGCCTGCCTAGACGGAGGCCCCAAAAGAAACCATAGTCAAGGACACCTCTGAACAAGAGTTGGAAGAGTTTTTGAAGATCATTTGCATAATAGATTATAAAATTATTGAACAGCTGGGGAAGACCCCATCTAAAATTTCCATGTTATCTTTGGTGCTGTGTTCTGAAGCCCATGCGTAGGCTTTAGTAAAATTCTTGAAGACTGCTCATGTGCCACAAGAAATTTTGGCTGATCAATTTGGAAGTTACGTGGCGAGTTTAACAACTTATAATGGATTAGGCTTCTCCGATGTTGACCTAACTCCAAAGGGGAGAAATTATAATACGACCATGTATTTCTCCATTAAATGCAGGGCACTACGTTGGCACATGTCTTAATTGATAGTGTCTCTTCTCTAAATGTTCTGCAAAAAGGCACTCTTGACTGAATGGGTTGTGAGGGGCTTATGTTGAAGCCCAGCAATATCATAGTTTGAACCTTTGACGGGTCCAGAAGAATGGTGCATAGAGAAGTGGACCTCCCAACCAAAGTGGGTTCATAGATATTTGAATCCACTTTCTATGTAATGGACATCCGGACGACCTATTATTGTCTATTGGGATGCCCCTAGATCCATGGGGCAGGTGTTATCACCTCCACCTTGCACCAAAAATTAAATTATCTGGTAAAAGGAAATGTTGTAACTATCTGCAGAGAAGAGGAGTACATGGTCAGCCACTTGAATTCATTCTGGTACATGGATATGGATGGAGAATTTATCGAGACTCCCTGTCAGACCTTTGAAGTGATTTCCCCTGCTGCTGTTAAAGACATTTCCGCCATTCCAAAGATCACCAAGACTCGGCACAAGATGGCTTCCTTGAAAGATGCCAAGGCTACTATAGAAGAAGGTGGTAGTACTAGTTGGGGTCAGCTTCCTAATATCCCCTATAAATCTAACAAGTTTGGTTTGGGCTTTACTGTAGAAGGTCAAAGGGTTGTTCTTCTTGCTTGGCCTGGAAGACCTCCATTCCGTATCAGAAAAAATAGAGAACTCTATAAAGGATGCTGACAGTGATTCTGATTTTGATAACTGGATATTCCCTACTGTTGTAACCCAAAATATGCCCTCCCATTTTACTCAACATATGTTCATTGAGATCCTCAACTTGCTCAAGGATTCCCAAGAGTTGACTAAACAAACTCTCTCCTAAAGCAATGAACCTCCAACTAGGGTTTCCATTTTCATCAAGATGGGTGAGCTCAAAAGGCCTCAAATGCTCTCCATAGTCCTAATATGTTCTCAAGACCATCCATGTCAAGTTTCAAGCCTTTCACAAGAAGTTTTCTCAATCAGCTGCTCAGATGCTTGAAAGTCAACTATATTGGGTTAAAAGTCAATTGTGGCCCACATACAGTCAAAATTCAAGATTTTTGGTCAACATAAACATTTTGAAGTGATATCCATCATTTGATTAAGGGTTGACCATGATTCCCCAAGGAATGCTCCTAATTCATAAAAACTCAAAAGTTGCTAAATTAGGGTTTCTTAGGAAAAGTTAACCAAACTTTAACCAGGCATAACTTCCTCATACTTTATCAGAAATTTCTCATCCAAAGCTCATTTTTAAGAGAATCCAATTCCCAACAACTCATCTTCAGCCCTCAAGCTCAAAAAATTCACTCATGGAAATATATGAATTCAGACATTATAGGTCATTCCAAAGAGTCAACAAAAACACCTTTTGGGTCAAAGCTCCTTAGAGGAACATGGAAGATACAATTGAGATGAAACCAAAAAGGTTGCTTAGGGGACATCTTAAGCTTTCTAAAAAGTCTAAGAAAACACTTTTAAGGTCAAAATTGAGAGAGATATGCATTGTCAAAGTTGGCCATTTTTGGAAATTTGCATAGAGTCAACAATGCCCAAAATTGCATTTTTTTTCCACATGGGCCCATCTTTTCAAGATTGAATCTCAGTCCTAGCATAGTCCACGACCTATGGGACCCTTCATGATTTATTTATTTGCTTATTTAATTTATTTTGATTTTTATTAATTTAAAACTAAAATAAAATAGAATAAATCCAAATAAATCATATAATTTGTTTTAGGAAAGATTTTTGTATTGAATAGAGATCTTATATACTGTCAATAGCCAAGAGAAATGTGCAAGATTGAAAAGAAAATAAATCTCTATGTTTGGAAAAATTGGATGCAAGAATTGAAATTCATTATTCTTTGGATTCATTCCAATTTTATGGATCTAATTTGATTCTCACATATATACAAGATCATTCTAACCCTAAAGGAAAAGAATTTGCGTGCGCAACCTTCCTCCAATGCAAGAAACGAAACTCAAAATTTTTGTCAAAAAGTGAAAGACCTATCTTCTTCCACATGCTAGTTCAAGACGTTCTGAAGGTCAAATCTTGTTCCTGGATGATCATTGGGGCGATGTCAAGCATAATCAAGGCCTGAAGCATCAAGAAACGAGCGCTAGCCATAACACAGTTTGTTCATATTTTTAAAATTGGTCTTTACAATTCACGCATGATAAATGAGTTATAAGTATATGTTCGTGTTTATATCATCCTTTAGAATGTTTTTGCATACTTAATTGCATGTTTTGGTGCCTGTTGGATAAAACGCCTTTGCTAGGGTTTAAAAGGCCGCATTAGGGTTTTCAAATGCAGGAATAATTGGATCTCAAGATGGATACTATCATGATCAGAGGATCAAACCCAATCGATCCATGATCTTGAATCTAATTTATGTTGCCTAGACAGGATATTTGAGGATTGCAGGTTTGTAGCTATGGCTAATGTCCGTGGGTAAAAGCTCTGGACCTAAGACGACAGTCCCCTAGAGAAGACAAATGCGTGTTAACCTGAGTGGGCAGTTTAAACTTTGCACATGATTTGGTTACAATCACTGACCATCTTTCAATATATTGTTTATTGTGTGTTTATGTTAACAAATAGGAAGCTGGCTCAGTTGGTGAAGCGAATGGTCTTAAGGCATTCATGTGTAGGAGGTCAGGGGTTCGATCCCTGCCTCATACATTTTATTTTCCATAACATTTCCTACAGGTTCCAGTACACAATATCCAAAGAAGTTCACCATACGCCACAGATCTCATCCTTGGGATCCATCATGGTGTAGATCCCATGCTCCAGCCTTGAAGGTCAACCATGAATCATCAAAAGAGAGGTGCATTGGATCAGGCGCAAACTCTGGGCCTCCAACTTTGGGCCTAACAAGAAATTTGGCAGCACACCCCCTTAATTCCTTCCAGCAACAGGTCCAAGTTTCAATTCTCTTTTAATTTCTTATTTCTTTATTTGTTTTAATTATTTTACAAAATCATTTGTTTTAATTATTTTACAATAAAAATATTTTTTAATTAAATTAGAAAATCAGAAAATTACAAAAATATTAGGTTTAGTTAATTATTTTCATAAAATATTTATTTGCATGTAATTAATTAGTTTAATTAGATTAACTTCAACATTTTCTTGTAATTAAAATTTAATAGAAATTAGGATTAATTTGCAAATTGCGACTATTTTTCAATAAAGAAAATACAAACAAAAACATTTTTAATTAATTAGATTTCTTAGGTCCTAATTTGTTCCCGTTTTAATTTCCGCGCGCGTCTTTACTTTCCCTATTCTTATTAATTATTGTAACTGTTCCCAAGTTGTAATAGTTAATTAAGTTTATTAATTCGCTTATCATTTTTCCCCAGTTTTTGATTATGTAATCCCCTCCCCGAAACCTTGTAATAGTTAGGGTTTTAATTTCTCGCTTTTAATTTCCACAACTATTTAACTGCTAGATGGATAATAGGCTTACATGCAAGAGATAAAGGATTAATACAGTAGAAAACCCTAATTGTGCAAAGATAATTAACTGAAAAAACACATTTGCACATGCTCACTCCTAGGGTTTTCCCCACTTGGTTGCCACTGAAATAATAGTCGTGTCCCTCGAATGTAGGGATACCTTAGCAATGACCCGCAACTCAAAATCGTCATAAAGATCCTAGTCCCTACTTGGCCCTCAAGTTGCCTACAAATTGATCTTATGATGATAGCCCCTTCGAAATGCTAAGGTATCTTTAATTATTGCCTTCAGAGACCATTTTGTCCCTTCGAACGTCCCTTTGCAAATCCAACGATGGGGCTACCTACTCCTTAATGGTAGGATAACGCTGTCTAAAGGAAAACGAACAGACTTTTTTCGAGTAGGTAGATAGTTCCTAGGTACTTGCTCAAACAAAAAAATTTCACACAAAAACTTTCAAAACAATTTTCAACAACAGCTTCGTCACACTCTTGAGGACGGATACAAGGGTTATCACGATGTAAACAAAACTTTTCAAAACAAGCAAACACAAGCAATTTCAAAATGAGCAAGTACCTAAGACCCCATGGAAAGCCACAAATAGAAAGGGTGCTAACACCTTCCTCTTCTATAATCTAACCCCCTTACTCAGAAATATCTCTAAAAAAGGTTTTTTCTGTTCTTTTTCCTTTTCCTTTGTTGGCTGAAATAAAAGTAGGTGGCGACTCTTGCTTACCGCAACATTTGCAAATACCAAAAGAAAACCAGTATAACAGTCAGTTCTGCCACCGTATCACAGAACGGGAGTCTCTGCTGGGGATGTCTTTTTAAGTGGGGTTTACCTTAGGATCTAGGTCGTTTTTAAATTTCTTTCTTGTTTGTTTTTCTCGCTTTATCTTTAAGGGTTTTGCTTGGGTATTGTTGAAGATCTTACACCCGGATCTAGGGGCACTTTTAAGGTAAACAACAATAGATCGTGGAGACTTTATGGCATAGACCAATATGGTTTAAGCGATGGCTGTGTTAGTGTGACACTTTGGTTAGTACCGGTATCCTTCATGTGGAAATGAGGAGAATACGGGGCCGTCGCATGGTGTCGTGAAGCACTAACGGACCTTAGAACCTTAGTTGAACAAACTTGGCCATTAGAAAGTAGTGAGATAGCCGGCCTCGGTAATATCTGAGGATTTGTTGATACTCGATGCTACACTCATTGAGATCAAACTTTCGTGATATTTCGGCCGCAAGAAAAGATTGCCTGAGTTAAAACAATGCCCGATAAAGGATGATCAATGATATTGAGAGTCCTTAGAACCCGATTACTTTTCTAAGACAGGTTGAGCCAACTTAACTTCAAGAGGGTACTTACCTATGGAATCCATGCAAGCCTAAACCTAAGGCTACTTGTGTGACTTGTTTGCTTTCTTTTCCTAACAATTTAAACTCATTGCAGGGCTTTGTTTGTATTCCTTGCAGGACCTTGTTTGTATAAATCCAATAAATTGGTTTCTTACCCTGCATTTTTGCTTGATGCATAGCATACACATCATAGCATCATAACATGACTTATCATACTAACCATTTCAAGGATCTTGAGGGCCTGTGATGCAGGTTATGATGAACCAAACGTCTAGCAAGGGGAAAGGGGGTTTATTTTCCACTAGCCAATGTCGTTAAAAGATCAAAACACGACAAGTTGAGTCAGGGGCTATGACCAACTTGATATGGTGAGCTTGACTCTTGTAGAAGGACTCTCAACGATACAAATTTCTTCAATCAAAGCTGCAAAATTTCAACTTCTGACATTTCTTGTTTACCCTGTGAGATCCTTGAAAACATTGCATACATATGTCATACACATCATTGCATAATAGGTACCATAATAGGTTTCTCATCTTCTCCGCTGTTTATTTCAGCAGTAATGTCTTCTGAACAAAGCATAAAGGATCTACAGGCCCAAAATGCCAAATTGCATCAAATGTTAGTAGCCTTAGCTAAGGGGCAGGAAGATCATAAGGCCCTTATTCTGAAGGAGAAAAAGAAGAAGAAGAAGAAGACTGTCGGTGTCCTAAATCTGGGCAGAAGATTTAGGGGACCGTTGAAGTAAATAGTTGATCTGACCTCTTCATCCAAAGAAGGGGAGAACCTAGAGGTAGACACAAGGGGGGAAGACCTAAGTCCGAGAGTTTCCGAGGATGACACGGACTACAAAGGTGAGCAGTATCCTCCCACTGAGGATAATTACAAGCAGTTGGAGGATCGGTTGAGCGCTATGGAGATCCATAGAATACCTGGGCTGGATTTCGAAGAGCTGGGATTAGTGTCGGGGGTAGTCATCCCACAAAAGTTTAAAGCTCCAGTTTTCGTGAAGTATGATGGGGTGTCATGTCCCAAGATTCATCTCTGTTCCTATGTGAGGAAGATTCAACCTCACACCGCTGATAGGAACTTATGGGTCGATTTCTTTCAGGACAGTCTGTCTGGGACTCAACTTGAATGGTTCTATCAACTGGAGGGAACCAATGTCCATAACTGGGAAGATCTGGTTGCTGCTTTTTACAAACAATATCAATATAACACTAACCTTGCCCCTACCCGTACTCAACTACAGAGTATGTCCATGGGTGCAAGCGAAGGTTTCAAGGACTATGCACAGAAATGGAGAGATCTGGCAGGGAGAGTCCAACCCCCTTTGTCTGATAGGGAGTTGGTGGATATGTTCCTTGGTACGTTGTCTGGTCCGTTCTTCAATCACTTGATTGGTAGCTCCTCAGCTAGTTTCATCGAGCTGATATTGACTGGAGAAAGAGTATAAGTTTGGATTCGGAGTGGCAAGATCCAGAAAAATACCTCTTCGAGTACAGAAAAGAAGTCATTTGGTGGCAAGTGGGAAGCAAATGTTGTGCACGACCAGAAGAGGCGTAGCAAGGCAGACTACCACCAATCTGTGGGGGCAGTGCTGATCTCTAATTAGGCATGCGCACAACAACCACAACAACCCAACAATCAGCTAAGGGTGGAAAGAACTCAAAGGCAGTTCACCCAAATCAACATGCCATTGTCACAAGCATTGTAACACATGTTGAAGATGAATCTGATTACGGTGATAAACCCTCATCCTAACCCTAAGACTTATTCTCCTAACTACAACCCGAATGCAAGGTGTGCTTATCATTCTGGTAGCCCGGGGCACGATACCAACGATTGTTTGGCGCTAAAATATTCAAAATATGATTGACGCCAAGGAGATCAAATTCGACCCTCCTGAGACTCCCAACATGATCATTGCTCCCTTGCCGAAACATGGCTAGTATTGAATGCATTTTTGTTAATTTGAATTCTCAAATTGTATTTTCTTTGCTTATTCGAACAATAATTGTCATTTAAAACTTTATTATTTCATTACTGCATTACACATGTTTGTCTTGAATTAATTTGTTTTCATTATGCTTAAACTGCTTTATACTTCCTTTTTGTGATATTAAAATCTCGACTAAAAACTCTAAGCCTTATAGGGAGGATGACGAAAAAGATACCACAATCTTTACAATATGCTTTTGAACAGACCCCGCTAACGATGTACATGCGTTGTTTCAAATCTCAAACAGTGGAGTCATAAGGAAAATAATCCCTAGTCAACCCCTTTGATCCAAATAAGTAGGAGTTTTTCTTTCACACAAATTAAAACCCTTAATCATAACCTGGGACAACGTAGTTTTCTCAGTTAATTCAGAGGCGCATTCAGTCACAATCTTCTGCTTCGCACACAATGAATGACCTCAAAGACGTCCCTCTAAATTAGAAGATGGTGATGGTTTCGCATAATCATCAAAGCAGGCAGTCATTAATTTGCAAAAGAAAAGCCAGTTAAGTCAAAACCTATGAAGGAGACTTAAGAGAAAAAAAGGGCCATCCCGCTGACTGTAATTACAAAAAGAAACAGTTCAGGCAAAAGACAGGGATAGTAAAATCAAAAAGAAAGAGGTCCTATAAATCCTCAACAGAAAGAAGGTTACAAAAATGACTGCATATTCAAAACAAACTTTCATTATCCGAACCATCACCGGAACATCAAGGACAATACTCCAGGACTCAACTGAGATTCTAAACGTGCAATTAGCTAAGCATAGGATTGAAGGACATCACGAAGAACGAGTGGGTACAAATAAATTTTGACCCTTTATCCTTTCATTCTTAAACCGTGAACTGGCCACGTTATAACCCTTAAAAGTCCTAGCTGAAGCGCAGGTTAGTTTGAAAGCATACTGTTACAAAGGTATCATGACTCCTGTAGGACTTGTTACGAATCCCGAGTTGATATCACATTCTTGCAAATTTTGTGTTAATACACAAAACACATTTTCAAAAAAAAATTCTTTTCAAGACAGACATGAGTTTTGCATCCTTTAAATGACATTGTTTGTATATGACTAATTGTTTGAGAGCAGAGAAATCCGCACAATGGATATTCAATGAACATGCATCCTCTCAATGGACATAATGGTAACGCTCGTAATTTAATTAATTATTTAATTAAATTATTTTTGGAATATTTGTGAAGATGTGTTATAATTAATTGGATTTATTTTATTAAGTGGAGAAATAATATTAGGGATATAATATTATATGGTAAAATAATATTAAAAGTGTAATATTATTTAATGTGGGCTTATTTTGGGAGAGTAGAAGTAATAAGGTGGTGTGTTGGTTTTAAGCCCAATAAGGAATAATAGAATAATAGGGGTATTTTATTATTTGTTAGAGGAAATAGAAAGAAAGAAGCAGTAGAAAGAAATAAGGATTTGGAAGAGAACGTGCAAGCGGCTAGAGAAAATGGAAAACGACAAGAACGAGAATTCAACCCGGAAATCGTAGAGCGACCTTCAATCCAAGGTAAGGGCGGGGTTCTAACTCTATAATTAGGTTTATGATGATTGGTATGTGGGATTAGAGGTGATTGTTGTCTTGTTCTTAAATTGAAATATATGATTGATGTATGATGAGGATTCATGAATCTTTATGAATATTGATGCCTTGATGTTGTTAAAACGTTGTATGATTATAAGATGATTATGGGTGATGAATTGACATGATTATAATAAGTTTTAGGGATTTAGTTATGGAACCATAGTGAGATGATGTGATGAAAACGTACAATATAGCAGTAATGAAAACGCAGAATTTGGTAAATTGATGACAAGCGCTACTGTATCAGAATTAATGAATTAATTTGGAGAATAGAATTTGGTAGTGATGTTCTTAGTTAGATTGATATCAGGCACATAATTAGAACAATAGGATGAATAGAAAGTAGCAGTTCTGACAGTAGAAGTATGTTGACTAGAGCTGCATTAGATTAGTGCAAGATAAAAGTCCTGAAGTTAGACGTAAGCTATTGGAAGATGCGTGGCATAGTGAAAGGTAGCAGTTCTGAGGTTAGAAGTTGCATTAGTCAGTAGATGGAATTAGTCAGAAGATGTGATAATCAGAAGTTGTATCTGGTCAGAAGTTGAGTGGCCAGAAGATGTCATGATCAGAGGTTGAGTGGTCAGAAGATGTCATGATCAAAGGTTGAGTGGTCAGAAGATGAGATGATCAAAAGTTTTATCTGGTCATAGGTTGAGTGGTCATAAGATGAGATGATCAGAAGTTGCATCTGATCAGAGGTTGCATCAGTTAGAAGTAATAGTAGTCAGAAGATTGTGTCACCCAGGGGTTGCATTATTAGAAGTTGTATTGTTAGAAGCTGGGTTGGTTAGGAGTTGTATTTGTTAGAAGTGTTCTAGTCAGAAGTTGCGTTTGACGTTAAGATTGGTTTTATACAGAACGGTGAAGTTAGATGCTTAGAGGCTGCTGTTTATGTTAACAAATAGGAAGCTGGCTCAGTTGGTGAAGCGAATGGTCTTAAGGCATTCATGTGTAGGAGGTCAGGGGTTCGATCCCTGCCTCATACATTTTATTTTCCATAACATTTCCTACAGGTTCCAGTACACAATATCCAAAGAAGTTCACCATACGCCACAGATCTCATCCTTGGGGTCCATCATGATGTAGATCCCATGCTCCAGCCTTGAAGGTCCACCATGAATCATCAAAAGAGAGGTGCATTGGATCAGGCGCAAACTTTGGGCCTCCAACTTTGGGCCTAACAAGAAATTTGGCAGCACACCCCCTTAATTCCTTCCAGCAACAGGTCCAAGTTTCAATTCTCTTTTAATTTCTTATTTCTTTATTTGTTTTAATTATTTTACAAAATCATTTGTTTTAATTATTTTACAATAAAAATATTTTTTAATTAAATCAGAAAATCAGAAAATTACAAAAATATTAGGTTTAGTTAATTATTTTCATAAAATATGTATTTGCATGTAATTAATTTGTTTAATTAGGTTAACTTCAACATTTTCTTGTAATTAAAATTTAATAGAAATTAGGATTAATTTTCAAATTGCGACTATTTTTCAATAAAGAAAATACAAACAAAAACATTTTTAATTAATTAGATTTCTTAGGTCCTAATTTGTTCCCGTTTTAATTTCCGCGCGCGTCTTTACTTTCCCTATTCTTATTAATTATTGTAACTGATCCCAAGTTGTAATAGTTAATTAAGTATATTAATTCGCTTATCATTTTTCCCCAGTTTTTGATTATGTAATCCCCTCCCCGAAACCTTGTAATAGTTAGGGTTTTAATTTCTCGCTTTTAATTTCCACAACTATTTAACTGCTAGATGGATAATAGGCTTACATGCAAGAGATAAAGGATTAATACAGTAGAAAACCCTAATTGTGCAAAGATAATTAACTGAAAAAACACACTTGCACATGCTCACTCCTAGGGTTTGCCCCACTTGGTTGCCACTGAAATAATAGTCGTGTCCCTCGAATGTAGGGATACCTTAGTAATGACCCGCAACTCAAAATCGTCATAAAGATCCTAGTCCCTACTTGGCCCTCAAGTTGCCTACAAATTGATCTTATGATGATAGCCCCTTCGAAATGCTAAGGTATCTTTAATTGTTGCCTTCAGAGACCATTTTGTCCCTTCGAACGTCCCTTTGCAAATCCAACGATGGGGCTACCTACTCCTTAATGGTAGGATAGCGCTGTATAAAGGAAAACGAACAGACTTTTTTCGTGTAGGTGAATAGTTCCTAGGTACTTGCTCAAACAAAAAAATTTCACACAAAAACTTTCAAAACAATTTTCAACAACAGCTTTGTCACACTCTTGAGGACGGATACAAGGGTTATCACGATGTAAACAAAACTTTTCAAAACAAGCAAACACAAGCAATTTCAAAATGAGCAAGTACCTAAGACCCCATGGAAAGCCACAAATAGAAAGGGTGCTAACACCTTCCTCTTCTATAATCTAACCCCCTTACTCAGAAATATCTCTAAAAAAGGTTTTTTCTGTTCTTTTTCCTTTTCCTTTGTTGGCTGAAATAAAAGTAGGTGGCGACTCTTGCATACCGCAATATTTGCACATACCAAACGAAAACCAGTATAACAGCCGGTTCTGCCACCGTATCACAGAACTGGAGTCTCTGCTGGGGATGTCTTTTTAAGTGGGGTTTACCTTAGGATCTAGGTCGTTTTTAAATTTCTTTCTTGTTTATTTTTCTCGCTTTATCTTTAAGGGTTTTGCTTGGGTATTGTTGAAGATCTTACACCCGGATCTAGGGGCACTTTTAAGGTAAACAACAATAGATCGCAGAGACTTTATGGCATAAACCAATATGGTTTATGCGATGGCTATGTTAGTGTGACACTTTGGTTAGTACCGGTATCCTTCGTGTGGAAATGAGGAGAATACGGGGCCGCCGCATGGTGTCGTGAAGCACTAATGGACCTTAGAACCTTAGTTGAACAAACTTGGCCATTAGAAAGTAGTGAGATACCCGACCTCGGTAATATCTGAGGATTTGTTGATACACGATGCTACACTCATTGAGATCATACTTTCGTGATATTTCGGCCGCAAGAAAAGATTGCCTGAGTTGAAACAATGCCCGATAAAGGATGATCAATGATATTGAGAATCCTTAGAACCTGGTTACTTTTCTAAGACAGGTTGAGCCAACTAAACTTCAAGAGGGTACTTACCTATGGAATCCATGCAAGCCTAAACCTAAGGATACTTGTGTGACTTGTTTGCTTTCTTTTCCTAACAATTTGAACTCATTGTAGGGCTTTATTTGTATTCCTTGCAGGACCTTGTTTGTATAAATCCAATAAATTAGTTTCTTACCCTGCATTTTTGCTTGATGCATAGCATACACATCATAGCATCATAACATGACTTATCATACTAACCATTTCAAGGATTTTGAGGGCCTGTGATGCAGGTTATGATGAACCAAACGTCTAGCAAGGGGAAAGGGCGTTTATTTTCCTCTAGCCAATGTCGTTAAAAGATCAAAACACGACAAGTTGAGTCAGGGGCTATGACCAACTTGATATGGTGAGCTTGACTCTTGTAGAAGGACTCTCAACGGTACAAATTTCTTCAATCAAAGCTGCAAAATTTCAACTTCTGACATTTCTTGTTTACCCTGTGAGATCCTTGAAAACATTGGATACATATGTCATACACATCATTGCATAATAGGTACCATAACAGGTTTCTCATCTTCTCCGCTATTTATTTCAGCAGTAATGTCTTATGAACAAAGCATAAAGGATCTACAGGCCCAAAATGCCAAATTTCATCAAATGTTAGTAGCCTTAGCTAAGGGGCAGGAAGATCTGAAGGCCCTTATTCTGAAGGAGAAAAAGAAGAAGAAGAAGACAGTCGATGTCCTAAATCTGGGCAGAAGATTTAGGGGACCGTTGAAGTAAATAGTTGATCTGACCTCTTCATCCAAAGAAGGGGAGAACCTAGAGGGCGACACAAGGGGGGAAGACCTAAGTCCGAGAGTTTCCGAGGATGACACAGACTACAATGGTGAGCAGTATCCTCCCACTGAGGATAAATATAAGAAGTTGGAGGATCGGTTGAGCGCTATGGAGATCCATAGAATACCCGGGCTGGATTTCGTAGAGCTGGGATTAGTGTCGGGGGTAGTCATCCCACAAAAGTTTAAAGCTCCATTTTTCGCGAAGTACGATGGGGTGTCATGTCCCAAGCTTCATCTCTGTTCCTATGTGAGGAAGATTCAACCTCACACCGCTGATAGGAACTTATGGGTCGATTTATTTCAGGACAGTCTGTCTGGGACTCAACTTGAATGGTTCTATCAACTGGAGGGAACCAATGTCCATAACTGGGAAGATCTGGTTGCTGCTTTTTACAAGCAATATCAATATAACACTAACCTTTCCCCTACCCGTACTCAACTCTAGAGTATGTACATGGGTGCAAGCGAAGGTTTCAAGGAATATGCACAGAAATGGAGAGATCTGGCAGGGAGAGTCCAACCCCCTTTGTCTGATAGGGAGTTGGTGGATATGTTCCTTGGTACGTTGTCTGGTCCGTTCTTCAATCACTTGATTGGTTGCTCCTCAGCTAGTTTCACCGAGCTGATATTGACTGGAGAAAGAGTATAAGTTTGGATTCAGAGTGGCAAGATCCAGAAAAATACCTCTTCGAGTACAGAGAAGAAGTCATTTGGTGGCAAGTGGGAAGACAATGTTGTGCACGGCCAGAAGGGGCGTAGCAAGGCAGACTACCACCAATCTGTGGGGGCAGTGGTGATCTCTAATTAGGCACGCGCACAACAACCACAACAACCCAACAATCAGCCAAGGGTGGAAAGAACTCAAAGGCAGTTCACCCAAATCAACATGCCATTGTCACAAGCATTGCAAGACATGTTGAAGATGAATCTGATTACGGTGATGAACCCTCATCCTAACCCTAAGACTTATTCTCCTAACTACAACCCGAATGCAAGGTGTGCTTATCATTCTGGTAGCCCGGGGCACGATACCAACGATTGTTTGGCGCTAAAATATTCAAAATATGATTGACGCCAAGGAGATCAAATTCGACCCTCCTGAGACTCCCAACATGATCACTGCTCCCTTGCCAAAACATGGCTAGTATTGAATGCATTTTTGTTAATTTGAATTCTCAAATTGTATTTTCTTTGCTTATTCGAACAATAATTGTCATTTAAAACTTTATTATTTCATTACTGCATTACACATGTTTGTCTTGAATTAATTTTTTTTCATTATGCTTAAACTACTTTATACTTCCTTTTTGTGATATTAAAATCTCGACTAAAAACTCTAAGCCTTATATGGAGGATGACGAAAAAGATACCACAATCTTTACAGTATTCTTTTGAACAGACCCCGCTAACGATGTACATGCGTTGTTTCAAATCTCAAACAGTGGAGTCATAAGGAAAATAATCCCTAGACAACCCCTTTGATCCAAATAAGTAGGAGTTTTTCTTTCACACAAATTAAAACCCTTAATTTTAACCTGGGACAGCATAGTTTTCTCAGTTAATTCAGAGGCGCATTCAGTCACAATCTTCTGCCTCGCACACAACGAATGGCCTCAAAGACGTCCCTCTAAATCAGAAGATGGTGATGGTTTCGCATAATCATCAAAGCAGGCAGTCATTAATTTGCAAAAGAAAAGCGCGTTAAGTCAAAACCTATGAAGGAGACTTAAGAGAAAAAAAGGGGCATCCCGCTGACTGTAATTACAAAAAGAAACAGTTCAGGCAAAAGACAGGGATAGTAAAATCAAAAAGAAAGAGGTCCTACAAATCCTCAACAGAAAGAAGGTTACAAAAATGACTGCATATTCAAAATAAACTTTCACTATCCGAACCATCACCAGAACATCAAGGACAATACTGCAGGACTCAACTGAGATTCTAAACGTGCAATTAGCTAAGCATAGGACTGAAGGACATCACGAAGAACGGGTGGGTACAAATAAATTTTGAGCCTTTATCCTTTCTTTCTTATACCGTGAACTGGCCACGTTATAACCCTTAAAAGTCCTAGCTGAAGCGCAGGTTAGTTTGAAAGCATACTGTTACAAAGGTATCATGACTCTTGTAGGACTTGTTACGAATCCCGAGTTGATATCACATTCTTGCAAATTTTGTGTTACTACACAAAACACATTTTCAAAAAAAAATTATTTTCAAGACAGACATGAGTTTTGCATCCTTTAAATGACATTGTTTGTATATGACTAATTGTTTGAGAGCAGAGAAATCCGCACAATGGATATTCAATGAACATGCATCCTCTCAATGGACATAATTGTAACGCCCGTAATTTAATTAATTATTTAATTAAATTATTTTTGGCATATTTGTGAAGATGTGTTATAATTAATTGGATTTATTTTATTAAGTGGAGAAATAATATTAGGGATATAATATTATATGGTAAAATAATATTAAAAGTGTAATATTATTTAATATGGGCTTATTTTGGGAGAGTAGAAGTAATAAGGGGGTGTGTTGGTTTTAAGACCAATAAGGAATAATAGAATAATAGGGGTATTTTATTATTTGTTAGAAGAAATAGAAAGAAAGAAGCAGTAGAAAGAAATAAGAATTTGGAAGAGAACGTGCAAGCGGCTAGAGAAAGTGGAAAACGGAAAGAATAAGAATTCAACCCAGAAATCGTAGAGAGACCTTCAATCCAAGGTAAGGGTGGGGTTCTACCTCTATAATTGGGTTTATGATGATTGGTATGTGGGATTAGAGGTGATTGTTGTCTTGTTCTTGAATTGAAATATATGATTGATGTATGATGAGGATTCATGAATCTTTATGAATATTGATGCCTTGATGTTGTTAAAACGCTGTATGATTATAAGATGATTATGGGTGATGAATTGACATGATTATAATAAGTTTTAGGGATTTAGTTATGGAACCATAGTGAGATGATGTGATGAAAACGTACAATATAGCAGTAATGAAAATGCAGAATTTGATAAATTAATGACAAGCGCTACTGTATCAGAATTAATGAATTAATTTGGAGAATAGAATTTGTTAGTGATGTTCTTAGTTAGATTGATATCAGGCACATAATTAGAACAATTGGATGAATAGAAAGTAGCAGTTCTGACAGTAGAAGTATGTTGACTAGAGATGCGTTAGATTAGTGCAAGATAAAAGTCCTGAAGTTAGACGTAAGTTGTTGGAAGATGCGTGGCATAGTGAAAGGTAGCAGTTCTGAGGTTAGAAGTTGCATTAGTCAGTAGATGGCATTAGTCAGAAGATGTGATAATCAGAAGTTGTATCTGGTCAGAAGTTGAGTGGCCAGAAGATGTCATGATCAGAGGTTGAGTGGTCAGAAGATGTCATGATCAAAGGTTGAGTGGTCAGAAGATGAGATGATCAGAAGTTGTATCTGGTCATAGGTTGAGTGGTCATAAGATGAGATGATCAGAAGTTGCATCTGATCAGAGGTTGCATCAGTTAGAAGTTATGGTAGTCAGAAGATTGTGTCACCCAGGGGTTGCGTTATTAGAAGTTGTATTGTTAGAAGCTGGGTTGGTTAGGAGTTGTATTTGTTAGAAGTGTTCTAGTCAGAAGTTGCGTTTGACGTTAAGATTGGTTTTATACAGAACAGTGAAGTTAGATGCTTAGAGGCTGCTGTTTGAACCATAACAGTAGGAAAGTGACGGTCTTGACTTTAGAGTTACAGAATGACAGTGTTGATTTTACTTTGGAATTAAAATACTGCTGAGTTATAAATGAGAATTTATTAATAAATAAATGACGTTTGATGAATTATTTTGATTATTTTTAGATGTTATTTTGAGATGTATTTTGAGATGTTTTGAGATGATGATTTGAGATGTTTGAGATGATGATTTGAGATGTTTTGAGATGATTTGAGATGTTGTTAACTTGGGTGTTATCATTACATTCATGGTTGAGTCGCACACATTGCATTCTTGAAATGGAGCTTATGCTCGTTGAGATGGCCTGGATTGGCAAATTTTGAGATGAAGGCTATGCCTTATTAATGCCTCTATTAATTGGCAAATTTCTGAGATGGGAGTCGCATTATATGATTTCATAAAGAAGTGTATTTTGATGTGGATGAATGTATATTATTGCTGAGATTGATGTTGATTATGAAATGAGAAGTGGTGATGTTATTGATATAATTTAATATATTAATTATCATGCGCTTTATTATATTGTTAGATATCTCACCCCTTCAGTTTGAATGTTGCCCTTATGTTGGTAACGTGCAGGTAATCGAGAGTGAATGCTCTATACCTTCAATATTTCGAGTCGGTGTCATTGCTCTGATATGTAACACTCGGAGGGATGAACTTTTGCTGATTTTTTATCGTTGATTTTCAGTTTTTGAATTTTAAATTGGATATTATTAAATATGAGATGTTGATGTTTTGTTAGGGATGTTATTAAGAATTCCGATGCGTAGATGATGATTTATTAATTAAAGATGTTATGTTGATGGTTCATTCGATGTTTGAAAAAGTGTTATATATCTGCGATGAATGCAATGAATTTGTTAGAAGAATTTTTTACGTCCCGATTCATTTGTATGATTGAAATTTTATAACTCTTATTTATTTTGCATATTGCTTGGGGTAGAATTGGGGTGTTACAAAGTTGGTATCAGAGCAAAAGGTTTGTACGACCTTGTCGCCGAGTCGTAGTTGTCTAACAATCGAGTATTATTATTTTGATGTTCTAACAGTTGTTTATGTTGTAGTGAGAAGTTGAGATGGCTGGAAGGAATGATGTTGCTCTTGTTGTTGCTTTAGAAGCAATGGCTCATGCAATGGAAAATCAGTCGAATACTGACGGGAATGCTGGATCTCATAGCTTGGCGACTGTCCAGAGAGAGAATCCACCTACGTTCAAGTGAAAGTATGATCCTGACGGAGCATTGGAATGATTGAAAGAGATAGAGAGAATCTTCCGCGTGATAGATTGCACTCCAACGCAGAAGGTTCGTTATGGGACTCATATGCTAGCAGTCGAGGCTGATGACTGGTGGCTAGAGACTTGTCAGAAGTTAGAAGCTGCAGGTGAGAATGTCACTTGGGCTGTGTTCCGTAGGGAGTTTTTGAGAAAGTATTTTCCTGAAGATGTCTGTGGTAACAAGGAAATTGAATTCCTTGAGCTGAAGCAAGGAAGTATGTCTTTGGTTGAGTATGCTGCCAAGTTTGCTGAGTTGGCCAAGTTTTATCCGCATTACGCTGAGGAAAATGCTGAGTTTTCTAAGTGTATTAAGTTTGAAAACATGTTGCGCCCGGAGATTAAGAAAGCAGTTGGATATCAGAAAATCCGTGTCTTTGCTGATTTGGTTGATAGCTGCAGGATTTATGAGGAAGACAATAATGCTCATTACAAGATTATTAGTGAGAAAAGGGGTAAGCACCCACAGAATCATGGTAAACCTTATGATGCCCCAGATGGTAAGGGCAAACAGAGAGTTGCTCATGGTTAGAGGGCTAGTGGGGGAGATTCTCCTGCTGTGTGAATTGTTTTAAGTGTGGGAAACCTGGACACAAGAGTAATGTCTGCACTATTGAAGTGAAGAGGTGTTTCCGTTGTGGCAAGAACGGACATGTTGTATCTGAGTGTGAGCACAAGAGTGTGGTTTGTTTCAACTGTAAAGAAGAAGGGCACATTGGTAGCCAATGTCCGAAACCGAAGAGGGCTCAGTCAAGTGGTAAAGTGTTTGCTTTAGTGGAGGATCAGACGACTGCTGAGGACAGAATTATTAGAGGTACATGTTTCATTAATAGTACTCCTTTAATTACTATTATTAATACTGGTGCTACGCATTGTTTTATTGTTGCTGATTGTGTTGAAAGATTGGGTCTTGTGTTGTCTTCTTTGAATGGAGAAATGGTCGTCGATACTCCAGTCAAGGGGTCGGTGACTACTTATTTTGTGTGTGCTAAGTGTCCCTTGTCGATCTTTGACAGAGACTTTGTTGTTGATTTGGTTTGTTTACCGTTAAGAGGTTTGGATGTGATTTTGGGTATGAACTGGTTAGAGCATAATTGTGTTCATATTAATTGTTATGATAAGTCTGTGAAGTTTTCTACTCCTGAAGAAGAGGAAGATGGTTTGTTGTCTGCTAGACAGTTGAGGAAGTTGATGCAAGAGGAAGCACAGATGTTCTCGTTGATGGTGTCGCTATCTGTAGAGACTCAAGCTATAATTGAGGAATTGAAGGTGGTGTGTGAATTTCCTGAAGTTTTCCCTGATGAAATTCCTGATGTACCTCCAGAGAGGGAAGTTGGATTTCCTATTGATCTTGTACCTGGTACCAGACCTGTGTCTATGGCACCATACAGGATGTCTGCGTCTGAATTGTCAGAGTTGAAGAAGCAATTGGAAGAGTTACTTGAGAAGGTGTTTGTGAGACCAAGTGTATCACCGTGGGGTGCTCCAGTGCTGTTAGTAAAGAAGAAATATGGAAGTATGAGGCTTTGTGTTGATTATAGACAGTTGAATAAAGTGATGATTAAGAACAAGTATCCGTTTCCATGAATATATGACTTGATGGAACAATTGGTGGATGCTCGTGTGTTTAGTAAGATTGATCTGAGATCGGGTTAGCATCAGATTAAAGTGAAGGATAAAGATATTCAGAAGACGACTTTCAGAACTCGTTATGGACATTACGGGCACTCGGTGATGCCTTTCGGTGTTACTAATGCGCCGGGAGTATTCATGGAATATATGAATCATATCTTTCATACTTATTTGGATCAGTTCGTAGTGGTGTTCATTGATTATATTTTGATTTACTCTAAGACAGAAGAAGGGCATGCTGAACATTTGAGAGTAGTATTGCAAGTTTTGAAAGAGAAGAAGTTGTATGCAAAGTTATCCAAGTTTGAATTTTGGTTAAAAGAGGATAGTTTTCTTGGTCATGTGATTTCAGGTAGTGGCATTGCTGTAGATCCATTGAAGTTTGATGTTGTGTTGCAATGGGAAACTCCAAGGTCATCTATTGAGATTAGAAGCTTCTTGGGATTAGCTGGTTATTATAGAAGGTTTATTGAAGGGTTTTCTAAGTTGTCACTTCCGTTGACTAAGTGGACTTGTAAAGGTAAAGCGTTTGTGTGGGTTTTTCAGTGCGAAGAAAGTTTTACAGAATTGAAGGAGAGGTTGGCGTCGGCTCCGATTTTGACGTTGCCTAATCCAGAAGAGCCTTTTGTGGTTTATTGTGATGCTTCTAAGATGGGTTTAGGAGGTGTGCTTATGCAGAATGGTAAGGTAGTTGCTTATGCGTCTAGGCAGTTAAGGACTCATGAGAAGAACTATCCTACGCATGATTTAGAACTTGTTGCAATTGTCTTTGTTTTGAAGATTTGGAGGCATCATCTTTATGGTTCTAGATTTGAAGTGTTTAGTGACCATAAGAGCTTGGAGTATTTGTTTGATCAGAAAGAGTTGAATATGAGGCAACGAAGATGGTTGGAATTGTTAAAGGATTATTGTGATCGGTGGATCTGGAACTGACTGTTTAACGCTGGTTCGCGAAATGTCGCGGAAGAAAGAGTCACCATCGTCTTTTATTTTCTCCAAATGGAAAGGACAAAAGCACAGAAAAATTCCTTAAAGAGATTGCTCTCGGTTCGGGAGGTAGGTTATAGAAAGGGAAGGTGTTAGCACCCTTTCTATCCATGGTTATCCATGGGCTCTTAGATACTTGCTCACTTGTGTTTTCAAAATGGTTTTTTTGCTTTTCAACTGTGGGTTTTAAAAAAAGTTTCTTTGAAAATTTCAGTTCGACTCTTGTATCAGTCCTCAAGAGTGTTTGAAAAGTTGCTTTCGAAAGCTTTTTGAAAAGGTGTCGGTGTGAAAAGTATTTTTGATTTGTTTTGAAATTTAGAGCAAGTATCTAGAGTCGTCTACCTACCCTAAGGAATTCGTCTGTGTAAATGTCCTTTAAAGTAGTGCCATCCCACCATTGAGAGGTAGGTAGCACCACCGTTGGAGGTGTTCGGGTCAATTCGAAGGTTCGGGACATGGTGATCACCAGAGCAATAGGAAGATACCTTAGAAGCTACCCTCATGCCAGGTTCCCGGATCATGAGGACTTACTAAGACATCCTCTACTCGACGATCACCGTTCGAGAGGCAAGGCAACAGTGAGGTGTACCCTAGGAGTGGTGTGTGATTTGTGTGTCGTTTTCATTTATATTTATCTTGTTCATGTCATGGGTGATCTACGCGTTTGTTTTTATTCTAACATTCATTCTTGCATGCAATTTATTAGCAGTTAAAAGTTGCGAGAAATATAAAGTTCCTAACTATTACAAAGGCGCGGGTCCACATCGCCAAATTAAATCCAGGACCCGATTTGACATAAAATAAAGGAAAATGCGAGAAATATAAATTTACACAGCTTTGGGAGAATTACATTAATATCATAAGAAATAAAATGTGCGAAACAAATTAATAATCGAAAGCGAGGGCGTTGGACCCTTTTAAGGAAATTAAATTGTAATTATGAAATTAATTAAATTAAAATGAAAAGGAATTATTTTGGAGTTTTTTGTATTTATGATTTTTTTTATGAGAGAATTAAATGAAATTTAAACCTAATTCTAGCTATTTTTTAATTTATTAAGAAAATATGAAAATTAAACCTAAAATTAAACCTAATTAATTAATGCGATTGGATTTATAAAAATAAATAATTAATTATTAGTGATGAAAAAATAAAGGAAAAAAAGTAATTAAAGTAATTAAAACCTAATTCTACAAATTTTAAGTTTATTAAGAAAAATGTCAAAATTAATCCTAGAATTGAAAACTAAATTAATTAATGATTTTTATTTACAAAAATATTAAATCAAATATATTTTATTTTTTATGACTTTTCTGATTTTTATTATTTTTATGTTTTGTGAAAATAAATTAATTTAAAGAATTAAAAAAAGAAATAATTGAAACAAATAAAATAAAAAAAAGGAAAAGAATTGCAAAACCTTGGGGGGTTCTGTCCCCAATTGGAGGTATAATTTAGCATTTTTGGCCCATCTTTGGAGGCCTTTGTTGACTTTTCCTGGAAGCGTGCATGTGTGTTGACTGATGCCTATTATGTTCTTCAGATCATAGCCCTTTGATTGATCTTGATAAGCGCGTGGCCAACCTGGATGATGGACGTATGGTGGACGCTTGTATTGAAACTGCACAGAAGCATGATTAGAAAAATAACATGGAATAAGAAGGGGGGACCTGGGGATCGAACCCAGGTCCCAGAGGTTACCACACTGATGCCTTGCCACTGGAGCTATTAACGCGTTTTGATTATATTATAGAAGACAAATAATATAATGCAAATCATGAGTTAGTGACCAATTTTCGCGCGAAATTTGAATACACCAACCATCGCCTTACACATCACCATCTTCTCCACTGGCCCTGCATTTTATCTGAAAAAACAAATTGAATAGCGGGGGTTTTAAACCCCCACTAAGTAACAAGTGCAAAAATAGCGATTAGCAACCCTTTGATCATAAATTAGGCGCGACCCCATCATTGAGTTCGTCTGAAGGTCCTGATTTTAATGGTCTGGGTCTTGTGTTCCAATTTTACCCTATGTCAGAATCCCCAATTCAAGGTCTTTGAAAACCTAGAATGCTTCAATGGTGGATCCTCCAATTTTGCACGAAAACTCAATTAAAGTATACGGTTAGCTTTAGAATCAATCAATTAGTATGAATCCACAAAAAAAATGCAATGAGAATGCTTGAATATTGAAACACGAATATGAATAAAATGTGAAAAACTTTGAGTTCTGTATACCAATTCTGGGCGTTAGAGTTGATGATTTTTATTCAAACACGTTCCTTGAAGCCTCAGGAACGCAATAGAATGGTTATTTGCCTTTGAATCGCACTGGAATGTAGTTTTCAGTTTTGGAATTTTTTGGCAAAAACTCAAACTTTGCTCTTGTTTTCTGGCGCAGCTCTTAGGTCCTGGTCTTTAGGTTTAGCTTGTGGCTTATGTATGGAGTGTATTAGGGTTAAATTCTGAGCCAAAGGATCAAAGCATTGATGTAGAGAATATTTGATTTTCATGGCATAATTTTTCAATCTTTTTCATGCATATTTGATACCAATCATGTCCAAATCACATTGATTCTTTCCCTATCTGATTTGCACGAAATCTTGGAGATATTTCATGCATAAAAAGATTTAAAAAGTTTGCTTTGGTATTTTTTCCATATTTTAATTAATTAAATGAATTATTAGCAATTAAAAATTCAAATAAATAAATAAAAATGATGAATAACTTTCCTTTGGGCCAAATGGTCGTGCACATGCTTTGGATGATGAATCTTAGAAGAAAATGTGGCCCATTAGAAATTTTTAGTCATTTGAAGCAAAGTTGACTTTTCAAAATACCCAAAAATTTCCCAACTTCCACAAGGCATATCTTGCTCAATGTTTAAGCTTTGATCATGTTCTTGGACATTTTGGAAAGGTCTTGAAGTCCTCTAACCAATGCCTTTGGTCCCATGTCATTTTGATTTACCAATCTCAAGTTATGGCCTTTGACTTAAAGTCCCTTTTTGTTGACTTTTGAAAATGACCTATAATGTTGAAATTGATAACTTTTTGTGAGAGCATTTCATGGACTTTAAGTGTGAAGAGGAGTTGTAGAAAATGTCTTCATCTTCAAAATGAGCTTTGGATGGAATTTTTCTGATAATCCATGTGGAAGTTATGCCTTGGTCAACTTACAGTTGACTTTTTCAATTGTCCAAATATGGAAACTTTTGCATCTTGAGACTTTTTGAGTCAAGCTTTGAGAATCATGATCAAGAATTGATCAAATGATGTTTGTGGCTTCAAAATGAGATGTTGACCAAAAATTTGAACTTTTGACTGTCAAATGACCATTTGCCCCTACAGTTGACTGTAGTGCAATTAGGGTTTTTGACTGTGCAATTTTGTGCTGTAAGTCTTGAAACTTAGTATGAGGATACTTGACCATGTTTATAGGCATGTGGGACTTGATTGGACCCTTGGAAACTTCATTTTCTTTGTCAGAACCAAAACCCTAGTTTTTGACTGTTAGGAGGCCCTTGAACTGTGCAACCCTTGGGGAAATTTTGAAGCTTTGACTTGGCAAATTTTGAAGAATATGGGAGGGCAAATTTTGGGGTACAAAAATTATGATTTCGGTTTGAATTATCATCCAGGAAAAGCGAATGTGGTAGTTGATGCGTTGAGTCGAAAGAATTTACATATGTCAGCAATGATGATTAAAGAGTTGGAATTGATTGAGCAGTTCAGAGATATGAGCTTAGTTTGCGAGGTTACTTCGCAGAGTGTTATGTTGGGTATGTTTAAGATTAATAATGAATTTTTAGACAGTATCAGAGAAGCTCAGAAGTTGGACGTGAAACTGGTATATTTGATGGTTGGGATTGATCAACCTGAGAAATGTGATTTTAAGCTAGATGAGCAAGGTGTGTTGAGATTTCGTAACCGGATTTGTATTCCTGATGATGCTGAGATGAAGAAAGTGATACTTGAAGAGAGTCATAAAATTAAGTTGAGTATTCATCCAGGAGCTACAACGATGTATCAAGATTTGAAAGGTTTGTTTTGGTGGCCTGGGATGAGGAGTGATGTGGCTCGATTTGTGTATGCATGTTTGACTTGTCAGAAGTCAAAGGTGGAACATCAGAAGCCTGCAGGATTGATGCAATCGTTGGAAGTTCCAGAATGGAAATGGGATAGCATTTCAATGGACTTTGTGACAGGGTTGCCTAATACTTTAAGAGGGCATGATTCAATTTGGGTGATTGTTGATAGGCTTACGAAGTCAGCTCATTTTATTCCTATTAACATCATTTTTCCAATGCCGAAGTTGGCCGAGATTTATATTAGTGTGATTGTGAAGTTTCATGGTGTTCCTTTGTGCATTGTTTCAGATAGAGATCCAATATTTACTTCTGATTTTTGGAAGAGTTTGTAAGAAACGTTGGGTTCTAAGTTGAGGTTGAGTTCAGCGTATCATCCTCAGACAGATGGTCAGACTGAACGGAAGATTCAATCGTTGGAAGACTTGTTGAGGGCTTGTGTTCATGAGCAGGTAGGTTCGTGGGATACTTATATTCTGTTGATAGAGTTCATTTATAATAATAATTACCATTCTAGTATTGGGATGGCACCTTTTGAAGCATTATATGGTTGAAGATGTAGAACTCCTTTATGTTGGCATGAATCTGGTGAGAGTGTAGTACTTGGACCTGAACTTGTTTGTGAGACTACTGAGAAGGTGAAGTTGATTCGAGAAAAGATGAAAGCTTCGCAAAGTAGGCAGAAGAGATCATGACAAGTGAAGGAAAGATTTAGAATTTTAAGTTGGTGAGCATGTGTTTTTAAGAGTTACACCTACGACTGGTGTAAGGCGAGCATTGAAGTCTAAGAAGCTCACATCTTGTTTTATTGGACCGTATAAGATTTCGGAGAGAGTGGGGAATGTTGTTACAGAATGGCTTTACCGCCTAATCTTTCGAATTTGCATGATGTGTTTCATGTGTCGCAGCTTCGGAAGTATATTTTAGATCCATCTCATGTGATTCATATGGACGATGTGCAAGTACGGGATAATCTTACGGTGGAGACGATGCCTGTACTGATCGCAGATCGTGAAATGAAGACTCTAAGGGGCAAAGAGATTGCCTTGGTTAAACTGGTTTGGATAGGAGCTGCTGGTAAAAGCATGACTTGGGAGTTCGAGAGCAAGATGCGAGACTCCTATCCTGAATTGTTTGGTTGAGGTAAATTTTCAAGGACGAAAATATTCTAAGTGGGGGAGAGTTGTAACGCCCGTAATTTAATTAATTATTTAATTAAATTATTTTTGGAATATTTGTGAATATGTGTTATGATTAATTGGATTTATTTTATTAACTGGAGAAATAATATTAGAGATATAATATTATGTGGTGAAATAATATTAAAATTGTAATATTATTTAATATGGGCTTATTTTGGGAGAGTAGAAGTAATAAGGGGGTGTGTTGGTTTTAAGCCCAATAAGGAATAATAGAATAATAGGTTTATTTATTATTTGTTAGAAGGAATAGAAAGAAAGAAGCAGTAGAAAGAAATAAGAATTTGGAAGAGAACGTGCAAGCGGCTAGAGAAAGTGGAAAACGGCAAGAACAAGAATTCAACCCGGAAATTGTAGAGCGACCTTCAATCCAAGGTAAGGGTGGGGTTCTAACTCTATAATTGGGTTTATGATGATTGGTATGTGGGATTAGAGGTGATTGTTGTCTTGTTCTTGAATTGAAATATATGATTGATGTATGATGAGAATTGATGAATCTTTATGAATATTGATGCCTTGATGTTGTTAAAACGTTGTATGATTATAAGATGATTATGGGTGATGAATTGACATGATTATAATAAGTTTTAGGGCTTTAGTTATGGAACCATAGTGACATTCTGTGATGAAAACGTAGAATATAGCAGTAATGAAAACGCAGAATTTTGTAAATTGATGACAGGCGCTATTGTATCAGAATTAATGAATTAATTTGGAGAATAGAATTTGTTAGTGATGTTCTTAGTTAGATTAATATTAGGCACAGAATCAGAACAAAAGGATGAATAGAAAGTTGCAGTTCTGATAGTAGAAGTATGTTGACTAGAGTTGCGTTAGATTAGTGCAAGATAAAAGTCCTGAAGTTAGACGTAAGCTGTTGAAGGATGCGTGGCATAGTGAAAGGTAGCCGTTCTGAGGTTAGAAGTTGCATTAGTCAGAAGATAGCATTAGTTAGAAGATGTGATAATTAGAAGTTGTATCTGGTCAGTTGTTGAGTGGTCAGAAGATGTCATGATCAGAGGTTGAGTGGTCAGAAGATGTCATTATCAGAGGTTGAGTGGTCAGAAGATGAGATGATCAAAAGTTGTATATGGTCAGAGGTTGAGTGGTCAGAAGATGAGATGATCAGAAGTTGCATCTGATCAGAGGTTGCATCAGTCAGAAGTTATAGTAGTCATAAGATTGTGTCACCCAGAGGTTGCGTTATTAGAAGCTGTATTGTTAGAAGCTGGGTTGGTTAGGAGCTGTATTTGTTAGAAGTGTTCTAGTCAGAAGTTGCCTTTGACGTTAAGATTGGTTTTATACAGAACGGTGAAGTTAGATGCTTAGAGGCTGTTGTTTGAACCATAAGAGTAGGAAAGTGACGGTCTTGACTTTAGAGTTACAGAATGACAATGTTGATTTTATTGTGGAAATAAAATACTGCTGAGTTATAAGTGAGAATTTATTAATAAATAAATGACGTTTGATAAATTATTTTGATTATTTTGAGATGTTTTGAGATGATGATTTGAGATGTTTGAGATGGTGATTTGAGATGTTTTGAGATAATTTGAGATGTTGTTAACTTGGGTGTTATCATTACATTCATGGTTGTGTCGCATACATTACATTCTTAAGATGGAGCTTATGCTCGTTGAGATGGCCTGGATTGGAAAATTTTGAGATGAAGGCTATGCCTTGTTAATGCCTCTATTAATTGGAAAAATTTTGAGATGGGAGTATTGCTCCAATGGTACCACATGCATTTGCATAGTATATAGTCGCATTATATGATTTCATAAAGAAGTGTATTTTGATGTGGATGAATGTATATTATTACTGAGATTGATGTTGATTGTGAAATGAGAAGTGGTGATGTTGTTGATATAATTTAATATATTAATTATCATGCGCTTTATTATATTGTTAGATATCTCACCCCTTCAGTTTGAATGTTGCCCTTATGTTGGTAACGTGCAGGTAATCGAGAGTGAAGGCTTTATACCTTCATTAGTTTGAGTCGGTGTCATTGCTCTGATATGTAACACTCGGAGGGATGAACGTTTGCTGATTTTTGATCGTTGATTTTCAGTTGTTGAATTTTAAATTGGCTATTATTAAATATGAGATGTTGATGTTTTGTTAGAGATGTTATTAAGAATTCCGCTGCGTAGATTATGATTTATTAATTAAAGATGTTATGTTGATGGTTCATCCGATGTTTGAAAAAGTGTTATATATCCGCGATGAATGCAATGAATTTGTTAGAAGAATTTGTGACGTCCCGATTCATTTGTATGATTGAAATTTTATAACTCTGATTTATTTTGCATAATTGCTTGGGGTAGAATTAGGGTGTTACAAGAATCACCTCAGTAAGAAGGACACTTCCAATAACAGGTCTTCAATAAGCAAGGGGCATGACATGATGTCTAACACACCTGAGGCAGGCTCTAAAAAAGTGCCAAATAACCAGGGGCATATCTCCATTTGAATCACTTAGGGAATTACGCACGCATTCCAGTAACGAATCATGTGCCATCAAGAAAACATTTTTGACGGTACTACAATATAACACTACGGACAATGACAACTCCCTACATCTTGAGAGCGTGGACATAGTCAGAAAAGACCACGCATGATAAGACCCGCTAGGTTGACTGGCCTAGGAAAAAATAAGGGCATCCCGGCGAACCAAAAAAGGTTCGGGCAAAAGTTAGGGATATACATATGAAAAATCTGTACACCCAACAAGTCGAAAACCTGAAAAGCCGGCTTGGGCAAAAAAGGGTATCCCGGTGGACTGAAAATTTGAAAAGATAGTCCAGGAAAAATTTAGGGATTAAAGCGTACGACTATGTCCCGTCATCTTGTCACTTTCCTATCAGTAGAAGACTTATCATTGTGATCGGAAATTACGAAGCACCTCATAAGTTGGGATAACACTCAATCCACAAGGCCTCCGCAGACACTTTCTCCAGCAGGTACAAGGTGTTGTACCCTAAAATTTGCCCTCTCATGTATCAAGACTTTTCTCACAAGATTTCTTTGACTCAAGATTGGATTAGGGTTTGGTCAGCTCAAGACATCTCATCTTGCACTGTTGACCCAAAATTGGGGTTTGAGGTTGCACAAGGATGTTTGGACAATCAATGCTTCATGTGACTTTCAAACATCATTATGGATCCCTAGGATCACTCAGGACAAGTTTCAAGCTTTGAACTATATTTTTGATCAGTCAATTAGACAGTTGACCTAAAAATCACCTGTATTTGGGAAAAAGTCAACCATGGCCATTTTATAGTCAAAATTCATAATTATTGTTCCACATCAACATTTTAAGCTTATATGTATCATTTGGTCAAGTTTGGATCACAATTCCTCAAGAAATTTGATCAAATCACCAAAAGGGCAAAATGGTCAAAAATTAGAGTTTTGACTAAGGAAGGGTAATTTCTGATTTTTTAACCTAGCAAATGACCAATTGAGTTAAATCATGATTTCAAGGATTCAATTTCATCATCTTGACCGAATAGCATGGTTCAAAACATTGCAAGTTCATTGGATTGACAGATGAAATTTGCAGTCAACTAATCAAAAGTCAACTGTACACTGAAAAGTCAAACTTTGACTTTCTGGTCAAAATCATGTGCCAAGGGTCACAATTCATCAAAACATGTCAAAATGTGAAACTTGTTCATCAAGAAATCCAAGTTTGAAGATTAGGGTTTAAATTTGAAAAATTTCTTAACTTAGAAAATTTTCTAAGTATAAAAAATTTCTTATTTTTTCGCAACTCTAGGCCATTTTTTCACCATGATGCATAATGATTCAAAGAAAGTTCCCAACATGAAAGTTTTAGACCTATATGAAATCTACAACTTTTCTTCACACACGTTTCCATAAAGATGCTTGGATCTACAGATATAAATTTATGAATACATGCTCATGAACTAAATAACTTAGTGAAATTTTGCCCTAATTTAGGCAGGTTTTGGACCCAACTTCATGGCTATTTTTCACCTAGTTCCAAGAGGTATATTGAAATTCATTTCAAATATGAGTTATAGAGCATATTTCAAGATTTCCAAAATGTCCAAGAACTCCTCAAGATCATTTTTGAGTAGAGAGAATCGAAGAGATGAAGTTGGCAATTTCTCACATTTTGTCCAAGCCATTTCATGAAGAACAAAGTTCCAATCAGTACCTATGCTTCCTAATCCCTGCTTTACAGGTCCCAAACTTGTTCCTTACTCCTTAATTTAATGCTTACTCGGTTGAAAAAGCTTTGATCCAAGCCCTAGAGCCATTACCCAAGTTGTAATTCCATTAATAGCATAAAGTGACCATTGCCATTTTGAAAAAGCTCAACTTTTTCACTTTCCAATTCTTGAGCATTGAACCTGTCTCCATTGTACATATAAGTCTTGAAGGCCTAAAGAAAATTGTACAAGTTCATACCAACCCTAGGAAATCCAGTACAAGCATGGTAAGCCTTGTCCCTTCAATTTACTTCAAAAGCAAGAAAGGATGCAAAAAGGTGAGAACTGGCACATCTGTTGGAGGGTTGACATGAAACCAATTCCATACTAATATACAAACATAATACAACACAAGGGACTTGGACTTGAAGGCTGAAACACTCCCAAACACAAAAACACCAGAAAACTGTCAAGACTTACAGTTTTTGCATAAGCATACCAATCTTCCATTTGGCTCTTGCGTTTCAAGTCTTGATCATCAAAACATCTTACCTACTTGATATCTAACCAATCCAGACCTTCATCCCTGTACTGTAACCCCTTCTCCATCATCTGCCATTTTTGTTTTCAAAGCTTGTAGGTTGACTTGGCCAAGGAGTTTCAGACACTTTCAAAGCAAGGCAAGGGTTGGAACACGTTCAAGAAGGTTCAAGGAAGCTCAAGCAAGCATCAGGCCTCCATCAAACTCACTCCAGTTCCATCCATGATTTCAACTGAAGGAGGTAAAATCTCAACTTCTATCTCCTTGTACAGGCAACCATTAGCCACGATTTGTGAATAAATAATGTAGTTCTCATTGCAACGAAACTGTACATATCTTTATCTTGCATTTATTTGACCTGAGTTAGGAGAATTTAGAACTTGAAATTTCTGAAAATATTAGGTTTAAATTTAGGGCTGTTAAAATTCTTTCTGACCTTTGATTGTTAGTTCACATAACTTATATGGTTAGAATCGTGAGATCAAGTACTACAACTTCCATGTTATGAGTTTTCATTTTCATCGAAGAATGAGAGAGTTACAGGACATCTGGCCAAGCTTGAGGAAGAAGATGAAGTACATGGCAAGGACTTGTGTCATGTTATGTTATTTTTGTTTCACATAAAACAATGGATGTATAGCCACCCCAGTGGCAAAGTAGGGCGCTGGTGAGACCCATGTCCTGGGTTCGAACCTGGGCGCTACTTTTGATTTTTCACATTTTTCCTTCTTTCCATTTTTCTTTTCTTTTTTGCAGGTTTGGGCCTCACGTTGGGCTTAGCTTTTTTTTTTTCTAACTCTCACCACTGGATTGTTCAGAACACCCCCTTGCCCAATTATTTTTGCATTTTTATTTTATTTGTTTTATTTTCATTTTAGTTTATTAAATATTTTCTTTAATGCATAAAAAATCCTAAAAAATATAAATTTCATAATATTGCATCTTTATTTTATTTTAGTTTATTTTTCACATAAAAATATATTTTATTTTTAATATATATCATATATTTTCTTAATAAACCTGTAAAATATAATTAAAATATATTTAGTTTAGTTTAGTTATTTACTTTTCATCCCATACTTATACATGTTTATTTTTGCATATATAAAAAACATTATATTGTTTATACAATATTATTTATTATTTTAACATAAAAAATGCATATAAGAACTTTATTTTCTTTTAAAATAGTAATTAGGGTTAAGCCTCCCTTCTAAAAGTTAATTTCTTTTCCTATATATTTTTAGGTTTAGATTAAAATTTCTTTTACATAAAAACAAGACAAAAATCTTTTCTTACATATACATTATATTGCATCTTTACATATTGTATATTATTTATTCTAATAGTTGTACAAATTCAATTTGGTTGAAATAATTTATTTAGGTTTACATTCTTGCAAATCCCCATTCAAATTTGTATTCCCCCCTCCCATAAAATTGTTGTAATAGCTTAGTAATATTTACATTATGCAATTTACCGCTTTACATGCCATGATTAGTAATTAGGATTTGTATGATAAGATCAAAACAAAGCAAAAATAGAAAACCCTAAATACAAGATAAAACCAAAGCATGAAAATGATACACTTGCACACAAGCATCCTTAGGGTTTCTCCACTCGGTTGCCTTATACAAAAATAGCCATGTTACGCATGCGAAGTATCTTGGTGTGATCGGTGGGAATAGAACTGACTGTTTTTAGCTGGATCGCGAAATGTCGCGGAAGCAAGAGTCGCCACCATCTTTTATTTTCTCCAACATGGACAGGATAAAAGCACAGCAAAATTCCTTATGAGATAGTTTCTCGGTTCGGGAGGTAGATTTATAGAAAGGGAAGGTGTTAGCACCTTTTCTATCCATGGTTATCCATGGGCTCTTAGATATTTGCTCATTTGTGTTTTCAAAATGTTTGCTTTTCAATGTGAGTGGGTTTGAAAAAGTTTCGTTTAAAGTTTCAGAATGACTCTTGTATCAGTCCTCAAGAGTGTTTGAAAAATTGTTTTGAAAGCTTTTTGAAAGTGTCGGTGTGAAAAGAGTTTTGATTGTTTTTTAGAGAGCAAGTATCTACGAGTCATCTACCTACCCTAAGGAATTAGGCTGTGTAAATGTCCTTAAGGTAGTGCCATCCCACCATTGAGAGGTAGGTAGCACCACCGTTGGAGGTGTTCGGGTCAATTCATTTTTTAGGGACAGTGTGGTCACCAGAGCAACAGTAGGACACCTTAGAAGCTACCCTTATGCCATTGATCATGGACATACGGACTTACTAAAACGCCCTATACTCGACGACCACGTTTCGAAGGCAACAGGTGAGGCGTACCCTAAGAGTGGTGTGTGAATTTGTGTGTTGTTTTCATGTTTAGCAATTATCTTTGATCATGCCATGGTGAGCTACGCTTGTTTTTAATTAGCCATTCATTCTTTCATGCAATTAGAATTTAAAAGTGCGCAAATTTAAATGCGGAAAGATAAATCCTACGCTATTACAAGGCGCGGGTCTATACATCGCCAAATTACAAAGACCCATTTTAATAAAAATGCGGAAAGTAAAACCTAGTTACTATTACATGGCTTGAGCAATTACATAATATTCAAATAGAAATAAATGCGCGAAAAGAAATTAGAATCGAATGTCCGAGGGTTTTGACCCTTTTGTAATTAAACTGAATTAAAAAGCTAATTAATATTTAATTAAGAAAAGAAATGTTTTTTATGTTTTTGGTATTTATGAAAATAAAGAAGATTAAATTGAAGAGAAACCCTAATTCTAAGTTATTTTTAATTATTAATAAAAAATATACAACTTAACCTAATTTACACCAATTAATTAATTTACATATTGATTTACAAAAATATTTAGTAATTAATAATAATAATAATGAGATAAAATTATTTATTTAAGAAAAAAGATGAGAATGTTAAAAACCCTAATTCTACTTATTTTAATTTATTAAGAAAAAGATTAAAGTTTTAAAACCTAATTTACTAAATTAATGGTTAGAATTTATTTACAAAATAAATTGATAGTGAATTAAATATTAATTAAACATATTTTAATTTTTGATTTCTGATTTTTATATTATGAAAATTATTTTTGGTGAGTTAAATAAAACAATTAAAACAATTAAAACAAAAAAAAAGAAAAGAAAAGAAAGTTAAAAATATAATACAAACATTGGGGGTGTCTGGCCCATTTAGGAGGTTTTTTGAAGTAATTTGGCCCACTGAATCAAAGCCTTTTTTGACTTTCCATGTTTGAGTGCGTATCCATTGACTGAGGTACATGGTAGACATTCCTTTGTAGCCTTCAGATTGATCATCCTGATTATGTGGCAAGCCTGAGCGTGAACGCGTATGGTGGACCTTTGGCTGGAAACTGCATGGGAACATATTAAAGCAAAAATTATTGAACATATGGGGGGACCTGGGAATCGAACCCAGGTCCCTGTACCTGCAAGACACGTCTTCTACCAACTCAACTATCGCGTGCATTTGTTAATGTAATGGAGCATAATTATTATAATAAAAAACAAAGTTAATGATATGAAACAAGAAAAAAGCGCGCTAGATTTTGAATACTCCAACCATGTTATGACACCTCAGCGTCTTCGTCATCTTTCTGCCTGTAATATAAACAAATAGCGGGGGTTTTAAACCCCCACTAAGTGAAGCCTGAAAAAATAGCGATTAGAGCATGCCTCAATATAAAAAAGGCGCGATTGCTTTATTGAATTCGTCTTGTTGTCACGAACGTGTTCATACAGGTTTGGTGGTCTGATTTTTCCATATGAGGAAAGCCCCAATTTAGAGCTTCTGAAACCCTAGAAAACGTTAATGGCAAATCTCGTTTCAAGCATTGTTAGGACAATTAAACTATGCCAAAAGTTTCAGAATATCATTAGTAGCAAGAATCAACAATTAAAACTCATGAATAATGCATGTAAATTAAAAAATGATTATGGACATATTCATGAGGAAGACGATTATGTTCTACCAATTCTTGGAGTATGGAGACTGGAAAGTGGTTGCAATCGATTCCTAGAAATGTCAGGAACGTAATGGACAAGCTTTTAGACCTTGAATCGCCCTGTAACTATGATTTCAGTGTTCAAGTTTTTGTGGAAATTTTGCAACTTTGTTCTATGCTTATGAGCAGTTTTTTCGTGTCCTTTGCATTAGGTTTGAGTTGTGCATAAGTAAGTGAATGGAATTAGGTAAAGAAAACAATCCCAAGGTCCATGAATTTATGATTTCAATCTTTGATTTTTCCATATCTTTTTTCAATCTTTTTTCATGCAAAGCTTGCCAAATATGGATGATATTGTCCCCTTGAGATGGTGCACGGAATCTCTAGCATGTGTGGAAGATATTTGCTGCACAAAAAAGATTTATAACCATGATTTGATATTTTTCTCATATTTAAATCTAATTAAATGAATTAATAGGATTAAAAATTCAATTAATTAATTAAAAATAAGAAAATAAATCCCTTTGAGCTTAATGGGTCGTGCATATGCTTTTGGTAATGATTCAAGGAAGAATTTGAGGCCCATTAGCATTTTTGAAGCTTTTGAAGCAAAGTTGACTTTTCAAAATTCCCAAAATTTTCCCAACTTCTCCAAGGCATGTCTTGCTCAATTTTGAAGCTATGAGCATGTTCTTGGACATTTTGGAAAGGTCTTGAAGTCCTTTAACCAATGCCTTTGGTCCCATGTCATTTTGATTTACCAATCTCAAGTTATGGTCTTTGACTTAAAGTGCCTTTTTGTTGACTTTTGAAAATGACCTATAATGTTGAAATTGATAACTTTTTGTGAGAGCATTTCTTGGACTTGAAGTGTGAAGATGAGTTGTAGGAAATTTCATTCTCTTCAAAATGAGCTTTGGATGGGATTTTTCTGATAAACCATGAGGAAGTTATGCCCTGGTCAATTTGTAGTTGACTTTTTCAACTGTCCAAAAATAGAAACTTTTGCATCTTGAGACTTTTTGAGCCATGTTTTGATAATCATGATCAAGAATTTATCAAATGATGTTTGTGGCTTCAAAATAAGATGTTGACCAAAAATTTTGATTTTTGACTGTCAAATGACCATTTTGCCCTTGCAGTTGACTGTGGTGCAATTAGGGTTTTTGACTGTGCAATTTGATGCTGTGAGTCTTGAAACTTGGCATATGAATGCTTGACAATGTATATGGGCATGTGGGACTTGATTGGACCCTTGAAAACCTCAATTTCTTTGCCAGAACCAAAACCCTAATTTTGACTGTGTTAGGAGGCAATTGGACTGTGCAACCCTTGAGAGATTTTGAACCATGATCTTGGCAAATCTTGAAGAATATGGGAGGGCAAATTTTGGGGTACAACAGTTGCCCCTATTCAATCTTCTTAGACCTGAGGATGTAGATTGGCGTGCGTGCCTTTCGTAATCCGAAGGTGGAAGATGATTGAACACTAGAGTGCCCAGAAATTTGCACTCACATAGTAGAATGTCAGCAGTGTGATGCAGGGAATGGGCTTACAGATGCCATTTGGAAGTGTAATGGATAGTTGTGGAGATGGGCTTATAGATGCCATCGAGAGGTTGTCGATCGCATAAGAGATTCCTTAGTGAGAACTTGCGTACCTGAGAAAGAAAGATAATTACCTGGCTTGTTACAAGAGTTGATCTTCAAAATCTTCGTGTAGATGTGCCCTGGCTGGATACATGAATCGAATCTTTAAACTCTTCAGACGTGCCCTGGCAAGATACAGGAATCGAGTCCGGAGAATAGTCGTCAACAGATACACCCTGGCAAGATACAGGAATCGGATCTTCGAACTCTTCAGACGTGCCCTGGCAGGATACAGGAATCAAGTCTGGAATTAGTCGTCAACAGATACACCCTGACAAGATACAGGAATCAGATCTTCAAACTCTTCAGACGTGCCCTGGCAGGATACAAGAATCGAGTCTGGTAATGTAGTCGTCAACAGATACACCCTGGCAAGATACAGGAATCGGATCTTCAAACTCTTTAGACGTGCCCTGGCAGGATACAGGAATCGAGACTGGAATTAGTCGTCAACAGATACACCCTGGCAAGATACAGGAATCGGATCTTCTAACTCTTCAGACGTGCCCTGGCAGGATACAGGAATCGAGTCTGGAATTGTAGTCGTCAACAGATACACCCTGGCAATATACAGGAATCGAATCTTCGAACTCTTCAGACGTGCCCTGGCAAGATACAAGAATCGAGTCTGGTAATGTATTCGTCAACAGATACACCCTGGCAAGATACAGGAATCGGATCTTCAAACTCTTCAGACGTGCCCTGGCAGGATACAGGAATCGAGTCTGGAATATAGTCGTCAACAGATACACCCTGGCAAGATACAGGAATCAGATCTTCAAACTCTTCAGACGTGCCCTGGCAGGATACAGGAATCGAGTCTGGTAATGTAGTCGTCAACAGATACACCCTGGCAAGATACGGGAATAAGATCTTCAAACTCTTCAGACGTGCCCTGGCAGGATACAGGAATCGAGTCTGGAATATAGTCGTCAACAGATACACCCTGGCGAGATACAGGAATCGGATCTGGAATCACGACTATTGATAGTAATTATCTTTGTATTGACCTTTGTCCTGAAAAGACAAAATGTTAGTTGTATGCAATGTCATGATGTATGACATGCGTGATGTCCTCAGAATGAATGAGATTGTATGTTCATGATGCGTATGTGCATGCTATAATGTACGAAGATGCGATGTATGTTTTTGTCTTAGGGAAATAAACCCTTGACGAATGTCGGGAAGTCAAATCCTGGGCTGATGTTTGAAGAGTAGCGTTCTTTGTTTCCGCTGGGGTGATGGTTGCAAGAATACCGGTAGCAGGAGAGGACTCCGTTGGGGAATAAACTTGGCGAATAGATTACTCTGCGGGGAGTGAACTCTGTGGGGAAAGAAGTACTTTGCTGAGGTTAATGATAACTCTGCTAGGGATACCATTGATGTGTCATGTTGAAGGAATTGATGAACTCCGCTGGGTGATAGGAAGACTTCGTCGGGGAAGATCTTTCCGTGGCAATTGGCTGAGGATAACCCAGTTATATCTCGGTGGGGAAATAACCTTTTGAATAAAGCCGGGGGAGAGTGTTCGTGCTACGCGGGGGATAAGCTTCCAGAATCTACTAGGGATAAGCTTCCTGCTGGGGAGATGGATTCCACTTTCCTGGGGAAACTTTTGAGATTGGACTGGGGAAATGGCTCCACTTGAACGTCTGGTATTCCGCCGGGGAACAATCTTAGATCAAGACTGTCGGGGATGCTTGTTAAGAACGTTTGTATACTTCGTCGGGGAATGTTGAGATCTGCTGGGGATACCCAACTTCCTTATGGCTGACAGTATATTAACTCTTCTTGGGGAGAGTATCACTGACTTGCGGGAGATATTGTGCCTTGTAGGGCTGACGGGAGACCAACTGCTTGGGAGAGAATTGTTGGATCTTGGCTCACTCTCTGGGGAATTAAGATATCTTGGTTACATTCTTCGGCCGAACTTACCTTGGTATCTTGGTGGACAGAGCAATTAGATCGCTTAGACAACTTATTATTGCCCTTGTTTCTAATGTTACCTGTAATTAATCCTTTGTTTCGTATGCAAATATTTATGAGTTAGCAATTAGTATCAAATGCATATATCAAATTTGAACATTGGAAGTTCCTCGCAAAACAAAACAGAAAACGAAAAACAATTGGCAATTTAGCTGAAAAGTGAGTTTGTATTGATTTTTTTGAATTTGCCTGTAAATAGGCGTTTACGTACAAGAGGCTGACGTCCTAGTAAGAGAACGCCGCCGAACAAAAGAGTTTATACAATTTGTACAAAGAGAAAACAAAACAGCTATGTGAAAGGAATAATCCCACTGGGTTCCAACTCTACTATCGCCTTTATATCTTCGAGCGTCTCATCACTTTGCTGCTCGGTTGAAGATGAAGCTGATCGATCTATGCCGTCTGAACTTGATGTAGATACCGGATTCTGAATGCAAGGTGATCCAATGAGACATAGTATTACGCTTTAATCCCTAACTTTTGCCTGGACCGCCCATTCGGGTTTTCAGTCCACCGGGATACCCATTTTTGCCCAAGCCACCTTTTCAGGTTTTCGACTTGCCGGGTGTATAGATTTTTTCCATTTCATCCCTCATTTTTCCCGAACCCTTTTGGTTCGCCGGGAAGCCCTAATTTTTGCCTAGGTATGTCAACCTAGCAGGTCTTTTATCATGCGTAGTATCTTTTTACTATGTCTGCATTGGCGGGGTGAGGAAGGTCGTCACCATCCATGGTGGTTAGAATCATGGCTCCTCCTGAGAACACATGTTTAACCACAAATGGCCCTTCATACGTTGGGGCCAATTTGCCCCTGGGATCACTTTGAGGAAGAATGATGCGCTTGATTACCAAGTCCCCAACTTGATACTCTTGTGGTCTGACTTTCTTGTTAAATGCCCTGATCATCCGTTTTTGGTACGTTTGACCATGACAAATAGCAGTGAGTCTCTTTTCATCAATTAGGTTTAATTGATCAAGTCGTGTCTGGATCCAATCATCTTCGCTCAGATCTGCATCCTTCATTATCCGGAGAGAGGGTATTTGGACTTCAATCGGCAAGATTGCCTCCATGCCGTAGACCAAGGAAAAGGGAGTTGCCCCGGTTGACGTCCGTGCTGAGGTACGGTACCCATGAAGAGCAAACGGTAACATCTCGTGCCAATCTTTATAAGTCACTGTCATCTTCTGCACAATCTTCTTGATATTCTTATTCGCTGCTTCTACAGCCCCATTCATCTTCGGTCGGTAAGGAGAAGAGTTGTTGTGTTGTATCTTGAATTGCTCGCAGAGCTCAGTGATCATCTTGTTATTGAGATTGGTACAGTTATCTGTAATGATCCTTACCGGAACTCCATATCGACAGATCAGATTGTGCCGAATGAACAGTGACACGACGTTCTTGGTTACCGTAGCGTAGGAAGCCGCTTCAACCCACTTTGTGAAGTAATCAATCGCCACCAGGATGAAGCGATGTCTGTTGGATGCTGTAGGTTTAATCTCGCCGATCATATCAATGCCCCACATTGCAAAAGGCCAAGGTGCAGTCAAGATATTCAGAGGAACTGGAGGAACGTGCACCTTATCAGCGTATATCTAGCACTTATGACATGTCCGAGAATGTTGGTAGCAGTCGGCTTCCATTGTGGACCAGAAATATCCTGCCCGAAGGATTTTCTTTGCCATGGTGTGTCCACTGGAATGCGTTCCGAAGGTACCTTCATGCAACTCTGCCATGATCTTTTCTGCCTCAGTCTTATCCACACAACGCAGTAAGGTTGAGTCATGGTTTCGCTTGTACAGAATGCCGTTGCTGAGGAAGAACTTTGCAGCGAACCTTCTCAGAAACTTTTTGTCATTGACAGATGCCCCTTCAGGGTATTCTTGAGCTTCCAAGTACCTTTTCACTTCATGATACCAAGGTTTCTCAGTTACTATCTCAGTCTCAAGATCACAACAATATGCAGGTTCGTCTAGTTTCCAGATAATGATCCGGGGAGCCTCATTGTCCCACTTGACTTTGAACATAGAAGACATCGTATCCAACGCGTCCGCCAACTGATTCTCCTCTCTTAGGAAGTGTTCAAAAGTTATCTTTGTGAAATGGGGGATCAATGTCAACACACATTCTCTGTAAGAAATAAGATTCGGATGTTTCGTATCCCACTCGCCTTTGATCTGATTGACCACGAGAGCGGAATCTCCGAAGACACTCAGAAACTTAATCCTTAAGTCAATCGCAGCTTGAAGACCCATGATGCATGCCTCATACTCCGCCATGTTATTGGTGCAGTTGAAACATAGTCGGGCAGTAAGTGGAGTATGAGTTCCTTGAGGGGATATGATTACATCGCCGATACCGTTACCCAAAGCGTTGGAGGCTCCGTCAAAGTGCATAGACCATCGGGATCCTTCCTCAGGTCCTTCATCCGGTCCAGGTACTTCACAATCAGTTACTACCATGATGCTCTCGTCTGGAAACTCGAAGTTCATTGACTGGTAGTCATCTACTGCCTGGTGTGCCAAGTGGTCTGCCAATACACTTCCTTTGATAGCTTTCTGAGTCGTGTACTGGATGTCGTATTCCGTCAAGATCATTTTCCATCTTGCTATTCTTCCAGACAGAGCAGGCTTTTCAAATATGTACTTTATTGGATCCATCTTTGAAATCAACAGAGTAGTGTGAGTCAGCATATACTGTCTCAGCCGGCGAGCAGCCCATACCAAAGTGCAACAAGTTTTCTCGAGCAGTGAGTATCGGGTCTCACAGTCGGTAAACTTTTTGCTAAGGTAATAAATGGCGTGCTCTTTTCGGCCAGACTCGTCATGCTTCCCCAACACGCACCCCATTGAGCTGTCAAGTACTGTCAAGTATAGTATTAGAGGTCTCCCTTCAACTGGTGGCATAAGAATGGGTGGTTCTTGGAGATACTCTTTGATTCTGTCAAAAGCGGCTTGGCATTCATCATTCTAACGTACTACCTGATCTTTCTTCAGCAACTTGAAGATTGGTTCACAAGTAGCAGTTAGGTGCGAGATGAACCGGGCAATGTAATTCAGTCGTCCTAGAAAGCCTCTGAATTCTTTCTCTATCTTAGGAACTGGCATCTCTTGTATGGCTTTAACCTTGGCAGGGTCCACTTGAATACCCTTGTCACTTACGACGAAGCCTAGCAACTTTCCAGATCTTACCCCGAAGGTGCATTTGTTCAAGTTCAACCATAGCTTGTATAACTTCAGACGGTCAAACAACTTTTGCAGATGGTCAAGGTGTTCCTCCTCAGTTTGGGACCTTGCAATCATATCGTCGACATACACTTCAATCTCATGATGGATCATGTTATGAAATAAAGCAACCATGGCACGTTGGTAGGTTTCCCCAACATTTTTCAACCCGAACGGCATGACCTTGTAGCAGAAGGTGCCCCACTGAGTAACAAAGGTAGTCTTTTCCATATCTTCAGGAGCCATCTTGATTTGATTATAACCTGAAAAACCATACATGAAGGAGAACACCTTGTGCTGAGCAGTATTGTTAACCAGAACGTCGATGTGAGGCAGGGGGAAGTCATCCTTGGGGCTGGCCCTGTTCAGATCCCTGTAATCGACACACATTCTGACCTTACCATCTTTCTTTGGTACCGGAACCACATTGGCAACCCACTGAGGGTAAGAAGTCACTTCTAGAAACCCGGCATCAAATTGCTTCATAACCTCAGCTTTGATCTTCTCGGACATCTCTGGACGCATACGACAGACCTTTTGTTTAACCGGAGGGCATTCTTCTTTGGTAGGCAGGTGATGGACCCCAATTTCGGTATCTAACCCAGGCATGTCTTCATAAGACCAGGCGAAGATCTCCACATAATCATGCAACATCTGAATCAACCGTTGTTTCACGCTGAGTTCTAGGTTGGCACCAATCTTAACTTCCCTTCCATCTGTCTCAGTACCCAGATTTACCGTTTCCACTGGCTGTTCATGTGGCTAAATGGCCATCTCTTCCTGGAGTAGCAGTCTTGCAAGCTCGCCAGGCACTTCGCAATCATCTTCACCTTCGTCTTCGGCTAAGTTGATCGGATTTTCGAAGTCATAACTCGCAGTAGCAGAGTCGTTACCAGTGAGATCCAGAGTGGATTGAAACCTGTATGAGTGAGTGTGTGTGTAAATATAGCTGTTTTGCAATATATAAAGAAAGAAAGAAAGGAAGGGAGCACATGATTTGAAATGCGAAAAACGTCCAATGTCTTTATTCATGATATATGGAAATGACAAGTAATGCCCTCACAAATGAAGCCAACGGTGCCCCGGGTAAGACACCGGGCCATAAAGTTTCAATTTATTGTTCATTACAAATAAAAAACAAAGGAATTCATTACTGCGTAACAAAAGTAACAGGTATGTGATCTTTTGCAGTCCAATTGTTCAGTCCACCATCAGTCGTCGGGTAGATCCAGCTATCAAACTCTGATTCCTCCGCATCGCCTTCAATGGCATTCACCCCCGGGTTGGTGATGAACACGGGAGGTCTTCCGATCCATGCTTTGCGTACAGCCCTCTGAGCCTCTGCAGTAAAACCCAGCCCAAACCTGTCAGTTTTAGGAGTAAAATTAGGGAGCCTGCCCCAGTTAGCACATTCACCTTTCTCAATTACAGCCCGGGCGTCCTTTAAGGAGGCCATCTTCAAAGGAAAGTCTTCTTCAATTACTGTCTCAGCTGACGCCAATGTTGGAGGCACCTCTTCAAAATGTTGAAAGGGGGTTTCAATAAACTCCCCGTCCACCTCTATATACCGGAACGAGTTCAAATGACTAACCATGTAGTCTTCCTCCCCCTGCACAGTAACAATCTTCCCTCTGACAGGGTATTTGAGCTTTTGGTGTAGAGTGGATGTTACAGCCCCAGCCTTGTGAATCCAAGGTCGACCCAGCAAACAGGAATAAGACGGACGAATGTCCATCACATAGAACGTTGAGTCGAAGACTTGGGAACCCACACGAATCAGAATGTCTACCTCACCATGCACCATCCTCTTCGACCCGTCAAAGGCTCGGACAATGATGTTGCTAGGCTTCAACTCCAGACCCTCACAATCCAGCCTGTCTAAGGCCTTCTTGGGCAATACATTCAGCGAAGAACCGGTGTCCACCAACACGTGTGCGAGAGTAGTGCCCCTTCATTCTATGGAGACATGCAGGGCATCATTGTGGTTCCTTCCTTTAGCGGTCAGATCAGCATCCGAGAAACCCAAACCATTGTCAGCGGTCAAATTGGCCACACAGTCAGTAAATTGATCCGCGGACGTCTCTTGTGGCACATGAGCCGTCTTCAGAAATGAAATCAGGGCCTTGGCATGGGCCTCTGAGCACAGCAGCAATGATAGCATAGAGATCTTGGAGGGGGTATGCCCCAGCTGTTCAACGATGTTGAAGTCACTCTTCTTGATTATCTTAAGAATTTCCTCCATCTCTTGCTGGGAGGCTTCAACATTCACAGTCTTCGGTGCCTCCATCTGGGCAGGCACATCATCAATCCCTTTTCCCCAAGTGTTAGATGACTCGGCAGCAGGGGTAGAAACTGGATCAGAAGTGGAAACAAGCGCACTTGCAGGCGTTATTATAACAGGTCTTCGGATAACTGGTGGCGCAATGTCAGGCGAGAAGAGCCTGCCACTGCGGGTAACTTTAGCGGGACCGGTGATGTTGCTGATACTGGTACCGGTGTTGAACTCCTGCTTCACTCCAAGTACATACACATCTGCCCCATAGTGCCATGGGACAGCCTTGTCAGATTCATAGGGGAGGGGCCCCGGAACAGTAATAATAATAGGTGCAACAAACAAGATTTTGACTGGCTTCCTCGGGGGAGCCTTGGTAGAATTATTGAAGATGGTGACAACAGATACTTCTTCAGTGGGAACAAAAGGAACAACGGTCTTCTTGAACAAAATTTCCTTGCTATCCATCAGGCTTTGAATGCCTGACTTCAGCAACGGACAACCAGCGGGGGAAACAGCACACAGAAGGCAACCCTTGCTACAACCCGGAAATAAACCGGCCAGCAGCAGGTTCCTCTTAACAGTCAATAGAGGGGTAGCAACATCATCCACATAAACGGCATACAAGTCTTCCTCAATGGCATTTACTCCATGCTGGGGCATAGGAGCAGTCACAACATTTGGCCTTTCGGGCGCCTCAAATTGTATTTACTTGGCGTTGATAAGGTCCTGCACCTTATTCCTTAGGGCCCAGCAATCATCAGTAGAATGCCCCGGGCTATCAGAGTGATAAGCACAGCGGGCATTGGGATTATACTTCGGGGAGGTGGTGTTCACCACCTTCGGAGCCTCTCTGACGGTCACCAAGTTGGTCGATAGCAGTTGCGGCAAGATCTGTGACAAGGTCATACTAAGCCGAGTATAGTCTCTTCTGGGTCTCTCACCCCTTGGTTGGTTAGGTTGCCGAGTAGCGGCAGCAGGCTTTGCAATTACCACCGCGTTGACAGCTTGGCGGAGTTCTGGTTTATTTTGCCTTCTAGGCCCATACACAGCACTGGCTTCTTTCTTGAAAGGCTTTTTCTTAGAACTTGAGGACACACCTTTCTGAATCTTTCCTGATTTCATACCAGCCTCTATCCTTTCCCCAGTCAGAATGAGATCTGTAAACCCTGCAGACGAATTGCCAATGAGATGGTTGAAGAACGGCCCAGATAGGGTCCCCAAGAACATGGCCACTAGCTCACGATCGGTTAATGGTGGCTGCACCCTGCCAGCCAGGTCCCTCCACTTCTGCGCATATTCTTTAAAACCTTCTCCCGATCCTAGCGACATACCCTGGAGTTGGGTACGTGTAGGAGCGAGGTCGGCATTATACTGATACTTCTTGTAAAAAGCAGTAGCCAATTCCTCCCAGTTACGAACCTTGGTTCCATCCAGCTGATAGAACCATTCGAGATGAGTCCCTGAAAGACTCTCCTGGAAGAAATGGATCCATAAGTTCTTGTCCACAGTGTATGGTTGGATCTTCCGCACATAAGATCTGAGATGTAGCTTAGGGCAGGACGCCCCATCATACTTTGCGAAAGATGGTGCTTTGAACTTGTGTGGGATGACCACACCAGAAGATAGACCTAAGTCTCCAAAATCCAACCCAGGCACTTGTTGAATTTCCATGGCATTCAGGCGATCTTCCAACTGCTTGTACCTGTCTTCAGCTGGAGGATACTGCTCCTCATTAAAATCAGTCTCGTTGTCAGAGACCACCGGACTAGGAACTCTTCCCCCTTGGTTGTAGAGGTTCATCTTCATCTTCAGTTTCTTCATGTTCTGTTGGAATACTTGTTGGTACAACTACAGTTGTTTCTTCGACTGTGTCAACAACCTCTGTCAAAATGTTCCAGTCCCACTTGCTTGCTTCGTCCATTCGAACGTCTCTACTCACGATCACTTTCTTGCTTATGGGATTGAAGAGCTTGTACCCTTTCGTCTTCTCATCATATCCAATGAATATGTACTTTTGACTTTTGTCTTCAAGCTTTGTTCTTCGTTGATCTGGTACATGTGCATAAGCTATACTACCAAATACCTTGAGATGAGAAATTGTTGGCTTCTGTCCACTCCATGCTTCTTGTGGTGTTTTGTCTTCTAACTTCGAATTGGACATCTATTCTGAATATAAACAGCACATTGTACTGCTTCTGCCCAGAATTCTTTCGACATGTTCTTGCTTTTGAGCATTGATCGAACCATGTCAAAAATAGTTCGATTCTTCCTTTCAGCCACACCATTTTGCTGAGGTGAATATGGTGCAGTTAGGAATCTCCTTATGCCATATTCTTCACAGTACTTCACAAAGGCCATTGAAGTATACTCACCTCCTATGTCAGATCAAATTGCTTTGATGTGTCTGTCTGTTGCCTTCTCTACCATTACTTTGAACTTTTTGAACACTTATAATGCTTCAGATTTTTCTTTCAAGAAGTAGACCCAGGTTTTTCTTGAGAAGTCATCAATAAAAGAGATGAAGTACCTTTTTCCACTGAATGATTCTGGAGTGATTGGCCCACATATGTCAGTATGTATCAATTCGAGAATATGTTTAGCTTGATACTCTGCCTTCCTTTGAAATGAGGTTCTTGTTTGTTTGCTGAGCACACATTCTTCACAGAATTTTCCTTCGAAATCCATGTCTGGTAGTCCAAGCACCATGTTCCTTTTCGCCAACCTTCTCAAACCAGCATGATGTAGATGACCAAAGCACATATGACACAGTGACGCTTTGTCTTGCACTTCGATTTGCAGACATTTCTCTCGAATGTTCCTCAGGTTCAGTTTGTACATTCGATTTATTTCCATTTCGACAGCGACAATCAGATATCCTGCTTTGTCCTTCAAATGCAGTGTTCGATCTTTCATCAGTATCGAAGCACCTTTTTCTGTAAGTTGTCCCAGACTTAATATGTTGGTCTTGAGATCTGGTACATAGTAAACGTCTTCGATTGATCCAATTAAGTCATCCTTCTGCAAGTAACTGATTGTGCCCTTTCCTTCGACCTTCACTTTCGATGCATCTCCAAAAGACACATTACCATCTTCAATTCTCTTCATATCTTTAAACAGGTGTTTATAACCACACATGTGATTACTTGCTCCTGAGTCAAGATACCAAACACTGTCATTGGTGTTGATTTTGTTTTGAGCCATCAGGAGAAAGCCTTTATTCGATTCAGCTTCAAAGACTAGGTTGGTTGTTTCTTCAATCTTCTTTTCGATTTGACAGTCTTTTGCAAGATGTCCCACTTTGTCACAGTTGTAACATTTGTAGGAGTTACAATCCTTCGCATAATGACCATACTTCCCACACTTGTAGCATTCGAAGTTGGAATAATTCGAACGACCACCTCTTTGACCACGTCCTCTGCCACGCCAATTTTGTTGGCTCGATTGTCCTCTTTCGAAGTTGCTACATCTACCACTTCGACCATTGTCACGACCTCCACGTCCACGTCCTCTTCCTCGAAAGTTGTGAGAAAAGAGTACCTTTTCGTCTTTGTTCGATTCCTTGGTTTGGTTTGCTTTTTCGTCTGCTTCTTCTTTCTTTTTCATCTTTCGTTGTTCATGTGCTTCGAGAGAACCAGCGAGCTCTTCGATTGAGAGCGTCGAAAGGTCCTTCGAATCTTCTATTGCACATACAATATTTTCAAACTTGTCTGTTAAAGATCTCAAGATCTTTTCAACAACTCGTGCATCAGGTACTGTCTCTCAATTTCTGGTGAGTTGATTCACCACCTTTTGCACACGTGTGATGTAGTCAGATGCAATTTCTCTATCCTTCATTTATATCCTCTCCAATTCGCCACGAAGAGTTTGGAGTTGAACTTGCTTCACTCGATCTGCTCCTTTGAACACTTTTTCTAATGTGTCCCACGCTTGTTTCGACATAGTCGAACCAGCAATTTTTTCAAAGCCTGATTCATCTACAGCCCTGAACAACATGTATAATATCGTTTTATCCTTCGATCGCGTCTCTTTCAACGCCTTCATTTGAGCTGCCGTTGTTTACCGTGGAAATTGGTAAACAATCGCTGATCCTCCAAAAGGTTACTTATTTGGTGACTCGTAGGATCGATCAGATTGATCCTAAGACATGGTTGATTTTTTGGGGTTTGACCAAGTCTAATGATGGTTAATGCCAGGAGAGTAAAGACACTTTATGTAAATTGCATGAAGAAAAGCTTGATAGAATAAATGAAAGCATTAAATAAAGGCTTCGACAGAGAAGGGTAAATGAAAAGGCAATAAAGTGCTGGAATATAAAAGACTTTGATTAATTTAAATGGTGTTTCATACATACATTCTCAACAATTCTTTCGCTCACACTGGGTACTTGAATCTAAATGAGTGACTTGTATATAATGATGAACACACGCGAAAACTACGTGAACAACTAGTATTTATACTAAACACATCTCAAGTAACCATTGGGCAGTTACGCTGCTTCGAGATGACACCACTTGGCATGCTCACAGCATTCGACGCTCCTGATCTTGGCACGTTGCACTTGGTAACTGTTGGGAACCGTTTTCCCTCCAAACATTCGAATCTCAAACTGTTCCACTCTGAGCATCAAATACCTTTGTCGAGAAGCTCCTTCGACATTGAAGGTAACAAGATTCCTACTTAAAAGAAATTCTCTAAGTACCCTGCCACCTTCTGACGAGCATTCGACAGGATCAGCTGGTCGAAACCATTCCTCATAATTAATGGTCTATATTAATAAAAAACAAGGGTGTCGAATTTAGGACCAACAAATTGCCCCCCAAGAATGCCTTATTTCGAAGCTGAAAAGAAAAAGGCATTCTTTGAGATTCCACCCGACACCTGTCCTTAATTCTTAGCCACATATTAACTTGTGCGCTTTTCGTCTTCTACCAACTAACTGACAATCCCAAAAATCCATCATTCCAACTGTTCCTAAGACATCACTTCAGTAAGGCGTTTGGCGTGCCCAATGTCTTTTCACAGATTGTCATCATGACAATTTCCCAAAATCGAGGGTGCACGCTGCACCGTTTCCATTCTGCATAACGGCTATGTCAGCGAATGAACGCCACGTGCCCCACTATCGTCTGAAACATTAAATGGCCTCGAGTTTTGTGATTTTCCAATCACTATAAATAGCGCTAGGTGCCCCTCGTGAGACTTTTTCACGGTATTCTTCATCCAAGCCTTATTATTGAACAGAAACTTCTGCAAACACTTTGTTCTTCATCCACCTTCATCTTAACCCAACAATGGCTTCAGGCTCTCGTTCTTCTAATGCTCCCAGTTCTAACATTCCTTCTAAAACTGCCCAACCAAAAATCTTTTCAACTGTTCCAACAGTTAACTCCAAAGGCATGCGAAGGGTTCCTGAACCCTTGGGAACTGCTGAGCGTGAGGCTTATTCTTCTCAACTGCTGATTCCGGTTGGATACTCCAACCAGGTTTTCGCCATGTCTGGCCCTTTGTCTACATGCATTGCTGACTCAACGAAGATCAAGAGCTTCTTCCCGGTGCTTGAGGCACTCAAACCTGTTGGGTGCTCCAAAAAGGCTGCAGATGACAACGAAGATCCTGCAAAAGAAAAGATAGATCTTCGTTTCTTCAACATAGGGGTTAGGGCTTTTAGGTCTATCCCTAACCTTACACCAGACTACAACGCTTGGATAGACAAGATGGAAAAAATCCAGGCTTCGATTTGGAAGAACCTGGGGATTTATGACCTAGTCATGTTGTCGAAGACTGGTCTCAACTACTCCCCTGAAATGCTGGTAGCCTCTTTATTATTTTAGGACTATACTCACTTCACCTTCCACCTGCCTTGTGGAATGATAACACCCACTCTCTTCGACGTGGCTTCCATCACCGGTCTTCGACCAACTGGGGATTACTTCGACCCAGAGGAAATGTCTGAAGACCAGATTGGGTTTTCAGCTACTAAACCCACTTACACCACCTACATCAACCATTACCATGACAGATCGACAACTAATGTGACGGATGTGGAGCATATTGAGTTTCTAGCCCTTTGGCTGTCACGCTTCGTGTTCTGCACGAAGTCTCTACAGGTGACGAAGAAAATGGTCACCCTTGCTACCCAGCTTCACCATGGTCAAAACATCTGTTTGGCCGAATTAATACTGGCGAACCTATATGAGTCGATAAGCAGTGGAGCGACTCTGTTAAAGGTAATAGAAAATAGAGCCAGTTTGTTGCTTGCAGGACCTTTCTGGCTACTACAACTATGGCTAAATTCCACTTTTGAGTCTTTCTTACCTCAGAAAACTCAGATAAACGAACAAGCTCCTGAGATAGCCAAAAGGCGTATCGAAGGCACCAGACTGGCTTTACTGACTCCCACTGAGGATGGGCTGGAACTCCAACAGACCTTTGCAAACTTCGTCTTGATGTTTGCAGGAAGAAAAGAATTCACCTCGACCATGGCTCCTTTCGCCCGTCGAAAGTTTGGTTGAGAATGGTTCACCAGGCCCCATCCCAAGTCATCAGGTGACCCTCATCTCGAAGAACACACAACACTGTGGGAAGCATTTCTCACTCCCAGAATAATGCCACTGCGTTTTAAGAGTTCCAAGAATCACCTGAGCCTGATCGCTTATCAGCCAAACTTGGTCTCTCGACAGTTTGGTATCATCCAATCACTTCCTTCTCCCATTTTCCCTAGGGAGAAATCAATGTTGTAATTTGGCAATGATTACACTAAGGATGCTGCCACCAAACACATTGGCAGGTATGCTGGTCGGACAGTACTCTCACTGTTCGACTATCAACTTAACTTCCTATGTTCACCATCTTTCGAAGACTGATGGAAGAGTTATTATGCTGAAGAGTTCTTCGATGAAAAAGATTTTGTGGACGAACTCCAGAAGTCCTTCGTTCTAGTCCTTGACAAAATAAAGAAATGTACGTTCACTCTCCAAATTATATTTATCTTTCCATTTCGACTTATAACTTGTTAATTATAACTTGTGAACACGTCTTCTTTCAGTTGTTCGAAAGCCTGCAGCAAAGAAAACCACAGAAAGTCAACAGGGAGGAGGTCCCTCTACAAAACCTTCAGCACCGGTAACCAGACTTTTATTATTTCCTTCTGGTTTTAACATCCTGATTTTCGATGCGGCGCTCTAAATCGACTCCATTTGGTTTTCAGGAACCTGCACCTAAGAAACGACCTGCACTAACGGTCGAATCTGGGAGTGACGACGAGGATGAATCTCCCCCCGCTCCTCTTAAACGGAGAAAACTGAAGAAAGATGCCCCTGCTCCTGAGCCTCGACCCATTATCAGAATAAAGGTTGCATGGAGAAGACCCAGGCCACCTCCCGTGATCATCGAAGAGCCCACGGAGGAGGAGTTGAACGTCTTGCTCAACAAACCCGTCGAAAGTGACAATTCCAGCCCTGAGGCTGAAATTCCTCTACAGGTAGTTCCTCCGACCATTTTTAACTTAGGTGTCGATGCTCACATTCGATTGTGTATCTGTCTAAACCAGAAGATTCTTCCTCTTCTATTTTCAGGAGACCACCGAAAGTTCAGCACCAAAAACTTCAGAGACACAAGACTCTGCTGAACATAGTAGGCAACAAGAGGAGGAATTGGCGAACGATGAAGCCATTGCCCAAGCAGAGGAACAACAACCAAAAGAAACTCAAGTGGTCGATCTGACAGAGGAGCAACATGACGAAGGGGATCATGTTGATGCTGGCACTACTGAACTACATGTCGAAGAGAGTCATGTCGATGCAAACGCTACTCAATAACTTCAACCCCAAGCCAACACTGCTGTAAGAGCTACCACCTCGACAAAGCCCAAGTCTAAAGAAGACTTGGCCCTTTTGAAGCAAACTGATCCTATTGGCTACCTGAATGCCATCATTGAGAGTAGGGGAAGTTCATCTGACCTTAGTCATGATGCTTCTACTGCATCGGGGAAGTCCACTTCGACTTCTCCTCTTGATGAGGCTTTGATGAAGGTCAAGGCTCAGTTCTTCAAGAAGGATCTGATGAAGGCTTTGGAGGGGGATCCTACTGCTCTGTCTTGTCTGGGAGCTGTTTTGAATGCAGTCGATTTGCTTGCTGTGTCTCCAGAGGTTTCCAGCTTTATCTTGGAGTTATACTCCATGGTTGACCAAGTCTCTGCGGACTATCGACGTCAGAGGGGCTTCAACAGCCAGCTCAAAGCGCTATATGGCAAGAGTTCTTCTGCCTGGACTGAGGTAGCTGAAACGACTTCTCTAATTGCAGAGTTGTCGAAGCAGAAGACATCCAAGAAGGAAGAAATTGACGCCATAGATCAAGATAATGCCTCTATCAAGGCGCAGATCGAGGAGCTGAAGGCCTAGATAAATGCTAACACCAAGCGCAAAGAGGAGCTCCTCTCGACTGTTTCGGACACAGAGAGCCAAGCTGAAGTTACACGAGGCCTAGAGTTCGCTGAGAAGGCCCAAGCCTTCGATGACCAGATTGCCAAACTTTCTCAAGCGACTGCCTTGTGTAGCAAAAGGCTGGAGTTGCAGCAGGCCAAGTATCTTCGACTTAAAGATGCTATCCCTTTCTAATTTGCTCAGCCATTTATTAACCATGTACTGTAATATTTGTAAGACAATGTAACCATTTTGGCTAATTCTTATATAATTTTCCATTTTGGCTCTTTATGGTTAATTTGGTCATTAATTGCTATTTATTTGGATCTCTTGGAGCATAGGTTTATATTTTTTCAAATATTTGCCGTTTACTCTCAAGAGTCTTTTATCTTCACCTAACTCTTCGACTTCATAAGCTCCACCAGAAACAATTTGGATAATTCTGAACGGTCCTTCCCATTTGGGTGACCATTTTCCCATGCTTCGATCCCTTCGATCCATGGGGAGAATCACCTTCCAAACTAATTCTCCAGGCGAGAATGCCTTAGGTTTTACTTTTTTATTGTAAGAATCTTCCACTCTTTTCTTCTGAATTCTTAGTAGGTCGAGAGCGCGTAGTCTTTCTTCGTCTAAATCTACTAGTTCGTCCAACATCATATCCCAATAAACCTCAGAGGGGATATCATGATGTCTCTGAACCCTTGCTGATTGAAGACAAATTTCTGCTGGCAGCACTGCATCATGACCGAAAGTTAGCCGATATGGTGTTGTACCTATGGCTTCTTTTGGGGACGTTCGACAGGCCCACAAGATCTGGTCTAACGTCTTATGCCAATTTTTTGGCTTCTTTCCTACATGCTTTTTTATCATGCCAATCACTATTTTATTTGCTGCTTCAACTTGACCATTTGCCTGTGCATAATAAGGTGTTGATGTTAGGAGTCTAAAGCATGTTTCTTGAGCGAATTCCTGCATCTTTCGACCGGTGAACACTGATCCTTGATCAGTCGTTATAGTTTCAGAGAATTCCAAATCTAAAGATAATGTTCTTTTGAATAAATTCAATGACATTCTCTTGGTCTACATTGACTAAAGGAATAGCTTCGATCCACTTAGTGAAATAATCAATGCCTACCAATATATACTTCTGGCTCTTTGATGATGCTGGTCGAATCTCTCCAATAAGGTCCAATGCCCATCCTCTAAAGGGCCAAGGTTTCACTATTGAGTGAAGTTCGCTTGCTGGTACATGTTGGATGCCCGTATGGACTTGACATTCCTGGCAACCCTTCGCGAACTCAACACAATCTTTCAAGATGGTGGGCCAGTATAGTCCTTGTCGAAACAACAACCATTTCATCTTATGGCCTACTTGGTGAGCCCCACATGCTCCAGCGTGCGTAGTCGAAAGGGCTATGTATGCTTCAGTTTCACTTAAGCACTTTAGTAGTACCCCTTCAGGCGTCTTTTTAAATAACTCATTACCCATGAGTACGTAACTCAACGCCCTATATTTTATTTTCCGTTCTGTCAAAGCTGCTGGATTTTGTAGATAATCTACAATGGGTTTCCTCCAATCTTGCTCTGACAAATTGTCTATGAACGATATTTCGAAGTTCCTTTGATCAGCATACCCTAGTCTTGTCGATTTCAAATCTGTTGGTGACAGACTAGTTGCTTTTATTTTTTCTCGGACTTCGATTGCTCTTTGTAATCTCGTTTTTGAAATTTTGTACCCAGATGCAATTTGTGCCAAGTCATTGGCTATTTGATTTTCCCATCTGGGTATGTGTCGAATGTTGACCATTTCGAATTTTTTCAATAAACGATTTGCTATCACAAAGTACATAATAAGATTTTCTCTTATGCACTTGTATTCTTTTGTGACTTGCTTAATGACTAACTCTGAGTCTCCCATTATTTCGACTCGAGTTGCCCCTAATTCCAACAATATCTCAAGGCCAGTAATTAGAGCTTCGTACTCAGCCTCATTGTTCGAACAAGTACCTGATATCTTGTACTTGAATGTTGTTGGAATTTTTTCTGGAGAAATAATCAAGACCCCTACTCCTGTTCCGTCTTTATGGCTGGAACCATCGAAGTAGAATTTCCAAGGCTCTATCTCCACATAATTTATATTATCAACCTGAATTGAGTGGTCGACTATAAAGTCTGCTACCACTTGCCCTTTCACTGCCCTAAGAGGCATAAAGGTCAATGAGTACTCAGTTAATGCTAACGCCCACTTGCCAATTCGGCTGTGCAGGATGGGTTTCGACAACATGTACTTGAAAACATCAAAATGAGACGAAACATACACATCAACTGGTTTTATATATTGTTTGAGCTTTGTACAAGAGAAATAAAGACATAGACATAATTTTTCAACTTCGCTATATCTAGTTTCTGCATCGTTCAAAACACTACTAAGATAGTAAATGGGTCTTTCGACTCCATTTTCATCTTCCTGGGCTAACATGCTTCCCAAAGTTTTGTCGGATGCAGCTATGTACAATCTCATACTCCTGTTGCTGCAAGGAGGCACCAAAATAGGTGGCTTTGTGAGATACCCTTTAATTTTGTCGAAGGCTTCTTGTTGCTCTTTCCCCCATTCGAATCTTTCCTTATTCAATCGAAGTAAGGGTTAGAAGGCTTGAGCTTTTCCACTTAGGTTAGATATGAATCTCCTTAAGAAATTTATCTTGCCTAGCAGAGATTGCAGTTCCTTTTTGTTTGCTGGCGCTTTCGCTTCCAGGATTGCCTTCGTCTTGTTCTGGTTGATTTTGATTCCTTTCTTGTGGACGACGAAGCCCAAGAAATCTCCAGCTTTTACACATAACGCACACTTCAAAGGGTTCATTTTCAGACCATGTTCTCTCATTCTTTCAAATGATTGTCGAAGGTGGTCTATATGGTTCTTCCTGGAAACATATTTTACAACAATATCATCAATATATACTTGCATAAAAGTGTTAATAAAATCATGGAAGATAGAGTTCATCGCTCGCTGATATGTTGCCCCAGCGTTCTTTAGGCCAAAAGGCATCACTACCCACTCGTAAGTGCCTAAAGCCCCGGGGCATCGAAAAGCTGTTTTCGACACATCTTCTTCGGCAATGAATATTTGATTATATCCTGAATAACCATCGAGCATGCTCAGGTACTCATGGCCAGCGGTAGAATCAACTAGCATTTCCGCCACAAGCATAGGATATTCATCTTTGGGTGTAGCAGCATTCAAATCTCTGAAATCTATGCATACCCTCAATGTACCGTTTTTCTTGATCACTGGCACAATGTTTGCAATCCATTCGACATACCTCGTAGCTCGTATGAATTTGCACTTCAGCAGTCTTTCGACTTCTGTTTTGATCTTCGACAGTATTTCTGGAGCGAAGCGTCTTGAACTTTGCTTGACTGGCTTCTTCCCAGGTTTTATTGGCAATTGAATTTCTACCAATCCTCTGTCGAGACCAGGCATCTCGTCGTAATCCCATGCAAAGCAGTCCTTGAACTCCTTTAACAAATGGATCACTTCCAACCTGAGTTCTGGGTCTATTTTTGCGCTAATGTAAGTTGGCCTTTTCTCTAACCCTTCGCCCAAGTTGATTTCTTCTAAAGGATCATGCGCTAACATTTTGATGTTGTTCGCTAAGGGATCCTTTTCGAATCCCAAAGGCTCATCGTCGTAGATGGCGTCGAGCCTTTGTTCCTGCACTTCTTCTGGCATGATATCAGGAGGTTCTGGGTCGAAATCCTTTCCAGGACCTGCAGAAGGTAACTCTTGATCATTGGCCTGTGTGGCCATGTATTTTACTTCGGCTTCAAGAGCCGTTATCATCCTTGTTTCGGCTACATAAGCCGAAATTCGCTGCAGTGATTGTGACTCAGTCATTGTCACTGAATTCGCTTCCCCAACCAGTTGGCTGGATGTCGGTTAGCCCACTGAAATCAATGTGGGACAAGTCTTCTCTGTCCCATTGAAAACCATGCTCAGGGTGCAGGTATAAGGAATAAAAAGCATTTGGCGCTGGCGCCAAGTTGAAGTCAGGTGATGGGCATGGCCCAATGTGAGCCAAGTTTTTGTCGAAGTCTGCTCTCCCTAGGTGATTTACTTCGCCCAAGTAATAGCTCTGATCTGCTTCTATATTTTCGACCATTCCATCAGGACGCCATAGTATCAACCTTTGGTGCATTGATGATGGTACTGCTCCAACACCATGTATCCATTCTCGGCCCAACAAAAGATTGTAATTTGGTTTGGCCGATATGACCATAAACATAGTTGGTCGAAGGATGGATCCCACTTTGATGTCGAGTTGGATCACACCCATAGTGGTCCCTATTCTGCCTTCATAATTTGACAGGACCATGTTGTGAGGCTTGATGTTTTCATCGCTCTTGCCTATTTTTCTCAGCATAAAGTGAGGGATGATGTTGATGGTTGCCCCACAGTCCACCAAGATCTTATTTACGGTGGTTTCTTCGAGTTTTTCCCTTATAAATAAAGGCTTGAGGTGATTTTTCATCGCCTCTGTAGGAGGTTCGAAGAAACCATTTTGCTCTTCGGTGGCGCCATTATCCATGACGAAGTAGCATACTGGCCTATGCTTGGACATTTCTTGCTCGACTTCCCAATCGTTAGCTTCGACCTCTACCTGGCGGTTGAACTCTCTTGGCAAAACTGAGACTATGTTCACCATGATATCTAGGGTGTCATCATACTCAGAGCCATCTTCGTTATCAACTTTGCCCTGGTTAGGCCAGACTAGTCTATTGGTCACTGGTTGTCTTTCCAGAGGCTTTCTCTACTTTCTCTGAGAGACATTTGAACTTGATTCTGGCTTTGGTTCATTGGTAGCTTCCCTCTCAGCTTTTCGCCGCCTCTGGTATCTTCTCCATTGGGATCGAGACATGGGATTCTTTCCCTTGTAGTTACTTGATACCCGGGTCACTTTAGAAGCGACAACTTGAGGTTCTTTCTTATGTTTTAAAGATGAACCTCTTGGTACTTCGAAGGAGTGCCACCTTTCCTCGCTCGGCCTCTTTCGACCTGATGTTTTATACCACGTATCAACTGGCACATTGGTTGGAGGCCTGAAAGTCAGTGGCCTCTTCTCTTGATTTGAACCCTTTTGGTAGGTTCTTCTGGGGTCATGTCGAGTATCAACACTTTCCCTTCTTCTGTTTGCTGCTCTTACACCTTGGATGTGTTCAGCAGCTTTTTTGTCGAAAATCGAGCTACATCGAGGACACAACATCACTTCTGACTTCTTCTTCTGGCATCTTTGCAGGAAATCTGCCAGATTTTCGTTTTCCCAAGGGAAAGCCGTTTTGTTGGCCTGTTCTTGCCTAGTGGCCTCCTCTGATGCTTTTGGTTCAGAGATTTCGACCATGTTGACATTCATGGTGTCTTTGGTAGCAAGTGTCATTTGCTTCATCTGGGCCTCTAGGCCCTCTGTCTGGCCTTGGACTGCAGCCAAGTAGGAACTGGGTTTTGCTCCAGATTTTGGGGCTCAAACTGTCTCCAGTTTTGGGCTTTCAACAGCTTTTTGGACCGCTTCAATTGTTTTTCTAGAAAGATTCCCATAAAAACTGCCAAAGATTGGCATGTTGACATGATCCTTGGTGACTTCGACCATAGTTATTCCTGGCCTCTTCACCTGGCTTTTGGACACCTCGATCACATTCACCTCTGAAGGTTCAGCATAATGGGCTTCAGCCTGCAAAGGGTTAGAGTCCACAGTCATGGGGGTCTTATCAGCAAATTTCAGCCTCCCTTCTTCGATAGCATCTTGCACGAGATTCCTGAAAAGAAAACATTGAGATGTTTTATGGCCCATAAAATTATGATATTTACAAAAGCCTCTTTTCTTTCTTTGATCAAGAGGAGGAACTTTTACCCCTGGGGGCACTATCATTTGGCCATCTTTTACAAGTAAGTCAAAAATTTCATCACATTTTGTAATATCAAAACTGTAAGTCTTTTTGGGGAACCTATCGTTGGCCCTTTCCGGACCAGTGGGATTTTTCCCACTTGAGGGGACTAGCAGTTTGCAAGAGTATGGTGGCCCTTGTTTTAGCTCCGCTAAATCGACCTCGCTTTCTTCGACGGTTATAGTTTCGTCGAAGGTTTCTGGATCTTCATCGTCCATTTCGACATATGCTATCCTTTCTCTTTTATGGGTTTTTGTCGCCTTGGCTTTTTCAGCTTTAAGGCGTTCTACCTGTCGAACCCTGTCAGCCAATTGGGCCATGTCTCTCAGGTATTGAGTGTCTAATTTCTTCCTAATGGAATAATCTAAGCCTCCTGCGGCTATTTCGATTAACTCATGTTCTGGCACTTGCGTAAAGCATCTTGCTTTGAGCAACCTAAACCTATTTAGATATTCGTCTATAGGTTCAGTAAATCGCCTCTTTACACTGGACAATTCTTTCAGGCTTATCTTGGTTTGTCCCATGTAGAATTGCTCATGGAACAATCTCTCCAACTGGGTCCAATGGTGGATCGAATTGGGGGGAAGAGTTGTGAACCAAGTAAACGCGTTCTTCGTTAGGGAACTTGGGAAATACTTAATCCTCAGGTTTTCGTTGTTTGAAATATCTCCTGCTTCAATCAAGTATCTCGCCACATGTTCGACAGTAGATTCTGTCGTGTCCCCTGAAAATTTAGTGAACTTAGGGACTTTACATCTAGGAGGTAAGTCTGTTTGTAACACATATTCTGACAATGGGGATGTAAAGTTGGGCCTACGAAAGCCCGTATTCATCCCATTTTGCGTCATGATTCTTTCGATCATGGATGCCAAGTTATTCTCCAAACCCATGTTCTGGTATTGGATGTGCTGAACTACTTCGTCAGCATTTTGGTTTCTGTTGACTATCCTTACCTCTGGGGCTATGACCCTAGGTTCTTCGACTCCGGGTTGTTCCAATCGCGTCCTAAGGTTTTCTTTGACAGGCTGCTGGACTTGGTTAATCGTGGTTTCTTCCTCTAGAAGTATACCTTGGTTTCCCCTTATTTGCGCCCTTTGGGGCTGTCGAATAGGTTGGGGTACCCCAAAGAAATCAGCCAGACGCGCCATATGCGCTGTCATCTGCTGGTTCGACTGGGTGGTATTTTGTATTAGAGGGTTCAGCACTGTACTTAAAGTTTGTGCCAACATTTGAACCATATCGTGGTTGCTTTCGTCCATTTGCTGCCTCAAGACTGCTGTCGAGGTATTCGTAAGGCCATGCGCTACTTGGGACGTTCCTCCTAAGAGTTGGGTCCTACCCCTGTTCGCTATACCAACTCCAGAACCTTGGAGTGGCGAAGAGTCACTCACTAAAGGGTCTGAAAAAGTGGACGCAACGTTCGTCAGGCTAGCCAATTCAGAAGTTGGCATGCCATAGAGTGGTTCTCGATTTAGACCGCCTGTCGAAAATCCCGGGGGAACATAAGGCCTAGTCCATGGGTTTCCCCTTGGTGGGGGAGTTCCCAAAGGCATTCTGGGGCCAGTGAATGGAGGTAATGGCCCCGTTTGTGTGACCGTTACTGCTGGTGTTGAACCAGCGGTTAGCGTTTCACTTACGGTTGGGATAACCGTTGTTCCCACATTTGTTTGTGGGATTTCGCTATTGTTTGGCGGATTCACCATCGTTTCTCTTCTTCTCGTAGTATTGGTATCGTTAGCGTATATTCTACCACTTCTCAATAACATACAATACTTCTCGAAAAAGATGATATTCTATATAAAAAATCAACACAAGGTCCCACCGGGTGTGCCAATTTGTTTACCGTGGAAATTGGTAAACAACCGCTGATCCTCCAAAAGGTTACTTATTTGGTGACTCGCAGGATCGATCAGATTGATCCTAAGACATGGTTGATTTTTTGGGGTTTGACCAAGTCTAATGATGGTTAATGCCAGGAAAGTAAAGACATTTTATGTAAATTGCATGAAGAAAAGCTTGATAGAATAAATGAAAGCGTTAAATAAAGGCTTCGATAGGGAAGGGTAAATGAAAAGGCAATAAAGTGCTGGAATATAAAAGACTTTGATTAATTTAAATGGTGTTTCATACATACATTCTCAATAATTCTTTCGCTCACACTGGGTACTTGAATCTAAATGAGTGACTTGTATATAATGATGAACACACGCGAAAACTACGTGAACAACTAGTATTTATACTAAACACATCTCAAGTAACCGTTGGGCAGTTACGCTGCTTCGAGATGACACCACTTGGCATGCTCACAGCATTCGACGCTCCTGATCTTGGCACGTTGCACTTGGTAACTGCTGGGAACCGTTTTCCCTCCAAACATTCGAATCTCAAACCGTTCCACTCTGAGCATCAAATACCTTTGTCGAGAAGCTCCTTCGACGTCGAAGGCAACAAGATTCCTACTTAAAAGAAATTCTCTAAGTACCCTGCCACCTTCTGACGAGCATTCGACAGGATCAGCTGGTCGAAACCATTCCTCATAATTAATGGTCTATATTAATAAAAAACAAGAGTGTCGAATTTAGGAGCCAACAACCGTATATCCCCCAACTTCTGTTGGTTCTTCAAACCCATCATTGGTCACTTCCCACGCGTCTAGAGATCCAAGAAGAGCTTTCATTTGGATACTCCAGTTTTCATAATTAGACTTCGTTAGCCGTGGCAACGGCATTTGATTCATCATGTTTGCCATAAGCTCTAATGCCAAATTGTTAAAATCGAATCAGACTTCAGATCAAAACTTGTATATTGCTCTTATAAAATAAAATACACTTTTGATCTTTTATAGACCCAAATAACTTTTACAATTCTAAAACATAAACTAGAACATAACTGCTATTAATAACTTACTAAAACTTTTGTCCTTCCTACTATCATGTTTAATGTAAAACTTTATTACTAACACATTTAATGTTTATTCAACAGTTTTCGACGGAACCGCTCCCTGCAATTAAGGAGCAGAGAAGCGCATTATAATGTCGTCCAGTTGCGCCAAACGTAAAAGGTTTCCCGGAGCATTAGACGACGCATCATTGAGATAAGTTTCTCCTCTTTATTGTAGCTGTTTGATAATATTTACTTAACATTGGACATCGGTTCCGATATCGACATCAGTACAGCAGCTCATTGAGTCTTGTTTATGTTTAATTGTATTGTAGGCATTTATATGATAGAAGCAATATAAATATTATTTATTTGGAAAAGATTGGCAAGAATGGTGACATACTGCCATTAGGATTGTTATAACATATTGGCAAATGGTAATGGAACGATCAAGTTTTTCATATAATTCACCAACATAGTTGGAAATAAATGCTTATCGTAAGGTTGAACTTACGTGTATGCCAAAACAAAGTTTCACATTCATGGTGATTATCTTTAGGTACAACTTGTACTTGGATGGAGCTTTCATATAGAATGAACTTTTGTGGTTAACAAGTGTCTATGCTTAATCCGGCAGGATAAAAACGTTAATTATGTATCACTCGGTTAAACATTTGACTTATTTGCGGTTTAATGATAAATATATGTATGGATGCCCGTGTATAAGGTGAACGATGTTGGTATCATTGTAGCGGTAAAAAGTTGAGACTAAGCTATTGATTGACTTATCTCGTAAAATAAAAATCGTCACCTCACTTTATTGTTTTCAAGATGTAATGGGAAAAGAGCGAATAGAACTCACAAAAGAATAAAGATCAAGATACGGAGGCCGCTTATGCAAAGGGAAAATATTAGCACCATAAATATCTATTGTACTCAACGGGATCCACTATGTTTGTTCTAATCAGATGGGGTGTTATCTAAAGCTTAAACTTACTAAAGGGAATTCATGAATGAATTAACAAACAAAAACGAAAATTTTATTATTGTGCTCCCCCTTGGTCGTGAGACCCACTGTCTACGTGCTTCCTTGTGGAATGGAAAAGTCAGAGCACCGTAGTTCTTCTAAAAAGGTGTTTTGGTTTATTGTGTATTTTTTAATGAACGATGTTAAACTTCAGCATTCTACTGCAGCTCGACCTTTAGAGACTCCCGCGATTGTCGTAGAAAGGAATTAACATGTTCTTGGAAAAGGTTTTCAAAAGAAGAAAGGCCCGAAGGAAAACATGTTTGAATTGGTTGAACATTTTTGGTCGGAGAATGCCTCAGATGGTCCTCACAAGGCCAGAGGCATCTAATTACTTCTTCCTTAATTTTTAAAGTGTTTGAGATAAGTACAATACTAAAGTCTATGACATGAGAGACTTATAAATGGTTGAGTTAGGCTCCTCGTATCCAAAGTGCTCCACATGTGCTTAAGGCTCATGGCGTATTTGTACATACCATATTTATTAATTGTTTTAGAAGTTTGAAGAAGAAAAGAAGTTTTAGTTTTAGACGAATGTAAAAGAGAAAGAAAAAGTCTAAGGGAGATTAGAGATCCTAATGTTGTCATGCATTGTGGACCTAAAGTAAGGATAAAGGGGAAACCACTTAATGTTAGCTTGCAAGGTGGACTTATGAGTAAGGATGAAGGAGAAGCTTCCTAATTTTAGCATGCAAGAATATCAATCATAAAGTCTATATTAGTTCAACCTCGAACAAGAATGAACCAAATAAATCCTATAGAGAACATGTGATCAAACATTACATAAAATGGCATCATAACAAGCAAGGATAAAAAATAACACAAAGAGGACTTAGACAAGTAGCATTCATATCATCAAAGCAAGGTAAGAAGCAAGATTCTAATTAAACAACCATACATCAATCCATAAAAGAGAAAGGTCAAAGCATACAAGAGACGAGCATCCCTAAAATGTTATCTAACATGAACAAACAAGGAGGCAAAGCAAACAAGCAAAGATTAAGAAATCAAATGTACATGTCATGAGAACACATCAATCAACCCTAAGCTACTGCTCCTAACATTTCTTTAGGTATAACCTTACCCTAAATAAAACAACATGAGTGAAATAGCAAAGGAAACAACCTAACTAGGCAAGTAGAGGTGACAAACGCACAAAGGAGGTGAACACTTTTAACAATTATACCTTGAACCAAGCAACGAAAAAGATGAAACAAGAAGTTAATACATAGGTCTAAAAATGTTGTAAGACATCTCAACACGTCACAAAAGGTCTCATGTTATCAAACATCACTTAACAAAACACCTATTCATGGTAAGGAGAGACATAGCTCAAACAACTTACAAACATTAGCTCAAGTCCTATACACGCATCAACTACTTATAAGGTATCAACATCACATCAAAGTAAACATCAAGACATGTCAAAAAAAACCTAAGGGTCTTGCACAAGAGATATAGGAATTGAGGAAGCAATAGACGGAAAACACCTAAGCATGCTAGTATGTGAAACTTTTTGTTTCAATTTCCTAGCCTAAACATGTCATACGAAGGTGAAGTGAAGTGAAATAGATGAAGGGACATAAAAGTCAGTAGAAAAGGCACAAATAACTCATCATCATCATCATCATCTTATAAACATGCTTGGGAAAGAAGAACCACAATATCACACAAGCACATAGTCACAAGCATCCCTAAGTGGAAGCTAGTCCCTCTAGTCAAGAATTGTCAATATTTAAGACAAAGGGATAGCAATATGGATAATTATATAGGGCAAACAAGAAAAAGGGATTCAATTAAACACATTCCAAAGTTTGAAAAAATTCCCACAACTACCATATTCAACAATGATCATGCAAAGAAAGCAATTCCATCACACACTGTCATCTTTAAAAGGAAACCTCAAACCATTGCAAAGAAATGATCAAGTGAGTATGTGATGAAGAAATTAGGTGATTCAAATCAGAAATGATCAAGTAATTAGCAAACAAGCCCTAGTATATCACCTAAATGGATCATCACCAACATAATAACCAAATGATCAAATAAGGTAAGGAAAATAAGTATTCAAATCAAAGAAGTCAGAGGTAAAGGAAATGCAATATCAATCACACAAGTATCATAAGCATCAACAAGAGATAGCATGAAAAGCTCAAGACAAGGCACCCAAGTTAGGCAAGTAAGCATGGCAATTTTCACATAAATGCATCAACATTTAAAATGGCATGGAATTACCTAAAAAATAGGGGAGAAGGATTTAAAACATGTTATTTCAATCAAGCATAAGTGAGAAACACAATCTCTAATGGTTTCACAAGTGCCCCTCTAAACACATCACAAAGTATATGACCAATCAAACAATTAGGCAAGCATTATATCATACAAAAGGAAGACTTGAAAAGCCTCAAAAATTAATTAGAAAATCATCAAAACCATATGAAGTCAGAGGCTAACAAACGCTCTAAGTTTTCCTAAAAGTGTATACAAAAATTGCTCAAAACACAATCAACCATCATACATCAAGGGTAACTATTGATCAAACAAGTTAAGCTCTAAAAGGATCCACACATGAACCAAAATTAACGATCAAGGCATAAAATTAACATTTAAAAGCCTTATATACATTTGCCTAAGTGTGGATGAAAGTTAGGATCAAGAAGAAATTAGAAACATCAAGAATCAAATCCTAATTCAAAAGACTAGGTCCATTAAACTCGTTCACAAAATAATTCCAAATAAAATATCAAAATAAAAGTAAAAGTAAAAAAAAAATCAAATATATAAGCCTAATACTCTAAGGATCTTGAGACATATTTTTGTAGATTTTTAATATTGGAGGGAAGTCAAGAATAAAATTGAAACAAATCTTTGACCACAAATAAAACCAACTAAATATTTTGGCTTTATGTGATTAATTAAAAGTTTGAATGAAAGAAGGAGAGAGATGAGAGAACATATGAATAATAAAGTATAATATTTTGGATTTATGTGATTAGTTAAAATTTGATTTGTTTCTTTTGTTAAATAAATTTAATCACAGAGCCTAATCCGACGGTGACACTTGTCACCGTCCGATTAATCATTTGTTGAAACTGATATTATACTCCCAGCAGTTCTACCATACATCCTCATCCTCTCAGCCTTCAGATCTTCATTAGGACTTCATCAATATCATCTGACGACACAGATTCATGTACCCACGATACACCCTCCTTGAACAACTACACAATATCAGGCGGACCATCATCTTGGGCCTGGACTTCCTCCTGCTTTCAGCACCCCTAAGTTTCTGCTTAATCCATGCCCAATCTCCTTTTCTCTATATTTTCTTATTTATTTACTTTTGTTCATATTTTTGTTATTTGTTTTGTTTTTAGTATAGAATACATAATGTATTTTGTTTTAAATAATTAAATAAATTGAGAAATATTATTAATTAATTTATATTAAATAAATTTTTTTAGTTTAATTAGTTATTTAATTTAATTTGAATTGGATTGTATTTTTTGTTTATTTAGACTTTTAATCTAATTTTCGATTCGATAATCCCCATTCATAAACTTGTACCTCCATCCCCCTTGGACTTGTAATAATTTATTTACATGCATGTATGCTTGTATGGATTATTCACAAATATACACGTCACACACTCAATATAATTAAATTCCACTCTATCGTCTTGGTCCATATACCAAATTTCCAAAAGGGTCTCATAGTTGAGTATGAGCATGGCTATTCTCATGAGATTAGTCGAAGCCTTTGCTTGCATCGATTAATCATAACCTGAATAAATCACTTTGGTCCCTATACCAAGTGTCCATGCAAAAAGGGTCTCATGGTTGAGATTATGATCACTTATTCTCACGAGATTAATCTAGTATAGCCTTTGGTTAATCATAACCCGATTAAATTCCCTTGATCCATACACCAAGCATTGCAATTATTCTTTTCATGATATTAATCATTTTGTGTTACTTTTGCCATGATTTTATGGTTGATTGTTGATCCAACCTGGGTACGTTTGATTATTGGTTGATCGATAGTAAGATTCACAAGCTTTTGAATACGAGTCTTTAAAGAAAGTTAAGAGCGCAATCTATATCGAGGAAGTTCAAGAATGCTCTCTGTAGAGTTTTCTTATTTCGCGCGTGTAGAAGAGACAACAGACCTTCTTTGTTAGGTATTATTGTAGCTCTCTTTAGTTCTCATTCCCGTATCATTTTCAATTAATCTTGCCATGAGAAGTAGGATAGTGGTGCATGACTGGAAGTCCTACCTCGAAGTAGGAATTATTTTGTGGTGTTTGATTCTCATTTCTTCTTCTACTTGACTACTTAAGTGTCTACCTATGTGCATGTTCTTTCTTCTCTACTTGCTTTTCTAAGTAGGTTTTCTATAGGTATGTTATTTAAGTACCTTATATCTTGAGTAAGTCTCCACTTCTCGTGTGTGATGCGTGATTGTCTAATATTCATCTTTTCTTTTATCTCCTACCTTGATGATATGATATCATTGTTAGGTGTTTATTACTTGATGTTTTTCCATCTCTTTCTCTTCTCCTACCTTGATGATACGATATCATGGTTAGGAGTTTAAAACTTGATGTTTTGTCACCTCTTTTCTATCTTGCTTTGATGAAATGTTATCATTGTTAGGCATTGATGTTTTATCATCTATTTTCATCTCTTATATATATATATATATATATATATATATATATATATATATATATATATATATATATATATATATATATATATATATATATATATATATATATATATATATATATATATATATATATATATATATATATATATATATATATATATATATATATATATATATATATATATATATATATATATATATATATATATATATATATATATATATATATATATATATATATATATATATATATATATATATATATATATATCCTATTTTGATGGCAGAATATCATTGTTAGGTGTTGATGTTTTATCATCTCATTTCATCTCATTTATTATGCTTCTTTGATCCTTGGTTAAGCACTCATTTGCTAACTGTGATACGGTGGGAGAACTGACTATGGTTTTGCGTTTGTTTTCACAAATGTTTCGGTTGAGCAAGAGTCGCCACCGACTTTTTATTTTATCCTAAGGAAAGGTTTAAAAAGCACAGCAAAAACCTTTGAGATATTTTCCTGGGTTCGGGGAGTAGATTATAGAAAGAGAAGGTATTAGCACCCTTTCTATCCATGGTTATCCATGGGCTCTTAGGTACTTGCTTAGATCAACTTGCCTTGGTTTTCAATTGTTTGAAATGGTGCTTTGTGTGTGGTTTTGAAAATGTTTTGAAAAAGATGCCTTGTCTAGGCTACCCTTGTAACAATTCTTTACTCGAATGTTTTACAAAAGGTGTTTGTCTTTTTGAAAAGATGTTTCAAGGTTTTTTGAAAGTTTGTTTTGAAAATGTTTGTGAAGTGTGGTTTGAAAAATAGGCAAGTGTTTTTATTTTGCAAGTTGACAAGTACTTAAGAGCCATCTACCCTAAAGTTCTCAAAGATTTTTGCTATGTTTTAACCCTTTTAACAATTTTGTTCCACCATTGCATTTGGTGGACAATCTTGTGTTAGGATGTGAAAGGGACGGGCGCGGGTCATCGTTTAGACCATAATTGTAATAGTGCCAAGTATCTTTGGGCAATGTTTTCTTTAAGGGACTTGATCATTTTTTAGGCAACTTTCGAAAGCGTCATCGAGGGACTATGATCATTTGATTGTTTTGTTTTGCCCAAAGAGACCTAACATGCAATATGGCCCATTTATTGAAGGCAACAAGTGGATTACCCTAGGGGTGCAAGTGTGATTAGTGTTGTCTATTTTCATGCTTGTTTATCTTGAAACTAGATCAAACTATTTTTGTTGTTTTTGATTCGCATACAAACCCTAATTCTATCATGGTATAATTAGAAAGCATTAAAGTGCGAAAAATAAAGTTCCTAAGTTATTACAACACAATATATGGGAAGGGGGGTACAAATGTTCAAATGGGGGTATTTTGACAAGGAATTTAAACCTAGACTATTACATCAATATTGAATTATTTACAAGATATTTAATTGCACAAATTAAATAGAAAAATAAAATAAATATGCAAGATGCAAAAAGGTTTTTTATATGTATGAAAAAAAAGTATTTTTATATGTCAAATAAACAAAATAAAAAGTATTATTTTTTTGGAGTTTTTATGTTTTTAGGGCAAAACCCTAATTCATTAAATAAAAGTATTAATTATTTAATATGTACAATGTTTATTTATTATATACAAAAATAAAATAAAAATGAAGTATATTTGTAAAAAAGGTATTTTTAATGTCAAATATTAACAAAATAAAAATGTATATATTTTTGTATTTTTGTCCTAAATATTCTAACAAGTATATATATATTTATATTATTTTCTAAATATGTATTATATATACAAAATAATAATATTTAATATTTTATAAAAAAAGTATTTTTGATATAAAATTTTTTCAAGAGAGAAATAAAATGAAAATCAGAAATAAAATAAGTTTGCATTATTTTTGGTATTTTTAAATAAAAGTGTTTATTTATTTATTTATGTACAAAAAACTATTCTAAACAAATAAATGCCTAATAAATTCAAAAATGGTGTGAAAAATATTTTTTATATTTTTAATATTATTAGCAAAAATAAATGAGTCAGAACAAAAAAGAAAAAGTCAAAAAATCATAAAAATAAGCAAAATGGGCCTAGGGGGTGTGAAAGTAAACACATGGTGTGAAAAGAAAAGTCAAACAGGCCCAGCCCAGAACCCGGTCATCTTCAACCTCACAACAATGTTTGAACAACCATCCACGCGTTTTCTATCTCCCAATTCCTGGACTTTCAAGCAAAACTCACAACATGAAAAGTGTAGAGCATTAAAAGACGAATCCAACCATATAAGGAACTTGACTTAACTCTCTAAGATGAGAGAGAATTTCTTCTCCCCCAATTCCTGACCTAGTTTTTGTTCAATGTTCAGACTTAAAATTCTCTAAGCACACATAATATAAATGAAATCTAATTATATGGGCATGTTCAGGGCTATAAATGTGACATGTTTTCTTCACAAACCTAAAGCTAACAATGCCTGGATAGAGAGATACGAGTTCATGAACTTACCTGTTCAGTTGAAGTTGTATCTGGTGATGGAGGTGTCTTCAATGCAAGGTGATGATTGGTACAGCTTCCTTGAGGTCCAGGGATGCTATTCCAAGCTTTACTTTGTCTTGAAACCTTTTGAATCATGCTTTGGAACTTCAACTGCAAAACAAGAAAATGAAAATGGTGATGTTGCCTGGGAGTGTTACAGGTCGTGTTTGAAGTTTGGAATAGTTTATATGGATATTATGGAATGTGTTTGAAGTGTTTTTAGCAAGAATGCATGGAAGGTTTGAGCTATGGAACTCAAACTGCAGGGATGCCCTGTTTTGGACAGTTCAATGGTGATTCTGTGAATGAGAGGGTGTTGGGGATGGTTGGCTCGTGTTCTAGCTCAGAATGGATGTTTAGAATATGTTTGACAAGTTTGCTTAAGGTTGTGTTAGCTGAGATGAGAGTTGTCGTGTGTTATGGCAAGTTTCTTACACTTTAAGCAACAAAAGGCCACTTGGTGTTTCTAGCCTGTACAGGCCCCCAATCTATGCTGCATAACTTAGTCTTGATCAGTGCAATTAGTCCATAAACTTGTGCCAAAGAGATCTTAACTGTACTTGCTTGGATTTGCATTTTGACATAAAGTTCACTTTTGCAAAAATGGTTAAAATGCTTTATCTATTTTGGGACTAAACCATTATGCAATGCTTGGACACACAAAATATGGTCTTGGCACAATGAGTTTGCATTAAATTTATGAGTGTAAAAGAGATTTATGGCATGTAATCAAGAAATGCATGCTTATTTGAAAATTGCCTAAGTGTATGAACATGGAAATTGGCCATAACAAAAGTGAGTTTTTCCCATATTGCAAAATTCGATTCTCTCAAACCATGAGGTTGTTTGATGAGTTCTTGGACATTTTGGAAAGCTTGGAATGTGTACTACAATCCATCTTTGAAGTGCAAATTGAAATGCCAAGTGTAAGTATGTGAAAAATGGTCTTGAAGTCAGGCAAAAATCCTGCCTAAAATAGGTCAAATTTTCTCTAAGTTAAGAATGGTTTGGTACCCTTGTTCCAAAAATTGTAACTTGAGATACAAGCTTATTTTGGGAAAACTTTGTGAATCAAAGTTGTAGATTTTGCAATAGGCTACAACTTTCATGTTTTGACTTTTGCTTGAATCCAAATGAATCTTGGTGAGAAAGTGGGACAAAGTTAGGAAAAAATTAAGGTTTTTCATAACTTAGAAAAATTCTAAGTTATGAAAAATCTTCATTTCAAACCCTAATTTGCAATTCTTGATTTCTTGATGAACAAGTTTCATGATTTGGCATGTTTTGATGAAAAATGAATCTTGACACTTGATTTTGACCAAAAAGTCAAAGTTTGACTTTTCAGTATACAGTCAAAATTGATCAATTGACTGGGAAATTCAACTGTCAATCTTGTGTATTTGGGATCTTTTGAACTTGTTGAGCATGTCAAGACAATTCCATGGGGTCCTTGAGTCCATATGTGAGCTTGGTTTGCCATTGGCTAGGTCAAACAGTCAAAAATTGCCTTTGTGCAGTCAAAACCCTAAAAATGACCATTTTGCCCTTTTGGTGATCTGATCAAATTTCTTGTGGAATTGTGATCCAAACTTGATCAAATGGTCCATGTGAGTTCATAATGTTGATGTGGGTCAATTTTCATGAGATTTGACTGTCAATTGGCCACAGTTGACTTTTTCCCCAATACAGTTGATTTCTAGGTCAACTGTCCAATTGACTGGGCAAAATTTGTAATCAAGACTTGAAACTTGGTGTGGATAAACTTGGGAGTCCAATATGAAGCATGAAAGTCATCTTAGGCATTTTAGGTCAACACATCTTTGTGCAAACACAAACCCTAATTTGGGTCAACAGTGCAAGGAGAAGTCTTGAGCAGATGAAACCCTAACTGGATTTTGAGCTTAAAGGGCTTTGTGATGAGAAATGTTGAGAAAATGGGAGGGCAAATTTTGGGGTACAACAGTTGCCCCTGTTCAATCTTCTTGAATCCGAAGAGTTAGATTGGCAAGTTTGCCTTTCGCGACTCGAGGGTAAAAGGAGATTGGACACTAGAGTGCCCTTAAATTTGCACTCGTCAAAGCAAAGGATGCGGGAATGGGCTTAGAGATGCCATTTGGAGATGGGATTAACGATGCCATCGGGAGGAGTGAAAGAAACTTGTCGGGGATGGGCTTAAAGATGCCATCTGGAATGAGTATCAGAAAGATGTTCGTGTTTAGGACCAACTCTGAACTGGGGTCTGAATAAGCAATAGATTGACATCCGTATCTGGAGGTATCCGTAAACTGTTTTCAGAGGTTGAGAAGAGTCTGAACAAGCGATAGATTAACATCCGTTGTTGGGAAGAATCCGTAAACTGTTTTCAGAAGTCTGGAGAAGAATCTGAATAAGCGATAGGTTAACATCCGTTACTTGGAGAACCCGTGAACTGTTTTCAGAAATCTTGAAGTTGAATAAGCAATAGAGCAGCATCCGTTATTGGGAAGCGTCCGTAAACTGTTTTCAAAAGTTGCATCTGAACAAGCGATAGATTAACATCCGTTGTTGGGAAGAATCCATAAACTGTTTTCAGAAGTCTTGAGAAGAAACTGAACAAGTGATAGGTTAACATCCGTTACTTGGAGAACCCGTGAACTGTTTTCAGAAATCTTGAAGTTGAATAAGCAATAGAGCAGCATCCGTTGTTGGGAAGCGTCCGTAAACTGTTTTCAAAAGTTGCATCTGAACAAGCGATAGATTAACATCCGTTGTTGGGAAGAATCCATAAACTGTTTTCAGAAGTCTTGAGAAGAAACTGAACAAGTGATAGTTTAACATCCGTTACTTGGAGAACTCGTGAACTGTTTTTAGAAATCTCGGAGTTGAAGAGGAACCGGTGTAGGGTTTCCCGATGATGTGCTCGTATAAAGCTGCATCTGGATGAATCTGGAATAAGCATCAGGATGTTGCCATGTCTGGGTCACATCTGAACTATTTCTAGAAAGAATCTCGGAAGATAATGATTTTTGTCTGTCGACTGATCTTACCTGAAAAGGTAAAGAGTTAGTTATATGCAATATTATGATGCATGATACAATGTATGTTATATGGTATGAATGTAAATGAATGTGCGTGTAAGCTGGAGAGCTGTCTTGCGGAGGATAGATGAACCCGAGATGGCTGAAGATAAAAGCCTCTTGACTGCTGCCGGGAAGAATAATTCCTGGTCGTTGCTGGGGAAGAGAATTCCTTATGACTTCTACTGGGGAGTTCCAACCTAATAGACTCATGCTGGGGAGGTAAGACTGAGAATCTTCAGTTTGGTGGGAAGTATCTCTGTGGGAAGAAGGTTCACTAGTCTGGTTCCGCTGGGGATGGATAGTTTAAAGTTTTTAGCTCGGCTGGGGATACTGACACTTAAACTCTGAGGGGAATTGAGTTCTGGAGGAATCTCTGGCTGGGGATAACAAAGATAAACTCCTCTGGGGGATTGTATTGATAAGTTATGTTGGGGAACTTTGATGAACTCCACTAGGGATAGGAAGAATTTTGCCGAGTGCGATCTTCCGTGGTAATTAGCTGAGGATAACCCAGTTACAAGCCCTTGTGAGGAATAATTTTGAATAAAGCTCGGGAGAGACTTCCGTACTCTGCAGGGGATAAGATTCCAAAATCTACTGGGGATAAGCTTCAAGGCTTGCTGGGGATATGGATTCCAAATCTCCTGGGGGTTTCCTTTGAAAGGGTATCAAGATATCCAATTGCACCTTCAACCTATCAGTAATCCTCTTTCTTGATTCATAAGGAAATGATCATGTTCAAATGCATATGCCTATTTAACAAAACATTGGACGTTTCTCAAAAATAAAACAAATAGTGCAAGAGAAAAAGAAAAAGGAAATCACACAAATTTCTGGGAAAAGTATTTGTATTAACTTTCTATGAGTATATTTGTACAAAGGAGACAACCATCCTAGTAAGAGGATTTCGTCGCAAATATTGAAAGATTTATACAAAATAAAGATGGCTATGTGAAATAATTCCATGGGATTCCATTCCGCTATAACCTTCACAACTCTGAATATCTGTCCATTCAATGCTTCGTCTGCCGATGACTGGACTGATCAGAAACCTGGAACTGGTTGATGAAGAGATTGTCTTTGAAGTGATCCGACGAGACATAGTCATACGCTTTAATTCCCTAACTTTTGCCTGAATCGCCCTTTCGGGTTTTCGATCCACCGGGAAACCCCTTTTTGCCCAAGCCGCCCTTTCGGGTTTTTGAATTGTCGGGTTATTTTATGCGTAGTATCTTTTGACTATGTCTGTGTTCGCAGGGTGCGGAAAATCGTCGCCGTCCATGGTGGTTAGAATCATCGCACCACCAGAAAATATGCTCTTGATCACAAATGGTCCTTCATATGTAGGAGTCCATTTGCCCCTGGGATCACTTTGCGGCAAGATAATCCGCTTGATTACGAGATCTCCAACTTGATACACCTGACGTCTGAATTTCTTATTGAAGGCCTTGATCATCCGTTTTTGATACGTCTGACCATGGCATATAGCAGCGAGTCGCTTCTCGCCGATCAAATTGAGTTGATCAAGTCGGGTATGAATCCAATCATCTTCATTCAAACCTGTGTCCTTCATAATCCTTAGAGAAGGAATCTGAACTTCCATAGGCAGGACAGCTTCCATGCCATATACCAAAGAAAATGGGGTTGCCCCGGTTGAAGTACGTGCCGTCGTACGGTATCCATGTAGGGCAAACGGTAACATCTCATGCCAGTCTTTGTAAGTGACTGTCATTTTCTGAATGATCTTCTTAATGTTTTTGTTCGCAGCTTCAACAACACCGTTCATATTCGGCCGATAGGGAGATGAATTGTGATGATAAATCTTGAACTGTTCGCACAAAGCGGTGATCATTGTGTTATTCAGATTAGTACCGTTGTCTGTGATGATCCTGTCTGGAACACCATACCGGCATATGAGATTTTGCTTGATGAAGCGGGCAACCACATTTTTAGTAACAGAGGCGAAGGAAGCTGCTTCGACCCACTTGGTGAAATAGTCAATGGCAACCAGGATGAAACGGTGTCCGTTGGAAGCCGTGGGCTTGATCTCTCCAATCATGTCAATGCCCCACATTGCAAATGGCCAAGGGGCAGTCAGAACATTGAGAGGAACCGGAGGGATATGGACTTTGTCAGCGTAGACTTGACATTTGTGGAAAGTACGGGAATGTTGATGGAAGTCAGCTTCCATGGTAGAACAGTAATAGCCTGCCCTTAGGATCTTCTTAGCCATTGTATGCCCGCTCAAGTGAGTGCCAAATGTGCCGCTGTGTATCTCAGTCATGATCAACTCTGCTTCAGCTTTGTCTATGCATCAGAGTAATACACAATCATGGCTTCGTTTGTAAAGGATGTCGTTGCTCAGGAAGAATTTGGCAGCGAATTTCCTTAAGAACTTCTTGTCATTTACGGAAGCTCCTTCGGGATAATCTCTAGTCTCGAGATACCTTTTGATTTCATGGAACCAGGGTTGTTCCACTACTTCTTCGATATTAATCTCGTGACAATGTGCAGGTTCATTCATTCGTTCGATAGTGATTTGGGGAGCCTCGTTATCCCAGTTGAGTTTAAACATGGAGGAAATTGTAGCTAGAGCATCTGCTAGCTGATTCTCTTCTCGCGGGAAATGCTCGAAGGTAATTTGCTCGAAATGAGGCAACAATGTCAAGACACGTTCTTTGTATGGGATAAGATTAGGGTGCTTGGTATCCCACTCTCCTTTGATTTGACTGATAACCAAAGCCGAGTCCCCAAATACGATCAAATACTTGATTCCCAAGTCTATAGCATCCTTGAGACCAAAGATGCAAGCTTTATACTCATCCATGTTGTTTGTGCAGCTGAAGCAAAGTCGGGCCGTGAAAGGTGTGTGACAACCTTCCGGGGAAATGAGTACCGCACCGATACCGTTTCCAAGTGCATTTGAGGCACCATCAAAGTACAGGGTCCATCGGGATCCCTTTTCGGGTCCGTCATACGGTCCGTTACCTTCAATGTTGTCCAAATTCATGATGTCCTCGTCTGGGAAGTCAAATCTCATGGGTTGGTAATCTTCGATAGCTTGACGAGCCAGATGGTCAGCTAGTACACTCCCTTTTATAGCTTTTTGAGTGGTGTACTGGATGTCATACTCAGTTAGGATCATTTGCCATCTAGCTATTCTTCCAGATAAAGCGGGCTTTTCAAAGATATACTTGATAGGATCCATTTTGGAAATCAACAAGGTAGTATGAGTCAACATATACTGCCTTAGTCGGCGAGCAGCCCATACCAAAGCGCAGCAAGTTTTCTCGAGCAGTGAGTAGCGAGTCTCACAGTCGGTAAACTTTTTGCTAAGGTAATAAATAGCATGCTCTTTTCGACCAGACTCGTCATGCTGGCCCAAAACACACCCCATTGAGTTATCCAAGACGGTCAGATACATGATCAATGGTCTTCCTTCGACGGGTGGCATCAGAATAGGAGGTTCTAGTAAATACTCCTTGGTATTATCAAAAGCAGCTTGGCAATCGTCGTTCCATTCGACTACCTGATCTTTCTTTAAGAGTTTGAAAATTGGCTCACAAGTAGAAGTCAGATGAGAGATGAATTTGGCAATATAGTTCAAGCGCCCCAAGAACCCTCTAACCTCCTTTTCAGTACGGGGAGCAGGCATCTCTTGTATTGCTTTCACTTTTGCTGGATCGAATTCAATGCCTTTGTTGCTTACAATGAATCCTAGAAGTTTACCAGACCTAACTCCAAAAGTGCACTTACTTGGATTCAGCCTGAGTTTGTATTCTTTCGACCTGGAAAACAGCTTTTCTAGATGTTCAAGGTGCTCCTCCTCTGTTTGTGACCGAGCTATCATATCGTCTACGTAAACTTCAATCTCATGATGTATCATATCATGAAACAAAGCTACCATGGCGCGTTGATAAGTTGCCCCAGCGTTCTTCAGTCCGAACGGCATCACCTTGTAACAGAAAGTGCCCCATTGTGTGACAAAATTTGTTTTCTCCATATCCTCGGGGGCCATTTTGATTTGATTGTAGCCCGAAAATCCATCCATAAAGGAAAACACTTTATGCTGAGCTGTATTGTCGATCAAAATGTCAATGTGTGGAAGTGGAAAATCATCTTTGGGGCTGGCTCTATTCAAATCCCGGTAGTCCACACACATCCTGACTTTGCCATCTTTCTTAGGTACTGGCACGATGTTAGCGACCCATTGAGGATAGGACGTAACAGCCAGAAAGCCAGCGTCGAATTGCTTCATCACTTCTGCTTTGATCTTTTCAGACATGTCAGGCCTCATTCGGCGGACTTTTTGCTTGATCGGTGGACAATCCTCTCTTGTGGGGAGACGGTGAACCACGATGTCTGTGTCTAAACCCGGCATGTCTTCATAAGACCAAGCGAAGATTTCAACATACTCATTCAACAACTGTATTAGGCGTTCCTTGACACTTGGTTCCAGATTGGCACCCACTTGCACCTCCTTCCGGTCTTCCTCGGTCCCTAAGTTGACAGTTTCCAACAACTCTTCATGAGGTAAGATGGCCCTTTCCTCTTGCTCTAGAAGTCTGGCTAGTTCTCATGGTACTTCACAACCTTCGTCATCTTCATACTCGGCTTGATTGACCAGATCTTCAGAGGTATTGAAGGATATAGCAGAATAGTCACCCATGGAATCCGGAGTGGATGGGTACCTGCATTTGTGAGTGTGGGTGTGTGTAAGGGATAGCCATCCTTAAACAAAAAATGAAAAAGGAAAGAAAATGAACACAAGCAGTTTATCAAATGAAAAACGTCCAATGAATCATTAAACATGGCATATGGATATGAAAAATAATCAAAACCCTTACAAATGGACCTACATGCCCCGGGCAAGGCATGAGGTAAAAGATAGTGTACGGATTGTTCGAAAATAAATATTACAGACCAATAGGAAATGTTTGATAGATAAATTACTGATGAATAAAAGTGATGGGGACAAAGTCTTTTGCCTCCCAGTTGCACAATCCTCCTTTGACAGTTGGGTAAATCCACTCTTCGATGTTGCTCTCTTTGTCTTCATCCTCCAAAGCGTTGATTTCGTAGGGAGAAATTTTGATTGGCGCTCTTTAAATCTTCGAACGGCGCATAGCTTTCTGGCCCGCGGTAGTGAACCCTAATCCAAATTTGTCTGTTTTATGTGGAATATCAGGCAACTGCCCCCATGCTGAATTCTTCCCCTCCTTTATTGCGGCCCTTGCGTCTTCTAGAGATGCCATCCTGGCCATCTGCTTCGGTGCCTCAGCTGCCAACTTTGCTACTGTTATTTCAGGAAGGACTTCTTCGAAATGCTGAAAAGGCGTCTCAATGAACTCCCCCTCTACCTCCACATACCGGAAGGAGTTCAAGTGGCTGATCATGTACTCCTTTTCTCCATGGACGGTGATGATCTTCCCCTTGACATGGTACTTCAACATTTGATGCAAGGAAGAGGTGACTGCCTCGGTGTTGTGTATCCAAGGCCTACCCAACAAGCAAGAGTATGACGGACGGATGTCCATCACATAGAAAGTAGACTTAAACACCTCAGTGCCCACTTTGATGGGAATATCAACCTCCCCATGGACCATCCTCTTCGAACCATCGAAAACTCTGACAACAATATCACTCGGCTTCAACTCTAACCCTTCACAATCTAGTCGGTCCAAGGCCTTCTTAGGCAGTACATTCAGCGACGAACCAGTGTCGACCAAGACATGTGCGAGATTAGTTCCTCGGCACTCGACTGAAATGTGAAAAGCATCATTGTGGTTTCTACCTTTAGGAGTTAGGTCGGCATCAGAGAAACCTAATCCATTGTCCGCAGTAAGGCTAGCCACGCAATTTTGAAATTGATCTGCAGAGGTTTCCTGGGGCACATGGGCTGCCTTCAGGAATTTTATCAGAGCTTTAGCGTGCGCTTCCGAGCAAAGTAGTAGTGCCAGCATGGAGATTTTTGAGGGGGTTTTCCCCAGTTGTTCTACCACATCGTAATCACTCCTTTTGATTATCTTCAAGATCTCATCCATTTCTCTCTTGGAGGTCTCCGGGATGACCAAGGGTTGAGCCCTCGTCCTGACGAGCTCATCTTGGATTCCCTTACCTTTATCAGTAGCGGTAGGAGGGACAATACTAGGAACAACAACATCTTCAATCAATGGGGTTCTAGCGGAGAGTTTTATTGGTGCAGGGATAACCTCGGCAGCAGATGAGGGTCCAAAGATTGCTCTTGGAGGGGCAATCTCTGGAGAAAATATTCTCTCGCTCCGGGTGATTTTGCTCGTGCCTGTAATGTTTCCAATGCTGGCTTCTTCATCATCCGAAATTTCTTCAGTTATTTCGATTTGTTTAATACCATGGTAGTAGACGTCACCGCCATAGTTCCATGGTATCGACTTCTCAGAAATGTAGGGGACAGGCCCTGGCATTGTTATCTTCAAAGGAACAAATTTCGTAACTGGTGTAATCTTAACAGGCTTTCTGACGGCCTTGGAAAGATTGGCGTGACTGGTTATGATTGAGACATCTTCAGTATGAGTTGGAATGGCAGAAACTTTTTCAACCAAAATTTGTCGACTATCCATTAGGCCTTGGATACCTTTCTTCAGTAACGGACAATCAAACGGCAGAGAGTAAAAACAATAACAATCTTCTTTGCATCCCGGGAAAATCCAGGCCCTTAACAGATTCAACTTGATGATTAGCAACGGAGTTATCAGATCATTGACATCAGCAACATACAAATCTTCTTCAACGGCATTGACATTTCAGCCGTGCTTCGGCATGGGGGCAGATATCACATTAGGCTTCTCCGGAGCGTCAAACTCCATTTCCTTCGCCTCTATCAGGTCTTGGATTTTATGCTTGAGTGCCCAACAATCATTGGTGTCGTGCCCGACACTGTCAGAATGGTAGGCGCATTTAGCATTAGGATGATAATGTGGAGAGGACGTATTCACATTCTTTGGTGCCTCCTTGATAGTAGCGAGATTCAACTTCAACAGATGGGGAAGTACTTGCGTTGGAGTCATATTAATGCGGGTGAACTGCCGTTGTGGCCGTTCCACCCGTTGCTGATTTGGTCTGGACTGGTTATAGCGAGGCTGCTCACTTGAAGGGTTTTGAATCATTACGGCCCCCACAGTTGGCCGACGCTCCGTCTTCCCTGCTCCTCTCTGAGAGTATACCACAATCGTTTCCTTCTTGAAAGGTTTCTTCTCAACACTTGCAGCAACACCCTTCTGAATCTTCCCTGACTTGATGCCAGCTTCTATTCTTTCGCCTGTTAAGATCAAATCGGTAAACCCTGCGGAAGAGTTACCAATCAGATGATTGAAAAATGGCCCAGATAGGGTCCCTAGAAACATATCAACAAGTTCACGGTCGGTTAAAGGAGGCTGCACCCTGCCAGCCAAATCCCTCCATTTTTGTGCATATTCTTTGAATCCTTCGCCTGTTCCCAATGACATACCCTGAAGTTGGGTACGTGTAGGAGCAAGGTCAGAATTGTACTGATATTGTTTGTAGAAGGCGGTGGCCAAGTCTTCCATGTTTCGGACGCTGGTTCCCTCTAGCTGATAAAACCACTCCAGTTGAGCTCCAGAAAGGCTGTCTTGAAAAAAATGGATCCAAAGGTTCTTATCTGCCATATAAGGCTGGATCTTCCTTACGTAGGACCTGAGATGCATTTTTGGACAGGACAACCCGTCGTACCTCACAAAAACTGGCACTTTGAACTTTGGGGGAATCACAATCCCGGCAACTAAACCCAAGTCTTCAAAATCCAAACCCGGTACTCTCTGTAGCTCCATGGCGGCCAACCTGTCTTCTAAACCTTTGTATTTATCATCAGCCGGAGGGTATTGTTGATCAGAGTAGTCTTCATCCTCTTCGACCTCCTCTTCTTCCACATCGGAAGGTACCGCAGCCCCACCTCCTTTACTGGTTCCTTCATCAGAAGTAGGAGGAAATTCAAGCACTCTCCTGGCCTCTCCTTCAAATCTTCTCCCTAAAGTAGCCACCCCGAGTCTCTTTTTCTTCTTTTTCACTGGGTCTTTGTTCCCCAGCAAGGTCTTGAGATCCTCCTGACCCTTAGCCAAGGTCATCAGGAGTTGCTGAAACTGTGCATTTTGATCTTGTAGGTCTTTGACTGTTTGCTCGAGATCCATCCTACTGAAATAAACAGCAGACAGATAAGGAAACCTGGAGCGAGACCTGCTTATGCTCATGATGAATGATATGCTTATGTATGCAATGCATTCAAGGATTTAGAACATTCAAAATTGTTGCAGACAAAGAAGAACGCACGTCATATTAATAAGAAGAAATTTGTTACTACATAAATGCCCCATGGGCCAAATATTACAAAAACAACTTTTCAAGGTAAAAAGACATTGTGCATCCTCTTTGGTGCGATGTAAGTGTTGAGGGCCTCTTGTCATGGAGTCGGCGGGTAAGCTCTAGAACCTTTTTCTCGCTAGCGCAGAAACTGGCTTCAAAAGTGTTCCGTTCCTCCTTGAGCTGAATCCAACTCTTTTGCATTTCCTCCCACGATGTAGGCATGTCAGGATGTAGGATGGTGTAGGGAACCTCTCCTTCCTTGACGGGCTCTTTAATCACAGGGAGAACATGAGGATAAGGCATCATTAGACTCTGGGCTCGGGCTCGTACCCACTTGAGATAAGGTTCAAGAGGGATGGAGTTCTTGTGTCCCGGTGTCTTGCTATCAACCTTGTTGGGCCTTCCCCAAGCTCTGATGAATCTTTGGCGAAGTCCTTGCGCATCGTTGTCGAAGTCAAAAACTAGGTCAGGAATCAACATGTCGTGAGGGCCATCCCTCCGTGCATATCCAAATTGCCTCAAAGCTAGGCAAGGGTTGTAGGTAATGCCCCCTCTAATGCCAAGTAATGGAACATTAGGGAACACTCCACAATGATCGACGATGATGACATTTTCTATGGACAGAGAACACCAATGTACACCAGAGTGAGTAAGAGTCATCAATCGTTGGTACCACCTTGAGCCTTGGTCATTCTTCAAGATAGATTGTGGAAGGTGCGAAATAAACCACCTTGCAAGGAGAGGAGTACAACACATGAGAACACCCCTCTTTCTCATTGTTCGTGTGTAAAATGAGTGAAGAATGTTCCCAAGCAATGTTGGTATTGGATTTCTGGACAAGAAGATTTTGATGGCGTTGACATCTACCAATTGGTTAGAATTTGGGAACAAGACCAACCCATAGATAAGGAGTGCCACAATTTCTTCAAAGGCTTGTAGGTCCAATGAATTCCAACATTCTTGTGCCTTCTCAAACAAGAATTTTGCTAAGAATCCTTTGACGCCGCTTCTGGTTTCCCAATGCCCCTTGATGTTTGATGGTTGTAGATGTAATGCTCGAGCAACATCTTCCGGCTTTGGTTCCTTTTCCGTACCGTTGAAGGGTAGTTGATTAAGGATAGGGATTCTCAGGAGTTGAGAAAACTCCTCCAAAGTGGGCACCAACTGGTAGTCAGGGAAAGTGAAACAGTGGTGAAGAGGGTCAAAGAACTGGAATAGCACTTTCATCATGTCTTCTTCAATGTTGGTGTTGACTAAGCTGAGCAGTCTACCATGTCTTTCACTGAAGGATGAGCTTTCCGGAATTCTTGAGGTGAGCTCCTTGAGTTGAGGAGTGATTCTCACGAGGTTGACTTGGATGGTTTTTCTGCGAGGAATTTCCATGACCTACAAAACAAGAACAAAGATGAAGATCCAAACCCTTGAAATGGTTAGTGAATGCATATGATGCTTTATGATGTTTATGATGTATGCACAAAACATATGTACAAGCAATTCACACCAAACCCTAGTTTCAGGCTTCCATGAGGTTTCATAGGTAAGTACCCTCTTGAGTGTAGTTGGCTTAAAAACCTGTCCTATAAATAGTAACTGGGTTCTAAGGAGCTCAATATCACTGGATTGTTTTAATTGATCATTGTTTTGGTTTAGCCACTTAACTAGCGACCAAAATATTCCAAGAAAACAACCCTCAATGAGTGTAGTATCGAGTATCTACCAACTTCGGACTGCACCAAAGCCGGTCATCTCACTACCCCTAATAAAAGGCCAAGATGGTCAAGTAAGGTTCTAGGTCATTAGTGCTTAGTGACATCACTCAGCGGCCCCGTACTCTCCTTGATTGAACTCAAGGGTTACCGGTACTCACAAATATGTCACACTAATATAGCTATTGCTTCGACCGTGTCGATATACCCCGCACAGTTTCCACAACGTATTGTTATCTATGAATGTTTCCCAAAATCCGGGTGTAGGATTGCAAACCCAAACAAGAGAGCCAAAATATAAAGCAATCAATTCAAACAATTAGTCATGCAAGAGGGTGATCTAAGCCCTAAGGTTACTCCACTTTTAAATTTGTCCCCAGCAGAGTCGCCAGTTCTGTGATACGGTGGGAGAACTGACTATGGTTTTGCGTTTGTTTTCGCAAATGTTTCGGTTGAGCAAGAGTCGCCACCGACTTTTTATTTTATCCTAAGGAAAGGTTTAAAAAGCACAGCAAAAACCTTTGAGGTATTTTCTTGGGTTCGGGGAGTAGATTATAGAAAGGGAAGGTATTAGCACCCTTTCTATCCATGGTTATCCATGGGCTCTTAGGTACTTGCTTAGATCAACTTGCCTTGGTTTTCAATTGTTTGAAATGGTGCTTTGTGTGTGGTTTTAAAAATGTTTTGAAAAAGATGCCTTGTCTAGGCTACCCTTGTAACAATTCTTTACTCGAATGTTTTACAAAAGGTGTTTGTCTTTTTGAAAAGATGTTTCAAGGTTTTTTGAAAGTTTGTTTTGAAAATGTTTGTGAAGTGTGGTTTGAAAAATAGGCAAGTGTTTTTATTTTGCAAGTTGACAAGTACTTAAGAGCCATCTACCCTAAAGTTCTCAAAGATTTTTGCTATGTTTTAACCCTTTTAACAATTTTGTTCCACCATTGCATTTGGTGGACAATCTTGTGTTAGGATGTGAAAGGGACGGGCGCGGGTCATCGTTTAGACCATAATTGCAATAGTGCCAAGTATCTTTGGGCAATGTTTTCTTTAAGGTACTTGATCATTTTTTAGGCAACTTTCAAAAGCGTCATCGAGGGACTATGATCATTTGATTGTTTTGTTTTGCCCAAAGAGACCTAACATGCAATATGGCCCATTTATTGAAGGCAACAAGTGGAATACCCTAGGGGTGCAAGTGTGATTAGTGTTGTCCATTTTCATGCTTGTTTATCTTGAAATTAGGTCAAACTATTTTTGTTGTTTTTGATTCGCATACAAACCCTAATTCTATCATGGTATAATTAGAAAGCATTAAAGTGCGAAAAATAAAGTTCCTAAGTTATTACAACACAATATATGGGAAGGGGGGTACAAATGTTCAAATGGGGGTATTTTGACAAGGAATTTAAACCTAGACTATTACATCAATATTGAATTATTTACAAGATATTTAATTGCACAAGTTAAATAGAAAAATAAAATAAATATGCAAGATGCAAAAAGGTTTTTTATATGTATGAAAAAAAAGTATTTTTATATGTCAAATAAACAAAATAAAAAGTATTATTTTTTTGGAGTTTTTATGTTTTTAGGGCAAAACCCTAATTCATTAAATAAAAGTATTAATTATTTAATATGTACAATGTTTATTTATTATATACAAAAATAAAATAAAAATGAAGTATATTTGTAAAAAAGATATTTTTAATGTCAAATATTAACAAAATAAAAATGTATATATTTTTGTATTTTTGTCCTAAATATTCTAACAAGTATATATATATGTATATTATTTTCTAAATATGTATTATATATACAAAATAATAATATTTAATATTTTATAAATAAAGTATTTTTGATATAAAATGTTTTCAAGAGAGAAATAAAATGAAAATCAGAAATAAAATAAGTTTGCATTATTTTTGATATTTTTAAATAAAAGTGTTTATTTATTTATTTATGTACAAAAAACTATTCTAAACAAATAAATGCCTAATAAATTCAAAAATGGTGTGAAAAATATTTTTTATATTTTTAATATTATTAGCAAAAATAAATGAGTCAGAACAAAAAAGAAAAAGTCAAAAAATCATAAAAATAAGCAAAATGAGCCTAGGGGGTGTGAAAGTAAACACATGGTGTGAAAAGAAAAGTCAAACAGGCCCAGCCCAGAATCCTGTCATCTTCAACCTCAGAACAATGTTTGAACAACCATCCACGCGTTTTCTATCTCCCAATTCCTGGACTTTCAAGCAAAACTCACAACATGAAAAGTGTAGAGCATTAAAAGACGAATCCAACCATATAAGGAACTTGACTTAACTCTCTAAGATGAGAGAGAATTTCTTCTCCCCCAATTCCTGACCTAGTTTTTGTTCAATGTTCAGACTTAAAATTCTCTAAGCACACATAATATAAATGAAATCTAATTATATGGGCATGTTCAGGGCAATAAATGTGACATGTTTTCTTCACAAACCTAAAGCTAACAATGCCTGGATAGAGAGATACGAGTTCATGAACTTACCTGTTCAGTTGAAGTTGTATCTGGTGATGGAGGTGTCTTAAATGCAAGGTGATGATTGGTACAGCTTCCTTGAGGTCCAGGGATGCTATTCCAAGCTTTACTTTATCTTGAAACCTTTTGAATCGTGCTTTGGAACTTCAACTGCAAAACAAGAAAATGAAAATGGTGATGTTGCCTGGGAGTGTTACAGATCGTGTTTGAGGTTTGGAATAGTTTATATGGATATTATGGAATGTGTTTGAAGTGTTTTTAGCAAGAATGCATGGAAGGTTTGAGCTATGGAACTCAAACTGCAGGGATGCCCTGTTTTGGAAAGTTCAATGGTGATTCTGTGAATGAGAGGGTGTTGGGGATGGTTGGCTCGTGTTCTAGCTCAGAATGGATGTTTAGAATATGTTTGACAAGTTTGCTTAAGGTTGTGTTAGCTGAGATGAGAGTTGTCGTGTGTTATGGCAAGTTTCTTACACTTTAAGCAACAAAAGGCCACTTGGTGTTTCTAGCATGTACAGGCCCCCAATCTATGTTGCATAACTTAGTCTTGATCAGTGCAATTAGTCCATAAACTTGTGCCAAAGAGATCTTAACTATACTTGCTTGGATTTGCATTTTGACATAAAGTTCACTTTTGCAAAAATGGTTAAAATGCTTTATCTATTTTGGGACTAAACCATTATGCAATGCTTGGACACACAAAATATGGTCTTGGCACAATGAGTTTGCATTAAATTTATGAGTGTAAAAGAGATTTAGGGTCTGTAATCAAGAAATGCATGCTGATTTGAAAATTGCCTAAGTGTATGAACATGGAAATTGGCCATAACAAAAGTGAGTTTTTCCCATATTGCAAAATTCGATTCTCTCAAACCATGAGGTTGTTTGATGAGTTCTTGGACATTTTGGAAAGCTTGGAATGTGTAATACAATCCATCTTTGAAGTTCAAATTGAAATGCCAAGTGGAAGTATGTGAAAAATGGTCTTGAAGTTAGGCAAAAATCCTGCCTAAAATAGGTCAAATTTTCTCTAAGTTAAGAATGGTTTGGTACCCTTGTTCCAAAAATTGTAACTTGAGATACAAGCTTATTTTGGGAAAACTTTGTGAATAAAAGTTGTAGATTTTGCAATAGGCTACAACTTTCATGTTTTGACTTTTGCTTGAATCCAAATGAATCTTGGTGAGAAAGTGGGACAAAGTTAGGAAAAAATTAGGGTTTTTCATAACTTAGAAAAATTCTAAGTTATGAAAAATCTTCATTTCAAACCCTAATTTGCAATTCTTGATTTCTTGATGAACAAGTTTCATGATTTGGCATGTTTTGATGAAAAATGAATCTTGACACTTGATTTTGACCAAAAAGTCAAAGTTTGACTTTTCAGTATACAGTCAAAATTGATCAATTGACTGGGAAATTCAACTGTCAATCTTGTGTATTTGGGATCTTTTGAACTTGTTGAGCATGTCAAGACAATTCCATGGGGTCCTTGAGTCCATATGTGAGCTTGGTTTGCCATTGGCTAGGTCAAACAGTCAAAAATTGCCTTTGTGCAGTCAAAACCCTAAAAATGACCATTTTGCCCTTTTGGTGATCTGATCAAATTTCTTGTGGAATTGTGATCCAAACTTGATCAAATGGTCCATGTGAGTTCATAATGTTGATGTGGATCAATTTTCATGAGATTTGACTGTCAATTGGCCACATTTGACTTTTTCCCCAATACAGTTGATTTCTAGGTCAACTGTCCAATTGACTGGGCAAAATTTGTAATCAAGACTTGAAACTTGGTGTGGATAAACTTGGGAGTCCAATATGAAGCATGAAAGTCATCTTAGGCATTTTAGGTCAACACATCTTTGTGCAAACACAAACCCTAATTTGGGTCAACAATGCAAGGAGAAGTCTTAAGCAGATGAAACCCTAACTGGATTTTGAGCTTAAAGGGGTTTGTGATGAGAAATGTTGAGAAAATGGGAGGGCAAATTTTGGGGTACAACACTAACCAACATGGTGATATATAAGAAGCCATATTCTCTTTTCTACTTATGTTTTAAGCATCATTGTCTAATTATGGACTCACGAGCTTTGGTGCCTTGTCCCATGAATGTATCTTGATGTTGGCTACTGCGCATAACATCAAAGAACATTTACTTTGATTTATTTAGATCATAATGCTTGTATTCATCAAAGGACTATACTTTGCCATATATCATGACACTTAAGTACGTTATCTTGTTAACATTTCTTGAGGCTTTAATTTCATGATTTATATCTTATGGGGGTATCACCACTACCACATGACATATAAGATATCATTTCTGTCTTACTTAATCTTCTTCAATCTCATTTTATCTAAGACAAGTATCATCCTTATTTAGATGATTTTATTCATCAAATAAGTGACTTTTATTGTGTATGAAGTTTCATATTCTCACTTGGATAATCTTAAGGCTCATCTTGAGTTAAATTACTATACAAGTCAAACGTTGCATAATTCTTCAATTATGCTCTCTTTTATTTTGATCTTTACTTGTCAAATTAAACATGCTTACTTGCCTCCTTTGGCCACTTCCTTTGTGTGCTATGTATGAATTATTTTCCTCATGTTTGTGATGCTTGAATGTGTGATATTAGATATCATTTGATACTTATTTGTGTGTTTTTTCACCCTCTAAACATTTTCCTTCTTCCTCTATCACTTTCTTGTGATTCACTGACTTTTAGGAAAATGTTAGGGTTTGGTTTTGACCTAGTCTTGCCTTATCTTTTGAATGTTCTTAAGTAGTAATACTTTAGGGGTATTAGAGGTCATTGATGTGTGTTATATCTAAGTTTTTTCTTCTTACTTCACTCTTACTTGACATGTCTTACCATGTTCACTCGATCATACACTTGTTCTCACCTCACATCACAACTTTGATTGAAACTAGTTTGTGTACTTTGGTGTTTGTACCATGTTTTCAATGACTATTTGATTTTCTTCTTGACCATGAGGTTTTTTCTAAGTATATAACATGTATATGTTTACCCCTTCTTCTTCATATTACTTCTTCTTTTCTAATTTGTTTGCTTGTTAGCAATGCATGAGGACTTATGTCCACTTAGGGTTGATTGTGTTCCTTTATTTGTTTGGTTGTGTTGTGAATATTTATCAAGTGTGATTATGATGAGTCCTTTATGTGTTTGCTTCTGACTTCTCCATCTATCCCACTTCATTTCATCTTCTTATACTATGCTTGGTTAGACACTTGACACATGAATTTTCCTATGCTAGTATGCTTTCCTTTTTGAATTTTCTTGCGATCTTTAGATCTCTACCTCTTGTGCATGACCCTTAGGGAATTTTTTTGACATGCCTAAGTGTTATATTTGATGTCATATTGTAGACCCCTTTTTTTGTCACTTACTTGAGACACAAGCCTTATCTTGTCACTTATCTACTTTTCATCTTCATCTACCATGCCTACTTGTTTCTTTAAGAGGATGCTAACATGTAATATCTTAGTGATAATTTGTGATGTCATGAATCATGTTTCGACTTAGGTATCCACCGCTTGTCTCTCATTTTGATTGATTCTTTTGACACGTGTTGCAGTTTTGTCTTCTAATTACACTCTTGCACTTCCACTTACCTAGTTAGGTAATAGTTCATTCTTCTTGACCTTTGTTGCCATGTTTAGGATAGTCTAAGGTGTTTAACATGTTAGGGTCAGAACATATATGATACCTTGATAAGATTTTATGCCATTCCTTTTGAATTCTTGTAATTTCTTTCTGTAGCGGTAGAAATGTTGAGACTAAGCCATTGGCTATAAAAGGTACTCCGTAGGAATCTCTTTGAAAATCTGTGTATTGTTGCTATAAAAGGTGTATACAAAATAAGATAGTGGAGATAAGAAAAGAGGTATTTTTTTACAATTTTTCATTCTCCGCGATTGCGAACCTTTAGTTCTTGCATACCACCTTTCATGCAATAGGGGATCAGGGTACTCGTAGTTCACCTCAAAAGTTTTAAAACACGTGTGTGTTGGTTAATTTTAAGAGAAGAGAGATCATCGTCATATCCGAGTAGAAAACATACTTACTACTCATAATTATTAGAAAGGAGCATTTGCGTCATCTCAAAGTGGAGGATATAGCTTGGATTTTAAATTCAACAAAGCCTCACTCAACACCCAAGTAGAAAATATCTCACTTCACTACATATCGTATAAATATAGTAGCTTGTATCACTACAAAAATTTACAAGAGTTTAATGACTTTTAGTCTTGAGAAAGATGTCAAAGTATGATTAAGTTGATTAATGTTTGATAAAGAAAATATTTTTGAAAATGCATGCACCTAAGTCCAAATTTGTTACAAAAGCGGTTCAAGTTAGAAAACAAGAAGAGTTTTGAAAAAGAGGGAGAATATTTTTGAAATTAAAGAAGATAGGAGGAGATGAAAGGACTATCCTAAGTACATAAATTAAAAGCTAAGAAAAAGAAAGGTCTAACCAACAAGAGACCAACACTTGACATGAAGAAGTCAATGTAGAATTCCCATCCTTTGGATAATAACCAAACAATAAAAAATACTAAAATTCTAAGGAACACCAAGCTTCAGATGAATTAAGTCTTCACAAAAATTGGGCAGAGTAACGACTATATACAGAGGACTTCTCAATCACAGACAAAGCATAAAATCAGAATAACTTACACACAAAGAAAATAAACCCAACGCCTTGGAGTAAACCCCAAAAACATCAGACAAAATAACAATAGAGCAACAAGGTCCCCAAGTATCAAGGCTTCTAATCCTAAGTCCGAGAGATCCACACTCCACAATGCTAAGGATAGTAACCAGATAGTCCAAGTAACCTTAAAGCTTTTAATGTTCAAGTTGATTATTAAGTGTCTTCAAAAGAAAATAAAAGCTCAAATGAGCAAAGATAAAATGACATAAAGATAAATGCTCAAGTTAACAAAAGGAAAATAGCATGAGATGTAAATGCTAAAATTAATGGTACATAAAAGTAAAGGCACAAAATAAAGGCATAAAGTAAAGTTAATTGTTAGTGAATTAGAAGTTAGAAGTCAAGTACATAAGGTCAGTTGAAGACCATCTTGAAGCTTGATTTTTAAAACTCATTAGAAGATTGATAAAATCAAAGCCTCTCAATTATAAGTTTCATTTTCGTTATTGTCAAGTACATCATTCATTTCAAGTGCTCAAAGCAGCCATATATGATCAACGATGTTCAAATGATTCACTTAGACCAAAATTCATGATGTTCATTAGAGGATTGATAGAATCAAAGCCTCCTAACAATAAACTTCAAAGTTGTTGGACCAAAGGTTTCAAATTAAACATACTTGGGCTTGCAAACATAGGTTTGGGCCACGAATGATCATTTTTCGAATCGGGACAAATTTAGCGCTATGTTAAGCAGTCGTAAGTGTACTTATGTAGAAACCACACCTATTTTAAGGCCGGTCAATAGAAATGTATGTACCAAACATGTTAGAGAAATGATATGTGGACAATTCTCTAAAAACATGTAGCACAAGTAAAAACAAGAAAGGGATAAGATAAAGAGGGAGGGGAGTGATAGTATAACCAATGTATCAGATGAAATTAGGGTTTCAAATATCATCAACATCATTCATCCATTTTGGTGGATTTGGTTTTTCAACCTATCAGCACCCAAGATCCAATGAGGTTGAGGAAATTGTCCAAAAATAACACCCAAGTGTCTCAAAATCAGAACCAATCAAAAAATAATAAAATAAAATATATTTAATACAAAACAAAATTTAAATGATTTAAAAAATAAATAATTGGTAATATACAAAACATGAATTAAAACACCAAATAAAAATTCTAAAAAAGTATCAGAGGTCAAACATGAGTCAATAACTGTTGACAAATTTTTTTTGAATTTTTTAAAGTCAGAAACTATTTTTTAGAATATACAGAAATAAGCAAAATAAACCAAAATTTTTGAAAAATTGTAAAATAAAAAATAAAAATTAAATGAGGTCACCAATATTTTCCAAGATGTCATTGGATCCTTCCATAATTTTTACCGAGTTTTAACATCAAAAAAAGCATTTTTAACAATTAAAACAAGTCAAATAAAGTGAAAAAGCATCAGAAATACCAAATCACAAAATAAAATTGTGAAAAATAAAAATCAGAAAGAGAAAAATCAAAAGTATTTTTGATAATTTTTTCATAATTTTAGAAGTTGAAATGAAGTTTTTATTAATTTTTGAAGTTTAAAACAATTAAAACAAAAATCAAAAAATAAAATAATAAACCAAAAAAATGTGGATCAGCTGATCATTTTCAAAATGCGTTAGTAATCAAATCCAAGGGATCTGCCGCGCTGTGCATGTTGTGGTCATTAGTGAATAAAGCACCGAAACATTAATTTAAAACATATTTTGAAAAAATAGCGTGGCATCATGTCATTGGTGGAGAGATGACATGTCATCGTCTTCAACCTCCAGTCACGTGCGAATTGCAGGTCTTTCAATCTGTAAAATTAGAATCTCATACTGGCGCCATTCGCTTCGTCTCATCAAGTCGATTCCAATAGTACCCTCGTGGAAATTTTATATTAAACACATCTTAGTCGATTTGGAAAAAACTAGAAGGAAACAATTGAAAAAGGATTTGAAAATTCATGAGCAAAACTCACTTCCAGTTAAAAACCAACGATACTATGAGTATCAAAGTGATGAGAGCTACATTGTAGTAACAAGTTTGGAGAGAATTGTTGGAAGAATCTACCTGTTGAAGCTCAACTTTAGAGCTCTGAAACTTGACTTGTCTAGCATGATTTAGAGCACAAAATCGGTGAAGTTCAAGGATGAAGAATGAATACAGAATTTGGATTGAAAAATAAGGAAAGAGTGAATTAGAAAACTCAGAATTATGAGCTATGGCGAGAGTTTGGAATGGTGTTTTGACTCTCTAAGCTTGTGGAAATGAATGGGGTGTGTCCCTTATTTATAGCTGAGCATGATGGAAACAAAAACTAAGAGAAATGATCAAGTATGTGTGGTATTCATGTGCACCTGAATCATGAGCAAAGTGTGATTTGTAATCTATCTAAATTCACTTAATTCTTGCGTTTTTATGCTTAAACAAGTCTGAGCAAGTTTGTTAAACATGTTTAAGTGAAAAACATGCACAAAATCGGTGATTAGAGGCCACATTATGGAAATAAAACTCTAACTTCAAACAAATACTCAGTTTTACGGAGGCAACTTCAAGAGCACGAGGCACACAATGTAGGAGGCTTTATGAACTCATTCTTTTTGAAATGGAAATATCTCACAACAAACATCACAATATGCCAAGAAAGGTAGAATTTGGATGCTTGAGCAAAAAGTTATTCAAGTTTGAAATCAGGAAAAACACACGGGTATTTATACTTAGAAATATTTCTAAGTTTTGAGCTTCAAAATGACCCATAATGTTCTTCAAAGTTACATGTCCTTCCACTCATAATTTGATCTTGATCCCTGAAGATGAAATGAAGTAGACCTCTTGAATTTAATTATGGAATTGAGATCACTCAAAAATCATAAAAATTGAAAGAGTTTTAGTCTTGGGAAGATGATGAACGAAGTTGGGGAAATTCACAAAAGACCTATAATCTTTTCAATTCTTAAACAACTTTCCAAGCATTTTCAAGTCTTGCATATTAAATTAAAGTTTTAGTAGACATCACAAATATTATTGTGAAAAAATAATGAGCTCAAGGAGATAAAAATTTACCAAGTTATGATCCTTTTAGGCCAGACAGGAGAATTTGATAACTTTCCCAAAGGACTCGTAATCTTTCCTATTCATTAGTGATCTTACATTCAAAATTAGCCTTAAACCCTTGAGGAGAACTCGTTTAGGACCCTTGAAAGAGAATCATGGCTTTGGAATCAATCAAAAATCTCAAAAAATGAGCAAGACATGGTCCTTGGAAGTCAGCAAACCCTAACTCAAAGAGTGTCAAAAGGACTTGGATACCCTTTCAACTTTTGATGATTTTTCTTGCACAATTGGACCTTGTCATGTGAAGAGATATTTTTTTAGACGATGATAAGAACCCATAGAAAAAATAACCAACTCAAAATATTTAAAATTAAGAAATTTATGCATTGGTGATCACTGAATAAAGCACTTGTCCAATTAGGTCAAGCTTGTTGAATCAACATTGAATATTTTGAAAATTCTTTGCAAAATTGAGCATGATGAATCACATTAGACTTTGAAAGGATGTTATCTTGAAGCACACTCAAAGATGGAGCTTAAGTATCAATTATATTTGTTGAAGAAGGCATGGAAATAAACACATGAACCTATGAATCTTCTTGATGAATACCACCACTAACCTTGAGGAAATATTTACCTGAATAAGGTGAAAGAGATCCTTGCACCAAAATAATTTGATATCACAGTCATAGAATTGAAGCTTAAGCTCTAGAAATCCATTGAAGAACTAATTGACTAAGGACCATCCCTTAAAACCATATGTTAGATGGTGAGATGGATGCAGTTGTGTCATCACCTACAATATGAACATTAAAAGAAATATATATACATATCTTGATGTTAGTCAAAAGAACACATGTTCAAGATACACAATTCAAGGTGCTTGGTGACCCCTCAAAAACAAACTTAAAGATAGTATGAAGTAAAAGGGAGAAACAAACCTAATGTGTGATCTTGATGTGTTGATAATATGAAGTGATGAGAGATCTTAGGGGGAAATTGGGGTATAACACTTTCAGGCTTTCTTTTTCAATTCTTCACTTCATCAAAGATTGTTTGTGGAATCTTCATCTCTTTTTTTTTTTACCACATGGACTTGTATGTTCAATGATGTTTTGTCATCTTCCTTCTTGATGTATTATCGTCTTTGTGTGATGTTTTATCATCTTCCCTCTTATTTGTTGTTTTGTCATCCATGCTTGGTTTTTTATCATCTTTACACGAGGTTTTATCATGTTTACATGATGTTTTATCATCCCTCACACGATGTTTTATCATCCTCCTCTTTTCTTTGAGACTTGATGTTTTTCATCCATGCTTGATGTTTTATAATCTCATTCCTTACATGATATTTTATCATCCCTCACATGATGTCTTATCATCCTCCTATTTTCTTTGAGACTTGATGTTTTGTCATCCATGCTTGATGTTTTATCATCTCATTCCTTACATGATATTTTATCATTCCTTGCTTGATGTTTTGTCATCCATGTTTGATGTTTTGTCATCCCCCTCACTTGATATTTTATCATCCTTCATTCATATTGATGTTTTATCATTCTTTCTATATTGTATGCTTAGGTATCTACTCCAAACGCATGTGTTTATGTGGTAATTGTTTTCTCTCTTATCTTAGTGTGATTGATTTCTTGTTTCTTCTTCCTCTTATTATCTTTTGTGATATTTGCATGTTCCTTATAGGGTCTTTACTTCATTATTCTCCAAGTTTGAACTAAATAGACCTTAGGTTTTCTATCCATGCATGACAACATTAGGTATATCCCCATCTTATCCCAACTTTAGGTCCACAAGCATGACAACTTATAGGATTGAGATCCTATTTTTTAGTATTTTCTATTTTGCATCCATGTTAAAACAAAAAACTCTTTTCTTTAGAAAACTCATAAAACACTATAACACTAATTAAATCCTTTTTCAAGGTAAAAAACACAAACTAGCAAACATTTTTGCCTTCAAACTTTTTTCTTTTAAAACCTTTTCAAAAAGGACATGCTTGGCTAGAAGTGTTCATAAAAAACATGTAACTCACCAAAACCTTTCAGGTGAACTACAAATGCCTTGATCCCCATTGCACATTCGGTGGTACGTAGGCACAAAGATTCGCAATCGCGGCAGGCACAACTAATAAAATCTCTTCTTTTTGTACATATTACCTTGCATCCATGCATTCCCTTTTAGCATTAAGCTTTAGACATATATTAGACACACCCTTAGATTAGAACAAACTGGAGTGGATCCTATGGACTCCCATATACTTGAGGGGTGCAAATACCTTCCCCTTACGTAACCAACTTCCTTACCTTTTCTCTTGGTCGTGATGACCATGCTCCTTTCCTTCCCTCAGGTTTACTCAGTGTTTCCTTTACCTCTCTTGGGATAAATAACATTGATGGCGACTCTTCTATCTTTCGCCTCCGCTCGCGCTTCAACAAAAATCCTAGACGCGATAGTTGGCGACTTCAATGGGGATTGTTGACCAATTGCTGGTCCATCCTATACAAGTCGGTCCTAGATTTTGTTTGTTTTATTTTCTTTGGGTGTTTTGTTTATTTATTGATTTATCCCTTTATTTGATCATTTTCTTTCAGGCATTGCATCTTATTTCATGGTTTCCTATACTCTAGATATGCTGGACTGCCTGTGTTTTCTTGATGGATGCTATCATCATCATGTATGCTAAGCGATGATAGTACTTTCAGGAAAACATACGACTCTGATTAACCTTTTCCTTACCTTGACCCAGACTAGACTCGTGAGTGGGGAGGGTTTTGTTCATACAGGTACCGATGGTGACTTTTGATTTTGTTGGTGACTTTGTTCCTGTTGGTGACTATATGTTCTCTTAGTTTGTGTTCTGAACTTCTAACCTTGTGATAGATGTTTATTTCGGCAGTTCAGCAGTGTCCAATATTCTGGAAGCTTTGATCCCATACATTTGCTGATATACATGGTACTTAGTTCTTATGTGTTCTAAAGTTACGTTAGACCTTTGATCATATGATATTCAGACTCAATTTTCTCATGTTCTAATGTGGTTTCTGACCTTTGATTCGATGATGTTCAAATCATTCTGAAACCGTGCCACATTTATCTATTATGATGGAAACCTTGATACCATGTCCTTGCATACATAATATGTTAACACCATTTTAATAAACATGTTCTTTCCATTTCCAAGGAACCATGCTTGTGAGCCTTGTGTTGTGCTTTTCCACCTCTTACTGGATTAAAATCAAAATTAAAAGCGTGCAAGTTCCTTGAAAATGATTGAACATGGAATTGCATCCACTCATGCACCTCATGCATCTTCGTGCATTCATAACATGTACTCGGAGAAGAAGATCCTTATTCAGACTTGGTATTCTCTTCAAAATTACAAACTTGAATTCTTGGTGTCACGTGTTCAGAGATCAATTATGGAATAACTCCGTGGGGAATTGAATGAGATAAAGGTTCAGATGGCGCTGAATGTGAGAGATATGACAGTTATGGCCTGTAGTCAGGAACTCTTGAAAGAGGAAAACGGCCAGTTGAAGACTCATTTGAGTTTGGTTATAAAAATTCTAAATACAATGTTTGCAAATGAAAGTGATGTTATACTTGTTGCTGCACAAAAACTATCACTCCCCCCCATCCTTTGGGACCTCCTTCAAGTCATAAAGTATTTCGTGAATGTTTTCCAAAATTTTAGATTTCTAGTTCTTATCGTCAGCAACTAGTATTTGTCCCCCAATCGAATTCAAGGGACCAGACTTATCAGTAGAGGTAGAAGAAGCCTGAGAAGCAATTTAATCCAATTCTATTGTCTTATGCTCAACTATTTCCTTGATTTCTTGAATTTTCGTTTCTCAAGCTCTATGCTTTTGGGTCCTCCTCCTACAAACTTCCCTTCCTATTTTGGTGTTAATGCTTCTAGATATGAGTTCCATTATGTGGAATCTGGTCATGATATCGAGTAATTCGAGGGGTTCGAAGTATACAATCCAGCACTTGTCGGGCAACTTTTCCAAAGTCCAATTCCTGTTTGACAAACCGTTTCAGACTCTTTATCTCTTCTGTGAAGTAGAAAACACTAGGTGATTCGGTATGAAAGTTCGCTTGGTAAAGCATTCATTCCCATCTTTTGAGAGAATCCTCTGTGAATATCATTCTGGGGCACTTGGCCATTTTGGTTAAACACGGTATGTCATCCAGAAACAAGGACCAAGATTGGATCAATTCAAAGACAGTTGTGCTCATAATAGATCAGAATAGGGATCTCTTGACCAAGTGAGTATCAAGACTTCAGAAAGTCGTCAGAATCGATAAGTCTATACGAAGTCAAGTCTCTTCAACAGTGGAAATCATTGGTTTTTTACTTCATTTTTATTTGTAATCTTTCTTGTTTGTTTAAACATTACTTCCATGTAGAAACTTGTCTATTTTTGAATAAAAATCTTAATGCAATAAGTATGTTTGTCTTGAAGTAATCCATTCATTTACACTCATTCATTCATTAACACACATAAAATGATTTAGTTGTATAGTTATACCAACTTTACCAAGTCTTTCGCTTAGGCAAAGATTGGATGGAGGATGAAGATAATTGAAAAACGCCAAAAAAATAAAACGGGTTTATATGATTTTGAGTAAGACCATGTTGACGACTTACATATATTGTTTCAAATCCCCAAACACCGGAGATATAAGGGAGGGAAACCCTCGTTAACCCCTTTAAGCCTTGAAGTAGGAGTTTCTTTTCTGTTAAAAAAACCCCTATTTTAAACCCCGGGGCAAGGTTGTGTTCAGTTAATCTGATCGAGCATTCAAACTTCAAAAGGAGTTTCCTATTTAAGGATCACCACACCTTATCCCTCGCATTATGAGGTCGGAAAAATCAAAACCAATGATTATTCTCTCACATTAGAAGATCTAGAAAGTCATGAAACCACACATGGTTATCCCTCATCGACCAAGGAATAAGGCATTCACAATCTTTCCAACAAGTCGAAAATGACTCGAGGTCACACGATTTGTTCAAAAAAAAGAAAGCAAAAAATGATGAACGAAAAAAGAAAGAAAGTTCGCTAAGTCAAAAACAGGAAAATGAGTGAACTGTTCCAATTATGCTCATAAGCCCAACAAAAGCCTCATAATCATTTTTTTCACAAACAACAAAATTAGAGTTACAATTCTAATCATAGGCCCACAGTCTTTACGAAAAATCACAAAACAAGCTTTGTTCACAGTAAATACAAAAAAAGGAAAGTTACTACAGTAACAAGAAAAAGAGAGTACTGAAAAATCACATTTCAGCAAAAACCAAAGACAACATTTCACTGCAGTAACATTCTTTCACCAAGAATACATGTTAAGCCCAATATAGAAATTCAATCAGAGGCCTAATAACAAAATCACTCAAATCCATCAACAGGAAAACCCTAAAGTTATATCAGTATATAAGCATCAATTGCACATATTCCAAGAGGGAGCCACTATTCACAGTCATCATAAAATGGATTTAACAAGAACACAAAGGAGCAAACCCTAAATCTTTTCATAATTTTACCTAAGAACACAAACCCTTCAGAAATCGAGAAGAAGAAGAGAAAAGATAAAGATTTCGCAAGCCACATAAAGTTTAGTGAACAAAAAAAAGTAAAAAAAAATCAGAAAGATATCATAAGGAGGTTGTAAATCGTGAATCACAGAGACTCCACGTCTCTTTATTTCTTTTTCCCTTCTCTCCTTTCTCCTTTATTTATCGCATTTCCCTTCATAATCATTGATTTTTGAAATTAGGGTTTCTAACCCCCTTTCAAGATCTACTCGAATCTTTGTTTTTCCTGAAAAATCACGTTTCAGATTTATAATCAGAAGAAAGAGACGAAGAGAATGACGTAAAAAAAGAGAATCAGAGAAATCTACGGCGCCGCCACCGCGATCTTTATCGTTTCCTCCGTGGAGATTCATAGTGACCACCGCCATCTTCATAAGCCCCGCCGCGTGTTCTTACACAACCACCACACGTGATCCATTTTTCTGGTTTTTATTTATGTTGTTTCTATTTGTGTTTTAATGAAAGATGGAGAGAGACGAGAGAACGTAGGAATATGTGAGTATTATATTTTGGCTTTATGTGATTAATTAAACGTTGATCGGTTTCTTTTGTTAAATAACTTTAATCATAGAGACTAATCCAGCAGCGACACTTGTCACTGTGTAGTTAGTTATTTGTTAAAACTGATGCTATACTCCCAGTGTTCCTATTATAAACCCTCGTCCTCTCAGCCTTCAGATCTTCATCAACATTTTCTGACGACATAAATTCATGTACCCATGATACACCCTCTTGGAACATCCACACAGGATCAGGCGGACCATCATCTTGAAATTGGGCTTTCTCCTACTTTCAGCATTCCTCATTTTCCCCTTAATCCAAGCCCAATCACTTTTTCTCTATATTTTCTTATTTATTTACTTTTGTTCATATTTTGGTTTTTTTTGTTTGTTTTTAGTATAAAATACAAAATGTATTTTGTTTTAAATAATTAATTAAATTGAGAAATATTATTTAATATTATTAAATAATTTATTGATTAATTTTATTAAATAAAATTATTAAATTTAATTAGTTATTTAATTTAATTTCAATTGGATTGTATTGTTTTTTATTTATACTTTTAATCAAACTTTCGATTTGATACATCTCCATTCATAAACTTGTACCACCATCCCTCTTGGACTTGTAATAATTTATTTACTTGGTTGTATGATTGTATAGATCATTCAAAAATTTACACCCCACACACTCACTATAATTAAATTCCAATCTATCATCTTGGTACATATACCAAGCTTCTAAAAATGTCTCATAGTTGAGTATTGGCATGGCCATTCTCACGAGATTAGTCGAAGTCTTTGCTTTCGTCGATTAATCATAACCTGAATCAGTCACTTTGGTCCATATACCAAGTCTCCATGCAATAAGGGTCTCACGGTTGAGAGTGAGATCACCTATTCTCACGAGATTTATTAAGTATAGCTCTTGGTTAATCATAACCCGATTAAATTCTCTTGACCCATACACCAAGCATTATAATTATTCTTTTCATGATATTAATCATTTTGTTGTTACTTTTCCCTTGATTTTACGATCGATTATTGATGCAACCTAGGTAAGCTTGATTATTGGTTGATCAATGGTAAGATTCACAAGCTTTTGAATACGAGTCTGTTGTACCCCAATTTTTGCCCCTAAGATCCCTTCATCATACCATGTTGATCCCATCACAATAAGATCACATCAGGATTCTTGGTTCCCCTCCCTATATTTAGATTTTCTCTTTGAGGAATCACCAAGCACCTTGACTTGTGTTCTTTTGTGATCATTAATATTTTTGTCTTGATTAATAAAATGCAATGTTAGTTTGTTTTACCTGTTAATAATGTAGGTAAAGGAAATGTGGCTTAGCAAGTTGATCCATGGGTTCATGAGTTTATTTCCATTCCCTATTTAATAAAGCTTGAGAATTTAAACCTCACCATTGAATTTGTTTGGGAGGAAATGGCATGACAAGGTTATTTTGATTCACCACATTTCAAGATCATCAAATTTGATTCAAAAGCACAAGGGATTGATTGGATAAGTTGTCATGCTTGGACAAGACTTTGTTCCATTTGGTCACAAATGCATATATTTCTCAATTCTCATGATATGGACGTGGTTGTGGTTGCTATGAGTTCTCATTATCACCCTCAACAACTTATATTTACAAAGCATTTGTGTTGATACAAGAAGTTTGTTCAAAATTGTCAAAGTTTCTCAAGGCATTTTTCTTGATATAGGAGCTAGGGTTTTAAACTTTAAAGAAGCATATCTTGCTCATCTTTTGGTATTTTTGAGTGATTCCAAATAAATTCTTCTCTTCAAAGGGTTAACAACAAATTAATTCAAAAGTTCCAAGGAGTTTTCATGTGGAAGAAACTTGATGAAGAAGAAAGATTACAAGTCCTCTAGATGAATCCCCAATTTTTAATGTGTGACTTCAAATGATCATAACTTGCTCAATTTTTATCACCTTTAGCCCATTATTTTTTCATAATGATCTTAAGGATGTGAACTATATGCCTTCTTTTATGTGCAAAGTGATAAAATGGATGGAAGTTGCCTTAAGGATACAAAAGTTTATAGGTGATTTCATGATATTTTTCCAATTTCAACAATTCATAACTCTCTCAATTTTTGGAGATTTTTAATGGTTCAAGTTTCAAAATGTAATTCAAGAGGTCTATTTCATGCCATCTTCTTTGGCCAATAGAAAATTACAAGTGGAAGTCCATGTTTGGATGCAAAATATTATAGGTCACTTTTGAAGAAAAATTTGAAATATTTCTAAGTATGGAAAGTCAACCCTTTTTCTCCAACTTTGACTCAACACAAATTTCAGCTCAAGCATCCATTTGATCCATTCTTTTCCCATTGCAAAGCTTGTAACCTCGTCTTTCTAAAGCATCAAGAATCATGCCTTAAGACCCCTTTAGCTGAGAATGCCATTGGATTGAACTTGGTAACTTAGAACTGAAGTTTCATCTGAAGTCAGATTTTGAAATCTTTGTTTTGGGTTCTAATCACAAGGATTCCATGCATTTTTCCTCTAAACATGTTTACTGATGTTCTAGAATTGATTAGCACAACAAAATGCGCGTTTTGGATGAGTTTTGATCAAATTGGAAGTCACACTTTTCTTTTTTGCAACTTCACACGATTTCCCTCCAAACTTCATCATTTCACACGCTTGGACATTCCATTTGATTCCCTATAAATAGAGGGTCATCACCCATTCATTTCCTCAAGCTTGGATAGCCAGAATCACCCTGCCAAACTTTTTCCATAACCCAAAATTCTGCTACTTCGAAATCTATTCTCAAGCCTTTTTCAATACAATTTTTCCATCAATTCACCTTCCTTGATCTTCCCTGAAGCTAACCATATATTTACATTCAAGAATCGTGCCCTATATTGATCTATAGAAGTCTAGTTTCAGAGCTCTGCAACTCAACTTCAATAGGTAGATTCCTTCATCAATTCTTCAAAACTTTGATATGATTGTGATGCTCTCATTGCCCCTGTTCTAGTCGCAACACTTTCTTTTTACTGGAAACACGTTTTGACCATGAAATTTCAAATCCCTTTTCAAAACTTTCCTTCCAAATTGCCGTGAAGGTGTGGTTGTCTTCGTGTTGAAGAGACGAAGTGAGTGACATAGGTCTCGTTCTCTAATTTTACAGATTGAGAAACCTGGTTTTGAGACTGGCTGGAGGTTGAAGATGACCAACGTGTCATCTTCCAACCAATGAAGGCGCGCCATCTGTGTTTTTCAAAAATCTAATTTAATTAATGATCCTATGCATTATTCACTAAAGTCCATAACATGCACAGCGCGCCAGGTCCACTTGATCTCTTTAATAACGCGTTTTGACATTGATCAGATGGCCCATATTTTTTTGGTTTTTATTTTATTTTCTGATTTTTATATTTAATTGTTTTAAACTTCAAAAAATCATAGAAAATTCATTTTTAGTCTAAAAAATCTGAAAAAATTATGAAAAACATTTTTGATTATTCTCTTTCTGATTTTTATTTTTTCACAGTTTAATTTTGTGTTTTGGTATTTTTTTTAAATGTTCACTTTATTTGAATTGTTTTAAATGTTTAAAAATACTTTTATGCATTTTTAAATTCTGAAAAATTTATGGAATGATCCAATGATATTGTGACAAATATTGGTGTGCTTATTTTATTTTTGTTTCTGACTTTGTTATTTTTTATCATTTTTGGTTTATTTTCCTCATTTCTTTTAATTTTTAAAAATATTTTATGACTTAAAAAAATTACCAAAAAATTTATAAATATATTTGAGTCCTTTTTTTGATTTATCTATGGTCTTACTTTTTATTTCTTGATCAATTTGAACATATTTGATATTTTTCTCTTTTATTTCTGTTTTAAAAATATTTTTTAAAACCTTGTATATATTAAATGTAATATTATTTTGTGACAATTTTCTGGCTGATCTTGGGTTAAATTTTTGATCATGAACTTTATTAAGATCATTGGATCCATGGTGTTGAGTCTAACTCCACAAAAATGGATGAATGATTTTAATAATCGTTTGATTAAATTTAATTCAAAAGTGATTTGTATATTCTCTCCCACCCCTCCTCATCTCATCCCTATCTTATTTCACTAAGTGTTATTGGAGCATGATCTCTATATCATGTCTCAAAACAAATGGTGCATAGATTGCTATTGACCAACCTCAAAATAGGTGCGACCTCTATATAAGTCCACTTACAATTGCTTAACATAGCGCTAAATTTTCTCCTGATTCAAATAAATGATCATTCGTTGCCCAAACCTATGTTTCCAAGCCCAAGTATGTTAATTTGATCTCGTTGATGCAATAACCTTGATATTCATTGTGTGGAGGCTTTGGTTCTACCAATCCTCTAATGGATCTACAACCCCTTTGGTCAACGCAATTCACTTAAACATCGTTGATCATTAAATGGTACTTATGAGGATTCCAAATGGATGATATACTTGACAAAAAGCAAATACAACTTGTTGTTTGGAGGCTTTAGTTCTACCAATCCTCTAATGAGTTCCAAATGCAAGTTTCAAGATGATCATCCAACTAACCACTAATCACTAATAATTGACTTTATCCTGTATTTTTATTATATGCCCCTTTTATTTTTATGCACTATTTACTTTTAGCATTTACATTTCATTCCATTTTCATCTTTGCTCATTTGAGCATTTACTTTATTGTCATATTTTTTATTTTTCTCACTTGAGCTTTTCTTTTCTTTTCTTAAGATACTTAATAATCTATATGAACCATAAAATCCTTAATGATACTTGGACTATTTGGCTACTATCCTTGGCATTATGGAGCATTGGACTTCTTGGACTTAGATTAGAAACCTTAGCCTATGATTGGAGATCTTGTGACCTTATCTGATTATTTTGTCTGGAGCTCTTGAGGTTTATCTCAAGACATTAGGTTGTTTGTTTGTTTTGTGTGCAGGTTATTGTGATTACACTCTTTGTTTGTAATCTGGAATTCACCCGTATACAACCGTTACTTTGCCCAATTTTTGTGAAGACTTAATACATTTGGAGTTTGGTTCTTTCAAGAGGTATAGTATCTCTGTTTGCTTGGTTTCAATCCAAAGAATGAGAATTCTATCTTGACTCATAATTTAAAGTGTTAGCTTCTTGTTGGTTATATGGTTCCTATCCCTAACTTTTACCTTATGCTTTAGGATAGTTTGTTCTTCTCCTCCCATCTTCTTTAATTTCAAAAATCTTCTCCCTCCTTTTGAAAACTCTTCTTTTTAAAAAAAAACATGAATTACTTTCATAATAAACTTTGATTTATGTCCATGCATTTTCAAAACATTTTCATAAATAAACTTCAATCAACTTAATAATACTTTGGGTTTTTTTTGTGGGAAGACTAAAAGTCAATCAATCTCATTTCAAGCCATTTTGTCACTTTGGCTTTTTACTTTAAAAACTTTTCTCAAAAGATTGTACTCTTGTCAATCCTTGTAGTGATGCAAATAACTATACTTCTATAATATGAAGTGAAGTGAGATATTTTCCACTTGGGTGTTGAGTGAGGCGTTGTTGATTTTAAAATCCAAGCAATATCCTCCACTTTGAGATGATGCAAATTCTCCGTTCTCATAACTGTGGGTAGTAAGTATGTTTCCCACACGGGCAATGACGATGATGTCTTATCTCATAAAATTAACCAACACACTTGTGTTTAAAAATTTTAAAAGAGGAACTACGTGTACCCTGATCCTCTATTGCACGAAAGGTGGTACATAGGCACTAAAGGTTCGCAACCGCGGCGGGTGCAAAATCATAAATAAAAAATACTTCTTTTTTCACCTCCACCATCTGTTTTACATACAACATTTTATAGTCAAAATATACAGATTTTTCAAAGAGGTACCCGCGGAGTACCGTAGATGTTTAGGCTTCTAATATCTTCCCTTTGCATAACCAACCCCTTTACCTTGAATCTTTCCCCCCTCTTTTTGGGTTACTCTCTCTTTTCCCATTCTTGTTGGAAACAATAAAGCATGGTGGTGATTTTTATTTTGATATGTATAAGTCTAGTCAATCCAATGGCTTAGTCTTAAACATTTTTACCGCTACAGAAAAATGGCGACTTCACTGGTGAAAGATTGACCTCTTACTGGTCCATCCCTAAGTGGGTTGAACCTATCTTTGTTTATATATGTATATGTGCTATTGTTGTTTATGTGTTATATTATATGTTGCATATATGTTTTTCTAGATTTTCCTGGTTTTCAGGGTGCTTGGTGATTACTCATAAGTCCTATACCCGGACTCGGGAAAACTTTAAAATAGGACAGGCGATATTGTCATGTTAACTTTTAGGGAGTAATCCCAAAAAGGAGGCATGAGGTCCCCCATTCAGTGGATGCCCCCTTGACTGTAGTGTCGTTTACTGAGTAATCGGGAAGACCTACTGCTTTCAACCTGGGAGCCTGCTGAAACTGAGGACCATAGAATACCAAACCCATGTTGGCCTTTTAGATGTAGTGAGGAAGCTATGACGGAGTAATTCGGAAATAGTTGTCACACGATAGTACACTCGGACGAGTTTTCCTTGAGAATATTACTAATTACCGAGTTAATTGGGAATTTGGTAATATCCGAAGGAAGGATGTAGACTCTGGGATCCTCTAGAACCTTGTTCGGCAGGTGATAACTGTTATACCATACCTTATAGGTAGTACCTTCGACCTCATGCTCGTGACTTTGAACCTATGAACCCAATATGTGTGATCTTTTGTGTGATTGCTGCATCATACATCCATGCACTCATAAGCATCTTTTGAAGAGATCTTATTTTAAGGGATTTAAAAGTCGACCATTTATGTATATCTCAGGTACTTTTTAACCATGCATTATGGAAAGAGAAAGACCAGGAAGTAGTTTCAAGGATCCCAAGATAGATGAATTTATCAGTCTAATTCCCGAGATCGAGTGTTCTGTAGACTTTCGGAAGAAGTATGGATCCATCATTCCTCTCATGAAGCTGAAGATGAAGGAGGGTATGCTCTCGACCTTGGTCCAGTTCTATGATCTGATGTATCATTTCTTTACTTTTCCTGACTATCAGTTGATGCCTACACTGGAGGAGTATTTTTATCTATTGGATTTACCCGTTACTGATTGTGTTCCTTTTACTGGTTTGGAGGGTGAGCCAAAACCACATGAGATTGCTACTTTGATTCACTTGGGGAAGTCTGAGGTAGAAGCCCATATGACTATCAAAGGAGGAATTAGAGGATTACCAACTTAGTTCTTATTGGAGAAAGCTCGCTACTTTGCCAGGATGAAGAGTATTGTCGCTTTTGAGGCCATCTTTCCTCTACATGCTTACGGATTGTTCTTATTTCCTAATGTGGACATGTTTGTTGACATTAATGCTATCAGGATCTTCATGATTGGAAACCCAGTCCTAGGTGAAATCATCTATAATATAATTGTCTAGAAAACCTTAACGCGACTGTCCAGCTCTACTGTGTTAAGAAAAGTGAAACCCTATTGATCCGATAGGGAAAAGAAGTAGATTATTATGAATAATTAAATTGATGGAAAAGAAGTATTGTGTTATATAAAAAAAAAGAGATCAGTATCGTTACAATGACAAATAAGGGACACCCACTAGCATTGGGGGTTTATCCTCTCATAATATTCAAAGAAAACTCAATAAAAAGATTAGACATTACCAGAAGAGAGGATAGCTTTGATCTTCAATCGCAATTGCTCCTGAAGATCTACATTCTCCAAAACCCTTGAGAGCTCTATTCTTGCTTCTAAAATTCTTTAATATGATCCAAAAGTCCTTCTTTATTCTCAAAAACAGGCTTAAATAGTCCTTAATGCATCATAGTTGTCAGAAATATCCAAAATGCCGTTCGGGATGGCTAAACAATCAAGTTGCCAAAAAGTCACATTTATAGCGTCTTGGCCAACACGGGTTTTGTCACCTGACACGAGCATCCATGTCGGCCTCTGTCCATCTCTTAAACAAAACCTCTTGCCCAAACCTTTTGACACGAGTAGTGTCAGATGACACGCGCACCCGTGTCAGCCTCAGCCTCTTCTCTTAAACTGCAGTTGTGCATTCTCTCTTGACACGGCCTGTGTCAAGTGACATGGGTGACTGTGTCAGGACCCCAGTAGCCTCCAATATTCTTCTTCTAAACACTAGAACTCCAATTTTTCCTCGCACAAGTCCATTAGGGCTTTTTTGCCCGAATCTAACAATATAAAACACTATCAAGAAAACACATAAAATGCAACAAAAAGATATAAACTTATACTCAAAACACAGCGAGAAAGGAAAATTGAAAATTTTAAATAAATTCAAAAAACAATATACAAAAGAACCAAAGTGTTATCGATTCTGCGGATTCATGCCAAATAAATGAATGAAAACTAGTAGAATTGGTGACCGATCATTTAGAAACTTGCCTATTTTTGAATAAAAATCTTAATGCAATTGCCATGCCCCCAAAATTTCCCTACTAATTACTAAGCAGTTTAACCTTTTTTGGCATTATTATTCATTGATTGTTTATAATATCAATTTACATTATATTACAAAAAATTTCAAAATAGGTTTTGTATTCTAAAAATAATTCTAAAGGCCCATTAAGAATTGTATAAGCGCAATTAATTAAGTCAAGTTAAATTTTTATAAAGGTTGACAAAAGTCAACACTGCCCTTGTTTTGTTTTTTACATTATGTTATTAATGATAGTTATCAGATACTGTTGTTATTTAACATTATTATTATTGTTAGTAATATTACATTAGTATTATTTGTATTATATTATAATTGATATTGATATTATTATTATTATTATTATTATTATTATTATTATTATTATTATTATTATTATTATTATTATTATTGTTATTTTAGGAAAATATTGACCAAGTCAAAATAAGGGTGTGAAACCCAAATGCAATATCCAGCGATGCATCTCCTTGATCTTCATCACTAAGTAACCCTAAAAGCCTAGGAAATTAAAAAATAATAATTGAATCGTCATCAAACCAAAATCAAATAAAATTTTACGAAATAAAATCTTATTTATTGAATATTACAAACAATTTTCGTTCAGATACACAATAATCAAATCTTAAATTTACAAATCTAAATCTATTCTAACCTAATTTACAATCAATCTAAAACCTAATTTCTCAAGAGTAACATAAAATAACATATTTTTTTCCTAAGTAATCTAACTATAAAAAACTATAAAAACCCTTCTTCTAAACCTAAGAAGAGGAGGAGGGAAAAAGAAGAAAATAAGGAGAAGAAGGCAGATTGCAAAACCTTGAAGCTTGAATCTTCGATCGCGATTCCATGGCCCACATCAATGTTTGAGATCTGGGTTTCATAACTGAAACCCTAGATCCATTGAACCCTTACTGCAACTAGACTCTTCAAAACCTTCACTGCGTCCATCACCTTAAAATCCTAAATACCTATGTAGAAAGAAAAGGAGAAGGGATCGGAAAAGAGATCAGAAAACCGGAACAAAAAAGAAAACATTTAGGATTTATTGCTGTAGAAGTAACTCGATAACACTTAGCTTAGGGTTTCTTATTGTATCGATCTATGGTTTTTATGTTGATTTGAGGTATTTTCACAAAATTGAGGTTAGGGTTTTTGGAATATTGCATATTTAGGGGTTTTTTTTTTTTTTTTTGGGGGGGGGGGGGGGGGGGGGGGGGGGTTCATGGTGGTTGTAATGGTGTTGAGGGGTGGTTGTCTAAGAGTGTTATAGAGAGAAACGATAGAGACAAAGAAAAGAGAGAGATAGGCTTTGTAAAAATGAGGAAGAAGGAAAGAAAAACAAGAAATATACTCCCTCCGCGTCTCCGTCTGATAAGCAACATGTGGTCACTTACATGCCACGTGATTGGATCAATGTATAGTGACTCCATGCGGTCCCTTACCATGCGCCCTCAGTCAAACATTAATCTCGACCGTCTATTCCGCATATTTTTGATCAACGCCGCTGAGTTAACCTTAGAGGGTCACATGATCACTATCAGGCGATGGTTTCCTTGCTAGTCCACCATAAACCTATGCACGTGCATACACTGGAGCTAACAGATCATACATGTCTCTTTTGGGCCCCATACCCTTTCATAAACACACCCCATTTTCCTTTTACTATGTTCTAACCACAAATTGCACCCCCTTGCGAATTGGGTCTAAGATTAAATCTTGGGCTTAAAGCCCTTCATATTTTATGTCGTAAAGATATTTTTGCATAATATAAATACTAATAAATAAATTTGGATAAATATTAAGAATATTCAAGATATTTTAATAATGTGAAATATTTATTTATTAATTTTTTTTTCTAAAATACTAACCCTATTTTTTATAATTTCATCAAACATTTTATCATTGATAGTTTATCTTTTTTTTACGAATTGCATCATTCTAAGATAGCTAACCAATCAAATACTGACTATTTTTCTACTAACATAATTTCAAATTCAAGATATTTTCAAAAAGGATTGTGGAGATCTTATATATTAACTGCAAACTATGTATATGATTATGCTATTTTCAACCCAGACTTGGTTCAAAGATTATTTCAAAATATTTACACAATCCATAAAAAAATAACCAAACACAACAAAATACGAACTAGGACTGTGATTCCTCATAAGAGGAAATGTAGGCACGTGGCTTAAAAACCAAGACGAATACCCTAATTAAAAATTTAAAACCCTATCCCACCCTTTTAACCTAAACCCTAGGACTTCCCTGAGAACAAGGTAGATGAAGGGTACCTAACACCTTCCCTTCGTCTAAATTGAATCAAGAAGTTAGAATCTCTGTACCAATTTAGGGTTATTCCATTATTCACCCATCGTTAGGACAAAAAGTAGTGGTGGGGACTCGTTATTTTTTGCCACTTATGATAGCTGGCGACTCTGCTGGGGAAAATTTCCTTTTCTTTTAGGTATAGGGTTTCAACTAGGTTTTCTTGTTATGATTGGTGCTTTTGTTTCTTTATTTATTTATTTATTTATTTATTTATTTATTTATTTATTTTCTGTTTATATTTTGTTTATTTATATTATCACTGCGATTATATTATTATCACTGCTGGTGGCATTTTTTAATTAAAAAAAAGTATTAACCCTTAGAAAGAAGGTACGTCTATGGGCCAAGGGGATATATCATCCATAAGAGTTTTTGTGATGACTTCACCTCGAGTCGGTGGAATTCCGAAAAAGGAATATGTCTCAAGAGCTAGACTTTTGGGGGATAGGAATTTGGAATGGAACCTATAACTCTTTGTATATCCCTAAACAAAAATCTCATGGTGAGACCATGTATGACTGTAGAGACAAAAGTTTCGGTCTACAATGAGGATCCACTTAAGGGAGGCCCTTGTGGCTTTCCCTTTAGTATTATCCATGATACCCTTAAGGATGCCACCTTAGAGGGAGGGTAGAATATCCCTAGGCCAAAATTAGGAACCTACCAACTAATGATACATTTCACAAAACCTCACCACTATGCATTCATGCATTTTGCATTTCAAATATTCATTTGTTCTTGAATTTTTGTTGTCTTATTCAAAGAGTTCCTTAGAAAAAAATCAAATGTTTTTGGTGAGTATCCTAAAATTCGATGCCAAAGGGAAACATCTTTTTCGTGTTAGTTCTGTCAAACCAGATATGACGAAGATAAAAATCATCAAGGGGAAACTATCTGACAGAGCCACGGAGACGTTTGTTCGCCGCTATGGGGATACCTTTGAGTTGAAAAAAGTGGAAGTATAATTGGATGCTATCACTACCTTAGTTCAGTTCTACGATCCGCCGCTAAGATGTTTCACTTTTCAAAATCTTCAACTTAGCGCCAACTTTGGAGGCATTTGATAGAACTTTAAATTTTTCTCAAAGCAAAGTTTATGTGGGAACTGGACAAACTGTCAATGTTAAAGACTTAGCAAGAGGTTTAGGGATACCAAATGCTGATTTGTCACCTAATTACAAAAGAGATGGTGATGTACAACGGATGAAAAAACAATATTTGGAAGCTAAAGCCATTTCTTTTTTCCAATAAGAAAGAATGGGAGTCTTGTGTATATTGTTTGGGATTACTTGTCTTTGGTGTGATTCTGTTTCCACGTACTTTGGAATATATATCCTACAACTATTAGTATGTTTTGGGCCATAAAAGTTCTAAATGTAGATCCAAATCCTACTTTACTTGCCAATGCTTATTATGCTCTTCATACACGTTACAAAAAGGGGAGGGGTGCGCTGAACTGTTGCATCCCTCTTTTGTATTCTTGGCTCATTTCTCACTTTTATAAAAAGGACTACATGGTTCCAGGTGTGACAAGAGATGAATGGTCCTATAAATTGAGGGCTCTGACCGTCAATTTTGTCCTATGGTATGCAAGAAACCTAAACATTGGAGATATTGTTTACAGTTGTGGAGATTTTTCAAATGTTCCTTTAATAAGGTCAAATGGTTGCATTAACTATAATCTCTCTTTGGCTTTACGCCAACTTGGGTACTCTTTGGAGGATAAATCCTCCGATGAAAAACTTCAAAATTTGATCATTCATGGGTAAAGATGACAATCGGAGGTGAGGGAATGCCTTGGAAAGATAGATGTAGAAAATATTCTCTGTCAAAAGGTAGAATAATATGATCAAGTCATTCACGAGTTAGAAGACCTCCGAAAGAATTTCCTCTTACAAAGAAGACTCTATACGGAGATGAGGGCTGAAAAACTATATTGGGAAGGACAACATGCAAAGATCGCCAAAGCCGGAGAAGATAATAAGAAGATAGTTCTGAACCTCTACAAGGAATACCGGATCTACAAAGACAAGCACGTAATGCTTGCCTTCCTAGTTAACAATCTCATTGAAGACATTCCAAGGAGCATAAAAGATGCAGAAGCAACAATGGTTCCCCTCCAGAAAGATGTTCAAGACTTCAAGCTTTGTATAAAAATGGTTGATGGTTTTAGGGAAGAGATTCATAAGCGCACCTAGGAGATTCTTTATTTCCCCTTCTTTCAGTATTTGACATTGATTCACTTTTCCCTTCAGTATTTACTTGGATTGTTTCCCTTTATAAGGATGATGTTAATTAATAAAAGTATTTTTTCCATATTGTGATTGCGTATTTATTTCGAGATACTCACCAATAAAAAGAAAGAATAAGGAAATTCAATGGGAATAAGACAACAATTAATTTTTTTTAGCATATTCATCCGTATTCATCCATTTACAAGCATCATATTTAGCAAACTTCATACAAAAAATCACTATTTTTCAAAAAAAATCATTCTCTAGTTAAATCATTGGTAAAAAAGAATAGCCTCTTCGACCGCCATATCAAACAAGAGCCCATTAAAATAAAGTAATGGAGAAGATCGAGGAAAATCAAGCATTTTTCCAAGAAGATTTGGAGCAAGTGAAGAGCAACATTAATTCGATGAAAGGAGACATGCGTCATGTTATGCTAGACTTGAAGAACATCATTGAGGGGCATGATCAGATCCCAAGGGTAGCCTTTTAAGAAGTTGCCCAGACTATTGGTGCATCGATCGTTCACCAAAAAAGGTAGGTACTAGAGTCAAGACCTCTAAAGTCAATTGTGGCTCACCAAGAGGTCCAACAAGCTAATACTGGAGGATTTATCCCACCTCCACCAAAGTTAGGTGCATCTCATACCTTGCAGATTCCAGTCAACAATCCACACAACATTGATGATTACATAGACCTTTAGTATGAAGACCATGACTTAGAAGATGTCAACCAAGTACCTCAAAGAACTACCCACAACAATGTTGCTGAAAATCCCATGGCATTCAATCAGTTTAAAGATCTTGAAGAAAGGTTAAAGGTTGGGGAGAGTTACAACGCTTTCAATGTCCATGCTCTCGAAATGGGTCTAGTTTCAGATGTAGTGATTCCCTCAAAATTTAAAGTACCTGACTTTGGAAAATATAAGGGACTCACATGCCCAAGGAACCATCTACACATGTACTTCCGGAAAATGCACGCCTACGCTCAAGATCCAAAGCTGATGATCCATTGTTTCCAATACAATTTGAGTGGGGCATCTCTATATTGGTATATGCAATTGGACCGAGTCCACATCCAGACATGGGCAGATCTTGCCAATGCTTTCTTAAGACAATATAAGTACAACTTCGACATGGCTACTAACCGTATGCAACTCACAGAACTTATCTAAAAATAAGGATGAGTCCTTCAAAGAATATGCTCAACAATGAAGAGAAATGGAAGCCCGCATACAACCACCTCTCCTAGAGAAAGAATTGGTCGATATGTTCATGGGTACTTTACAAGGGTTGTACTATGATAAAATGGTAGGAAGTGTCTCTTCCTGATTTTTCTGATTTGGTGAATTTTGGTCAAAGAATTTAGGCGGATATAAAAAGTGCCAAGATACAAGTAGAATCATCCAGTACTCCTTATAATTCTAATAAGTACGTTCCTAACTTCTCAAAGAAGAAGGAGGGAGAAATTAATGTTGTTGCATCACATCCGAAAGCACAACAGTCATTGGTAATTCTGCGTGAACAACAACATAATAGGTGTCATACCCCAATTTTTGACCTAAGATCCCTGCTTCATTTGCATTGTTTTATATATACATCAAGGTAAATGAATATTGTAGGTTTCGAACGTTTCTCCTTCGAGCTTTGACTGTGTAGAGATTATCGAGTGTTGTAAGCATTTCATCTTATGAATGACTAACCACCAATTAAGCACGAAGTGTATGTTTTTCTTTTTGATTTCATGTGCAGGAAATAGGTCTGAAAGAAGAGCATCAGACGTCACACATCAATTAGGGATTCGAGTCTCAAGACAGAAATACGGTCGCTCGTTGATTCTCAATGGCTGATTCATCAAAAGAATTTCAGAGAATCGTGTGTTTATTTCCACAATTGGTATAACAGATGGTCTCTAGTGTCTCTGAAATATTTCGGAAAGAACAATCAATGTTTTACTGCCTTTGGTTCATGTGTGTTTCACATTGCTTTAAAATACAAGAAAACCAAGCTATGCCAATCATTTTCGATCATTTAGACCAAAAGTCATTTGCAAGTTTTCTCATGACGCGGGGTGAATTTCGTCAAAATGGAATGATTAAATTCAAAACCGTTCTAGAAGAATTTATTCAGGATACTTGGAATTTTCTTTATTTGAATTCAAGTGATAATTAAAGAGGAGCTACCAAGAGCTCTCATTTAAGAATAATTATTTATCGCATGAAATATTTATTCAAGATTATTTTGTGTGATTATTTTGGCGGATTTACATTATGGTTATTTGAACACACATGAAGCATTTACTAAGAAGATATTAGAAGAAGGAATTCGATTCAAGTAATCGTTCATCACAAGATTAATTACATGAGGATTGCTATTTGATTACAAAATCAATTCATGTGATTTATTTGGATCTCTATTACAAAATGAAAGATTAAAGTCTAAGACTTGTATTATTATTTATTCATCATTCAACAATTTATTCAAGTATTATTCAATTCTTTCCCAACTCAAATGGAAGATCTTGAATTTTTATCAAGACATATGAAAATTCAATTTCATATGAAAATTCAAAGTTATTTATAATTACAAGGGATTTGAGAATATATTGAAGAATACATATTCATTCATGTTACAATTTACTTGGATTTATTGTTAGAAAGTTACAAAAGAAATGAAAATTTTGTACATGAAAATCAAGCTATTATTCTTGCTACAAAACAGTCCCAATGCTGCCCATTTTTCCAACATTGTTTTAATCCAATAACAGTCCAATTCTTGAGTATAATACTTTCCATTTTCTCTAACCTTGTTTCAACAAAGACCATGCCAAGTTGCTGTCCTAATCTGCCCTACAAAACAGTCCAAAATGCAGCCCATAAGACAAAAAACTTCACCTTTGCTGCTACAAAAACCAGTCTACAAAACTCCAAACATTTCACTAAAGTGTATACTTCAAAAAGCTGTCTTATAAAACATCAAAATAGGGCCTAATATAGTTCAAATATCTACTATTTCCCCCCCTAAAACCCCATATATTTCACTATAAATAAGGGCCTCTATCAACAGAAAAAAGGAGGAGTTTTGTCCAAGAATCACAAAAAATCAGAAGAGGAACATCAAGTGAGAGAGAAAAATTCAGAGGGAACCACACATAGAAAATTCAGCAAGTGTAACACGAAACTCAACAAGAAAAATATAGAAATTCAAGGAGACAAAACTTAACATTTTGAAGCCACATCGGAGAGGCTCTGATAGGTATTTTTATTCTTCTCTATTTACTTATGCATAACTTCCTCATTCATATGTTTGAATCTTCTCTTTACACCACTTTTATGCCATGTGAATGCTTGCTTTAGCATACTTTTTGTTGTATTTCGAGTCGTTGCAACATATGGATATTTAGAAATTTTAGAAGTCATAATAATAGTAATAACATAAATTAATTGATAAAAATATACTTCAAAACTACTGTTAAAACAATGTACAAACCATTATTTCTTTCACAAAAAGAACCTTACCACCCACTGTATCCTCTTGCTTCTTTCTCCATCATCTTCCATTCTTCTGCCTGCCTCAGACTGCTACTTCTGCACCATAACATTACTTCAAAGTAGAACCAAAACTCAGAACCAAAATCTCAGAACCAAAAACTCAGAATCAGGACAACATAACCAAAAGCAGAACCAAAAACTCAGAACCAAAATTCAGAACCAAAACTCATAACCAAAAAACTCAGAACCTGTTAACTGAGAACCAAAACTCAGAACCTGTTAACTCAAAACCAAAAAACTCAGAATAAAAACTCAAAACAAAAGCTCAGACCCAAAAACTCAGAACAAAACTCAGAACCAAAACTCAGAACCAAAAACTCAGAGCCAAAAACTTAGAACTAAAACTCTGAACCAAAAACTCAGAACAAAACTCAGAACCAAAAACTCAGAACCAAAACTCAGAACAAAAACTCAGAACCAAGACTCAGAATAAAAACTCAACGAAACTTGCAATACAGTGACGACATGCGCCTAAACCAAGAGAACATCCGTTATATAAATATAACAACTCCATTCAGTTACAACCATTCACCGCCACACACAAAAACCCTATACCCAGCTCACGTTATCACATCTCCCTCTTGTCTACCACCGAACAACCCCTTCCATTTTTGTTCTTCTATTTTTCGTAGATTTTGAGTTTGAAGGCAGAGACGAAGCGGAAGGTTATGTTGTTGTTAACTAAATTTAAGAAGGAAAGCAGTTTGAACGAGAAAGAAGGTGGAAAAGATGGATGAAGTCGTGGAGAGAGCAAGGATAGAGAGATGATGAAGGTGATTCAGAGAGAGAGTCAATTTTTTTTTGTTTTTTTACGGTAACATGGAAAACAAAGTTTTTGGGAATTAATAATAATCAATTTTCTTTCCCTTCCCAATGACAACAACAACGCCTCTTTGGTATTAGGGTTTTCCAAAACATTTCCTTATTCTCTTCCAATCCGAATCAGCCCTATTGGGAATGTTGGCCCAATCATATTATCATTATTCCCCTTATATTTTAATTAGAACATAGCCATAATAGATAAACAAACACGACTCAGTGGAAAGGCATACCATTGAAAACCTAAGGGACCCGAGTTCAACCCTGTGTTGGGGCATTTTTATTTTGTTTTTAGCTCATTTAGCCTTATTCCCAATTCTATTAAATATATAATAACAAATATTAGTTTAGTTTATACATATAATTATATCATGTCATTATAGAATAAAAAAAAAAACATGCTTAATTCAGTTTATCCTTTATTTAATTTTTGTCATGCTATTAATCTTTCATTTAATTTTTTGTTATTCATTAAATTTCTTAGAATACATGTTATAAATTAATCTTTTGTTAAAATTTTCATTATTTATTTACATGTTTTATAAATTAAATCTTCTACTTAATGTTTGCTATTTTTAATTATTCAAATACACGTTTTTATTTAATTTTTGTTGTTTATTTAATTATTCAAAATTGCATGCTAGTATAAATTAGTTTTTCTATTTAATTTTTGCTGTTTATTTAATTGTTCCATTGTCGCTATAATTAACTTTATTCTTGATCGTTTAATCCTTATCTCTCATCCGTCTAAAATCCAAGGGAAATGTCTTAACTTTGTTGACTTCACGTCATCGAGCACATATCATCCAATCGTGCGAATACCCTCATTCATCTTTTGTTTGTTATTTTTCTAAACCTAAGATAATTTTCCTAAAAAAATCCACTTTCAAACTCACATCTTTTAAGTCAAAACTACGACATTAGGTCGTCGTATTTTCAAAATCTCGTCCACGCCCATTTTAGCCAAACAAACCATTTTAATCAAACAAACAATTTTAATAAACATATATTTCAAAATGTTCCTATAGGATACTATAGATGCATTGGGCGCTAATACCTTCCCATTGCATAACCAACCCCCGAACTCTAGATCTCTTTTTAAAATGCATTGTATTTTCATTAGTTTTAAGTATTATTTTACAATGCATATTTTAGGGTTTTATTTCGCTCTTTTCCCCTTTCCCTTGGAAATAATAAAGCGCGGTGGAAACTCTTGATTTTGTGAGTCGAGTTAATTAATAGCTCGATCTCCAATTTACCCTGCTACATTTTTATCGCTACAAAATTGGCGACTCTTCTGGGGAAAGATTGACCTCTTGCTGGTCCATCCCTAAGTGGGTTAAGCCTAGTTTGTCTTATCTGTTTTATCATTATTTGATTGTTTGATTATATGTTTATATTGTGGTTATTTGGGTGTTAATGATATTTACAAAGGACAAGTCTTATACCCGGACTAAGTTACACTTAAGAATAGGACGAACAGTATAGTCATGTTAACTTTGAGGGAGTAATCCCGAAGAAGGAGGCATGAAATCCCCCACTAAGTGGAAAGCCCCTTTGAATGTAGTATTTTTTTACCGAGTAATCGGGAAGACATTATTTCTTTCGACGTGGGAGCCAGAGAAGCTGAGAACCGTAGAACCCTAACCCATCTTGGCCTTTTAGGTGTAGCACGGAGACCATAACAGAGTAATCCGGAAGTAGTTGTCATGTGATGCTACCCTCAGATGAGTTTCTCTTGAGAATATTTCTAATTATTGAGTAATCAAGATGTTGGTAATATCCAAAGGAGGAATGTAGACTCTGGGAACTCTTAGAACCTTGTCTTGTAGTTGTGATTAAACCTTTAGTACATACCCTGGGGGGTGGGCTTTACTTTTGACTCCATGCTCGAAGCGTTGAACCTTTGAACCCCATGTTTGTGAACTTATGTGTAATTGTTGCAATATCATTCATCCATACATCCATAAACATTTTTTGTAAAACATGCTTTTCAAGGAACTTAAGAATGATTTTTGCAGACATCTCAGGTACTGTTACTATGGATTTTGGAAAAAGAAACACTCAAAGTTATAGTTTTAAGGAGATTAATGAAATGAGTTTTTGTTGTTCCAAATTCCTTTACCATTGATGTGTGCAAAGTTATCAAAGTTCTAAATCTCCTTGAAAAACTATCAAATAAATGATCATTTGCATCACATATCATGCATCATCCAACATTCAACTTCACATGTTTTCTAGTGTCTTATTCTTGTTTCTCTTTCCACTCTGATAGATTGTCAAGTTGTCTCACAGGTACGATACTCTAGCAAATCGTAAAAATAGGATGGAGGATCTGGAGCAGGAAAATCATGAGCTTCGCGAAGAGGTTACTACTCTTCGTGTTGGAATGGAAAAGTTGACCACGCTGGTGGAAAGCTTGATGGCTGCTCAGAATCAACCATCGACTTCAGCCGCTGAAATTCAAACTTCAACTACTGTGGTTTCCGAGATCATCACCGCTCTAACATTTGTGACCCAAGTCAACTCTCTGCTCCAACATCAAATGCCGAAAGGTTTTCCGTGGGGTATGCCTTACAACTTCATGCCAGAAGGGTACCAGCCTGTTGTACAACCCATAATTCAACATGTTGTGTCCTTTCCTCAACCTGAGACAACTACTATGCAACCTATAATCCAGCCTATGGCATCTTTCCCTCAACCTATGATGACTAATGACGTTCCTGTGGTTCACACTATTCCATACACAAATGAACCCATTTATCATGCGCGACGAGTGGTTGAGAGTGGTTCAGCTGAAGGTTGGGGCCAAGTGTTGACTTTGCCTAAGAAAAAGTTTGGAGAAGGTCTTGGCTTTCATCCTGTGTCTATAAGAGTTAAGCAAGATACAGTTACTGTTAGCTCCTAAATTCGACACCCTTGTTTTATTAATGTCAGCCATTAAAGCTGAAGGATGTTTTCGACCAGCTAGGTCCGTCGAAATGCCCATCGAAAGATGGCAATGTACTTAGAAGATTTCTTCCAAGGGAGAAGTTGGTTGCCTTTGACGTCGAAGGTGTTTCTCGTCGAAGATGCTTCTCGACGAAGATGTTCGATGGTTCAGAGTGGAACGGTTCGAAATTCAAGCATTTGGAGGGAAAACGGTTTCCAGCGGTTACCAAGTGCAACGTGCAAAGATCTGGAGCGTCGAACGTTGACAACGTGCCAAGTGGGATCATCTCGAAGCAGTGTAACTGCCCGACGGTTACTTGGGATGTTTTAGTATAAATAGTAGTAGTTCACGCAGTTTCTCGCGTGTGTTCACAATTATATACAAAGTCACTCATATAGATTCGAGTACCCAGCGTGTGAGAAAGAATTGTTGAGAATGTATGTGTGAAACACCAACTTTATTAATCAAAGTCATTTACTTTTCCAGAAACTTTACTTGCTTTCTTCTTTACTTTTCTGTCGAAGCCCCTTTATTTAAAGCCTTCATTTATTTTACCAAGCCCATTTCTTCATGCAATTTACTTGAAGCTTCTTTATTTTATTGTCATTTAATCATTATCCAATTCAATCAAAACCTCAAAATCAACCTATGTCCTAGGATCAATCTGATCGATCCTGCGAGTAACCAAATAAGTAACCATTTGGAGGATCAACGATTGTTTACCAATAACCACGGTAAACAAATTGGCACACCCGGTGGGACCGTGTGTTGATTTTTGAACATAATCTCATCTTTTTCGAGGAGTGTTGTATGTTATTGAGAAGTGGTAGAATATACACTAACGATACCAATACTTCCAGAAGAAGGGAAGAGATGGCGAATCCGCCAAACAATAACGAAATCCCACAAACGAATGTGGGAGCAACGGTTATCCCGACTGTAAGTGAAGCGATAACCGCTGGTTCGACACCAGCAGTAACGGTCACAGCAACGGGGCCATTACCTCCGTTCACAGGCCCCAGAGTGCCTTTGGAAACTCCCCCACCAAGGGGAAATTTAGGCACAAGGCCTTTTGTTCCCCCAGGATTTATGACAGGCGGTCATAATCGAGAACCACTCTATGGCATGCCAACTTCTGACTTGGCTAGCCTGACGAATGCTGCGTCCACTTTTTCAGACCCTTTAGTGAGTGCCTCTTCGCCACTCCAAGGTTCTGGAGTAGGTATGGCGAATAGAAATAGGACCCAACTCTTAGGAGGAACGTCCCAAGTAGCCCATGGCCTTACAAATGCCTCGACAGTAGTCTTGAGGCAACAAATGGACGAAAGCAACCATGATATGGTGCAAATGTTGGCACAAACTTTAAGTACAATGCTGAACCCTCTAATACAAAACACTACTCAATCGAATCAGTAGATGACAGTGCAAATGACGCGTTTGGCTGATTTCTTTGGAGTACCCCAACCTATTCGACAGCCCCAAAGGGCGCAAATAAGGGGAAACCAGGGTGTATTCTTAGAGGAAGAAACCACCATCAACCAAGTCCAACAGCCTGTCGAAGAAAACCTTAGGGCACGATTGGAGCAACCTGTCGAGGAACCTAGGGTAGTAACCCCAGAGGTAAGGTTAGTCAACAGAAACCAAAATGCTGACGAAGTAGTTCAGCATATCCAATACCAAAACATGGGTTTGGAAAATAATCTGGCAACCATGATCGAAAGGATCATGACTCGAAATGGGATGAACATGGGCTTTCGAAGGCCCAACTTTACATCCCCATTGTCAGAATACGTGTTACAAACAGACTTACCTCCTAGATATAAAGTCCCCAAATTCACTAAGTTCTCTGGGGACACGACAGAATCTACTGTCGAACATGTGGCGAGATACTTGATCGAAGCAGGAGATATTTCGAATAACGAAAACCTGAGGATTAAGTACTTCCCAAGTTCTTTAACAAAGAACGCTTTTACTTGGTTTACAACTCTTCCCCCCAATTCGATCCATCATTGGACCCAGTTGGAAAGATTGTTCCACGAGCAATTCTACATGGGGCAAACCAAGATAAGCCTGAAAGAACTGGCCAGTGTAAAGAGACGTTTCACTGAACCTATAGATGAATATCTAAATAGGTTTAGGTTGCTCAAGGCGAGATGTTTTACACAAGTTCCGGAACATGAGTTAGTCGAAATAGCCGCAGGCGGTTTAGATTATTCCATTAGGAAGAAGTTAGACACTCAATACCTGAGAGACATGGCCCAACTGGCCGACAGAGTTCGACAGGTAGAACGCCTCAAAGCTGAAAAAGCAAAGGCAACGAAAACTCATAAGAGAGAGAGGATAGCGTATGTTGAGATGGATGACGAAGATCCAGAATCCTTCGATGATACTATAACTGTCAAAGAAGGAGAAGTCGATTTAGCGGAACTAAAACAAGGGCCCCCATACTCTTGCAAACTGTTAGTCCCCTCAAGTGGGAAAAATCCCATTGGTCCAGAAAGGACCAACGATAGGTTCCCCAAAAAGACTTATAGTTTTGACATCATAAAATGTGATGAGATCTTTGACTTGCTTGTAAAAGATGGCCAAATGATAGTACCCCCAGGGGTAAAAGTGCCTCCTCTTGATCAAAGAAAGAAGAGAGGCTTTTGCAAATATCATAATTTTTTGGGCCATAAAACTTCTCAATGTTTTCTTTTCAGGAATCTTGTGCAAGATGCTATCGAAGAAGGGAGGTTGAAGTTTGCTGACAAAACCCCCATGGCTGTCGACTCAAATCCGTTGCAGGCTGAAGCCCACTATGCTGAGCCTTCTGAGGTGAACGTGATCGAGACATCTAGGACCCAGTCGAAGAGGCCAGGAATCACAATGGTCGAAGTCTCAAAGGACCATATCAACATGCCAATCTTTGGCAGTTTTTCTGGGAATTTATCCAGAAAGACAATTGAAGCGGTTCAGAAAGCGGTCGAAAGCCCAAAGCTGGAGACCGTTGAAGCACAAAAAACTGGACCAAAACCCAGTTCTCACTTGGCCACAGTTCAAGGCCAGACGGAGAATTTGGAGATGCAAATGAAGCAGTTGAATCTTGCCAACAAAGATACAATGAATATCAACATGGTCGAACTCTCTGACCCAAAAGCATCAGAAGAGGCCATGAGGCAAGAACAAGCTAATAAGACTGCTTTCCCTCGGGAAAATGAAAATCTGGCAGATTTCCTGCAAAGATGCCAGAAAAAGAAGTCAGAGGTGATGCTGTGTCCAAGATGCAGTTCGATCTTTGACAAAAAAGCTGCTGAGCATATTCAAGGCGTAAGAGCAGCAAATAAGAGAAGGGAAAATGTTGATCTTCGACATGACCCCAGAAGAGCCTCCCAAAGAGGTTCAAACCAAGAAAAAAGGCCATTGACTTTCAGGCCTCCAACAAATGTGCCAGTAGATACCTGGTACAAAACCTCTGGTCGAAAGAGGCCAAGTGAGGAGAGATGGCACTCTTTCGACGTGCCAAGGGGTTCATCTTTAACACAAAAGAAAGAGCCTCAAGTTGCTGCACCTAAAGTTGCACAAGTGTCAAGCAACTACAAAGGGAAAAATCCCATGTCTCGATCTCAATGGAGGAGATACCAAAGGAGACGAAAAGCTGAGAGGGAGGCTGCCAATGAACCAAAGGCAGAAACCAGTTCGAATGTTCCTCTAAGGAAGCAAAGGAAGCCTCTGGAAAGAGAGCCAGTAACCAACAGGCTAGTTTGGCCTAACCAAGGTGAAATTGAAGACGAAGATGGTTCTGAATCTGATGATACTTTGGACATAATGGTGAATATAGTCTCAGTGCTGCCCAGAGAATTCAACCGACAGGTGGAGGTCGAAACAAGTGACTGGGAAGTGGAGCAAGAAATGGCCAAACATAGGCCAGTGTGCTATTTCGTCATGGACAATGGCACTACTGAGGAACAAAATGGGTTCTTCGAACCACCTACAGAGGCGATGAAAAATCACCTCAAGCCTTTATTTATAAGGGCTAACCTCGAAGAAACTATAGTGAATAAAATATTGGTGGATTGTGGGGCAACCATCAACATTATTCCTCACTCTATGCTAAGGAAAATTGGCAAAAGGGATGAGGACATTAAGCCTCACAACATGGTCCTATCGAACTATGAGGGCGGCATAGGGACCACTATGGGAGTGCTCCAACTAGATATCAAGGTAGGATCTATCCTTCGACCAACAATGTTTATGGTCATATCGGCCAAACCTAACTACAATCTTTTGTTGGGCCGTGAATGGATTCATGGTGTTGGAGCTGTGCCATCATCAATGCACCAGAGGCTGCTGCTATGGCGTCCAGATGGGATGGTCGAAAACATAGAGGAAGATCAAAGCTATTACCTGGGAGAAGTGAATCACCTAGGGCTGGCCGATTTCGACAAGAACTTGGCTCACATAGGGCCATGTCCAACACCTGACTTCGACTTGGCGCCAGCGCCAAATACTTTTTGTTCCCTATACCTGCACCCTGAGCATGATTTTCAATGGGACAGAGAAGACTTGTCCCACATAGACTTCAGTGGGTTAACTGATATCCAACGAACTGGTTGGGGAAGTGAATTCAGTGATAATGACTGAGTCACTGTCATTGAAGCGAATTTCGGCTTATGTAGCCGAAACAAAGATGATAACGGCTCTCGAAGCCGAAGTTAAGTACATGGCCACACAGGCCAATGATCAACAGTTATCTGCTGCAGGTCCAGGAAAGGATTTCGATCCAGAACCTCCTGATATCATGCCAGAAGGAATGCAGGAACAAAGGCTCGACGCCATCTACGACGATGAGCCTTTGGGCTTCGAAAAGGACCCCTTGGCGAACAACATTAAAATGTTAGCGCAAGATCCTTTAGAAGAAATCAACTTAGGCGAAGGGTCAGAGAAAAAGCCAACTTACATCAGCGCCAAAATTGACCCAGAACATAGGTTGGAAGTAATCCAATTGTTGAAAGAGTTCAAGGACTGTTTTGCATGGGATTACGACGAAATGCCTGGTCTCGACAGAGGATTGGTAGAACTTCAGTTGCCAATCAAACCTGGGAAGAAGCCAATTAAGCAAAGTCCAAGACGCTTCGCTCCAGAAATACTATCGAAGATCAAAACGGAAGTCGAAAGACTGCTGAAGTGCAAATTCATACGCGTTACAAGGTATGTCGAATGGATTGCAAACATTGTGCCAGTAATTAAGAAAAATGGTACATTAAGGGTGTGCATAGATTTCAGAGATTTGAATGCTGCTACGCCCAAAGATGAATATCCTATGCCTGTGGCGGAAATGCTAGTCGATTCTGCCGCTGGCTATGAATACCTGAGTATGCTCGATGGTTATTCAGGATATAATCAAATATTCATTGCTGAAGAGGATGTGTCGAAAACAGCTTTTCGATGCCCTGGGGCCCTAGGCACTTACGAATGGGTAGTGATGCCTTTTGGCCTAAAGAACGCTGGGGAAACATACCAGCGAGCGATGAATTCTATCTTCCATGATTTTATTAACACTTTTATGCAAGTATATATTGACGATATTGTTATAAAATCTGTTTCCAGGAAGAATCATATTGACCACCTTCGGCAATCATTCGAAAGAATGAGAGAACATGGTCTGAAGATGAACCCTTTGAAGTGTGCATTCTGTGTGAAAGCTGGAGATTTCTTGGGCTTCGTTGTCCACAAGAAAGGAATCGAAATCAACCAGAACAAGACGAAGGCTATTCTGGAAGCGAAAGCGCCATCGAATAAGAAGGAACTGCAATCTCTGTTAGGCAAGATAAATTTCTTAAGGAGATTTATATCCAACCTAAGTGGGAAAGCTCAGGCCTTTTCACCCTTACTTCGACTGAATAAAGAGGGGTTCGAATGGGGGCAAGAGCAACAAGAAGCCTTCGACAAAATCAAAGGGTACCTCACTAAGCCACCTATTTTGGTGCCTCCTTGTAGCAATAGGAGTATGAGATTGTACATAGTTGCATCCGACAAAACTTTGGGAAGAATGTTAGCCCAAGAAGATGAGAATGGAGTCGAAAGACCCATTTACTATCTTAGTAGAGTTTTGAACGATGCAGAAACTAGATATAGTGAAGTTGAAAAATTGTGTCTATGTCTGTATTTCTCTTGTACAAAACTCAAGCAATATATAAAACCAGTTGATGTGTATGTTTCGTCTCATTTTGATGTTTTCGAGTACATGTTGTCGAAACCTATCTTTCACAGTCGAATTGGTAAGTGGGCACTAGCATTAACTGAATAATCCTTGACCTTTATGCCTCTTAAGGCAGTGAAAGGAGAAGTGGTTGCAGACTTTATAGTCGACCACTCAATTCAAGTTGAGGATATTAATTATGTGGAGATAGAACCTTGGAAATTCTACTTTGATGGTTCCAGCCATAAAGATGGAACAGGGGTAGGAGTCTTGATCATTTCTCCAGAAAAAATTCCAACAACATTCAAGTACAAGATATCAGGTTCTTGTTCGAACAATGAGGCTGAGTATGAAGCTCTAATTACTGGCCTTGAAATATTGTTGGAATTGGGGGCAGCTCGAGTCGAAATAATGGGAGACTCAGAGTTAGTCATTAAGCAAGTCACAAAAGAATATAAATGCATAAGAGAGAATCTCATTATGTACTTTGTGATAGCAAATCGTTTATTGAAAAAATTTGAAATGGTCAATATTCGACACATACCCAGATTGGAAAATCAAATAGCCAACGACTTGGCACAAATTACATCTGGGTACAAGATTTCAAAAACGAGATTACAAAGAGCAATCGAAGTTCGAGAAAAGATAAAAGCAACTTGTCTATCACCAACGGATTTGGAATCGACAAGACTAGGATATGCTGATCAAAGTAACTTTGAAATTTCGTTCATAGATAATTTGTCAGAACAAGATTGGAGGAAGCCCATTGTGGATTATCTTCAAAATCCAGGAACTTCGACAGAACGAAAAACAAAGTACAGGGCGTTGAGTTATGTACTCATGGGTAATGAGTTATTCAAGAAGACGCCTGAAGGGGTATTGCTAAAATGTTTAAGTGAAACTGAGGCATACATAGCCCTTTCGACTACGCATGCTGGAGCATGTGGGGCTCACCAAGTAGGCCATAAGATGAAATGGTTGTTGTTTCGACAAGGACTATACTGGCCCACTATGCTGAAAGATTGTGTCGAGTTCGCTAAAGGTTGCAAGAATGTCAAGTCCATACAGGCATCCAACATGTACCAGCAAGCGAACTTCACTCGATAGTGAAACCTTGGCCCTTTAGAGGATGAGCGTTGGACCTCATTGGAGAGATTCGACCAGCATCATCAAAGAGTCAAAAGTATATATTGGTAGGCATTGATTATTTTACTAAGTGGATCGAAGTTGTCCCTTTAGTCAATGTAGACCAAGAAAATGTCATTGAATTTATTCAAAAGAACATTATCTTTAGGTATGGAATGCCTGAGACTATAATAACTGATCAAGGATCAGTTTTCACTGGTCAAAAGATGAAGGAATTCGCTCAGGAAACAGGTTTCAAACTCCTAACATCAACGCCTTATTACGCGCATGCAAATGGTCAAGTCGAAGCAGCGAACAAAGTAGTGATTGGCTTGATAAAAAAGCATGTTGGGAAGAAGCCAAAAAATTGGCATAAGACGTTAGACCAGATTTTGTGGGCTTGTCGAACGTCCCCAAAAGAAGCCATAGGTACAACACCATATAGGCTAACTTTTGGCAATGACGCAGTGTTGCCAGCAGAAATTTGTCTTCAATCTGCAAGGGTTCAGAGACATTATGATATTCCCTCTGAAATTTATTGGGATATGATGTTAGACGAACTAGTGGATTTAGACGAAGAAAGATTGCGCGCTCTTGACCTACTCAGGCTTCAGAAGAAAAGAGTAGAAGACTCTTATAATAAAAAGGTGAAACCTAAGGTATTTTCGCCTGAAGAACTAGTTTGGAAGGTGATTCTTCCCATGGATCGAAGGGATCGAAGCATGGGAAAATGGTCACCCAAATGGGAAGGACCATTCAGAGTTATCCAGACTTTTTCTAGTGGAGCCTATGAAGTCGAAGAGCTAAGTGAAGATAAAAGGCTCTTGAGAGTAAATGGCAAATATTTGAAAAAGTACAAACCTACACTCCAAGAGATAAAATTAAAATAACAAGTAACGACTAAATTAACCATAAAAAAAGCCAAAATGGAAATTTTTTATAATAGCCAAAATGGCAATGTTGTCGAATACATATTACAAAATATGGTTAAAAGGCTGAATCAATCAGAAGGGAATGGAGTCCTTGAGTTGAAGGTATTTTGTTTGCTGCAGCTCCAATCTTTTGTTGCACAAAGCATTCGCCTGCGCAAGCTTGGCAATTTGATCGTCAAAGGATTGAGCTCTCTCAGCAAATTCTAGGCCTTGTGTGATCTCAGCTTGACTTTCGGTGTCTGGAACAGTCGAGAGAAGTTCCTCCTTGCGCTTAGTATTGGCATTTATCTTAGCCTCTATTTCTTCGATTTGCGCCTGGAGGGAAGCATTCTCTCGATCGATGGCATCCACTTCTTCTTGTTTAGATGCTTTTTGCTTCGACAACTCCGCAATTCGAGAAGTTGTCTCTGCTACAGCAGTCCATGCAGAAGAGCTTTTGCCATATAACACTTCAAGTTGGCTATTAAAGCCCCTTTGTCGCCGATAATCTGCTGAGACTTGATCAATAATGGAGTGTAACTCCATGATAAAGCCTGAGACTTCTGGAGGCACAGCTAACAAGTCTACGGCATTCAAAGCATCCCTCAAGTATGATGGAGCAGTAGGGTCCCCCTCCAAAGCTTTCATCAAGTCCTTCTTGAAAAACTGAGCCTTAACCTTCATCAAAGCCTCATCGAGAGGAGAAGTTTCAGTGGACTTCCCCGACAGAGTAGGAACCTCCTGGCTAGCATCAGACGAACTTTTGCTCTCGATGATGGCGTCCAGATAGCTAACAGGATCAGTTTGCTTCAAGAGTTCTAAGTCCTCTTTCGACCTATGCTTTGTTGAGGTAACAGCCTTTGCAACAGCATTGTCTTGGGTTTGAGGCTGTTGAGTAGCATTTGCCTCGACTTGACTCTCTTCGACTCGGACTGCGGCAGTACCAGCGTCATCATGGTTCCCTTCGCCAGCGTCACCTTGATCCTTTTCGCCAGCGTCACCATGATCCTTTTCGCCAGCGTCACCGCGGTCCCCTTCGTCACGATTCTCTTCCGACAGATCCACCACCTGAATCTCTTTTGGCTGTTGCTCTTCTGTTTGTGGATCTTCTGCTGGTTTTTCTGCTGTCTCAGCATTGGCTTCATTTATTTCAGCATTGGCTTCATTGTTCGCCAAGTCTTTTTCTTGTGGCCTGCTGAGTTCAGCAGACTCCAATGTTTCAGAAGTCCTTGGCGCTGAGCTTTCAGTGGTGTCCTGAAAAGAGAAGAAGAAGAATCTTCTAAATTCGAAAGAGACATAGTAGAACGTAGGTATCGACACCTGAGTTACAAAGGGATCAAAGAGATTACCTGTAAAGTAGCTTCAGCCCCAGGGCTGGAATTGTCGCTTTCGACAGGTTTATTGAGAAGAACGTTTAATTCCTCCTCTGTTGGCTCCTCAATGATTACTGGAGGTGGCCTGGGCTTTCTCCCAGCAACCTTTATTCTAATTGTTCGACCAACAGCCTCAGGAAGAGGAACGTCCTTCTTCAGCTTTCGCCTTTTTAGAGGAGCAGGGGGAGAATTATCTTCTTCGTCGCTCCCGGATTCGACCGTCAGTGCTGGCCGTTTCTTGGGCGAAGGTGCCTAAAAAACCAATTGGAGTTCTATTTAGCAGTTGCATCGAAAGTCAAAAAATTAAAGCCAGAAGAAAATAATGAAAGTCTGGTTACCGATGCAGAAGGCTTTTTCGAAGGGCCTTCCCCCTGTTGGTTTGTTGTGGTCTTTGCCGGCGCTATAGTCTTCGCCGGTGGTGGAGGTTTTGTTAAGGGGCCTCCTCCCTGTTGGCCTTCTGCAGCCTTCTTGGCTGCAGGCTTTCGAACAACTGAAAGTAGACAAAATAATTAACAGGCTAGCAGTCGAAAGAGAAAGACAAAGTAATTTGGAAGGATGAACTTACATTTCTTTATTTTGTCCAAGACAAGGACAAAAGATTTCTGAAGCTCATCCACGAAGTCCTTCTCGTCGAAAAACTCCTCAGCGTAGTAACTTTTCCACCACTCCTCGAAGGATGGTGAGCAAAGAAAGTTAAGCTGATAGTCAAACAACGAAAGAACTGTTCGACCAGCATATCTGCTGATATGCTTAGTGGCAGCTTCTTCAGTGTAGTCGTTGCAGAAGTATAACATAGACTTCTCCCTGGGAAAAATTGGAGAAGGTAGTGTTTGAATAATACCAAACTGGCGAGACACCAGGTTTGGTTGATATGCAATCAGACTCAAGTGAGTCTTAGAGCTCCTGAATCGAAGGGGCATTATTCTTGGTGTGAGAAATGCCTCCCACATTGTTATATGTTCGTCAACCTGAGGACCACTCGACGTCCTAGGATGTGGCCTTGTGAACCACTCTGGGCCAACCTTCCGTCGAGCAAACGAAGCCATGGTCAAAACAAACTCTTTCCTTTTAGCAAACATCAGGACGAAGTTTGTAAAAGTTTGTTGAAGCTCCAGCCCATCTTCCGTTGGAGTCAACAGAGCCAATCTTGTGCCTTCGACGCGTCTGTTTGCTATTTCTGGAGCCTGCTCATTTATTTGAATCTTCTTAGGCAAGAAAGACTCGAAGGTGGAATTGAGCCACAATTGAAGCAGCCAAAAAGGTCCAGCAAGCAGCAGACTGGCTCTGTTCTCGATGATCTTCAGAAGAGTCGCTCCGTTGCTAATCGACTCATACAGACTAGCCAAAATCAATTCTGCCAAACAGATATTTTGGCCATGGTGGAGTTGAGTGGCGAGAGTGACCATCTTCTTGGTCACCTGTAAGGACTTGGAGCAAAACACAAAGCGTGTCAGCCATAAGGCTAGAAACGCAATATGTTCGACATCCGACACAGAATCTGTCGACCTATCGTGGTAGTGATTGATGAAGGTGGTGTAGGTTGGTTTTGTGGCAGAGAATCCAATTTGATCCTCCGACATTTCTTCCGGGTCGAAGTAGTCCCCGGTGGGTCGAAGGCCAGTGATGGCGGCCACATCGAAGAGCGTGGGAGTCAACATTCCACAGGGAAGATGGAAGGTGAAATGGGTGTAGTCCCAGAAGAGTAAAGAAGCTATCAACATCTCTGGGGAATAGTTAAGACCTGTCTTCGACAGCATAACCAGGTCAAATATCCCCATGTCTTTCCAGATCGAAGCCTGGCGTTTCTCCATTTTTTCCAGCCAAGCACTATAATCAGGAGTAAGGCTAGGGCCAGACCTGAAAGCCCTAACACCTTTGTTGAAGAAACGGAGGTCGATTTTCTCTTTAGCAGGATCTTCATTATCCTCTGCATCTTTCTTGGAGCATCCAACCGGTTTGAGTCTCTCAAGTACCAGAAAGTAGCTTTTGATCTTCATAGCCTCAGCAATGCTTGGGTACAATGGGCCAGACATAGCAAAGATTTGGTTGGAATATCCAACCGGAATCATGAGGTGGCGTGAGTAAGCATCACGTACAGCAATGTCCAAAGGCTCAGGGACCCTTCGTTGGCCCGTGGGAGTCACTACGGGAGCGGTCGAGAAAACCCTAGGTTTAACATTTCCAGAGGGTGTGTTGGCGCTAGGAGCGTTGGAAGAACCAGATGCCATTGTTGGTAGTGAGGTTGAAGACGAAGTGAAGAAAAAGAGGTTTGCAAAGTTGACAAGAGTTTGTATGCAAATGAGGAATTCTGAAAGCAAGGTAGCGTAAAAAGTCCCACAATGGGTACTTACTGCTATTTATAGTAGTGGGGGAAATCCCCAAATTCGAGGACATTAAATGCCATTTAATGTTGCAGAAGGTAGTGGGACACGTGGCGTCTCCCTGTTGTTGTAGCCGTTCTGCAGAAATGGAAGGGTGCAGCGTGCGCCCTCGTTTTTGGGAATTGTCATGATGACAATTTGTGAAAAGACGTTTCGCACACTGCATGCCGTACTGAAGTGACGTCTTATGTACGGATGAATGATGGCTTTTCCTTGGGATTGTCAGTGGTTGGTAGAAGACAACAAAAAGTGCACAATTTAATTTGTGATTAAGAATGAAAAGACAGGTGTCGAATGGCATTTCAAAGAATGCCTTTTTCTTTCAGAGTCGAAATAAGGCATTCTTGGGGGGCAATTTTTTAGCTCCTAAATTCGACACCCTTGTTTTATTAATGTCAGCCATTAAAGCTGAAGGATGTTTTCGACCAGCTAGGTTCGTCGAAATGCCCATCGAAAGATGGCAATGTACTTAGAAGATTTCTTCCAAGGGAGAAGTTGGTTGCCTTTGACGTCGAAGGTGTTTCTCGTCGAAGATGCTTCTCGACGAAGATGTTCGATGGTTCAGAGTGGAACGGTTCGAAATTCAAGCATTTGAAGGGAAAACGGTTTCCAGGAGTTACCAAGTGCAACGTGCAAAGATCTGGAGCGTCGAACGTTGACAACGTGCCAAGTGGGATCATCTCGAAGCAGTGTAACTGCCCGACAGTTACTTGGGATGTTTTAGTATAAATAGTAGTAGTTCACGCAGTTTCTCGCGTGTGTTCACAATTATATACAAAGTCACTCATATAGATTCGAGTACCCAGCGTGTGAGAAAGAATTGTTGAGAATGTATGTGTGAAACACCAACTTTATTAATCAAAGTCATTTACTTTTCCAGAAACTTTACTTGCTTTCTTCTTTATTTTTCTGTCGAAGCCCCTTTATTTAAAGCCTTCATTTATTTTACCAAGCCCATTTCTTCATGCAATTTACTTGAAGCTTCTTTATTTTATTGTCATTTAATCATTATCCAATTCAATCAAAACCTCAAAATCAACCTATGTCCTAGGATCAATCTGATCGATCCTGCGAGTAACCAAATAAGTAACCATTTGGAGGATCAGCGGTTGTTTACCAATAACCACGGTAAACATTTACCCGTCTGATACAAGAAGTTTTCCAAAGCGCAGGTATTATCCATCCGACTCCGCCTGAAGTTAATGCTATAATAGGAAACGATTATGAAGAGGATTTACCCGACTTTGTAGCGTATGGAGTGCTTTTCCAGAACTGGACTGCTGTTGATATTCCTGTTGTGATGCACATTTTTGAGTAATGCTTTGTTTTATTTTGAAAAAAACCTTTCGCTCGGCCCAAGGCGAAAGAGTATTTGTGTCGGGCTATGTTGAAAATAAATCCTTTTGCTCTGCCCAAGGAAAAAGAGAAGATGTTTGGGCTCTTTTGTTTCAAGTATTGCCAATCATGAATAAAATTGTTATTTTGTCCCATATTGTTTTTATTTTTCACTTTTTCTGGAAAATGGCAAAATAAATTAAATAATAATAATAGGAAAATATAATAATATTTTTATATCTATACAACATTCGCATTAATTAATTTCTAAAATAAAGCATAATCATATTTTATGATTAATCCATGACTTAACCATTGAAAACAATGACCCTTTGCCCCCTCCCAACTTTGAATTCCCTGTGTTCAGAGCCGAGGAAGAGGATAGTGAAGAGATTCCTGATGAGATTTCCCGTTTACTTGAGCACGATGAAAAGGAAATTCAGCCGTTTGAAGAGCCTGTAGAGATGATTAATTTGGGTAATGAAAAAGACAAAAAGGAAGTCAAGGTTGGAGCGTTTCTTATCCGGGAGGTCAAAGAAAGAATGTTGGAGCTTCTCAGAGAGTATGTAGATGTGTTTTCTTGGTCCTACCAAGACATGCCAGGTTTGGATAACAATATTGTGGAGCATCGTTTGCCATTGAGACCTGAATGTCCACTGATTAAGTAGAAGTTAAGAAGGACTCGTCCCGATATGGCTGATAAGATCAAAGAAGAAGTTTAAAAACAAATTAATGCAACTTTCCTCGTTACATCAGTCTATCCTCAATGGTTAGCCAATATAGTGCCTGTTGCTAAGAAGGATGGTAAAGTTAGAATGTGTGTGGACTACAGAGATCTAAATAGAGCTAGCCCAAAGGATGATTTTCCATTACCACACATTGACGTATTGGTAGACAACACCGCAAAGTTCAAAGTCTTTTCTTTCATGGATGGTTTCTCTTGTTACAATCAAATCAAGATGGCACCTGAAGATATGGAGAAGACAACTTTCATTACACCTTGTGGAACATTTTGTTATCGAGTAATGTTGTTCGGTTTGAAGAATGCTGGCGCAACGTACCAAAGAGCCATGACTGCTTTGTTCCATGATATGATACATAAAGAGATAAAAGTTTATGTAGATGACATGATTGCCAAATCACAAACTGAAGAAGATCATTTGGAGAATTTATTGAAATTATTCCAATGTTTGAGAAAGTATAAACTCCGTCTGAATCCTAATAAGTGCACTTTTGGTGTTTGTTCCGAAAGACTTTTGGGTTTCATTGTCAGCCAGCGAGGTATTGAGGTAGATACTGATAAAGTCAAATCTATTCCGGAGATGCCCGCACCCAAGACGGAAAAACAAGTAAGAGGTTTCCTTGGAAGGCTGAACTATATTTCTAGATTTATATCTCATATGACTGCTACATATGGGCCGATTTTCAAGCTTCTCCAAAAGAACCAAGGATGAGTATAAACAGAGGATTGTCAGAGATCTTTTGATAGCATCAAAGAATATTTACTTGAGCCTCCCATATTGATTCCTCCAGTGGAAGGAAGACCTTTGATTATGTGTCTGGCCATATTGGAAGATTCCATGGGATGTGTGCTTGGTCAACAAGATGAGACTGGAAGAAAGGAACATGCCATATATTATCTGAGTAAGAAATTTATAGACTCTGAGTCTCGATACTCAATGCTTGAGAAAACCTGTTGTGCTTTAGCTTGGGCTTCTCGCCATCTGCTCTAAGATATGATTAACCAGACCACTTGGTTGATCTCCAAAATGGATCCGATCAAGTATATTTTCGAGAAGCCCACCTAATCTGGAAGAATAGCCCGTTGGAAAATGTTGTTATCTGAATATGACATTGAGTATCACATTCAGAAAGCAATCAAAGGGAGTATTTTAGTCGATCATTTGGCTCACCAACCAATTGACAATTATCAATCCATCAAGTTTGACTTCCCAGATGAAGATGTTATGTACTTGAAAGCTAAAGATTGTGAAGAGCCATTACTTGGAGAAGGACCTTATCCAAAATCCCGTTGGGGTTTGATATTTGATGGAGCTGTAAATGCTTATGGAAATAGAATTGGGGTAATCATCGACACCCCCCGAGGTGCTCATATCCCGTTCACAACAAGGTTGAAGTTTGACTGTACGAACAACATGGCTGAATATGAAGCATGCATTATGGGTCTCGAAGAAGCATTGGATCTAAGGATTAAGATTCTTGGTATATACGGAGACTCGACATTGGTAATTAATCAAATCAAAGGAGAATGGGAGACTCGTCATCCTGCTTTGATCCCTTACAGAGATTATGCTAGAAGATTGTTAACTTTCTTCAACGAAGTGGAATTACATCATATCCCTAGAGATGAAAAGCAAATGGTTGATGCTTTAGCTACTTTGTCTTCTATGTTCCAAGTGAATGATTGGAACGACGTGCCTTCAATCAGAGTTATGCGCCTCGACACACCTGCTCATGTATTCTCAGTAGAGGAAGTCACCGACGATAAACCGTGGTTCTATGACATTAAACGTGTTCTTCAAACTCAAGAGTACCCGCCTGGGGCATCCAATAAATATAGGAAGACGTTGAGGAGATTGGAAAGTAGTTTCTTCCTCAATGAAGAAGTATTATATAAGAGGAATTATGACATGGTCTTGCTCAGATGTGTAGACAAACATGAAGCAGACATGTTGATGCAAGAAGTACATGAAGGATCCTTTGGAACTCATACCAATGGACATGCAATGGCTAAAAAGATGTTGAGGGCTGGTTACTATTGAATGACGATGGAATCTGATTGCTGCAAATATGTGAAGAAATGTCATAAATGACAAATTTATGCGGATAAGATACATGTGCCACCGACCCTCCTCAATGTTATCTCCTCACCTTGACCTTTCTCTATGTGTGGAATTGATATGATTGGAATGATTGAACCCAAAGCTTCAAATGGTCATTGTTTCATCTTGGTGGCCATCGACTACTTTACTAAATGGGTGGAAGCAACATCTTATGCTAATGTAACCAGATAGGTGGTAGTCAGATTTATCAAGAATCAGATCATTTGTCGATACGGCATCCAGAGCAAGATCATCACTGATAATGGTTCGAATTTGAATAACAAAATGATGAGAGAGCTTTGTGAAGATTTCAAGATCGAACATCATAATTCTTCTCCCTACAGGCCAAAGATTAATGGGCTATTGAAGCTGCAAATAAGAACATCAAAAAGATTATCCAGAAGTTGGTGGTAACTTATAAAGATTGGCATGAAATGCTTCTGTTTGCTCTACATAGGTACCGTACTTCAGTTCGAACTTCAACAGGCGCAACCCCATTTTCCCCAGTATATGGCATGGAAGCATTACTCCCTGTGGAGGTTGAGATCCCGTCTATGAGAGTTCTAATGGATGCTAAACTTTCTGAGGCTGAATGGTGTCAAAGTAGATATGATCAGTTGAATTTAATTGAATAAAGGAGATTGACAGTGTTGTGTCACGGTCAACTATATCAGCAAATAATGAAGAAGGCATTTGATAAGAAGGTTCGACCACACGAGTTTAGAGAAGGTGACCTCGTGCTCAAGAAGATATTATCTTTCCAACCTGATTCTAGGAGCAAATGGGATCCGAATTATGAAGGGCCGTATGTTGTTAAGAAGGTTTTCTCTGGAGGCGCCATGATTCTCACAAATATGGATGGTGAAGAACTCCCGCGCTCTGTGAACTCCGATGCAATCAAGAAGTATTTCGCCTAAGTTTGAGTTGACAATTCGCTAAGTTGAAAACCCGAGTGGGCGACTTAGGCAGGCTTTTGGTCAAACCAGTCATGGAATTTGAGCACATCTCGGAATTCGAAGTTGTTAGGGAGAATAGTGATCATTGTTTTTGTGTAACCTTTTTCTTTCATGTACTATTTCCCAAACTTTTGTAAACCATTGAAGTCGCGTTGTTAGCGAACTACCATTTTATTAATGAAATTTGAGCATTTATCTTTTTGCGGGCAAAGTTTTAGCATTTATGGCAATATTTGAAAGAAAGTTAAAAAGTATCCCTATTTTGGAAATATGTCATGAATACTGGAAGGAATATTAACAGTTGCTCCGAGGATGGTTAAGCCATGAAATGCAAAACAATACAGTAATTCATCCTTGCATGATGAACATGTTTTATTTCAAAATCGTCATGATGTGTTGATTGTGTAATCTTGTGTTTCTAGTAGAGTACTTAATTTGGTGACTCCCCAGTAATCCCGGTTAAGCCTTGTTTCGGTTACCTCTAATTGAGAAAATTTCCGAAGTGTAGTACATTTTGTTGTCATGTCAGTGGTCTATCGGTGATTAGAAGATTGGATTTAAATACTTTTCTCCCCAAGAAGACTTGAGCCTTGTAGTATGATACGCTCTGACGTTGCCTTTTGTTCCAGTTCCAGTTATTTTCCGTCTCTTTGAGATTGGTCGAGTATCTAATTATTTTGTGATATCTTATCAGCTTCAATTTATTTCCTCTATCTGTTTTTTCAGCATACGCATGACATTCATTTACTCATTCACACTTATATCATGCATGCATATTCACATTTGTCAGTGATTTTGGGTTCATATGCCTTGTTTATGTCTATTCGCGCAACATATCCACTCTTTCCAAATAGAATGTCAACTTAGGCAGAAAATGTGCTTCCTTTCTAATTCCCCAGCTGAGCTAATCCTCGTGGATGAATTTTTGATTTATCCTCCCTTGTCCATCTCTGGATAGGGTGAATCCCCAATTAGGTTATTTTATCATTGGGTGGAGTCTTGTTTGACTGTCTTCTCTCTATTTTATTCCTGGATTGAGTTTTGTCTCTTGCATAGGCTATCTCGTGGTTTTCTCCAGGCTGGGCAACCTAGATGAATGGTGCATTTATTTTGCGCATTTAAGTATTTGGTCTCCTCAGGAAGGATCTATTCATGGTTCCCTTTGAAGAATAATTTTGTTCCCTGGCAGTGTTATCACGACATTCTTCTGAAACATCTTTGGAAAACGACAAGAAACGGTCTCTTCATGAGAAACTTGTGCGCTATTGACATCTTTGGAAAACAACAAGCGGCAGTCTCTTCATGAGCAACTTGTGCGTTATTGACATCTTTGGAAAACAGCAAGCGGCGGTCTCTTCATGAGAAACTTGTGCGTTATTGACATCTTTGGAAAACGACAAGCGGCGGTCTCTTCATGAGCAACTTGTGCGTTATTGACATCTTTGGAAAACAACAAGAGGCGGTCTCTTCATGAGCAACTTGTGCGTTATTGGAATCTTTGGAAAACGACAAGCGGCAGTCTCTTTATTTGAGCAGCTTGTATGTTATAGATATCCTTTATAGACAGCAAGTGGTGGCTTCTTTATTTGAGTAGCTTGTATGTTATAGATATCCTTTGTAGACAACAAGTGGCGGTCTCTTTATTTGAGCAGCTCGTGCGTTTATAGATATCCTTTGAAGACAGCAAGTGGCGCCCTCTTTATTTGAGCAATTTGTGTCATTTCAGCATCAAATAGTATCTCTCCGGAAAAGTCCCATAGAGAAGTTTGTTGTGAATCTGTACCTTCAGTAAAAGTCGGTAGTTCACTATTAGCAATAGTTGATACATCTTTTGTCTATCTTTGACCTTGAGTTGTGAACTCACCATCATCTTGGGTCAATAATCTTTTTTTCGTGACCCATGAAAAGAGTCTTTTTGTTAGGGTCAAAAGTTGTTTCCTCTCATTTTTATTCTCCGTTAAGAGTCTATCATTCAAAGTCGATGGCTCATTCCCCCAGTAGTGTAAAATCTCTGTTCCTGCGGGTTATTTGTGCTTGGTTTCTCCAGCATTATTTTGTCTCATACAGTATCATTCTCCATAAAGTTGTAAATACTACATTCATATCATAAACATAATAGCGGTATCTTAGGGAAAAAATTGCGTATTATGTATTTAAGTACCTTCGATCTCGTCAAGACAAAGATTTAAATCTTCATATCTCTGGATAGAAGAAACTTAAATAGGGGCAGCTGTCATACCCCAACTTTTGACCTAAGATCCCTGCTTCATTTGCATTGTTTTATATATACATCAAGGTACAGAATATTGTAGGTTTCGAATGTTTCGCCTTCGAGCTTTGACTGTGTAGAGATTATCGAGTGTTGTGAGCATTTTATCTTATGAATGACTAACCACTAATCAAGCACGAAGTGTATCTTTTGGTTTTTGATTTCATGTGCAGGAAATAGGTCTGAAAGAAGAGCATCGAATGTCACACATCAATTAGGGTTTCGAGTCTCGGGACAGAAATACGGTCGGTCGTTGATTCTCAAAGGATGATTCATCAAAATAATTTCATATAATCGTGTGTTTATTTCCACACTCGGTCCAACAGATGGTCTCCAGTGTCTCTGAAATTTTTTGGAAAGAACAGTCGGAGTTTTACTGCCTTTGGTTCATGTGTGTTTCACATTGCTTTAGAATACAAGAAAACCAAGTTATGCAAGTCATTTTCGATCATTTAGACCAAAAGTCATCTGCAAGTTTTCTCCTGACGCGAAGTGAATTTCGTCAAAATGGAATGATTAAATTCAAAACCGTTCTAGAAGAATTTATTCTGGATACTTGGAATTTTCTTTATTTGAATTCAAGTGATAAATAAAGAGGACCTACCAAGAGATCTCATTCAAGAATAATTATTTATCGCATGAAATATTTATTCAAGATTATTTTGTGTGATTATTTTGGTGGATTTACATTATGGTTATTGGAACACACATGAAGCATTTACTAAGAATATATTAGAAGAAGGAATTCGATTAAAGTAATCGTTCATCACAAGATTAATTACACGAGGATTTCTATTTGATTACAAAATCAATTCATGTGATTTATTTGGATCTCTATTACAAAATGAAAGATTAAAGTCTAAGACTTGCATTATTATTTATTCATCATTCAACAATTTATTCAAGTATTATTCAATTCTTTCTCAATTCAAATGGAAGATCTTGAATTTTTATCAAGACATATGACGATTCAAAGTTATTTATAATTACAAGGAAATTGAGAACATATTGAAGAATACATATTCATTCATGTTACAATTTACTTGGATTTATTGTTACAAAGTTACAAAAGAAATGAAAATTTTGTACATGAAAATCAAGCTATTATTCTTGCTACAAAACAGTCCCAATGCTGCCCATTTTTCCAGCACTGTTTTAATCCAATAACAGTCCAATTCTTGAGTATAATGCTTTCCATTTTCTCCAACCTTGTTTCAACAAAGACCATGCCAAGTTGTTGTCCTAACCTGCCTTGCAAAACAATCCAAAATGCAGCCCATAAGACAAAAATCTGCACCTTTGCTGCTACAAAAACCAGTCTACAAAACTCCAAACATTTCACTAAAATGCATACTTCAAAAAGCTGTCTCAAAAAACATCAAAACTAGGCCTAAAATAGTTCAAATCTCTACTATTTCCCCCCCTAAAACCCCACATATTTCACTATAAATAAGGGCCTCTATCAACAGAAAAAAGGAGGAGTTTTGTCCAAGAATCACAAAAAATCAGAAGAGGAACATCAAGTGAGAGAGAAAAATTCAGAGGGAACCACACATAGAAAATTCAGCAAGTGTAACACGAAACGCAACAAGAAAAATACAGAAATTCAAGGCGAGAAAACTTAACGTTTTGAAGCCCCATCGGAGAGGCTCCAATAGGTATTTTTCTTCCTCCCTATTTACTTCTAAATAACTTCCTCATTCATATGTTTGAATCTTCTCTTTACACCACTTTTATGCCTTGTGAATGCTTGCTTTATCATACTTTTTGTTGTATTTCGAGTCGCTACAACATATGGATACTTACAAATTTTAGAAGTCATAATAATAGTAATAACATAAATTAATTGATAAAATTATACTTTAAAACTACTGTTAAAACAACGTACAAACCATTATTTCTTTCACAAAAAGAACCTTACCACCCACTGTATCCTCTTGCTTCTTCCTCCATCATCTTCCATTCTTCTGCTGGCCTCAGACTGCTATTTCTGCACCATAACATTACTTGAAAGAAGAACCAAAACTCAGAACCAAAATCTCAGAACCAAAAACTCAAAATCAAGACAACAGAACCAAAAGCAGGACCAAAAACTCAGAACCAAAACTCAGAACCAAAAAACTCAACCTGTTAACTCAACCAAAACTCAGAACCTATTAACTTAGAACCAAAAAACTCAGAATAAAAACTCAAAACAAAAGCTCAGAACCAAAAACTCAAAACAAAACTCAGAACAAAAACTCAGAACCAAAAACTCAGAACCAAAAACTCAGAACCAAAACTCAGAACCAAAAACTCAGAACAAATTTCAGAACCAAAAACTCAGAACCATAAACTCAAAACCAAAACTCGGAACAAAAACTCAGAACCAAAACTCAGAATAAAAACTCAACGAAACTTGTAATACAGTGAGGACATGCGCCTAAACCAAGAGAAAATCCATTATATAAATATAACAACTCCATTCTGTTACAACCATTCACCGCCACACACAAAAACCAAACTGCCTTCTAAGCACCCATCATTATCTCCCTCTACCCAGCTCACGTTATCACATCTCCCTCTTGTCCACCACCGAATGACCCCTTCCATTTTTGTTCTTCTGTTTTCATAGATTTTGTGTTTGAAGGCAGAGACGAAGTGGATGGTTATGTTGTTGTTAACTAAATTGTAGAAGGAAAGCAGTTTGAACGAGAAAGAAGATGGAAAAGATGGATGAAGTCGTGGAGAGAGCAAGGATAGAGAGATGATGAAGGTGATTCAGAGAGAGAGTCAATTTTGTTTTTGTTTTTTTATGGTAACATGGAAAAAAGAGTTTTTGGGACTTAATAATAATCAATTTTCTTTCCCTTCCCAATGACAACAACGACGCCTCTTTGTTATTAGGGTTTTCCAAAACATTTCCTTATTCTCTTCCAAACCGGGTCAGCACTATTGGGCATGTTGGCCTAATCATATTATCATTATTCCCCTTATATTTTAATTATAACATAGCTATAATAGATAAAAAACACGACTCAGTGGAAAGGCATACCATTGACAACCTAAGGGACCCGAGTTTAACCCCGTGTTGGGGCATTTTTATTTTGTTTTTAGCTCATTTAGCCTTATTCTCAATTCTATTAAATATATGATAACAAATATTAGTTTATTTTATACATATAATTATATCATGTCATTATAGAATACAAAAAAAAAACATGCTTAATTCAGTTTATCCTTTATTTAATTTTTGTCATGCTATTAATCTTTCATTTAATTTTTTGTTATCCATTAAATTACTTAGAATACATGTTATAAATTAATATTTTGTTTAAATTTTCATTATTTATTTACATGTTTTATAAATTAAATCTTCTACTTAATGTTTGCTATTTTAAATTATTCAAATACATGTTTTTATTTAATTTTTGCTGTTTATTTAATTATTCAAAATTGCATGCTAGTATAAATTAGTTTTTCTATTTAATTTTTGTTGTTTATTTAATTGTTCCATTGTCGCTATAATTAACTTTATTCTTGATCGTTTAATCCTTATCTCTCGTCCGTCTCAAATCCAAGGGAAATGTCTTAACTCTGTTGACTTCACGTCATCGAACACATATCATCCTATCGTGCGAATACCCGCATTCATCTTTTGTTTGTTATTCTTCTAAACCTAAGATAATTTTCCTAAAAAAATTACACTTTCAAACTCACACCTTTTAAGTCAACACTTCGAAATTAGGTCGTCGTACATTCAAAATCTCGTCCACGCCCATTTTAGCCAAACAAACCATTTTAATCAAACAAACAATTTTAATAAACAGATATTTCAAAAGGTTCCTATAGGATACTATAGATGCATTGGGTGCTAGTATCTTCCCATTGCATAACCAACCCCCGAACTCTAGATCTCTTTTGAAAATGCATTGTATTTTCATTACTTTTAAGTATTATTTTACATTCCATATTTTAGGGTTTTATTTCGCTCTTTTCCCTTTTCCCTTGGAAATAATAAAGCGCGGTGGCGACTCTTGCTTTTGTGAGTCGAGTTAATTAATAGCTTGATCTACGATTTACCCCGCTACATTTTTATCGCTATTATAGGTTTGATAGGCCTTAGAGAAGATTTGATCCTCTCCCCATGCCTCACAGTCAACTACTACAACACTTACTGAAAGCATCTTTGGTATAGCTGAAGCCATTAGCTCCTCTAATTGGGACACTACCGCCAAAATATGATGCTAATGCGAGGTGCGAGTATCATGCTAAATCTCCAGGTCATACTATAGAAAAATGTTGGGCCTTCATACATAAGGTTCAAGATTTTTTGGATTCTCAAGACATCACTTTTGACAAGCCCAACATCAAGACGAACCTCATGCCTTTGCATGGCGAGCCAACTGTGAACGCAATTGTGGTGGTAATTGAATTTGAGGCACCTAGATGAATAAAAGCTATGATAAATCGCCTGAAGGAATATCTGTTTGAGCATGGTTTCCTTTTGGAGCATAATAAATATTTTGAGAAGACGTTGCAGAAATTGGTGGATCAGGGGATAGTCCAATTCGGGTGATACCCCGAAGGAGAATATGTAGCTGTGATTGACAGAAATCCGAAGAAGCCATTGGTAATTCCTTGCCAAGGGCCGAATCCTGCCAAGAAAAATATTATAATTCCTTGGGAGAGTCAATTACGATAAAAACACACGTGACAATACCACACCAGACTCTAAGGATACCAATGATTCTGAAGACTACAATAGTGATTAGGGGGTCGTCTCCCACCCCTTATGAAAGTGACAAAGTTGTTCTATGGGGTTATGGTTCTACTGTCTATGTCAATGGTTTAAAGCAATAATGTGAACCATCAACGAGCCAAGGACCTATAGTCACAATTATAGCATGGACAAGGAGCATAAATCACAGTGGTCGAATCTATGGTCCCGAACAACAACAGAAGAAGGATATTATGGTTAAGGATAAGGGAAAAGTTATGGTGGAGGCAATTCAAGAACAAGAACCTTTGAGCAAAAATTTTACTCACCAAGAGGCGGAAGAATTATTTAAAATAATTAAGAAAAGTGATTATAGGGTGGTGGATCAGCTACACCAAACCCCGATCAAAATTCCATTACTATCGTTTCTTCTCAATTTAGAAGCGCATTCAGACTCTCTAATGAAGATTCTAAGTTCTGCTCATGTCGCAAAGGAGATTACAGTAAATCAGTTTGACAATGTCGTAGAAAATCTAACATCTGGATCATATTTAGGCTTCAATGACAGTGAGTTACCTCTACAAGGTAGAGCTCACAACAAAGCGCTGCATATTTCAATACAGATAGGAATAAATAGTCTATCCAGGGTACTCACTGATACTGGTTCTGTTCTCAACGTACTACCAAAAGCAATCTTGGTGAAGCTAACATAGACGATGTTGTCATAAGACCAAGTTCTAAAATAGTTAAAGCTTTCGATGGTTCTCAAATATCAGTTTTTGGAGAAGTGGATCTTCAGGTCAAGATCAGTCCACATATGTTCTACATTACCTTTCAAGTAATGGATATAGAACCAACATATACATGCTTGCTCGGGAGACCTTGGATTAATGCGGCTGGAACTGTTACCTCAACCTTGTATCCAAAAATAAAGTTCCTCGTTGAAGGAAGATTGGTTATAATCGACATTGAATAGGACATCTTTGTAAGTCACATAGAGTCCTATAGATATATCAATGCGGATCAAGATTGTATAGCAACACCATTCCAAGTCTTAGAGGTTGCTTCAATGGTAACTATACTAGTGGAGAAAATCAAGAAACCTATTTACAAGAAGTTGTGGAAGATCGTAGCTCAAAATTTTGGGGTAAACTTGTTGAGATACCTGAGAAAAAAGATTTTTTTGGTTTGGGCTACGAACCGTCAAAGGCTATTCTAAAAGGCAAGGTGCAGTTTCCTCCCATCCAGGAAACCTTCGTCAACAAAGGGGTAGAGCGTGGTTGGAAAGTAGAAATAATATATAATAAAAGAAACACCAAAGGAGATTCCATAGATCTTTTTCTTTCCAAAGTAATTTTTCTTGTTTTTAAAAGAACCTATGTAAAGCCCGAGGCATAGGGGTAGCTTGTAAGGGCCCCAATTTGTTTCAAACAATATTTTCCATTAATAAGAGTTTCATTTTATACTCAATTAAGATCCATGTCTTTCTCTTGCATTTATCTCTTATGTTTTAAAATGGAAATACTTTTTTTCACATGCACATACTAAGCTGCACCAAAACATGATAAATGTGCAGATCCATACCAAACTCACCGATAATGTTACTGCTGTTATTCGATATAATTTTGATGCACCAATTAACCAAGCCGAAGAGGAAGATGATAAAGATGTTGTACTCTTTGAAGAATTGGTGGTGGTATTAGAACAAAAAGCTGACAATATACAACCATACCAAGAATCTATTGAGATCATCAACCTTGGCACAAAAAAGGATCCAAAAGAGGTCAAGATAGGTGCAACCTTGGATAAAAGCATCAAAGAAAGTTTGATCAAACTTTTGCATGAGTACATGGATATATTTGCCTGGTCTTACAGAGATATGTCGAGATTAGGTACATATATTATGGCGCATAGATTACCTCTTAAAGAAAGATGTTCTCCAGTTAGATATAAGCTCAGAAGAACTAGTCAAGACATGTCTGACAAGATTCGAGAAAAGGTCCTTAAACAATTTGATGCAGTTTTCTTAGATGTGATAGATTATCCACCTTGGATACCTAACATCGTGCCAGTGCCCAAGAAGGATGGTAAAATATGCATGTGTGTAGACTATAGGGATCTAAACAAAGAAGATTTTGCGTTACCACTGATAGATGTTTTGGTGGACAATACAACTCAAGCTTTGGTATTTTCATTCATGGATGGTTTCTTAGGTTATAATCAAATCAAAATGGCACCCGAGGATATGGAAAAGAATATTTTCATGACTCCTTGGGCCACCTTCTATTACAAAGTGATGCCTTTCAGTCTAAAGAACGCAGGGGTAACTCCTTTCTCACTTGTGTATGTTATGGATGTTATACTCCCTGTTGAAATGGAGATTTTATCATTATGATTTCTAATGGAAACCAAACTCGAAGAATTAGAGTAGGCTCAGGAACGACTTTATCAGCCCAACCTTATTGAAGAAAAACGCTTAAAAACTCTGTACCATGGTCAGTTATACTAAAGGTGGATGAAGAAGTAATTTGACAAGAAGGTTCGTCCTCCAGTGTCCAAAGGAGGGGATTTGGTTCACAAGAAGATTTTGATACCTCGCCTCGATTCAAGTGGTAAATTGATACCAAACTACGAAGGTCTATATATGGTTAAAACAACATTCTCGGGTGGAGGTCTTATCCTCACAACAATGGATGTGTAGCGGTAGAAATGTTCAAGAATAAGTCATTGGATTGACTAGACTTTATACAAATCAAAATAAAAATCACCACCGCGCTTTATTGTTTCCAAAGGAATTGGAAAAGAGCAAATAACCCAAAAAAAGGGGGAAAGATTCAAGTTAAGGGGGTTGGTTATGCAAAGGGAAGGTATTAGCACCTAAAACATCTACGATACTCCACAAGAACCTCTTTGTAAAATATGTATATTTTGGCTATAAAAATGTGTTGTATATAAAATAGATGGTGGATGTGAGAAAAGAAATATATTTTTATGATTTTTGCACCCGCCGCGGTTGCGAACCTTTAGTGCCTACATACCACCTTTCGTGCAATAGGGGATCAAGGTACACATAGTTCCTCTTTTAAAAGATTTGAAACATAAGTGTGTTGGTTAATTTTAAGAGATAAGGCATCATCGTCATTGTCCGTGTGGAAAATATACTTACTACCCACAATCATGAGAAAGGAGAATTTGCATCATCTCAAAGTGGAGGATATGACTTGGATTTTAAAGTCAACAATGCCTCACTCGACACCCAAGTGGAAAATGTCTCTCTTCACTACATATTGTAGAAGTATAGTTGTTTGCATCACTACAAGGATTGACAAGAGTCTAATCTTTTAAGAAAAAGTTTAAGGGTAAAAGCCAAAGTGGCAAAAATGGTTTAAAATGAGAGTGGTTGACTTTTAGTCTTCTCATAAAAAAAGAGTCAAAGTATTATTAAATTTATTGAGGTTTATTTATGAAAATGTTTTGAAAATGCATGGACCTAAGTCCAAGTTTATTATGAAAGTGTTTAAGTTTCAAAACAAGAAGAGTTTTCAAAAGGAGGGAGAAGATTTTTTTGAAATTAAAGAAGATGGGAGGAGAAGAAGTGACTATCCTAAAGCATAAGGTAAAAGCTAAGGATAAGGACCATCTAACAAACAAGAAGCCAAAAACTTGACATTATGAGTCAAGATAGAATTCCCATTCTTTGGATTGAAACCAAGCAAGAAAAGATACTAGACCTCTTCAAATGTATTAAGTCTTCACAAAAATTGGGCAGAGTAACGGCTGTATACGGGTGAATTCAATATTACAAATCAAGGATGCAATCACAAAAACCTGCACACAAAAACAAACAAGCAACCCAATGTCTTTAGGTAAACCTAAAGAGATCCAGACAAAATAATCAAATAAGATCACAAGGTCTCCAAGATAGGCCAAGGTTTCTAATCCTAAGTCTAGAAAAGTCCACTGCTCCATAATGCCAAGGATAGTAACCAAATAGTCCAAGTACCATTAAGAGTTTTTTAGGTTTTATGTTGATTATTAAGTATCTTAGGAAAACAAAAGAAAAGAAAAGCTCAAGTGAGCAAAGTAAAAATGACAAGAATAAATAAATGCTCAAATGAGCAAAGATAAAAAATGGCATGGAATGTAAAATGCTAAAAAAATAAGTAGTACATAAAGCATAAAAAGAATAAAGCATAAAATAAACAAGTCAATAATTAGTGATTAGTTGGATTACCATCTTGAAACTTTCATTTGGAACTCATTAGAGGATTGGTAGAATCAAAGCCTCCACGCAACAAGTTGCATTTGATTTTTGTCAAGTATATCATCTATTTAGAATTCTCACAAGTACTATTTAATGATCAACAATGTTTAAGTGTTCTGCGTTGACCAAAGGTGTTGTAGATCCATTAGAGGATTGGTATAACCAAAGCCTCCACACAATGAATCTCAAGGTTATTGGATCAAAGAGATCAAATTAACATACTTGGGCTTGCAATCATAAGTTTGGGCTACGAATGATCATTTATTCCAATCGGGACAAAATTTAGCGCTATGTTAAGCAATAGTAAGTGGATTTAAATAGAAGTCGCACCTATTTTGAGGTCGGTCAATAGAAATCTATGCACCATTTGTTTTGAGACATGATATAGAGATCATGGTCCAACACCCCTAGGCCCCAAATTCTTCCTACTCTTCTTATGAATGTGACGCCAGGCCTTCGCAATCTACTCCCTAGCTTCCTTATGGTCTTCTCCTTCCTTCAGAAAGAAAATACTCAAATGAATATTGTTCGGTTTATCTCTCATAGGATATGCAAGTTGTCGCCGTGCAAGAACAGGGTTATAGTTAATTCCTCCCTTTGTACCAAGAAGAGGTACATTGGGGAAACTACCACAACTGTCAACAATCTCTATATCATGATAAGCTCAATGATACAAATCAATATCCGAGTGAGTAAGTGTCATGATCTTAGGATCCCAACGGGGTTCCTTCTTGACATCCCAAAAGCCACCAGACTGAGGCATATGAGAGATGAACCATCGGTACAACAGAGGCGTGCAACAGATAATCATTCCTCCATGATAAGAAGTTCCAAGATGAACATAGTAATAAGCAATACCCAACAGTGTAGGAACCATGTTTCCAATCATGAAAATTCTGATAGCGTTAATGTCGACAAACTTGTCCACATTAGGAAATAAGAACAAGCCATAAGCAAGTAAAGCAAAGATGGCCTCAAAAGCAACCGTACTCTTCATTCTGGCAAAGTAATGATCTTTCTCCAATAAGAACTGAGCTGGTAATCCTCTAATCCCTCCTTTAGTATTCATATGGGCTTCCACCTCATACTTCTCCAAATGAATCAAAGCAGCAATCTCATATGGTTTTGGCTCACCCTCCAAACCAGTAAAAGGAACACAATCAGTAACGGGTAAATCCAATAGATAAGAATACTCCTCTAGTGTAGGCATCAGCTGATAATCAGGAAAAGTAAAGCAGTGATACACCGGATCATAGAACTGGACCAAGGTCGAGAGAATACTCTCCTTCATCTTCAGCTTCATGAGAGGAATACTGGATCCATACTTCTTCTGAAAATTTGCAGGACACTCAATCCCTGGAATCATACTGATCAGCTCATCTATCTTAGGATCCTCGAAATTGTATTTCCCAGTTTTTCTCTTTCCAGAATCCATGGTTAAAAGTACCTGAGATATTCACAAATAGTCAACCTGTAAATCCCTTGAAATATTGTTTTCTTCAAAAGATGCTTATGAGTGCATGGATGCATGATGCAACAATCACACACAAGATCACACATATAGGGTTCATAGGTTCAATATCACGAGCATGAGGTCGAAGGTACTACCAATAAGGTGTTGGTCTAAGAGTTATCACCTGCCGAACAAGGTTCTAGAGGTTCCCAGAGTCTACATCCTTCCTTCGGATATTACCAACTTCCCGATTAACTCGGTAATTAGTAATATTCTCAAGAAAGACTCGTCAGAGCGTAGTATCGTGTGACAACTATTTCCGGATTACTCCGTCATAGCTTCCGCACTACACCTAAAAGGCCAAGATGGGTTTGGTATTCTACGGTCCTCAGTTTCAGCAGGCTCCCAGGTCGAAAGCAGTACGTCTTCCTGATTACTCGTTAAACAACACTACAGTCAAAGGGGCCTCCACTGAGTGGGGGATCTCATGCCTCCTTTTTTGGTATTACTCCCTCAAAGTTAACATGACTATACCGCTCGTCTTATCTTAAAGTTTTCTGAAGTCCGGGTATAGGACTTATGAGTAATCACCAAGCACCCATAAAACCAGGAAAAAATCCAGACAAACATATATACAAATTATAACACATAAACAACAATAACACATATACAAATATAAACAAAGATAGGCTTAACCCACTTAGGGATGGACCAGCAACAGGTCAATCTTTCCCAGTGAAGTCGCCCTTTTTCTGTAGCGGTAGAAATGTTCAAGACTAACTCATTGGATTGACTAGACTTTATATAAATCAAAATAAAAATCACCAACTCGCTTTATTGTTTCCAAAGGAATGGAAAAACAGCGAATAACCCAAAAAAAGGGGGAAATATTCAAGGTAAGAGTAAAAGCCAAAGTGGAAAAAATGGTTTGAAATGAGATTGGTTGACTTTTAGTCTTTTCATAAAAAAAAAAGTCAAAGTATTATTAAATTGATTGAAGTTTATTTATGAAAATGTTTTGAAAATGCATGGACCTAAGTCCAAGTTTATTATGAAAGTGTTTAAGTTTCAAAACAAGAAGAGTTTTCAAAAGGAGGGAGAAATCTTTTTGAAATTAAAGAAGATGGAAGGAGAAGAAGAGACTATCCTAAAGCATAAGGTAAAAGCTAAGGATAAGGACCATCTAACCAACAAGAAGCCAAAAACTTGACATTATGAGTCAAGATAGAATTCCCATTCTTTGGATTGAAGCCAAGCAAGCAAAGATACTAGACCTCTTCAAATGTATTAAGTCTTCACAAAAATTAGGCAGAGTAACGGTTGTATACGGGTGAATTCCAGATTACAAATCAAGGATGCAATCACAAAAACCTGCACACAAAAACAAACAAGCAACCCAATGTCTTGAGGTAAACCTAAAGAGCTCCAGACAAAATAATCAAATAAGATCACAAGGTCTCTAAGATAGGCCAAGGTTTCTAATCCTAAGTCTAGAAAAGTCCACTGCTCCATAATACCAAGGATAGTAACCAAATAGTCCAAGTACCATTAAGAGTTTTTTAGGTTTTATGTTGATTATTAAGTATCTTAGGAAAACAAAAGAAAAGAAAAGCTCAAGTGAGCAAAGTAAAAATGACAAGAATAAATAAATGCTCAAATGAGCAAAGATAAAAAATGGCATGGAATGTAAAATGCTAAAAAAATAAGTAGTACATAAAGCATAAAAAGAATAAAGCATAAAATAAACAAGTCAATAATTAGTGGTTAGTTTGATGACCATCTTAAAACTTTCATTTGGAACTCATTAGAGGATTGGTAGAACCAAAGCCTCCACACAAGAAGGTGCATTTTCTATTTGTCAAGTATATCATCCATTTGGAATTCTCACAAGTACTATTTAATGATCAACGATGTTTAAGTGATCCGCGTTGACCAAACGTGTTGTAGATCCATTAGAGGATTGGTAGAACCAAAGCCTCCACACAATGAATCTCAAGGTTATTGGATCAAAGAGATCAAATTAACATACTTGGGCTTGCAATCATAAGTTTGGGCCACGAATGATCATTTATTCGAATCGGGACAAAATTTAGCGCTATGTTAAGCAATCGTAAGTGGACTTATATAGAAGTCGCACCTATTTTGAGGTCGGTCAATAACAATCTATGCACTATTTTTTTTGAGACATGATATAGAGATCATGCTCCAACAACACTTAGTGCAATAAGAAGGGGATGAGAAGAAGGGGAATTAGGGTAAAAAAGAAAACCACATTTGAATTAATATTTAATCAAACTATATTTAAAATCATTCATCCATTTTTCTGGAGTTAGACTAAACACCATGGATCCAATGATGTTAATAAAGCCATGATAAAAAAATCAACCCAAGATAGCCAGAAAATATTCACAAAATAATAATATATTTAATATATGCATTAAAGGGTTTAAAAAATGGAAAATAATGGGGAAAAAGTCAATTATATTCAAATTAATCAAGAAATGAAAGACAAGACCATAGAAAAATCAGAAAATAGGTCTAGCAATTATACAATTTATTTGGGAATTTTTAAAAGTCAGAAACTAGTTTTAAAAATTAAAATAAAGGGGTAAAATAAACAAAAATAGTAAAGTCAGAAACAAAAATAAAATAAAGTCACCAATATTTGTCACAATGTCATTGGATCATTTCATAATTTTTTCAGAATTAAAAAATGTGTAAAAGTATTTTTTAATATTTTAAATAAATCAAATAAGTGCAAAATTCATAAAAAATACCAAAACAAAAAATTAAATTGTGAAAAAATAAAAATAAGTAAGAGAATAATCAAAAATAATTTTCATAATTTTTTTGGATTTTTTGGACTAAAAATGAATTTCCTATGATTTTTTGAAATTTAAAACAATTAAAATATATAAATCAGAAAAAGAAAATAAAAGAAAAAAATGTGGACCATTGGATGAAAGTCAAAACGCGTTAGTAATAAAATCCAAGAGATCTGGCGCCCTGTGCATATCATGGTCTTTATTGAATAAAGTACTGAATCAAATGTAAAATCAGAAATTCAAAAAATACAAATGGCATGCTTTCATTGGTTAGAAGGTGACACGTTGTTCATCTTCAACCTCCAGCCTCATGAATTGCAGGTCTCTCAAACTATAAAATCAGAAGCTCACACCTATGCCATTCGTTTCGTCTCTTCAAGACGAAGATAACCATATCCTCGCGCCATTTTTATAGAAACTGTAACTCAAGGAATTTGGAAAGAAAGTTTTGAAAGGGGATTTGAAAATTCATGGTCAAAACGTGTTTCCAGATAAAAGAAAGTGTTCCGACTAGAACCAGGGAAATGAGAGAAACACAACAGTACCAAAGTTTTGAAGAATTGATGAAGGAATCTACCTATTGAAGTTGAGTTGCAGAGCTCTGAAAGTGGATTTCTATGGAGCAATATAGGGCACGATTCTTTAATGTAATGGTATGGTTAGTTTTAGGGAAGATCAAGGAAGGTGAATTAATGGAGAAAATGGATTGAAAAAGGCTTGAGAATAGGATTTGAAGTAGCTGAATTCTGAGTTGTGAAGCAAGTTTGGTAAGGTGATTCTGGCTATTATAGCTTCAGAAAATGAATGGGACAGTACATCTATTTATAGGAGAAGCAAATGGGATCAAAAGGAAGAGTGAATGATGCGTTTTGGAGGGAATTCATGAAAACCTGATGCACGAATGAAGTATGGTCCAAACTTCACCAAAACTCATCCAATTCTTGCGTTTTGATGCACTAATCCACTTGGGAAAGTTGGCTAATCATGTTTAGACTCAAAACGCGTGCTAATTTGAGGTTTAGAGGTTGTAACATGAAATTCAAATTCTGACTTGTAGGGAAACTTCAATTCCAAGTTACCACTTTTGAAACAATGGCATTTCCACCTCAGGGAGTCTTAAGGCATGACTCTTGATGCTTTGGAAAGATGAGGTAATAAACATTGCAATGGAAAAAGAATGGAATCAATTGGAGGATTGAGGTAAAAATTACATGGAGTCAAAGTTGGATAAAAATATGGAATGAAGTAGATCTCTTGAATGACATTTTGCAATTTAAAACACTCAAAATCTCCAAAAATTGAGCAAGTTATGACTTGTTGAAGTTGGCCAAAAATCATGAAATGACCTATAATATTTTGCATTCTTAAGGCAACTTCTATCCATTTTCTTACTTTGCACATAAAAGAAAGCATGAAGTACACATCATTAAGATCATCATGGAAAAAGAATGGTCTCAAGGTGATAAAAATTGACCAAGTTATGACAATTTGAAGTCACATATGGAAAATTAGGGATTCAACTAGATGACTTGTGATCTTTCTTCTTCACCAAGTTCCTTCCACATGAAAACTCTTTGGAACTTTTGAAGTGGTTTGTTGGTAACTCTTTAAATATAAGAATGTTTTTGGAATTACTCAAAAATGACAAAAGATGAGCAAGATATGCCTCTTTGAAGTCCAAAACCCTAGCCTCTAGATTAAGAGAATGCTTGGTGGAACTTTGCCAAGTTTGAACAAACTTTTTGTGCCAATATTCTTCCTTTGTGAATAGAAATTGTTGAGGATGATGAGGAGGACCTATGGCCACCAAAACCAATTTCATATCAACTTCAAAACAACTTCAATGGTGAGGTTTGAATCTCTCAAGCTTTTGACCAGAGCATGGAAATAAACTCATGAACCCATGAAGAAACCTGCTAAACCTCATTGCTTTTACCTACATTATCAACAAGTAAGACAAACCAATATTGCATTTTATTAATTAGAGAGAAAAATCAAAGTACAATATCTATGATCACAAAAGCAAACAAATCAAGGTGCTTGGTAACTTCTCATAGAGCCAAGCTAAAGATAGGGAGAAGAACCAAAATCCCTAATGTGATTTTGTGGTGATTGAAACAATGTGGTGTGATGAAGGGATCTTAGGGGCAAAAATTGGGGTACAACAGGATGGGGAAGAACTACCACATCCAACGAACTCCAACGAATTCAAAAAATACTATGTATAAAATTCCCGCGAAGTTCGAAGCCGAAAATGGTGACTTAGGAAAAAGGGAGCATCCCAGTGTATTGAAAACCCTAAAGGGAGATCCATGAAAAATTTAGGGACCTACGAACAAAAATCATTATCCCGGTGGACCGAAAACCCAAAAGGGCGGTCCAGGAAAAAGTTAGGGATCTTATTAAAAAAAAGAAGAACAAATAGATTGCGATTTGATAATTCATCACCACGAAGGAGAAGGATTGATCCAATTCATCTGACTCAGAAGCGAAGGAGATTGGAGTTATCAAATGGACATTGGAGAAACGGCAGTATGAATTATAACTTTCATTTCCATTTTCAAATGTTGTTAAATTTTCTGTAATTACCTATTTTAAGAAATTGCATCTTGTACTCTCACCAATTCACAGACATTTTTTTATCAATAAAAAATACATTTCAATCTTTTCAATTGTGTTTTTCTTTTTCGGACTTGTTTGCAAAATAATACGATTTTTTTTTGTAAATACAACATTGAAATTTTTTTGGGGATTGGACAAACAATTCAAAGCATTTAATAAAATATCAAAGGGAATTTTGGTTAGAAAAACATCGAAAGAAAATCTGTGTCTACGTCCACGCTTGTGTCCACGTCTATGTCCACGCCTACGATACCATTATTAAAATCTTGTTGACACAGTTCAATGTGATTTATCAAAATTCAAATTAACTTGGAGATACTACGTCAAAGCAACATACAATGTTGGGGAGTCGGTGACTTGAAAAAATCAGTGGTTTAAAAGGAGAAAAATATCAAAAACTTTTACAAAACACTTGGTGCATGTATATACGAAACCTTTAGTGCATATATGAAATAATACAACTTGGGTATCATATCAATTTAGGGCCTTATGCATATAAATGTGCATTGCATTTTCAAATATACTCTTGTTAAGAATTCTACGAATTATCATGGGGCCTATTACTAGTTAGCTTATCTGTGCAAATAGAACAGTTCAAACCTTAAGCATACTAGACAAACACCTTAGTTGAAAACAGATACAACCGGTAAACCTTTGATCTTATCTTTGGTTTAGATTCGAAAACACTCTTCAAACTTCAAAAAAACACATTATTTATCCCATAGGATGTGATGAATATGTAAAGCTGAGATATAACTTACCGTATTAGTCTTCAAGTGTTAGTAAGTAATCTTTTTCAAACTCATGTTAGCTACCCCCTAGGTTATGGTAGGGACAAAAAAATATGCAATCTAGTTCATTATGTTAGTCTCTAAGCGACAATGAATTATGAAGTATGTGTTATTTATCCTCTAGGCCGTGATAAATGCACAAGTTTGCGATATAACTTGCTATCTTAGTCTCTAAGCGTTAGTGAGATACTTTTCAACCTGTATTATTTACTCTCTAGGTCGTAGTAGATATATGAAATCTGTGATATAACTCGTTGTGTTAGTCTCCAAGCAGCAATAAGTTATTTGTTTTCTGCAAATATGGTTCATTGTGTCAGTCTCCAAGAGACAATGGATTATCAACTATGTGTTATTCATCCCTTAGGCTGTGATGAGTAAACAAGATCTACGTGGTTAGCTTACTATGTTAGTCTCCAACCATTAGTAGGTTAACTTGTAAAATGGTGTTATTTACCCTCTAGGTCGTGGTAAATAATCTATAACTACGATATAACTTGTCACATCAGTCTCAATGCAACAATAAGTTATCAATCTCCAAGCTTGTATCAATTACCGCCTAGACTACGGTAATTATGCAAAATCTACGATTACTCTTTTTTTAAATGTTGACAAGTTATATGCGTCATCACATCAAGGTCAATTATACTTTCTGTTCAAACTTTCGTGGGTTGACTGCATCATCCTTGCCTATTTTCTTTTTTGGGTATGCTTTACACTGTATCCTTATCTAATAAATCTTTTGTTCAAATTTTGGGGTCTTCCATTATTTAATAACCCTCTGATCTGAATGTGCGAGACCTTCGCATTCTCGCACCCTCAATCAAAAACAATTAAATAGGAGCAGCTGTCATACCCCAAAATTGCCCTAATAATTACTAACCAATTTTATTCTTTTTTTTTGCATTATTATTCTTTGGTTGTTTATAAAATCAATTTACATTATATTACAAAATTTGTTTGGATATAACAAGGTTTAAATCTCTAAGAGGGGGTGTATATATCTTTTGTCAAAAGAGGCTTTGTATTCTAAAAATAATTCTAAAGACCCATTAAGAATTGTATAAGCCCAATTAATTAAGTCAGGTTATATTTTTTTAAAGGTTGACAGAAGTCAACACAACCTTGGTTTTTATTTTAGATTATGTTATTAATGATAGTTATCAGATACTGTTGTTTTTTAACATTATTATTACTGTTAGTAATATTACATTAGTATTATTATTTGTATTATATTATAATTGAAATTATTATTATTATTATTATTATTATTATTATTATTATTATTTTACGAAAATTTTGACAAGTCAAAATAAGGGTGTGAAACCCAAATGCAATCTCCAGCGGCCCATCCCCTTCACCTTCATCTCTAAGCAACCATAAAAGCCCAAGAAATCCAGAAATAACAATTGAATCTTCATCAAAATGAAATCAAATACAATTTTACGAAATCAAATCTTATTGATTGAATATTACAAACAATTTTCATTCAGATACACAATAATCAAATATGAGATTTACAAATCTAAACCAATTCTAACCTAATTTACAATCAATCTTCAATCTAATTTCTCAAAAGTAACATAAATCAACATATTTTTTTCCTAATGAATCTAACTCAAAAAAAAAAAACTATAAAACCCATACTTCTAAACCTAAACAGAGGAGGAGGGAAAAAGAAGAAAAGAAGGAGAAGAAGGCAGATTGCAAGACCCTGAATTTTGAATCTTTGATTGTGATTCCATGCCTCACATCAATGTTTGAGATCTGGGTTTCATAGCTGAAACCCTAGATCCACTGAACACTTATTGCGGATAGACTCTTCAAAACCTTCTCCACATCCATCACCTTCAATTATGAAATACCTGCGTAGATAGAAAAGGAGAATGAATCAGAAAAGAGATCAGAAAACAAGAATAGAAAAGCAAACATCAAGGATTCACGGCTGTAGAGGTAACTCGATAACACTTAGCTTAGGGTTTCATATTGTATCGATCTCTGGATTTTATGTTGATTTGAGGTATTTTCACAAAATTGGGGTTAGGGTTTTTGGATTATTGCGTATTTTGGGTTTTCTGAGGGGGTTTCACAGCGGTTGTAATGCTGATGAGCGGTGGTTGTCTGAGAGTGTTATAGACAGAAGCGAGAGAAAAAAAGAGAAAATAGAGAGAGGCTTTGTAAAAATGAGGAAGAAGGAAATAAAAACAATAAATATACTCCCTCCGCGTCTTCGTCTGATAAGCAACACATGGCCACTTACATGCCACATGATTGGATCGTTGTGCAGCGACTCTATGCGGTCCCTTACCATGCACCCTCGGTCAAACTTTAATCTCGACCATCCATTTTGCATATTTTTTATCAACGCCCGTGAGTTAACCTCATGGGGTCACATGATCACCATCATATGGTGGTTTCCTCACTAGTCCACCATAAACATATGCATGCTCATACACGAGAGCTAACAGGTCATACATGTTTCTTTTGGGCCCCATACCCGTTCATAAAGGCACCCCCCCCTTTTCATTTTACTATGTTCTAACAAGGGGTGTTCGCGGTGCGGTTTGGGCGGTTTTGAAGCAAAAAATCACCCGAACCGCAAGAGAAAAAAACATGCGGTTCGGTTTGGTTTGGTTGGCTTTTAAAAATAAATTCGAACCAAACCAAACCAAACCAAACTAATGCGGTTTGGATTGGTTCGGTTTTTTACAAAAAAAATTATTAAGTCATACAAACAAATATAGAGGAAAATATAATTTTGTGTTTAATTGTTCGTACATTACCATAAAAAAATTTATAATTATCAAAATAAGTTTATAATTTGATACATAAAATTGCATATTATAATTTTCTCTAAATCTAAAGAATGATATAACAAGATTGCATTCTTAAATAAATATTATACAAAGAATACGATAAAATATATTTTGTGAAAATAGTATTTATAAATGAATAATATTTTATTTTTTTATGATTTGTAAATTAAAATTAATATAATACAAAGTATGATAAAATATACACATAATACATGTTTATTTCTCTAAAGAATTAAAGAAATATATATTGGTTAGTAAGATTTTATAACATAATACGGTTTTATTTGGTTTGGTTCGGTTTTTAAAATACAAACCACAAACCAAACCGAACCGTGCGGTTCCGCGAGAAAATGACCCAAACACATCCGAACCAAATGCGGTTTTTTGCGGTTTCGGTTTGGTTTGGTTCGGTTTTGCGGTTTTCTATTGGGCCGGTTTGGTTTTGAACACCCCTAATTCTAACCACAAATTGCACGCCCCTGCAAATTGGGTCCAAGATTAAATCTTGGGCTTAAAGCCCCTCATATTGACATCACCTGTTTTGGCTATTTCCACCCCCAATGCCAAATTAATTATTTTATTTTAATTATTAATTTGCTTTTCATATTATTTTATGCCGTAAAGATATTTTGGCATTATATATATACTAATAAATAAATTTGGATAAATATTAAGAATATTTAAGATATTTTAATAATGTGAAATATTTAAGTATTAATTATTTTTTCTAAAATGCTAACCCTATGTTTTTATAATTTCATCAAACATTTAATCATTCAAAATTCATCTTTTTTTTACAAAATGCATCATTCTAAGATAGCTAACCAATCAAATACTTACTATTTTTCGTCTAACATGATTTCAAATTCAAGATATTTTTAAAAAGGATTGTGGAGATCTTTTATATTAACTGCGAATGGCATCTACGATTCCGCTATTTTCAATCCAGACTTTGTTCAAGGATTAATTTAAAATATTTCCACAATCCATAAAAAAAAACCTACGAACTTCAAATTGGGTCTCTGATTCCTCATAAGAGGATACGTAGGCACGAGGCTTAAAAACCAAAGCGAGTCCCCTAATTAAAAAATTAAAACCCTATCCTACCTTTTTAACCTAAACCCTATGACTTCCTTCAGAACAAGGTAGATGAAGGGTGCCTAACACCTTCCCTTCGTCTAAAGTGAATAAAGAACTTAGAATCTCTGTATTAATTTAGAGTTATTTCATTATTCACCCGTCGTTAGAACAAAAAGTAGTGGTGGCGACTCGTTATTTTTTTCGGTTACAACATCAATAAGTATGTTTGTCATGAAGTAATCCATTCGTTTACACTCATCCATTCATTATCACCCATAAAATGATTTGTTGTATACTGATACCAACTTTACCAAATCTTTTGCTTAGGCAAATATTGAAGGGAGGATGAAGATAATTGAAAAACGCAAAAAAAAATCTGGTTTATATGCTTTTGAGTAAGACCTCGTTGACGATGTTCATGCATTGTTTCAAATCCCAAAACACCGGAGATATAAGGGAATGAAACCCTCGTTAACCCCTTTGAGCCTTGAAGTAGGAGTTTCTTTTCTGTTCTGAAAAAACCCTTATTTTTAAACCCAAGGGTAGGGTAGTGTTTAGTTAATTTGATCGAGCGTTCTAATTTCAAAAGGAGTGTCCTATTTAAGGATCACCACACATTATCCCTCACATTAGGAGGTTGGAAAAATCAAAACCAATGATTATTCTCTCACATTAGGAGGTCTAGAAAGTCGTTAAACCACAAATAGTTATCCATCACCGACCAAGGAATGAGGTAGTCACAATCTTTCCAACAAGTCGAAAACGACTCGAGGTCACACAATTTGTTAAAAAAAAGAAAGCAAAATATGATGAACGAAAAAAGAATGTTTGCTATGTCAAAAAATTGAAAACAAGTGACTTAGGAAAAAATTAGGGCATCCCGTTGGACTTCAAAATCAAAATTCAAAAGAATTTGTCCAGGAAAAAGTCAGAGAAAGCAAAAGAAAAAATGAAAAGCCTGGAAAAAGGATTAAAAATCCTCATCAAAGAACAAAGTTGTGTGATCAGACACCAAAACAAAGGTGAGTGACTATCGCGTCCAAAAACCTCGTGGTACATCAACCATCATTAAAATTCTCTTGAGATATGAGTGCTCGTATTAAGTTAGATGAACTTAGGACTCGAGAAAATCATGGAGAATTGGTGGGTACCAAATAATTTTGAGCCTTAAATCTTTTTTTCTAAAACTGTGAACCAGACTGCATTATAACCCTTAAAACTCCTATATGAAGCATGGGTTAATTTGAAAGTATACTACGACGAGATAATGTTTAACTGACTCCCAAAATGCGTGCTTAATATCGGTGTTGGTATCATATGCTTGTGTTGTCATTCTTAAAAAGAAAAAGTTTTCAAGTGTTGCACTCTAAAAGTGATTCGTTCACAAGAAGTCACAATTTCATTTTCCATATAAAAACTTCAAGACTTACATAAGTGTTGCATTAGAATTATCATTCTCATAATAAACATTCTTCTGCATGCAAAACAACTTCTTGACGTCAAGGGAGTTTACACAATGAGCATCGGTGAAAAGCTTAATCTTGTCAAAGAAGAGAGGCTGGAATAATCCGTTGAATCAAAAGTTAGTTCTCTCAAGAGAATTGATAATATCAAGGGAATCTTATCCAGAGAATTCGTTAAGCGCAAGCAGTTGGGTGCTTTATCGTATGAGTACCCTAAGGGACATGCTTCTCAGCGACTCCGATAAGGGACATGCTTTACTATTTGAGTACCCTAAAAGGGAATGAAATTTGTAGATTCGGCCAATATGGGGAATGAAATTTGCAGATTCAGCCAATCTGGGACAGTCACGTCGAGAAGTCTCTTCAAAGTTTCGCCTATCTGGGGAAGTTATGTCGAGATTCAAAGAATCTCTTAAAGTGCCGAGTGATTAGGGTCCACTACCCAAGTGTCGTTAACGCCACTTCCAACATTGGTTAGTCAGGGGTAGTGTTGCAAAGTACATAACACTGGGGAGATATGTCCGTAATGACACAAATCTCAGGAAGTCCTCTCGAGGAGAATCTTTTCAAAGTCAATCAATTTGAAGCAGTTACGTCGAGATTAGACAAATCTTTACATGAACCAATTATGTAACAGAACTATTCAGAGCTTAAGGTACACTGGGGAAAATCATATCAAGTCAGTACGGTACCATGTTTCTACAAGGATTTGCTCAAGTGAAATTCCTTCATACTATACTCGGGGCTCGTTTGGTGTGATTTTTTTTGCAGGAACTATCATTCAGTCGCTTATGTGTAATTCGCCAATATCAGAACAATGTCTTTCAAGATGACTACGGTATCTCTAGCTTTGGTCATTTCCCCACCAACACTTAAATTTTTATTTCTCCCTAGTGAGTCTTCCCAAAGCAAAGGGATTGTGGCTAAAAGTGTGACTAGTTTGGAAATTCTTAGATGATTCCACAACAATACTTAAAGTTTTCTTCTCCCCAACATCACCAAGCGGATAATCCTTATCTAATATTTTCTGATTGGTGAGATTTATTGGTAGAGAATCTACATTCCCAACAGATGTGTGATTCTTTGTGCTCATTAGAGAATTCATATTCCGCGAAGAAGATCTTTTTCATTCCCCATCCGAGTGTTCAGGTTGAACATTTTCTTATTCCCTGACGAGTCACTTCACCAAGATTTCTTATTCAAGAATTCTCTATTTTTCCCAGCAAAAGCTTATCTTGAGACTCCTTATGCTGACAATATTTTCTCAATCCACCATCCAATTCTGTTTTAGAAGTGTTCATTCGTCCCAAGCTCAGTCGTGTTGAAGCTTATCTCACTCCGCAGAAGAAGTTACTTTCAGAGATCTCTTGCTCAGGATCTTTTATCTCCCTAGTTGTATTTTCTTATTGAAGATCTTTCATAAATCCCCAATTGAGTTTCTTACGCCAATATTAACTTCTCTCCAATAAGAGTTTTGTGCATAAGTTCTCTTATTTCCAATTTGGATCCTCATATTCCAAGCAGCACAAGTTTTTGTCATCCCCAGGCGAGAGGTTGTCAAATTATTCCTCAAGCAGTTAGAGGTGAATTTTGATTCCTTACAGGTGTCATATTATTGGTGTCTTCCCAACAACGTCCAATCTTTATTGGTGTACCTTGTCAGAGTTTACAATTTCGATATGATATTCTCCACCAATGTTTGCAATTTATTTTTGCAACTCCCCTCAGAGTTTATGGCTCGTGAATTACCAGTTTCACAGTTTGTTATTCCCCACAAAGTTTCAGCTTTTCAAGGGCTTCTCTCTAGTGGTTCCTTGTATCTTCTTTTCTCCAGCAGAATCATGCATCATCGCATTGCATCCTCAAAATGTGTAGTATTTCCATTCTTTTGGGAATGCTACTCCATAGAGAAATAATTAAAATATGCATGGAATCATAAGTCACTATTGTTTCTCTTTTCCCTAGTAAAGTTTCCAAATTCTCTCAATTATATCCCTAACATGTTACTTTATCTATTGGTGACCCAGATATTCATCCCCACAGATATCCCTTGATATTCTTGACATTTGTGCGCGGCATATACTGTGTTGTGATTATCCTTTCTTCACGGTTATTTACCAGTGTTTTCCTCTTGAATTTAAAATTGCAAGAAAGGGTTGGTGTCTAACCTTTATTTTTTTCAATTATCCGAAAAGCCTTACTTGGTGTATGGCAGTTTGTAAAATTTCCACTCATTAAGGATTACACATCGCCTTTGGCCTGAGGGATAATGTAGTTCTTTTTCATGCAAACACAAATCCTTCCCTTACTTAGCATAAGTCGTTCCCCTTCTTGCTTCTCGCATAAGGGATGTTTCTTTCCCTGTGCAAGTCCTTTTTATTCGCGTCTAAAGTTTATTAGTGTACCGTTCGATTCCAACATGTTTCTAATACCTCTTTTTCGTTCCTAAATCGAGTTTCTACTCATTACCTTTTACTTGTGGTCATGTTCTTCCATGGTACCTTTTATTTTAGTATAGTAGCCACTAGTCTACTGTGATCGAGTGTCTACTCGTTATCTTTTATCGTGTAACCATTTTTCTCTGGCGCAATTTTCTCAGGTTTAGTCTTTACTTCCCTTGTTGGGTCATTTCAATTTCTATTGATATACCTTCTGTATACCATTCATACCCTGATATTCATTGTTAGCTTATTAATATCTAAATTCTCTTAGGTCGAGTTTTATCTCGTTACATGTGTGTGAAATCTAGTTTTTTCCTGGTACTCATCTTTGGACTAGTGTTATCTAATTTTATTGAGTCGAGTTTGCTACTCATTGTTAAGTCTCATCTTTGTACCAATTTTATCTAGTATTCTTGAGCCGGATTTGTATTCGTTATTTGTCTCTATTATTCCTTGGGTTCGTTTAACATCGTCCACTATTGATCCTCTGTTGAGACTAGTAGGTGACTTCAGAAATACACGCACTTTCTGTTACCTTGCTATAGGACCCAATTTCTATTGTTTTCTTATTGGGAAATTTTTAGAGTCTAGTTTTATCTAGTTCCTCTTAGGTCGAGTTTTTATCTCGTTACCATGTTTGCACACCAATTTTTCACCTTGCACATTCTTTATAGTACTCTCGGAGGCCGAGTTTTATCTCGATAACCTCTGCTCGATCCCACCAGTGTTCAGCTAGCGTGCTAATGGTATAAGTTCAGTTTTATATGTACTTTGTTGATCGAGACCAGTTCATTTCTGGTATACCCGTTTGGATCCGATATCTATTCGTATCTTTATAGTCTAATATTATCTAGTCCTCCTGGGTTGAGTTTTATCTTATTTTTATGGACTGTGATTCAGTTTTACCTGGAACATTCTTCTAGAGTCTAGCATCTACTAGTCCTTTTGGTGTAAGTCCAATCTCTACTTGGCTTAAGTTTTGAGTCCAACCTCTTCTTGGCACATCATTCAAATCCAATTTCTACTTGGTATATTTCTTGAGTCCACTATTATCAGACACTCTTCGGTAAGATTTAGTATTAACTAGTCTTCTCCTCTATCACCCAGTTTTCTTGGTAACACACTAACAAAAAATACAGTTACCCTTGTTCAAGAGCGTAAATTTTCAGGTTATTTTAGTATTCAATCCTCTTCCACCTCGAACATTCAAAAGATGTCTCTTTTTCTCACTTAAGAGGTTTAAGAAGATTGAATAGGGGAAATTGTTGCACCCAAAAATTTATGCTCTTATTTTTAGAATTTTAAATGGCCTATTTTTTATCATATACATTTATGCATTGTGATGGTCAAGCTATCTCTATGTCTCATAATTTTTCTACAAGCTATGAAAGGTGATTTTATTGTAAATCAATGCAATGAGGGTCTCATATCCTCCTTCTTTTGTTCATTCAAGCTACCAAGGCTTCTCATGCCTCGAGACATCTCATTGATTCTTTGTGTCATCAGAGAATTTAAGATTGCAAGTGTTTTAAAGTGAATTACATTTCTCCTATTCATATATTGTAATTAGGGTTTGGTTGTTCATTGGTTTCACATTAATCGTGTATCAATATGTTCATCATTTGAGACTTAGTTGATTAGGATTGTATCTTATGGCTATCTTGAGTCTCTCTCATTCAGCATTAAGGTCCTCCATCCACTACTTATGTTTCAAGATCTTTCATCACTTATTGGGTTTTCTTACAAAGGCTTGACTTTCATCTGAAGCTTTCTCTTAAGTGATGTGCATTTGGTTCTATCCTAAAGGGTGTGAGCCTTAGCATAAATACTTTTGTTAGTCGTCAGGTCCAATTCTGTGGGGTAAGGATTTTGTCAAGAGTTATGATTCCATTGGGTTCAGAATTTAAAGGAACATTTGTTTTGTGAGCTCCAAGAGTTTGATAATGGTGTTAATATGATGGAATCATCTATTCCTCACTCTATCAATCAGGGATTTGTGTATCATGGTTTAAAGAGGCTTTTCCAGATAACTTTTTCTTAGGATACAAGATCTTTTCAAGACATGGCATCTTGTGAGAACTTTGGTCACCAAGTTAATGGAATAATTTTCAAGAACATTAAATCATGGTACGAAGAATAATTATATGGATTCATTGTTATACTTGTTGTTCATAATACAAGTGGAATTGTTTTGTTCTTTGAAGATTATGATTCATGATTTCAATTCAACATGATTCATCATTGTCCAAGTTTACAAGATAAAAGTATATCAACATTAAATGTCCAAAAGCTCCAAATTACATCACATTATCATTTACAATAACAAATATAAATCACATTATTCTAAGTTTCGAACCTATTCACAAATCCAAACAAGTCCAAGGAAATTACATGTCCAACATTCATTATTCAAGATACATACAAGGAAACTACAAGTGCATATATTCTTAATATCCTAAAAGCTTTCACGTTTCAACAATTCCCCAAGTGTTCCATGGAATTTCTCTTTATCAACTTCAAGCTTTCATGTCCAAACTTCATGCTCACCCTTGCGAAACAACCATGCACAATCACAACAAATGCACTCAAGTTATACAACCAATTCACAACTGATGAGCAAGAAGAAATTTTCAGGAAGTTTTTCACAAATTTCATCATTAGCGTCTGCGAAAGGAATCAGAAGTAAGGGAGTTATTCCAATCATGCTCATAAGCCCAACAAAAGCCTCATAATAATTTTGTTTCACAAACAACAAAATTAGAGTTTCAATTCTAATCATAGGCCCACAATATTTACTATAAATCACAAAACCAAGATTGGTTCACAGTAAAGACAAAAAGAGGAAAGTTACTGCAGTAACAAGAAAAAGAGAGTATAGAAAAATATCATTTCAACCAAATCAAAGACAACATTTCACTGCAGTAACATTCTTTCACCAAGAAGAACAAATAAGATATCAGGAATTACATGTTAAGCCCAATACAGAAATTCAATCAGAGGCCTGTATACTGATAGAAATGTTAAGACTAAGCCATTGGAATAACTTAACTCGCACAAATCAAATAAAAATTCGTCACTACGCTTTATTGTTTCCTAAGGAAATGGGAAAAGAGCGAATAAACCCAAAAAGAGGGGTATAATCTAGGTATGGAGGTTGGTTATGCAAAGGGAAGGTATTAGCACCTTAAGAATCTATGGTACTCTACAGTAACCTCTTTGAAAATCTGTGTATTTTGGATATAAAAGGTGTATACAAAATAATATGGTGGAGATGAGAAAAGAAGTATTTTTTTACAATTTTTGCACATGCCGTGGTTGTGAACCTTTAGTGCCTACGTACCACCTTCCTTACAATAGGGGATCAGGGTACTCGTAGTTCAGCTCAAAAGTTTTAAAACATAAGTGTTATGGTTAATTTTAAGAGATTAGAAAACATACTTAATACCCACGATTATCAGAAAGGAGAATTTGCATCATCTCAAAGTGGAGGATATAGCATGGATTTAAAAATATAAAAATATCCCCGCTCGACACCCTAGTAGAAAATATCTCACTTCAGTATTTATAGTATAAGTATAATAGCTTGCATCACTACAAGAATCGCCAAGAGTCTAATATTTTGAGAAAAACATTAAAGTAAAAATCCAAAGTGGCAAAATGGTTTGAATGAGGTTAATTGACTTTTAGTCTAGAGAAAGATGTCAAAGTATGGTTAAGTTGATTAAAGTTCGATTAAGAAAAGATTTTTGAAAATGCATGGACCTAAGTCCAAGTTTATTATGAAAGCGATTCAAGTTAGAAAAAAGAAGAGTTTTGAAAAGGAGGGAGAAGATTTTTGAAATTAAAGAAGATTGGAAGAGATGAAGAGACTATCCTAAAGCATAAAGTAAAAGCTAAGGAAAAGAACGATCTAACTAACAAGAAGCTAAAACTTGACATGAAAAGTTCAATGTAGAATTCCCATCCTTTGGATTGAAACCAAGCAAGTAAAAATACTAAACTTCTGAGGAACACCAAGATTCAGATGAATTAAGTCTTCACAAAAATTTGGCAGAGTAACGACTGTATACAGAGGAATTCATAATCACAGACAAAGCGTATAATCAGAATAACCTTCACACAAAGAAAATCAACCCAATGCCTTGGAGTAAACCCCGAGAACTTCATAAAAAATAACAAAGCAAAAAGGTCCCCAAGTATCAAGGCTTCTAATCCTATGTTTGAGAGATCCACAACTCCATAATACCAAGGATATTAACCAGATAGTCTAAGTAATTTTAAAGTTTTTTTAATGTTCAAGTGATTATTAAGTGTCTTCAAAAGAAAATGAAAGCTCAAGTGAGCAAAGATAAAATGACATAAAGAAAAATGCTCAAGTGAGCAAAAGAAAAAAATGGCATGGAATGTAAATGCTAAAATAAATGGTACATAAAAATAAAGGCATAAAGTAAAGTTAATTGTTAGTGAATTTGAAGTTAATAGGTTAGTTGAATGACCATCTTGAAACTTGCTTTTGAGAAATAATTAGAACATTGATAAAATCAAAGCTTCTCAACAACAAGTCTCATTTGCTTTTTGTTAAGTATATCATTCATTTCAAGTACTCAAAGAAAACCACATATGATCAACGATGTTCAAATGATTCACTTAGTCTAAAGTTCATGAAGTTCATTAGAGTATTGATAGAATCAAAGCCTCCTGACAATGAACTTCAAATTTATTGGATCCAAGGTTTCAAATTAAACATACTTGCGCTTGCAAACATAGGTTTAGGCCACAAATGATCATTTTTCGAATTAGGGAAAATTTAACGCTATGTTAAGCAATCGTGAGTGGACTTATGTAGAAGTCACACCTATTTTGAGGCCGGTCAATAGGAATATATGTATATCAAACATGATTGAGAAATGATATGTAGATTATTCTCCAAAAACATGTAGCACAAGTAAAAATAAGAAAGGGATAAGATGAAGAGGGAGGGGAATGTATCAGATGAAACTAGGGTTTCAAATATCATCAACATCATTCATCCATTTTGGTGGATTTGGTTTTTCAATCTATCAACACCCAAGATCCAATGAGGTTGAGGAACTTGTCCCAAAATAACACCAAGTGTCTCTAAATCAGGACCAATAAAAAAATATTTAATATAAAACAAAATTTAAATGATTTAAAAAAGAAATAATTGGTAAAATACACAACATTTATTAAGGCAACAAATAAAAATCATAAAATATATCAGAAGTTAAACATGATTCAACAAGTGTTGACAAAAAATTTCAGATTTTTTTAAGGTCATAAACTATTTCTAAAATTTAAAAATAAAGAAAAATAAAGAAAAATTTATAAAAATAAAGAATTTAAAGGTTTAAGATAAAGAAAAATTTATAAAAATTGAAAAATAAAGAAAAATTTAAGGTCACCAATATTTTTCAAGAGGTCATTGGATCCTTCTATAATTTTTCCAGAATTTAAAAATAAAGAAAAATATTTTTAAATAATTAAAACAAGTCAAATAAAGTGAAATATCATAAAAAATATCAAATCACAAAATAAAATTGTGAAAAAATAAAAATCAGAAATAGAAAAATGAAAAGTATTTTTCAGAATTTTCTCACAATTTTAGAAGTTAAAATGAATTTTTGAAGTTTAAAACAATTAAATTAAAAATCAGAAAATAAAATTAATATCAAAATAATTTCACACGTTGGATTCAGCTCACTTATAAACGCTGGAAAATACAAGGGTGGTGAGGCTAGAACGTATGGTGATCATCACTGAAACACGCGCAGGTATCACAGAAAAATCCAACCAATCAGATGAAAACGCTTGGCTGTGTATCATTGGTTGAAGAACGACACGTAGGTCGTCTTCAACCTCCAGCTTCCTGCAACTAGGGCAAAACAAATATCCTTATATCTGTAAATGTATATGTTCAAATTAGATGCCTCAACTTGAGACGATCACGACCATATACTCGCGAAACAGATGTATCAAATGCATTAATTAATCAAAATTAAACCATCAACAAGCATAAATGAACATCATAGACCATTCTAGTAATTTAAGATAAAAGAATTGATGCCATAAACTACCTAAACGAAGTATGATGAAATTTCTCTAAAAATTGAATTGGCTTGTGCGACTTAGAGCACCTCAAGACTTAATTCTTCCTCTATTAGCATCAGTGAAGTTCAAGGAAGAAGAATGAATAAAGAAATTTGAGGTGGAACGGAGGAAATTATAATTTCAAAATCTCAAAAATGTGAGCTATGGAGAGAGTTTGGCAAGGTGATTTTGGCTATCCAAACCTGCGAAATTAAGTGGAATGTGGTATGTATTTATAGGAGAAGTGAATAGAATCAAAAGGAGGGGTGAATGATGCAATCTCAATCTAATTAGTGCACACCTACCTCAAAAATCATCTAAATAATGCATTTTGACACTCTAAATGATTCAAACATCTTTTCTAATCATGTTTAACTGAAAATCATGTGGTATTTGGTGATTAGTAACCATATTTCACAAAATTGCTTCTGACATCAAGTGATTTTTTAGTTTCAAAGCATCAACTTTACAACCATGGTGAAAACAGCTCAGGGAGCTTTATGATACAATCTTTGATTCTTTAGAAAGCTGAATGGTCAAGCTTGACAATGTGCTTTGAAAGTTTCCATTTGGATACTTGAGCTGAAAGTTATGTGTGTTTGACTTTATGAAAAACACACGGATATTTTGTACTTAGAAAAATTCTAAGTGTTGAACTTCAAAATGACCTATAATGTTCTTCCACAACATTCCAAGCATTTTCAAGTCTTGCACATTGAAACAAGGTTATAGTAGACACCTTAAAGATTATAGTGGAAAAAGAATGGGCTCAAGGAGATAAACATTGACCGAGTTATGATCATTTGAAGTCAAACCCTAAGATTCAAAGGCTTTTCAAAGAGACTTGTAATCTTTCTCATCCATTAGTGATCTTCTATTCAAAATTACCCTTAGATCCCTGAAGAGAACTCATTAAGAACCATTTTAATAGAATCATGGCTTTGGAGTCAATCAAAAATCTCAAAAATCGAGCAATATATGGTCCTTGGAAGTCAACAAACTCTAGCTCAGAGAGTGTCAAAATTACTTGAAAGCCCTTTCAACTTTTGATGATTTTTCTTGCACAATTGGATCTTGTACTGTGAAGAGAAGTTGTTTTAGATGATGATAAGAACCTATATAAAAAATAACCAACTCAAAACAATGAGAATTGAGAGAGTTATGTACTTGTGATCACTGAATCAAGATCTTGCTCAATTAGGTTAAACTTGTTGAATCAACCTTGAATATTTTTGAACTTTCTTGGAAAAATAAAGCAAGATGAATCACAATAGGCTTAAAATGAGTTAGACTTGAAGCACACTCAAGGATTGAGCTTATGCATCATTGAAACTTGTTAAAGAAGGCATGGAAATAAACACATGAACCTATGAATCATCTTGATGAATGCCACCACCAACTTTGAGGAAAGTTTGACCTAAATAAAGTGAGAGAACTCTTTGAACCACAAATATTTGATATCATTGACATGGCCTTGAAGCTTAAGCTCTTGCAATTCATTGAAGAACCATTTGACTGAGGGATAACCCTCAAACCTTAGGTTAGATGGTGAGATGAATGAAATTGTGCCATCACCTACAATATGAACATTCAAAGAAACATATATATATATATATATATATATATATATATATATATATATATATATATATATATATATATATATATATATATATATATATATATATATATATATATATATATATATATATATATATATATATATATATATATATATATATATATATATATATATATATATATATATATATATATATATATATATATATATATGTTTGTCAAAAGTTAATCCATCTAAAAAACATGTACAAGATATACAAATCAAGGTGCTTGGTGATCCCCCAAGAGAAAACTTAAATATATAATGAAGTAGAAAGGGAGAACCAACCCTAATGTGTGATCTTGATAAAAATGGGATAATGAGAGATCTTAGGGGGGGAAATCGGGGTATAACAACTGCCCTTATTTAAGTGTCTTCTATCCAGAGATACGAAGGTTAAAATCTTTGTCTCAACGTGATTGGAGATACTTAAATACAAAACAAACTCTATTTTTGGCCCTAAGATGCCATGAAATGTCTATTATATGAATGCTAACGACCAACTCCATAGGTGACACAAAACACCACTAGGGAAGCAGAAAATAAAACCAATAGACCCAAAAAGAGAGTTCGACTAGGAAAATAAATCGCCGGGGAACAACACGACTCTAGGGATGGCTATAAACAAGTAAAGCCAAAACCCTGATCAAAGAATCCAAATGCATAGTAAGATTTCAACAAGGGAAACTCTTAACAATGCAAGCAACAAACTATCAAGGAGGTAACAATTAATAAAGGATTACCAGCTCGATTGGAGGAAAGAAACTTAACTCCATTGGAGGAAAATCAACTCAGTTGGGGAATAGAAGACTCAAATCTACTGGAGTAAAGCCCAAAGAGGATACAAAGTATCACCAACACAGTAAATGAGGAAAAAGAAAAGGGTAAAAACGATAGATAGATAATTGTGAACTACTCACTCATAGAGGAGATAGAAAAAAGAGAGTAACATCGACTCACAGGGGATCGAAAACTACCAACCCGAAGGTTGCGACTAGAAATGGTAAGACAATATCGGTAAACATCAACATTGAGGTGAGTAACAAACGATTTCCATTAGTACATATGATTGGAAACAAATAATTGACATCAAAACTTATGGTTGGGAACAAAAGTTTGACATCAACACTTATGGCTGGGAACAAGGATTGACATCAGCACTTATGGAGGGGAACAAAGGTTGACATCAACACTTATGGTTGGGAATAATTGTTTAACATCAACACTTATGGCTGGGAACGACAACTCTATTAGGGTAACATCCAATGAGGAGAAAGAAATAAATGTCGACTATGAATGACGGTGAACTACCAACTCAGGGGTGAAGGTAAAAAAACATAGAACAATAACAAGTTTCCCAAAATTCTGATGTTCCACCTAGAACGGGTATCAACTTCTTCTTTGATCAAGATATCACTTGAAAAGTGTAAGAACCGATGTAAGAATCTTTTAACAACGAACCATCTTCCATAATGAAGAGACTACCATCCATCAGAGTAAAAGGACTATCAATAATAAACTATATCCCATAACAAAGAGACTAACATCAATCCGAGTAAAACCATCTTCAACAAACTATCTCCCATAAATAAGAGACCACCATCCATCGGAGTACAAAACAAACCTCAACAACGAACTATGTCCCATAACGATGAGACTACTATCCATAAAAGTAAATCAAACCTCAGTGATGAACTATCTCCCAGAATGAAGAGACTACCATCCATTGGAGTAAAATCAAACCTCAACAACGAACTATCTCTCATAATGAAGAGACAAACATCTATCAAAGTAAATCAAACCTAAACAACGAACTATGTCCCATAATTAAGATATTACCATCCATCGGAGTAAATACATCTTCTCTAGGATTGTGATTACACTATTGCGAAATGAATCTTGATTTCATGGGGACATACCAACCCACTCTTACTGAGGGGATAAAGTCTTCACATGAAAAATAAATGCACATTCTCAATCCAGGGCTCATAGCCTATAGGGATACAAATAATATAACTGACGGGACAAAAATTCAAACCAAATACAAACCAGAGTGAAACAGCCAACCAAGACACCATCCCATGAGGAATAAAACTTAAATGAGGATCAAACTCCATCCAGATAATGAGCTGGGTAGGAAGGCTAAATTAAAATTCTTCCATGCGGGATAAATCAATGGGGGAGTTGAAAGGATATACACTTTCTACTTAAGGTTGACGCTCTATTGGAGAGAGGATAACATAAATCTGCAAAGAGGAAAGTATGCCAACAAAAACATCAACCAATGAAAATGAGAAATGAATTTTTATTCAACTATGCATAATGTATGTATGAGTGCATGGATGTTATCATGTATATGATGACAAAACATAATTATTGCACTAGGGATAACCAAACAAAACCAACTTGGGTAAGGACAACATTCGGCTGAATCACATCTAAGATGAAGATTCCATAAGAGAGTAAGCACCAACCGAGGAAACAAAATCCTACTTCAAGGATTAACTTCACTGGGAAGAAATATGGCTTGAGAAATAATCAAAGAAAAATCTAATAACAACAAACCGTTATAATTGTAGGGATATAACACTCTCCTCTAGGCTTCACCGAGGAATATCAAACAGACTTCACTAAAGGAAGACAATGCCACATCGTCTAGACTTCAACTGGGAATCCCGTACTGGCTTCACTAGGGAAAATGAAACCACATATGCTGAGGGGAGCCCAAATACATTATTCAATATCAAGAGTAAAAGTTGTGCAAACATTTCTGGGGAGAAATTATGAAACTTCACAAGGATAATAACTGTGAAGGAAGCATCGTCTTCGCTTCACCCGGGGAATTAATAAGTTAACATAACAACAAGAAGTCAAAATTATGGTGATTTTAAATCAAACTTAAAACTTGGCGAGAGAAAACCCAAAAAGTTTAAAATTGTCTCAATACTTCTTAGAAAAGATATTGCTTTTGTCCGGCTACTTGGGGAGCACACAACAACAACAATGTCATAACTGGAGTGAACAATGCTCTGAAAATAATTCTTCATCAATTGTCAACACACAAAGGGAGAAAGAATAATACAAATGAGAAAGGGCTTCATAACTTTACAATCTTCACTCAATCACAACCTAGATTGGGAAATAATCACATTCATCTAAAGAAATTTGCATCAAGACCTGACTGGGGAATATTGGATAAAGGTATCTAACCACCCAAACCCAAAACCATATAACAATATGGAGAAAAATCTAAATCAAGACTTAACTGGGGAAAATGGGATCACAAACCATAACAATGCACCACATCTCAACTGGTACGAAATCTAACTTACCATGAAAACAATCACAAGTGGACCATGCGCATATCGGAAAGAGTAACTTGGGAGTACTTCTTGGGGAATCTTTTCAAAACTTCAGATTTCTTCCATCCTTGGAATCGCTACATTTGTCCCACTTGAATCACATAATTGAAGTAAAAAGTCATTTTCAAATTATTTTCAAAAACATATTATTATTATTACATCTTTTTGTTTTGAAAATTACTATCAATAATAAATTAAATTTTAGTAAACAGGATAAAATAAGAACTACAAAGAATTGGATAAAGGCTCAAAATTTATTAATATAATGGTAGTCCACAAATGGCATGACCCCATGGATGATTAAAAAGTTTTGGAAAATGGTAAATACATGGAAAACATACATTGAAATACAATGGTCACTATTCTCCCTAACAACATTGAACTCCTGAGCAGAGGCTTCAGTTAAAGTGCGATGAGAATCCGAGAATATTGTTGCTTCAATGATCAAGTTTTCTCTGATGTAGTTACTTGCCATGAAATCCCTAACTTTTTCCTATGTTGCCCTTGCAAGTTTTCAACCTACCGGGAAATTTATTCTGTTTATGTCTCTAACTTTTACATAGACCGCCCTTTCGGGTTTTCATCCTACCGAGATGCTCTTTTTTTCCTAATCCTCCCTTTCAAGTTTTCAACTTAGCGAGTTTTTATTTTATTTCTTTAGGCGAAGTATTTCTTGATTGCGTCAGCATTCATGGGATGTGGGAACTCCTCACCATCCATAGTTTCAAGAATCAACGCACCACCAAAGAAGGATTTCTTGACAACATATGGGGCTTCATAATTGGGAGTCCACTTGCCCATAGAATCAGAGTTAAAAGATACAATCTTTCTGAGCACGAGGTTGCCTTCTCTGAATTCACGAGGCTTGACCTTCTTATCAAAAGCTTTCTTCATTCTTTTCTGATATAACTGACCATGATAAAAGACCGTCATTCTCTTTTCTTTAATCAAATTCAACTGGTCAAACCTGTTCTGGACCCATTCAGCCTCTGACATCTTGGTTTCCATTATTACGCGCAAAAAGGGAATCTCAACCTCAACGGGGAGCACTACTTCCATACCATACAAAAGAGAGAACGGGGTTTCCCATGTTGAAGAGTGGACAAATGAACGAAACCCATGAAAAGGAAAAGGGAGCATCTTATGTCAATCCTTATAAGTAACAACCATCTTATGGATGATCTTCATAATGTTTTTATTAGCAACTTCAACAGCCCCATTCATCTTAGGTCTGTAAGGAGACAAATTGTGATGGACAATTTTGAATTCTTTATAAAGTTATGTCATCATCAGTGATAATCCTACTAGGCACACCATACCGACATATAAGATTGTTCTTGATAAAACGTACTACCACCTGCTTGGTGACATTAGCATATGAAGCTACTTCCACCCACTTGGTGAAGTAATCAGTTTCCACTAAGATGAAACAATGGCCATTCGATTCCTTGGGTTCAATCATTCCAATCATATCAATAACCCATATAGAAAAAGGCCACGGGGAAGAAATAACATCGAGAAACTTTGGAGGCACATGAATCTTGTCAGCATAAATCTAATACTTATGGCACTTCTTCGCAAATTTGTAACAGTAAGATTCCATTGTAAGCCAATAATAACCTACCCTAAGCATCCTATTTTCCATCGAATGTCCATTGGCACAGGTACCAAAGGAACCTTCGTGAATCTCATGCATCAACATGTCTTCTTCGTGTCTATCCACCCATCTGAGCAAGACCATGTCATAATTTCTCTTGTATAACACATCTTCATTAAGGAAAAAGTTACATGCCAACCTTCCCAATGTCTTTCTATCTTTGTTCGACGCACCAACCGAGTATTATTGAGTCTGGAGGAACTGTTTGATATCATAATACCAAGGTTTTTCATCTGACGTTCTCTCTATACTAAACACATGAGACGGTATATCAAGACGTCAAACTGTTATCTGAGGTACATCGTTCCAAGAGTTCACTTGATACATGTAAGCCAAAGTAGCCAAAGCATCTTCCATCTGATTCTCATCTCTGGGAATATGATGGGATTCAACTTTATTGAAGAAAGGTAATTATTATACCCCAATTTTTTCCACTAAGATTTATCATCATCTCATTTTTTATCAATACATCAAAATCACACATTACGGTTGGTTCTCTCTTTCTACTTTATCCCATAATTTAGTTTTCTTTTGAGAGTGTACCAATCACCCTAATTGTGTATCTTGTATACACGTGTCTTATATTTTATGGACCTCTAACCAAAATACAAAAATATGTCTAGTTTATTTTGTTTCTTTTGGAAGACAGGGTTTCAGATCAAGGAGTTCAGGTGATGGTTCTCCGATTAGGGTTATGGTTTGTTCAGAACAAATATGTTTCCCAAAAGCCTATGTTTCAGAGTGGTGATCTATAATCTTAGGTCACGCTATCCTCAAGCTTCATTCATCATGGTTAAGGCGAGTTTGGTGGCTTAATACTCAAGACTCTTCGAGTTACGTCATCTATTTATTTCCATGCCTTCTTTGACGAGTAATCTTAAATTCTGACAAGTGTGAACATGGTTTCATCATAATTTCATCATCTTAAGTTCAAATGTGATTAAGAATGACTTGGGTTATGGAAAAAGATAAATCTGTAGGTGGATTCAAAGTTGGTTGACTAAAAGTCAATGTTTGCAAGTTTTAGTTCAAATGATCATAATTTCTTCATTGTTCAGTATTTTTGAGTGATTCTCCGAGTATATGAATATCCTTGACATCATCTCCGATTTCTCTTTTCAAGTCGAGAGCTAATTATGTGTAGAAGGCCATCAAAAGTTCGAATACATTAGAGGTCGTTTTAAGGACTTTGACCTATTTTCAAGTACCGGTCATTCAAATTGCAAGGATTGTAAATCTTTCGATTTCCATTGTTTGGGGATGATCCCTTTTGCACAATACTCTCCGTGAGGTCGTCTACAAATTTTCTTTAAGGGTTAAGGTCGAATTGTGTTTAGAAGGTTATGAAATTTATTGAAACCTTATAGGTCATTTCGACTTAGGTTGATTTTGATCTCTAAATTCAATTCATACCATAATTACTACGTTGAGGTCATTCTTTGTCAAATGGGATTTTTGAATAATCATGGATTGATTGAAACATTTCAAGTCATTTTTTTGGGTTCTTCACCTCTAATTTCAAATCATATCATTATTATATCTTTAGGGCACTGATTCTTCTTTTGAAGGATTTGGGATGGGTCATTATTTATGTTTAGCATAAGTAGCTTGAATTAGAGTTCAACTTTGATTAAAGTCCCTTTTTTTTAAATACATTTTTGGTCTTCAAAGTTTTCACATGATCACATTTACCATTGCTTCATGTTCAAATCCAAATTACATGTTCTATTCATTACCATTTATGGTTCAAGTATGTTTGCAAACTCTAAGTATGTTTAATTTGAAACCTTTGATCCAATAACCTTGAGGTTCATTGTTAGGTGGTTTTAATCTTATCAATCCTCTAATGAACCTTCATAAGTTTTGGTCTAAGTGAATCATTTAAACATTGTTGATCATATGTTGTCGCTTTGAGAACTTGAAATGAATGATATACTTTACAAAAAGCAAATGATACTTGTTATTGAGAAGCTTTGATTTTATCAATCTTCTAATGAGTTTTCAAATGCATGTTTCAAGATGGTCATTCAACTAACCTCTAACTTCTAACTCACTAACAATTAACTTTTACTTTTTGCTTTTACTTTATGCCCCGTATTCTATGCCTTTACTTTTACGCACCATTTACCTTAACATTTACAACTTTATGCTTTCTTCATCTTTGCTCACTTGAGCTTTTATTTTCTTTTTGAAGACACTTAATAACAAAATTGAACAATAAAAGCTTTAAGGTTATATGGAATATTTGGTTACTATCCTCTCCATTTGTTTACAATAAAGCCAAAAAAATGTGGACCATCGGATCATTGTCAAAATGTTTTAGTAAGTAGATCCAAGGGATCTGACACGCTGTGCATGATATGGTCACTACTAGAAATCACACCAAATCTTTTTTTAAATCAGATTTTAATAAAATTAAAAGAAAAAATGTGATCCATTGGATGAAAGTCAAAATGCGTTAGTAAACAGATCCAATGGACCTGGCGCGCTGTGCATATCATGGACCCTCAGCCAAAACACGCTGAATTAAAAAACAAATAATCAATGAAAACAAAACAAATATCCAGCGTTCATTGGTTGAAGAACGACACGTAGGTCATCTTCAACCTCCGGACACCATGCGTGTGGGATTTTCTGAGATTCTTCAAACGTAAACGTTAGAAGCTCAGACTAATATCATTAGATCCGTCTCTCCAAGACGATCCTAACCTCACCCTCGAAAAAAATTTATATAAACTGAGCAAAGAAAAAAGTGTAGAAAACAAATATAATAGCGAGCACTTTATGTTGGAATTTCTCACTCAATTCAGAAGGATGAGTAGAGTAGAATAGGCTTTTATTTGAAACGATTTGGTTCAAAAAACTACCTGAACGAAGCTCACAAAAATATCTATGAAAGTGAACTTCTAAAACTAATAATATGGCTCAATTTTCTTGGTTTAAGTGTTGAAGAGTTTATATGTTTATGGAGGATGATGAATATGTAAAGAAATTATGAAGAGAGAGCTTGAAATTGTGAAATAGAATTTCAAATTTCTGAGTTGCGAATGATCTTTGGCAGGGTGTATTTGGATTTCAAAGCTTGTGTAAATGAGTGCAATATGGTTATATATTTATAGGGAAGTGAATGGGAATGAGAATTGGAAGAATTAGTGGAGTTTTGAGGGAAATCGTGAGAGGTCATGGACATGAGAAACGTGTGACTTCATATGCATCAAAACTCACTCAAACCTTGTGTTTTAAGGCTCTAATCCATTTTGGTAAGTTGGTTAAACATGTTTAGATAAAAAACGCGTGCTAATTTGGTGTTTATAAGATACATTATGGATTTCAAATTCTGACTTTGGAGTAAAATTCAGTTTCAAGGTACCAACTTTAAATCCATGGTTTTCAGACCTCAAGAGGTCTTAGGGCATAATTCTTGAAGCATTTGAAAGATTAGAGTAGGTAAAAAATGATTAGCATCAGTACTCATGACTGGAAACCAATGAATTCTTCAGAGTAAAATGAATCTCAATGATGAACTATCACCCATAATGAAGAGACTACCATCCATCGGAAAAATATCTCAACAACGAACTATCTCCCATAATGAAAAGACTACCATTCATCGGAGTAACAAATCTCAACAAAGAACTATCTCCCATAATGACGAGACTACCATTCATTGGAGTACAAATCTCAACAATAAACTATCTCCCATAATGACGAGACAACCATTCATTGGAGTAACAAAAATCTCAACAACGTACTATCTCCCATAATGACGAGACTACCATTCATTAGAGTAACAAATCTCAACAACTAACTATCTCCCATAATGACGAGCCTATTATTCATCGGAGTAAAAAATCTCAACAACGAACTATCTCCCATAATGACGAGACTACCATACATCGGATAACAAATATCAATAATAAACTATCTCCCATAATGACGAGAATACAATTCATCGGAGTGCCAAATCTCAACGAACTATATCCCATAATGACAAGACTACCGTTCATCGGAGTAATAAATCTCAACAACGAACTAGCTCCCATAATGACGAGACTACCATCCATTGGAGTAGAAAATCTCAACAACGAACTATCTTCCATAATGACGAGACTACCATCAATTGGAGTAACAAATCTCAACAACAAACTATCTCCCATAATGACGAGACTACCATTCATGGGAGTAATAAATCTCCACAAGAAACTAACTCCTATAATGACGAGACTACCATTCATCGGAGTAACAAATATCAACAATGAACTATCTCCAATAATGACGAGACTACCATTCATCGAAGTTACAAATCTCAACAACGAACTATCTCCCAAAATAACGACACTACCATTCATCGGAGTAACAAAAATCTCAACAAAGAACTATATCCCATAATGATGAGACTACCATTCATTAGAGTAACAAATCTCAACAACAAATTATCTCCCATAATGACGAGACTACCATTCATCAGAGTAACAAATCTCAACAACAAAGTATCTCCCATAATGACGAGACTACCATTCATCGGAGTAACAAATCTCAACAATGAACTATCTCCCATAATGACGAGACTAACATCCATTGGAGGAACATATCTCAACAACGAACTATCTTCCATAATGACGAGACTATCATCCATTAGAGTAACAAAAATAAATCATCTCGGGGAACTAACAGACTTACTGGGGAAGTACAGGTTACTCAAATAAAGATACCACCACTTGCCACTATGAGAAAGAAATACAATAATGCTGCTGGGAAATGAATCTTGGCTTCTCTGGGGATATGCCAACACAGTCCTGCTGAGGAGATAAATTCTTCTTGTGCAAAATAAATGGATACTCTCAAACCAGGTCTCAAAGCCTGCAGAAAATATAATAAAAATGTTTATGGTGACTATAGATCTAAACCAGAAATAAACCGGAGTGAAACAGTCAATCAAAACAGCACCTAAATGAGAAATAAACTCAAAAGGGAAACATGGACCTAACCAGACAATGAGCTGGATAGGAAGGCTAAAGTAAAATTCTTCCACAAGGGATAACTCAGCGGGGAAATTGAAAGAATATACACTTTCTGCTTAAGGTTGACACTTTATTGGATAGAGGGTAACATAACTCTGCAAAATAGGGTAATATGCCAACAAAAACATCAATGAATGTAAGTGAGCAATGAACTTTAATTCAGCTATGCATGATGTATGTATGAATGTATGAATGTTATTATGTATATGCTGACAAAACAGACACACAACATTGGGAATAACCAGACAAAACCAGCTTGGGTAAAGTCAACACTCAGCTAAATCACATCCAGGATGAAAATTTATTAAGAAAGTAAACACCAACTGAGGAAACAATTTCCTATTTCACGACTTAACTCCTCTCGGAAGAAACATAATCCAAAAATAATCAAGTCAAAACAATAAATCAAAATAGATACGTGGATATAACATCCTCATCCAGGCTTCACCGGGGAACATCACACAAACTTCAATAGGGAAAGCAATGTCTCGATGTGTAGACTTCCACTGGAGATTACAATAATGACTTCATTAGGGCAAATGAAAACCACATCGTTGAGATATTAATTGGGGATCTCGTGCTGATTTCATTGGGGAAGACAATACCACATTGTTGAGGGGAGCCCAAAATGCATTCTTCAATACTAAGAGTGATGATTACACAAACATCCCTGGGGAGAAATTATGAAACCACATGGGGATAACAACTTTCAGAGAGAAACATTATCTAGGCTTTACTTGGGGATTTAAGAAGTCAAACAATACAACAAGAAATCAAAATTATGGGGATTTTAAGTCAAACCCAGCACTTGGCGGGAGAAAACCCAAAAAGTTTACAACTGTTTCAACACTTCTTAGAAAAGATAATGCCCTTGTCTAGTTTCCTGGGAAACAAACAACAAAAATAATGTCATCACTGCAAAGAGCGATGTTTTACAAATGATTCCACCTCAGCACACAAAGGGAGAAGGGACTTTCTTCGTATGAGCGAAGACCTTACTAGGGAATCTGGGATAGAGGATTCAGACCATGCAAAACCCGAAATCAAAAATAATCAACCTGGAGAAAAACTGAACCAAGACTTGACTGAGGAAAATGGGATTACAAATCCAACACCGCACCACACATCAATTGGTATCATCTCCACTATTTGAGAAACACAAGAAGATCAAGTGCAAGAGTGTCCTGGGAGAACATTCCTGGGGAATATTCATTTCCAAAATTTCAAAGTTTGTCCGTCCTCGGAATCACTATTTTGTTTTTCTTGAATCATAAAATCTAAAAGTAAAAAGTAATTTGTAAGTTCTTTTCAAAAATAATTTTATTGTTAAATCTCTTTGTTTTGAAATTTTTTATCAATAATAAATGGAAGCTTTGCAAACAGAATAAAATAGGAATTGCAAAGAATTGGATAAAAGCTCAAACCTTATTAATATAATGGTACTATGCGAATTGCGAGACCCCGTAGATGATTACAAAGTTTGGAAAATGATAATATATTGGAAAATATACATTGAAATACAATGACCATTATTCTCCCTAACAACTTTGAATTCCTTAGCAGCGACTTCCATTGAAGTGTGGTAAGGATCCAAGAAGATTGTTGCTTAAATGATCAAGTCTTGTATGACGTAGTTACTTGCCCAGAAATCCCTAACTTTTTCCTAGGTTATCCTTGTGGGTTTTCAACCTAGAGAGAACAATTTATTCTGTTTGTGTCTCTTATATTTTCCTAGACCGTCCGTTCGGGTTTTCAACCTAACGGGACGCTCTTTTTTGCCTAAGTTGCCCTTTCGAGTTATCGACTTAGTGACCCGCTCTTTTATTTCTTTAGGAAAAGTATTTCTTGATTGCGTCAGCATTCATAGGACGTGGGAGATCCTCGCCATCCATAGTTTCAAGAATCGGATCATCATCTTCATTCTCTTCTAGTATAACTAGCCATGACACAAGGTTTTCATTCTCTATTCTTTAATCTTATTCAATTGGTCAAACCTGTTCTGGACCCATTTAACCTCTGATAATTTGGTTTCCATTATCACACGTAAATAGAGAATCTCAACCCCAATAGGGAGCACTACCTCCATACCATACATAAGAGAGAACGGGGTTGCCTCTTCGAAGTGCAGACAAATGTACAATACCCATGCAAAGCCAAAGGGGGAATATCATGCCAATATTTATAGGTAACAAATATTTTCTGGTTGATCTTCTTGATATTTTTATTAGCAGCTTCAACAGCCCCATTCATCTTTGGCTTATAAGGATATGAATTGTTATCGACAATCTTGAATTATTCACAAAGTTCTATCATTATCTTGTTATTAAGATTCGAGCCATTGTCGGTGATAATCCTGCTTGGCACCCCATACCGACATATAAGAATGTTCTTGATAAAGCGTACTACCAATTGCTTGGTAACATAAGCATATGAAGTTGTTTCCACCCATTTGGTGAAGTAGTATATTTCCACCAAGATAAAGCGATGTCTGTTTGATGCCTTGGGTTCAATCATTCTAGTCATTTCAATACCTCACATAGAGAAAGGCCACGGGTAAGAAATAACATCGAGAAGTGTCGGAGGCACATGAATTTTTTCAGCGTAAATCTGGAACTTATGACACTTCTTTGCAAATTTGTAACAGTCAGATTCCATTGTCAGCCAATAGTAACCTGCCCTAAGCATCTTCTTTGCCATCGAATGTCCATTGGGATGGGTACCAAAGGAACCTTCATGGATTTCATGCATTAACATGTCTGCTTCGTGTCTATCCACGCATCTGAGCAAGACCGTGTCATAATTTCTTTTGTATATCAAATCTTCATTTAGGAAAAATCTTCCTGCCAACTTTCTCAATGTCTTTCTATCTTTATTTTACGCACTAGCCGAGTATTCCCGAGTCTGGAGAAAATGCTTGATATCATAATACCAAGGTTTTTCGTCTGACGTTCCCCATGTTGCAAACATATGATCTGGTGTATCCAAACGTCGAACTATGATATGAGGAACATTTTTCCAAGTATTTGCTTGATACATAGAAGCCAAAGTGGCTAAATCATCTTCCATATGATTCTCATCTCTGGGAATATGATGGAATTCAACTTTATTAAAGAAAGGTAATAATCTTCTAGCATAGTTTTTGTTTGGAGTCAAGCCAACATGACGAGTATCTCATTCTACTTTAATCTGATTTATTACTAAAGCTGAATCCCCATATATTTAGAATTTTGATTCTGAGATGTATAGCCTCTTCAAGACCCATAATACAAGCTTCATACTCTGCCATGTTATTGGTACAATCAAATGCCAATCTTACAATAAAATGGATATGCGACTGTAATACATTGGGAGAACTGACTTGAGGTTTTGTGTTTTAACAAAAATGTTGCGGATAGCAAGAGTCACCAAAAACTTTTATTTTATCCAATAAAGGGAGGGTGAAAATAACAGGAAAGACCTCTCGGAAATTTCTTTAGTTTCGGGGATGTAGCGGTGGAAATGTTTAAGACTAAGCCATTGGATTGACTAGACTTATATAGATCAAAATAAAAATTGTCACCGCGCTTTATTGTTTCCAAAGGAATGGGAAAAGAGCGAGTAACACAAAAAGAGGGGTAAAGATTAAAGGTAAGGGGGTTGGTTATGCCAAGGGAAGGTATTAGCACCCTAAACATATACGGTACTCCACAGGAACCTCTTTGAAAAATCTGTATATTTCGGCTATAAAATGTTGTATGAAAAATGGATGGTGGAGATGAGGAAAAAAAATATATATATATATATATATATATATATATATATATATATATATATTTAATGAGTTTTTCACCCTCTGCGATTGCGAACATTTAGTGCCTGCGTACCACCTTTCATGCAATAGAGGATCAGGGTACATGTAGTTCACCTTTAAAAATTTTAAAACACAAGTGTGTTGGTTAATTTTATGAGATAAGACATCCTCGTCGTTGTCCGTGTGGAAAACCTACTCACTACCCACAATTATGTGAAAGGAAAATTTGCATCATCTCAAATTGGAGGATATGGGTGGATTTTAAAATCAACAATGCCTCACTTAACACCCAAGTGGAAAATATCTTTCTTTACTACATATTGTAGAAGTATAGTTGTTTTCATCACTACAAGGATTGATAAGATGGTTTGAAATGAGATTGATTGACTTTTAGTCTTCTCACAGAAAATGTCAAGGTATTATTAGATTGATTGAAGTTTATTTGTGGAAATGTTTTGAAGATGCATGGACATAAGTCCAAGTTTATTATCAAAATGGTTCAAGTTTTTAAAAACAATAAGAGTTTTCAAAAGGAGGGAGAAGATTTTTGAAATTAAAAAAGATGGGAGGAGAAGAAGAGACTATCCTAAAGCATAAGGTAAAAGAAAGGGAAGAGAACCATCCAACCAACAAGAAGCCAATACTTGACATTATGAGTCAAGATAGAATTCCCATCCCTTGGAATAAAACCAAATAAACAAAGATACTAGATCTCTTGAGAGAACCAAACTTTAAGTGTATTAAGTCTTCTCAAAAATTGGGCAGAGTAACAGTTGTATACAGGTGAATTTCAGATTACGAGCAAAGTATGTAATCACAATAACCTGCACACAAAACAAACAAACAACCCAATGTCTTGAGGTAAACCTCAAGAACTCTAGTCAAAATATCAATTAAGGTTACAAGGTCTTCAACATAGGCCAAGGTCTCTAATCCTAAGTCCAAGAAGTCCAATGCTCCACAATGCCAAGGATTGTAACCAAATAAACCAAGAATCATTAAAGCCTTTTATGGTTTATGATGATTATTAGGTGTCTTGAAAAAAAGAGAAGAAAAGCTCAAGTGAGCAAAAATAAAAATTACATGAAATATAATGCTTAAAGTAAGTCGTACATAAAGCATAAAAAATAAAAGCATAAAAAAAAGTCAATTGTTAGTAATTAGTGGTTAGTTGGATGACCATCTTGAAACTTGCATTTGGAACTCATTAGAGGATTGGTAGAACCAAATCCTCTTAACAACAAGTTGAATTTGCTTTTTGTCAAGTATATCATATATTTTGGAATCCCCAAAAGTATCATTGAATGATCAATGATGTTTAAGTGATCCGCATTGACCAAAAGTGTTGTAGATCTATTAGAGGATTGGTAAGACTAAAGCCTCCACACAATGAATCTCAAGGTTATTCGATCAAAGAGATCAAATTAACATACTTGGGCTTGCAAACATAGGTTTGGGCCACGAATGATCATTTATCCGAATCGGGACAAATTTTAGTGCTATGTTAAGCAATTATAAGTGGACTTATATAGAAGTCGCACCTTTTTTGAGTCCGGTCAATAGCAATCTATGCACCATTTGTTTTGAGACATGATATAGAGATCATGCTCCAACAACACTTAGTGCAATAAGAAAGGGATGAGATGAAGAGGGGTGGGGAAGAATGTACAAACCACATTTGAATTAAATTTTAATCAAACTATTATTAAAATCATTCATCCATTTTTATGGAGTTAAACTCAACACCATGGATCCAATGATGTTAACAAAGTTCATGATCAAAAATTCAACCCAAGATCAGCCAGAAAATAATCACAAAATGACATTGCATTTAATATATATATATATATATATATATATATATATATATATATATATATATATATATATATATATATATATATATATATATATATATATATATATATATATATATATATATATATATATATATATATATATATATATATATATATTAAAAAAATGTTTTAAAATATTAAATGAAATCAGAAATGAACTAAAATATTTTTATAAAATTTTAGGTAACTTTTTAAAGTCAGAAACTATTTTTTTAAATTAAAAGAAATGGGTAAAATAAACCAAAAATGCTAAAAAAAATAACAAATTTAGAAATAAAAAATAAATGAGGTCACCAATATTTGTCACAATATCATTGGATCATTCCATATTTTTTTATGAATTAAAAAATAACTAAAAGTATTTTTAAACATTTAAAACAATTCAAATAAAGTGAAAATTTAGAAAAAATACCAAATCACAATAAAATTGTGAAAAAGTAAAAATCAGAAAGAGAAAAATCAAAAATATTTTTCATAATTTTTTCAGATTTTTTGGACTAAAATTGAATTTTGTATGATTTTTTGAAGTTTAAAACAATTAAAAATAAAAATAAGAAAATAAAAAAAATACCAAAAAGATGTGGACCAATGGATGATAGTCAAAATGCATTAGTAATCAAATCCAAGGGATCCGGCGTGCTATTCATATCATGTTCATTAGTGAATAAAGCATAGAATCAAATATAAATCAGATTTTTTATAATTGTAAATGGCACGCCATCATTGGTTGGAAGATGACACATTGGTCATCTTCAACCTCCAGCCAATGTGAATTGCAAGTCTCTTAAACTGTAAAATCAGAAGCTCAGACCTATGCCATTCATTTCGTCTCTTCAAGACGAAGACAACCACACTTTCGCGATAAATTTATATAAATTGTAGCTCAAGCAATTTGGAAAGAAAGTTTTGAAAAGGGAGTTGAAAATTCATGGTCAAAACGTGTTTCAAGATAAAGGCAAGTGTTGCAACTAGAACCAGGGAAATCAGAGCTTCACAATGATATCAAAGTTTGGATGAATTGATGGAGAAATCTACATATTAAAGTTGAGTTACAGAGCTCTGAAACTGGACTTACGATTCTTGAAGGTAATTGTATGGTTAGATTCAGGGAATATCAACGAAGGTGAATTGATAAAAAAATTGGATTGAAAAAGGCTTCAACACTGATTTCGAAGTTACAGAAAAAGTGAGTTATGGAGCAAGTTAGGCAGGGTGATTTTGGTTGTTCAACCTTGAGAAAACGAATGGGATAGCTCATGTATTTATATGAGAGGAAAATGAGATCAAAAGGAAGAGTGAATGATGCATTTTGGAGGGATTTCATGTGGGTCTGATACATGAGCAAAGTGTGACTTGTTTAACATCAAAAGTCAACCAAATCATGCCTTTCATGATGCTAAACATCTTTGGGAAGCCGTTAAACATGATTAGAAGCAAAAACGCGTGAAAAAATGTGATTAGAAGCCAAAAAAAGGATTTCAAAATCTGACTTGTGATGAAAATTCAGTTTCAAGTTACCAAATTCAAATCAATGGCATTTTCAGCACAAGGGGTCTTAGGGCATGATTCTTGATGCTTTAGAAAGATGAGCTTACAAGCTTTGCAATGGAAAAAGAATGGGATCAAATGGATGTTTGAGCTGAAAGTTGCAATGAGTCAAAGTTTGGAAAAAGAGGTTGACTTTCAATACTTAGAAATACTTCAAGTTTTTTCTTCAAAAGTGACCTATAATATTTTGCATCCAAACATGGCATTCCTCTTGGAATTTGCCCTTGACCAAAAAAGATGGCATGAAATAGACCTCTTGAATGATATTTTGAAACTCGAATCATTCAAAATATCCAAAAATTGAGAGAGTTATGAATTGTTGAAATTGGCAAAAAATCATGAAATGACCTATAATCTTTTGTATCCTTAGGGCATATTCCATCCATTTTCTCACTTTGTACATAAAATAAGTCTTAAAGTTCACATTTTCAAGATCATTATGGAAAAAGAATGGGTTCAAGGTGATAAAAATTGACCAAGTTATGATCATTTGAAGTTATACATGGGAGATTAAGGGTTCATCTGGAGGACCGGTAATCTTTCTTCATCATCAGGTTTCTTCCACATGAAAACTCCTTGAAACTTTTGAAGTGATTTGTTAATAACCCTTCAAAGAGAAGGATGTCTTTGAATCACTCAAAAATTCCAAAACATGAGCAAGATATACTTATTTGAAGTTCAAAACCCTAGCTCCTAGATCAAGAAAAATTCTTTGAGGAACTTTGTCAATTTTGAACCACCTTCTTGTACCAAAACTTTTTCTTTGAAAATAGAAGTTATTGAGGATGATAATGAGAACTCATAGTCACCAAAACCACTTCCATATCTTGAGAGTTGAGAGAAATATGCACTTGTAACCAATGGGAACAAAGCCTTGTCCAAACATGACAACTTCTTCAATATACCCCTTGTACCTTGGAATCAATCTTGATAACTTTGAAATGTGGTGAACCAAGATAAATCTTGCCATGCCAAAACTTCTTCAGGAACCCATGGATAAGCTTGCTAGGTCACATTGCCTTTACCTACATTATTAACAAGTAGGACAAACCAACATTGCATTTTATTAATTAAAAGGAAAGTCAAAACAAAACATGAATGATCATAAAAGAAAAACAAGTCAAGGTTCTTGGTGATTCCTCATAGAGCAAAGGTAAAGATAGGGAGGAGAACCAAAATCCCTAATGTGACCTTGTTGTGATTGAATCAATGTGGTATGATGACGGGATCTTAGGGGGAAAAATTGGGGTACAATCGCTTCCCTTATTTAAGTTTCTTCTATTCGGAGATACAAAGGTTAAAAATCTTCGTGTCGACGTGATCGAAGATACTTAAATATAAAACAAACCTTATTTTTGGCCCTAAGATGCCATGCAATGATTATGGCTATGAATGCATGCGAACAACTTCAAAGGGACACAAAACACCACTGGGGATTTAGCAAAGGAAACAAGAATCAAATGGAAACCCAACCAGGAAAATAAATCACTAGTGAATCAAAAAGACTTGACTCATAGAGGATGGTAAAAAGGTCAAAGGATACACCAACTTTTACTTAAGGCAATACTACCAACGTTCACTGAGGATAGAAAGAGAAAAGAATAACAACACTGACGTTTACTGACAGTGAGCTACCAACATTCATGGAAGGTAGATAGACAAACATCGAAGTTCACTGCCGATGATCTACCAACTTTCACTGAAGGTAGTAAGAGAAAATATCATAACATTGTCGTTCACTGAAGGTAGCAAAAAGATAACAATCACCATATTTCACTGATGGTGACCTACCGACTTTCACTGAAGATAGTAAGAGAAAATATCATAACATCACCGTTCACTGATGATGAACTACCAACGTTCATTGAAGGTAGAAAAAAGATAACAATCACCAACCTTCACTGGTGGTGATCTACCAACTTTCACTGAAGGTAGTAAGTGAAAATATCATAACATCGTTGTTCACTGACGATGAACTACCAACGTTCACTGAGGGTAGAAAATAGATAACAATCACCAAATTTCACTAAGGGTGACCTACCGACTTTCACTGAAGGTAGTAAGAGAAAATATCATAGCATCTCCGTTAACTGACGATGAAATACCAACGTTCATTGAGGGTAGAAAAAAGATAACAAGTTTACCCGAAATTTTGGCGTTTCACATAGAACGGGTCTCAACTTCTTCTTTAATCAAGTCATTCCGCCTGGAAAAGGTAATGTATAAGTTGTCTCAAGTAAAGAGACTACCACTTGCAAAGATCTCACAATGAATTGTCTCTGCGATATCGAAAATACTTTCCATCCACTGGAGTAATTTGACAATGAATTGCAAAATAACCACTCATAGAGAAGATAAAAAAATAGTAACGCTGACTTTTACAGGGAAGTATAAGTTGCTCAAATAAAGAGACCTGTTATTTGCTGTTATAGGAAGGGTTGTAAAAATGACTTTCTGGGGAAAGCGATATGGCTTTGTGGGGGAATGAATCCCTACTTCTTGGGGAAATGCCAATATATTCTTGCCGAGGAGATAAAAGTTTTCTCATGCCAAGATAAATTCATATTCTCAAACCAATGATTGAAGCTTGCAGAAATCCAAAGTAATAATATTGCTGAGGATCAAAGATTCAAACCAGAAATAAACTGGAGTAAAACAGTCAATCAAAATACAATCTTTTGAAAAATAAATTCAAGAGGGAAACCCAATCTATCCAGAAAAAGACCTGTACAAGAAGGCTAAAGCAAAAATCTTCCACGAGGGACAACTCTGTAGGGAAATTGAAAGAATATACACTTTCCGCTTAAGGCCGACACTCTATTGGAGAGAGGACAAAACAACTCTGCAAAATAGGGTAATATGTCAACAAAATATTAAAGAATGTGAATGAACAGTGATTTACTAAATTTAACTATGTATGACGTGCGTATAAATGTTTGAGTGTTATCATGTATCTGCTGACAAAACAAACATATAACACTGTGAGTAACCATATCAAACCAACTCGGTCAGAAACAACACTCGGCTAAATCACATCCAAGATGAACATTCCGTGAGAAAATAAACACCAAGAGAGGAAACAAAGTTCTATTTCGCGGCTTAACTTCACTAGGATGGAAAATAATCCAAAAATAATCAAATCATAACAACAAAAGCAGTATAGATACAGGGGTATAACATTCTTCTTTGGGCTTCACCAGGGAATAGTACTCAGACTTTAATGCGGAAGCGAATGTTTTCACGGTCCGTATTTCTACTAGGGATACAATACTGATTTCAAACAAGGCAGATGGAAACCATATTGGAAAAACATCCACTGAGGATTTCGAGTTGACTTTATCGGGGAACATCATACAGACTTCACTAGAGGAGATAACGCCTCATCACCGAGACATCAACTAGGGACCTCATGTTGATTTCATTAGGGAGGCCAACACTGTTAGAACAAAGTTTGAATCTACTACCCTAAGTCAAAGTTTTGATGATAAGAAAATGCTAGATTAAATAAATTGTATAAATCATATGAGACATATATGCTACCTAAAAATTATATTGTGCATTTACAGAAACTCTGATGGATATCAGCATAAGAATGTCAACATCAGCATCAGAAGATAGAATATCATATGCCAGCATCAGAAGATCAAAGCATGTGCTTACGCTGAAGCTTAATGAACAGATCTGCGCTTAACTACTCTAAACTCTGATCAAGACCAAAACAATATCATCAGCGCCTAGAAGCGTCAGAATAAGCCAAAGCAAATAACGTGCTGAATTCACAACGGTGTTGTGCATTCAAGACACTTTATTACCTACGGCTTTATTCCAAAGACAAAGATCTTCTCAATATGGAAAGAACGTAATGGGCATTGAAATGGAATAATTGACTACAACGTATCTTTTCCAAAGGCTATATAAACAAGACAGTGAGAAATGAATTGGCTAATGCTCTACAACTCCTTACACGCCTAAAGCAAATCATCTTCATCCTCACTCATACAAATTGCTATATCTCTCAAATTGCTTACTCCATAGTTATAGCATCCTAGTTTCACATAAGCTTAATTTGTGTATTATCACAATTGTGATATAGAGTTTTTGTAGAAAACATTCAACACACATAGTATTCATTTATCTGTAAGAAATAATTTCCTTGAGAAACCGGTCTGTGGTTTAGACTCAAGAAGGCTTTAGCAGTTGTTAAAGCAGTTGTAATATTCAGTTGAATATAGTGGATTAAGACCCCGTTGGAGAGAGGCGAAATCACCTTGACGGGTGGACTGGAGTAGTTTGAGATCAAACGAACCAGGATAAAAATAATGTGTTGTCTGCATTTGATTTCAAGTTTTACAATTCAACCCCCCTTCTTGTGTTTTTCACTTCTTCAATTGGCATCAGAGCACCTAGTTATGAGCTAATACACTTAACCATGTCAGTACAAGATCCAGCGTCAGAAAAACACAAATGGCAGGAACATATCAACACACCAGCAATGACAACAATGAAGATATAGACAGATTCAGCGGCAAACTTCTAGTCTTTGATGGAGAGAATTTTGATTACTGGAAAGACAGAATTGAAAGCTTCTTTCTGGCACATGATGCTGATCTGTGGGACATGGTGACAGATGGATACACGCACCCAGTGAATGCAAGTGGTCAGAAGATTGACCGGAAGGCAATGTCTGATCAACAAAAGAGTGACTTCAAAAATCATCACAAGGCCAGAACTATTCTTCTCAGCGCCATCTCTTACGCTGAATATGAAAAGATATCCAACAGAGACACTGCAAAGAACATGTTTGACTCTCTCATAATGACGCATGAAGGCAACATTCAGGTCAAAAAAACTAAAGCTCTTGCGCTCATTCAGAAGTATGAGGCATTCAAAATGGAAGATAGTGAATCAATTGAAACGATGTTCTCGAGATTTCAAATTGTGGTGGCTGGTCTCAAAGTTCTGAACAAAGGGTATTCTACTACTGATCATGTCAAGAAGATCATCAGAAGCTTGCCAAAATAGTGGAGGCCAATGGTTACAGCACTGAAGCTAGCTAAAGATCTCAACAAAATCTCTCTGGAGGAACTTATCATCTCCCTCCGAAGTCACGGGATAGAGCTAGAAGCTGATGATCCTCAGAAGCAAGGTAAGCCTTTAGCTTTAAAATCTAACAGAAAATATGACTCCAAAGTTTTGCAGGTTGTTGAAGAAACCTCTGATGGGTCCTCATCAGAAGAAGACGAACTTTCCCTCCTCTCCAGAAGAGTGAACCAACTATGGAAGCAGAGGGAAAGAAAGTTCAGGAATACCAGAAGATCCGATCAGAACGAGTCCTCCTCCAGATACAGAAGGTCAGACTCCTCCTCTGGATACAGAAGATCTGAAGGCTCTTCAGGAAGTAGAAAGCCAAACACCAAGGACATCAGCTGCTATGAATGCAACGAGCAAGGACACTACAAGAGTGACTGTCTAAAGCTTCAGAGGGAAAAGCCCAAAAAGAAGGTTGGAAGGGAAAAGAAGAAGAGTCTCATGGCTACATGGGATGACTCTGACTCGTCTGAAGCTGACTCAGAATCAGATGATGAGAGAGCAAACATAGCTCTTATGGCTAACTTATCAGAAGACAGTGAAGCTTCTGAATCAGACTCTGGATTAGACACCGAAGAGGTATTCCCTGACTTTGCAATTAATTTTACTAAGGCTGAACTTGCTGAAAGCCTTAACGAAATTCTGGAAAGATATCAGCAGATCAGAGTTAAATTCAGAAACCTGAAAAGGAATCTTGATTATGACTCTGATAAAACTGAGAGTCTTAAATTGGAAAATTCTGAGTTGAAAAATAAAATTTCAAAATTAGAAAATCTTTTACAAAACTCTCAGAAGGAAACAATTTCTAAAACTCCCAGCAGCGCTGATGAGATCATCAAGGAGTATGAGGACAGCTTTCAGAAGTTCCTTGCTAAAAGCATAGATGGAAGCAAAATGGCTTCAATGATCTATGGAGTTAGCAGAAACGGCCGAAAGGGAATAGGATACCAAGGTAAGGTACCTACACCAAAGAATGCCATGGATCTAATTATTAAACGCACTCCTCTGAATTCACACTTTGTGTATGGTCACACACATGACATTAAATATACTAGTAGTAATTACTCTGTGAAACCAAAATTCAACCAGAGTTTTGGTAAAGCTAACAAATCAGGACCCAAGAAAATGTGGGTACCTAAGGATAAAATAATACATGTTGCAGATATCTTTAGAAGCAAATCAGAAACACCAGTCATGGTACCTGGACTCTGGCTGCTCATGACACATGACAGGAAGAAGGCATATGTTCCAAAGCCTAGAACTTAAGCCTGGAGGCCACGTAGGCTTTAGAGGCAATCAGAGGGGAAAGATCATTGGCTCTGGAACAGTAGGTAATAGAAATATTCCCTCTATAAATAATGTTCTATTAGTAGATGGATTAATGCATAATCTATTATCCATAAGTCAATTAAGTGATAACGGTTATGATATAATATTTAATCAAAAATCATGTAAAGCTGTTAGTCAGAAAGATGGGACTATCCTATTTAATGGAAAGAGGAAAAACAACATTTATAAAGTCAAACTTTCTGAACTGAAAAGTCAGAATGTAAAGTGTCTTCTGTCTGTTAACAATGAGCAATGGATCTGGCACAGAAGATTGGGGCATGTTAGTATGAGAAGAATATCTCAGATTAACAAACTCAATCTGGTCAGAGGACTTCCTAATCTGAAGTTCAATTCAGATGCTCTGTGTGAAGCATGTCAGAAAGGAAAGTTTGCAAAACCTGCTTTCAAATCTAAAAACATTGTTTCCACCTCTAAGCCATTAGAACTTCTACACATTGACTTATTTGGACCAGTTAAAACTACTTCAGTCAGTGGCAAGAAGTACGGGTTAGTAATCGTAGATGACTATAGCAGATGGACATGGGTAAAGTTCTTAACACACAAGGACGAGTCACACTCTGTGTTTGTCACCTTCTGTAACCAAGTTCAGAATGAAAAGGATCTTAGAATCGTTAAAGTTAGAAGTGATCATGGTGGAGAATTTGAAAACAAAGATTTTGAGTCATTCTTTAATGACAGAGGCATTCTGCATGATTTCTCTTGTCCTAGAACTCCCCAGCAAAATGGAGTTGTAGAACAAAAGAACAGAACATTGCAAGAAATGGCCAGAACCATGATCAATGAGACAAACGTTGCTAAGATCTTTTGGGCAGAGGCAATAAACACAGCGTGCTACATTCAGAATATAATCTCCATAAGACCTATTCTGGAAAAGACTCCATATGAATTGTGGAAGAACAGAAAGCCACACATTTCATATTTCCATCCATTTGGATGTACTTGTTTTATGTTAAATACAAAAAATTATTTGAACAAGTTTGACTCTAAAGCATAGAAGTGTATTATGTTAGGATACTCTGAATGCTCAAGAGGGTACATAGTATACAATACAGAAACACAGATTATGGAAGAATCAATCAGTGTTCGTTTTGATGATAAGCTTGACTCTGAAAAGTAAAAGCAGAATGAAGTCCTTGCAGGTATGGAAGTTGAATTCACAGGTTCTGAAGACAAGTCATTAGAAGCTCTCAACAAAGACACCCCTTCAACATCAGAAAGAGGCACTGCGAGCAATCCAGTAACATCTATTGATCTACCTCAGAAAAGACTACCCAGAAGCAGCATGGATCACCCAGAAGAAACAATCTTAGGAAGAAAGGAAGATCCAATCAGAACAAGAGCCAGCTTCAGAAACTCTGAAGAATCCCTCATGGGACTTGTTTCTCTGATTGAACCTTCTTCAATTGATGAAGCACTTCTGGACAATGACTGGATTCTAGCAATGCAAGAAGAGCTGAATCAATTCACCAGAAATGACGTGTGGGATCTAGTTCCCAGACCAAAAGGATTCAACGTCATTGGAACAAAATGGGTGTTCAGAAACAAATTGAACGAACAAGGTGAAGTCATCAGAAACAAAGCACGACTGGTAGCACAAGGTTATAGTCAGCAAGAGGGGATAGACTATACAGAAACCTTTGCTCCAGTCGCCAGGTTAGAATCTATTAGACTTTTAATTTCTTTTGCTGTTAATAAAGGCATCACTCTATATCAGATGGATGTCAAGAGTGCATTCTTAAATGGCTATATAGAAGAAGAGGTTTATGTGAACCAACCCCCTGGTTTTGAAAGTACAAATAATCCAGAGTATGTTTTCAAACTAAAGAAGTCACTATATGGTCAGAAACAAGCTCCCAGAGCTTGGTATGAAAGACTAAGTAACTTTCTGTTAGAAAAGGAATTCACCAGAGGAAAAGTGGACACAACCTTATTCTGTAAGACAGTTAAGAATGACATCTTAGTGTGTCAGATTTATGTTGACGATATTATATTTGGATCTACTAATCCTTCTCTTGGAAGAAAATTTGCTAAGTGTATGCAGGCAAAATTTGAGATGAGCCTGATGGGGGAACTGAAATTCTTTCTGCGAATTCAGATTAATCAAACTCCAGAGGGAACTTACATTCATCAGAGCAAATATGTCAGAGAACTTCTGAAGAAATTTGATCTCTCAGAATGTAAGTCATCAAAGATTCCAATGCATCCCACGTGCATTCTGGAAAGAGAAGAGGTAAGCAAAAAGGTAGAACAAAAGGTCTACAGATGTATGATTGGTTCTCTTCTTTATCTGACGGCTTCAAGGCCTGATATTTTATTCAGTGTATGCATTTGTGCAAGATTCCAATCAGATCCTAGAGAATCTCACTTAACAATTGTTAAGCGAATTTTCAAGTATCTGAAAGGTACTACTAATATGGGTTTATTTTATAGAAAATCTAGTGATTACAGCTTAGTAGGTTACTGTAATGCTGACTTTGCTGGAGACAGAGTAGAGCGTAAAAGTACTTCTGGAAGCTGCCAGTTTCTAGGAGAAAATCTGATCTCTTGGTCCAGCAAAAGGCAATCCACAATTGCGCTATCAACAGCAGAAGCTGAATACATAGCAGCAGCAGGATGCAGCACACAAATGCTCTGGATGAAAAGTCAGCTTGAAGACTTCCAAATTTTTGAGAGTAACATTCATATACTCTGTGACAACACTTCTGCCATATGCTTAAGTAAAAATCCAATTTTGCATTCTAGGGCTAAGCATATAGAAATAAAACATCATGTCATTAGGGACTATATTCAGAAAGGCATTTTGAACTTAAAATTTATTGATACAGACCATCAATGGGCTGATATTTTCACAAAACCAATTTCTGAAGATAGGTTCAACTTCATTCTGAAACATCTCAGCATGAAGCTCTGCCCAGAGTGAAAATGTTTTAATTTTATATATTAACCTTCAGAATTTGTTTTATTTTACTGTGAACTTCTGATCAATCTTCTTTCAGAAATTTAGACATGCAGAATGTATCAGATTCTATCCATAAAGATCTGAGCGTTTCATTTCAAGGATAGATGCGTGGTTCACTAAATCAAACAAGTGTCATCCAGTCATCAACTTATTCCTAAGGCAGAACACGCGTGCACACTTCTGAGAAGGCAAAGTGTTGATTGGATGCATTGAGACACATGTCATGGGTAACCGTTCCAAATATCTTTCTAAATCCCCTAAAATCAGCCAACATTAAATGCGAGTAATCATGATTTAATTTTTTTTGAAACGTTTATGTTTATGTTTATGTTTTCAAAACATTTTTTTAAAAACCTATTTAAACGCCTTAAACATCATTCATTCACTTTTTACCGTCACTTACAATCTTCAAACTTTTTCTGTGATTCTTATTGTGTGTTCATTCTTTTTAAAGAAACACTTTTCAAGCTTTTTCTCAAAAAACCCTTGTGTGAACATTGCATCTTCTAGCACTCCTTCTGCAAGTTCCAAGCAAGATGCTTCTTCTGAACAGTATGAGATTCCTTTCAGAACGCTCCTCACTCCAGTCAAGAACTTGGAAGTTCTGTCAGAATTGATAGTAGATTTCAACAGCTTGAAGGAAAATGGCTTTGATTTGTCTGAAGAAATTAAGGCACAAGGTTGGGAAAGGTACTTTGATAGGTTGGTGGGTCCAACATTCCCCATTTTGGTTAAAGAATTTTGGATTCATGCGTCTTCCTCAACTCATCAGGTTACTTCGTATATCATGGGAAAGAAGATAGTGATTACTGAAGATCACATTGCAAGGCTGATTGGATACAATGGTGGTGGCGTTCGCTGTATAGACATGACAGAAAGGTGCTCAAATGTTGTTGTTATAGCAAGGCATATTTTCACACATGGGGTTCCCTCCAGCAAAATAAGAGATTTGAAAGATAAACACAGAATTTGGGCAAAGATTATTCTGGGCTGCTTCAATCACAGGAAGCCTACAAGCTCTCCTGATTACATAAACACAGATCAACAGTTTCTGATCTATTTTATTAATCAGAAGGTAAAGATTAATCTAGAACATCTTTTGTTCAACCATCTGAGGACCAGCGTCAAGGAGACTAGAGAAGAAGAAAGGACTAAAAGGGATTGGATACCCTTCAGCAGATTGATATCAGATATTCTAAAGAAGAATAGGCTGATTGAACACTTGACAGAGGCACAAGAAATAAGCTCTCTAGAACCTTCTGTTGGCAAGCAGCTAAATGCCAAGAATCTCAAGAAGATGAAGCTGATAGAGAACAGTAAGAAGGATCCCAACGTTACTCCTTTTGCTGAAATCTCCAGCAGAAGAATTCCCCTGGAAGACTTCCCCATGTTCTCAGAGATTGACTCCAAGCCTCAAATAGTTCTGAGATACTTGGATGCGTGCAAAGCTGATGGAACATCACCCAATCTCAACATTCAAGATCTTCCGCAGAAGGCTCCAGAGGTTACTCTGAAGAAGACTAAGAAGAGAAAGGTTGTATCAGAAGGATCGTCTCAGCAGACCCCAAAGAAGAGAGGTAATATGTCTTCTGTTAATGTTTTAAATTCATCTACAGTTCCAACATTTATTCCAACCCCAACTTCATTTGAAATCCCAATTCCAACCATTGATGATATTGAACCTGAGTTTGACCCTTCTGAGTCATTAACCCTCAGAAGATCTCGCGCCAAACCTCACAATCCAAAACATACAACCTCAATAGAACCAGAACTTGAAAAAGTTCTTTCAGAAATAGATGAACACTCTTCCGCTCCCCATACAGATAATCCAAATCCTCAACCAAAAACTCCCCACTCACCACAACCAGAAACTACACTCTCACCAATACCAGAAGATCCACACTCACCAGAACCAGAAATTCCACAACCTTCATCTCCACAACCAGAACTTAATCCACCTTCACCTCAATCATCTGAATCCTCTGAACCACAACCCTTGGCCATTCAACTTCCTTGTGGTACAACTGTAAACATACCTCAACTACCATCCTCACCAGAAATTACTCCACCTAACACTCCACACAGTCTAATAATCATTTCTGATTCTCCTACGCCCTCACCCAAGCAAAATCCAGATGACCACAGCAAGACCTTCACTGATTTAACAGTCCTTGAACGCCTTGCTGGCATTATCAATAAAACTTCCATCCCCATACCCAAACAACTAGATGTTGGTTCTAGCATCTTGAATTTTGAAACAGATTTGCAGAAGTGGATTTCTTCTCTAAAACAGGCTAGTCTGGAAGTAATTGATCCCGCTGTTTCAGACCACCTCTGGACACAATTCAGAAGATGGGTATGCGCTGAAACCTTTAAGCTGCAAGACCAAAGCTATGGACAGGCTCAACAAAACTTCAGCAATCTGCTGAAAGAAATTGAAGTTCTGCTGAAGGATAAAGTTCTTCTTCTGGACAGTGAGCCTTGGTCTGAAAATCGTCCAGCTTCAACAGTTCAACGAGCATAAGAACAGACGATTCCAGCTGAAGATTTAAGTCAAGAAGAAGTTATTGCAGAAAGCTCTCAGAAGCATCCTGATTCGGACATCTCTCAAGCTGCATTGGACAGGCAGACTCTTGAAGAGCTGAAGCAAAATGATCTTCGACTGCAGGAGAGAATGGATGAGAATGATCAACGAATGAAGGAAAGAATGGATGTTCAGGATAGTAAGATTGACTCAGTAGCCAGCATGGTGCATCAGCAGAAGGAAACCACTGATCAGATTAAGAACATGCTAGAAGCTCTGTTCACACGCCTTCCACCCCATCCTTAGATTTTATTTCTTGATGTTTTCTCTGTTTTCTTTACAAGTTATCTGTAATATTTTCTGAGCTCTGAACTGAATACAATCGTTTTTCTGCACTGATCGTTTTTAACTTCAATTATTTTTCACTTCTTTAATTACATGCACTTTTTGATTGCTGACAAAAAGGGGGAGAAAGAATGATATTTTTCAATAACGGATTACTGAGACAAAAGTATCAAACATTCTAACACTCTGATATACTTGAATGTTTCTTTGTTCTGCATAAGCTTACAGGTACAAGAATCTGATGAACTCTAATACACTGAAGCTCTGCTCTGGAAAAGGAAAGATCTGATGCTCAAAGAAAGTTCAATAAAGTTCTGATGCTAACAGAATCATGATATTAAAGGGAAGTAATAAACTCAGAGGGAGTTTTTTCTTATCGTAACTCTAATACCTTTTTATTCCCTATCTTCTTATCTTTAAACCTTTCTGTTTAACGCTGATACAAATTTATTATTTGGTTATCTCTGATATTTTTTCTTTAAATTTCAATTGAAAAAATTTGGTTTTTGTCATCATCAAAAAGGGGGAGATTGTTAGGACAAAGTTTAAATCTACTACCCTAAGTTAAAGTTTTGATGATAACAAAATGCTAGATCAAATAAATTGTATAAATCATATGAGACATATATGCTACCTAAAAATTATATTGTGCATTTACAGAAACTCTGATGGATATCAGCATAAGAATGTCAACATCAGCATCAGAAGATAGAATATCATATGCCAGCATCATAAGATCAAAGCATGTGCTTACGCTGAAGCTTGATGAACAGATATGCGCTTAACTACTCTAAACTCTGATCAAGACCAAAACAATATCATCAGCGCCTAGAAGCGTCAGAATAAGCCAAAGCAAATAACGCGCTGAATTGACAACGGTACTGTGCATTCAAGACACTTTATTACCAATGGCTTTATTCCAAAGACAAAGATCTTCTCAATATGGAAAGAACGTAATGGGCATTGAAATGGAATAATTGACTACAACGTATCTTTTCCAAAGGCTATATAAACAAGACAGTGAGAAATGAATTGGCTAATGCTCTACAACTCCTTACACGCCTAAAGCAAATCATCTTCATCCTCACTCATACAGCTTGCTATATCTCTCAAATTGCTTACTCCATAGTTATAGCATCCTAGTTTCACATAAGCTTAATTTGTGTATTATCATAGTTATGATATAGAGTTTTTGTAGAAAACATTCAACACACATAGTATTCATTTATCTGTAAGAAAGAATTTCCTTGAGAAACCGGTCTGTGGTTTAGACTCAAGAAGGCTTTAGTAGTTGTTAAAGCAGTTGTAATATTCAGTTGAATATAGTGGATTAAGACCTCGTTGGAGAGAGGCGAAATCACTTTGACGGGTGGACTGGAGTAGTTTGAGATCAAACAAACCAGGATAAAAATAATGTGTTGTCTGCATTTGATTTCAAGTTTTACAATTCAACCCCCCTTCTTGTGTTTTTCACTTCTTCAAACACCACATCGAAGAGGGGAAACCCAGATACGTTCTTCACTGGGGAAACCAGAGATACGTTCTTCAATATTGAGACTAAGTATTGCACCAACTTCTCCGGGGAAAAAGTATGAAACTTCATGGGGATAACAACTTGGAGAGTTAAGAAGTCAAACATTATAGCAATAAATCAATCTTATGGGGATTTTAAATCAAACACAGCACCCGGCGGGAGAAAACCCAAAAAGTTGATAGCCATTTCAACTCTTCTTAATAGAACATTTCCCTGGTTTGATTACTGGGCAATCAAACAAAATGCAAGGACTCCCGAAAAGAGGTACTTCTTAAATGAGTCAAATTCAGCATGCGTATGGAGAAAATACTTTTATTAAATAAGTGAAGCCTTCACTGGGGAATCTTGGATTGAGTCTTCATATCACGCAAACTTTTTCCAACAAAAGATGCCCTGGGATAGCCTTTCAGGGGAAACAAGAAGTCAACATTACAGAAAGAGGTCAAACCCCTGGGGATTTTAAATCAAACCCCGCACTTGGCGGGTGAAAACCCAAAGGGTTGACAATGTTCTTAACACTTCTTTTGAAAATATACTGCTCTGGTCTAGCTGCCTGGGAAATAAATACCAACAATAACGCCAATATTGCAGCAAGAACGAATTTTGCAAATGGTTCCATCTTAGCACACCAAGGGAACAAAACCTTTCATCATATGAGGAAAGACCTCGCTGGGGGAACAGGGATAGAGACCTCAGACCATGCAAACCATAATAAAAAATGAACCAAGATTTGACTGGGACCAAAGGGATCAAGAACCCAATACTGCACCTTATGCGAATTGGTATCATCTTCAATATACAAGAATCACACACATACCAGCGGAAATGACTTGGGAAAACCTTCACAGGGAAATAAGACTTCTCAAAATTACGGGAGTTCGTCCATTTTTGGGATCACCATCTTTGTTTTCCTCTTGAATCACAAAGTCTAAAGTAAAAGTAAGTTGTAAATTCTTTTTGAAAAACAATTTTATTATTTAATCTTTTTGTTTTGAAAATTATTATCAATAATAAATGGATACTTTGTAAGCTGAATAAAAATAAGAACTTAAAAAGCTTTGGGTAAAAGCTCAAATTTTATTGATAGAATGGTAGTCTGCGAATGGCGAGACTCCATGGATAATTACAAAGTTTGGAAAACGGTAATATATAATGGAAAAGATACATTGAGATACAATGACCACTATTCCCTCTAACAACTTTGAAATTATGAGTAGGAACTTCCTTTGAAGTATGGTGATGATCCAAGAAGATTGTTACTTCAATGATCGAGTCTTGTGTGATGTAGTTACTTGTTAAGCAAGTCCCTAATATTTTCCTAAGATGCCCTTGTGGGTTTTCAACTTAGCGGGAAAATTTATTCTGTTTATGTCTCTAATTTTTGCCTAGACCTCCCTTTCGGGTTTTCGGCCTACCGAGACGCTCCTTTTTGCCTAAGCCGTCCTTTTGGGTTTTCAACTTAGTGAGCTGTTCTTTTATTTCTTTAGGAGAAATATCTCTTGACTGCATCAGCATTCACAGGACATGGGAACTCCTCACCATCTATAGTTTCAAGAATTAATGCACCGCCAGAGAAGGCTTTCTTGACAGCATATGGGCCTTCAAAATTGGGATTCCACTTACCCCTAGAATCAGCGTTAAAATACATGATATTCCTGAGCACGAGGTCGCCTTCTCTGAATTCACGAGGTTTGACCTTCTAATCAAAAGCTTTCTTCATTCTCTTTTGATATAACTTCCCATGACACAAATCCGTCATTCTCTTCTCTTCGATTAAATTCAATTGGTCAAACTTGTTCTGGTCCCATTCAGCCTCTAACAACTTGGTTTCCATTATCACATGCAAAGAGGGAATCTCAACCTCGATTGGGAGCACTGCTTCCAGTCCATACACAAGGGAGAATGGGGTGGCTCCTGTAGAAGTATGGACCAATGTCTGATATCCGTGTAAAGCAAAAGGGAGTATTTAATGCCAATATTTATAAGTAACAACCATCTTCTAGATGATCTTCTTGATATTCTTATTAGCAGCTTCAATAACCCCATTCATCTTCGGCCTGTACGAAGATGAATTGTGATGGATAATCTTGAATTCTTAACAAAGTTCTTCCATCATCTTGTTGTTCATATTCGAGACATTTCCGGTGATAATTCTACAGGGCACCGCATACCGACATATGAGATTATTCTTAATGAAACGCACTACCACCTGCTTAGTAACATTGGCATATAAAGCAGCTTCCACCCATTTGGTGAAGTAATCAATTGCTACCAAGATAAAACGGTGTCCATTCAAAGCTTTAGGTTCTATCATTCCAATCATGTCAATACCCCACGTAGAGAAAGGCCACGGGGAAGAAATAAAATTGAGAAGTGTTGGAGGCACATGAATCTTGTCCGCATAAATCTGGCATTTATGGCACTTCTTTGCAAATTTGTAATAATCACATTCCTTGTCAGCCAATAGTAATCTTCCCTTAGCATATTTTTAGCCATCGAATGTCCATTGGCATGAGTTCCAAATGAACCTTCATGAATCTCATGCATTAACATGTCTGCTTCGTGTCTATCCATGCAACTGAGCAAGACCATGTCATAATTTCTCTTGTACAACACATTTTCACTGAGGAATAAGTTGCCAGCCAATATTCTCAATGTCTTTTTATCTTTATTCGATGCACCAATCTGGTATTCCTGAGTCTGGAGAAAATGCTTGATATGATAATACCAAGGTTTCTCATCTGCTACATCTTCTGTTGTAAACACATGATCGGGCTTATCCAGTCGTCGAACTATAATTCGAGGTATATCATTCAAAGTATTCACTTGATACATAGAAGCCAGAGTTTCCAGAGCATCCGCCATTTGATTTTCGTCTCTGGGGATGTGATGGAATTCAACTTTATTAAAGAAGGCTAACAACCTTCTAGCCTAATATTTGTAAGGGATCAAGTAGGGGTGACGAGTATCCCACTCTCCTTTAATCTGATTTATTACCAAAGCTGAATTTCCATACACATCCAGAATTTTAATTCTGAGATCAATAGCTTTCTCGAGACCCATGATGCAAGCCTCATATTCGGCCATATTATTAGTACAATCAAATGTCAACCTCGCAGTAAAATGAATGTGTGATCCATGTGAAGTGACAATCACAGAACCAATTCCTTTACCATAAGCATTCACAGCTCCATCAAATATCAAACTCCAGCGAGATTCAAGATCAAGACCTTCCTCAGGAAATGGTTCATCATAATCTTTCACTTTCAGAAACATCACATCCTCATCGGGGAAATCATACTTCACAGACTGATAATCATTAACTGGTTGGTGAGCAAGATAATCTGCCAACATGCTGCTTTTAATAGCTTTTTAAATGCGGTATTCGATGTCATATTCAGATAACAATATCTGCCAACGGGAAATTCTTCCAGTAAGAGCAGGATTTTCAAAGATGTACTTGATTGGATCCATTTTAGAGATCAACCAGTTAGTGTGATTCAACATATATTGCCGCAAGCATCTTGTTGCCCAGGCTAGAGCACAACATGTCTTTTCCAGCATAGAATACCGCGATTCACAATCAGTAAACTTTTTACTGAGATAATAAATGGCATACTCTTTCTTCCATGTTTCATCTTGTTGTCTCAGAATACAGCCCATGGAATTATCTAACATTGTGAGATACATAATCAATGGTCTTCCTTCAACAGGAGGGAGAAAGATGGGAGGTTCAAGCAGATATTCTTTAATACTTTCAAATTCCCTTTGGCAGTCATCTGTCCAACCACAACCTTGATCTTTCTTTAACAACTTAAAGATCGGTTCACACGTTGCAGTCATGTGGGAAATGAATCTGGAAATATAATTCAAGCGCCCGAGGAAACTTCTGACTTGCTTTTCAGTTCTTGGTGCAGGCATTTCTTGAATTGATTTGACTTTATCACGGTTAAATTCAATCCCTCTTTGTCTAACAATGAAACCCAACAATTTCCCTGATCAAACACTAAATGTACACTTATTTGGATTCAAGCGGAGACGATACTTCCTCAAACGGTAAAACAACTTCAACAAATCTTCTACATGCCCTTCTTCAGTCTGGGATTTAGCAATCATATCATCAACATATACCTCAATTTCTTTGTGCATCAGATCATGGAATAGGGTTGTCATAGCCCACTATTACGTTGCACCAGCATTCTTTAACCTGAAGGGTATCACTCTGTAACAGAATGTTCCCCAGGGTGTGATAAACTTTGTTTTTTCCATGTCCTCAGGAGCCATCCTTATTTGATTATATCCGGAAAATCCGTCCATGAACGAGAAAACTTTGTATTTTTATGTACTATCCACTAACATATCAATGTGTGGCAATGGAAAATCATCTTTTGGACTATCTTTATTTAGATCTCTATAATCTACGCACATGCAAACATTTCCGTCTTTTTTGGTACTGGGACAATATTGGAAATCCACTGAGGGTACACTGATGTAATAAGAAAACCAGCATTAATCTGCTTTAAAACTTCTTCTTTGATCTTCACTGCCATATCAGAGTGAGTTCTTCATAACTTCTGTTTGATTGGCGGACACTCTGGCTTCAACGGCAAACGGTGCTCTACGATATATGTATCTAGACCATGCATATCTTGGTAAGACAAAGAAAAAATACCCACACACTCTTTCAACATCTCAATCAACCTGTTCTTCACATCAGGATGCAGTAATGCTCCAATCTTGACTTCCTTTGGATCTTCTTCCGAACCCAAATTGATTACTTCCAATGGCTCTTTATGTGGATGAATGGAATTTTCCTCGCGCTCAAGCAACTGTGAGACCTCTTCGGGAATCTCATCATAGTCTTCTTCTTCATCCCCATACGCAGGACATTCAAAGTTGGGAGAGGGTGCATGGCCATTATATTCAACGGGTTTTTTAATTAATTTGCACATATGAATTATGATTGCTTTTAGAAACTGACACATATAACAAGTGATCATGGAGATTAAATTTCAGTTATTATTTATTTTGAAAGGTTTTTTTTATTACCATTTTCCAAGAAAAAAGAAAAAAAATGAAAAACACAATTTGGGAAACAAAGACAACTTTTATTATTGATTTTAAAAAATCAAAGCAAGCAGATAAGCCCATACAATATCAATACTTTCACCTTGGGCATAGTGAAAGCTTTTTTCAAAAAGATTAACAAAACTAATTACTTTGAAACATGTATGCAAAAGGGAACATCAATGGTGATCCAGTTCTGAACCCTAACTCAGTGCATCACATAATTTGGCATTTCTGGCTCTGCTTCATCTTCCACAATGGCATTAATCCCAGAAACATTTGGATGAAGATAACCTCTGCTACGAAAGATGTCTTGATACCTGCTTGTAGTAGACTTCAACTTCATGCTCTTTTCTTTATCACTCTTCATAGAGAACCCCAAGCCAGCTCTATTCTTGTTTACAGGTGGATCAACAATTTGTTCCCATATGTCGCTATGGCCATTACGCACAACCTGATGCGCATCCTTAAGAGAAGCCATAGAGTTATCATTCCCTCTTATATTAGCAATGGATAAAGCTTGGAACTGGGTTCCAATAGCAGCTTCATCTGCCTCCACAATGCTGAAAGAGGACAAATGAGATATCAATAGCGCATGTTCTCCATTTATAATTACCATTTTTCCTTCATGCACAAACTTCAACTTCTGGTGTAAAGTTGAAGTGACAGCCCTTGCCTCATGTATCCATGGTCGTCCCAACAAACAGCTGTAAGCGGGTATAATATCCATGACCTGGAAAGTAATATGAAACAAATGTGGGCCTATATGAATAGGAAAGTCCACTTCACCAATTACAGATTTCCTTGATCCATCAAACACTTTCACAATAATTCCTCTTGGGCTCATGGGTGTTCCTTGATATTTTAACTTCATAAGTGTACTCCTCGATATAATATTCAATGCGGATCCATTATCAATCAGCACATTGGAAAATGAATCATTCTTGCAGTTCATAGAGATGTGGAGGGCCAAGTTGTGATTCTTTCCTTCATCGGGCAATTCATCATCGTAGAAACTCAGGTTATTACATGAAGTAATGTTCCCTACTACAATGCTGAATTGGTCTACAGGCATATCGCTTTCCACAAAAGCTTGGTCCAATACCCTCATCAAAGATTCTCTATGAGCAAAGGAGTTCATTAATAAAGCCAAGATAGATATTTTTGAAGGAGTCTGCAGTAGCTGATCTACAATTCTGTATTCGCTCATCTTGATTATCTTCAAAATATCATCCACTTCCTTTTCTAGCGTAGCTCCACTAGTTTCACCCACTGCCTTCTTGGGTTCAACATTTTCAATAATTTTATTTCTAGTACTAATATTTCCACGAACAATTGGTGTAAATACACGACCACTGCGGGTCACTCTTCTAGTCTCAACAATATGTCCAATATTAGGTATTGGATGGATGGGAACTTCCATACCATCCTCTAAGATTGTAGCATTATATTTGTAGGGTACAGCCTTATCTGACTTGTAGGGGACATAACCCGACAAACTAATCACCAATGGAGTAATAGCTGGCTTGCTACTATATTCAACTTCAAAATGGGAAGGTGCATCAAAACAAGGCACAATAACATTTTCTCACTCCTCAACACAATCAGTCCTTACAGAGTCTTCTCTGGAAAACAAATCTTCATCTAACGAGAAGTACTCATTTGTGGAGGCATACTCATCGTCTGACTCTTCTTTAGCCAAACAAATATCAATCACATCAACTTCATGGTAATCATCCCTTTGACCGGTAAAATTGATGGTTCCATTATCCAATAATAATTGAACACCTTCCCTAACAATTGAACATCCTCGGGAGTCCCGACAGCAAATTCGGCAAGATCCATGCTGATGTTCTACCTGACCCGCCATGTGGCAGAAAGTAGCATGCAATTGTCCAAGATCCTCATTCATATATTCCACATCAAATATTCTGAACTTCCCCGGACATCCAGAAACCATGTTTTCTTCCTCTTCATACTCTGCCCTAGGCTTGATTATATGGATGAGGCCCTCGTCCAACATCTTCTGCAAATCAGCCTTTATCTTGTCACAACCTTGAACGTTTGTACTACAAATAGCACAACCGACATGGTCATGTGTATAGTAGCTAAATTCAGAGGTCTGCATGCATTTTCACCAAATCTCCTATAACCAAATTAATATAAAAAATATGGAAATCCCGAGGACAACCAAAACCCATGTTCACAACATTTTCTCTTCCATGCTTTGGTAGAGGATTATATTTCACATTAAGGCCAACATCCTTGAAAGATAAGATACCATACTTCACCAATTTTTTTACTTCAGTCTTCAAAGGATAGCAATTCTCAACATTGTGCCCTGGTGCTCCTTGGTGAAAAGCACAAGTTTTGTCTTCCTTGTAATACCAAGGCAACAGTTATGGTATAGCAGGAGGTGGTATGGTGTGAACCAACTTCTTCTGAATTAACGCCAGGAGTAATTCTGTATGACTCATAGGAATAGGTTCATAACTCTCCCTTCTCTGATTATACCCTTGATTCCCCTGATGGGATGGTCTTTGATAAGAACGAGTGTTTTGAGCTACGCCAACAACTGGAGTTACTGATGCGACTTGTTGATGACGCTGATAATTTCTTCTAGGAGGATTCACCCTCCTTTCTTGCATAACAGAATTTGTATCTCCTTACTTCATTTTGGAAAACCCATAAGATGGTTTCTTCGTACTTCCAGAACTTTCAATTTTTGTTAAATGACCCTCTCTCATAGCCTCTTCTAAGTGGATACCCATGCCTACCATTTCAGTAAAGTCACTCGGCGCACTCGCCACTATCCTTTCATAGTAAAAAGCACCCAGAGTCTTCAAGAAAATCTTATTCAGCTCTTTCTCTTCCATGGGAGGAATTACTTAGGCGGCTACCTCATGCCATCTCTGTCCATATTCTTTGAATGATTCCTTGTCCTTCTAGACCATTTTCCTCAGTTGATCACGGTGAGGCGCTATGTCCATGTTGTATTTGGATTGTGTGATAAATGTTTCTCCAAAGTCATTGAAAGTATTGATATTAACGCTGTCCAAACTCATATACCACTTCAGCACATCACCAATCAAACTATCCTGAAAGAAGTGAATCAGCAGACGCTGATCATCAGTATGGGTAGACATTCTTCTTACATACATCACAAGATGAGCACGAGGTTAAGTGTTTCCCTTATACTTCTCGAATTCCAGGACTTTAAACTTTACAAGTATCTTAAAGTTTGGGACTAAGCATAAATCATTCACATTCTGCCCGAATAATTCCTTTTCTTTAAGGGCCTTCATCTCCCTCTGCATCTTGTCAAACTGTTCTTGAAAATCATCCATTCTATCATAGAGACCCAAGTCTTCACTTGATGGACGAAAATGATGGCACATATCATTATTAACAATTGGAACCATATTCACTGAAGGAGGTTCAACAGGAGCAACAAACACCACTGGAGGTGCGGGAGTAATAGTTGTTTGAACAACTGGAGTATCTTGAGGACCAATATTGAAACCTTCAGGCGCAAAATTCTATGGCATTCCCCATGGATAACTTTGAGGCATGCGATTCTGAACAACAACTGGAGTAGTGGACACAGGAACAATCGGAGCTTCAGTAGTAACCCTTGTTGGTTGAGGTTGAACACTTGGTGGCAGATTCTGAGCAGCCCCCAGAGATTCCATCAGAGCAGTAAGATTGGCCATACCGGCCTTCAAAGTAGAAACTTCATCGCGCAGCTCGCGGTTCTCTTGTTCTAAGTTGTCCATCTTCCTTCTGAAATTAGCGCGAGTGTTGTAGTGGTGAGACAGCTTGCTGAACAAAGTAAAGAAGCTTGGTAAGACACCTGGATATCCATAACAAATGCAAGAAATATGTGCGATGTGATGCATGACATGCAATGCACATGATTTATTTTTATTATTAATATTTCAAGGGACTTAAAGATTTATATTGCAAATATCAAAGTAATAACACATTTGAAATACTGAAAAAATTTCTTATAATAACTTCAAAATGGATTACAAATTTCAATAATCCCAAGTAAAAGATGAAAATAAAGTCTAAAACCCTAAGAAGTACAGTTGACGAAGATCACTCTATACGCTAGCGCTTCCCTGTAAGCCTGGCAATCTTATCCTTCAACCTCTAGTTTTCTTTTGCATATCTGGTGGCAACCTCCTTCCAATCTCCTGAATCATAAAGTGAGCAACTAGCATCTGACTGAGGCTTAGGAGAAAATAAATCCCCTTGCCTCTCCATGGTATCTACTGCCCGACTCTCAAGAATCTCAATCAAGTCGTCTTTCTCCTTCAAGTCTGTTCTATAGGATATATCTAAAGTTTTGCACTTATTCTTCCAAGCATCCTTTTCCTGCTGCATCCTGACCAAAGCAAGTTGTAGCTCTTATATATCATCTAGTAAGGGAGGAGTGGTCTTCACAAATAAGTCAGTCATAGGTGCTTCCCGGTAATACGACATCTTCAACTAAATAGCTCTCGTTTGGACCACTGAAGATAAGGCTCCAAAGAAACAGCCCCCTTAGGTCCTAAGTCCTTCCTACTCTTCCTATTAATGTGACGCCAGGCCTTCACAATCTTCTCCCTAGCTTCCTTATGGTCTTCTCCCTCCTTCAAAAATAAACTACTCAAATGAATACTATTTGGTTTATCCCTCATTGGGTAACCAAGCTGTCATCGTACAAGAACAGGGTTGTAGTTAATTCCTCCCTTCGTACCAAGAAGAGGTACATTGGGGAAACTACCACAACTGTCGATAATCTCTACATCATGGTAAACCCGATGATACCAAATAATATCTGAGTGAGTAAGTGCCATGATCTTAGGAGCCCGACGGGAATCCTTCCTGACATCCTAGAAAGCATCAGACTGAGGCAAATGAGAAGTAAACCACTGGTACAATAGAGGCGTGCAACAGATGATCATACACCCATGATAAGAATCCCGAAGATGAATAGAGTAATAAGAATCACCCAACAATGTAGGAACTAGGTTTCCAATCATAAATACCCTGATAGCATTAATGTCAACAAACTTTTCCATATTAGGAAATAAGAACAACTAGTAAGCAAGTAGAGAAAAGATTGCCTCAAAAGCGACTGTACTCTTCATCCTGGAAAAGTAACGAGCTTTCTCCAATAAGAACTGAGCTGGTAATCCTCTAATACATCCTTTAGTAGTCATATGTTCTTCAACCTGAGACTTCCCTAGATGGATAAAAGCAACAATCTCGTGTGGCTTTGGCTCACCCTCAAAACCAGTAAAAGGAACACGATCGGTAATAGGAAGGCCTAGCAGATAAGAATACTCCTCTTGTGTAGGCATCAACTGATAGTCAGGGAAAGTAAAGCAATGATACATCGGGTCATAGGACTGGACCAAGGTCGAGAGAATACCCTCCTTCATCCTAAGCTTCATGAGAGAAATGATGGACCCATACTTCCTCCGAAAATCTGCAGAACACTCAATCTCGGGAATCAGTCTCATCAACTCATCTATCTTGAGATCTTTGACACTATATTTTTTATCTTTCTTTTTACAGAATCCATAGTCAAGAAAGTACCTGAGATATTCATAAATGGTCAACTTTTAAGTCCCTTGAAATAAAATTTCTTCAAAAGATGCTTATGAGTGCATGGATGCATGATGCAACAATCACACACAAGACCACAAACATAGGGTTCATAGGTTCAACATCACGAGCATGGGGTCGGAGGTACTACCCATAAGGTATGGTCTAAAAGTCATCACTTGCCCAACAAGGTTCTAGAGGTTCCCAGAGTCTACATCCTTCATTCGGATATTACCGACTTCCCAATTAACTCGGTAATTAGTAATATTCTCAGGAAAACCTCATTCGAGCATAGTATCGCGTGAAAACCATTTCCGGATTACTCCATCATAGCTTCCTCACTACACCTAAAAGGCCAAGATGGGTTAGGTATTCTAGGGTCCTCAGCTTTAGCAGGCTCCCAGGTCGAAAGCAACACGTCTTCTTGATTACTCGGTAAACGACACTACAGTCAAAGGGGCCTCCACTAAGTAGGGGATGTCATGCCTCCTTTTTTGGGATTACTCCCTCAAAGTCAACATGAATATATCGCCCATCCTATATTAAAGTTTTCCTAAGTCCGGGTATAGGATTTATAAGTGTGATCGGTGGAAATAGAACTGATTGTTTGAAATGTTGGTTCGTGAAAAGTCGCGGTAAGCAAGAGTCGCCACCGTCTTTTATTTTCTCCAACAAGGAAAGGACAAAAGCACAGCAAAATTCCTTTTCGAGATGTTTCTCGGTTCGGGAGGTAGATTATAGAAAGGGAAGGTGTTAGCACCCTTTCTATCTGTGGTTATCCATGGGCTCTTAGGTACTTGCTCACTATGTTTTCAAAAATGTTTGCTTTTCTTGTGTTTGTGGGTTTTGAAAATTTTGTTTTGAAAACTTCTAGATAACTCTTGTATCAGTCCTCAAGAGTGTTTAAAGTGTTGTTTGAAAACTTTTGTCAGAAAAGTGTAGGTGCGAAAAGTTATTTTTTTTGTTTTGAAAGAGCAAGTACCCAGGAGAAATCTACCTACTCAAAAGAACTTAAGCTGTGTAAATGTCCTTTAGACAGTACTATCCCACTATTGAGAAGTAGGTAGCACCTTCGTTGGAGTTATTCGTGTCAATTCGATTATAGGGACATGTGGTCACAAAAGCAATAGTAGGACGCCTTAGAGGTAACCCTAATGTCCTAGATCCTTTTTTATCCGAGGCAACCGTTTCGAGGCAACTTGGATCTTTAGACAGGAGGGCGACCTCTAAAACACCCTATACTCAATGACCACATTGAGGCAACCAAGTGAGGCGTACCCTAGGAGTGGCATGTGCGAGTGTGTCAGGTTTCAATTTAATTATCTTTGCACATGTTAAGGTGAGCTATGGATTGATTTTAATTTTTAGGCAAGTCTTGTCATGCATAGTTAACATACAGTTAATAATTGCGGAAAATAAATTGCGGAAAGTAAATCTACGCTATTACAAGGCGTCAGGTATTTACATCGCCAAAAACATAACCCTTGAAAAGTAAATTGCAAGAAAATAAAGAAAGCGATCAAATGGTCCTAATTAACGCTATTACATCCTCGGAACAGATACATAAATATAATCAAAAATTAATATGCGCGCAAGAAATTGAATCGGAAAAAGTCTTAGGGTTTTGACCCTTTTTTGAGAAAAGAATGAATTTTGGTCCTTTTTTGCATTTAATTAATATTAAACCTAAAAATTAATTAATTAATTAATTAAAAGAAAAAAGAGTATTTTTTAGTTTTTTAATGTCTTAATGAAAATAAAAATAAAAGAAATTAAAAGTTGTCAAAAACCCTAATTCTAATTTATTTTTATTTGTTATGAAAAATAGTCAAATTTAACCTAATTAACTAAATTAATTTGTTAGAATTTATTTACAAAATAATAATTAAAGGTGAAATTAATAAATAATAATAATAATATTGTATTTTATGTTTATTATAAAAATTTAATTTGTGAGTTAATTAAATAATAATAATTATAGTTATTAAAAATAAAATAATTTAAAGGAAAAGGAAATAAAAAGTAATAATAAACCAGGGGGGTGATGGGCCAGCTTTGGGGTTTGTTAGCAATCTTTAAGCCCATTATCCTCAAGCCTGCTTTGACTTGTGAGATTCTCCAGGCGTTGGTTGACTAGGGAGTACCATGATCTCTCATCTTTGGCCATTGGATTAATGCTTAAGGCCACTTGGCGCGCTGATCACTGGAGGTATATGGTGGAGCACGTCCTGAAGCCTGCATGTAATCACATTAAGAAAAATAGAAACAAATATTTGGGGGACCTGGGATTCGAACCCAGGTCCCAATGATCACCAGCCAACGCACTATCCACTACGCCATTTGCCTGCTTTTGTTAACATAATGGACAATGAATATAATATATAAAAACAACAATTATGCTGGAAAACAAATAAAAACGCACGCTATTTTAAACCACCCAACCATACGCTTACACCTCATCATCGTCCTCGATGTGCCTGTAAAAAAACAAATAGATAGGGGGGGTTTTTAACCCGCACAATTTGACATGAGGAATAATAGCGAATAGAACCCTGGTACACATAAATATTTCGCGAGGGTGGCTTTTGATTCGTCTGGTTCTCACGAATCTAACCATGGGTCTTAAGGGTTCTAATTTTTCCTGGATAATAAAGCCCCAATTTTATAGTTCAAGAACCCTAGAATTCATCAATGGTAATTTGTGATTTTGTGTGTTTCAATGCAATTAAACTATACCATCAGCTTTGTACAGTCCCTATGAACACAAAACAATCAACAAAACATGTCAAATGCGCATGAATAATGAATTGCGATTCTGGAAAAAATGTGCACACCGTTAAACTGTTCTTGATGATTCTTGTAACTTTAGTGCTTGGTTTTGATTGCTACACGTCCCTGACACTTCCAGCAATGAGTTTGAAACAACCAAAGTCCTTGAATTGGCCTGGAAGATAGAAAACAGTTTTCAAGTTTCTTGAGTTTTTTTCAATGTTGCTATGGCTTCTTCTGTAGAAAATTCACGTGTGCATGAATAGGATTCACTTGTGTATTTATAGAGGACTGAATTTAGGTCAAATCTTGCATAAAAAATCCATGGAATGATGATGGAATATTTGATTGGAAATCCCATCTTTTTGAATCTTTTTGATTGGAAAAACTTGCTAAATTTGGAGATTCTTGTCTCTTTGATTTGCACACAAATTTTCCAGCTCTTTTAGGTCATTCTTGCTTCACAAAAAGATTGAAAAATCAAATCTTTGTATTTCCTACAAATTAAATTAATTAAATGAATTAATATTGATAAAAAATCCAATTAATTAATAAAAAATAAGAAAATAAATTCAAATAATCTTAAGGGGTCGTGCATAAGTCATGGATAAAGTTTCAAGAAGAAATTTGAGGCCCATTAGCAAAAACAAGGTGTTTTGAGCAAAGTTGACTTTTGCAAATTCACAAAAATTTCCCAACTTCTCCAGTGCATATTTTGCTCAATTTTGATCATATGAACATGTTCTTGGACATTTTGGCAAGGTCTTGAAGTCCTCTAACCAATTCCTTTGGTACCATGTCATTTGGATTTACCAATCTCAAGTTATGGTCTTTGACTTAAAGTGCATTTTTGTTTGACTTTTGAAATTGACCTATAATGTAGAAATTGATAACTTTTAATGAGAGAATTTCTTGGACTTGGAATGTGAAGATGGATTGTAGGAAATGTCATCCCCTTCAAAATGAGCATCGGATGGAATTTTTCTGATAAACCATGAAAAGGTTATGCCTTGGTCAAGATACAGTTGACTTTTCTGCTGTCCAAAAATAGTAACTTTTTGCATCTTGATGATTTTTGAGCCATTCTTGTGGAATCATGATCAAGACTTGATAAAATGATGATTGTGGACTCAAAATAAGATGTTGACCAAAAATTCTGACTTTTGACTGTAAAATGACCATTTTACCCTTGCAGTTGACTGTAGATCAAATGGAGTTTTGGACTGTGCAAGTTGACACTGTGAGTCTTGAAACTTGGCATGTAGGTGCTTGAGAATATGTATAGGCCTATAGTTCTTGTTTGAACCATTGAAAACCTCAAATTCCTTGAGAGAACCAAAACCCTAATTTCAGCTGGCTTAGGAGGTGGTTTGACTGTGCAATCCTTGAGTAGACTTGGGCAATTTGAGAATTATTCTTGACAAACCTTGAAGAATATGGGAGGGAAAATTTTGGGGTACAACAATAAGTAACCACCAAGCACCCTGAAAACCAGGAAAGTCCAGACAAACAGATATACAACATATAGTATATAACAAACAATAGCACATATACAAATATAGGCAAATATAGGTTCAACCCACTTAGGGATGGACCAGCAAGAGGTCAATTTTTCCCCAGTGAAGTCACCATTTTTTTCTGTAGTGGTAGAAATGTTTAAGACTAAGCCATTGGATTGACTAGACTTATACAGATCAAAATAAAAATTGTCGCCGCGCATTATTGTTTCCAAAGGAATGGGAAAAGAGAGAGTAACCCAAAAAGAGGGGAAAGATTTAAGGTAAGGGGGTTGGTTATGCAAAGGGAAGGTATTAGCACCATAAACATCTATGGTACTCCGCAGGAAGCTCTTTGAAAAATCTGTATATTTTGGTTATAAAATGTTGTATGAAAAATGGATGGTGGAGATGAGAAAAGATATATATATATATATATATATATATATATATATATATATATATATATATATATATATATATATATATATATATATATATATATATATATATATATATATATATATATATATATATATATATATATATATATATATATATATATATATATATATATATATATATATATATATATATATATATATATATATATATATATATATATATATATTATGATTTTTTCACCCGCCGCAGTTGCGAATCTTTAGTGCCTACGTACCACCTTCCGTGCAATAGGGGATCAGGGTACACGTAGTTCACCTTCAAAAAATTTAAAACACAAGTGTGCTGGTTAATTTTATGAGATAAGACACCATCGTCATTGTCTGTGTGGAAAACCTACTCACTACCCACAATTATGAGAAAGGAGAATTTGCATCATCTCAAAGTGGAGGATATGGCTTGGATTTTAAAATCAACAATGCCCCACTCAACACCCAAGTGGGAAATGTCTCTCTTTACTACATATTGTAGAAGTATAGTTGTTTGCATCACTACAAGGATTGACAAGAGTCCAATCTTTTGATAAAAAGTTTAAAGTAAAAACCAAAGTGGAAAAAATTGTTTGAAATGAGATTGATTGACTTTTAGTCTTCTCACAAAAAATGTCAAGGTATTATTAAATTGGTTGAAGTTTATTTGTGAAAATGTTCTGAAGATGCATGGACATAAGTCCAAGTTTATTATCAAAATGGTTCAAGTTTTAAAAAACAAGAAGAGTTTTCAAAAGGAGGGAGAATATTTTTGAAATTAAAGAAGATGGGAGGAGAAGAAGAGACTATCCTAAAGCATGGTGTAAAAGCTAGGGAAGAGAACCATCTAACCAACAAGAAGCCAATACTTGACATTATGAGTCAAGATATAATTCCCATCCCTTGGATTGAAACCAAACAAGCAAAGATACTAGATCTCTTGAGAGAACCAAACTTCAAGTGTATTAAGTCTTCTCAAAAATTGGGCTGAGTAACAACTGTATACGGGTGAATTCCAGATTACGAACAAATTATGTAATCACAATAACCTGCACACAAAACAAACAAACAACCCAATGTCTTGAGTTTACCTCAAGAACTCCAGACATAAAATCAATTAAGGTCACAAGGTCTTCAACATAGGCCAATGTCTCTAATCCTAAGTCCAAGAAGTCCAATTCTCCATAATACCAAGGATAGTAACCAAATAGTCCAAAAATCATTAATGCTTTTTATGGTTTATGTTGATTATTAGGTGTCTTAAAAAAATAGAAGAAAAACTCAAGTGAGCAAAAATAAAAATGACATAAAGTAAATGGTACATAAATTATAAAAAATAAAAGAATAAAGTAAAGTCAATTGTTAGTAATTAGTGGTTAGTTGGATGACCATCTTGAAACATACATTTGGAACTCATTAGAGGATTGGTAGAACCAAAGCCTCTCAACAACAAGTTGCATTTGCTTTTTGTCAAGTATATCCATTTTGGAATCCTCAAAAGTACCATTTAATGATCAATGATGTTTAAGTGACCCGCGTTGATCAAAAGTGTTGTAGATCCATTAGAGGATTGGTAAGACCAAAGCCTCCACACAATGAATCTCAAGGTTATTGGATCAAAGAGATCAAATTAACATACTTGGGCTTGCAAACATAGGTTTGGGCCACGTATGATCATTTATCCGAATCGGGACAAAATTTAGCATTATGTTAAGCAATCATAAGTGGACTTATATAGAAGTCGCACCTATTTTGAGGCCGGTCAATAGCAATCTATGCACCACTTGTTTTGAGACGTGATATAGAGATCATGCTCCAACAACACTTAGTGCAATAAGAAAGGGATGAGATGAAGAGGGGTGGGGAAGAATGTACAAACCACATTTGAATTAAATTTTAATCAAACTATTATTAAAATCATTCATCCATTTTTATGGAGTTAAACTCAACACCATGGATCCAATGATGTTAAAAAAGTTGATGATAACAAATTCAACCCAAGATAAGCCAGAAAATAATCACAAAATAATATTGTATTTAAATATATATATATATATATATATATATATATATATATATATATATATATATATATATATATATATATATATATATATATATATATATATATATATATATATATATATATATATATATATATATATATATATATATATATATATATATATATATATATATATATATATATATATATATATATATTAAAAAAAGGTTTTAAAATATTAAAAGAAATAGAAATAAAAGAGAAAAATATCAACTATGCTCAAATTAATCAAAAATATTTAGTAAGACCATAGAAAAATAAAAAATGAACTAAAATATTTTTATAAAATTTTTGGTAATTTTTTAAAGTCAGAAACTAATTTTTAAATTAAAAGAAATGAGTAAAATAAACCAAAAATGATAAAAACAACAAATTCTGAAATAAAAAATAAATGAGGTCACCAATATTTATCGCAATATCATTGGTTCATTCCATATTTTTTTCAGAATTAAAAAATGCATAAAAGTATTTTTAAACATATAAAACAATTCAAACAAAGTGAAAATTTATAAAAAAAATACCAAAACACAAAATAAAATTGTGAAAAAAAGAAAAATCAGAAAGAGAAAAGTAAAAAAAAAAATTTATAATTTTATCAGATTTTTTGGACTAAAAATGAATTTTCTATGATTTTTGAAATTTTAAAACAATTAAAAACAAAAATCAGAAAATAAATTAAAAACCAAAAGATGTGGACCAATGGATGAGAGTCAAAACGCGTTAGTAATCAAATCCAAGGAATCTGGCGCGCTGTGCATATCATGGTCATTAGTGAATAAAGCATAGAATCAAATATAAATCAGATTTTTGAAAATTATAAAGGGCACACCATCATTGGTTGGAAGATGACACGTTGGTCATCTTCAACCTCCAGCCAACGTGAATTGCAGGTCTCTCAAACTGTAAAATCAGAAGCTGGGACCAATGCCATTCGCTTTGTTTCTTCAAGATGAAGACAACCACACCTTCACGATAAATTTATATAAACTGTAGCTCAAGCAATTTGGAAGGAATGTTTTGAAAAGGGATTTGAAAATTCATGGTCAAAACGTGTTTCCAGATAAAGGCAAGTGTTTTAACTAGAACAAGGGCAATGAGAGCTTCACAATGATATCAATGTTTTGAATAATTGATGGAGAAATCTACCTATTTAAGTTGAGTTGCAGAGCTCTGAAACTGGACTCCTATGGATCAATATAGCTCACGATTCTTGAAGGTAATTGTATGGTTAGCTTCAGGGAAGATCAAGGAAGGTGAATTGATAGAAAAATTAGATTGAAAAAGGCTTGAACACATATTTCGAAGTTACAGAAAAAGTGAGTTATGGAGCAAGTTTGGTATGGTGATTTTGGTTGTTCAAGCTTGAGAAAACGAATGGGATAGCTCATGTATTTATAGGAGAGGAAAATGGGATCAAAAGGAAGAGTGAATGATGCATTTTAGAGGGAATTTGTGTGGGTCTGATACATGAACAAAGTGTGACTTGTTTAGCATAAAATCTCATCCAAATCGTGTGTTTCATGATGATAAACATATTTGGGAATTTGTTAAACATGATTAGAAGCAAAAATGCGTGGAAAAAATGTGATTAGAAGTCAAAACAAGGATTTCAAAATCTGACTTGTGATCCAACTTCAGTTTCAAGTTGCCAAATTCAAATCAATGGCATTTTTAGCTCAAGGGGTCTTAGGGCATGATTCTTGATGCTTTATAAAGATGAGCTTACAAGCTTTGCAATGGAAAAAGAATTGGATCAAATGGATGTTTGAGCAGAAAGTTGCAATGAGTCAAAGTTTGGAAAAACAGGTTGACTTTCCACATGAAAAGTCCTTGAAACTTTTGAAGTGATTTGCTAATAACCCTTTGAAGAGAATGATGTCTTTGGAATCACTCAAAAATACCAAACATGACAACTTCTTCAATCAACCCCTTGTATCTTTTAATCAATCTTGATAACTTCGAAATGTGGTGAACCAAGATAAAACTTGCCATGCCATTTCTTCCAAAACAACTTCAATGGCGAGGTTTGAACTTCTCAAGATTTATTGACTAGGGCATGGAAATAAACTCATGAAATCATGGATAAGCTTGCTAGGTCACATTGCCTTTACCTACATTATTAACAAGTAGGCCAAACCAACATTGCATTTTATTAATTAAAAGGAAAGTCAAAACAAAACATGCATGATCACAAAATAATAACAAGTCAAGGTGCTTGATGATTCCTCATAGAGAAAATCTAAAGATATGGAGGAGAACCAAAATCCCTAATGTGACCTTGTTGTGATTGAATCAATATGGTATGATGAAGGGATCTTAGGGGCAAAAATTGGGGTACAACATGGGGGTAGGTTATGAAATGGGAAGGTATTAACACCCTTTTCATTCGTAGTTATCTACGGGCTCTTAATTGCTAGCTCACTTTGAAAGTAATGCTTCGTGTGTATGTTTGATAATATTTTTGAAAATGCCTAAGTATGGCAATTTTGTAATGATTCTCGTATCGTTGAGAATGTATACAAAATGTTTGTTTTGAAAATATTTATTGGATGAAAGTGTTTGTTTTTAAAAGATGTTTTGAAAATGCCAATGTACGGCAGTTTGCTTTATAATAACCCTTGTATCATCCCTCAAGAGTGTTTATAAAGCATTTTTAAAGTAGTTGTTTTAAAAGTGTGAAGTATGGTAATTGTTTTAGTTTGTGAGCAAGCGATTACGAGTGATATACCTACTCAATGGTCTTTGTTCTTTTACTTCTACTTTAGATATTGTTATCCTACCATTGGTTAATAAGAAACCCTATTATTGGATGTGAGGGATAGGCGTGGGTCATCATACAGTCATAAAAGGCAACTTATAAGATACTTTAGCAATTGTCGTAAGAGACTAAGATCGTTTACTGAAGGCAACATCGAAGGGTCATCGAGGGACTACGCTCTTTTTAATCCAGGGTCTTTTGCTAAAGCATCCCACGTTCGAGGGACATGACTTTTTTATTTTAGGAAACAAGTGAGGTTACCCTAGAGGTGCGTATGTGCGAAGTATTTTGATTTCAGGTATTTGTCTTTGAGATTAGGTTATCTAATATTTGCTTATAGTCTTTCCATACAAACCCTAATTACTAACAATAATAAGGAAAACAATAAATTGAGGAAATTAAATGTCCTACGCTATTACAACGCTCTGGGGATGAGGGTACAAGTTTATGAAATGTCGAGGAAAGCAATAAACCCTAATTATTTATTACATGCTTTGAGCAATTGTAATTTTGGAAAATGTTAATGCGAAAGTAAAGTGTGCTAAAATGGTTAAAAGGGGAAATGTTTTAAGAAACCCTAAATGTATTTCTAAGTATTAAGAAAATAATTTATTGTTTTTGTTTAGAAAATATTTGAAATGAAAATTGGACCTAATTATAATTTTATTTACAAATTAATTAATAAAACAAAGTGTGATTAAAAGAAAAATTTTATTCATAAAAATTTAATTAATTAAAAAAAACTAAATCTAATTGATTTTTAATTTGATAAATAAAAAGAAAACAATTGTTAGAAAAATATTTTTAATGTTAATTTCAATTTAAACCTAATTTTTAATTAATTGGAAGTTAATTGAGTTAATCAAAAACTATGTCTAATTAATTTTATTTAATCAACAAAATAAAAATGTCAAAATGTGGATTAACGTAAACCTAATTATTTTTTAAAATAAAAATTATTTTTTGTATTTTAATTAAATGAAATAAATAAATAAAAGTATAAAAAATATATATAAAGAGTAAAAAGATTGGGCCTACGTTTGTAAAGCAGTTAGGGGGTGTGACAAATTGTTTTTGTTAGGACCAAAACAAGTATTTTGTTTGAAGCAAACAATAAAAATAAAATGAAAATGGGCCTGATTTAGAAAATAGGGGGGGGGGTATGCAAAGAAATTAGCTTAGGCCCAAAACAAAAGCCCAGACCCTGTATGAGATCCAGTGGGGATGGCTCCCAGAACTCCACCATGTGCTTGCTAATTTGGGGCGTTGGACCTAGTCTTGTGATGGTCGGAGGGTGATTGAGAGAGGCGCATGGCATGTGCGCTGAGCTGGCCTGCACATGATCTATAACAAACAAATATGTGAAATAAATAAAAGGGTACCACTTGGGCCCGAACCGACGTCCCTGAGGTCAAAGGCGCGCATGTTTTACCACTGGGGTGGTTATGTCATCCGGTTATGAAACGCCTCCCATTAAATATAATATGAAATGAATCCTGAAAATTTGAAATTGTTATCTTCTTCCTTTCGCACGCAGACAACAACAATGCTATTTTTTATTTCTAAAAGCTTTGTTTCTCAGCCTTTTTGAAAAGTGTAAACATGAAACTTGCTTGAAATTTAGTCATGAATCCAACCATGTCATTAATTTTAATTAAGAATCAAAGAATAACAAGAATTTTACTTAGTACCAAAAATGAACCCTAACTGGTCAGAGCTTCAATTCTCACTCCACAAGAAAAATTCATGAAAACTAATGATATGGTCAGCTTTAGATGCATGATATCTACATTTTTTTGCTTTTGTATGTAGGCACTAAAGATGCCTGAATAAGAAGTTCAAAGTTTGAGAAAACTTACCTCTTGAAGAAAAACTTAGAACGTGTATGACTGCTCCCAGGTGTAAATACATGATTGATTAAGATTCCTTGGACCTCCCTGAAGTTTTTTCAATCCTTACTTTATGTCGAAAGTGTCTGAATCTCTCCAACCAAGTCAAGTTGCAAAGCTCTGTTTTTGAGTTTTGAGGATGATGAAGATGGTGTTACAGTGATGAAACAGGTCTTTAGATGAGTTCTATATGAGTTATAGAAGCTTTATAAATGATCTAGAGTGAAAATTCACGAGTGGATTGAGTGTTTCGTGTTTAAGGTTAGAAGTTGTAACAAATGTAGTTTTGATGCAAATTCTGGTTTGAGAGAGTATGAGGGTGTTTTTAGGGCTATGAATCTGTGTGTTGTCTTGTAAATGATATATCTATTTATAGAGAAAAGGTTTTAGAGGATGAGAGGGATTGGTTTACAAGATCACATGTTATGGCTAGGTTACCTAGTTATGAAGAAACTTTGAAGAACATAGTTCCAATGTCTTGTACCATGCCTTCTAGAGTGGTCGAACACTTCAAACATGTTTCTTCTGATTTGTTAGGTTGAGTGTGACCATAGGAAACAAGTTAGAGGCTCAAGGAGAGTGTACTTTAGTTTAAAGCTTGATTTTCCAAAACAGAAGTGTTATATTTTTCCCTTTAATGGCAAAATGCATTGGATAATGCTTGAATAAATTGGACCATAGCTCAAAATCTTGTGTAATCTTTTGGTTATGGATAGATTTAGAGGTTAGAGACCTTAAAAGTGGGATTATACAGTATGGCTTGAAGACCGGGTTATGAATTTGTCACAAAAAAGACCTAAAATTAAACCTTAGATACCCAACTTCATCTATTCCATTCTCCTTGCTCAAGCATGATAAAATTGGGTTCTGGGACATTTTGGAAATCTTGAAACATAGTCTACTACTTTCATGTTGTGAGTTTTGGCTAAATCAAATGGGAACTTGGTGAAAAATGGCCATGAAGTTGGGACAAAAATCTGATCAAAACTTGTAAATTTTTTTCTAAGTGTTGGATAAAAACATCCTAACTTCATGAGCTTATATCTATTAATCCAAGCACTTGTTTGAAATTAAACCTCATGGAAAAAGTTGTATAATTAATAAAACCCTACAACTTTCATGTTGAAATTTTTCTTTGAATCAACTTGCATCTTGAGGAAACTTGCTTGTGAAGTTAGGGATTTTGTTAAGAGCAAAAACACTTAGAATTTTTCTAAGTGTTAGAAAATTTTCCAAATTTGACTTTTGTTGAGTTTTTGATTTCTTGATGATCAAGTTTGATAGTTTTGAATATCTTGATGATTCTTGACTTTTGAATTTCAATGTTGACTTAAAAGTCAAAGTTTTACTTTTGAGTGACTGTTGACTTTTCATAAGTTGATTCAATTCTTCAACTATCCATCACTTGCATCTTTAGAAATGTTTTGAGCCATGTAATTAGGTCAATATGCTGTAGTTGAGTCCTTTAGATCATGCTTCAATCCATTAGGTCATGTATTAGGCCAACAGTCAATGATCAGTCATCTTCAGTCAAAACCCTAATTTTGAGAATTTTTGATCTTTGATAATTTGAGGGATTTCCTTGAGGAATCATGGTAAAACTTGATAAAATAACGAATATCACCTAAAAATGTTTGTGTTGACAAAAACTCTTGAAGTTTGACTGTATATTGACCATAATTGTCTTTTTGTCCAACATAGTTGATTTTCAGTCATCTGAGCAATTGATTGAGCAAACTTGTGATGAAAGGCTTGAAACTTGACATGATCATTATTGAGGACCTATTATGAACCATGAAAGTAAATTGAGACCCTTGAAACCCATTTTCCCTTGTACAAGATGAAACCCTAGTTGTGGACCCATTGCTTAGGAGGTGAGTTTGTCTGATCAACTCTTGAGAATCCTTGAGTATTTTAGAATCTTAGAAGAATGTCTTGAAGAAAACGGGAGGGAAAATTTTGGGGTACAACATTGACCATGAGGAGTAAAAATCATGGCATCTATTCCTTTCCCATAAGAATTTACAGATCCATCGAACACCATACCCCACCGGGATTCAGGATTCGAACCTTCCACGGGAAAATGTTTATCACAATCTTTTGTTTTAAAAAGATCACATCCTCATTAGGGAAATCATATTTGATAGAGTGATAATCATCAATTGGTTGGTAAGCAAGACAATATGCCAACACACTGCTTTTTTTTAGCTTTTTGATTACAGTATTCAATATCATATTCATACAAAAGTATCTGCCAACGGGAAATTATTCCAGTAAGAGCAGGCTTCTCAAAAATATACTTAATTGGATCCATTTTGTAAATCAATCAAGTATTATGACTCAAAAAATATTGCAACAACTGTTTTGTCGCCTAAGCCAAAGCGCAACATGTTTTTTCCAGCATAGAATAGTTCGACTCACAGTCAGTAAACTTCTTGCTGAGATGATAAATGGCATATTATTTTCTCCCCATTTCATCTTATTGTCAAAAAATATAGCCTATAGAATTATCTAACACTGTCAGATACATAATCAATGGTATTCTTTCAACAGGAGGGAGAAAGATAGGAGGTTCGAGCATATACTCTTTAATGCTTTCAAATGCCCTTTGGAAATCATCTGTCCACACACAACCTTGATCTTTCTTTAACAACTTGATGATCGGCTCACACATTGTAGTCATATGGGAAATAAATATGGAAATATAACTCAAACACCCAAGGACGCCTCTAACTTGCTTTTCAGTTCTTGGTGCTGGCATTTCTTGTATTGCCTTAACTTTATCAGGGGTAACTTCAATTCCTTTTCGGCTGACAATGAAACCTAACAATTTTCCTGATCGAACACCAATGGTGAATTTATTTGGATTCAAGCAGAGACAATACATCCTCAAATACTGAAACAATTTCAACAAATCTTCTATATTCCCTTCTCCAGTCTGGGATTTAGCAATCATATCATCAAAATATACCTCAATTTCCTTGTGCATCAGATCATGGAATAGGGTTGTCACAGCCCTCTGGTATGTTGTACCAGCGTTCTTCAACCCGAAGGGCATCACTTTGTAACAGAATGTTCCCCAGGGTGTGATAAATGTTGTTTTTTCCATGTCCTCAGGAGCCATTCTGATTTGATTATATCCGGAAAATTCGTCCATGAATGAGAATACTTTGAATTTTTCTATATTGTCAACTTATATATCAATATGTGGCAAATGAAAGTCATCTTTTGGAATAGCTTCGTTTAAATCTCTATAATCAATGCACATGCAAACTTTTCCGTCTTTCTTTGGTACTGGGAAAATATTGGCAATTCACCAAGGGTACACTGATGTTACAAGAAAACCGGCATTAATCTGCTTTAAAACTTCTTCTTTAAATTTTACTGCTATATCAGGGTGAGTTCTTCGCAACTTCTTCTTGATTGGAGGACATTCTGGATTTAACGGCAAATGATGTTCCACAATATCAGTATCCAACCCCGACATGTCTTGGTAAGACCAAGAAAAGATATCCACATACTCTTTCAAAAATTCAATCAACCTACTCTTCACATCAAGGTGAAGCAATGCTCCAATCTTGACTTCTATTGGATCCTCCTTTGTACCCAAATTGATTGTTTCCAATGGCTCTTTATACGGATGAATGGTACTTTCCTCGCGCTCAAGAAATTGTGAAACCTCTTCTGGGATTTCATCATATTCTTATTCTTCGGCCACATACGCAGGATATTCAAAGTTGGGAGAGGGTGCAGGGTTATTGTACTCAATGAGTTTTTTAATTAATCTGCACATATGATTTATGATTGATTTTAGAAACTGACACATATAGCAAGTGATTATGCAGATTTATTTACATTTATTATTTATTTTAAAAGGATTTTTATGATTACCATATTCCAAGAAAAAGAAGAGAATAAAGACACAATTTGGGAATCAAAAACAAATTTTATTAATGATTTTAAAGATCAAAACAACAAATATGCCCATACAATATCAATACTTTCACCTTGGGCAGAGGGAAATATTTTTCAAAATATTAACAAAAACAAATTACTTTGAAATATAAATGCAAGAGGGAACAACAATAATGATCCAATTTTGGACTCTGACTCCATGCGTCATGTAGTTTAGCATCTCTTGATCTGATTCACCTTCTAGAATAACATTGATCTTAGGAGTAGTTGGATAAAGATAACATCCGCTGTGAAAGATGTCTTGATATTTTCTCAAAGAAGACTTCGACTTCATAATCTTACCTTTATTATTCTCCATAGAGATACCCAAACTAACTCTATTCTTATTCACAGGTGGATCAACAATCTCCCCCCCCCCCCTCACATACACACACACACATACACACACACCTTGCTAGGGCCATTATGCACCACCTGCTGAGCATCCTTAAATGAAGCTATACAATTCTCATTTTTCCTTACATTATCAATAGATAAATCTTGGAACTGTGTTCCAACAGCAGCTTCATCAACTTCTACAACAGTGAAATAGGACAAATGAGATATTAATAAAGCCCGCTCTCCATTCACGATGACCACCTTTCCTTCACGAACAAACTTTAGCTTCTTGTTCAAACTTGAAGTAACAGCTCTTGCCCCGTGGATCCATGGTCGTCCCATTAAACAGCTTTAGGCGGGAACAATATACATAACATGGAAAGTAATTTGGAATAAGTGTGGGCCTATGTGAATAGGAAAATCTACTTCTCCGATGACAGACTTCCTTGAACCATCAAAAGCTTTAACAATTATGCCACTCGGGCGCATGGGAGTTCCCTAGTACTTCAGCTTCATGAGTATGCTCTTTGGTATGACCTTTAAAGTAGACCCATTGTCAATTAACACATTAGACAATGAGTCATTCTTACAATTCATGGAGATATGGAGATCCAGGTTATGATTCCTTCCTTCATCGGGAGTTTCTTCATCACATAAACTTAGGTTATTACACGATGTAATGTTCCCCACGACACTGCTGAATTGGTCCAGAGACATATCACTTTCCACAAAAGCTTAATCCAATACTCTCATCAAAGATTCCCTATGGGCATAAGAGTTCATTAGCAATGCTAGAATTGATATCTTTGATGGAGTTTGCAATAATTGATCTACAATTATGTTGTCACTCATCTTGATAATCTTCAACAAGTCGTCCATATCTTTTTCCAAAGCAATGCCGCTAGATTCTCCCACTATTTTCTTAGATTCAGTACTTTCAGCAAACCTTTTATCATATTAACATTCCCTCGAATGATAGGGGCAAAAACCTAACCACTGTGGGTCACTCGGCTAGCTTCAGCAATATTCTTGACATCATACAAAGGTTGGATGGGAATTTCAACACCATCCTCTAGGATTGTCGCATTGTATTTTTATGGCACGGCTCTGTCTGATTCATATGGTACAGGGCCTGGCATGCAAATAACCAGTGGAGAAACAACTGGCTTTCTATGGTACTCAATATCTATAGGGGAGGGAACACCAAAACAAGGCACAATAACATTCACCCCTTCTTTAGAATACTTAGATATCACAGAATCATTGTTCGAGGACATATCTTCATCAAAAGAAAATAACTAATATGTATAAACATACTCATCATCTGACATAGTCTCGACTGAGAAATCTCCAATCACGTTAATTACATTGTAATCATCTCTATTTCTCGAGACTTTGATAATACCATTATCTAACAACAACTGAACACCCCTTCTCATAATGGAGCAACCACGAGAATCCATGCAACAGATCTGGCAAGACCCATAATGGTGCTGTTCTTGGAAATCCATGTGACAGAATATAGCGTGGAACTATACCAAATCATCATTCATATACTTCACATCAAAAATCTGGAATTCCCCGGGATATCCAATGATCATATTCACATTTTCCTCGTACTCTTCCCTTGGTCTGATTATATGAATGAGGCAATCGTCTATAATTTCTTAAAGATCAGCTTTTATCTTATCACATCCCTGGATATTTGTACTGCAAATAATATAACTATTGTACCCCAAAATTTTCCCTCCCATATTCCTCAAGATTTGTCAAGAATAATCTTCAAATTACTCAAGATGGTTCAAGAGGTAGACAGTCAAATCACCTCCTAAGACAGCTGAAATTAGGGTTTTTGGTCTTTCAAGGAATTTGGGGTTCTCAGTGGTTCAATCAAGTCTCATAGGCCTATATACATTCTCAAGCACCTACATGCCAAGTTTCAAGACTCACATTGCCAATTTGCACAGTCAAAAGCTCCATTTGATCTACAGTCAACTGTAAGGGCAAACTGGTCATTTTGCAGTCAAAAGTCAGAATTTTTGGTCAACATATTGTTTTGAGTTCACAATCATCATTTGATCAAGTCTTGATCATGATTCCACAAGGGTAGCTCAAAAATCATAAAGATGCAAGAAGTTACTATTTTTGGACAGCAGAAAAGTCAATTGAATCTTGACCAGGGCATAACTCTTTCATGGTTTGTCAGAAAAATTCCATCCAATGCTCATTTTCAAGAGGATGTAATTTCCTACAATCCATCTTCACACTCCAAGATCAAGAGATGCTCTCACAAGAAGTTACCAATTTTTACATTATAGGTCAATTTCAAAAGTCAACAAAGGTACACTTTGAGTCAAAGGCCATAACTTGAGATTGGTAAATCCAAATGACATGGGACCAAAGGCATTGGTTAGAGGACTTCAAGAGATTTCCAAAATGTCCAAGAACATGGTCATATGATCAAAATTGAGCAAGTTGTGTATTGGAGAAGTTGGGAAATTTTCATGAATTTGCAAAAGTCAACTTTGCTCAAAACACCTTATTTTTGCTAATGGGCCTCAAATCTCTTCTTGAAACTTTACCCATGACCTATGCACGACCGATCAAGATTAATTGGATTTATTTTCTTATTTTTATTAATTAATTGGATTTTTAATTAATATTAATCCATTTAATTAATTTAAATCATAAGAAAATAGAAGATTTGTTTTTTAAATCTTTTTGTGAAGCAAATATGACCTAAACATGCTGGAAAATTCGTGCACAAGTCAAAGATACCAAAAAATCCAATTTTGGAAACTTTGTTCAATCATGAAGAATCAAAAATATTTGATTTCCAATCAAATATTTAAACATCAATGCAATGGATATTGGCCCAGCTTTTTGACCTAATTAGTTTCCCTTATAAGCAAGCAAGCAAACCCTGACCTAGTGGACGATTGCAAGCTGCAGACAAGACCCTGTCTAATTCAAGAAATTCCAAGAAAATTGAAAATATGTTCTTGCATTCCAGGCCAATTCAAGGCGTGCTATTCATTCAAACATATTGCAGGAGGTCCCAGGAACGTTTTACAATCAAATTCAGGCGCTGAAGCTCAAGGAATCGTTGCACACAGTTTCACGGTTTTCCATTCTTATTCAGAATTATATATCTTGATTCATGCGCATTTAACACGTTTTCATGATTGTTTTGCATTGCTAGAGACTGAACAAAGCTAATGCCATGGTTTAATTGGACTATAGTGCCCTGAATCGTGAGATACCATGATCAAATTTCTAGGGTTCTTGAGCTTTAAATTAGGGCTTTTCAATCCAGGAAAAATTGGGACTCATGAGATGCATGACTGAAATCGTGAGACCAAGACGAACAAGACCAATACCTGGCGAAATATTTATATGCACTATGCTTCTAATCGCTATTTTTCCTTGCAGGGGTTAGTGGGGGTTAAAAAACCCCGCTATTTGATTCTGATTATGCAGGATAAATGAAGAAGATGATGATGTGTTGATACCTCATTGGCTTGTTTGAAAACGCGCGCCTTATTTTTTGTTTTACAACATAATATTAGTTTTTGTATATAATACTCTCTATCCATTCATTTAACAAACGCGCGTTCCGGTTCAGTTGGCAAAGGCATTGAGGCATTATCCCTTGGGACCTGGGTTCGAATCCCAGGTCCCCCCAAAACATTGTTACTTTTATTTTTCAGGTGTTCTTGTGTAGTTTGCCAAAAAGGGTCCACCATATACCTCAGCTATCAACACGCCAAATGGCTTGCAAAGCAAATCCAGTGGCCAAGAGTGGAATCCTCACCATAGTCTCCAGTCAACGCCTATGCATGGGATGGCCATAGTCAAAGCAGGCTAATGCATAATGGGCCATGAATTGCCAAACACACCACAGAAAAAATTTTAATCATCTTTATTTTTATTTCCTTAAAACATAAAAAACTCAAAAAAATATCTTTCTTTTATTTAATTAATTAATTAGTCTAGGTTTAATTTAATTAAACGCAAAATAATAAAAAAACTTCCTTCTTTCTCAAAAAAGGGTCAAAACCCTAAAGACTCCCCGATCCAATTTTTCTCGCGCGTGTGGTTATTCTTGATTCATATTTTTGATCCATATTATGTATTTGCTCCGAGGATGTAATAGATTTAATTAGGACTTTTTATCGCTTTCATTTAAGTTTCGGAAATTTACTTTTAAGGGTTTGCTTTTGGCGATGTAAATACTCGACGCCGTGTAATAGCGTAGCTTTACTTTCCGCAATTTATTTTCCGCGACTATTAAATGCTAGATGTATGATAACTAGGCTATGCATGACAAGACTTATCTTAAATTAAAATCAATCGTAGCTCACCATAACATGTACAAAGATAACATAACTGAAACCTGACACACTCGCACATGCCACTCCTAGGGTACGCCTCACTTGGTTGCCTCGACGTGGTCATTGAGTATAGGGTGTTATAGAGGTCGCCCTCCTGTCTAAAGATCAAATTTGCCTTGAAACGGTTGCCTCGATAAAGAATGATCTAGGATATTAGGGTTACCGCTAAGGCGTCCTACCATTGCTCTAGTGACCACATGTCCCTAAAATCGAATTGACCCGAAAACTCCAACGACGGTGCTACCTACTTCTCAATAGTGGGATAACACTGTCTAAAGGACATTTACACAGCTTAATACACTCTTGAGGACAGATACAAGAGTTAAATCGAAGTTTTCAAAACAAAACTTTTTCAAACGCACAAACATAAGAAAAGCAAAACCTTTTGAAAACATAGTGAGCAAGTACCTAAGAGCCCGTGGATAACCACGTATAGAAAGGGTGCTAACACCTTCCCTTTCTATAATCTACCTCCCGAACCCGAGAAACATCTCGAAAAGGAATTTTGCTGTGCTTTTGTCCTTTCCTTGTTGGAGAAAATAAAAGACGGTGGCGACTCTTGCTTACCGCGACATTTGCGAAACGCAAACGCGAACCAGCATTCTAAAACAATCAGTTCTATTTCCACCAATCACAATAACCAACATGGTTGTGCATATAGTAGATGAATTCACAGAGGCTAGCATGCATCTTCATCAGATCCCATCTAACGAGGTTGATATAAAAAATCAGGAAGTCCCCAGGACAACCAGCAACCATATTTACAACATTTGCTCCTCCATTTTTAGGAAAAGGATTATCTTTCACATTAGGGCCAAAATCTTTAAAGGTTAGGAGGCCAGATCTCACCATCTTTTGTACTTCAGATTTTAAAGGATAACATTTCTCGAAATTGTGCCCTGGGGCTCCTTGATGAAAAGCACATGTCTGGTCATCCTTATAATACCAGGGTAAAGGTGAAGGTATAACAGGGGGAGGCCTGGTTTGAACCAACTTCTTCTGAATCAAAGCCGGGAATAACTATGCATAGCTCATTGGAATAGAGTCAAAAGCTTCTCTCTTCTGACTTTGCCCTTAATTTCCCTGAGGAGGTGGTCTCTGATTGGCAATTATGGTTGGTGCTACATTGACAACTGGAATCACAAAAGCAACTCGTTGCTGGTACCGATGATGTCATCTAGGTGGTTTAATCTTCCTTTCCCCAATAACAACATTCGTTTCACTTTCTTTCTTTCGAGAGAACCCGTATGATGACTTCTTTATCCCTTCGTTATTCATGAAGCGTCCTTCCCTGAAAGCTTCTTCTAAACAAATGCCCATGCTTACCATTTCAGTGAAATCACCCGGCACACTTGAAACCATCCTTTCATAATAAAATTATCCAAGGGTTTTCAAGAAGACCTTGGTTATTTCTTGTTCTCCCATAGGTGGTACCACTTGGGCAGCTATCTCGCGCCATTGTTGCGCATATTCTTTGAACGACTCCTTGTCTCTCTAAGCCATTGTCCTCAATTGGTCACGGTCTTGCACCATGAACATATTATACTTATACGCCTTGATGAAGGCTTCCCCTAGATCAATGAAGGTGCAAATATTGCTACTGTCCAAACTTATATACCACTTCAAGGAGGCACCAGTTAAACTATCTTGGAAGAAATGAATAAGAAAAATGCTGACCATCAGTATGGATGGACATTTTTCTCATATACATCACCAGGTGGTTACGAGGACAAGAGTTTCCCTTGTACCTTTCGAATTCCAATTTTTTAAACTTTGCTGGAACCATTACGTTGGGAACTAAGAAGAGTTCACTGACATTCTGTCCAAATAATTATTTTCCTCGAAGGGCCTTCATTTCCTTTTGCATCTGATTGAACTAATCATGAAAATCATCCAATCGTTCATAGAAACCCATACTTTCACTCGGTGGAGGAACAAGACGATAAACTTCATCATTAGAAAACAACATAGCATTCATCGTAGGAGGTGCAGTATAATGGATCTCATTTCTAGCCATATGAGTAACTCCTATGGTTGCTGGTTGTCTTGGGGACTTCCAGATTTTTGATATCAACCTCGTTAGAGGGGATCTGATGAAGATGCATGCTAGCCTTCTGTGAATTCAGCTACTATACACACAACCATGCTGGTTATAGTATTTTCAGTACAAATATCCAGGGATGTGATAAGATAAAAGATGATCTTCAAGAAATGATGGACGAAGGCCTCATTCATATAATCATACCAAGGGAAGAGTATGAGGAAAATGTGAATATGATCTATGGATGTCCCAGTGAATTCCATATTTTTGCAGTGAATTATATGAATGATGATTTGGTGCAGTTGCACGCTACATTCTGTCACATGGATGGACAAGAAGAACACCATTATGGGTCTTGCCAGATCTGCTGCAGAGATTCTCGTGGTTGTTCGATTAAGAAGAGGGGCGTTCAATTATTTTTAGACAATGGTACTATCAAAATCTCTGGCAATAGAGATGATTACAATGGGATTAATGTTCTTGAAGATTGCTCGGTCGAGACTATGTCAAATGATGAGTATGTTTCTGCAAATGAGTTATTTATTCTGATGAAGAAATGTCCTCCAACAATGATTTTTGATGTCTAAGTATTCTGAAGAAGGGGTGAATTTTATTGTACCGTGTTTTTGTGTTTCCGCCCCTATAGATATTGAGTACCATAGCAAGCCAATTGTTGCTTCAGTGGTTATTTTCCTGACAGGCCTTGTACCATATGAATCAGACAAAGTCGTGTCGTATAAATACAATGCGACAATATTGGAGGATGGTGTGGAAATTCCCATCCAAACTTTTTCTGATGGAAATAATATTGCTGAAGCCAGCCGAGTGACCCATAGTGGTCGGGTTTTTGCCTCTGTCATTCAAGGGAATGTTATTGCTGATAAAAGGATTACTGAAAGTATTGAACCTAAGAAATCAGTGGGGTAATCTAGTGGTACTGCTTTGGAAAAAGATGTGGACGACCTGTTGAAGATTATCAAGATGAGTGACTCAAGATTGTAGATCAGTTGTTGCAGATCCCATCTAAGATATCTATTCTAGCATTGTTAATGAAATCTTCTACCCATAGGGAATCTTTGATGAAAGTATTGGATTATGCTTTTGTGGAAAGTGATATGTCTCTGGACCAATTCAGCTGTGTTGTAGGGAATATTACATATGGTTATAACCTGAGTTTCTGTGATAACGAATTTCCCGATGAAGGAAGGAATCATAACCTGGCTCTCCATATCTCCATGAATTGTAAGAATGACTCTTTATCCAATGTGATAATTGATAATGGGCCTGCTTTAAATGTCATACTGAGGAACACACTCATGAAGTTGAAGTACAATGGAACTCCCATGCGCCCGAGTGGTATAATTGTGAAATCTTTTGATGGCTCGAGGAAGTCTTTCATCGAGGAAGTAAATTTGCCTATTCACATAGGCCCACACTTATTTAAGATTACTTTCCAGGTTATGGATATAGTTCTTGCCTACAACTCTTTATTGGGACGACCGTGGATCCACGAGGCAGGGGCTGTTACTTCGACTTTTCACCAGAAGCTTAAGTTTGTTCTTGAAGGAAAGGTGATCATCATAAATGGAGAGCAGGCTTTGTTAATATCTCCTTTGTCCTCTTTCAGTGTTGTGGAAGCTGATGAAGCTACTGTTGGAACTCAGTTACAAGCTTTATTTATTGATAATATAAGGGAAAATAAGAATTCTATAGCTTCGTTTAAGGATGCTCAGCAGGTAGTGCATAATGTCCCTAGCAAGGTGTGGGGGCATATTGTTGATCCACCTATGAATAAGAATAGAGCTGGGTTGGGTTTCTATGTGAAGAATAGTAAAGGTGAGATTATGAAGCTGAAGTCTGCTTTGGGCAAATATCAAGACATCTTTCACAATAGAGGTTATCTTTATCCAACTATTCTTAAGATCAATGATATTCTGGAAGTTGAATCAGAGCAAGAGATGTCGAACTACGTGACGCATGGAGTCAGTGTCCATAATTGGATCACAATTGATGTTCCCTCTTACATTCATATTTCTAAGTAATTTATTTTTGGTTACTCTTTTCAAAAAAATATTTCAATCTGCCAAAGGTGAAAGTATTGACGTTGTATGGGCATATCTGTTGTTTTGATCTTTAAAATCATTAATAAAAGTTGTTTTTGATTCCCAAATCGTGTCTTTATTCTCTGCTTTTTCTTGGAAAATGGTAATCAGAAAAATCCTTTCAAAATAAATAATAACTGTAAACGAATATGCATAATCACTTGCTATATGTGTCAGTTTCTAAAATCAATCATAAATCATATGTGCAGATTAATTAAAAAAAAAGTTGAGTACAATGACCCTGCACCCTCTCCCAACTTTGAATATCCTGCGTATGTGGCCGAAGAAGAAGAATATGATGAAATCCCACAAGAGGTTTCACGGTTTCTTGAGCGTGAGGAAATCACCATTCAGCCGTATAAAGAGCCACTGGAAACGATTAATTTGGGTTCAAAGGAAGATCCAAAAGAAGTCAAGATTGGAGCACTGCTTCATCCTGATGTGAAGAGCAGATTGATTGAATTGTTGAAAAAGTATGTGGAGAAATTTTCCTGGTCTTACCAAGACATGCGGGGTTGGATATTGATATTGTGGAACAAGATTTGTCGCTAAAGCCCGAATGCCCACCAGTCCAGCAGACATTGCGAAGAACTCACCCTGATAAGGCAGTAAAAATTAAAGAAGAAATTTTAAAGCAGATTAATGATGATTTTCTTGTGACATCAGTATACCCTAAGTGGGTTGTTAATATAGTCCCAGTACCAAAGAAAGACAAAAAAGTTTGTATGTGGGTTGATTATAGAGATTTAAACAAAGCTAGTCCAAAAGATGACTTTCCATTACCACATATTGATATATTGGTTAACACTACATAAAAATTCAAAGTATTCTTGTTCATGAATGTATTTTACAGATATAATCAAATCATAATGGCTCCGGAGGACATGGAAAAAATAACATTTATCACACCCTGGGGAACATTTTACTACAGAGTAATGCCCTTCGGGTTGAAGAACGCGGGTGCAACGTACCAGAGGGCTATGGCAACACTATCCCATGATCTAATGCACAAGGAAATTAAGCTATATATTGATGATATGATTTCCAAATCCCAAACTGAAGAAAGGCATATAGAAGATTTTTTGAAACTGTTTCAGTGTTTGAGGAAGTATTGTCTCCGCTTGAATCAAAATAAATGCACCTTTGGTGTTTAATCAGGAAAATTGTTAGATTTCATTGTCAGTCAAAAAGGAATTGAAGTTAATCCTGACAAAGTTAAGGAAATTCAAGAAATGCCTGCACCAAGAACTGAAAATAAAGTCAGAGCTTCCTTGGGCGGTTGAACTACATTTCCATATTTATTTCCCATATGTCTGCAATGTGTGAGCCGGTCTTTAAGTTGTTAAAGAAATATCAAGGTTGTGTGTGGACAAATGATTTCCAAAGGGCATTTGAAAGTATTAAAGAGTATATGCTTGAACCTCCTATCTTGCTCCCTCATGTTGAAGGAAGACCATTGATTATGTATCTAACAGTGTTAGATAGTTCTATGGGCTGTATTTTGGGACAACAAGATGAAACAGGGAGAAAATAATATGCCATTTATCATCTCAGTAATAAGTTTACTGACTGTGAGTCACGGTATTCTATGCTGGAAAAAACATGTTGCGCTTTTTCTTGGGCGACAAAACGGTTATGGCAATATATGTTGAGTCATACTACTTGGTTGATTTCAAAAATGGATCCAATTAAGTATATTTTTGAAAAGCCTGCACTTACTGGAAGAATTGCCCATTGGAAGATGCTGTTGTCTGAATATGATATTGAATATCGTACTCAGAAAGCTATAAAAAGTAGTGTGTTGGCAGATTATCATGCTCACCAACCAGTTGATGATTATCAGTCTATTAAATATGATTTCTGTAATGAGGATGTAATGTCTTTGAAAATAAAAGATTGTGATGAACCTTTGTCTGGGGAAGGTCCTGATCCTGAATCCCGGTGGGGTATGGTGTTTGATGGAGCTGTAAATGCTTATGGGAAAGGAATTCCTGTCGTGATTATCACTCCTCATGGGTCACATATCCCTTTTACTCCATGATTGGCATTTGATTGTACCATTAACATGACAGAGTATGAAGCTTTTATCACGGGTCTCGAGGAGGCTATAGATCTCAGAATCAAAATTCTATATGTATATGGCGATTCAGCTTTGGTAATAAACCAGATTAAAAGAGAATGGGATACTCGTCAAGTTGGCTTGATTCCCTACAAAGACTATGTTAGAAGATTCTTACCCCTCTTTAATAAATTTGAATTCCATCATATTCCCAAAGATGAGAATCAGATGGTAGATGCTTTATCCACTTTTGCTTCTATGTATCAAGTAAATACTTGGAACGATGTGCCTCGTATCACAGTTCGTCGTCTGGATAGAGTAGCTCATTTTTTTGAAACAGAGGGGACATTAAACGAAAAACCTTGGTATCATGATATCAAGCCTTTTCTCCAGACTCGAGAGTACCCGAATGGTTCGTCAAACTAATATATAAAGACATTGAGAAGGTTGGCAGATAGCTTTTTCCTCAATGAAGATGTGCTACACAAAATAAATTATGACATGGTTTTGCTCAGATGCGTGGATACACACGAAGAAGACATGTTGATGCATGAAATCCTTGAAAGTTCCTTTGGTACTCATGCCAATGTACATTCGATGGCAAAGAAGATGCTTAGGGTAGGTTATTATTGGCTGACAATGGAATCTGATTGTTACAAATTTGCAAAGAAGTGCCATAAGTGTCATATTTACGCTGACAAAATTCATGTGCCTCCGATGCTTCTCAATGTTATTTCTTCCCCATGGCCTTTTCTATGTGGGGTATTGACATGATTGGAATGATTGAACCCAAAGCGTTCAATGGATGTCGTTTCATCTTGGTAGAAATAGACTACTTCACCAAATGGGTGGAAGCAACTTCATATGCTAATGTCACTAAGCAGGTGGTAGTACGCTTTATCTAGAACAATCTTATATGTCAGTATGGTGTTCCAAGCAAGATTATCACTGACAATGGCTCGAATTTGAATAACAAGATGATGACAAAACTTTGTGAAAAATTCAAGATTATCCATCATAATTCATCTCCTTATAGGCCAATGATGAATGGGGATGTGGAAGATGCTAATAAAAATATTAAGAAGATCATCCAGAAAATGGTTGTTACCTATAAAGATTGGCATGAGATGCTCCCTTTTGCTTTGCATGGACATCGTACATCCATCCTCACTTCAACAGGGGCAACCCCATTATATCTTGTGTATGGTATGGAAACAGTGCTCCCTGTTGAGGTTGAGATTCCCTTTTTACGTGTGATAATGGAAACCAAGTTGTCAGAGGCTGAATGGGTCTAGAATAGGTTTGATCAATTGAATTTGATTAAAGAAAAGAGAATGACGGCCTTGTGTCATGGTCAGCTATACCAGAAGAGAATGAAGAAAGCTTTTGATAAGAAGGTCAAACCTCGTGAATTCAGAGAAGGTGACCTCGTGCTCAGAAAAATCATGTCTTTTAACCCTGATTCTAGGGGCAGGTGGACTCCCAATTTTGAAGGCCCATATGTTGTCAAGAAAGCCTTCTCTAGCGGTGTATTAATTCTTGAAACTATGGATGGATAGGAGTTCCCACGACCTATGAATGCTGATGTAGTCGAGAAATAATTTGCCAAAAGAAATAAAAGAACGGCTCGCTAAGTCGAAAACCCGAGAGGGCGGCTTAGGCAAAAAAGAGCATCTCGGTAGGCTGAAAACCCGAAAGGGAAGTCTAGGCAAAAATAAGAGACATAAAAAGAATAAATGTTCCCTCTAGGTTGAAAATCCGCATGGGCAACCTAGGCAAAAGTTAGGGATTTCTTGTCAAGTAACTACGCCAGACAAGACTTGATCATTGAAGCAACAATCTTCTTGGATCCTCGCCACACTTCAACAGAAGTCGTTGCTCAGGAATTCAAAGTTCTTAGGGAGAATAGTGGTCATTGTATTTGAATGTATCTTTTCCAATATGTTACCATTTCCCAAACATTGTAATCATCTATGGGGTCTCGCCATTCGCAGACTACCATTCTATTAATAAAGTTTGAGCTTTTATCCAACTCTTTGTAATTCTTATTTTATTTTGTTTGCAAAGATTCCATTTATTATTGATAGTAATTTTATAAACAAAGAGATTTACCAATAAAATTGTTTTTGAAAAGAATTTACAAATTAATTTTTACTTTAGATTTTGTGACTCAAAGAAAACAAAAGTAGAGATTCCGAGGATGGACGAACTCTGAAATTTTGGAAATGTGTATTCCCCAAGAAAAGTTCTCCCAGGTCACTCTTACTTATATGCACATGATCTCTTTGTGTTTCTCAAATAGGTTGAGATGATACCAATTGATAAATGGTGCAGTGTTGGGTTTGAAATCCCATTTTCCCCAGTCAAGCCTTGGTTCAGTTTTTCTCTCCAGGTTGGAAATTTTGAATTTGGGTTTGATGATTTGAGACCTCTACCCTGGATTCCCCAGTAAGGTCTTTGCTCATATCACAAAAGTTCCTTCTCTCTTTGTGTGTTGAGGAAGAATCATTTTCAACGCATTTCTCTTTGCAGTAATGGCATTATTGTTGTTGTTTGTTTCACAGGAAACTAAACAGGGGAAATATCTTTTCTAAGAAGTGATGAAACAGTTGTCAACTTTTTTGTTTTTCTCCCGCCAAGTGGTGAGTTAGATTTGAAATCCCCATAATTTTGATTTCTTGCTGTATTGTTTAACTTCTTGAATCCCCAAGTAAATTTGAGATAACATTTCTCTCTGAAAGTTGTTATCCCCGTGTGGTTTTATAATTTCCCCCCAGGGAAGTTTGTGTAATCATCGCTCTTGGTTTTTAAGAGTATATTTTGGGCACCCCTCGACGATGTGGTATTGTCCTCCCAAATTAAGTTAGCATGAGATCCCCAGTTGATATCTCGACGATCTGGTTTTCATCTGCCCTAATGAAGTCAGTTTTATTATCTCAAGTGGAAATCTAGACGTTGAGACATTGTTTTCCCCATTGAAGTTTGTTATATCCCTGTAACTATTTCGATTTATTGTTATGATTTGATTACTTTTGGATTGTGTTTCTTACAAGAGGAGTTAAGCCATAAAATAGGAATTTCTTTCCTCAGTTGGTGCTTACTTTCTTTTGAAATTATCATCCTGGATGTGATTTAGACGAGTGTTAATTTTACCCAAGCTGGTTTTGTCTGGTCATTCCCAGTGTTGTGTGTCTGTTTTGTCAGCATATACATGATAACATTCATGCATTCAATCATACATCATGCATAGATAAATTTAAAATTCATTGCTCATTTGCATTCTTTGATGTTTGTTGACATATTATCCTATATTGCAGAGTTTAGTTACTCTCTCTAATAGAGTGTCAATCTTAAGCAGAAAATGGATAATCTTTCAATCTCCCCACTGGGTTATCCCTCGTGGAAGAATTTTGATTTGAGCCTTCCTATTAAGCTCATCAGGCTTTTCCCTTTTGTGTTTATTTCTCATAAGGTGCTATCTTGGTTGACTGTTTCACTCTGGTTTATTGCTGATTTAGATTTGTGGTTCCCGAAACCATTATTATTATGATTTTCATAGGCTCTGAACCCTGGATTGAGGGTGTGCATTTACTTTTCACAAGAAGACTTTATCTCCTCAGTATGAATATTTTGAAACTTCCCCACAGAAGTCATATTTCTTTTCCTGAAGGGTTTCTTATAACACCAAGTGACAAGTCTCTTTATTTGAGCAACCTGTACTTCCCTAGTAAGTATGCTAGTTCCACGAGAATATTCATTTTTTACTCCAATGAATGGTAGTCTCGTCATTATGGGAGATAGTTCATTGTTGATATTTGTTACTAAGATGCATGGTAGTCTCATCATTATGGGAGATAGTTTATTGTTGAGATTTGTTACTCCGATGAATGGTAGTCTCGTCATTATGGCAGATAGTTTGTTGTTGATATTTGTTACTCCAATGGATGGTAGTATCGTCATTATGGGAGATAGTTCGTTGTTGAGATTTGTTACTCCGATGGATGGTAGTCTTGTCATTATAGGAGAAAGTTCGTTGTTGAGATTTGTTACTCCGATGGATGGTAGTCTTGTAATTATGGGAGATAGTTTATTGTTGAGATTTGTACTCCAACGGATGGTATTCTCATCATTATAGGAGAAAGTTCATTATTGAGATTTATTATTCCAATAGATGGTAGTCTTGTCATTAAGGGAGATAGTTCATTGTAGAGATTTGTTACTGCAATGGATGGTAGTCTCGTTATTATGGGAGATAGTTTGTTGTGGAGATTTGTTACTCTAATGGATGGTAGTCTCTTTATTATGGGAGATAGTTCATTGTTGAGATTTGTTACTTCAATGGATGGTAGTCTCATCATTATGGGAGATAGTTTGTTGTTGAGATTTGTTACTCCGATGAATGGTAGTCTCGTCATTATGGGAGATAGTTCGTTGTTGATATTTTTTACTCCAATGAATGATAGTCTCGTCATTATGGAAAATAGTTCATTATTGAGATTTGTTAATCCAATGGATGGAAGTCACGTCATTATGGGAAATAGTTCATTGTTGAGATTTGTTACTCCGACGAATAGTATTCTCATTATTATGGGAGATAGTTCATTGTTGAGATTTGTCAATCCAATGGATGGTAGTCTCGTCATTATGGGAGATAGTTCGTTGTTGATATTTGTTACTCTAATTGATTGTGGTCACGTCATTATGGGAGATAATTCGTTCTTGAGATTTCTTACTCCAATGGATGGTAGTCTCGTCATTATGGGAGATAGTTCGTTGTTGAGATTTGTTAATCCAATGGATGGTAGTCTCGTCATTATGGGAGATAGTTCATTGAGGACATTTGTTACCCTAATGGATGTTAGTCTCTCCATTATGGGAGATAGTTTGTTGTTGAGATTTTTTACTTCGATGGATGATAGTCTCATTATTATTAGAGATAGTTCATTATTGAGAATTTTTAATCCAATGGATGGTAGACTCGTCATTATGGGAGATAGTTCGTTGTTGAGATTTGTTACTCCAATGGATTGTAGTCTCGTCATTATGGGAGATAGTTCATTGTTGAGATTTCTTACTCCAATGGATGGTAGTCTCTTCATTATCAGATATAGTTTATTGTTGAGATTTGTTACTCCAATGGATGGTAGTCTCGTCATTATGGGAGATAGTTTGTGGATGAGATATGTTACTCCAATGGATGGTAGTCTTGTCATTATGGGAGATAGTTTTTTATTTGGATTTGTTACTCCAATGGATGGTAGTCTCGCCATTATAGGAGATAGTTCATTGTTGACATTTGTTACTCCGATGAATGGTAGTCTCGTCATTATGGGAGATAGTTCATTGTTGAGATTTGTTACTCCAATGGATGGTAGTCTCGTAATTATGGGAGATAGTTCGTTGTTGTAATACGGTGGGAGAACTTACTTTTGGTTTTGCATTTTATCGCAAATGTTGCGGAAAGAAAGAATCGCCATCGACTTTTCTTTTATCCAATAAAGGAAAGGGTGAAAAGAACAGGAAAGACCTTTTTAGAATTTTCTGAGTAAGGGGGGTAGTTTATGAAAAGGGAAGGTGTTAGCACCATTTTCATCCGTAGTTTTCTATGGGCACTTAATCGCTAGCTCACTTTTTGGAAATGCTATGTGCTTGTGTATGTTTGAAAATATTTTGAAAATGCCTAAAGTCAAAAATTTTCTAATGATTCTCGTATCATTGAGAATGTATACAAAATGTTTATTTTAAAAGTATTGTGAAAGAAAGTGTTTTTTTTTGTGAAAACATGTTTTGTTTTGGAAAAGTTTACGAGAAAGCGACTACGAGCGTTCTACCTACTCAAAAAGTCTTTGTTCTTTTCCTCCTCTTTTAGATAGTGCTACCCTACCATTTATTAGTAGGAAGACCTATCGTTGGATGTGAGGGACAAGCGCGGGTCATTGTACAATTATAGAGGGCAACTCGTAGGATGCTTTATCAATTTTCGTAAGGGACTAAGATCTTTTACCGAAGGCAGCATCGAAGGGTCATCGAGGGACTACGATCTTTTAACCGAGGGTCTTTGCTAAAGCATCCCATGCTCGAGGGACATGACTGTTTTTTATTCGAGGCAACAAGTGAGGGTCACCCTAGAGGTATGCGTGTGCAAAGTGATTGGTTTCAATTATTTTTGTCTTGAATTTATTTTTATCTAACGTTTGCTTTTAGTCTTTGCCATACAATCCTATTAAACTAACAAAAATAAGGAAAGCAGTAAATTGTGGAAATTAAATGTCCTACGCTATTACAACGCTTCCGAAATGGGGGTACAAATTTATGAATGGGGAGAAAAGTAAAGTAAACCCTATTTTATCTATTACATCCCTTAATAGTTACATAATTAGGAAAATAACGATGCGAAAAATAAATAAACGTGCGGAGATGGTGAAAAGGAAAAGAAATTTAAAACCTAAGAAATTCTAATATTTTTGGTGTTTTATTTAGAAAAATATTTTATAGTGTAAAAAAAATAAAACCTATATCTAATTAATTTACAAACTAATTAATAAAATAAAACAAAGTGTGATTAAATTAAAATTTTTATTTATAAAAATTTAATTAATTAATTAAAAACCTAAATCTAATTTTTTTATGGTTTTTTTTTGTGATTTTTTTATTTAAGTAAAATTGGTTAAAAGTATGCAAAATCTAAATATAATATTTTTTGTGATTTTTTCACATGATCATAAAATAGATATAATAAATTTTGAGTGTGCAAAAAAAAATTACCTCAAAAAGACTAAATTTGATTGCAAAAAGAATTAAGTGAAAATAGTGAAAAAATGAAGTCGAAAATTGATGTTTGAAAAAGTAAAAAATTATAATCAAAAGGTCTGGGGCGAGGGGGATTCGAACCCCATACCTTGAGGTTAAAGGTGCGCTATGTGTACCACTGGGGTAGCTGTTTCATTCGTTTATGAAACAACACCCAATAAATATAATATGAACTTGGATGTAAAAATTTAAAAATGGCCAGGTCACCCTTCTTCTTCCTCTCGTTCATTTGACAGTAACAAGAACAACATTGTTAAATTTTGAAAATCTCCATTTCTAAACCAAATTGAAAACTTCCATAACTCAAATTCGAAATTCTCATCACACAGTCAATTAAAATGCAATAAAAAGGCCATGGGTAGTTTCAGGAACATGATGTCTACATTTTATCTTCAGAAAACAGATGCAAATGATGCTTCTAAATAGATTTCAAAGTTTGGAAAACTTACCTCTTGAAGTCAAAACTAAGAACGCGTATGGATGCTTCCATGTAAAAATAAATGATACCAAAAGCTTCCTTGGACCTTCCTGAATGTGTTCGAATGCTTATATTTCTTTGAGACTCAATGAATCATCCTCCCCAACTCAATATGCAGAGCTCGGGTTTGAGAATGGAAGATGATGATGGAATGTTCCATAAGTTGTTCAGGTTCTTGGACAACTTCTATATGATGTACCTAAGGTGTTTGAATGATAAAATAGGGAAAAATCACGAGTGAATTAGAAGTTGGATGTTAAAAGCTTGAAATGTGCAACAATGGTAGTTTTGAGAATGTATTTGGGTTAGAGGTGTTTCAGGGGTGAATGGAAGTGACGAACAAATTCCAAATGATGTTTACAAAGTGTTTGGATGATTGGTTTTCACAAAAAATGCAAGGGTTTGAAAATTCAAAGAAATTGACTTTAAGCTTCAAACTTGGAACAATGTTGCTATTTCTGGTTTTGGAGAGATTTAAGGAGTGTTTAGGCTATGAATTCCTATCTTGGCTTGAAAATGTCCACACTATTTATAGGCAAAAGGTTTGAGAAGTTGAAGTAACTAGATTTGCAAGATAACAAGTTATGGTTTGGTTTAAAAATGCACAAAAAAAGCATGTTGCTTTATGATGAAGAAAGAGAGTGATTCAAGGGATTTTCCATGCTTTTGCTAACCTTTAGAGGTTGACTCTGATGTTGAGATTTTGTGTTATCTGATTAAGAGCAAGTTACAAGCTTAAGTGAGGAGTTGTTGACATAAATCTTGCTTTATCAAAAGGGCAAAGTGACTTTATGCAAATTCTGTTAGGAATCTACGCAAAATTTACCCATGGTCAGTTTCGTAGAAAGCGGTATAAAATGTGAAATAATAATAATACAAGTTGATATAGAAACTGTAGACTTTATTTATGAAAGATAAAATACACGATGAAAATACTCTTAATGTTGGAATATTTATTGTTTATGCATTTGCCTTAATTTATAGCAAGTAAAGCAAAACAACGTAGCACTCTGTATGCTATTCTCCAAAGCATCAGATTTATTTCTTATAATAACCTCTTCATTAATAAATGGTTGTGTTTAATATTTTCATGACTTTTTCAACAACAACCCACTTGAACATTGACTTCTGTCGGTCTTCACACCTTGATCATGCAACAACCTTCTCTGGTATGTTATTATAGCAGGCCAACTGAAGTTGAGCACAACTTCAGTTTATAAGTAGTCACCACCTTTGTCAACATATTTGTTGGGTTCTTACTTCAGAACATTTTCCTCAATGTTAGTACCTCATCTTAAAGTAGAGATCTGATGAAGTGATAATGGAGATCAATGTGCTTCGTTCTTGAGTGGAATGCTGAATTCTTAGCCAGGTGTATTGCACTCTGACTGTCGCTGTGCAAAACACTCCTCTCTTGGATGAATCCCAACTCTGTCAACAATCCTTGAAGCCATATCAACTCTTTGCTAGCTTCTGTTACTGCTGCATACTCAGCCTCTGTAGTGGATAGAGCAACCATCTTTTGTATCCGTGACATCCAACTAACGGTTGTAGTACCAACTATAAATATGTAACTGGTGGTACTTCTTCGGTGATCAACTTCACCAGCAAAGTCCGTATCTACATAGCCATGTACTTTTAATTCACATTTAATAAAGCATAAACCCTTCTCCTTAGTGCCTCATAGATACCTCAAAATCCATTTCACAGCTTCCCAGTGAGCTTTATCTGGATTTGACATAAACCTGCTTACAACTCCCACTGCATGGCCAATGTCTGGTCTCATGCATACAATTGCGTACATCAAACTTCCAATGGCTGAAGCATATAGAATACTAGCCATCAATTATTTTTCTTCCTTCGTCTCTGGGGTCTGGTCCTTTGATAAGCGAAAATGACTAGCTAAAGGTGTGATAACTGGTTTGGCATTGTCCATGTTGAACCTTTTCAAAACACGGTTGATGTATTCTTACTGAGATAAAATTCCTCTTTGCTTATCTCTCGTGATTTGCATTCCAAGAATCTTCTTTCCTGGACCCAAGTGCTTCATGTCAAACTCTTTTGACAATTGTATCTTCAAGTTTCTAATTTCATCCATATCTAGACCTGCTACTAGCATATCGTCGACATAAAGTAGAAAGATGCTATAACTGGAATGATACCTCTTGAAGAAACAACTGTGATCGGCATTGCACTTTTGGAAACCTTCCTTGTGCATGAAGCTCTCAAACTTCCTATACCACTGTCTTGGAGCTTGTTTTAGACCATACAAGCTCTTCATTAATCTGCACACCATTTTATGTTTCCCTTTTTTTGAGAAACCATTTGGTTGATGCATGTAGATCTCCTCATCTAAGTCTCTGTGAAGAAAGGTCGTCTTCACATCTAATTTCTCTAGGTAGAGCTCTTCACTGGCAACAATACTTAACACGGACCTGATATTATTGAGTGTAACACCCCAATTCTACCTGGCAATTATAAATGTAAATCAGAGTCATAAAATTCATGCAACTGAATCAGGATGCCGCAAATTCAACTTTAAAAACACATTGCATTCAACGTGGATACATAACACTTTAAAACTTCAGATGAACTATCAGCATAATAATTTAATCTCTTAACGACTTAAACATCTACGCAACGGAATTCTTAAATACATACTTAGCAAAAATCAAATTAAATTTCAACAACTGAAATAATCAATAATTAAAAGCAACAAGCGTTCATCCCCCCGAGTGTTACGTATCAGAACAATGACACCGACTCGAACTACTGAAGGTATACAACCTTCACTCTGGATTACCTGCATGTTACCAACGTAAGGGAAACATTCAAACAGAAGGGGTGAGATATCTAACAATATAATAAAATATATGATAAATAATATATTAAATTAGATCACATAACATCATCACTTCTCATCGTATAAACAACAATAATCGCAACAAAATACCAACAATATACACATTTACCACATCAATACACAACTTCTTTATGCAATCATATAATGCGACTCATTACTATGCAAATGCATGTGGTACCATTGGAGCAGAACTCCCATCTCAAAATAATTGCCAATAAATAGAGGCATCAACAAAGCATAAGCCTTCATCTTAATATTCGCCAATACAGGCCATCTTAACGAGCATCAGCTCCATCTTGAAATGCAATGTATGCGACACAATCATGAATGTAATGACAACACCATAATTAACAACATCTCAATACAACATCATCGTTGGCCAGAAGCCTACATCTTAATAGCTTCCAATTATTAGAGGTATCTCAACATCATTCAACATAATCATTCGTCAACATAATCCATCAAAATAATTCATTGCATAATTCATCAACATAATTTCATCAACAACTCAGCCATACAACAATACAACAGCAAATCGTCAATCTTGCAACGTTGACCATAGGCCTACAACATGATGTTGCCTACAATTAATTAATCATCTAAGGCTTACCTCTAAATTACCAAACCTCTACGTATTACTATTCTTTAATACTAAATCATTATCATCATTAACCTTACTGTTATGAACCAAACAATAATCTATAATCATCTTATCCCCATCATACTTCACAAAAGTATCAAAGCGATTAACACGGGAAGCTAACTCTAATACTAAATTGAGTTACTAGGATTATAATTCCAATTTTTCATTTTAATCCTTAAGAATGAAGTTCACCGCTTCATCTATTCAATGCTTCGAACTGCACCTCGAACCGAGTCCAGAAACTCAAGTTACAGCCTCTAGAAATGAATCTGTCAAAAATTAGACTACATGAGTCGACGCATAACGTCTTGAGTCGATGCATACTGGACTCAACACGCTGCATGTATCGATGTGTACTCCCTTCGTATCAACTCATACTGAGTCTGCAACACTGCATGTATCGATGCATGCTCCTTCGTATCGACTCATCCTGAGTCTAAAAACCTGCATGTATCGAGGCATGACTTCTTCGTCTCGACTCATCCTGAGTCTAAAAGCCTTCATGCATCGATGCATGGCTTTTGGGGTCGACACATATTGTTCTGTCATGAATAATTTATGCGATTTCACTATGTTTACACTGCGGTTTCCATGCTTTAGGCCCTAAAAACACCCTCTAATCATAGGTAATCATCAATTATAATTATCCTATATTTCTAAATCAATTATACAGCATTAGGGCATCATTATTCATCCTTAAATCATTGATTTTCCTCAAACAACAATGTATATAATTAAATCATAAACCAAACAATCTTTCACATCAGATCCCACATACTAATCATCATAAACCCTATTATAGAGGTAGAACCCCACCCTTACCTTGGATTGAAGGTTTCTCTATAACTTTTCCGATTGAATTTTGTTCTACCTCTTTTCCTTATTTTCTGCAACTTTCACGTTCTCTTTCTCTTCTTCCAACCCTTATTTCCTTCTCTTCTTACTGCTTCTTCTTTTCTTATTATTTCTAAAAACTAATATAATAACCCTATAATTCTCGTTATACCTTAATGGGCTTAAAACTCCTACACCCCCCCCCCCCCCCATTTTCTACTTCTATCCTTTAAAACAAGCCCACATCAAATAATATTATCATTCTAATATTATTCCACAACTTAATAGAATAAATAAATTCAATAACAATAACACATAAACTAACATAATAACATAACTTCACAAATATTCCAACAATAATTTAATTAAATAATTAATTAAATTGCGAGCGTTACATTGAGCTTCACAACTGGAGCAAAGATTTCAGTGTAGTCAACTCCTTCTTTTTGCTAGAATCCTTTTACAACTAATTGGGCCTTGTATCTCTTAGATCCATCATGGTCCGCCTTGACCCGATACACCTATTTGTTGTGAAGTGCCCTTTTCCCATAGGTAACTCAACAAGTTCCCATGTCTGATTGGAGATCAAAGACTTCATGTCGTCTTTCATAGCAAGTTCCCACTTGCTAGCATCTGCGGTCTGACATGCTTCTGCATAATCTTCAGGTTCCCCTTCATCTATCAATAACATATAGTCCATGTATCTCCTGTTAGGAACACGAGTTCTAGAAGACCTTCTCAATACAGGAGTTGGAGTCGGAGGTTCTGATATGTCAGGTTGTTTCTCACCGCTTTGTTTAGTTGTTTCCTCTAGCTAAGGGTTATCAATTATAGGACTTTCTGGGACATCAGCCACTTCTTCATAAACTGGCCCACTCGAATCTGAGTTGATGGCACCTATATTTTGTTTGTCCTTGTACATAACTCTTTCATTGAAGATCATATGTCTACTGCAGATCATCCTTTTGTTTTCATCGTCCCATAGGCGATAGCCAAACTCATCCTCACCATAACCGAGGAAAGTGCAATTCTTTAATTTGGGATCAAGCTTATTTCTGCCATGATCACTATCATGCACATATGTTACACAACCAAAAACTCTAATATCTGAGATTTTTACCTCTTTTCCGCTCCATACCTCTTCTGGTATTCTCTGCTCTAATGGTACTGATGGACCTCGGTTGATTAAGTAAGTTGTTGTATTGATTGCTTCTGCCCAGAATTGCTTTCGTAGGCTAGATTGAACACGCAAGCTTCTAGCTATTTCTGTCAATGTCCGGTTCATACGCTCAACTACACCATTGTGTTGAGGCATACCTGGCACGGTCCTCTCCATTCAGATCCCGTGCTTATAGCAGAACTTCTTGAATTTGGTGTCTTCTTACTCACCACCATTGTCGGTTCAGAGATTTTTGATATTCAATCTGGTCTCATTTTCTAAAATGGCTTTCCACACCTTGAAAGCCTCGAATACGTCAGAATTATATTTCAGAAAGTATACCCATATGTTTCTAGAATGATCATCAATAAAAGTCACAAAGTATTTCTTCCCACCAATAGATGAGACGGTAGTTGGACCCCAAACATCAGAGTGGACAAGATCGAGTTTCTCCTTCTTTGGGGTTCTCAATTTTCACCTTTCCTTCGTCTGCTGCCATTGCTCCCACTCAAGTATGACTCCTCTGGATCGCTTATGAAACAAAAATAATCCACCGACTCTGATGCCAGTTGTTAGGAAACTACGCAAAACTTCCCCATGGTCAGATTCGTAGAAAGCGGTATAAAATGTGAAATAATAACAATAGAAGTTGATATAGCAACTGCAGTCTTTATTTATGAAAGATAAAATACACAATGAAAACACTCTTAATGTTGGAATATTTATTGTTTATGCATTTGCCTTAATTTATAGCAAGTAAAGCAAAACAACGTAGCACTCTGCATGCTTTTCTCCAAAGCATCAGTTTTATTTTTTATAATAACTTCTTCATTAATAATTGGTGGTGTTTAAGATTTTCATGACTTTTTCAACAAATTCATCAAAAAATGGCATGAAGACTTGGACAAAGCTTTAAATCCTTGTGTAATAAACTTTGAATTCGTGAAAATATCTAATCAAGGTGAGATTTAGAAGTTAAATGGCCTGAAAAGTGAGATCATGTAGATTTCGTTGGAGTTTTGGCCATAAGGTCGTCAAAAAATGACTTATGATTCAAGTTTGAATGGCCAACTTTTTCTCTTCAAATATCCTAGCTCAAAAATGATATATTTGTGTACTTGGACATTTTGGAAAGCTTGAATCAAGATCTACAACTTTCATGTTTTGAGTTTTTTCTGAATCAATTTGGATATTAGTGAAAAATAGCCATAAAGTAGTGACTTTGTTAAGAACAAAACACTTAGACATTTTTCTAAGTGTTGAAAATTTTCCAACTTTTGACTTTTGTTGACTTTTTTCTTGATTTTCTTGACTTTGTTGATTCTTGATGATCAAACCTGATAATTTTGAATGTTTTGATGATTCTTGATTTTTGAATTCGAATGTTGACCAAAATATCAATGTTAGACTTTTGTGTGACTGTTGACTTTTTATCAATTGATTCAATTCTTTAAATATCAATCACTTGCATCTTTGAAAATGTCTTGAGCCATGTCATTAGGTCAAGATGTTTTATTTGAGACCTTGAGATCATGCTTTAAACCATTAGGTCATACACTAGGCCGAAAGTCAATGATCAGTCATCTTCAATCAAAACCCTAATTCGACAATTTTTTACCTTTGATGATTTGAGGGATTTCCTTGAGAAATCATGATCAACCCTTGATCAAATGATGAATATCATCTCAAAATGTTGAATTTGACAAAAAAATCTCGAAGTTTTATTGTATGTTGACCATAGTTGACTTTTTACCTAATATAGTTGTCTTTCAATCTTCTGAGCCATTGATTGAGCAAACATGTGATGCAAGACTTGAAGCCTGACATAAGCATTATTGAGGACCCATGATGAACCATGAAAGTCATTTTAGACCCTTGCAACCCAATATTCTATGATTAGTACAAAACCCTAGTTGTAGACCCTTGCTTATGAGGAGGTTTGACCAGTTAACTCTTGAGTAGCTTTGAGTATTTGAAACCGTTGTGAGCATGTTTTGAAGAAAATGGGAAGGAAATTTTTTGGGTACAACAGCTGCCCCTGTTAAATCTTCTTAAACCTGAAGATTTTGATTGGCATGTCCGCCATTCTTAACTTAAAGGTAGAAGATGATTGAACACTTAAGTTCCCAGAAATGTGCACTTGTCGGTGCACAAAGTAACTTCGTTGGTTGATTATACTGGGAATGGACTTAAAGATGCCATTTGGAAATGCAACAGTGAGTCATCAGAGATGGGCTTATAGATGCCATCCAAAGTAACTATTGATAGAATTTAGACTAAGTCTAAGCTCGACTTCAACTAGAAGAAGTATTAGAATAAATTTGTGCTTGATTTAATCTGAGTCAGAGGATGTCTACGCATGTCTTTAACTGGGAGAAGTATCAGAATAAATCTACGCTCGATTTAATCTGAGCCAGAATAAATCTACGCTTGATTTTATCTGAGCCATAAGAGGTATACGTCTGTATTTAACTAGGAGAAGTATCAAAATAAATCTATGCTTGATTTAATCTGAGCCAGAAAATGTTTACTGGAAGAAGTATAAGAATAAAGCTACACATGATTTAATCTGAGTCAGAAGATGTCTGCGTCCATCCTTAACTGACAACAGTATCATAATAAATCTACGCTCGATTTAATTTGAGCCAGAAAATGTCTACTGGAAGAACTATCAGAATAAATCTACGCTTGATTTAATCTGAGCCAGAAGATTTCTGCGTCCGTCTTTAGCTAGGAGAAGCATCAGAATAAATCTACGCTCGATTTAATTTGATCCAGAAAATGTCTTCTAGAAGAAGTATCATAATAAATCTACGCTTGATTAAATCTGAGCCAGAAGATGTTTATGCTCGTCTTTAACTCAAAGAAGTATAAAAATAAATCTATGCATGATTTAATATGAGCTAGAAAATTTCTGCGCCTGTCTTTAACTGGGAGAAGTATCAGAATAAATCTACGGTCAATTTAATATGAGCCAGAAAATGTATAACAGAAGAAGTATTAGAATAAATCTACACTTGATTTAATCTAAGCCAGAAGATGTCTCTTTGAGAAATACCCTCTGAGGAAATTTATTAAATAGCCCTTTGTCTGATGTAGCCTTTGAGAAGACTGTCGGGTCATATGAGTAGTTGGTGATGTTTGTCTGTTGATTGATCTTTCCTGAAAAGGTAAAGAGTTAGCTGTATGGAATGTCATGATGTATGAAATGCATTACGTAATGATGTTCTCAAAATAAATGATATTGTGCTATATGAGTTTCATATGCATATGCTATGACGTTTAAAAATGATGCATGAATGTGAAATGTTGTTGAAGTGTATTCTTAAACCTGTCCAATATCTTTGTCTGGGAAAATAAATCCATGATTGTTGTTGGGGATGAAGAGTATGTGTATCTTCGATCTTGATGGGTATTCCTGTTTTCTGTTTGAGGAAACTCCTCTATTTTAGGGAGAAGAGTCCATGAACATTGGTTGTTCACTGCTCTACTAAGGATCTAAGTTCTTGTGTACCCTGACTGGGGATAGAAGAGATGGATAAATTTTCAAAACCCTGTCTGACCGAGTTTCCAATATGAATGCTGACTCATCTGAAGAGAATAAGTTTAAACGATATTGATCCAGTTCCAGGTTCTGTAGCAACTCTCTGGGGATAGTTGAAACTTCACTTGGGAGAGGAAGTTTTGTAATTGCAAGCTTCTCAAATCATATTTAAAGCATTTGTTTTGATGAAGACAACATGGACATCAACATTCAAAGGATGTGCAAAAAGCTTATCAACATCATATAAAAGTCTTGAAGATTAGAAGAAGAATTATTGAAGAATCATCAAATGTAAAATGGTATAAATAATTCTTGATCTTGAATATAGATGTTCACAAAATTGCATTCATAATCATATACATATCCAACATGTTTACATTTATGAAAAACCTTGTTTGAAATATTTTTCAAAAAGAATTTTTGAAAATAAATATTCAGGAACCGGTTCCTCCCTAACAGGGAACCGGGTTCCAAAACTTGTTCAAAAACATGTCCCTGGAATTCGTACCAGGGACCGGGTTGTACCAATAGGGGAACCGGTTCCTGCGTGATATTTTTGAATTCTGACTTATAACATTCACTAAGAATTGGGTTCTGTCAGTGTCGGAACCGGTTCCTAGCGAACCAGTGCAGCTTTTCTTTTGGTTTTTGAACATTTTTCAAGTGGTACTCTTTCATGAATGCATTGCAACTTTTCATATGAATTGGCATGAATGAAGAGGTTCTTGTGACTTTATAAAATGCTGCAGATTTTCTTATTTCAAAAAAATGCTTCAATTTTCAAATTAACAAATATACTTCTTCAATAAACAATTTTTCATCATTCACATTTGAATTCATACTTTCATGTTTTCATAAATTTTATGAAACTTGCCATATACATTTTCATTAATTCATTACAAGTTTCATACATACATTGTGAACATTTATATACATTGTTTGAGAATTGTTTATATCTTGAAGAAGAAGATCAATTGAAGATTGATAAAGCTATCCATCTATTTCAAATTAAATCATTGTATTACATTAAAGAAATTATTCCCTTACTATCCAGGATTGTTGGAAGTAAGTGTTGTGATTTGAAGAGGATTGTTCTTCATTCACATTAGTGTTTGTTTGGTCTTAAAGGTGTTAAGAACCTTTGATCACCCTATAGGTTAGATAGTAAGCATAGGTTGTACAATCATTCTAACTATAGTGAAATCTCTTTCGTGTTGGAAAGGGGACTGGAGTACTCTCGGATTGTGAGGGGAACCAGGATATATCACCGTGTTCTTTACTTTTCCGCATTTATCGCTTTCATCACCATAATCAGGAAAAGATAAAGATATAATCAAAACCTTCAAACACTTAACCAAAAATTACTACAAGTATTCTCATAAAACCGAATAAATTTTTATAGACCTAATTCACCCCCCCCCCCCCCCTCTTAGGCACTCTTAGACTTACAATTGGCATCAGAGCAAGTTATAGGTAACTTGTTCCTAAAGATCCAGAATGGCTTCTGCAAATCCAAATCAAAATTCGGTTTCCAAAGATGGTGGTAGTAACAACAAGCCTCCATTGTTTTGTGGTGAATACTTTGACTTTTGGAAAATTCGCATGAAGGCTCATCTTGAAGCGCAAGGAGAAGAAATATGGAATGCCGTTGTGAATGGTCCATTTACTCCGGTGTGTGTTGTCAATGGTGTTGGGTCATCAAAGCATAAAGCATCATGGGATGACGATGACAAGAAAAAAGTTCTCTTTGACAAAAAGGCAATCAATATTCTCCAAAGTGCTCTTAGTATGGATGAATTTTTCCGAGTATCGGCATGTACAACGGCAAAGGAAATTTGGGATACTCTTGTAGAAACTCATGAAGGAACCGCCGAAGTCAAAAGGTCTAGATTGAACACTTTGAGTCAAGAATATGAATTATTCAGAATGCTGCCCGGAGAATCCATCCTTGACTTGCAAAAGAGATTTGTTCACTTGACAAACCATTTGAAGGCACTTGGTAAGACTTTAACAAACGATGAATTAAATCTTAAAGTGCTTAGGTCTTTAACGAGGGAATGGCAACCAAAAGTGACGACAATATCCGAAAAGAAAAGCCTAGCAACTATGACTTCCGCAACACTTTTCGGAAAGCTTCAAGAATATGAGACGGAACTTGGAAGACTTGAAAAACATGAGAATCATGAGAAGAAATCCAAAGGCATTGCTTTGAAAGTTGATTCAAAAGAAAGTCAAGATAAAGATGCATCGGAGGAAGATGAAAATCTCTTGCTTCTTGTAAAAAGGTTAGGAAAATATTTTGGTCATAAAAATAATCTTCATAATGCTAACTTTGTCAAAAGAAAGAAATTCTATAAACATAAAGACAAAGAAGCCTCCACATCAACACAAGATGTCACATTCTATGAATGTGGAAAGCAAGGTCACATAAAACTGGATTGTCCAAACCTCTCCACGAAAAATGGATTCAAAGGAAAAAAGGAGTTCAAGAACAAAAAGGCTTATGTTGCATGGGAAGATAATGAGATAAGTTCTTCATCCAATTCGGAAAGCGACAGATGTGCAAATCTAGCATTGATGGCTTCACATCACTCCGACGATGAAGAAGAGGTTAGTAATGAATTTAATCTTTTTGATGATGATGTTCAAGGTGCTATTGATGAACTCTTGGGAGAATGCAAAAGTTTATACAAAAAGGTGTCAAATCAAGAAAAAAAACTTTTAATTTGTCTAGAAAAAATTGACACCATGACTAAAGATTTTGATCTTCAAAAACAAAATTTTATTAAATAAAAGGAAAACTTTGCATGCTCCAAGTGTGAATCAAATGTCTTTCAAATTGTTCAATTGAAAAGAGTCATTGAACGATATGAAAAAGGACAAATAGGATTGGAAGGATTACTAAGCCAACAACGTTATCCAAATGATAAAAGAATTCTTGGTTATGTGAATACTAAGAAACCAAGTAACAATCCCACTGTTTTTGTAAAGGCTAGTAATAGTTCCAATCCCAAGAAAGTAGAAAAGAAGAAAGTTGTTCATAATCATCAAAAGAAAAAGGCTAATGTATCGAAAAAGAAAACATTTCCTAAGAAGAAATCTTATCCTTCTAGATATAGAAGTAACTTTGAACCTACTTGTTTTTATTGTGGTATTAAAGGCCATACACCTAATTCTTGCTATGTTAGAAACTTTAGTATAGCAAGTGGGCATTATGTGTGGGTGAAAAAGGGAACTAACTATGAAGGACCCAAGGCAACTTGGGTACCTAACAAAGAATAATTTGTTTTTGTAGGTATGCTTGAAATCCACATCAAATGTTTGTATCTTGATAGTGGATGTTCAAAGCATATGACAGGAGATGTACACCAATTTTCATATCTAGTACATAAAGCCAAAGGGTATGTCACCTATGGAGACAACACCAAAGGAACGATTCTTGGCTTTGGAATAGTTGGCACACCTTCATCCATTCAAATTGAGGATGTTCTCTATGTTGAAGGATTAAAACACAATCTTCTTAGCATAAGTCAACTTTGCGATAGAGGGTTCAAGATCAAATTCAACAAAGAAGAATGTCTTATTATGGATGAGGAAACCAATGAGGTAAAACTCAAAGGTATAAGAACTAACAATATTTTTATGATTACTTTAGATGATTTGTCTATGAAGGTACAATGTCTTATGGTAAACAACAATGACGCTTGGTTATGGCACAAGAGGATTGCTCACATTCACATGGAGCACTTGAACAAATTGGTTAAGCATGACTTAGTTATTGGTCTACCAAAGATGAAGTTCATCAAAGACAAATTATGTAGTGCATGCCAAAAGGGCAAACAGACCAAAACAACTTTCAAATCTAAGAATGTGGTGTCCACTACAAGGCCACTACAATTGTTACACATGGATCTCTTTGGTCCATCAAGAACAAAAAGCTTCGGACGTAATGTATACGCTTTAGTTATTGTTGATGATTTTTCTAGATATTCTTGGACTTTGTTTCTTGTGCAGAAAAGTGATGCTTTTAAAGCTTTTAAGAAGTATGCTAAGCACATCCAAAATGAAAAATCACTAAAGATTGTATCCATAAGAAGTGATCATGGTGGAGAATTCCAAAATGCACAATTTGAAGAATTTTGTGAAGAACATGGTATCTCTCATAATTTTTCAGCACCTAGAACTCCACAACAAAATGGAGTAGTTGAAAGAAAGAATAGGTTTCTAGTGGAACTTGCAATAACAATGCTTAGTGATGCAAATCTTCCTAAATATTTTTGGGCGGATGCGGTTAGTACGGCATGTTATGTTGGAAATCGAGTTATCATTAGGCCTATAATAAAGAAGACTCCATATGAACTCTTCAAAGGAAGAAAGTCAAATATTGCTCACTTTCACATTTTTGGATGCAAGTGCTTTGTTCTTAACAATGACAAAGACAATCTCGGTAAGTTTGATGAGAAATCCGACGAAGGTATATTTCTTGGTTATTCTCTTTCTAGAAAAGCATATAGAATTTATAATAAAAGAACTTTAACTATTGAAGAATCTATGCATGTATCTTTTGATGAAACTAACAACTCTAAGGAGGAAGTAGTTGTATGTGATGGTGATGATCCTATAGATTTACCCCCGGAAGATCTTTCAAATAATCAAGTTGTGAAATCACCGGAAAATCAAGAAAACATTGTACAACAAGATTCAAACATCAATGATCTACCAAAAGAATGGAGAACTCATAGAGACCATCCTATTGACAAAATTATTGGTGACATTAGCCAAGGAGTATCAACAAGATTAAATCTAAAAGATGCTTGCTTAAACATGGCGTTTGTTTCTTAAATTGAACCTACCAAAATTGATGAAGCCTTAGGAGATGATCAATAGATTATTGCTATGCAAGAAGAATTAAATCAATTCGAGAGAAATCAAGTTTGGGAACTTGTTCCTAGACCAAGTGGTAAACACATCATAGGTACCCGATGGGTGTTTAAGAACAAACTTGATGAGAATGGTCTAATTGTTCGAAACAAAGCAAGGTTGGTTGCCCAAGGTTACAATCAAGAGGAAGGAATCGAATTTGAAGAAACATTTGCTTCGGTTGCAAGGTTAGAAGCTATACGTCTTTTACTTGCTTATGCTTGTTCATTAAATTTTCAGCTTTTTCAAATGGACGTCAAAAGCGCATTCTTGAATGGATACATCAATGAAGAAGTCTATGTCAAACAACCTCCGGGATTTGAAGACTTCAAACATCCTACACATGTCTTTAAGTTGAGAAAGGCTCTTTATGGCTTAAAGCAAGCACCAAGAGCATGGTATGATAGACTTAGCAATTTTTTGTGTGAAAAAGGTTTTGAAAAGGGTAAGGTTGATAAAACTTTGTTCATTAAGAAAATCCAAAGTAACACTTTATTGGTTCAAGTCTATGTTAATGATATCATTTTTGGATCGACTAACAAAGAAATGTGTGAGTAATTCTCATTGATGATGCAAGGAGAATTCGAGATGTCTATGATGGGAAAGATGAACTACTTTCTTGGACTACAAATCAAGCAACTAGAAGATGGAATCTCCATCAACCAATCTAAGTATTGCAAAGAATTATTGAAAAAGTTTGATATGGACAATTGTAAAGCAATGAATACTCCAATGGGCTCCGGTACATATGTTGATCAAGATGAATCTGGTACTTCAATTGATATTACAAAATACCGAGGTATGATTGATTCCTTATTGTATTTGACGGCAAGCCGTCCTGACATCATGTTTAGTGTTTGTCTGTGTGCTCGCTTTCAAGCAAATCCAAAGGAATCACACCTCATGGCAGTTAAAAGGATCATGAAGTATCTAAAAGGAACAACCAATGTCGGCTTATGGTATCCTAAAGGTAGTATTTGACCTTTAATTGGTTATTCTGACGCGGATTATGCAGGTTGTAAAACTGATCGTAAAAGCACAAGTGGTACTTGTCACATTATTGGAAATGCATTAGTATCATGGGCTTGTAAAAAGCAAGCATGTGTTGCTCTTAGCACGGCTGAAGCAGAATACATAGCAGCAGGTAGTTGTTGTGCACAAATTCTTTGGCTCAAGCAACAACTCCGTGATTACGGACTTGATCTCGGATGCATTCCTCTTCGATGCGACAATACATGTGCTATCAATATTACAAAGAATCCGGTCATGCATTCAAGAACCAAACATATAGATATTCGACATCATTTTCTCCGTGATCATGTACTTAAAGGAGATGTCGAAGTCACTTTTGTGGATACTCATAACCAACTCGCAGATATCTTCACAAAACCGCTTGCTCGAGAACCTTTCTTCAAAATCCGAAGAGAACTTGGTATTTTGGATGAAGGTGATATCTAAATGTTTCTCATAAGGTGCACGTCTTAATTTTTCTTCAACAAATTTTTTTATGTTTTTAGTACACTCTGCTTCTACTCCTTCTTTTATATGTCTTTATTTGATAAAATATGAGTGTATATATTGTTTGTAATTTTTTAAATGTATTTGTTTCACTCTTTTTCCCCATCCTTTTTGATGTTAACAAAGGGGGAGAAGAATATGCATATGTGTTGTTTTGTTTCAAAGAAATTGCAGGCCCAAATAACTATCAAACTCACTCCAAAATTCAAAGAATCATGGACTTAGGGGGAGCATACAATTTAGGGGGAGCCTTGCATTTGCTCAACATTTTTGCTACACAAAACAACATCAACATTTCAAGAATTGTTTTCAAGACTTGGTTGTCATCATCAAAAAGGGGGAGAATGTAATTGCAAGCTTCTCAAATCATATTTAAAGCATTTGTTTTGATGAAGACAACATGGACATCAACATTCAAAGGATGTGCAAAAAGCTTATCAACATCATATAAAAGTCTTGAAGATTAGAAGAAGAATTATTGAAGAATCATCAAATGTCAAATGGTATAAATAATTCTTAATCTAGAATATAGATGTTCACAAAATTGCATTCATAATCATATACATATCCAACATGTTTACATTTATGAAAAACCTTGTTTGAAATCTTTTTCAAAAAGAATTTTTGAAAATAAATATTCAGGAACTGGTTCCACCCTAACAGGGAACCGGGTTCCAAAACTTGTTCAAAAACATGTCCCTGGAATTTGTACCAGGAACCGGGTTGTACCAATAGGGGAACCGGTTCCTGTGTGATATTTTTGAATTCTGACTTATAACGTTCACTAAGAACCGGGTTCTGTCAGTGTCGGAACCGGTTCCTAGCGAACCAGTGCAGCTTTTCTTTTGGTTTTTGAACATTTTTCAAGTGGTACTCTTTCATGAATGCATTGCAACATTTCATATGAATTGGCATGAATCAAGAGGCTCTTGTGACTTTATAAAATGCTGCAGATTTTCTTATTTCAAAAAAATGCTTCAATTTTCAAATTAACAAATATACTTCTTCAATAAACAATTTTTCATCATTCACATTTGAATTCATACTTTCATGTGTTCATAAATTTTGTGAAACTTGCCATATACATTTTCATTAATTCATTACAAGTTTCATACATACATTGTGAACATTTATATACATTGTTTGCAAATTGTTTATATCTTGAAGAAGAAGATCAATTGAAGATTGATAAAGCTATCCATCTATTTCAAATTAAATCATTGTATTACATTAAAGAAATTATTCCCTTACTATCCAGGATTGTTGGAAGTAAGTGTTGTGATTTGAAGAGGATTGTTCTTCATTCACATTAGTGTTTGTTTAGTCTTAAAGGTGTTAAGAACCTTTGATCACCCTATAGGTTAGATAGTAAGCATAGGCTGTACAATCATTCTAACTATAGTGAAATCTCTTTCGTGTTGGAAAGGGGACTGGAGTACTCTCGGATTGTGAGGGGAACCAGGATATATCACCGTGTTCTTTACTTTTCCGCATTTATCGCTTTCATCACCATAATCAGGAAAAGATAAAGATATAATCAAAACCTTCAAACACTTAACCAAAAATTACTACAAGTATTCTCATAAAACCGAATAAATTTTTATAGACCTAATTCACCCCCCCACCCCTCTTAGGCACTCTTAGACTTACAAGTTTGTCGGTGATTTGTAGCAATTGGAGGAATAGACTCAAGCTAGGGAGACTGTAATTAGTTGGGGAAATAAACCATGTTGACGGAGAAAGACTCTGCTGAGGAAACACCCTTGCTTTAGGAAATGAGTTCTGCTAAAGAGAAGAAATCTGCAGGGGGTTTTACAGTTTTTGAGAAATATACTCAGCTGGGGAAGAGAACTTCCATGAACTGTACTGATTGGAACTCCGTAGGTTGGTGATATTGCAAGGAAAAATATCATATTCTTTAATCCGCTAGGGGGTTCGACTGGTGAGTATGATTGGTGTATCCTATTTCGTGGGGGATATATCTTTATTGAAGATTGTTTTGTGAAGACTAATTTGTGGGGATAATCCCATGGAAGTGGCTCTGTGGGGATTTGTGGACAGCTTGAACTTCATCCCAACTCCTAGAGTCTTGAGTAAATTCTTATTCATGTTCTTATGCATATATTCGTTAACAATTAATCGTGTTCATATGCATATGTTCATTCAACTTTAGTCATTGGATGTTTTTGCAAACAAAACAAAAAAAATATAAAAAAAACAAAAAAGTTTGAATTTTAGGGTGTATTTGTATTGATAGTTTGCCCATAAACAGGAAATTTTGTACAAAGAGACATAAATCCTAGTAAGAGGAAATTGTCATGAAATGAAAAGAGTACAAAGTGAAAACAAAACATATAGCTATGTCGAAATGATCTCGTCGGGTTCCAACTTTGCTATTTTCCCTATGTCCTCGAACATCTCCTCTCTTGTTGTCGGAAGAAGTTGATTGAACTGATTTGTACCATTTAAACTTTTGACTTTGGTAATAAATCTTGTTGTAAGTGATCCAACGGGACATAGTCGTACGCTTTAATCCTTGATTTTTTCCTGGACCTCCCTTTCGGGTTTTCAGTCCACCAGGATACCCTTTTTTGCCGAAACCGCTTTTTTTAGGTTTTCGATTTGCCGAGTGTACAATCTTTTATATATACACCTAATTTTTGCCTGAACCCTTTTGGTCCGCCGGGATGCCCTTATTTTTTCCTAGGCCAGTAAACCTAGAGGTTCGTTTTCATGCATAGTATCTTTTAACTATGTCCACATTCACAAGGTGCGGGAAATCTTCACCGTCCATGGTGGTTAGTATCATAGCACCACCCGAAAATACTTTCTTGACAATAAATGGCCATTCATAGGTGGGACTCCATTTTCCCCTGGGATCTCCTTGCGGTAGAATGATTCACTTTATTACCAAGTCACCATCTTGATTTACCTGATGCTTGATTTTCTTGTTGAATGCCTTGATCATACGTTTTTGATATATATGACCGTGATAGACATCCGCAAGCCTTTTTTCATCAATCAAATTAAACTGGTCTAGCCTGGTATGAATCCACTCGTCTTCGTCTAAATTTTCATCTTTCATAATCCTCAGAGAAAGAATATGAACTTCGACAAGTAGGACAACTTCCATACCATAGACCAGAGAGAATGTGGTTGCCCTAGTTGATGTTCACGCTAAAGTGTGATAGCCATGAAGAGCAAATGGTAATATCTAGTACCAGTCTTTGTAAGTCACAACCATCTTCTGTATGATCTTCTTCATATTCTTGTTGGAGGCTTCCACTGTGAAATTCATCTTTGGTTGATATGGAGAAGAGTTATGGTGCTTGATCTTGAACTACATGCAGAGTTCAGTGATCATAGTGTTGTTGAGGTTGGTACCATTGTCTATGATGTTTCTCTCGGGGATGCCATACCGGCAGATAAAATTATGTTTTATGAGGGGAAAACATATTTACTACCCACAATTATGAGAAAGGAGAATTTGCATCATCTCAAAGTGAAGGATATGGCTTGGATTTTAAAATCAACAAAGCCTCACTCAACACCCAAATGGAAAATATCTCCCTTCAATATATATTATAGAAGTATAGTTGTTTGCATCACTATAAGGATTGAAAAGATTCTAATCTTTTGAGAAAATTTTAAGGTACAAACCAAAATGGAAAAATGGTTTGAATGAGATTGATTGACTTTTAATCTTCTCACAAAAAAAATGTCCATGTATTATTAAATTGATTAAACTTTGATTAAGAAAATGTTTTGAAAATGCACGGACATAAGTCCAAATTTATTATGAAAGCGGTTCATGTTTTGAAACAAGAAGATTTTTCAAAAAGTGGGAGAAGATTTTTGAAATTTAAGAAGATAGGAGAAGATGACGGGACTATCCTAAAGCATAAGGTAAAAGCTAGGTAAAACAACCATCTAACCAACAAGAAGCCAACACTTGACACAATGAGTCAATTTAGAATTCCCATCCTTTTTATTTGAAACCAAACAAGCGAAGATAATAAGCCTCTTAAGAAAACCAATCATCAATTTCATTAAGTCTTCACAAATATTGGGAAGAGTAACGGTTGTATACAGATGAATTCCTGATCCCAGATAAAGCATGTAATCACAATAAGTTGCACACAAAGCAAACAAACAAACAACCCAATGTCTTGGGGTAAACCCCAAGAACTCCATACAAAATAACAGTTGAGGTCACAAGGTCTCAAAGTAGGTCACAACTTCTAATCCTAAGTCCAAGAAGTCCACAATCTCCATAATGCCAAGAATGGTAACCAATTAGTCCAAGTAACATTAAAGTTTTTTATGGTTCAAGTTGATTATTAGGTATCTTCAAAAAACAAAATGAATGCTTAAATGAGAAAAATAAAATGATAGAAAAGTAAATGCTCAAATGAGCAAAGATGAAAATAGCATGAAATGTAAATTCCAAAATAAAAGCATAAAATAAAGTCAATGGTTAAAGAGTTAGAAATTAGAGGTTAGTTGAATGACCATCTTGAAACTTGAATTTGAACATTCATTATAAGATTGATAGAATCAAATCCTCTCAATAACAAGTTTCATTTGCTTTTTGTCAAGTATATCATTCTTTTCAAAATCTCAAGGCAACAATAAATGATCAATGATGTTTAAGTGATCCAATTTGACCAAAGTTGATGATAATTCATTAGAGGATTGATAGGGAGAAAGCCTCCTAACAATGAATCTCAAGGTTATTGGATCAAAGGGTTCAAATTAACATACTTGGGCTTACAAACATGGGTTTGGGCCATGAATGACCATTTTCTCAAATCGGGGCAAAATTTAGTGCTATGTTAAGCAATCGTAAGTGGACTTATATAGAAGTCGCACCTATTTTGAGGTCGGCCAATAGCAATCTATGTACCACATGTTTTGAGAAATGATATGGAAATCATTCTGCAATAATATTTAGTACAATAAGAAGGGGATAAGATGAAGAGGAATGGGGTAAGAATTAAACCATATTTGAATCAAAAATTTAATCAAGCTATTATTAAAATCATCCATCAATTTTTTGTGGAGTTAAATTCAACACCATGGATCTAATGATGTTAATAAAGCTCATGATCAAAATCTCATAGTCCAAGTTCAGCCAAAATATATACAAGATAAAATATTTTTAAAAAATAAAGAAAAATATTTTTAAAAAAAGGTTTAAAAAATGGGAATAAAAGTAGAAAATAGCAACTATATTCAAATCATCCAAGAAAAATCAAACAAGACCATAGAAAAATCAGAAATGAGCTCAAATATTTATATAAAATTTTTGGTAATTTTTTAAAGTCAGAAACTATTTTTAAAATTAAAAGAAATAGGAAAAACAAACCAAAAATTATGAAAAATAGTAAAGTCAGAAACAAAAATTAAAATGAGGTCACCAATATTTGTCAAAAGGTCATTGGATCCTTCAATTTTTTTCTTCAGAATTACAAAATTAAGAAAATGTTTTTTAAACATTTAAAACAATTCAAATAAAGTGAAAAATTATAAAACAATATTAGAACACAAAATAAATATGTGAAAAAATAATAATCAGAATGAGAAAAATCAAACGTATTTTTCATTATTTTTTCAAATTTTTTGAAGTTAAAATGAATTTCGTTGATTTTCTGAAGTTTAAAATAATTTAAATATAAAAATCAGAAATAAAAATAAAGTCAAAAAAATGTGGACCAATGGATGAGAGCCAAAACGGGTTAGTAAGTTAATCCAATGGATCAGACGCGTTGTGCATATCATGGTCTTTAGTGAATAAAGCATGGAATCAATTATTTAAATCAAATTTGAAAAAATGCATGACACGCCTTCATTGGATGATAGGTGACACATTGGTCATCTTCAACCTCCAGCCAACGAATCTGCAGGTTCCAAAAACTTTAAAATTAGGACATGATACCGGTACCATTTGCTTCATCTCTTCAAGATGATTCCAATGGTACCTTCGCAAAAAAATTATATAAAATGTAGCTCTGTCATTTTTGAAAAGAAGTTCTAAAAAGGGATTTGAAATTTCATGGCCATAATGTACTTCCAGTTGAAAACAAGTGTTACGACTAGAATCATGATGATGAGAGCTTCATAACCGTATCAAAGTTTGAGATAATTGTTGAAGGAATCTACCTATTGAAGTTAAGCTGTAGAGCTTTGAAACGGACTTGGCTAGCACGATTTAGGAAGTCTTAGTGCTTAATTCCTCTTCTGTTAGCTTTATCAATGAGGATCAAGGAAGGTGGACTAACAAAGAAAAATGATTGAGAAAGGTTGTAAGAGCAAATTCGAAGTTGAAGAAAATTGAGTTCAACAGGAAGTTTGACAAGGTGATTCTGGCTCTCTAAGCTTAAGAAAATGAATGAGGTATGATCATCTATTTATAGGGAAGCTGATTGAATACTCAAGCGTGTGAAATGATGCATTTTGGAGGGAAATCGTGTGAAGTTGCAAACAAGAAAAGTATGACTTCTAATTTTATCAAAACTCATCCAAACCTTGCGTTATAATATGCTAATCACTTCTGGAGGTTCACTAAACATTTTTAGAAGCAAAAGCGTGCAAAAAAAGTGTTTAGAAGCTAAATCAAGGATTTCAAATTCTGACATTTGAAGAAACAACAGTTTCAAGTTACCAAGTTCAATTCAATTGCATTCTCAGCTCAAGGAGTATTTGGACATGATTCTTGAAGCTTTAGAAAGATGACATCACAAGCTTTACAATGTGAAAATAATGAATAAAATGGATGCTTGAGTTTAAAATTGTGATGAGTCAAATTTTAAAAAAAGAGGTTGACTTTTGTACTTATAAAAGTTCACATCTTTAAGATCAATATGGAAAAAGAATGGGCTCAAGGTGATAAAAATTGACCAAGTTATGATCTTTTTAAGTCACATATGGGAATTTGATGGTTTGTTTAGAGGACTTGTAATCTTTATTCATCATTAGGTATCTTCCTCACAAAATTTCCTTGAAAATCTTTAAGTGATTTATTTATATCCCTTTTAAGAGAATGTTGTCTTTGGAATCACCCAAAATACCAAAAGATGAGCAAGCTATACCTCTTTGAAGTTCAAAACCCTAGCTCCTATAGCAACAAAATGCCTTGGGAAACCTTTGCAATTTGTACAAACTTCCTTGTACAAATACTTTTGTCATATAAATAGAAGTTCTTGAGGATGATAAGGAGACACCATAGCAAACAAAACCACTTCCAAATCTTGAGAATTTATGGAGATATTCACTTGTGATCAATGAAACCAAAGACTTGTCCAACTAGGTCAAACTTCTTCAATCAACCCTTGTACCTTTGAACTATTTATGACAACTTGAGGCATGACGAGTCATAATAGACTTTGTCATTATATTATTTCAAAATATCTTTAATAATGAGGCTTGAATCTCAATGAAGCTTTGTTGAAGAAGGCATGGCATGGAAATAAACTCATGAACCTATAGATCAACTTGATGGAATGTATTTGCTTTCACCTATGATACCAACAATTAGAGAAAATATTCATTGTACTTATTAGAAAAAAGTTAGTTAATACAAAACATAGATGATCGCAAAATATAAGTCAAGGTGTTTGGTGATTCCCCATGGAAAACCCTAAAGATGGGATGAAGAACCAAACCCTAGTGTGTGATCTTGTTGTGATTGAATTGATATGATATGATAGAGGAATATTACGGGAAATGATTGGGGTACAAAAGCGCATATCTTGACCTCTTTCCAGTTTGTCTAGGTACCCAAATTTACAACTTCGACAGGCACTTCATGGGGTAGGATAACCTTTTCTTCTTGTACTAAGAGTCTGGCTAGTTCTCTAGGTATTTCACAATCTTCCACACCTTCGTCTTCGGCTTGGTAGATCGGATTTTCAAAGTCATAAGCGGCAATAGAAGAATCGCTATCAACGAGATCCAGAGTGGATGTGGATCTGCAATGTAGTGTGTGGATGTGTGTACGAACGCATAGGTATTCAAAAATTCAATAAAGTAAAAGAAAGACAGAACGCGCAAAATTTGAATGCAAAACGTCCAATGTTTTTATTAAATGAAAATATGACTTAAAAAATTAAAACCATTAACAAATGAACCATTGTGCCCCAGGAAAGACAAAAGGTTTAAAGTCATTGTTTTAAAAGAAATTACATAACCAAACTTCTTATACATATAAAACATAAATAATTATTACTCCTGACTAAAGGAGAATAGGGGGAAAAATTCTACTTTCCAATTTTTAAGTCCATCACCAATGGTAGGGAATATCCAGATGTCGAAATCACAATCACTGTCAGCGTCTTCTATAACATTGATTTCATTGTTGCTGATACAGAATGGAGTTCTTTTAGCTCGAGCGCGACCAATAGCCCTTTGACCCTCTGCAGTAAAGCCCAAACCAAACTTATCAGATTTATAGAGGATATCAGGAAGCTGACACCAAATAGTGCAACCACCTTCTTCTATAGTAGCTTTGGCAAAGGCATAAGTTCTATTGAAGATGTTTTGTATATTACCTCTGTAAGTGATGTGGTTACTCCTCTCCCAATAATCAATAAGAATTTGCTACAAGCCGGTTTATTTTCGGGTTGCATTAAAGAATGTTATTATTGTGAAGTTCAACCCAATGGTTGCGGGTTACTGAAGGAAGACATTCAACGCCTGATGGATGAACATATAATTTTGATTGAAAAAGTTTTGTATGTTGAAAACTTGTGCCGAGATTTGTCTGTCATATCTGGTACTCCTTTCAGGATCACTTCCAATGGTCCTGTAAGGATTACTGCCATTCCAAAAGTTTCTCCCTTAATCATTACAACACCTGGGCCCATCCCATATTCCTCGGAGAAGGTTATTCCGTGGAATTATGGGTCTGACGTCTATTACCATGGCATTAAACAAGAGTTGTCTGACTAAGACTGTGATCGGTGGATCTGGAACTGACTGTTTAACGCTGGTTCGCGAAATGTCGCGGAAGCAAGAGTCGCCACCGTCTTTTATTTTCTCCAAATGGAAAGGACAAAAGCACAGAAAAATTCCTTAAAGAGATTGCTCTCGGTTCGGGAGGTAGGTTATAGAAAGGGAAGGTGTTAGCACCCTTTCTATCCATGGTTATCCATGGGCTCTTAGATACTTGCTCAATGTGTTTTCCAAATTGTTTGCTTGCTTTTCGATGTGGGTTTTAAAAAGTTTCTTTGAAAAAATTCAGTTCGACTCGTACGTCAGAGTGTTTGAAAAATTTGCTTTTGAAAGCTTTTGAAAACGTGTTGGTGTGAAAAGTCTTTTTAAGTTTGTTTTGAGATTAGAGCAAGTATCCTTGAGAACCTACCTACCCTAAGGAATTCGTCTGTGTAGATGTTCTTTAAAGTAGTGCCATCCCACCATTGAGAGGTAGGTAGCACCACCGTTGGAGGTGTTCGGGTCAATTCGAGTTTTAGGGACATGGTGATCACCAGAGCAATGGGAAGACACCTTAGAAGCTACCCTCATGCCAGGTTCCCAGATCATGAGGACTTACTAAGACATCCTCTACTCGACGATCACCTTTCGAAAGGCAACAGTGAGGCGTACCCTAGGGGTGGTGTGTGCGATTTGTGCGTCATGTCTCAGTTATTTTTCTTGTCATGTTTGTTGTGTTCTACGCTTGATTTTAATTAGGGCCATTCATTCTTGCATGCTTTTAACAGTTAAAATATTTGCGGAAAAATAAATTCTAAGGCTATTACAAACGGCGCGGGTCCACATCGCCAAAATTAAACCGGACCCGATTTTACGGAAAATAAATAAAGCAAAGTAAAAGTGCGAAAAATATAAATTGTTACAACGCTTTGGGAGAATTACATAATTATAATAAACGACATAAAATAAATGCGCGAAATTAAATGATTAAAACAATGGGCGTTGAACCCTTTTGCAAAATTAAAATTAATAGGAAATTAAAAATAAAAATTAAAGATTTAATGAAAAAAATAATTAAAATTAAAATGAAGCGTCAAACCCTAATTCTAATGTTTTTTGAGTTTATTGTGAAAATATTAAGTTTTAACCTAATTTAAATCTAAGTTAATTTACATGCAAAATTTAATTATAGAAAATAAATAAAATAAGCAATATTATTGTAAAAAGGGAAATTAAGAAGAATAAAAATTAAACCTAATTCTATTTTTGGATTTTAGTTATTAAAAGGATTAAAATTATAACCTAATTAAACTAAATATTTACATGTAATTTATTTATGGAAATAATTAAAATAAAATAAATATTATATTTTTTGCCTTTTTCTGATTTTATGATATTTTTCATATTTTTGTAAAAATAATTAATTAATTAAAACAAATAAAAAATAAATAACATAACAATTAAAAAAATAAAATATGAAAAGAAAAGCAAACCAGGGGGGGGGGGTTCAGGCCCCAATTTAGGAGGTATAGGCCTAGCATTCTGGCCCAATAGCTTGAAATCCATTGACTTTTTTGTGCAACATGTGACGCGTCTGACTATGGTACATGGTACTCCTTGGATCTATGCCTTTGGTGTGGCCGTCTGGGACACGTGTATGCTTGGATCATGAGGTGTATGGTGTTTTTCACTGTGAGTGCTGCATAGGATTTTGTATTGAAAAATAATATGAGATTTGCACAGACCTGGGACTCGAACCCAGGTCTTAGACATTAATAATCCCTTCACTTGCCAACTGAGCTACATCACGCGCGTTAACATACTATAGCAAATAAATAATAAAAAGAACAAACGAACACGTTAGTGGAGGGCGCGCGAAAATTTGAATCAGCGAATCATGGCTTGCCACGATGTTGTCTTCTCCACCATCCCTGTAAACAAAGGCTTTAGGCAACGGTTTTGCAAACGTGGGTTTAGAGGTGCTTCCAGAAAATAGCGATTAGACCCTCGACGCTCATAAATTGAGCGCGAGGGTTCCATCATCTTCGTCTTCAAGCGCTGAGTCTAATGGCATTAATTTCGTGGGCTAATTTTTCCCTATTATGAAAACCCTAAATTCCAGTCCTGCAAACCCTAATTTTTAAGCATGGTGAAATCGCGTGTGTAACCTAAAAACTCAATTAAACATATCAGTTAGCTTTGAAATCATATCAGGAATAAGAATCAATCAATGAAATGTCATGAAAATGCATAGAATATAGAATACGATTTTGGAATTTTCATGGAATATCTTGAGTTCTGTACACCGATTCCTTGCCTTTTGATGAGGGTTATGAATTGGAATATGATCAGTGAACCACAAGGAAGCTTTTGGGATGGAAATCAAGGCTTGAATCGACCTCTAAAGGGGTTTTCAGTTTTTGAGTTTATGGAAAATTTCTCAAATTTGCAATAGGTTCTGTAGCGCAGCTTCTTCTGTTTTTAGCATTAGGTTTTGATTCCTGATCATATAGTGAAGGCATTAGGTTAAGAAAATTGGATCAAATCTCTTCCATTCATTGTTTTCAATATTTGATTTCCTTATATCTTTTTCATATCTTTTTCAAGTATTCTTTGTGTCAATTAGGCTCCAATCACACCAATTCTTTCCATAATTAAACAAGCACGAAATATTGAGTCCAAATTATGCATAAAAAGATTGGTTTTGTTAGGTTAGATATTTTTCATGTATTTAAATAGTTTAAATGAATTAATATTAATATAAATTCAAATAAATAAATAAAAATTGAGAAAATACTTCCCTTTGGGCCAAGTGGTCGTGCATAGGCTTAGAATGATGAATCATGGAAGAAAAATAGGCCCATTAGCAATTTTAGCCCATTTGAATCAAAGTTGACTTTTCAAAATATCCAAAAATTTCCCAACTTCCACAAGGCATAACTTGCTCAATTTTTAAGCTTTTCACATGTTCTTGGACATTTTGGAAAGGTCTTTGAGTCCTTTAACCAATGCCTTTGGTCCCATGTAATTTTGATTTACCAATCTCAAGTTATGGCCTTTGACTTAAAGTCCCTTTTTGTTGACTTTTGAAAATGACCTATAATGTTGAAATTGATAACTTTTTGTGAGAGCCTTTCTTGGACTTGGAATATGAAGATGAATTGTAGGAAATGTCTTTCTCTTCAAAATGAGCTTTGGATGGAATTTTTCTGATAATCCATGTGAAAGTTATGCCCTGGTCAATTTCAGTTGACTTTTTTCAGTTGTCCAAATATAGTAACTTTTGCATCTCTGATGATTTCTGAGCCAAATTTTGAGAATCATGATCAAGCATTGATCAAATGATGTTTGTGGCTTCAAAATGATATGTTGACCAAAAGTTTGAACTTTTGACTGTCAAATGACCATTTTGCCCCTACAGTTGACTGTAGTGCAATCTAGGGTTTTGACTGTGCAGTTTTGAGCTGAATGCCTTGAAACTTGATATGAGGATACTTGAACATCTTTGTAGGCATATGAGACTTGATTGGGTCCTTGAAAACTTCCTTTTCTTGCTCAGAACACAAACCCTAGTTTTGATTGTATAGGAGACTGTTGAGCTGCACAACCCTTGGGGAATTTTATGACTTGGCTTGGCAATTTCTTGGAGAATATGGGAGGGCAAATTTTGGGGTGCAACAGTTTCCCCTGTTCAATCTTCTTAGACCTGAGGATGCAGATTGGCAGACATGCCTTTCGTAATCCGAGGGTAAAAGATGATTGGACACTAGAGTGCCCAGAAATTTGTGCTCACATAGTAACAGTGATGGGGGAATGGGCTTATAGATGCCATTTAGAGGTTGCTGGATAGGGTGATGGGCTTATAGATGCCATCTCGATGTTGATCGCGTAGAAGATTCCTTAGCGAGAACCTGCATACCTGCAAAACAGAAAAAATGAGTACCTGACACGTTGCAGGAACTGGTTTTCAGATGCTTGGTATAGATGTGTCCTGACTGGTTACAGGAGCTTAGTCTGGAGCTTCAAATGCTGATGAATGAACCATGGATGGTTACTGCCTTAGCATGAATGGTAAGAGAACCTTGGTTGATTTTAACTTCAACAACGCTCGTTGAGAAAAATCTTGGCGGGAATTACCATCTTTGCAATATCGGGAAGAGAACCATAGAAAATTATAATCTGAAGGGGAATCACCTCACTCGCCGTCGGAGAGGGAATCATAGGAAAAGGAATTGTCACCTCACACACCGTCGGGGAGGAAAACATCTGAAAAGGACTTACCACCTCACACACCATCGGAGAGGGAACCATGGAAGACTATCACCTCACACTCATCGTCGGAGAGGGAAACATCTGAAAAGGGATTACTACCTCACACACCGTCGGAGAGGGAACCATAAGATACTATCACCTCACACTCATCGTCGGAGAGGGAAACATCTGAAAAGGGATTACTACCTCACACACCGTCGGAGAGGGAACCATAAGATACTATCACCTCACACTCATCGTCGGAGAGGGAAACATCTGAAAACGGGATTACTACCTCACACACCGTCGGAGAGGGAACCATAAGAGAATATCACCTCACACTCATCGTCGGAGAGGGAAACATCTGAAAAGGGATTACTACCTCACACACCGTCGGAGAGGGAACCATAAGAGAATATCACCTCACACTCATCGTCGGAGAGGGAAACATCTGAAAACGGGATTACTACCTCACACACCGTCGGAGAGGGAACCATAAGAGAATATCACCTCACACTCATCGTCGGAGAGGGAAACATCTGAAAAGGGATTACTACCTCACACACCGTCGGAGAGGGAACCATAAGAGAATATCACCTCACACTCATCGTCGGAGAGGGAAACATCTGAAAACGGGATTACTACCTCACACACCGTCGGAGAGGGGACCATAGGAGAATATCACCTCACACTCATCGTCGGAGAGGGAAACATCTGAAAAAGGACTTACCACCTCACACACCGTCGGAGAGGGAACCATAAGAGACTATCACCTCACACTCATCGTCGGAGAGGGAAACATCTGAAAGGCAATCTGGAAGCAGTATCAGAACGTCACCATATCTGGTTTACATCTGAAACTATATCTGGAAGGAAATCTGGAAGCAGCATCAGAACGTCACCATCTCTGGATCATATCCGAAACTATATCTCGAAGGAAATCTGGAAGCAGCATCAGAACATCACCATATCTGGATCATATCTGAAACTATATCGAGAAGGAATTCTGGAAGCAGCATCAGAACGTCATCATATCTGGATCATATCTGAAACTATATCGAGAAGGAATTCTGGAAGCAGCATCAGAACGTCACCATATCTGGGTCATATCTGAAACTATATCGAGAAGGAATTCTGGAAGCAGCATCAGAACGTCACCATATCTGGGTCATATCTGAAACTATATCGAGAAGGAATTCTGGAAGCAGCATCAGAACGTCACCATATCTGGATCATATCCGAAACTATATCTAGAAGGAATTGCAATAGTTGGTAGTAGTCGTTTTTGTATTGATCTTTTTCCTGAAAAGGCAAAACATAATTGTATGCAAAATCATGATGCATGAACTGTATGTCTTCAAAATTAATGAGATGCATGTAGTATGATGCATATGCATGCTATAATGTATGAGGATATGATGTTTATGAATGTATATTTTCGTCGTAGAAAAATAAATCTTTGACAGGTGCCGGGAAGTCGCATCCTGGGCTGATGTGGAAGAATAGCTTTTGCTTCCGCTGGGGTTGATAGTTGTTGAGGATACCCTTGTTGTGCTGGAAATGTTGATAGACTTCGCTGGGGATAAGAAGGCTTCGTCGACGACGCTCTTTCCATGGCTTTTGGCTGAGGATAACCCAGTTATATCCTGTTAAGGAAATAACTCTTTAAATAAAGCCGGACGACGCGTTCGTGCTCTGCTAGGGGATAAGCTTCCAGAATCTACTGGGGATAAGCTTGCTGCCTGGGGATATGAATTCCAACTCTCCTGAAGAAACGGGATTGGACTCTTCTGGGGAAGTATTGAACTGTATTGGTCATGTTCTTCAACGGAACCTACCCTGACGCCTTGGAGGATAGAACAATCAGACTGCTCAGACCAACCTTTGTTGCCCCTGTTTCTATGGGGGAGGCACTTGTGGAGTGCTGATAGTTGTTGATGGACAAACCTTCTTCTGGTAGACAGATGACAAGAAGACGGGACATAGTCGTACGCTTCGATCCCTAATTTTTGCCTGGACCGCCCTTTCGGGTTTTCAGTCCACCGGGATACCCATTTTTGCCCAAGCCGCCTTTTCAGGTTTTCGACTTGCCGGGTGTACATATTTTTCATTTTCATCCCTCATTTTGCCCGAACCCTTTTGGTTCGCCGGGAAGCCCTTATTTTTGCCTAGGTGTGTCAACCTAGCGGGTCTTTGATTATGCGTAGTATTTTTCCGACTATGTCTGTTCTCAGAAAGTAGGGAGTTGCCCCTGTTTAGAAGTGTTTTGTCACCAGAAGATGTTTGATCAGGCGAGATTTGTTGTTGAAATGCCCCAAGTGACTCAGGTGGGGATTTGCCCCAGGCTGGTTGGCCTTTTGAGAGATTCTCCGAATCTTGATTGGACTGCCCCAGATGATGGACAATAGTCGTGCCATGCCTCTTGATTGGAGGTACTTTTGTTCATTAGGCATTCGTCGTGTAACCTTCTATACTGTTCAAACAAAAAGTCATATGCAAACAAAGTTATGTTAAAAATGCAAAGCTTATGTCTGTCTTGAAGATTTTGAAAATGCATTTTTTCATAGAACATGTGACTGTTTGTAAAACATGATGTCAACTCTGTATTTACCGTAGCCTTAAGGAGTCAGGATACCTTCGTAACAGTATGCTTTCGAACTAACCCATGCTTCAGCTAGGACTTTTAAGGGTTATATCGTGGCCTGGTTCACGGTTTAAGAAACAAAGGATAACGGCTCAAATTATTTGTACCCACCCGCTCTTCGTGATGTTCTCCAAACCTAAACTCAGTTGATCATGCGTTAGACCTTGCTTGAGTCTTTGCTTTGATGTTCCAGTAATGGTTCAGATGTTGATAGCTTATTTTGAATAGGCAGTCCTTCTTTGTTTTTGTTGAGGGTTTGTGAGACCTCTTTTTTTGATTTCGTTATCCCTATTTTTTTTGCCTGAACCGTTTCCTTTTTTGGAATTACAGTCAGCGGGATGCCCCAGTTTCATAAGTCCCCTTTGTAAGTTTAGACTTTTTGGGCTTTTCATTTATGAAATTTTTTTGATAATGACTGCCTGTCCTTTTGATTGTTCTGAACCATCACTGTCTTTGTTCGTTTTGTAAAGATGCACTTGGATCAACTGAGAGAACTACCCTGCCCCAGGTTATGATTAAGGGTTTTGATTTTCGAAAATAAAACTCCTACTTCTTTGGCTCTGATGGGTTGACGAGGGATTATCATCCTTATAACTCCAGTGTTTAGGGGTTGAAACAATGCCTGTACCTCATCAGCGGGGTTTGTTCAAAAGCATACTGTAATGATCGTGGTATCGTTTTCGTCATCCTCCCTCAAGAGGCTTAGAATTTTAGATCCAGAGTTGACATCAGAAAAAATATGAAAAGATATTTGAACATAATGAAAATAATTGTATTAATTTCCAAAACAGACATATGCGATGCATTAATGAACTAACAACGTTTAATCATGAATAAATGTTTGAACAGTTAAAAGAAAGTTACAACTTGAAAATTCTAATAAACACAAGTCTTCCAGTCTCAGGGCTTGTTACTTCAAATGGTGCCTCCTGTAGGGATGGTAGAAGCACTCAGCCTGGCCATCTTGCGTGAACTCCAATGCCCCTTCATCGATCAAGTCCTGGATTTTATTCTTCGGAGCCCAACATTCATTGGTATCATGTCCTGGACTGGCAGAATGATAAGCGCAGTGAGCGTTGGGGTTATACCTTGAAGGTGTCCTGTTGGGATTCTTAGGAGGATCCTTTAGAGTTACCAAGTTCAACCTCAGTAGTTGTTGTAAGGCTTGAGGCAGCGACACGTTGAGCTTGGTGAATTGCCTTTTGGGCTCGTCTGGCTGAAGCTGGTGAGGTTGATACTGAATTGGTGATACTGAAGCCATATGAGGAGTTTTCTCCTTGCCTCTTTGTCTCAAAGATGGTCGAACGATGACTGGCTTTTTACCCTTCGACGTTTGCCCCAGTTGGTTATTCTGAAGCAGTTGGTTGATGAGAACTCCGAGCTCTTCTTGTCTTTGAGCTAATCCTTGAATGGCAGTCCCCTGCCCCAGCATCTGGGCTTTCAATGCATCCACCTCAGCTTGTAGGTGTTTCAACCTTCCATCCTCGGCACTGTTCCTGACAAAGGTCCCCATGAGAAGTGTCCTTAGCTCCTCCTGCCCCTTAGATAAATTCAGGAGGATTTCCCCGAACCGAGTCTCTTGAGCAAGAAGATCCTGGTTGTCTGGTTGGAAAGCCATTGCTGAAATAAACAGCGGGAAAGGTAAGTAACCTGGAACAAGGGTACCTGTTATGCAATGATATGTATGACATGCATGCAATGTTTTCAAGGACCTCGCGGGGTAAACAAGAAAATAGTTAGCATTGGAATTTATAGCCTGATTGAAGGGACACCCATGTTGTTGAGAATTCTTCTTCAAGGGTCAAAGGCTCACCATATCAAGTGGGTCATAGCCTCTGACTTTAGTCATCATGTTGGTTTTGATTTCCAAACAACCTTGGTTAGGGGAACCTTCTTCAAGAGTCAGAGCTCACCATATCAAGTGGGTCATAGCCTCTGACAACTTTGGCTAGAGAAAAATAAATCCTCTTTGCCCCTTGTTGGGATAGTTGATTCACCATGACCTGCATCACAAGCCCTTGAGATCCTTGAAATGGGTTAGGATGTATGCAATGGTATGATGTTATGGTATGCATGGGGTAATATGAATAAACCCTGTTATGAGCCCTTATTAAGGACTATAAACAGAAACCTGCAAGAAACTTAGTAAACCCTGTCATGAGTCCCAATTAAGGACAAAACCTGCAAGTAGTTCATGTGTCAGATAAAGCATGCAAGTAGTCAAGTACGAAGGCACACAAGTCACACAAGAGAAACCTTTAGAGTTTAGGCCAGCATGGGGTCTGGGTAATACCCTCTTGAAGTTGGTGGGTTCAACCTGTCCTATCAAAGTAACCGGGTTCTAAGGTTCCCAATATCACAGGATTGCTTTCATTGTTCATCGTTTCGATTTAGCCACTGAACTGGCGACCGAAATATTCCAGGAAAGCAACCCTCAATTGAGCGTAGTATCGAGTATCAACCAACCTCGGACTGCACCAAAGTCAGTTATCTCACTACCCTAAAGAGGCCAAGATAGTTCAATTAAGGTTCCTAAGGTCTGTTGATGCTTCACGACACCACGCGGAGGCCCCGTACTCTCCTTGACTAAACTCAAGGGTTACCGGTACACACCAAAGTGCCACATCAACGTAGCAGACTGTTTCAACCATGTCGATATACCCCGCACAGTTCCCTCACAGCCTTGTTGCTACTTTCTAAGAAGGTATCCCCCAGATCCGGGTTAGGATCTATAGAACTCCCAAGCAACCCACAATAATAAAGCAAGCAAAGAAGACAATTGAAAACACAGTGATCTTAATCCTAAGGTACACCTCACTTTAAGTTAAATCCCCAGCAGAGTCGCCAGTTCTGTGATCGGTGGATCTGGAACTGACTGTTTAACGTTGGTTCGCGAAATGTCGCGGAAGCAAGAGTCGCCACCGTCTTTTATTTTCTCCAAATGGAAAGGACAAAAGCACAGAAAAATTCCTTAAAGAGATTGCTCTCGGTTCGGGAGGTAGGTTATAGAAAGGGAAGGTGTTAGCACCCTTACTATCCATGGTTATCCATGGGCTCTTAGATACTTGCTCAATGTGTTTTCCAAATTGTTTGCTTGCTTTTCGATGTGGGTTTTAAAAAGTTTTTTTGAAAAAATTCAGTTCGACTCGTACGTCAGAGTGTTTGAAAAATTTGCTTTTGAAAGCTTTTGAAAACGTGTTGGTGTGAAAAGTCTTTTTAAGTTTGTTTTGAGATTAGAGCAAGTATCCTTGAGAACCTACCTACCCTAAGGAATTCGTCTGTGTAGATGTTCTTTAAAGTAGTGCCATCCCACCATTGAGAGGTAGGTAGCACCACCGTTGGAGGTGTTCGGGTCAATTCGAGTTTTAGGGACATGGTGATCACCAGAGCAATGGGAAGACACCTTAGAAGCTACCCTCATGCCAGGTTCCCGGATCATGAGGACTTACTAAGACATCCTCTACTCGACGATCACCTTTCGAAAGGCAACAGTGAGGCGTACCCTAGGGGTGGTGTGTGCGATTTGTGCGTCATGTCTCAGTTATTTGTCTTGTCATGTTTGTTGTGTTCTACGCTTGATTTTAATTAGGGCCATTCATTCTTGCATGCTTTTAACAGTTAAAATATTTGCGGAAAAATAAATTCTAAGGCTATTACAAACGGCGCGGGTCCACATCGCCAAAATTAAACCGGACCCGATTTTACGGAAAATAAATAAAGCAAAGTAAAAGTGCGAAAAATATAAATTGTTACAACGCTTTGGGAGAATTACATAATTATAATAAACGACATAAAATAAATGCGCGAAATTAAATGATTAAAACAATGGGCGTTGAACCCTTTTGCAAAATTAAAATTAATAGGAAATTAAAATTAAAAATTAAAGATTTAATGAAAAAAATAATTAAAATTAAAATGAAGCGTCAAACCCTAATTCTAATGTTTTTTGAGTTTATTGTGAAAATATTAAGTTTTAACCTAATTTAAATCTAAGTTAATTTACATGCAAAATTTAATTATAGAAAATAAATAAAATAAGCAATATTATTGTAAAAAGGGAAATTAAGAAGAATAAAAATTAAACCTAATTCTATTTTTGGATTTTAGTTATTAAAAGGATTAAAATTATAACCTAATTAAACTAAATATTTACATGTAATTTATTTATGGAAATAATTAAAATAAAATAAATATTATATTTTTTGCCTTTTTCTGATTTTATGATATTTTTCATATTTTTGTAAAAATAATTAATTAATTAAAACAAATAAAAAATAAATAACATAACAATTAAAAAAATAAAATATGAAAAGAAAAGCAAACCAGGGGGGGGGGGGTTCAGGCCCCAATTTAGGAGGTATAGGCCTAGCATTCTGGCCCAATAGCTTGAAATCCATTGACTTTTTTGTGCAACATGTGACGCGTCTGACTATGGTACATGGTACTCCTTGGATCTATGCCTTTGGTGTGGCCGTTTGGGACACGTGTATGCTTGGATCATGAGGTGTATGGTGTTTTTCACTGTGAGTGCTGCATAGGATTTTGTATTGAAAAATAATATGAGATTTGCACAGACCTGGGACTCGAACCCAGGTCTTAGACATTAATAATCCCTTCACTTGCCAACTGAGCTACATCACGCGCGTTAACATACTATAGCAAATAAATAATAAAAAGAACAAACGAACACGTTAGTGGAGGGCGCGCGAAAATTTGAATCAGCGAATCATGGCTTGCCACGATGTTGTCTTCTCCACCATCCCTGTAAACAAAGGCTTTAGGCAACGGTTTTGCAAACGTGGGTTTAGAGGTGCTTCCAGAAAATAGCGATTAGACCCTCGACGCTCATAAATTGAGCGCGAGGGTTCCATCATCTTCGTCTTCAAGCGCTGAGTCTAATGGCATTAATTTCGTGGGCTAATTTTTCCCTATTGTGAAAACCCTAAATTCCAGTCCTGCAAACCCTAATTTTTAAGCATGGTGAAATCGCGTGTGTAACCTAAAAACTCAATTAAACATATCAGTTAGCTTTGAAATCATATCAGGAATAAGAATCAATCAATGAAATGTCATGAAAATGCATAGAATATAGAATACAATTTTGGAATTTTCATGGAATATCTTGAGTTCTGTACACCGATTCCTTGCCTTTTGATGAGGGTTATGAATTGGAATATGATCAGTGAACCACAAGGAAGCTTTTGGGATGGAAATCAAGGCTTGAATCGACCTCTAAAGGGGTTTTCAGTTTTTGAGTTTATGGAAAATTTCTCAAATTTGCAATAGGTTCTGTAGCGCAGCTTCTTCTGTTTTTAGCATTAGGTTTTGATTCCTGATCATATAGTGAAGGCATTAGGTTAAGAAAATTGGATCAAATCTCTTCCATTCATTGTTTTCAATATTTGATTTCCTTATATCTTTTTCATATCTTTTTCAAGTATTCTTTGTGTCAATTAGGCTCCAATCACACCAATTCTTTCCATAATTAAACAAGCACGAAATATTGCGTCCAAATTATGCATAAAAAGATTGGTTTTGTTAGGTTAGATATTTTTCATGTATTTAAATAGTTTAAATGAATTAATATTAATATAAATTCAAATAAATAAATAAAAATTGAGAAAATACTTCCCTTTGGGCCAAGTGGTCGTGCATAGGCTTAGAATGATGAATCATGGAAGAAAAATAGGCCCATTAGCAATTTTAGCCCATTTGAATCAAAGTTGACTTTTCAAAATATCCAAAAATTTCCCAACTTCCACAAGGCATAACGTGCTCAATTTTTAAGCTTTTCACATGTTCTTGGACATTTTGGAAAGGTATTTGAGTACTTTAACCAATGCCTTTGGTCCCATGTCATTTTGATTTACCAATCTCAAGTTATGGCCTTTGACTTAAAGTCCCTTTTTGTTGACTTTTGAAAATGACCTATAATGTTGAAATTGATAACTTTTTGTGAGAGCCTTTCATGGACTTGGAATATGAAGATGAATTGTAGGAAATGTCTTTCTCTTCAAAATGAGCTTTGGATGGAATTTTTCTGATAATCCATGTGAAAGTTATGCCCTGGTCAATTTCAGTTGACTTTTTTCAGCTGTCCAAATATAGTAACTTTTGCATCTCTGATGATTTCTGAGCCAAATTTTGAGAATCATGATCAAGCATTGATCAAATGATGTTTGTGGCTTCAAAATGATATGTTGACCAAAAGTTTGAACTTTTGACTGTCAAATGACCATTTTGCCCCTACAGTTGACTGTAGTGCAATCTAGGGTTTTGACTGTGCAGTTTTGAGCTGAATGCCTTGAAACTTGATATGAGGATACTTGAACATCTTTGTAGGCATATGAGACTTGATTGGGTCCTTGAAAACTTCCTTTTCTTGCTCAGAACACAAACCCTAGTTTTGATTGTATAGGAGACTGTTGAGCTGCACAACCCTTGGGGAATTTTATGACTTGGCTTGGCAATTTCTTGGAGAATATGGGAGGGCAAATTTTGGGGTGCAACAAAGACGATGAAAAGGACGATCCTAACATTGACAATATTGCAGGGACCGGCAAAATTACTAGAAGCGGAAGGATTTTCTCCCCAGAAATCTCTCCACTTGTTTAAGTCATAGTTACCAAGACAATTGTCGAGGCTCGAGGTAAAGAGCCAATGATAGATCCTGCTCGAATGGAGGCACCAAAAGAAGCTACAGTCAAGGACACCTCTAGAAAAGAGTTGGAAGAATGTTTTGAAGATCATTCGTAGAAGAGATTACAAAATTGTTGAACAAATGGGGCAGACTCCATCCAAAATCTCCATGCTATCTTTATTGTTGTGTTATGAAGCTCATGTGCAAGCTTTAATGAAGTTTTTGAAGACTTCTCATGTACCACAAGAGGTTTATGCCGATCATTTTGGAAGTTATGTTGCTAGCTTAACGACTGACAATGGATTAGGTTTCTTCGATGTTGACCTGACTCTGGAGGGTAGAAATCATAATAAGGCCTTGTATGTCTCCATTGAATGCAGAGGCACTATGTTGGCTCATGTGTTAGTTGATATTGGATCTTCTCTGAATGTTCACCAAAAGTCACTCTTGACAGACTACATTGTGAAGGGGTTGTGCTGAAACCTAGTGACATTATAGTTCGAGCCTTTGACGGGTCCAAAAGAATGGTACATGGAGAAGTGGACCTCCCGATCAAAGTGGGTTCACAGATCTTTGAATCCACATTGTATCTAATAGACATCCGGCCAGCTTATTCCTGTCTATTAGGACGCCCCTGGATCCATGGGGAAGGTGTTGTCACCTCCACTTTGCACCAAAAATTAAAGTATCATGTGAAAGGGAAGATTGTTACTGTCTGCGGAGAGGAGGAGTACATGGTCAGCCACCTGAATTTATTCCCGTATGTAGAAATGGATGGTGAACTCATTGAGACTCCCTGCCAAGATTTTGAAGTAATTTCTCCTGCTACTATTAAAGATGTTTCTTCCATTCCAAACACTACCAAGGTTCCACACAAGATGGCTTCCTTAAAAGATGCCAAAGAAACTATAGAAGAAGGTGGTTGCACAATTTTGGGTCAGCTTCTTGATATCCCCTAAAAATCTGACAAGTTTGGTTTGGGCTTTACTGCAGAGGGTCAAAGGGTTTTATGTCACGTTCGGGCTGGAATACCTTCATTCCATGTCAGCAACAATGGTGTCAATGCGCTAGAGAATGTTGATAGTGATTGTGACTTTGACAATTGGGTCTTTCCTACCATTGGCAACAGACTCAACAACTGGAAAGCAGAAGACATTATCCCTATCTCCTTCAGTTAGGAGTAATATAAACCTTGTGTCTTACCCGGGGAACCATGGTCCATTTGTTAAGGGTTGTCATTTCATATGTCATATTTTTATTTAATGAAAACATTGGACATTTTGCATTCAAATTTCGTGCTCTATGTCTTTCTTTCACTTTATTTGCACTTTCAAATAGCTATGTGTTCTTACACACACCCACACACTACATTTCAGATCCCCATCCACTCTAGATTTCATTGAAAATGATTCTTTAATTGACGCGTATGACATTGAAAATCAAATCTACCAAGTTGAGGATGAAGGTGAGAAAGATTGTGAAATACTTGGAGAACTTGCCAGACTATTAATACAAGAAGAAAAGGCTATCCAACAAGATGAAGAGCCACTTGAAGTTGTAAATTTGGATACCGAGACAGATAAGAAAGAGGTCAAGATAGGCGCCAACTTAGAGGACAGTGTCAAGAATAGGTTGATTCAGATGTTGCACGGTTATGTTGAGGTATTTGCTTGGTCATACGAATACATGCCAGGGATCGATAGAGATATTGTGTTTCATCAACTTCCGATGAAAGAAGGTTGTTCTCCGATTAAACAAAAGGTTCGTCTCACATGTCCTGAGATGTCAGAGAAGATCAAGGTCGAGGTTATGAAAAAATTCAACGCATGTTTCTTAGCAATGACATAATATCCTTAATGGGTTGCTAATGTTGTTCCGGCACCAAAGAAATATGGAAATGCATGTATGTGTGTAGATTATAGGGATATGAACAAGGCAAGCCCCAAAGATGACTTCCCACTACCACATATTCATGTTCTGGTCGACAACACTGCTCAACACAACGTATTCTCCTTCATGGATGGTTTCTCGAGTTATAATTAGATCAAGATGGTGCCTGAAGACATCGAGAAAACTACCTTCTTCATACATTAGGGCACTTTCTGTTACAAGGTCATGCCTTTTGGGTTGAAGACCGCCAGGGCAACATATCAGCGTGCCATGGTAGCTTTATTCCATGACATGATTCATCATAAGATACAAGTATACATCGAAAATATGATAGCGAGATCTCATACTGAAGAAGAACTTATTAATCATATGCATAAGTTATTTGAAAGGATGAAGAAGTATAAACTAAGGATGAATGAAAACAAATGCACTTTTGGGATGAGATCGGGTAAACTCCTGGGTTTCGTTGTCAGCGGTAAAGGTATTGAGGTCTATCCCGCTAAGGTTAAATATATTCAAGAAATTACAGCTCCCCATACTGAGAAGGAGGTCAGAGGTTTCTTAGGACGACATAATTTCATTACCCGATGCATTTCTCATTTGATGGCTACCTGTGAGCTAATCTTCAAGCTGCTGAAGAAAGATCGAGTAGTAAAATGGAATGATGACTGTCAAATAGCCTTTGATAAAATAAAGGAGTACCTACAAGAACCTCTAGTTCTGATAACACTAGTTGAAGGAAGACCTTTAATTATGTACCTAACAGTTCTAGAGAATTCAATGGGGGTGTGTACTAGGGCAGCATGACGAGTCTGGTCGAAAAGAGCATGCAATATACTACCTTAGCAAAAAGTTTACAGACTGTGAAACAATATATTCACTTCTTGAGAAAGCTTTATGCGCTTTGGCATGGGTTGCTCGCCGACTAAGAAAGTACATGTTAAGCCATACTACTTTATTGATCTATAAAATGGATCCCATCAAGTACATATTTGAGAAGTTAGCCCTCTCCTGAAGAATAGCCCGATGGAAAATGGTCTTAACAGAATACCACATTCAATACACCAATCAAAAAGAAATCAAAGGAAGTGTATTGACAGATAATTTGGCACATCAAGTTGTAAACGATTACCAATCTATGAACTTTGAATTCCCGGATGAGAACATCATGCTAATTATAGATTGTGAAGAACCTGGACTGTATGAAGGACCTGAGTCAGGATCCCGATGGACTATGGTTTTTGATGGAGCTTCTAATGCACTTGGAAATGGAATTGGTAATGTAATTATCTCCCCTCAAGGTTTCCACACACCCTTCACTGCCAGAATTTGCTTTGACTGCACCAATAATATGGCTGAATATGAAGCATGTATCCTGGGAAGTAAAACTGCAATTGACTGGAGAATCGTGTTCTTAAGCATATATGGAGATTCAACTTTGGTAATCAGTCAGGTCAAGGGATAATTGGATAAGAAGCATATGAATCTTATCCCTTATCGAGAACACGTGCTAACCTTGATTCTGTACTTCAAAGAGAATACTTTTGAGCACATTCCAAGAGAAGAGAATCAGTTGGCGGACGCATTAGATACCATGTCATACATGTTTAATATTAGATGGGATAATGAGGCTCCCAGAATTACCATTGAAATATTTAACTTACCGACACATTGCTACAAAATTGGTATTGTTGGAGGAGAAGAAAAACCTTGGTTTCATGAAGTGAAAAGGTATCTTGAAGTTTAAGTATACCCTAAAGGGGCATCGATGAATGACTAGAAATTCCTACCGAGGTATTCGGCTAAGTTCTTCTTGAGAAATGGAATTATGTACAAACGCAATCATGATTTAACTCAGCTTCACTGTGTAGACAAGAAGGAGGTAGAGAAAATTATGGAGGATATGTATGAAGGCATCTTTGGTACTCACTCCAGCGGGCAAACTATGGCTAAAAAGATTTTGAGAGCTGGTTACTATTAGTCGACTATAGAAACTGATTGACACCATCACTCGAGAACTTTTCATAAGTGCCAGATCTATGCTGATAAAGTTCATGTGCCTCCAGTACCTTTGAATGTTTTGACTACTCCGGGGCCATTCGTGATGTGGGGCATTGATATGATCGGAGAAATCAAGCCTATATCTTCTAACGGACATCGCTTCATTCTCGTCGTCATTGACTACTTCACAAAATGGGTTGAAGCAACCTCGTTCGCCTCTGTTACTAAGAATGTGGTTGCCCGATTCATTAAGCATAACCTCATTTTTCGGTACTGTAGTGGTAGAAGTGTTGAGACTAAGTCATTGGATCGACTTAACTCGCACATATCAAATAAAAATTTCCACCACTCTTTATTGTTTCCAACGGAATGGGAAAAGAGCGAATAACCCAAAAGGGGGAGAGAATCTAAGTTCGGGGGTTGGTTATTCAAAGGGAAGGTATTAGCACCCTAAACATCTACAGTACTCCTCAGGAACCTCTTTGAAAATTTGTGTATTTTGGCTATAAAAGTTGTACATAAAAAATAGATAGTGGGGATAAGAAGAGAAGTATTTTTTTCAAATTTTTGCACCTACCGCGTTTGCGAACCTGTAGTGCCTACATACCACCTTTCGTGTAATAGGGGATCAGGGTACTCGTATTTCACCTTTAAAAAATTTAAAACATAAGTGTGTTGGTTAATTTTAAGAGACAAGACATCATCGTCTTATCTTGGTGGGGGAGATTCAAACACTTTTAGCATAAAGTACGGGTTGGAATAGATTCAGGAAGGCCCCAGCAAGCTCATAGGATCATCACTTTGCATTGAAAGTCCATTTAAGAAGCGTTGGAATTTCTCCAACTTGGTAAAAAACTCAAACTTTGAACTTCTTATTCGTGCATCTTTAGTGCATACATACAAAAGAAAAAATGTAGATATTGATGTCTTGAAGCTAACCATGTGCTTACTTTTCATTTATATTGCTTGTGTGTTGAGAATCATATCTTTGAACAGTTAGGGTTGCATTTTGGTATTGACGAAAATTCTTGTTCATCTTTGATGTATAGCTTAAATAAATTACATCATTTCATTCCTTGTAAAATTTTAGACAGGTTTGGTCTTTACAATTCTCAATTTTGTTGAGAAATGAAGGATTTACGAATTTGACAGTGGTGTTGTTGGTTGTTTGTCCGCGCGAGGAAGAAGATGAAGAAATGGCGCCATTTTTTCAATTTTAAAATTTTGAGTTTATATTATATTGAATGGTTGTTATTCTATGATCGGATGAGAGACAGCCACCCCATTGGCAAGCGTGTGTGTGTAAGGTGTTAGTGCTCTAGGGAAGAGGTTCGATCCCTGCCTATGGCATTTTATTTTTCAACATTTTCTTTGTTGATTAGGTGCAAGCAACTCCAGCGTGCAATGATGCACTCCCTCATCAACACCATTAGATCGCATCAAGCCAGATCTGGATGCCTCAAATGTGCGTTTCCACCATGGTCCATCAAATACTGGCCAAACTAAATCAAACAGACGCCAGGGCTTTTTGTTCTGGGCTTAAAATTTTTTCTATTTCTCACCCCCTTTATTACTTGTTACACTAAGGCCTATTTTTTTAATTTTAATTAACTTTTTCTTTTAAAAAATAATTTAATATAAAATCATAAAAAATCATAAAAATGATTTAAAAAAATTAAATTTAGGTTTTTAATTATTTTTTTCATTTTTTACAAATAAAAATTAATTTAATTTAATCACTTTGATTTTATTTAATTAGAATTAGGTTTTATACTTCAAATATCTTTTCTAAATAAAAAACCAAAAAATATTTTCTAAATTCTTAGAATTCTTTATATTTTAATTTATTTATTTAATTTTTGATAATAAAGATTAATTAATTTAGGTCTAAATTTTTTACTTCACATTTCATATATTTTCTAAACAAAGAAAGAACAAAATATTTTTAGAGTTTTTGCATCTTTCCCCTTTCTATCTCCGCGCATTTGTTTATTTTTCATGTTAATACAATTATGTAACTGTCAAAAGTTTGTAATAGATAATTAGGGTTTATTTCTTTCCTCCCCTATTCATAAACTTGTATCCCCATCCCCGAAGAATTGTAATAGTGTAGGATATTTAATTTCCTCAATTTACTGCTTTCCTTTATTATTGTTAGTGATTAGGGTTTGTATGGCAAGACTAAAAGAAAACATTAGAAAACCTAATCTCATACAAATACTTGAAATCAAAACACTTTGCACACATGCACCTCTAGGGTTACCCTCACTTGTTGCCTAGGATAAAAAGCAGTCATGTCCCTCGAACATGGGATGCTTTAGCAAAGACCATCGATTAAAAGATTATAGTCCCTCGATGACCCTTTAATGCTGCCTTCGGTAAATGATCTTAGTCCCTTACGATAACTGTTAAGCGTCCTACAAGTTTCCTTCTATGATTGTAAATGACCCACACATGTCCCTCACATCCAATGATAGGGCTTCCTACTAACTAATAGTAGGATAGCACTATCTAAAGGAGGAGGAAAAGAACAAAGACTTTTTGAGTATGTAGATCGCTCGTAATCTCTTACTCACAAACTAAAACAATTTTCTCACCTCACACTTTCAAAACAACTACTTTCAAAAATGCCTTATAAACACTCTTGAGGACTGATACAAGGGTTATTATAAAGAAAATTGCCTCACATTGGCATTTTCAAAACATCTTTCCACAAAACAAGACTTTCTTTAAATAAATATTTTCAAAACAAACATTTTGTATACATTCTCAACAATACGAGAATCATTAAAAAGTTGTCACACTTAGGCATTTTCAAAATATTTTCAAACATACACAAACACAAAGCATTTTAAAAGTGAGCTAGCGATTAAGAGCCCGTAGATAACTACGGATGAAAAGGGTGCTAACACCTTCCCTTTTCATAACCTACCCCCCTTACTCAAAATTCTCAAAAGGTCTTTCCTGTTGATTTCACCCTTTCCTTTATTGGATAAAAGAAAAGTCGATGGCGATTCTTGCTATCTAAAACATTTGCGATAAAACGCAAAACCCAAAAGTCAATTCTCCCACCATATTACACCCGAGCCTTGGTAGTTGTCTTGGTAACTATGACTTAAACAAATGGAGAGATTTCCGGGGAGAAAATCCTTATGCTTCTAGTAATTTTGTTTGTCCCGCAATATTGTCTATATTGGGATCAGCCTCTTCATCATCTTTGTCAGACAACTCTTGTTTAACATTGTGGTAATAGACGTCAGACCCACAATTCCATGGAATATCCTTCTCCGGGGAATATGGGATGGGCCCAGGTGTTGTAATGATTAAAGGAGCAGGTTTCAGATTGGAGTAATCTCTACAGGACCCTTGGAAGTGATCCTGAAAGGAGTACCCAATACGACAGACAAATCTTAGCACAAATTCTCAGCATACGAAACTTTCTCAATCAAAATTACATGTTCATCCATCAGGCGCTGAACGCCTTCCTTCAGTAACTCGCAACCACTGGGTTGAACTGCAAAACAATAAAATTCTTTAACACAACCCGAAAATAAACTGGCTTGTAGAAAATTCTCCTTGATTATTGAGACAAGAGTAACCACATCACTTATGGAGGTAACATACAAAACATCTTCAATAGAACTTATTCCTTTGTCATGCTTAGGCATAGGTGCAGTAATCACGTTCGGAGTCTCCGGAGGATAAAACTCAATTTCTTTATTATCGATCATATCCTGAATCTTGCTTTTCAAGGCCCAGCAATTGTTGGTGTTGTGCCTAAGATTGTTCGAATGATAGGCACACCTCGCATTTGGAGAGTATGTGTTAGGATTCTGAGGAGGATCCCGCAGTTGAAAACCCGCAAGGGTGACCTAGGAAAAAGTTAGGGATTTCCTAGCAAGTAACTGCATCAGACAAGACTTGATCAATGGAGCAACAATCTGATTGGATCTTACTACTCTTCGACCAAAGTTTCGACTCAGGAATCCAAAGCTATTAGGGAGCATAGTGATCATTGAAATTCAATGTATCTTTTCCAAATATATATTACCATGTTCCAAACTTTGTAATCATCTATGGAGTCTTGCCATTTGTAGACTACAATTTTATTAAAAAAGTTTTAGCCTTTTACCCAATCCTTCACAATACTTATTTTATTCATCTTATAAAGATTTAATTTATTATCAATAGTAATGATCAAAGCAAACAGACTAAATAACAAAATTATTTTTGAAAAGAATTTACAAATTGCTTTAAATTTTTTGATACAAGGAGAATAAAATTAGTAACTTCAGGGACGGATAAGCTCAAAGGTTGTCATGATATGAAGACTTAATCTAATATTCCCCAGTGAAGGCTTCACTCATTTAATAAAAGTCTTGTCTCCCCGTACATGCTGAGATTGAACTCATTTGTGAAACATCTCCTTTTGGTAGTACTAGCATATTGTTTGTTTGCTCGGCAGTCAGGCAAGGGCAATGTATTATTGAAGACATGTTGAAATGGTTGTCAACTTTTTGGGTTTTCTCCCGCCGAGTGCTGGATTGGATTTAAAATCCACATAAGTTTCTTATTGTAGTGTTTGATTTCTTGATTTCCCCAGGTGAAGTTGAGATGATGTATTTCTCTGAAATTGTTGCCCCCATGAGGTTTTTGTACTTTCTCCCCAGAGAAGTCGGTGCAATTATCAATCTCAGTATTGAAGAATGTATCTAGGTGTCCCCTCCGACGATATGGTATTACCCTCCCCAATGAAGTCAGTATGTCATCCCCAACTGATGTCTGAATGAGGTGATATTGTTTTTCCAAAGGAAATCAACCATGGCAGAAGTGTGAACTTCAAAAATTTTGTTTCCCCCGCCGAAGTCTGTGTAATTCCCCGGTGAAACTTGGAAGAAGATGTTATATTGCCATGTTTGTGTTAATTTACTGCTGTTGATCTTGTTCTTTCCCAATGGATTTAAGCTATGAAATAAGAGTTTGTTTCCTCAGTTGGTGCTTACTATCTCATGGAATTTCCATCCTGAATGTGATTTAGTCGAGTATTGACATTACCCACTTGGTTTTCGTATGTTTATCCCCAATGTTATATGTCTGTTTCATCAAGCATATACATGATAACATTTATACTTTCATACCAACATCATGCATAATCATTGCTCATTTTCATTTTTTAATATATATTTTGTTGATATATTACCCTATTTTGTAGAGTTGTGTTACTCTTTCTCCATTAGAATGTCAATCTTAAGCAGAAAGTGTATATTCCTTCAACTTGCCCACTGAGTTATCTCTCGTGGAATAATTTTGTTTCAACCTTCTTTTCAGCTTGTTGTCTAGATGGAATGGGTTTCTCCCTTGGGTTTATTTCTCAGGAGATGTATTTTTATTGACTGCTTCATTCCGGTTTATTTTTGTTTGGGATGCGTACCCTCAGCAATATTATTATTTGGGTTTCTGCAAGCTTTGAGCTTTAGTTTGAAATGTGCATTTATTTTGCACGATAGGATCCTATCTCCTGAATAGGCATTATTTTTTCATTTCTACAGAAGTTCCATTTTCTTTCCCCATGAAGCCATATTTTCTTTCTTCGTGAAGTATTTATTGCAATTCCTTCTCATAGTAGCAAGTGGCAAGTCTCTTTATTTGAGAAACCTGTATTTCCCCCGGTGAATCTGATAGGCTCCCAATGAAGATTCATATGTTGTTACTCCAATGAATGGTAGCCTTGTCATTATGGAAGGTAGTATTTTGTTGAGATCTTGGTGCTCCAATGAATGGTAGCCTTTTCATTATGGAAGGTAATTCGTTGTTGCGATGTTTTTACTCCAATGAATGGTAGCCTTGCCATTATGGAAGGTAGTTCGTTGTTGAGATGTTGTTACTCCAATGAATGGTAGCCTTGTCATTATGGAAGGTAGTTCATTATTGAGATTTTGTTACTCCAATGAATGGTAGCCTTGTCATTAAGGAAGGTAGTTCGTTGTTGAGATGTTATTTTCCAATGAATGGTATCCTTGTCATAATGGAAGGTATTTCGTTGTTGAAATCTTTTTCCAATAAATGGTAGCCATGTCATTATAAAAGGTAGTTTATTGTTGAAATCTTATTCCGATGGATGGTAGCCTTGTCATTATGAAAGGTAGTTCATTGTTGAAATCTCTTTCCAATGAAAGGTAGACTTGTTATTATGGAAGGTAGTTCGTTGTTGAAAATTCTATTGTTCTGAAGAAATTCATTTGTACGCAGTCATGAGTACTGAATACATCTTTAAAATTAATGGTGTTATCTTATCATTCCTTTCCCCGGTAGGTCGACGTTACTTTTTTTTCTATCCCCTCGGTGAGTTGGTAGTTCAAAGTTATATGTCGGTCACCGCTATCCTTCACTCTCTATCCTCAATTTTTAGGTTTACGATGCTTTAGATCCTCTCTTGGGCATTACCCCAGCAGAGTCTCGTCTTTTCTTCGCCAGTGATTTATTTTCCTGGTCAAGTTTTCTTTTGCTTCCTATTTTACCTTTTACATCCCTAGTGGTGTCTTGCGACCCTTTAGATTTGTTCATATGCATTTATAATCATAAGCATTGCATCGTATCTTAGGGTCAAAAATAGGGCTTGTTTTATATTTAAGTATCTTCAGTCGCATCGAAACGAAGATTTTAACCTTCGTATCTCTGGAAAGAAGACACTTCAATAAGGGCAACTGTTGTACCCTAATTTTCCCCCCTAAGATCCCTTCATCATATCTGTTTACCTTGGTTATTGGTAAACAACCGCTGATCCTCCAAATGGTTACTTATTTGGTTACTCGCAGGATCGATCAGATTGATCCCAGGACATAGGTTGATTTTGAGGTTTTGGTTAAATTGGATATTGGTTAAATGACAATAAAATAAAGAGGCTTTAAGTAAATTGCATGAAGAAATAGGCTTGGTAAAATAAATGAAGGCTTAAAGTAAAGGATTTCGACAGGAAAGTAAAGAAGAAAGCAAGTAAATTTCTGGAAAAGTAAATGACTTTGATTAATAAGGTTGGTGTTTCACACATACATTTCTCAACAATTCTTTCTCACACGCTGGGTACTCGAATCTATATGAGTGACTTTGTATATAATTGTGAACACACGCGAGAAACTGCGTGACTACTACTATTTATACTAAAACGTCCCAAGTAACCGTCAGGCAGTTACACTGCTTCGAGATGATCCCACTTGGCATGTTCTCAACGTTCGACGCCCCAGATCTTTGCACGTTGCACTTGGTAACCGCTGGAAACCGTTTTCCCTCCAAACGCTTGAATTTCAAACCGTTCCACTCTGAACCATCGAACACCTTCGTCGAGAAGAATCTTCGACGAGAAACACCTTCGACGTCGAAGGCAACCAACTTCTCCCTTGGAAGAAATCTTCTAAGTACCTTGCCATCTTTCGATGGACATTTCGACGGACCTAGCTGGTCGAAAACATCCTTCAGCTTTAATGGCTGACATTAATGAAACAAGGGTGTCGAATTTAGGAGCCAACAAATTGCCCCCCAAGAATGCCTTATTTCGACTCTGAAAGAAAAAGGCATTCTTTGAAACGCCATTCGACACCTGTCTTTTCATGCTTAGTCATAAATTAAATTGTGCACTTTTTGTTGTCTTCTACCAACCACTGACAATCCCAAGAAAAACCATCATTTATCCGTACCTAAGACGTCACCTCAGTACGGCGTGCAGTGTGCCAAACGTCATTTCAGAATTTGTCATTATGACAATTCCCAAAAACGAGGGCGCACGCTGCACCCCTCCATTTCTGCAGAACGGCTAAAACAACAGGGAGACGCCACGTGTCCCACTACCTTCTGCAACATTAAATGGCATTTAATGTCCTCGATTTTGGGGATTTTCCCCCACTACTATAAATAGCAGTAAGTACCCATTGTGGGACTTTTTACGCTATCTAGCTTTCAGACTTCTCCATTTGCATACAAACTTGTCAACTTTGCAAACCTCTTTTCTTCACTTCGTCTTCAACCTCACCACTAACAATGGCATCTGGTTCTTCCAATGCTCCTAGCGCCAACGCACCATCTGGAAACGTCAAACCTAGGGTTTTCGCCACCGCTCCAGTAGTAACTCCCACGGGCCAACGAAGGGTCCCTGAACCTTTGGATATCGCTGTACGTGATGCTTACTCACGCCACCTTATGATCCCGGTTGGATATTCCAACCAGATCTTTGCTATGTCTGGCCCATTGTACCCAAGCATTTCTGAGGCCATGAAGATCAAGAGTTATTTTCCGGTAGTTGAGAGGCTCAAACCGGTTGCATGCGCCAAGAAAGATGCAGAGGATAATGAAGACCCTGCTAAAGAGAAAATCGACCTCCGTTTCTTCAACAAAGGTGTTAGGGCTTTCAGGTCTGGCCCTAGCCTTACTCCTGATTACAGTGCTTGGCTGGAAAAAATGGAGAAACGCCAAGCTTCGATCTGGAAAGATATGGGGATTTTCGACCTGGTTATGCTGTCGAAGACAGGTCTTAACTATTCCCCAGAGATGTTGATAGCTTCTCTACTCTTCTGGGACTACTCCCACTTCACCTTCCATCTTCCCTGTGGAATGCTGACTCCCACACTCTTCGATGTGGCCGCCATCACTGGCCTTCGACCTACTGGGGACTACTTCGACCCGGAAGAAATGTCGGAGGATCAAATTGGATTCTCTGCCACAAAACCAACCTACACCACCTTCATCAATCACTACCACGACAGGTCGACAGACGCTGTGTCGGATGTCGAACACATTGCGTTTCTAGCCTTATGGCTGACACGCTTTGTGTTTTGCTCCAAGTCCTTGCAGGTGACCAAGAAGATGGTCACTCTCGCCACTCAACTCCATCATGGCCAAAATATCTGTTTGGCTGAATTGATTTTGGCTAGCCTGTATGAGTCGATTAGTAATGGAGCGACTCTTTTGAAGATTATCGAGAACAGGGCCAGTCTGCTGCTTGCTGGACCTTTTTGGCTGCTCCAACTGTGGCTCAATGCCACCTTCGAATCTTTCTTGCCTAAGAAGATTCAAATAAATGAGCAGGCTCCAGAGATAGCGAACATACGTGTCGAAGGAACCAGACTGGCTCTGTTGACTCCAATGGAAGATGGACTGGAGCTTCAGCAAACTTTCACAAACTTCGTTCTGATGTTTGCTAGAAGGAAAGAGTTTTCTTCGACTATGGCTCCGTTTGCTCGACGGAAGGTAGGCCCAGCGTGGTTCACAAGGCCACATCCTAGGACGTCGAGTGGTCCTCAGGTTGACGAACATACAACAATGTGGGAGGCGTTCCTCACACCAAGAATCATTCCTCTTCGATTCAGGAGCTCTAAGACTCACTTGAGTCTGATTGCATATCAACCAAACCTGGTGTCTCGCCAGTTTGGTATTATTCAAACACTACCTTCTCCGATTTTTCCAAGGGAGAAGTCTATGTTGTACTTCTGCAACGACTACACCGAAGAAGCTGCCACTAAGCATATCGGCAGATATGCTGGTCGAACAGTTCTTTCGTTGTTTCACTACCAGCTTAACTTTCTTTTCTCACCATCCTTCGAGGAGTGGTGGAAAAGTTATTACGCTGAGGAGTTTTTCGACGAGAAGGACTTCGTGGATGAGCTTCAGAAATCTTTTGTCCTTGTCTTGGACAAAATAAAGAAATGTAAGTTCATCCTTTCAAATTACTTTGTCTTTCTCTTTCGACTGCTAGCCTGTTAATTATTTTATCTGCTTTCAGTTGTTCGAAAGCCTGCAGCCAAGAAGGCTGCAGAAGGCCAACAGGGAGGAGGCCCCTCAACAAAACCTCCACCGCCGGCGAAGACTATAGCGCCGGCGAAGACCACAACAAACCAACAGGGGGAAGGCCCTTCGAAAAAGCCTTCTGTATCGGTAACCAGACTTTCATTATTTTCTTCTGGCTTTGACTTTTGACTTTCGATGTAACTGCTAAATCGAATTCCCATTGGTTTTTTAGGCACCTTCGCCCAAGAAACGGCCAGCACTAATGGTCGAATCCGGGAGCGACGAAGAAGATGATTCTCCCCCTGCTCCTCTAAAAAGGCGAAAGCTGACGAAGGACGTTCCTGCTCCTGAGGGTCGAACAATTAGAATAAAGGTTGTTGGGAGAAAGCCCAGGCCACCTCCAGTGATCATTGAGGAGCCAACGGAGGAGGAATTAAACGTTCTTCTCAATAAGCCTGTCGAAAGCGACAATTCCAGCCCTGGGGCTGAAGCTAATTTACAGGTAATCTCTTAGACCTCTTTGTAACTCAGGTGTAGATACCTACATTCGACTATGTCTCTTTCGAATTTTGAAGATTCTTCTTCTTCTTTTTCAGGACACCACTGAAAGCTCACCGCCAAGGACTTCTGAAACATTGGAGTCTGCTGAACTCAGCAGGCCACAAGAAAAAGGCTTGGAGAATGACGAAGCCCATACTGAAATAAATGAGGCCAATGCTGAGACGACAGAAAAACCAGCAGAAGATCCTCAAACAGAAGAGCAACAGCCAAAAGAGGTTCCGGTGGTGGATCTGTCGGAAGAGAATCGTGACGAAGGGGACCACGGCAACGCTGGCGAAGGGGATCAAGGTGCCGCTGACGAAGAGAACCAAGGTGACGCTGGCGAAGGGCACCATGATGACGCTGGTACTGTCACAGTCCGAGTCGAAGGGAATCAAGTCGAGGCAAATGTCACTCAACAGCCTCAAACCCAAGACAATGCTGTTGCAAGGGCTGTTACCTCAACAAAGCACAGGTCGAAAGAGGACTTAGAACTCTTGAAGCAAACTGATCCTGTTAGCTATCTGAACGCCATCATCGAGAGCAAGAGTTCGTCTGATGCTAGTCAGGAGGTTCCTACCCTGTCGGGGAAGTCCACTGAAACTTCTCCTATCGATGAGGCTTTGACGAAGGTTAAGGCTCAGTTTTTCAAGAAGGACTTGATGAAAGCTTTGGAGGGAGACCCTACTGCTCCATCATATTTGGGGGCTGTTTTGAATGCCGTAGACTTGTTAGTTGTGCCTCCAGAAGTCTCGGGCTTTATCATGGAGTTACACTCCATTATTGATCAAGTCTCAGCAGATTATCGGCGACAAAGGGGCTTTAATAGCCAGCTCGAAGTGTTATATGGCAAAAGCTCTTCTGCATGGACTGCTGTTTCGGAGACAACTTCTCGAATTGCGGAGTTGTCGAAGCAAAAAGCATCTACACAAGAAGAAGTTGATGCCATCGATCGAGAGAATGCTTCCTTCAGGGTGCAAATCGAAGAAATAGAGGCTAAGATAAATGCCAATACTAAGCGCAAGGAGGAACTTCTCTCGACCGTCCCAGACACCGAAAGTCAAACTGAAATCAAACAAGGCCTAGAATTTGCTGAGAAAGCCCAAGGCTTCGACGATCAGATTGCCAAGCTTGTGCAGGCGAATGCCTGGTGCAACAAAAGATTGGAGCTGCAGCAAATCAAATACCTTCGACTCAAGGACTCCATTCCCTTTTGATTGATTCAGCTTTTTAACCATATTTTGTAATATGTATTCGACAACATTGCCATCTTGGCTAAAATTATAAAAATTTTCCATTTTGGCTTTTTTATGGTTAATTTAGTCTTGTTATTTTATTTTTATCTCTTGGAGTGTAGGTTTGTATTTTTTCAAATATTTACCAGTTACTCTCAAGAGCCTTTTATCTTCACCTAGCTCTTCGACTTCATAGGCTCCACCAGAAAAAGTCTGGATAACTCTGAATGGTCCTTCCCATTTGGGTGACCATTTTCCCATGCTTCGATCCCTTCGATCCATGGGAAGAATCACCTTCCAAACTAGTTCTTCAGGCGAAAATACCTTAGGTTTTACCTTTTTATTATAAGAGTCTTCTACTCTTTTCTTCTGAAGCCTGAGCAGGTCAAGAGCGCGCAACCTTTCTTCGTCTAAATCCACTAGTTCGTCTAACATCATATTCCAATAAATTTCAGAGGGAATATCATAATGTCTCTGAACCCTAGCAGATTGAAGACAAATTTCTGCTGGCAACACTGCGTCATGACCAAAAGTTAGCCTGTATGGTGTTGTACCTATGGCTTCTTTTGGGGACGTTCGACAAGCCCACAAAATCTGGTCTAACGTCTTATGCCAATTTTTTGGTTTCTTCCCAACATGCTTTTTTATCAAGCCAATCACTACTTTGTTTGCTGCTTCGACTTGACCATTTGCCTGTGCATAATAAGGCGTTGATGTTAGGAGTTTGAAACCTGTTTCCTGAGCGAATTCCAGCATCTTTCGACCAGTGAAAACTGATCCTTGATCAGTTGTTATAGTCTCAGGGATTCCATACCTAAAGATAATGTTCTTTTGAATAAATTCAATGACATTTTCTTGGTCTACATTGACTAAAGGGATAGCTTCGATCCACTTAGTAAAATAATCAATGCCTACCAATATATACTTCTGACTCTTTGATGATGCTGGTCGAATCTCTCCAATGAGGTCCAACGCCCATCCTCTAAAGGGCCAAGGTTTCACTATCGAGTGAAGTTCGCTTGCTGGTACATGCTGGATGCCTGTATGGACTTGACATTCTTGGCAACCTTTGGCGAACTCAACACAATCCTTCAGCATAGTGGGCCAGTATAGTCCTTGTCGAAACAACAACCATTTCATCTTATGGCCTGCTTGGTGAGCCCCACATGCTCCAGCGTGCGTAGTCGAAAGGGCTATGTATGCTTCAGTTTCACTTAAACATTTTAGCAATACCCCTTCAGGCATCTTCTTGAATAACTCATTACCCATGAGTACATAACTCAACGCCCTGTACTTTGTTTTTCGTTCTGTCGAAGCTCCTGGATTTTGAAGATAATCCACAATGGGTTTCCTCCAATCTTGTTCTGACAAATTATCTATGAACGAAATCTCGAAGTTACTTTGATCAGCATATCCTAGTCTCGTCGATTCCAAGTCTGTTGGTGATAGACAAGTTGCTTTTATCTTTTCTCGAACTTCGATTGCTCTTTGTAATCTCGTTTTTGAAATCTTATACCCAGATGCAATTTGTGCCAAGTCGTTGGCTATTTGATTTTCCAATCTGGGTATGTGTCGAATATTGACCATTTCAAATTTTTTCAATAAACAATTTGCTATCACAAAGTACATAATGAGATTTTCTCTTATACACTTATATTCCTTTGTGACTTGCTTAATGACTAACTCTGAGTCTCCCATTATTTCGACTCGAGTTGCCCCCAATTCCAACAATATCTCAAGGCCAGTAATTAGAGCTTCATACTCAGCCTCATTGTTCGAACAAGAACCTGATATCTTGTACTTGAATGTTGTTGGAATTTTTTCTGGAGAAATGATCAAGACTCCTACCCCTGTTCCATCTTTATGGCTGGAACCATCGAAGTAGAATTTCCAAGGTTCGATCTCCACATAATTAATATCCTCAACTTGAATTGAGTGGTCGACTATAAAGTCTGCAACCACTTGTCCTTTCACTGCCTTAAGAGGCATAAAGGTCAAGGAGTATTCAGTTAATGCTAATGCCCACTTGCCAATTCGACTATGCAAGATAGGTTTCGACAACATATACTTGAAAACATCAAAATGAGATGAAACATACACATCAACTGGTTTTATATATTGCTTGAGTTTTGTACAAGAGAAATATAGACATAGACACAATTTTTCAACTTCACTATATCTAGTTTCTGCATCGTTCAAAACTCTACTAAGATAGTAAATGGGTCTTTCGACTCCATTCTCATCTTCTTGGGCTAACATACTTCCCAAAGTTTTGTCGGATGCAACTATGTACAATCTCATACTCCTATTGCTACAAGGAGGCACCAAAATAGGTGGCTTAGTGAGGTACCCTTTGATTTTGTCGAAGGCCTGTTGTTGCTCTTGCCCCCATTCGAACCCCTCTTTATTCAGTCGAAGTAAGGGTGAAAAGGCCTGAGCTTTCCCACTTAGGTTAGATATGAATCTCCTTAAGAAATTTATCTTGCCTAACAGAGATTGCAGTTCCTTCTTATTCGATGGCGCTTTCGCTTCCAGAATTGCCTTCGTCTTGTTCTGGTTGATTTCGATTCCTTTCTTGTGGACAACGAAGCCCAAGAAATCTCCAGCTTTCACACAGAACGCACACTTCAAAGGGTTCATCTTCAGACCATGTTCTCTCATTCTTTCGAATGATTGTCGAAGGTGGTCAATATGATTCTTCCTGGAAACAGATTTTATAACAATGTCATCAATATATACTTGCATAAAAGTGTTAATAAAATCATGGCAGATAGTATTCATTGCTCGCTGGTATGTTGCCCCAGCGTTCTTTAGGCCAAAAGGCATCACTACCCATTCGTAAGTGCCTAGGGCCCCAGGGCATCGAAAAGCTGTTTTCGACACATCCTCTTCAGCAATGAATATTTGATTATATCCTGAATAACCATCGAGCATACTCAGGTATTCATAGCCAGCGGCAGAATCGACTAGCATTTCCGCCACAGGCATAGGATATTCATCTTTGGGTGTAGCAGCATTCAAATCTCTGAAATCTATGCACACCCTTAATGTACCATTTTTCTTAATCACTGGCACAATGTTTGCAATCCATTCGACATACCTTGTAACGCGTATGAATTTGCATTTCAGCAGTCTTTCGAATTCCGTTTTGATCTTCGACAGTATTTCCGGAGCGAAGCGTCTTGGACTTTGCTTGATTGGATTCTTCCCAGGTTTGATTGGCAACTGAAGTTCTACCAATCCTCTGTCGAGACCAGGCATTTCGTCGTAATCCCATGCAAAACAGTCCTTGAACTCTTTCAACAATTGGATTACTTCCAACCTAAGTTCTGGGTCAATTTTGGCGCTGATGTAAGTTGGCCTTTTCTTTGACCCTTCGCCTAAGTTGATTTCTTCTAAAGGATCTTGCGCTAACATTTTAATGTTGTTCGCCAAGGGGTCCTTTTCGAAGCCCAAAGGCTCATCGTCATAGATGGCGTCGAGCCTCTGTTCCTGCATTTCTTCTTTCATGATATCAGGGGGTTCTGGATCGAAATCCTTTCTTGGACCTGCAGCAGATAACTGTTGATCATTGGCCTGTGTGGCCATGTACTTCACTTCGGCTTCGAGAGCCGTTATCATCTTAGTTTCGGCTACATAAGCCGAAATTCGCTTCAAAGATTGTGACTCAGTCATTATCACTGAATTCACTTCCCCAACCAGTTGGTTGGATATCAGTTAACCCACTGAAGTCTATGTGGGACAAGTCTTCTCTGTCCCATTGGAAACCATGCTCAGGATGCAGGTATAGGGAACAAAACGTGTTTGGCGCTGGCGCCATGTCGAAGTCAGGTGTTGGACATGGCCCTATGTGAGCCAAGTTCTTGTCGAAATCTGCCAACCCCAGGTGATTCACTTTGCCCAGGTAATAGCTTTGATCTGCCTCTATGTTTTCGATCATCCCATCTGGACGCCATAAGAGCAGCCTCTGGTGCATTGATGATGGCACAGCTCCAACACCATGAATCCATTCACGGCCCAACAAAAGATTGTAGTTAGGTTTGGCCGATATGACCATAAACATTGTTGGTCGAAGGATAGACCCTACTTTGATATCTAGTTGGATCACTCCCATAGTGGTCCCTATGCCGCCCTCATAGTTCGACAGGACCATGTTGTGAGGCTTAATGTCCTCATCCCTTTTGCCAATCTTCCTTAGCATAGAGTGAGGAATAATGTTGATGGTTGCCCCACAATCCACCAATATTTTATTCACTGTAGTTTCTTCGAGTTTGGCCCTTATAAATAAAGGCTTGAGGTGATTTTTCATCGCCTCTGTGGGTGGTTCGAAGAATCCATTTTGTTCCTCATTGGTTCCATTGTCCATGACGAAATAGCACACTGGCCTATGTTTGGCCATTTCTTGCTCCACTTCCCAGTCACTTGCTTCGACCTCCACCTGTCGGTTGAATTCTCTGGGCAGCACTGAGACTATATTCACCATTATGTCCAAAGTATCATCAGACTCAGAATCGTCTTCGTCCTCGACTTCACCTTGGTTAGGCCAAACTAGCCTGTTGGTTACTGGCTCTCTTTCTAGAGGTTTCCTTTGCTTCCTTAGAGGAACATTCGAACTGGTTTCTGCCTTTGGTTCATTGGCAGCCTCCCTCTCAGCTTTTCGACTCCTTTGGTATCTCCTCCATTGAGATCGAGACATGGGATTTTTCCCTTTGTAGTTTCTTGACACTTGTGCAACTTTAGGTGCAGCAACTTGAGGCTCTTTCTTTTGAGTTAAAGATGAACCCCTTGGCACGTCGAAAGAGTGCCATCTCTCCTCACTTGGCCTTTTTCGACCAGAGGTTTTGTACCAGGTATCTACCGGCACATTTGTTGGAGGCCTGAAAGTCAATGGCCTCTTTTCTTGGTTTGAACCTATTTGGGAGGCTCTTCTGGGGTCATGTCGAAGATCAACATTTTCCCTTCTCTTATTCACTGCTCTTACGCCTTGAATGTGCTCAGCAGCTTTTTTGTCAAAGATCGAACTGCATCTTGGACACAGCATCACCTCTGATTTCTTTTTCTGGCATCTTTGCAGAAAATCTGCCAGATTTTCATTTTCCCGAGGGAAAGCAGTCTTATTAGCTTGTTCTTGCCTCATGGCCTCTTCTAATGCTTTTGGGTCAGAGAGTTCGACCATATTGATATTCATTGTATATTTGTTGGCCAGAGTTAACTGCTTCATTTGTATCTCCAAATTCTCCGTCTGGCCTTGAACTGTGGCCAAGTGGGAACTGGGTTTTGGTCCAGTTTTTTGTGCTTCAACGGTCTCCAGCTTTGGGCCTTCGACCGCTTTCTGAACTGCTTCAATTGTCTTTCTGGATAAATTCCCAGAAAAACTGCCAAAGATTGGCATGTTGATATGGTCCTTTGAGACTTCGACCATTGTGATTCCTGGCCTCTTCGACTGGCTCCTGGTTGCCTCGATCACGTTCACCTCAGAAGGCTCAGCATAGTGGGCTTCAGCCTGCAATGGATTTGAGTCGACAGCCATGGGGGTCTTGTCAGCAAACTTCAACCTCCCTTCTTCGATAGCGTCTTGCACCAGATTCCTGAAAAGAAAACATTGAGAAGTTTTATGGCCCAAAAAATTATGATATTTGCAAAAACCTCTCTTCTTTCTTTGATCAAGAGGAGGCACTTTTACCCCTGGGGGTACTATCATTTGGCCATCTTTTACAAGCAAGTCAAAGATCTCATCACATTTTGTGATGTCAAAACTATAAGTCTTTTTGGGGAACCTATCGTTGGTCCTTTCTGGACCAATGGGATTTTTCCCACTTGAGGGGACTAACAGTTTACAAGAGTATGGTGGCCCTTGTTTTAGTTCCGCTAAATCGACTTCTCCTTCTTCGACAGTTATAGTATCGTCGAAGGATTCTGGATCTTCGTCATCCATATCAACATACGCTATCCTCTCTCTCTTGTGAGTTTTCGTTGCCTTTGCTTTTTCAGCTTTGAGGCGTTCTACCTGTCGAACTCTATCGGCCAGTTGGGCCATGTCTCTCAGGTATTGGGTGTCTAGCTTCTTCCTAATGGAATAATCTAAACCGCCTGCGGCTATTTCGACCAACTCATGTTCTGGCACTTGTGTAAAACATCTCGCCTTGAGCAACCTAAACCTATTTAGATATTCGTCTATAGGTTCAGTGAAACGACTCTTTACACTGGCCAATTCTTTTAGGCTTATCTTGGTTTGCCCCATGTAGAATTGTTCATGGAACAATCTTTCCAACTGGGTCCAGTGATGGATCGAATTGGGGGGGAGAGTTGTAAACCAAGTAAAAGCGTTCTTTGTTAAAGAACTTGGGAAGTACTTGATCCTCAGATTTTCGTTATTCGAAATATCTCCTGCTTCGATAAAGTATCTCGCCACATGCTCGACAGTAGATTCTGTCATGTCCCCAGAGAACTTAGTGAATTTGGGGACTTTACATCTAGGAGGTAAGTCTGTTTGTAACACGTATTCTGACAATGGGGATGTAAAGTTGGGCCTTCGAAAGCCCATGTTCATCCCATTTTGAGTCATGATCCTTTCGATCATGGTTGCCAGATTGTTTTCCAAACCCGTGTTTTGGTATTGGATATGTTGAACTACTTCGTCGGCATTTTGGTTTCTGCTAACTAACCTTACCTCTGGGGTTATTACCCTAGGTTCCTCGACAGGTTGCTCCAATCGAGCCCTAAGGTTTTCTTCGACAGGCTGTTGAACCTGGTTGATGGTGGTTTCTTCCTCTAAGAATATCCCCTGGTTTCCCCTTATTTGCGCCCTTTGGGGATGTCGAATAGGTTGGGGTACTCCAAAGAAATCAGCCAATTGCGTCATTTGCGCTGTCATTTGCTGATTCGATTGAGTAGTGTTTTGTATTAGAGGGTTTAGCACTGTACTCAAAGTTTGTGCCAACATTTGCACCATATCATGGTTGCTTTCGTCCATTTGTTGCCTCAAGACTGCTGTCGAGGCATTTGTAAGGCCATGGGCTACTTGGGACGTTCCTCCTAAGAGTTGGGTCCTATTTCTATTTGCCATACCTACTCCAGAGCCTTGGAGTGGCGAAGAGGCACTCACTAAAGGGTCTGAAAAAGTGGACGCAGCATTCATTAGGCTAGCCAAGTCAGAAGTTGGCATGCCATAGAGTGGCTCTCGATTATGACCGCCTGTCATAAATCCTGGGCGAACAAAAGGCCTTGTGCCTAAATTTCCCCTTGGTGGGGGAGTTCCCAAAGGCACTCTGGGGCCTGTGAACGGAGGTAATGGCCCCGTTGCTATGACCGTTACTGCTGGTGTCGAACCAACAGTTGTCGCTTCACTTACGGTCGAGATAACCGTTGCTCCCACATTCGTTTATGGGATTTCGTTATTGTTTGGCGGATTCGCCATCTCTCCCCTTCTTCTGGCAGTATTGTTATCGTTAGTGTATATTCTACCACTTCTCAATAACATGCAACACTCCTCGAAAAGATGAGATTATTTTCAGAAATCAACACACAGTCCCACTAGGTGTGCCAATTTGTTTACCTTGGTTATTGGTAAACAACCGCTGATCCTCCAAATGGTTACTTATTTGGTTACTCGCAGGATCGATCAGATTGATCCTAGGACATAGGTTGATTTTGAGGTTTTGGTTAAATTGGATATTGGTTAAATGACAATAAAATAAAGAGGCTTTAAGTAAATTGCATGAAGAAGTAGGCTTGGTAAAATAAATGAAGGCTTAAAGTAAAGGATTTCGACAGGAAAGTAAAGAAGAAAGCAAGTAAATTTCTGGAAAAGTAAATGACTTTGATTAATAAGGTTGGTGTTTCACACATACATTTCTCAACAATTCTTTCTCACACGCTGGGTACTCGAATCTATATGAGTGACTTTGTATATAATTGTGAACACACGCGAGAAACTGCGTGACTACTACTATTTATACTAAAACGTCCCAAGTAACCGTCGGGCAGTTACACTGCTTCGAGATGATCCCACTTGGCACGTTCTCAACGTTCGACGCCCCAGATCTTTGCACGTTGCACTTGGTAACCGCTGGAAACCGTTTTCCCTCCAAACGCTTGAATTTCAAACCGTTCCACTCTGAATCATCGAACACCTTCGTCGAGAAGAATCTTCGACGAGAAACACCTTCGACGTCGAAGGCAACCAACTTCTCCCTTGGAAGAAATCTTCTAAGTACCTTGCCATCTTTCGATGGGCATTTCGACGGACCTAGCTGGTCGAAAACATCCTTCAGCTTTAATGGCTGACATTAATGAAACAAGGGTGTCGAATTTAGGAGCCAACAATATCATATCAATTCAATCACAACAAGATCACAAATTAGGGTTCAGTTCGTCTCCCTATCTTTAAATTTGATATAGGAGGAATCACCAAGCACCTTGACTTGTACTTTATGATCATCTATGTTTTGTATTGACTATCCTTTAACTAATAAATACAATGAGTGTTTTCCCCAATTGTTGATGATGTAGGTGAAAGCAATATACATCCAATCAAGATTGATCTATGGATTCATGAGTTCATTTCCATGCCTTACTCAACAAAGCTTAATTGAGATTCAAGCCTTATAATTAAAGATGTTTGGAATTAATATCTTGACAAAGTATTTCATGATTCATCATGCCTAAAGTTTTCAAGATTTAGTTCAAAAATACAAGGGTTGATTGAAGAATTTTGACTGAGTTGGAAAAGTCTTCGATTTTAATGATCACAATTGCACATCTCCTTCAATTATTAAGATGTGGAAGTGGTTTTGGTTGCAATATTTTCTCATTATCACCCCCAATAACTTATAATCACATAACAAAAGTATTCGTGCAAAAGGTTGGTCAAAGTTTCAAAGGTTCCCCAAGGGATTTTATGGCTTTAGGAGCTAGGGTTTTGAATTTCAAAGGGGTATATCTTGCTTATCTTTTGTTATTTTTGAGTGATTCCAAAGACATCCTTTTCTTCAAAGGGTTATTAACAAATAACTTCAAAAGTTGTAAAGAAATTTTGTGTGGAAGAAACTTGATGATGAAGAAATATTACAAGTCCTCCAGATGGACCCTCAAATTCCTTTATGTGACTTCAAATGACCATAACTTGATCAATTTTTATCAACATGATCCTATTCTTTATTCACAATTATCTTGAATATGTGAACTTCAACCTTTCTTTTATGTGAAAAGCTTGAAAATGGATGGAAGATGCCCTAAGGATGCAAAACATTATAGGTCATTTCTTGAATTTTTGCCAACTTCAACAAGTCATAACTCTCTCATTTTTTGGATATTTTGAATGGTTCAAGTTTCAAAATTCCATTCAACAGGTCCAATTCATGCCATATTTTTTTTTCAAGAGCAAATTTCAAGTGAAAAGCCATGTTTGTATGCAAGACATTATAAGTCATTTTTTGAAGAAAAACTTAGAAATTTTCTAAGTATGGAAAGTCAACCTCTTTTTCTCAACTTTGACTCATCACAACTTTCAGCTCAAACATTCATTTGATCCCATTCTTTTCACATTGTAAGACCCCTTGAGCTGAGAATGCCATTGATTTGAATTTGGCAACTTGAAACTGAATTTCTCACTAAGTCAGAATTTTGAATTCCATAATGTGGCTTCTAATCACAATATTTGTGCGTGTTTTTGATTTAAACTTAATTAACAAACTTGCCAAAGGTGTTTAGCGCTTCAAAACGCGAAGATTGGATAAGTTTTTATGAAAATTAAATCAAACTTCAATCGTGCTCGACCTCAACTCAATTTCCCTCCAAACTTCTTTGTTTCTTCCAATTTTCATTGCCATTCATTTTCCTATAAATAGAGGACCTTATTCCATTCATTTCCTCAAGCTTTGAGAGCCAAATGCACCCTGTCAAAACCTAACACGAACTTCAAATTTTTTAAATCAATTTCTGAAATATAAGTCTTTTCCTCCAAAATTCATTGCTTATTCATCATCCTTCATCATCATACAAACTCTCCAATACCTAAACCAAGCAGAATGAGCCATAATTTAAGCTACAGAAGTCCAGTTTCAGTGCTTTATTCTTGAACTTTGAACAGGTAGAATTCTCCATCATTTTGATCCAAATAAAGCACTAACTTAATCTACTCCTTCTCTTGATTCTTGTGCTTCTTAAAATTTTTAAATCCATTGAGAATTGAGAGAGAAATCTCAACTGAAAGGTGCACGCTATTTTTTGAGTTTTTGATCCATATATCCTTGCACAATTTATATAAATTTGGCGCGATGGAGGTGTTAGGATCATCTTGAAGAGACGAATCCAATGATACTAGTCTGGGATTCTAATTTTCCCATTTGAAGTAACTCATGAAATCTCAATTGCATGGCATCTAGAGGTTGAAGATGATGACATGTCTCGTCTCAACCAATGATAGTGCACCAATTGTTTTATTTTTATTGTTGCCCTTTTTCTTATCCAATGCATTTTCAAATAAGGTCCATATCAAGCTTAGCGCGTCTGGTCCACTTGATCAGCTTACTCACGCGTTTTAACTATGAACTAATGGTCCATATCTTTTTAGTTTTATTTTTATTTTTAGATTTTTTATTTTAATTATTTTAAATTTCAAAAATTCATAAATCATTTTTTATTCAAAAAATTATGAAAAAAATATACGAAAATACTTTGAATTATTTTTGACTTTATGAATATTTTTTCATATTTTTATTTTGATATTTGGTATTTGTCATAATTTTTTCCATGTTTGTTTATTTTAATTGTTTTAAAAATATTTTCTGACATTTTTTAATTCTGAATTTTTTCATAAAAATCATTTTCATTGTTTATGACCTTCTGATTTTTTTGGTGGAATTTTATCTTAATTTTTGCTATTTTTGATCTTTTTTTCCATTATTTGAACAATTTAAATTGATTTAAAAATAGTTTCTGACTTTAAAAAATAACCAATAATTTCATTTAAGTATTTAAGTTCATTCTTGCATTTTCTATGGTCTTACTTATTTTTTCTTGACTAATTTGAATATAGTTGCTACTTTTCTCTCTTATTTCCATTTTATAATCATTTTTAAAAACCATTTTCTTTTATGTTTAAATACAATTTTATTTTTGTATATACTCTGGTTGATCTTGGATTAGAATTTTGATCATGAACTTTATTAACATCATTGGATCCATGGTGTTGAGTTTAACTCCATAAAAATGGATGAATGATTTTAATAATAGTTTGATTAAATTTTTGGTTCAAATGTGGTTTATTCATTTCCCCTTCCCTCTTCATCTTATCTCATTCATATTGTACCAAGTGTTATTGGATTATGATCTCTATATCATGTCTCAAAACAAATGGTGCATAGATTGCTATTGACCGGCCTCAAAAAAGGTGTGACTTCTTTATAAGTCCACTTACGATTGCTTAACATAGCACTAAATTTTGTCCCGATTTGAGAAAATGATGATTCGTGGCCAAAACCTATGTTTGCAAGCCCAAGTATGTTAATTTGAACCCTTTGATCCAATAACCTTGAGATCTATTGTTAGGAGACTTTGGTTCTACCAATTCTCTAATGGAACTTCATCAATTTTGGTCTAAGTGGATCACTTAAACATCATTAATCATTAAGCATTACTTTGAGATTCTTAAATGGATGATATACTTGGGAAAAAGAAAATGCAACTTGTTGTTGAGAGGATTTGGTTCTATCAATCCTCTAATGAGTTCCAAATGCAAGTTTCAAGATGGTCATTAAACTAACCACGAATTCCTAACAATTGACTTTATTTTATATTTTTATTTTATGCTTTTACTTTATGTACCACTTACTTTAGCATTTATATTTCATGTTATTTTTCATCTTATCTCACTTGGGCATTTACTTTTATGTCTTTTTATTTTGCTCATGAGGTTTACATTTTATTTTTGAAGATACCTAATAACCAACTTAAACACTAAAAAACTTTAATGTTACTTGGACTATTTGGTTACTATCCTTGGCATTATAGAGACATGAACTTCTTGGACTTAGGATTAGAAGCTTCAGCCTTTCATGAAACCTTGTTACCTTAACTGTTATTTCGTATGGAGTTCTTGGGGTTATACCTCAAGACATTTTGTTGTTTGTTTGCTTTGTGTGCAGGTTATTGTGATTACATGCTTTTGTCCATGATCGGGAATTCATCTATATACAACCGTTACTCTGCCCAATTTTTGTGAATACTTAATACAAATTGAAGCTTGGTATTCTTAAGAGGTTTATTAATTGTTTGCTTTGCTTCAAATCCAAAGGATGGAATTCTACATTAACTCATTATGTCAAGTGTTGGATTCTTGTTTGTTAGATGGTCCATTTCCCTAGATTTTACCTTTATTCTCTCTCCTTTTGAAAACTCTTCTTGTTTTAAAATTTTAACCACTTTCATAATAAACTTGGACTTAGGTCCATGCATTTTCAAAACCATTTTCTTAATCAAATTTCAATCAACTTAAAAATACCTAACAGTTTTGTGAGAAGACTAAAAGTCAATCAATCTCATTCAAACTATTTTGCCATTTTGGCTTTTATCTTTAAAAAAATTTCTCAAAAGATTAGACTCTTGTCAAACCTTGTAGTGATGCAAACAACTATACTTCTATAATATGAAGTGAAGAGAGATATTTTCCACTTGGGTGTTGAGTGAGGTTTTGTTGATTTTAAAATCCAATCCATATCCTCCACTTTGAGATGATGCAAAATCTCCTTTCTCATGATTGTGGATAGTAAGTATGTTTTCAACACGGAAAATGACGGTGATGTCTTATCTCATAAAATTAACCAACACACGTGTCTTTTAAAAAAATTTAAGAGGAACTATGTGTACCTTGATCCCCTATTACACGGAAGGTGGTATGTAGGCAGTAAAAGTTCGCAACCACGATTAGTGCAAAAATAATAATAAATTATTTCTTTTCTCATCCACACAATCTATTTTACACAACATTTTATAGCCAAAATGTAAATATTTTTACAAAGAGGTTCCTGCAGAGTACCATAGATGATTAGGGTGCTAATACCTTCCCTTTGCATAACCAACCCCCTTACCTAGAATATTTCCCCCTTTTTTTGGGTTATTCGCTCTTTTCCCATTCCTTTGGAAACAATAAAGTGTGGTGGCGATTTTTATTTTGATTTGTACAAGTCAAGTAAATCCAATGGATTTGTCTTAACATTTCTACTGCTACACCCAGTGAACACCATTTTTTTCTATAGCGGTAGAAATGTTGAGACTAAACCATTTGATTGACTTAACTCGCACAGATCAAATAAAAATCGCCACCGTATTTTATTGTTTCAAGAGGAATGGAAAAAGAGAGAATAAACCAAAAAAGAGGGGGAGAGAATCTAGGTACGAGGGTTGGTTATGAAAAGGGAAGGTATTATCACTTTAAACATCTACGGTACTCCACAAGAACCTCTTTGACAATTTGTATATTTTGGCTAGAAATGTTGTATACAAAAGTAGATGGTGAAGATGAGAAAAGAAATATTTTTTATAATTTTGCACCCGTTGTGATTGCGAACCTTTAGTGCCTACGTACCACCTTCTGTGCAATAGGGGATCATGGTACTCGTAGTTCACCTTTAAATATTTTAAAACATGAGTGTGATGGTTAATTTTAAGAGACGAGACATCATCGTCACATCTGAGTGGAAAATATACTTACTACCCACGATTATGAGAAAGGAGAATTTGTGTCATCTCAAAGTGGAGGATATAGCTTGGATTTTAAAATCAATAAAGCCTCGCTCAACACCCAAGTGGAAAATATCTCACTTCACTACATATCTTAGAAGTATAGTAGCTCACGTCACTATAAGGATTGACAAGAGTCTAATATTTTAAGAAATGGTTTGAATGAAATTGATTGACTTTTAGTTTTCTCACAAAAAATGTCAAAGTATTATTAAGTTGGTTAAAATTTTATTAAGAAAATATTTTTGAAAATTCGTGGACCTAAGTCCAAGTTTATTGTGAAAGCGGTTCAAGTTTGGAAAACAATAATAATTTTGAAAAGTAGGGAGAAGATTTTTGAAATTAAAGAAAATGGGAGGAGATGAAGGGATTATCCTAAAGCATAAGATAAAAGCTAGGGAAAAGAACTGTCTAACCAACAGGAAGCCAACACTTGACACAATGAGTGATTGCGGAACTCACATCCTTTGGATTGAAACCAAGCAAGCAAAGATACTAAACCTCTTAAGAAGACCAAGTTTCAGATGCATTAGGTCTTCAAAAAAAATTGGGCAGAGTAACAACTGTATACAGATAAATTCCCAATCACGAACAAAGCATATAATCAGAATAACCTGCACACAAAGGAAAAACAACCCAATGTCTCGGGGTAAAACCCAAGAACTCTAGAGAAAATAACAATGGAAGTCACAATGGTTTCAAGGGTAGGAAAGGTTTCTAATCCAAAGTCCAAGAAGTCCATAATTCCATCATGCCAAGGATAGTAACCAAATAGTCCAAGTAACCTTAAAGCTTTTTATTTTTCAAGTTGGTTATTAGGTATCTTCAAAAAGAAAATGAAAGCTCAAGTGAGCATAATAAAAATAACGTAAAGATAAATGCTCAAGTGAGCAAACATGAAAATAGCATGAAATGTAAATGCTAAAATAAATGGTGCGTAAAATTAAAGGCGTAAAGTAAAAGCATAAAAATAAAAGACAATTAATAATAAGTTTGAAATTAGAGGTTAGTTAAATGACCATCTTGAATCTTGAATTTGAAAACTCATAAGAAGATTGATAAAATTAAAGCCTCTCAATAACAACTTTCATTTGCTTTTTGTAAAGTATATCATTCATTTCAAAATCTCGAGGCAATAACAAATGATCAACGATGTTTAAATGATTCACTTAGACCAAAATTTATGAAGATTCATTAGAGGATTGATGAGACCAAAGCCTCCTAACAATGAACATCAAAGTTATTGGATCAAAGGTTTTAAATTAAACATACTTGAACTTGCAAACATAGGTTTGGGCCACGAATGATCATTTCTCAAATCGGGACAAAATCTAGCGTTATGTTAAGAAATCGTAAGTGTACTTATGTAGAAATCGCACCTATTTTGAGGCTGGTCAATAGCAATCTATGTACCATACGTTTGGAGAAATGATATGTAGATCATCCTCGAATAACATGTAGTACAAGTAAGAAAGGGATAAGATGAAGAGGGAGGGGATGTATTGTATGAAATTAGGGTTTCAAATATCATCAACATCATTCATCCCTTTTGGTGGAATTGGTTTCTCAACCTATCAACACCCAAGATCTAATGAGGTTGAGGAGTTTGTCACCAAATGAAATCCAAGTCAGAACCAAATAAAAAAATTATGATATAATATTTAATAAAAAATATTTAAATGGTTAATAAAAAGGAAAATAAATGGTAAAATACACAAAGTATATTAAAATACCAAATAAAAATCCTAAAAATAGTCAGAGGTCAAACATGATTCAATAAATGTTGGAAAAAAAATTTCAGAATTTTTTAAAGTCGGAAACTAGTTTTGGAAATAAAAGAAATAAGTAAAACAAACCAAAAAATTGTAAAAAACAGTAAAATCAAAAATAAAAATAAAACAAAGCCATCAAAAATTGCCAAAAGACCAAAGGACTCTTCCATAATTTTTTCAGACTTTTTAACAATCAGAAAATGGTTTTAAACAATTAAAACAATCAAAAGAAATTGAAAAAATCATAACAAATATCAAATCCGAAAATAAAATTGTGAATAAATAGAAATCAGAAAGTTGATATTCCAAAATATTTTAGTGAATTTTTTCATAATTTTTGGACCAAAAATGAATTTTTTTTATGGATTTTTGAAGTTTAAAACAAATAAATATAAAAATCAGAAGAAAAAAAATAAAAGCCAAAAAAATGTGGACCATCGGATCATTGTCAAAATGTGTTAGTAAGCAGATCCAAGGGATCTGACATGTTGTGCATGATATGGTCAATACTGGAAATCAAGATTTTAAAAAAATAAAAAGAAAAAATGTGATCCATTGGATTAAAGTCAAAATGCCTTAGTAAACAGTTCCAACGGATCTGGCGCGCTGTGCATTTCATGGACCCTCAGCCAAAACATGTTGAATTAAAAAATAAACAATCAATGAAAACAAAAAAAAATGTCCAACGTTCATTGGTTGATGAACGACACGTAAATCATTTTCGACCTACGAACACCCTGCGTGCGGGATTTTCTAAGATTCTTCAAAAAGAAACGTTAAAAGCTCAGACTAATATCATTGGATTCTTCTCTTCAAGACGATCCTAACCTCACCCTCACGAAACATTTATATAAATTGAGCAAAGATAAAAGTGCAGAAAACAAAAATAATAGCGAGCACTTTAGGTTGGGATTTCTCACTCAATTCTCAATGATTTTAAAAATTGTAAGAAGCACAAGAATCAGAATGATGAGTATAGTAGAATAAGATTTTATTTGGAACGATTTGGTTCAGAAAACTACCTGAATGAGGCTCACGAAAATAGCTCTGAAGGTGAACTTCTGAAACTCAGAATATGGCTCGATTTTCTTGGTTTAACTGTTGGAGAGTTTGTATGTTTATGGAGGATGATGAATATGTAAATAAATTGTGAAGAGAGAGCTTGCAACTGTAAAAAAAGGAATTTCAAATTTTTGAGTTGCGAATGAACTTTGGCAGGGTGTATTTGGCTCTCAAAGCTTGTGTAAATGAGTGCAATATGGTCATATATTTAAAGGGAAGTGAATAGGAATTAGAATTGGAAGAGTTAGTGGAGTTTGGAGGGAAATCGTGAGAGGTCGTGGACATGAGAAACGCGTGACTCCATATGCATCAAAATTCACTCAAACATTGTGTTTTAAGGCTCAAATACACTTTAGCAAGTTGGTTAAACATGTTTAGATAAAAAAACACGCGCTAATTTGGTTTTTATAAGCCACATTATAGATTTTAAATTCTGACTTTGGTGAAGACTTCAATTTCATGGTACCAACTTTGAATCCATGGTATTCACAGCTTAAGAGGTCGTGGGGCATAATTCTTGAAGCATTTGAAATATAAGGTCACAATCTTTACAATGTTCAAAGAGTGAAATCATTTGGATGCTTGATCTAGAAGTTGTGATGAGTCAAAGTTGAGAAAAAAATGCTGACTTTTATACTTAGAAATACTTCAAGTTTCTTCTTAAAAAGTGACCTATAATGTTTTGATTATAAACAAGGCCTTCCTCCAAAATATTGCTTTGGAAAAACTTCTTTCATGAAGTATACTTCCCAAAGAGCATTGTGAAACTTGAATCACTAAAAAATACCAAGTATTGAAAAAGTTATGGCCTTGTGAAATAGGTGAAAATCCATGAGGTGACCTATAATCTTTTGAGTTTTTAAGGCATCTTCCAACCATTTTCAAATCTTGCACATAAAATAAAAATTTAAGTTCACATTCTTAATATCAATATGGAAAAAGAATAGGCTCAAGGAGATAAAATTGACGAAGTTGTGATCTTTTGAAGTCACATAATGGAATTTGATAGCCTATCTAGAGGACTTGTAATATTTCTCCATCATTAGGAATCTTCCACACAAAATTTGTTTGAAACTTTTGAGGTGATTGATTGATACCATTTAAAGAGAAGCATATCTTTGTAATCATTGAAAAACCTCAAAGGATGAACAAGATATAGCCCTTAGAAGTTCAAAAACCTAGCTCCTAGAGCACCAAAATGACTTGGAAGCCCTTTTCAATTTTGACAATTTTTCTTGCACAATCACTTTTTCTATGTGAATCAAAGTTGTTGTGGATGATAATAAGAACCCATAGCAACAATAACCACTACCAAATATTAATAATTGAGAGAGTTATGCACTTGTAATCAAGGAATAAAGAACTTGTCCAATTAGGTCAAACTTGTTCAATCAACTCTTGTATCTTTTGACTTCTTTTGACAAATTGAGGCATGATTAATCATACTAGACCTTGTAATGATATTACTTTAAAAAATTATCAAAGATGAAGCTTGAATCTCACTGAAGCTTTGTTGAAGAAGGCATGGAATAAACGCATGAACCTATGCATCATCCTGATGAAATGTGTTATGCCCTCACCTATAGTATCACCACTTAGAGAAAACATCCATTGTATTTGTTAGTTAAAAGTTAATCAACTCAAGTCAAATATGGTCATAATATACAAATTAAAGTGCTTGATGATCCCTCTTGAGAAAATTTAAAGATAAGGAGAAGAACCAAACCCTAGTGTTATCTTGATTTTATTGGGTTAATATGAGATGATAGAGGACCCTTAGGGGAAAAAATTAGGGTACAACAAATGCCAAAGAATATTTGTTACTCTGATGAATGGTAGTCTCGTCATTATGGGAGATAGTTCGTTGTTGAGATTTGTTACTCCGATGAATGGTAGTCTCGTCATTATGGGAGATAGTTCGTTGTTGAGATTTTGTTACTCCGGTGAATGGTACTCTCTTCATTATGGGAGATAGTTCTTTGTTAAGATTTGTTACTCCGATGAATGGTAGTGTAATATGGTGGGAGAACTGACTTTTGGTTTTGCGTTTTATCGCAAATGTTGCGGTTAGTAAGAGTCGCCACCGACTTTTATTTTATCCAATAAAGGAAAGGGTGAAAAGAATAGGAAAGACCTTTGAGAATTTTTCTGAGTAAGAGGGGTAGGTAATGAAAAGGAAAGGTATTAGCACCCTTTCATCTGTAGTTATCTACGGGCTTCTAATTGTTAGCTCACTTTTTTCGAAATGCTTTGTGTTTGTGTATGTTTGAAAATATTTTCAAAATGGCTAAGTGCGACAATTTTGTAATGATTCTCGTATCGTTGAAAATATATACAAAATGTTTGTTTTTGAAAATAATTATTAAAATAAAGTGTTGTTTTTGAGAAAATGTTTTGGAAATGCCAATGTAAGGCAGTTTGCTTTATAATAATCCTTGTATCAGTCCTCAAGAGTGTTTATAAAGTGGTTTTAAAGGTAGTTGTTTTTGAAAGTGTGAGGTGTGAAAAATGTTTTAGCTTGTGAGAAAGAGATTACGAGCGATCTACCTTCTTAAACAGTCTTTTTATTTTCCTCCTCCTTTAGATAGTTCTATCCTACCATTAGTTAGTAGGAAGCCCTATCATTGGATGTTTGAGGGACGGGCACGAGTCATCGTGCAGTCATAGGAACCTTGTAGGAGGCTATAGAAATTTTTGTAAGGGACTAAGATCATTTGTCGAAGGCAGCATCAAAGGGTCATCGAGGGACTACGATCTTTCAACCGAGGGTCTTTTCTAAAGCATCCCACATTCGAGGGACATGGCGGATTTTATCCGAAGGCAACAAATGAGGTTACCCTAGAGGTGCATGTGTGAATAGTATTTTGATTTCAGTTAATTTGTCCTTATTAGGCTTATCTATCGGTTGACTTTAAATCTTGCCATAAACACCTAATTACTATACAATGATAATTAAAAGCAGTAAAGTGCGAAAAATAAGTTCTACGTTGTTACAACGCTTCGGGAATGGGGGGTACAAATTTATGAATGGAGATGACATAAGAAATAAACACCCAAGCTATAATATAATCACACAATACAAGTCAAAACTATTAAATAATTATTTAAGTTAAAACTCTTTTCATTTGATAAAACTAATTAATAATTTAATTAATAGTGTCAAACAAAAATTATTTTAAAGTTAATAATTTTTTAAAACATATTGATCCCTTTTTTATTTTAAAATATATACCAAAATATAAAATAAAACCAAATAAATATAAACAATGAAAATATAAGAGAAAAGGATAGAAACAAGCCTGTTTGAAGCAATATTCAGAGTGCAAAAAGAAATTCGTCCAGGCCCATATAATGGGAAGCCCAAACCCAAGATGATATCTGGATGATCTGGTGTGGTAGATTGCAGGAGGTCCCCTATGGATTTATAGATCTGGTTCGCTTGACGATAATCAGGTGGCAGTGAAGCGATGGTTCACGGTATGACGGTGGGATGTGGTTTACAGGATCAAGTAGGTGTTGGATTAGAGGTGGTGACAATTGTCACCTCCGGATTAAGTCTTAATTAACACAAATTTATCACACAAAAAAAACCAAATTAAAAGCTTAACCATTTTTCATAAAAATAACTCCTCTCTCTGACTCGTTCCACTCTCTCTCACTCTATGAATGGTCACCGCCGAAGACGAAGAACGTGTCGCGCCAGGAATCGCCACACGGCGGTGCTGACAGTGCCGTAGCTCCTATCTCACATTTTTTTACATTTTTCTGATTCCTCTTCTTCTTGTAATTACTAATTTGTGGATGTTTTTAAAGAAAATTCAATGATATAGCCTAGATCTAGAAGGGGATTTCGAAACCCTAAATGCTAAGATGTGACAACAATCGATGATTATGATGAAGAATGTTAAATAGAAATAAAAACGAAAATAAAAGGAGAGAGACGGAGGACGTAGCGTTCAGATCTGTGATCTTTCCAACCTTTTGAGGCTTTTTCTAGTGAGATCTTTTCGATTTGCTATGAAAATCTCTTCCTCTTCTTATTTATTGTTCGGAACTTGAAATATTTTTACACTTTCTGAAGGGTTTGGTGAATCTGGAAAATGATGAACGTTAGGGTTTCTATGTTTGATAGCTTGTTGAGATTTTCAATCGTGAATGAATTTTCTTTGCGAAACGTCTTCTGTCTGATTTTTTAAGGGTTTGTGAATCTGGAAAAGGATGAACAATTAGGGTTTGGCATTGGATGCTTACGCAAATTTTATGTTTCTATCATATCAACAGTATTCTCCTTTTTTTTATTTCTGTGCAATTGATGCTTATATACTGATATCACTTTAGGGTTTTTGCTGTTGATGGATTCAATGATTGAGATAGCAGGCCTGACAGAATTTCAATTCTGTATTGGGCTTCTAACTTCTTGTTTTTTTTCCTTTTTTGATATATGCATTTTGTTTGGTTGAGCCTTGTTTCTGACTTTGCTATTTTCTGCATGTACGAAACTTCCACTACAGTAATTCTGTTATCTATTATTGGGCTTGAATTTGTGATTTTGTTTGCACCTGTTATTTTCCAATTGTTTCTGTTTTTGCTGTTGGGCTGGAGCTTGTGATTCTGACTTTAATGAATGCTATAACTTTGTCTTATTTTTTTTATTTTATCTTTACTGTGAACCAAAGGTACTTTTGTCATTTGAAGTATAATGGAATTTTTGGCCCATGATGAGATGTACTTCTGATTTTTTTGTGTGAAAGAAAATGGTTTATGAGGCTTAGGCATTTGTTGGGCTTGCTAACCAGATTGTGATGCTTTGCTACCTGCTATTTTCCCATTGTTTCTGTTTTGTTGTTGGGTTGGAATTTGCGATTTTGTACAGGCCTATTTTTACTGCACTATAATGAAGTCCTGAGTTAGTGACAATTTACTTCTCTTTGTATCTTTACTGTGAAACAAAAAAAGCCTCTTTGTTCATTTGTTTGGGATTCTTAGTAAAGAAAATAAGCCCATGATTAGCATTGTAACTCTGATTTTGTTGCTTGTGGAACAAAACAATATGAGGCTTTATTGTTGCTGGGCTTAAACATGATTGAAAACCACCCTTGAACTGATTCATATCACAAGAACCTAGTGATGAAATTTGAAAAGGAAACTTTTGAAAACTTTTGTTTATGTTCAAGTTTATTGATGATTGATTGCTAACTAATTTGTGTTTTCCTTATTTTCATGTGATTGAGCAAAGTGGGCAAGGGCTTGAAGGAAATTGTGGCTATCATGGAAGAGCTCTTGGAGGGAAGGAATGAAGCATGAAGATTTTGAAATCACATAAAAGCTCATAGGATTTTAGAAATCTCATTTTGGTTGTACTTGTAAAAAAAGAATTTACCTTGTAATTTGAACATTGAATGAAGCTTAATCATACCTTGAATCCATGAACTTTTAAAGTCTTAAATTTGACATGAAAGATAATGAAATTTAGAAATGAACTTGTGATGTTTGCCTTGAGACTTAGGCTTGTATCTTGAAAGAAAAACTTGGACAATAATTTGCCAAATTATGAGATTAAATTCCATTTTAAGCTTCTTGAGTTAAAGTTTGAATAAAAATCAAATTTTGAATAATCTTGATGCCTTAAATCTCTTTAAAGTTCCAATAATGAAAAAAATCTGCCCAACAAAGATGCACTCTAAAAGCCCAACAACTTCAACAATTATTGCATAATATGCTTTAATATCTATCCTCAAAATCAATGGCTCGATAAGTAGCTTAGAAATCACTTAATCATATGAACCAGATAAAACCTCTTCTAATGAAAATATATATAGAAACTTCTCCTTAATTACTGAACTTAAGAATAATATCTTACCTTGGAAGAAACTCCATAATGCTTCAAGAGTTTTTTCAAGAAAAACATTACTCGTTTCAATAACCAAAGTCTTAGCGCAGAAGCCAAAAAAATAGGAGAAAAAAGTGATTCAGGATCAATACTTGCTACTCTGAATCCCATGATGAAAAATCAGTTAAGATGTCCTGAAGCCTGGGGAGCTTTGGTAGCCTTGAGCAATTTGAAACCCTAAGAGCATGAAGAGATCTTTTTGAATGAAATGAAAGGGAAAATTTTAGGGTACAACAACTTCCTGAGTTCAATCTTCTTAAACCTGAAAAGTTAGATTAGCGCGTCCCCCATTCGTGACTTGAAGGTAGAAGATGATTGAACACTTAAGTGCCCAGAAATTTGCACTCGTACATGCGCGAAGTAACAATGTTGGTTGATTGTACCGGGAATGGGCTTAAAGATACCATTCATAGAGTGACGTAATATTGTCGGAGATAGGCTTATAGATGCCATCCAGAGGTGATGGTGAGTCGTCGGAGATGGGCTTCTAAATTCCGTTCAGGATAACTGTTGATAAGAAAACCAGACTATGTCTATGCCCGACTTTGTATTAGGAGATGTATTTGGAATGAATCTACGAAGGAACTATTTTTTTAGAATTCAGTCTCTGAAGAAAATGCTAGTCAGATTAAATCTCTGTGGGAAATGCTTTTCACAATAAATATCTAAGGTAAGTGATTTTTAGAATTCATTCTTTGAGGAAGGATGCTTGTCATAATTCAGTCTTCTAGGAAATGCTTCTCGAAATTCAGTCTCCGAGGAAATGCTTGTCGGAATTCATTCTCCGAGGAAATGCTTGTAAGAATTTAGTCTCTGAGGAAATGCTGGTGTGAATTTAGTCTCTGAGGTAATGTTTGTCAGAATTCAGTCTCCGAGGAAATGTTTATCGAAATTCAGTTTCTGAGGAAATGCTCGTCATAATTCATTCTCGAAAGGAAATGTTCATCATGTAGATAGTCGCCCCGTCCTGTTTCGAGAATTAATCTAGAACCTTCTTTTTGTTGGCCGTAGAGATAGTTGCCCCGTCTTTTTTCGGAAATTAATATTTGACCTATTCACATAGATAGGTGCCCCGGCTTATTTCAGGAATAAATCTTGGACCTATTTATCTAGATAGTCTCCCCATCCTGTTTCGGGAATTTATCTACAATTTGTTTTTCATAGATAGTTGCCATGTCCTGTTTCAGGTATTAATCTGTGGTAGGTCATCCAGATGGTTGCCCCGTCTTGTTTCGGAAAATAATCTGGAACCTGCTTTTTGTTGGTCATAGAGATAGTTTCCCTTCCTTATTTCGGGAATTAATCTATGACCTGGTCACATAGATAGTTGCCTCATCTTGTTTCGGGAATTAATCTTGGACCTATTTGAGAATTATTGATGATATTCGTCTGTTTGTAGACTTTACCCGAGAAGATAAAGAGTTCGCTGTATGAAATATCATGATGTATGAAATGAATTGTGTAATGATGTTCTCAAAATAAATGAGACTGCGATATATGTGTTTCGTATGCATATGCTATGACGTTTGTAAATGAAGGATGAATGTAAAATTCCGTTGAAGTGTAGCTCCGTATAACATCTCGCTGGGGAAAATAAATCCCTGAATGGTGTCGGGGATGAAGAATATGTGAAATCTTCAATCTCGTCTAGAATGTTGCCGCTGGGAATTCCTGCTTTCGGTTTGAGGATACTTCGCTAGGGAATGTTGACTTCTGTTTGGGAAGGAGAGTTCAAGAACATTGGTCTTTCATCGCTCTTTTTGGGAAATTTAGTTCTTATATACCTTGACCAGGGATAAAAGAGATGGATCATCTCCCGAGGTGCTGTCTGACCAAGTTTCTGATATGGACGCTGACTCGTCTGGGGAGAATAAGGTTGAATAATATCTAGTCCGATTTCAGGTTCAGTAACAACTCTTTGAGGATGAAAACCTGGGTTACCCTTTGCTGGAGAAAGGGATTTTGCAAGTGATTTATAGTAGTCAGAGAAATAAACTCAAGCTGGGGAGACTGGATTTTGTTGGAGAAATAAACCATGTTGGGAAAATGAGATCTGCTGGTGAAATAAACCCTGTTGTGGAAATAAATCTTATTGACGGAGAATTATTCTGTTGAGGAAACACCCTTGCTGAGGAAATGAGCTCTGCTGGAGAATAGAATTCTACAGGGGGTTTTACATTTTTTTTTGGAGGAATAAACTCAGCTGGGGAGGAGAGTTTCCATAAAATGTATTGAGTGAGATTCCATAGGTGAGTGATATCACTGGGGAAAAAATCAGATTCTTTTATCCGCTGGGGGGAATTTGCTGGTAAGTATGATAAGACTACTCCTGTGGGGATAATACCATGGAAGTGGCTCTGTCGGGATTTGTGGACAGCTCGACCGTTATCCCAACTCCTAGAGTCTTAAGTAAATGCTTATTCCTATTTTTACGCATATATTTGTTAACAGTTAATTGTATCCATATGCATATGCTCATTCAATTTTAGTCATTGGACGTTTTTGCAAACAAAATAGAAAAATTAAAAACAACAAAGTTTTAGTTTTGAAATATGTATTTTTATTGAAAGTTTTTCCCATAAACAGGCGATTTTGTACAAAGAGACATAAATCCTAGTAAGAAGAAATTATCGTGAAATGAAAAGAGTATAAAGTGTAAATAATATAATAGGTATGTGGGAATAATCTCTTCGGGTTCAAACTCTGCTATTGCCCTTATGTCTTCAAGCATCTCATCCCTTATTGACAGAAGAAGTTGATTGAACTGATCTGTACAATTTGAACTTTTACTTTGTTAATAAAGTTTGTTATAGGTGATCCAATGGGGACATAATCGTACGCTTTAATCCCTAACTTTTTCATGGACTGCCCTTTCCAGTTTTCAGTCCACCGGGATACCCTTTTTTGTCCAAGCCACCTTTTTAGGTTTTCGACTTGCCGGGTGCACATTCTTTAATATATATCCCTAATTTTTTCTAGAACTGTTTTGGTTCACCTGGATGCCCTTATTTTTTCCTAGGCCAGTCATCCTAGTGGGTCGTTTTTATGCGTAGTACCTTTTGACTATATATGCATTGACAGGGTGCGGGAAATCTCCACCGTCCATGGTGGTTAATATCATAGAACCTCCTGAAAATATCTTCTTGACTACAAATGGCCCTTCGTAGGTGGGAGTCCATTTTCCTCTGGGATCAATATATGGGGTCTCTCCATTCGCAGACTACTATTCTATTAATAAAGTTTGCGCTTTTATCCAATTCTTTGCAATTTTTATCTTATTCTATTTACAAAGACTCCATTTATTATTGATAGTAATTTTCAAAACAAAGAGATTTAATAATAAAATTGTTTTTGAAAATAATTTACAAATTATCTTTTACTTTAGATTTTGTGACTCAAGAAAAAACAAAAATAGTGATTCCAAAGATGGACGAACTCTGGTTTTTTTTGGAAGTGGGTATTCCCTAGGATAGTTATTTCAGGTTGTTTTCACTGATATGCTTTCGGTCTTCTTGTTGTTTCTCAAATAGTTGGAGATGATACCAATTGATGTACGATGCAGTGTTGGGTTTGTGATCCCATTTCCCCAGTCAATTCTTGGTTTAGTTTTTCTCCAGGTTGACAATTTTAGTTTCGGGTTTACATGGTTTGAAACCTCTATCCCAGATTCCCCAGTGACGTCTTCACTCATATGACGAAAGTTCCTTCTTCCTTTGTGTGATTAGGCGGAATCATTTGAAAAATATCTCCCTTTTGCAGTGTTGGCATTATTGTTGTTGTTTGGAAACTAGGCGAGGACAGTATCTTCTATAGGAAGTGTTGAAACAGTTGTCAACCTTTTGGGTTTTCTCCCACTAACTGATGGGTTTGATTTAAAATCCCCATAATCTTGATTTTTTGTTGAATTGTTTGATTTCTTAAATCTCCAAGTAAAGCTGAGATAACGTTTCTCTCTCTCTGAAAGTTGTTATCCCCATGTAGCTTCATGTTTTTTTTTCTCCCCGGGGAATTTTATGCAATTATCGCTCTTGGTATTGAAAAAATGCATTCCAGACTCCTCTCAATGATGTGGTATTTTCCTTCCCAATTAAGTCAGCACGAGATCCCTGGTTGAAGTCTCGACGATGTTGTTTTCAGCCTCCCTAGTGAAGTCAGTATTATTATCTCCAGTGGAAGTTTAAGCGTTGAGACATTGTTCTCCCCATTGAAGACTGTATTTTGTTTCTTCCGAGTGGAGCTAAGTCGTGGAATAAGAATTTGTTTCCTCAATCGGTGCTTACTTTCTTATTAAATTTTAATCCTGGACGTGATTCAGTCGAGTGTTAACTTTACCCCAGGCTGGTTTTGTCTGGTTATTCCCAATGTTGTATGTTTTTTTGTCAGCATATACATTCATACATGCATTCATTCATACATTCATACATACATCATGCATAACTGAACTAAAATTAATTGCTCATTTGCATTCATTATTGTTTTTGTTGGCATATTACCCTATTTGAAGAGTTATATTACCTCTCTCCAATAGATTGTCAACCTTAAGCAGAAAGTGTACATTCTTTCAATTTCCCCACTGTGTTATCTCTCGTGGAAGAATTTTGCTTCAGCCTTCCTATTCGTATCATTATGTAGTTAGATCCATTTTTCCCTTTTGAGTTTGTTTCTCATTAGGTGCTATTTTGGTTGATTGTTTCACTCCGGTTTCATTCTGGTTTGAATTTGTGATTCTCGTCAAAATTATTATTATGATTTCTGCAGGCTTCAAGCCTTGGTTTGAGGATGTGCATTTATTTTGGCACGTGAAGACTTTATCTCCCCAGTAAGAATATATTGGAATTTCCCCAAGAAGTCATAATTCTTTTCCCAGCAGCATAATTGCAACTCCTTCTCATAATAGCAGATGGCAGGTCTCTTTAATTGAGTAACATGTTCTTCCCTAGTAAATCTGTTAGTTACCAGAGAAGATTCATTTTTGTACTCCAATGGATGGTAGTCTCATCATTATGGGAGATAGTTCATTGTTGAGATTTTGTTACTCCAATGGATGTAGTCTCGTCATTAAGGGAGATAGCTCGTTGTTCAGATTTTGTTACTCCAATGGATGGTAGTCTCATCATTATGGGAGATAGTTCATTGTTGAGATTTTGTTACTCCAATGGATGGTAGTCTCACCATTATGGAAGATAGTTCATTGTTGAGATTTTGTTACTCCAATGGATGGTATTCTTGCCATTATGGGAGATAGTTCGTTGTTGAGATTTTGTTACTCCAATGGATGGTAGTCTCACCATTTTGGGAGATAGTTCATTGTCAAGATTTTGTTACTTTAATGGATTATAGTCTCGTTATTATGGGAGATAGTTTGTTGTCGAGATTTTGTTACTCCAATGGATGGTAGTCTGGTCATTATGGGAGATAGTTCATTGGTGAGATTTTGTTACTCCAATGGATTGTAGTCTCGCCACTATGGGAGATAGTTCGTTGTCGAGATTTGTACTTCAATGGATATTAATATCGTCATTATGGGAGACAGTTCATCGTTGAGATTCATTTTTCTCTGAAGAATTCATTTTGTTTCCAGGCTTAAGTACTAATGTTGGCCATTTGTGACTTATCCCAATATTGGTATTTGCTGGTATTATCCTACTATTTATTTCCCCATATGGATCGACGTTACCTTTTTTTCTATCTTCTCGGTGATTGGATAGTTCGCAGTTATCTGTCGAACGCTTTTATCCTTTATTTTTTCTCCTCAATATTTGAGTTGATGTTACTTTGTCTCCTCCTTGGGCTTTACCCCAATAGAGTCGATCTGTTCACTAGTGATTTATTTTCCTGGTCAAATTTTCTTTTGATCTTTATTTTCTGCTCCCCCAATGGTGTTTTGTGTCACCTTTGGATCTGTTTGTTTGCATGCACAATCATAAACATTCAATGGCCTCTTAGGGCAAAAAATATAGCTTATTTTATATTTAAGTATCTTCAATCTCTTTGACACAAATATTTTAACCTTCGTATCTTTCGAAAGAAGACACTTAAATAAGGGTAGTTGTTGTACCCCAATTTCCCCCCCTAAGATTCCTCTATCATGTCATATCAATTCACCCATATCAAGATCACAATTAGGTTTGGTTCTTCCACCTTATCTTTAGGTTTTCTAATGAGGAATCACCAAGCATTTTAATTTGTATATTATGATCATATTTGTTTTTTATTGATTAACTTTTAAACTAACAAATGCAATGAATGTTTTCTCTAGTTGATGATATTATAGGTGATGGCACAACACATTTCATCAGGTTGATTCATAGGTTCATGGTTTTTTTCCATGTCTTCTCCAACAAATTTTCATTGATATTAAAGCTTCATCATTGAATATACTTTTAAGTAATATCATAAAAAGGTCTACTATGATTCATCATGCCTCAATTTGTCAAATAAAGTCAAAAGATGCAAGAGTTGATTGAAGAAGTTTGACCTAATTGTACAAGTTCTTGATTCCTTGATCACAAGTGCATAACTCTCTCAACCTTTGATATTTGGAAGAGGTTCTTGGTGCTATGGGTCCTTATTATTATCCACAACAACTTCTATTCACATGGAAAAAGTAATTGTGCAAGAAAGTTTGTCAAAATTGAAAGGGGTTGCCAAGTCATTTTTGTGCTCTAGGAGCTAGGGTTTTGAACTTCTAAGGGTTATATATTGCTCATATTTTGATATTTTTGAGTAATTCCAAAGACATACTTCTATTTAAAGGGTTATCAACTAATCACTCCAAGAGTTTCAATAAACGTTTATATGGAAGATGCCTAATGATGAAGAAAGATTACAAGTCCTCTAGATAGGCCATCAAATTCCATTGTGTGACTTCAAAAGACCATAACTTGTTCAATTTTTATCTCCTTGAGCCTATTATTTTTCCATAATTATCTTAAGGAAGTGAACTTCAACTCTTCTTTTATGTGAAAAGCTTGAAAATGAATGGAAGATGCCTCAAAAACTCAAAAGATTATAGGTCACCTCATGAATTTTCACCAATTTTACAAGGCCATAACTTTTTCAATCATTGGTATTTTTGAGTGATTCAAGTTTCAAAAAATTATAGGACTTGTTTGAACAAAAAACATTACAGGTCATTTTTGAAGAAAAACTTAGAATTTTTCTAAGTACAAAAAGTCAGCATCTTTTTCTCAGCTTTGACTCATCACAACTTTTAGCTCAAGCATCCAATTGATCTCACTCTTTGTGCATTGTAAAGTTTGTGACGTTATCTTTCGATTTCTTCAAGAATCATGCCCTAAGACCCCTTAAATCAAATATGGTACCTTGAAACTGAAGTTTTCTCTAAAGTCAGAATTTGAAATTCATAATATGGCTTCTAATCACCAATTTAGCACGCGTTTTAGATTTAAACATGTTTAACAAAGTTCCCAAAGTTGATTTAAGGATTAAAACGCAGGAATTGGTTGTGTTTTGATGCACATGGGGTCACACTTTTTTCATTTTCGAGCTTGATCCAATTTCCCTCCAAACATCAAATTTTCTCTGAATTCTTTGCAACATTCGCTTCCCTATAAGCTTAAACAGCCAAAATCACTCCTCTCATTTTCTCAAGCTTAAACAGCCAAAATCACTCTGTCATATTCTTTCCATAACTCACTTTTCTGAGATTTTGAATTCCTCTTTTCTCCATTTTTCAATCTAATTTCTTCATTGATTATTCATCCTTGAACTTCACTGAAGCTAACAGAAGAATAGTCAAGCCTTTAGGTGTCCTGAATCGTGCTAGCCAAGTCCCTTTACAGATCAAGTTCATCTGACTTCGTTCAGGTAGTTTAAGGCACCAAATCTTCTAACTCAAATTAATGGAATGGTTTATAATGTTCACTGATGCTTACTCTTAACTCAATTTTGGTGAAACAATGCATTTAATGCTTCTGATTTTTTATTTTAACATTTTCAAACAGCTCTGGTTTTTTCCAAATCAACTACGCTGTGTTTTATATAAATTTTTCGCGAGCATATGGTTGTGATCGTCTCAAGTAGACGCATCTAATGGTATCACTATGAACGCATAAATTTACAGATTTAAGGATTTTGGATTTTTCCCTACTTGCAGGAGGCTGGAGGTTGAAGACGACCTATGTGTCGTTCTTAAACCAATGACACTGAGCCAATTGTTTTATTTTGACTGGTTGAACTTTCTTGTGTCGTATTCGCGCACTTCAGCTTGGGTCTATGATGCTCCCTCACCTCAGATCCATTGGATCTGCCAGCGTGTATAAGTGAGAGATATCCAATGCGCGTGGTTTTTCTGATTTGTTTTTTATTTTACAAAATTACCTTTTAATTTCTTTTAACTTTAAAAATTCATAACTCTTTTATTTTTTATCCAAATATTATGAAAAAATATACAAAAATACGTTGAATTATTTCTGATTTTATGAATATTTTTTCATATTTTTATTTAATGGTTTGTCATTTTTCATAATTTTTGTTTTGTTTTCCTTATTTTAATTGTTTTAAAAATACTTTTTGATATTTATAAATTCTAAATTTTTTTATAAAAATCATTTTCCTTATATCTGACCTTCTGAAATTTTTATAGAATTTTATTTTGACTTCTACTATTTTTGAATTTTTTTCCACTTATTTGAGTGATTTTAATTAGTTTAAAAATACTTTTCTGCTTTAAAAAATTACCAAAGATTTTATACAAATATTTGAGGTCATTTCTAATTTTTCTATGGTTTTTTTATATTTTTCTTTGATACTTTAAATATAGTTTGACATTTTACCTTTTATTCTCATTTTAAAAACAATTTACAAGTCATTTTTTTCGTTTTATTTTATTCATTAAATAAAATTTATTTTTTTAAATATTCCGGTTATGTGATTATTGATCATAAACTTCATTAACATCATTGGATCTTGAATGTTGAGTTTAACTCCACTAAAATGGATGGATGATTTTAATGATAGTTTGATTAAATTTTTTATACAAATGTATCCCCTCCCTCTTGATCTTATCCCCTTATCTTTTGTGTTACATGTTTTTAGAGGTTGACCTACATATCATCTCTCCAAACCTTTGGCACATAGATTGATATTGATCGGCCTCAAAATAGGTGCGACTTTTACATAAGTCGACTTACGATTGCTTAACATAGTGCTAAATTTTGTCCCGATTTGAGAAATGATCATTCGTGGTCCAAACCTAGGTTTGCAAACCCAAGTATGCTTAATTTGAAAACTTTGATATAATAACCTTGAGGTTCATTGTTAGGAGGCTTTGGTCTTATCAATCCTCTGATAAATCATCATAAATTTTAGACTAAGTGAATCATTTAAACATCGTTGATCATTTGTTGTTGCCTTGAGATTTGAAATGAATGATATACTTGACAAAAAGCAAATGAAACTTGTTGGTGAGAGGCTTTAGTTTTATCAATCTTCTAAAGATTTTTCAAATGCAAGTTTCAAGATGGTCATTCAACTAACCTCTAATTTCTAACTCATTAACAATTGACTTTTTTATGCTTTTCACTGTAAGCACCATTTATCTTAGAATTTACATTTCATGCTATTTTCATCTTTGCTCACTTGAGCATTTATCTTTATGTAATTTTTATTTTTCTCACTTGAGCTTTCATTTTCTTTTTGAAGATACCTAATAACCAACTTGAACAACAAAAATCTTTAATGTTACTTGGACTATTTAGTTACTATCATTGGCATGATGGAGTTATGAACTTCTTGGACTTAGGATTAAAGACCTTGACCTGCCTTGGGATCTTGTGAGTTCTATTGTTGTTTTATCTGGAGTTCTTGGGGTTTATCCCAAGATATTAGGTTGTTTGTTTTCTTTGTGTGCAAGTTATTCTGATTATATGCTTTGATTGGGATTGGAAATTCATCTGTATACAACCGTTACTTTGCCCAATTTTTGCGAAGACTTAATGCATTTGAAGCTTGGTTTTCTTAAGAGGTTTAATTTTCTTGTTTGATTTTAATCCAAAGGAAGGGAATTCTACATTGACTCATTGTGTCAAAGGTTGGCATCTTGTTGGTTAGACGGTTATTTTCCCTAGCTTTTACCTTATGCTTTAGGATAGTCCTTTAATCTCCTCCCATTTTCTTTAATTTCAAAAATCTTCTCCTTGCTTTTCAAAATTATTCTTATTTTCTAAACTTGAACGACTTTCACAATAAACTTGGAGTTAGGTCCATGCATTTTCAAAATATTTTCTTAATCAAATTTTAAACAACTTAATAATACTGTGACATTTTTTGTGAGAAGACTAAAAGTCAATCAATCTCATTCAAACCATTTTTCCACTTTGACTTTTTTTACCTTAAAAACTTTTTCTCAAAAGATTAGACTCTTGTCAATCCTTTTAGTAATGCGAGCTATTATAATTCTACAATATGTAGTGAAGTGAGATATTCTCCACTTGGGTGTTGAGCGAGGCTTTGTTGGTTTTAAAACCCAAGCCATATCCTCCACTTTGAGATGACACAAATTACCCTTTCTCATAATTGTGGGTAGTAAGTATGTTTTTTCACTCGGATAAGACGATGATGTATCGTCTCTTAAAATTAACCAACACACTTGTGTTTTAAATTTTTTAAAGGTGAACTATGAGTACCCTGATCCCCTATTGCATGGAAGGTGGTACGTAGGCACTAAAGATTCGCAACCGCGTCGGGTGCAAAATTGTAAAAAAATTTATTTATTTTCTTATCTCCACCATCTATTTTTTATACAACACTTATAGCCAAAATACACAAATTTACAAAGAGGTTCCTGCGGAGTACCGTCGATGTTTCAGGTGCTAATACCTTCCCTTTGCATAACCAATCCCCGAACTTAGATTCTCTCCCCCTATTTTTGGGTTATTCGATCTTTTCCCATTCTTTTGGAAATAATAAAGTGCGGTGGAGATTTTTATTTGATTTGTACGAGTTAAGTCAATCCAATGGCTTAGTCTCAACATTTCTACCACTACAGTAAACATGTCCATGTCGTTGTCTGATCCAATAAGAGATTATACTTCTGGTGAAAATCGAAGAGTTGACCGAAGTCATGTGAAACCCTTACAGATGTTAAATCAACAAACATTTTGAGAATAACCAAGTATTAAAAAAAATTCCCAAATAACAATGTTTCGGAAAAAATTACGCAAATAACCATGTTTCAGATGACTCTCCAAAGGAGGAGCCATCTCACTTGGCGCCTCCACTAAGCATTATGCCCTAGGAGCCATCCCACTTGGCGCCTCCTCTCTCTTTTAGGCAAGTGAGATGGCGCCTACACTTTAAAAGTGAGAGGAGGCGCCATCTTACTTGGCTCCTAGGGAAAAATGCTATTTTTATAAATAATTTGTCCGTTTCTCCGTCATTTCTCACACTTTCTCGCACTGTTTTATTATTTTTTATTCTGCGATTTGCGTCATGACATCGCCCATGATTTTTACCAGAGATGGTTACATTATATTCTCCGCCACAAAACCTCTGATAAAAATTAAATTCTGGAACATTCACTCCATGGAGCGTCTGAAGCGAGAGTTGATGCGATGGCTAGATGGAGACATCGTGGAGGGGGGAAATTAGAAGAATTCAGCGAAGACGAACATCAACCTCACTTACGACATGAAGACCTAATGTTTGGTTGGAGGAAGTCAAAACAGACAGCGACATAATATTGATGATTTGACAGCTTCCTGTACTTTTTGTATCTTTGATATCTTCTTTTTGACAGCTTGGGCAGCCTTTTGGATAGTTTGGGATTTTTGACAGAAAGTTTGAATTTGGACTCTTAGTTTGATTTGAACTGTGCAGTTGTTGTTTGAGATTTGAACTATGCAGTTTGACAATTTGACTTGTGCATTCTTTCAAAGTTTAGCAAATAAATATTCGTCCCTCTTTGTGAACCGGGAGAAATCCCGTGATTTGCAGAGAGGGTTAACTGATCCCAATTAGTGGCCCTTAATGATGAACTGTAATTTTATCTGTCTCTTTTATTTATTTATCTGCTATTGACTTTCCTTTTTTTCATTTGCAGATAATAAATTGAATGGAGCACTGGAGCAAGGGATGGCAGATGAAGAATTGAAGATTAGAAAAATGTTTAGGATAGCTTTTTTTATTTAAGTTTAAATAAATGTAAAATCATTGTTGTAAACAACAAAATAATTGTACAATTAATTTAAAAATTAATAAAAGTTTCTTTATCCAATTAATTATTTTTCCTCCTATTGTTTATTTATTATTTATAATTCTTTAATTAAAATAATTGAAAATAAATTCCAATCATTTAATCTTAGAATAATAAATAATTTAAATAAACAATGCTTTAGCATTTGATCAGTTAAACCTGGCACTTCCAACTTCCAAAGCAAAACAACAGTTAATCACAACCACTGAGCAGACGCATTCCCCTTTTTACTGATTTTTTACCGAACAGAACAACAGAGATCTCCAAACTCAAGATGCTCAATTCAAGGAAATTTCCTTGAATCTATCCATGGGGCAAGAAGAATTGAAAGCACTCCTCGCTGGGAACTTGACCAAGAAAAATCCTAACGACAACAAGGATGACCAGTTGGAACAACTGCAAGCTGAGATGGAAAGGATGAGAATTCAGATGAATATTCAGATGGCTCTTATCCAAAATTTAACTCGGGGACAAGAAGAGTTGAGGATTCTCATCAGCAAGCTTCATCAGGACATATACGATCGTCTGGGGTAAACTGCTAGAATTTGGGGCCTAGTCAATGATCAACCTCTCTTGGCAGACAAGAAATTGGGTGAAATGTTCATGTGGGAACATGTTGAAAATAAACTCAAGAGTGGTAAAATTAAGGGGATTGCATCTTCAAGTACTCAAAATAGATCATACAATGGAAATAAGAAGTCCAGTATTGTGTACGACCAGAAGGATCATAATAAGAGTGATCTCAACCAATCGTAGAGGCAGTGCGGACCTCTAATCCAGTACTAGTGCAACAACAACGACAAGGAAATCAGCGTAAACAGGACACACCCAAAATGCAATTCACCAAAATAAACATGTCCTCGACTCAAGTATTGCAACACATGTTGAGGATGAGGTTGATTACGCTGAAGGATCCTTCTCAGAATCCTAACACCTCCTCTCCTCGGTACAATCCTAATGTGAGATGTTCCTATCATTCCAATAGTCCTGGGCATGACACTAATAGCTATTGGGCATTAAAATAAGATTCAAGACTTGATCAACAAAGGAGTGCTGGAGTTCACACAAGATGGTCAGACTGAATTCTTTTGTTATCCCTCAAAGGCACACGATCTGAAGTCACAATTTTAGACGAAAAGGCTTTTCGTTCATTAGAATTTTCAAATTGTAATTTTCTTTTGATTGTTCGAACACTTGATTTATGTCAAACATTTCTATTCCATTAATGCATTGCATATTTTTGTCTTGAATTAATCGATTCGTTTTCACTATACTGAAACTATGCTTTTACTTCCTTTTTATGATACTTAACTCTCATTAAAAGCTATAAGCCTTTAGAGGGAGGATGACGAAAATAATATCATAATCGCTACAGTATGCTTTTGTACAAACCTTAATGACGATGTACATGCGTTGTTTCAAATGCTAAAGAGTGGATTTATAAGGAAGATAATCCCTAGTCATCCCCTTTGAGCCTAAGAAGTAGGAGTTTTCTTTTTCGCACAAATTGAAACCTTTAATTATAACCCGGGGCAGGGTAGTTTCTCAGTTAATTCAAAAGAATATTCAGTCGCAAGCTTTCACTTCATAGTATCAAAAATGTCCTTCCAAATCAAAAGATAATGATGGTTCCCCGTAGAGCAAGAAGACATTATCTCTCAAAAGAAAAGCCCGTTAAGTCAAAACCTATGAAGGAGACTTAAGAAAAAACGGGGGCATCCCGCTGACTGTAATCCCAAAAGAAACAATTCAGGCAAAAGGTAGGAGTAATAAAATCAAAAAAAGAGGTTGTTACGAATCCTCGACAATAGAAAAAAAATGTCACAAAAATGATTGTCTTCTCAAATAAACTCCCAGTATCTGAAACATCACCGGAATATCATTGTTATAATTCCAAAGTCAATGGGAATCCAAATGCACAATTAACTAAGTATTGGACTGAAGAACATCATGGAGAATGGGTGGGTACAAATAAATTTCGAGCCTTTATCCTTTGTTTCTTAAATCGTGAACCAGACCACGCTACAACCCTTAAAAGTCCTAGCTGAAGCATGGGTTAGTTCAAAAGCATACTGTTACAAAAGGTATCATGACTCCTGTAAGGCTTACTATAAATCCTAAGTTGAATTCATATTCTTACAATATTTGGTTGTTTACTAAAAATGCATTTTAAAAACTTCAAGACAGACATAAGCTTTGCATTTTTAAATGTCATTGTTTGCATATTACTAATTGTTCAACAACAGAGAAATTCACACAACGGATATTCAATGAACAGAAATCCTCTCAATGAACAAAATCACCTCGGATGGAAAGACACTTCCAATAACAAAACTTCCATAATTAAGGGGCATGACATATTATTGCCCAACTCATATGTGGCAGTAAAGTTAAGATTCAAATAATATCTCAAAAGTGCAGAATAAAGTGCTGAATAGCTTTGGGTATAACTCCATCTGAATCACCTGGGGAATTGAACATGAATTTCAGCAACGGGCCACGTACAATCAAGCAAACATTTTTTGGCAGTGCTGCAACACTTACTACTATGGACAGTTACAATTCTTCGTACCTTGTGAACATGGACATAGTCGGAATATGCTACGCATGAAAAAAAATACCCGCTAGGTTGACTGGACTAGGAAAAATAAGGGCATCCCAGCGAACCAAAAAAAGTTCAGGAAAAAATTAGGGATATATATAAAATTGTACACCTGGCATGTCGGAAAACTGAAAGGAGGCCTGGGAAAAAAAGGGTATCCCGGTGGACCAAAAATTTGAAAGGGAAGTCCAGGAAAAAGTTAGGGATTAAAGCGTACGACTATGTCTCGTCATCTCGTCACTTGTCTATCAGTAGAAGACTTATCACCCTGATCAGCATTCACCAAGGGCTCTAGAAGTAGATGTATGTTCAAGTCTCCACGGATCCCCATAGATCCACTTCCAAGAGATTATTCCCATAGAGTAATCTTCATAAGTTCATACATTCCCCGCAATTGCCACGGAAGATCACTCTGGATGTAAAGGAGTATGATTTTCTCCCCAAAAATATCACCAACCTATGGAGTTCCAATCAGTACAGTTTGTGGAGTTTCACTTCTTCAACTGAGCTTGTTCCTCCAAGGTTGTAAAACCCCCTTTCAGACTTGTGTTCTCTAGCAGAGCTTATTTCCTTAACAAGTGTGTTTCCTCAACAAGAGTATTTCCCTAACAGGGTTTATTTCTCCAACAGTTTATCATCTTCTAGATATAGATTCATTCTAACACTCATTCTAGATTTTCTTCTAGATACAGTTCAGATATGATCTAGATATAGATTCATCCTGACACTCATTCCAGGCTCTCTTCTAGATACAGTGCAAATACAATCAAGATACAGATTCATTCTGACACACATTCCAGATCCACTTCTAGATACAGTGCAGATACAATCAAGATACAGATTCATTCTGGAACTCATTCTAGATTTCTCTTCCAGATACACTTTAGATACGACCAAGATACAGATTCATTCTGATACTCATTCAGTACATCTTCCAGATACAATTCAAATATGATCAGGATACAAATTCATTCTGAAACTCATTCAGTACATCTTCTAGATACAGTTTTGATACGATCAAGACACAGGTTCATTCGGATGCTCATTCAATACATCTTCCAAATACAGTTCAGATACGATCAAGATATAGATTCATTCTAATACTCATTCAGTACATCTTTCAGATACAGTTCAGATACAGTCCAGATATGGATATCATTCTGATACCTATTCAATACATCTTCAGATACAATAAAGACATAAATTTATTCTGACACTCCCCAGCTTGAGTATTCTTTCACCGTCAGTTACCAGCAAAATTCCTCTCCCCAGAGAAGTCGCCGTTATCCCCAGGGAGTTGCTACGCAAACTAGAATCAGACCAGACGTCAGTCCATTTTTATCCTCCTCAGACAAGCCAAAAGGTTATCCATCTCTTATATCCCCAGTCAGGTTATAAACTCCCCAATAGAGCAATGAACGACCAATGCTCTTGAACTCTTCTCCCCAAGCAGGAACTAACACTCTCCAACAGAGTTTCCTTAAGAAAAGAGCAGAAAATCAATGTTCCCCTTTCCTCAAACAAGAAAGAAGGAATCCCCAGCGGAAGCATTCTAGACAAGATTGAAGATACACATACTCTTCATTCCCAGCGACAGTCAGGGATTTATTTTCCCCAGACTAGGATGCTGCTCAATTTCAAATGCACTTCCAAAACATGTCACATTCATACATCATTTACAAAATTCCATAGCATATGCATACGAAACACATATAGCACAGTCTCATTTATTTTGAGAACGATGTTACGTAATACATTGCATACATCATGACATTGCATACAATTAACTATTTACCTTTTCAGGAAAGATCAATCAATAAACAAACATTATAAACTACTTATATGACTTGACAGTATTCTCAAAGGCTACATTTGAAAAAGGGCTATTTCAGCAATTTCCTCAGAGGGTCATTTTAAGTATAGACATTTGCGGGTTCAGTTTAAATTGACCAATGATTTATCCTGATTCTTTTCGGGTAGATACTTTCTCTGGTTCAGTTAAATCGCCCAAAGATTTGTTTTAATTCTTATCTAGTCAAAGAGAAATATCTGACATCTGTTGGTTCAGTTTAAATCGCCCAATGATTTATTCTGACTCATTTCTGATAGACCTTTTCTAGTTCAGTTTAAATTAAAGATTTTATTATGATTCTTATCCAGCCAAAGACAAATATTAGACATCTGTTGGTTTAGTTTAAATCGCACAACGATTTATTCTGATTCGTTTAAATCGCCCAACGATTTACAATTAGGGTTATGAGTTTCTCAAGGAAATTTGGATTACAAAGGTCTCAAGTGGCTTCCATGGTTCTTTATAGGTCATCAACAAGGTTTATGTCAAGTTGCAAGCCCTACATCAAAAGTTTCCTTAGTCAATGGCTCAGATGATTAAAAATCAACTATATTGGTCAAAAAGTCAACTATGGTCAACATACAGTCAAACATCAAGATTTTTGGTGAACATCAACATTTTGAAGTGATATTCATCAATTTATCAAGGGTTGATCATGATTCCCCATGGAAAGCCCTCGAATAATCAAAAATCAATAATTTCCAAATTAGGGTTTCCTTAGGAGAAGTCAACTGAACTTTGACCAGGCATAACTTTCACATGCTTCATCAACTTTTCCCCAACCAAAGCCCATTTTAAAGAAAATTCAATTCTCTACAACTTTTCTTTATTATCAATTCCAAAAAATGTTTCATTTGGAATATTTGACCTAAAACATTATAAGTCAATTTCAAAATCAATAAAAGACACTTTTTGTCAAGGAAACATACATCAAGATAATGTCTTCAAAAGGAAACATGATCAAAATAGAAAGTGTAGATGACATCTTAAGCTTTTCAAAAAGTCCAAGATCATCTTCAAAAGATTAAAATTGAGCAAGTTATTTTGTTCACAAGTTGGGAAATTTTCAATAAATGCATGAAATCTCAATTGAGCAAATTTATGTTTTTAGGTTATTGGGCCAAACTTTTTAGAGTTCAAACATACTCGTGACATATCCAGGAGCCTCTAAACCTATCCATGCATTATTTTCATTTTTATTTCTATTTATTTGAATTTTTATTCATTTAAATACAAAAGAAATCAAGTGAAATATCAAATAAATAGATCAATACTTAAGTGGGCTTCATTTGGATCCTTCAAGGGCCTAATAAATCGTGGAACATAGTCACAACCTGTCCAGGTTCATGCAAATTAAAAAATGGTAAGAATACTATAATTTTGGAAATTTTTCAAAATTTGATTCTTGTTTTAAAACCATGGTTTATGGGTTGATTCTTTCCATACTTGTTCCCCCTCACTTACTCTTCTATATAAAGCAAACAATGCAAGCCCAAAAGGACCACGCATAACTGCACTATACACTACAAAAATTCTCAAAAATTTCTCAAAAGTTGCCAAAATTCATAATTTCTTTTCCAAACGTAATCAATCCAAACCAGTGATCAAACATCACCCCTGAGATTCCAAGGAGTCTCCCCAGATCCAATAACTCATCAAACCGTGCTTAGAAGGCCATTCACAAACACACCGGTTTGGTAAGGTTTTTGAAATTCAAATCTCTGATTTTAACCACATTTCATGACATGTTAATCTTTGTTTGAGTTTACATGAATCTTGAGATCAGTTATGGATGGTTGAATCAAAGGTTCCATGTTAGGATTGAAAAATTCCATGGTTAGGGAAATAAGCTTTTTGAGTTTTGGATTCCATGATACAAGGGCATTCAGCCCAAACCAGTTCCAGATTTGGACTCAGGGGAATATTTTAAGGGGGATATCGCATCTTGTACTTTTTAATTGATGCGTTTTTGCAGGTTTGAGATCTCGCCTAGTTGGAGAAGACGATCGGAGTGTGACTCCGGCGTCCCTGGGTTACTTTGACTTTGGCCAAGGCGTGCGTAGACTGAAATAAAATTTTCATTGGTTCATTTAAATATCCAGGTGTGATACGGTGGCAAAACCGACTGTTTAATATTGTTTTGTGTTTGTGTTTGCAAATGTTGTTGTAAGCAAGAGTCACCGCCGACTTTTCTTTTATCCAAATTAAGGAAAGGTTGAAAAGAATAGAAAAAGTCCTTTTCGAGAGTTTTCTGAGTAAGGGGGGTAGATTATGGAAAGGGAAGGTGTTAGCACCCTTTCCATCTGTAGTTATCTATGGGCTCTTAGTTGCTTGCTAGATAACTTGCTTTTGTTTGAAAATATGCTTGTGGTGTGGGTTTGAAAATATTTTGAAAACGTCTGTGTAATAATTCTCGTCTCTATAAGAATGCGTACAAAGTGTTGGTTTTGAAAATAGTTTAAAGAGGTGTTTGTTTGTGGAAGATGTTTTTGAAAGTGATTTTGAAAAGTTCCTTTGTAATGATTCTCGTCTCTATAAGAATGCATACAAAGGGCTTTGACTTTTGAAAATGTTTCAATTGAAAGTGTTGGTGTGTAAATGGTTTTTTTGTTATGAGCAAGCAAGCAACTACGAGCATCCTACCTACTCAAAAGGTATAACATTCTTTTCCTCCTCCTTTAGATGTTGCTATCTTACCATTGATTTCGTAAGAAGCTCCATCGTTGGATGTATGAGGGACATCGAAGGGACGTACAGTCATAAAGGCAACATGTGGAGACGCTTTAGCAATTTTGTTTAGGGACTAGATCACTTACCAAAAGGCAATTGTAGGATCATCGAGGAAATATGATCTTTTGATTTATGGGTCTTTGCTAAAGCGCCCCTGCCTCGAGGGACATGACTGTTTGATTTCCGAAGGCAGCCAAAGTGGGGTACCCTAGAGGTGTATATATGCAATGTGTGTTATGTTCAATTGTTTTTGTCTTTTTCTTTTTTTTAGGTTTGCTAGTGTTTGATTTTAGTCTTTTCCATACAATCCAATTAATCATACATCTAGCAGATAATATGAAAACAGTAAAAAAAATGCAAAAATTAGGGGTCCTACGCTATTACAACCAAATTGAAAGACAAATAAAATGAAAAAATGAAGAAGAGAAATGAATTCTTCGATCCAGGCCATGGACTTCTTCGATTCACCCTTCTTTTTCCTTATTTCGATTGGGCTTAAGGGTTGACATGAACAAGCTTCGATTTGCATCCTTTCCTGCCTCCTTCGACTGGGTTTGGGAATGATATGGGCAATCTTCGATTGCAGCCTTCTTTACTTATTTCAATTGATTCGGGGAGTGGGCATGAGCAACCTTTGACTGCAAACTCCTCTGCTTATTTCGATTTAGAAAATGAAGTAACATGGACCTACGGAGCAACATGAATGCATATCCTTTGTTCACATTCTTTTTGTCTTTCGTTTAAATCTATACAGGTTAGTTCCAACAAGAAAAAGAAAACAAACCAAAAGGGAAGAAACGAAGAACACAACTAAGAGGCTATCTACATATTATGCTGGATCGAAAAGTAAGTACAGGGCTATTTACATGTCATGCTGAAACGAAAGATGCAAGGTCAAGGGGACTTACCTTGCTTGAAACTGGAATTTTTGTGGGGGACTAGAGTTGTTGGATGCTTTTGGATTCGAAAGGAGAGAGGTAAGTGTGATATGATCTTGTTGAGTTTTGAGAGTTTTTTGGTGTGCTTCTCTTAGGCCGCGTTTGCGTGTAAAACAATATGTGTGTATGGTTCCCCTGGGCTTCCGTCTCTCCCTTGTGACTCTTTCACGCTGTCTCCAGGCATATTTGGAGCTTGCTAGTGTGCTCCTTATATAGAGGGGATGGAGGGGACAAGAAGGAAAAGGAGTAAACAACCATTAAGTAGGCGTTTTAAGGTCATGAATACCATTTTAAAACGTTGCCAAAGACATGGGTTCTTGTCCCTTTTTGAATTTTAATGAACCTGGACATTTGAATTTTGAATATTCTCCTTCGAATGACTCTGATTGACTCTTCGAATGGCTCTGATGGCCTCCTTCGAATGGCTCTGATTCAGCTCCTTCGGATAGCTCCAATGGCCTCCTTCGAATGGCTCTGATTCAGCTCCTTCAAATGGCGCTGATGGCCTCCTTAGAATGGCTCTGGTTGCCTCCTTTGAATGGCTCTGATTGCCTCATTCGAGTGGATCTGATTGCTCCTTCAAATGGCTCTGATGGCATTCTTCGAATGGCTTTAATTGCCTCCCTCAAATGGCTCTGATGGCCTCCTTAGAATGGCTCTGATGGCCTCCTTCGAATGGCTCTAATTCAGCTTTTTTGAAGGAGTCCATCAATATCAATTCGAATTTCCCAAATCTTTAGAGTTTTCCCTTATCAGATTTTCTTTAATTAATTCAATATTTGCATTAGTTCGAATTGCCCAAGATTCTCTTCGTCAGAGCATTTATCCTTGTGAGTCCAAGACAAATCTGAGGAAGCCTCTATCTTATGGATCGAATGCCAGTTGGGGGAAGCTTTTGACTTAGTGAATCCAAAGGAAAGCATGAGAGGCCTTTGCATAATGAGTTGAAGGTTGCACGTAGAGGCCACTGTTGGTGAATCGAAAGGGACTTGTAGGGGGTTCTTACCTTATGAATTGAAGGCAAGCCTGAAGTAGCTAATGCACAGTCGATGTCTTGGGAACCAAGCTTGGCCAAAGGAGGCCCAACGCTCCATCGAAGACATTGTGAAATCAATGCACGATCGAAGAGGTCCAAATGTCTAATCGAATACTTTGAAACAAAGCTTGCTCGAAGGATTTAGATTCCTAATCGAAGCTTGTCAAGATACCAATCAAAGGATACCTTGTTCAGATGCCAATTGAAAGACGCTTGATTATCTTCAAAAAATTCATTTTCTTTAGTCAAGTGCTCGTAACCACCCATATAAGAGAAAAAACCTTGGGAAACATGAGAGGGAAAATTTTGGGGTGCAACAGATGCCCCTATTAAATCTTCTTAAACTTGTGGATTTAGATTGGCTTGTTCTCCTTTCTTGATTTGAAGGTGGAAGATGATTGAACACTAGAGTGCCCATAAATTTGCACTCGCATGAAATAACACTGTTAGTTGATGATAACGGGAATTATCTTACAGATGCCATTTAGAGAAGATGACAGAGAGTTGTCTGAGATGGGTTTAAAGATGCCATCCAAAATAGATACTGATTTCCACATGGTCCCTTTGGGGGTTCCTGTTCCTGCTGTCTGAGAAGGAGTCCGTTGGAAAATGTGGGTTTCTTTTGTCCTCCTGTTTGAGGAAAACTCTGTGGGGAATAGAGTCTAGGAACATCAGTTGTCCATAACTCTACTCGAGAAGCTACCTCTTAACTGGAGAAATGAAAGTTTGTTGCTTTCTGGTCAAAATCCTCTTAAGGTAGATATAGGATTGCGAGAAAGAAAGATTTTGATGGCATTAACATCTATGAATTGATCCGAGTTGGGGAACAGAACCAAACCATAAATGAGAAGAGCCAGGATGTCTTCGAAAGCTTTGAAATCCATGTCATCCCAAAATGAACAAGCCTTCTCCAATAGAAACTTGTCTAGGAAACCTTTAACCCCGCTTCTTGTCTCCCAATTGGCTATGATGTCGGCTCTCTTCATATGCAAAGCTTCGGCGATGACTTCGGGCTTTGGAATCCCTTCTAAACCGGTGAACGATATATGATCAAGCACGGGCACCCCTAAGAGTAGAGAAAACTCTTCCAGTGTAGGCACCAACTGATAGTTCGGGAAAGTGAAACAGTGATGTACGGGATCAAAGAATTGGAACAACACACACATCATCTCTTCCTGGAAACCGGATGTAGACAAACTAAGGAGTCGACCGTATTTCTTGGTAAAAGGAGAATCCCCAGGTACTCTTGAGGCTAACTCTTGAAGCTGAGGGTGTGCTTTTACAAAGCTTATTCGGATGGTGTTTCTTCGGACGAAATTCATGACCTACAAAACAAAAACAAAGATAAATTTATAAATCCTTGAAATGGTTAGTGAGCGTGCTTATGATGCTTATGATGTTTATGATGTTATGTACAAGTAAATATATACACACAAAGCAAACAAATACCTATGTTTTAGGCTTGCATGAAGTTTTATAGGTAAGTACCCTTTTGAAGTTTAGTTGGCTTAACCTGTCCTAGTAATAGTGATCGGGTTTTAAAGGATCTCAATATCACCGACATTTCTCTTAGGTATTGTCTCAGTATAATCAATCTTTTCTTGCAGCCGAGATATCCCAAAAGTCTAGCCTCAATGAGTGTAGTATCGAGTATCAACCAATTTTCAGCTCTACACTGAAACCGGTTATCTCACTATGTCCTAATGGCCAAGTTTGTTCAATTAGGGTTCTAAAGTCAATTAGTGCTTTATGACGCCACTCAGTGGCCCCGTATTCTCCTCGATTCACCACGAGGGATACCGGTACCCACAAATGTGTCACACTAACATAGCTTTTGTTTCAACCATATCGGTCCATGCCGTACAGTTTCTACAATCTATTGCTATTTACCCAAAGAGGTGTCCCAGATCCGGGTGTAGGATCAAATTAAGCCCAATCAAAGAACAAAATGTAAAGCATACAAGTCATACAAATAAAGCAAGTAAAGGCGATCTACCCCTAAGGTAACCCCACTTCTAAGATATCCCCAACAAAATTGCCAGTTCTGTGATACGGTGGGAGAACTAACTTTGAATTTTTGCGTTTGTGTTTGCAACTGTTGCGGTTTAGCAAGAGTCGCCACCGACTTTTCTTTTATCCAAAAGGAAAGGTGAAAAAGCACAGGAAAGACCTTTAGAGATGTTTTCTTGAGTTCGGGGGGTAGATTATGAAAAGGGAAGGTATTAGCACCCTTTTCATCCATGGTTTTCCATGGGCTCTTAGTTACTCACTAGATCACTTGCTTTTATTTTGACAATGTGCTTGAGGTTTGGGATTTGAAAGTGTTTTGAAAAATCTCTTTGTAATGGTTCTCGTTTCTATAAGAACGCCTACAAAGTTTTGTTTCGAAAGATAGTCCAAAGATGTGTTTGTGGATTGTATTTTGGAAAGTGGTTTTCGGAAAGATATTTTGCAATGGTTCTCGTATCTATAAGAACGTGTACAACATGTTTTATCTTTTTGAAAATGTTTTTGAAATGGAAGTGTTAGTGTGTAAAATGTTTATTTGTTGTGAGCAAGCGAGTAACTAGGAGCGAATCTACCTACTCGAGAGGTCTTAAACGTTCTTTTCCTTATCCCTTAGATGTGGCTATCTTACCATTGTTTTGGTAAGAATCCCCATCGTTGGATGTGAAGGGACGGGTGTGGGATGTTCGTATAGTCATAGAAAGCAACCTATGTGACATTTTAGCAACGTCGTTTTAGGGACTAGATTGTTTTACCTGAGGCAACATCGAGGGTCATAGAGGGACTACGATCTTTTTTATCGAAGGGTATTTGCTAAAACGTCCCATATTCGAGGGAGATGACTATTTTCCGAAAGGCAACAAAATGAGATTACCCTAGAGATGCTAGTGTGCAAGTGTGTTAGTTTGCTTGCATTTGTGTCTTGTGTTTGAAAGGTTATCTACTTGTTGATTTTATCTTGCCATACATCCTAATTAATAGCAATATATGAAAGCAAGAAAAATGCGGAAAATAAATCCTAAGCTATTACATCACTTTAGGGGGACGGGGGTACAAATTTACAATGGGGATGAAGTGGAAACTGAAATATTACAATCATATCGAATAATAATGAAAACAATGTAAAAACAGTGCAAAACAAAGGAAAAATGCATTTTGAACTGCTATGTGTCGACTCATGTTGTTATGCATTAACACATAGCGTTTCCTTGCCCCTATAAAACTTGACCAAACTCAGTATGAGTCGATGCATACTGAGATATGTCGACTCATACTTCCTCTTGTATCGACACGAAACACGTATGTGTTGACTCATGTATCTTTCACGTTTCTGTTTTGGTGATTTTTAACAGTATGAGTCGATGCATAAGGCTATGTGTCTACTCATACTCAGTTTTTCACCTAGAAAGGGTTGACGCATGTGGGTACGTGTCGACTCATCCTGCATTTTTTTCCTTAAACATGGTTTTTCTTGTCTGTACAGGTTAGTTTACAGCATATGATGGATAAACATAAACAACAAATGATTTGATAAGCCTAAACAATAAGCAAATGACTAATTCAAAGGGATAATAAAACACTACATCTTATCTTCAAAAGCAAATCATCAATGATGTGTGAAAAGATATCAAGTCAAGAAGACTTACCTTTGGGCTGCACTGGCTGTTTTAAATGTGAATGTTTTCCAGATGCTGTGATGACACTGATAAATCTTCAAGAAGCTGCTCCAGGCTATTGAAACTAAGTTAAATTGTACTGTGTTGTTTTTGGTGTTTTGAGGGTGAAGATGATAGTACTACAGGGACTGTTTTTATGTTTAGACAATCTTTGTATGTGATGAGGTGTTTGGTTTATGAGAGAGTTTGTATGGTGGAGTAATGGGTTGGGGTCTTGTTTTGAACAAGAACATAACTGGCTTGGAAATGAGTTAGTCAAGGTTACAAAGGATATTGTTTTTCTGCTTAACAAAACTCTCTATTATCTCTCTCAATCTCCTTCTTCCAAAAAAAAATCCAACCCTTATGTCTTATGAGACAGTCCTTTTTGTAGACCTTTCTCTGAGGTTTAGGGGGGAAACCAAATAAGTTATTAGAATTGTTTTTTCCTACTGCTTTGATACTTTCTTCACACAAATTTCTTTTGCCATTTTGGTGCAATCTCAAGGTTGTTATGATGCAGGTTTGGACAGTTTAATTTGTAGCATGACACAAATTTGGTCTTGTGGAATATTTTATACACATTATGTCAAGGGTAAAAATATTATGGCAAGGTTTTTTTGAGAAAATTCAAACAAGACATAGTTTTAGAATTTGTAATTTTTCAAAAATGTCACTTTCTAATAACTTGAATTACTTGCATCATCTTGAATTATTTATAAGTTTAGTAAAAGAAGCCATGAAGTAAATGAAATTAACCAAGTATAGAAAATACTTAGAAAATTTTCAATGTCTTGCAAAGTTGGATTTTGATTGTCTTGATTTTTGATGATTAAATTTCATATTTTTGGATGTCTTGACATAATGTGATTTTTGGGACTCAAATTTGGTCAAAAAGTCAAAGTTTGACTTTTTTAGCGTCCGGTTGACTTTTTCCAGCTGAAACTCTGATTTTGCTCATTTTTCCCCCTTTTGACAATTTGAATGATTCTTCTTAGAAAATTATGATCTGAGGTTTACAACTTGACTGAAGTAATTCTAAGAGTCCTTGAGACATGAGAGGGAAAATTTTGGGGTACAACAATAGGGCTACCTACCGACTAATGTTAGTATAGCATTATCTAAAGTAAAAGAGAAAAAGAACAAAGATCTTTCGAGTAGGTAGATCGCTTATAGTTTCTTTCTCACCAAAAACAAACAAACAATTTTTCACACATAAACAAACTCTTCTTTAAAATATTTTCAAAGACAAAACACTTTGTATACGTTCTCAATGATACGAGAAACATTACAAAGTTCGCCGCACTTAGGCATCTTTTCAAAAATATTTTCAAATGCACTTACACCCAAAAGCATTTTCAAAGTGAGCTGGCAACTAAGAGCCCATAGATAACTACAGATGGAAAAGGTGCTAATACCTTCCCTTTCCATTACCTACCCTCTGAACTCAAAATCTTTAACAAGGTCTTTCCTATTCTTTTCACCCTCTCCTTTGTTGGATAAAAGAAAAGTTTATGGCGACTCTTGCTAACCACGACATTTTCGATAAAAAGCAAAACCAGTAAAGTCAGTTCTCCCACCGTATTACAGCTAGTTTCTAAGGTAGTTATTTTAATGACCATGTGTTACCTTGGAATTTCGATTATATTATTATTGAGCTAGAAAGACAAAATCAGAAGATATTTAGTTTGAAAGAAGAATATTGAAGAGATTATCTTGATGTTTTTGATAGGGTGAGATTAATGAGAATCTTGTATCACTAAGTATTATAAAAGAAATTCATTGGTGAGTCCATTGGATGTAATTTGAAGTATTTTTGAAAGGATACTTTGACTGTTACGAAAAACGATTGGTGCTTCGAAATATAAAAGGTTTTCAAATTTGAAATTTTAATCTTATCCGAAAATACTCGTGGAGGTATGAAGAAAATCGAAGAACATGCAATAGTAAATGTGGCATTGTTTGGTTATTTGACTGTTAGGGTCGAAGTAGTATAAATTAGGATCTTTATGTTAGGATTTAAGAGGTGAACATCTTTTGTACAAATTACTCTGAACTACTCAAAGTATCAAGCATTCGAGAAAAGAGTTTGAGAGAATGTACGTATGATGCACCAGTTTTATGTTTATTGTTATTCAATTTCAATCGAAGTTTTATATATTCCTTTTAAATTTAAGAAAAAAGTCTTTTACATACCAGTCTTTAATTTAAAGCATTATATTACAACATTCAAGATCACAATCTCAATAGAAGAGATCTAAAATAAGAAACAAACGAAATCGAACTAAACACAGGTCCTTAGGATCAATCTGGTCGATCCTTCAACTAACCAAATTCTCTATTTTCGATTTGGAGGACCAACGGTTGTTTACCAAAATCCAAGGTAAACAAATTGGCACGCCCTGTGGGACCTGTATCTAGTTCTTTGTTAGAATTTCTTTTTTATTCATTTGTCATTTTTTTGATAACTTGTTTCTTAACATTTTACATGATTTTGAGAACTGGAAAGTTAGCCAATACTAACGACCCTAAACCAAAAGGGAAGTACAATAGGAAAATGGTTAACCCATCCAGTAACAACGCAGAACAAGTTCCTCCTTCAACGGGGTGGGGGGGGGGGGGTCACAGTCGCTTCTACTACAACCAGAGTTGTATCAACATGTCAAGGAACAACGAGAATTACTTCGACTTAGGATTCTATAGCCACACATGCAAACCAAGGGACAATGGCTATACCGTCAAATACATAAAGTATATCGTTTATTACATCTGCAGCCAGCCAAGGGAAGCCTATAACCCCAATACCCACAAGGGTTAACATGTCTAGAACATATGTGCCAGGAGTTTCGATTCCAATGACAGATCCAATCTATTGCATGCCAACATCATTTATAGTAGGTTTGCATAATAATACATCCACATATATAAACCCTTTAACATTAACATTTTTTCCTTTACAAGGGTCAGGGTCTTCCATAAATAACAGGTCAAAATACCCAACCACCATGATATGTTTCCCAATTGCCTTATCTTACAACTAATTTGCAAGCAGCATGGAGAAAATAGATGGACGACAGTAACCACGAAATGGTTGGATTCTCGCCCAACAAATGTGTGAAATTTTCAAACATTTAACTCAAAATTCTACTCAGACAAATTTGCAGAATGCACAGGTGAATCAGCAAATGGTTGCACATATGGGAAGAATAGTATATTTCTTTGGGGCTCCGAGGAAAACAATTCGACACCCTCAGCATGAATGGATAAGGGAGAATCAGGGAATAATGTTCCAAGAAGATCCAATGATTAACCAAGCCCAGACAATTATCCAACATGCTATCGAAGATAATCAAGGGGCTCAAATCGAGCAACCAAGATTTCAACAGGAAATCCCTAGGGAGGAACCTTGAAGGATGGTGATGGTAAATCGAAACTAGGAGGCTGACGAAATTGTCCAAGGTATTCGACGTAATGATATGGTAGGAAATAATAACCTAATTGCTATGTGGCATACCTCATATTTCCCCTACCTTTAAAATTATATTTAGGTTTCTTTTTTCAATAAATCACATTATTTTTTATTTCTATGGGGGTGCAAAACATGGAAGAGGGGTGTGATTGACCCCAAAGGGGCCATCAATATCTGATGGCCCATTAGGTTTCTAAAAAAGTCCATTTCAAAGCTGAGGAAGGTGTATTTGTTTTAAAGAAGGTATGAACAAATCTGTTTTTTTCATATGGCCCATTAAACTTTAGGGACTAACCCTCTAAAATTATTAAGGATTTGTTTTTAAAATAAGTAAAGGGGTGTATCACTCAACGAAGGAGGTGTGAATGAAATTGCTTTTCAATAAAGGACCATTTAGTTTTTTTTAGGGTCAGAAATTGTGTGGAGCAATATTTTTTTTAAGCTCAATAAATTAAACGGTTAGGCCCATTTGGTTTTTTAATTTAGACTGTTTTATTATAACATTATTATTATTAACTTGGTATTACTGATTATTTTCATGCTAATGTTCATTTTAATTAAAATATTATATTAATTTAATTATAACAGTTTTTGTAATGACTAAACATTTTAGAAATATTTGTTTTAAACGATGAGTAAGCGGCCCAAAACGCACGGTCCAAAAAAAAACATATGGCAGACCACTAGTTGAATCAAAGAGAGGTAACTTTTGTTTTACAGTTACTGTACGAATCAATGCACATCTTACTTAATATAGAAACAAAATTAATTTTATTTTGCATAAATTAAACAAGAACAAAAAACAGACGAATCCAGAAACTTCTTAATTTGTTCAATAAAGCATCAATGTAGAATGAAGCATATACAGGAACAGAATTAAAAGGAATCAAAACAAATAAAATCTTTGTCCAATTTAATACAAAATCAACGCGTTTACAGTAAAATCAAACGACAGTCAAATAGAGTAATGGACATAATTATATTCCCTAATTTACAAACGTAAAAATGCTATAAAATGAAAATGACAGAAAGGGAGAGAAGGGGTGGTTACAAGGCACGATGAACAGAGGAGGACAGAACAAAAATACAGGGTTGACAGACAAAAAGAAATTTGAAAATGGAGGGAAGGTTGACCGAGGTAAGGGCCTTGCCGTTTTCACTCTCGCTATCGTCGCTTTCTTCATTCTGCTCACGTTGTCGTTGAGTCTGTATCTTCCATCGCCACTTCAATATAGGGTTTTGATATCCGAAACCCTCGAAACACCATCCATCATGCCATCGCATCTCCATCATCACCACTACTGTTGTTGAACCTGAAACATGAGGAGGAAGGATTGGAGATTGACAAAATCAAGGGAGGGCGAACAGATTCGTAAAAGGGGTACTGAAAAAGAAAACCCCACTTTTGTTTCTACTATAATCCTTTGTGTCTGTTATAGTATAAGGGTTAAGGTTTTGGAAGGAGAGAGATGATAGGCGGAGGGGAAGAGAGGAGGTAGCGTCGCTGAGTGTGGGTTTTGGTTTTAGGGTTTCAATCTGTTTACACAAAGAAGAAGGGTAGTGAGAGAAGAGAATGAGGCGTGAAGAGAGAGAGAGAGAGAGAGAGAGAGAGAGAGAGAGAGTGAGGATTAAAGGGAATAATAACACATTGCCTTGTAAAAATGAAGAATATAATATCGTAGCAATCATGTGTGAGCCATCTCATAGTCACTACCATGCACACTCAGCCATCACCACACGATCTCAATCACTCATCTCTCACATGCGTGCCCATGGTATCCCCATGCGTCCCCCCACATAGAGTCTACACGGACTCTCCAAATCCTCTTGGGACAGGCCCGTTTCTCATCCAACCCCCTTTTTTTTATTTTTTTCTAGCCATGCCATAAATTCACCCCCACGCTAAGAGGGCCAAGCCCAAAATCTGGACTTGGGCCCTCCTATTTCTCACACCCCAAAATCTGGACTTGGGCCCTCCTATTTCTCACACCCCAATTCTTGCCCACATTTTTATTTATTTTTCTTTTATTATTTTATTATAATTATTGTTTTTTATATTTTTACTTATATTTTAATAGTATATTTATTATAAATTCAAAATAATTATTCTCAATTCATAAGTAAAAAATATATTGTTATTATTGCATTAAATTTTTCTTTTAATCATGCACTTAAAAATATTTTTCACAATATAAGTTGATTTAATGTTTTATACCAAAATATTAAAACCCGAGCAATTCACCAATGAGTGACACGTGGCCAATATCTGGCCACTTGATGAGGAGACTATATCAGACTTCCTCCACTCTGTATCATATTCACTACCAATCAAACATCAAAACAACCAACCAACCTCAAATCAATTTTTTTTACTAATATAATCAAATTTATATTTTTTTCAAAAAGGGTTATATTAATATCTTTTATCGACTGCAAACTATATCCACGATTTCGCAATTTACAAACCCGGATTAGGTTCAAAAAGAATTCGAGGTATTTCTACAACCCATAAAAAACACAAACTAAACCGCGAACTATGAAATGGGACTCTGATTTCTCCTAAGAGGATACATAGGCATACAATTAAAATCGTGGCGAGTTCCTCTAACTAATATTAAACCCCTTTTCCCCAAATCATAATTAAAACTCTACTTCCTAAACAATGCGCTTCTAAACCTAGTATCCTTACGAATAAGGTAGATAAGGGGTGCCTAACACCTTCCCCTCGTCTAGAACTGAGTCCAAATCTAGAATCTCTGAACTTTAGGGTTATTCCTTTATACTCTCTTCCTTTAGGATAAATATTAAAGGTGGTGACTCATGAATTAAAAACCAGTTGCAACACTATGGTCGAAGGGATCATGGCGTGAAATGGTGTAAATGTTGGCCTTCGAAGGCCAAATTATACTTCCCCTCTATCTGAATATATTTTGCAAACTGAATTTCCCAGGGGTTGGAAGGTCCCAAAGTTCACAAAATTCTCTGGTGACATCAGTGAATCAATTGTTGAACATATAGCCAAGTATCTTATTAAAGTTGGGGATATAGAAAAAATGAAAATTTAAGAATAAAATACTTCCCTAGTTCATTAACAAAAAATGCTTTCACTTGGTTCACTACCCTTGCAGCAAATTCAATCCAAAACTGGACGCGTTTAGAAAGACTATTTCATGAACAGTTTTATGTGGGACAATCAAAGATAAGTCTAAGCGAATTGGCAAATGTCAAACGTAAGTTCAACGAACTAGTGGATGATTATCTCAATAAATTAGATTTATTAAAGGCAAGATGCTTTACACAAGTGCCTGAACATGAATTGGTCGAGATGGCTGCAAGAGGATTAGACTTCTCCATTAGAAAGAAGTTGGATCCTCATTACATAAGAGACATGGCACAACTAGCGGATAGTGTTAGGCAAGTGGAATGATTAAAGATTAAGAAGGCTAGCGCAAATAAGATCCATCGAAAGGAAATAGTTGCCTATGTCGAATTAGGGGAGGACGAACAATAAACCTATGATGAACTCACTGACTTCGAAGAGTAGAGGTTGATTTTTCTGAGCTAAAACAAGGACCACCACATCCTTGTAAAGTTCTGCCTCCTGCGAATGGCAAGAATTTTGTCGAGCCTGAAAATAGTGATAAATTCCCTAAAAGAAGTTATACCTTCAACGTCACAAAATGTGACGAAATATTCGATTTATTAGTAAAAGATGGTCAAATGATAGGGCCACCAGGTGCTAAAATTCCTCCATTAGATCAACGGAAGAAAATAGGTTTTTGTAAGTATCACAATTTCTTAGGCCATAAAACCTCACAATGTTTCCTTTTCAGGGATCTGATTCAAAATTCGATCAAGGAAGGGAGATTAAAGTTTGGTGACAAAACCAAGCCACCAATGAAGGTTAATGTTGATCCTTTAAATGTAGCGGAGACCAACTATGGTGAACCATTTTTTATCAACATGGTGGAGATAGGTGACAAAGTTGATCCAGATGCTAAAATAACATAAGCTGCTAAGGGCCTCCTAAACGAGCAACCTGTCCACCAGACTACTGAAGGTCTAATGAACCTGAAATTCGAAGGCAAAATCAGAGAAGGTGTTTCCCCAAATGCGTTGAAAACCACTGAAGATCTCAGAGTCATGTTTGAAAATATTAGGATTACAGATTGTCCTAATCTTGAAGTCAACATGGTGGACTTAAACCAGCCTACTCCTGAAATGGAAGAAGTCGAAAGGCATCTCTAGAGGGAAAATTCCCTGTTGAACAATACATATGTGAAAGCCCGAGAAAGTCTGCTAGATTATTTGATTCGCTGCCACAAAAAGAACTTTGAAGGACTAATGTGCCCAAGATGTAGTATCATTTATGAGCGAAAAGCAGAAGAGGTTTATCAACAAACCCAACAGGCTCGAACTGGGGGCAGTTGGAAGAAAGATGATTCGATGGAAATGGTCTACCCAAAATCTGGTGAAAATTTGCTAGGTTTTCTTATCCATTGCCATAAAATGCAATCAGAATACTTAGTGTGCCCTAGGTGCAATGTTGTCTACGATAGAAAGGATTCAGAGGAGTACGAACGAATCTATTATGCCAAAACTATGGGTAATTGGAGGAGTCAACATAGCAGTTTCACTTTCGACAAGAGGGTAATTCCAAGAAGGGCTGACAACCGACATCCTAAAGTAAATTGAAGGGTTACCTTCAAACTCCTAGCAGACATACCTATTGATAAGTGGACTAAGCCAAATAAAAATAGAAGAGCAAGACAAGGAAAATGGAAGAGTTTCGAATGGGGAAGAGGATCATCAATTGTTTACATAAAGGATTTCCAAGTATTGAGACAATAAATATCTAGATCTGATAATTACAAGGGAAAGAAACCTATGACCAAGACCTAATGGTGAAGGCACCAAAGGATAAAGAAGGCTCACAAGGAGTTAGAAGAGAAGAAGATAAGGGAGTCAAGCAGAAATCAGTATCTCCCAAAAAAACATTACAGAAAAGAAACAACTTGTTGAAAGAAAACTTTTTCACCAAAGAATGAGATAGCCGGGGAAAAAGGCCAAAAATTTCCAACCAATGATGACGACGCGATGATAGATGATTTGGAATCAGATGGGCAGTCTTCACTTAATATCAATTGCAACATGGTGTTTATACTTCCACTTGAATATGATCAAGTGATGGAAATGGAGGATTCTGGAGAAATGGATGAAGCCGAAATGGCTAGGCACAAACATGTGTGTTATTATATTTTGAACAATGGCGTTATGGAGGAGCATAACGCTTTCTTCGAGCGTCATGATCAGTCAATGAAGAACCACCTGAAGCCTCTATTTATAAGAGGAAAGGTGGAAGGAGTTGAGATCAACAAGATTTTGGTTAGTGGTGGGGCAACAGTAAATTTGATGCCTCAGTTCATGTTAAAAAGAATTGGTATGTTCAATATAGATATTAAGCCACACAATATGGTGTTGTCTAACTATTAAGGAAAGAAAGGTCACACTTTGGGTGTGGTGCAACTAGATCTCATTGTGGGTTTGATCATCAGACCTACTATGTTCATGGTGATTGAGGCGAAGACAAATTACATCATGCTATTAGGTCGAGAGTGGATCCATGGCATAGGAGTTGTCCCCACTTCGATGCACCAAAAGGTAGCAATCTGGAGGGAAGATGGGATGGTTGAGAATGTTGAAGCAGATCAGAGTTACTACATGGCAGAAATTAACCATGTGGATAAAAAAAACTTTAATAGAAACTTGGCCAACATAGGGCCATGTAACCCACCTAGCGAAACCTATTCACTACACAGAAAATGACCTATATTTCTTGACTATACATCCAACTTTTGGGTTCTAATGGGACAGAGAAATAATGGGGGAAGAAAACAAAGTGGAAGGCGTTCTAGGATTACGACCATTTGGCTGGACTGACGAAGATATTGACCATGTATGAGTCTGATTTTTTCATAAATATTTTGGCTTATGTAGCCGAAAACAAATTAAAAGTGGCTTTAGAAGCCGAAGTAAAATACATGGTTGTCGAAGCCAAAGATGAAGTTATTTATGCGAAGGGACATGGGGTGCACTTTAAGCCAGAAAACCTAGACGAAGAAGCACCCTTCGAAGGGAAAGACCAAAAGCTAGATGCAATCTATAATGAAGAGCCTATGGGATTCGAGAAAGATCCTGCAATACCAAATTCTAAGATGAGGGCGCAAGATCCACTCAAATAAATTGATCTAGGTGACGAGTCCATCAAAAGACCCACGCACGTTAGTGCTAAGCTAAGCCCAGGAGTAAAAGCAAAAGTAATCCCATTTCTGAAAGAATACAAGGATTGTTTCGTTTAGGACTCGGTGAAATGCATAGTTTAAGCAGAGACCTGGTCGAACTTTAGCTACCAATCAAAGATGGCAAGAAGACCATCAAGCAGGCTCCTAGAAGGTTCACGCTAGAACTGCTCTCGAATATTAAGGAAGATATTGAAAGATTCCTTTGTTGCAAGTTCATCTGGGCACAAGGTATGTCGAATGGATTGCAATCAAAGTGCATGTTATTAAGAAAAATGGGTCTTTGACGGTTTGTATAGACTTTCGAAATTTAAATGCAACAACCCCCAAAGACGAATATTCAATTCCTATGGCAGAAATGCTCATTGATTCAGCGGGTTTCAAGTATCTTAATATGTTTGACGGATATTCTGGATATAATCAAGTTTTCATTATTGAAGAAGATATACCCAAAAAAGATTTTTGATGCCCTGGGGCACTAGGCGCCTATGAATAGGTGGTAATGCCTCTTGGTTTAAAAAATGTTGGGGAATCTTATCAAAGAGCAATGAGTTCAATATTCCATGATTTCATCGAAACATTTATGCAGGTTTATATTTATGACATAGTGATAAATTCTGTTTCAGAAGTGAGTCACATGAATCACCTTTGCCAATCATTCGAAAGAATGGGGAAACAAGGCTTGAAGGTGAATCCCCTCAAATGTGCCTTTTTTGTGCAGGCTGGAGATTTTTAGGGCTTTGGGTCCACAAGAAGGGTATAAAGATTAACCTAAATAAAACGAAAGCCATTATGGAGACTAAAGCACTATCAACAAAGAAAGAGTTGAAATCATTGCTTGGAAAGATAAAATTCTTGAGAAGATTCATTTTGAACTTGAGTGGGTGTACTCAGGATTTATCTCCCCTTCTGCACTTGAAATAAGGAGGATTCGAATAGAAGTTGTATTAACCCAAATTTTCCCTACCTTTATTTTCAAGATTAAAAGTAGAAGACCTTTTAATTAAGGATGGTACAACAATATCTGATGGCCCATTCTTAAATTTAAGTCAACTAGGGGGTGTATTTTAATTCAGGAGAGTAGGGCTTTCTAAATAGGCAAGACCCATGTGTCTGTAAACTCATTCGCAAAGCATGTTGGACATTGGCCCATGCAATTCGAAAATAAAAAACTATTTCGATAATAATAATTAAGTTCTTATTTAAACTCATTTAGGTATTGTTGTTAGGAGGAGAGAATTCAATTTACAAATATATTAAAATTCATATTGGCCCATTTCTTTTAAATAACAAACAACAAAAGGGATATAGTTATAAGGTTATAAGCCCATCGAGTTTTCTTTAGCCAAAACCCATTTAATGTTTTTATTGTTTACTGTTATGGTTAAACATTATTACTATTGTTAAAAGAAACCTTTCACAAATTATAAGTGAATTTATTATAATTATTTTTGTTTTATTAAATATTTTTTATATATAAAATCACTTGCCAAAAGTTGTTTTTAATGTAAGAAGATTTTTTTAAAGGGCCTAAGGCCCAATTCGTACAAAAATATTTGTTGCAATAATAATAAAACAACAAGTATTGATGTTTAGGGTGCTATGTTGGGCTAATTATTTCATGGCCCAAACCTAATTGATGATACGATTAGGCAAAGGAGAATTAACGCAAGCCCAATGTACTAACAAGTATTGTTTCAATCAATGAGAAATATGCATACGTTTTCTTATCATTAATAATGACTGTATCAATTATAGCAGAAAATGGGCATGTTTCATGGGCAAACAAACATTGTAGAAATCAAATTAAACTAAACCAAATCTACAAAATCAATGAAATTACAGAAAAAAACACAGCATCAAATCTATTCCCAGAATCCTTGTTACAAATCAAATTCGAAAATCACAGTACAACAATATTCAATACAAAATCAATTACAACATATTCTCAATCCCTAATTCTTTCTAAAATTCATAAATCTATGCTAATCTATAAAAGAAAATTCAAAAAACCCTAACATGAAATCTATAAATAACTAAACTAAATATAAAAAAAAGAGGGGATTGATATACAAAAAGAAGAAGAAAAAGGGACGAATATAAAGAAAGAGGGGATATACAGAAAACAAAGGAGGCTTAAACATTGATCACAAGGAAGAACTTGGAGGACGAACATAAAAACGAAGAAGAAAAGTTGAAGAAGAATAACGACCTCTCAATTGTCGAAGAAGAAGAGAGGAGCGATTGGGGTTTCGATATCTGAAACCCTAATCGCTAGTCGCTTCCGCATCCGCCACCATCTTCAATCTCATCGTCGTCTCAACTTTCGCTGCTACCAGAACCTGCAAGTTGAAGGGGATTAGCTCAAACCAGACAAAAAATCAAGAACGAAAATAGATATTGCAAAGGGGTAACCACTTATCTCTCTTTTTACTCTCTTTTCTGATTGCTGGTTCAGGGGTTTGGTGGATTACGACTGGGTTTTGGTAGACTTTTATAGCGCCGCCATGGGGTTGGTAGGACTAGGGTTTTGTTGAGGAGAAAAGGAAAGGGTTGAAAATGAGAGAGAAGGGAGTTTTGCTATAACAAGGAAAATTGAAATGTATAAAATAATTATTAAACAAGTTTTATATTTCGTTAGATCATGTACCCGCGTGTTCATCATAATTATCATACTCCTTCACCATTGTCCTTTACATACGAATCAGACGGCGATCAGGCCAAGTCCACCATAAGCTCCCTGCACCCGCATGCACTCAATCAACTTGGCCCTTCCAATTCACATAATTGGCCTAAGCCAAGTTGATCTTCACACCCCCCTTTCTGCTATTTTGCTAAGACCCGAAAACGAGTTTCACCCCCCTCTTTAGAACTATAGTTGGGGCAGCCCAGGGTCCTTCTTAGCACCCTCATCTTTTTACTTACTATCCCAAACTACACCCCCCCCTGAAATTAAGTAAATATTTTCTCTTTTTTTTTATAATTCTAATTATTTTCTATTTCTATTTATGATTATTATATTTATATTTTATGTTATTCTTTTCTTTTTTATATATAATTATTATTATTATTAATATTAATTCTTATTTACTATAATATTTTTATTTATATTATCATAAGTAAATTATTTTTATTTGAAAATTCATATATTGTTTTCTTATATATTGCATTAAATATTCTTTTATCATGCATTAATTAAGATTTTTACAATTAATAAGATTAAAAAATATTAAGAAATATCAAACTATTTTTGCGAACAAACTAATCTAAACAACAATTTTTTGCAAAAGGGTTTGAAACGGATTTTGACTAATCGCACATTTAGCCAAAATCTCCGCAATCACTACTCCCAGTCAAACGCGAGGCGATTCAAAATACATTTGCAACCCCATACGAACTACGAATTGGGACTCTGATTCCTCATAAGAGAATACGTAGGCATACAATCAAAAATCGTGGCGAGTTCCCCTATTAAAATTTAAAACCCTATTATACCGGAAACCTAAACCTAAAACCTAGTATCCTTATGAACAAGGTAGATGAGAGGTACCTAACACGTTCCTTTCGTCTAATGAAGTCCGAATCTTAGAATCTCTATCTGCGAATTAGGGTTTCCTATTAAATGCCATTCCCTAGGATAAAAACTGATAGTGGTGACTCTGTATTTAAAACCTATTGCAACAGTTGGCGACTCTGCTGGGGACACTCAACCTTAGGTTTTAGGTTTTATTTTGGGTTTTAATTTTCTTTATTTATTTATTTATTTATTGCATTTATTTATTTATTGTCAATTTTTCTTATCATTATATATTTACTGCGTGGCGGGAATTATAATCTCAAAAATATTCTCAAATAACCCTTAGCAAGAAGGTTCTTCTATTAGCTTAGGGGATACATCATCTCTACGAGTTTATGTGATGACTTCGCCTAGACTCGGTGGACTTATGAAAAGGGAATACTTATTGAGAGATATCCTCTTGACGAGTATGACTTTGGAAGGACACCCATGACTCTTTGTAACGACCTTAACCAAAAATCTCATGACGAGACCTTTCACAACTTTGAGACAAAAATCTCGGTCCGTAAAGAGGCTCCACCTAAGGGAAGCCCTTGTGTCTTTTCCCTCTGGTGTTATTCATGATACCCTTAAAGAAGCCACCTTTTGGAAGGGTAGTCTAACCGTAGGTCAAAATTAAGGAGCCTACCTTCTAAGGTTACCCATCATAAAATCCCGCCGCTAAACCCTACATCCATGCATTCATACATTTTATACATTCGTCATACATTTCATATATTCATCACCCGTTTCTTTTTATTTGTCTTATTCATAGGGTACAAAAATAATAATAAAATCAAGATCTCAGTGACTGTCTTTAAAAAGGGATACCAAAGGAAACAACTTTTTCACATCAATGCGTCGAAACATGTCTGAAATCAAAGCCACAAAAGGGTAATAATGTACTGAAGATTTTCTCAAGCTTTAGGATAAATCAGAAATATATCGAATATTTGGATCAATTTACATGAATTTTATTCGTCTTTTAATTAATTAAATTACTCTGTATTCGTATTATGCTGGTATTTTCTATGTTTTTAGGAATTTGATGTTTGCAAGGCATGTGCGAAGAAAGCCAAGAAAAGTCGAGCTAATCGTACCGGCACAAAGAAAGAGAAATTATGAAATTGAGGGATGTGTGGGAAATTTGGCTGCATTACAAGTAAAAAGCCTCGGAATTCTAAAGAAGAAACAAGCACTGGCTCAATCCACCCAAGGCCCAAGGGGTATAACGATCGTTACACATTCCTTAGCCCAAGTGTAACGACCGTTACACCCTACCACGCTATCCCTTCCTTAAAAGCAGGGGGTGTAACAACAGTTACACCTTGCCATGCCAGCCCTCCCTCAAAAGAAGGAGTGTAACGACCGTTATACGGAGAAAAATCTGGAGGAGAAAATATCTCCACTCCCTGCGCATCTCCAAGCCTATAAATAGGACCTCAAATTCGCATTTTTAAACATGCTTTCTTTTCTCTGTTTTTACTGTTACTCTGCCGAATATTTTTCGCATCATTTTATTTGCGTGTTATTTTCTTTACCGATCTTTGGGAGACATCCGATATCAGACAAATATTCTGCCATAATATTTTCATGTTTAACTTAAGTACTTTATTTATTTATGCCAGGATTGTCTGAAATGTTTTGGTTATTTAAATTGTTAGATGGTAATTATTTATGTTGCCTTATTATTGAGTCGTTTAATATGCTAGGCTAAATTTATTTATCGGTATGTAAGGTCATATAGCCAACGGGGTTTAGCAATGCCAATTGATTAGTTCCTTTTATAAAAGAATAATTTTATGGTTTCAATTACTAGTTTTAAATATTAACTGTTTTGTTACGAGAGTAAAATACAGATAGAAGTTAGGATCAATAAAACAAGAGTTTGAGATAATAATTGGAAAGTGGTAATTATGCATCAACTTAAAATACAACGAGAGCGCTTTTAGGTTGATTAGGTTTTGTTTGTTTCCAAAACCTATTTTTAAACTATAATTGAAACTACGAGAGTATTCGCTTAGGTTTGATCATAGGATCTGAATCAATAAACACGAGAGTGTGAGAAGAGGGTTTTAAAACAAATACTTCCTACTAAAAACTGTTTTTTTAATCCGAGTTAGGTCAATGAGTTTCTAAACCCCCAAAGTCCGACCATTATATACCGATATTCTTCCTTGAATATAAACTAGATTATAATCAGTTAGGTTCCCTAAACCCCTTATTAATTACATTATTAGCCTTAGATTTACGTAGTCACCTAAGATAACGGTAGTTTGACATTTAGTCCCTTGGGATTCGATAGTCTTTAAAGCTACATGCGATAGGACTGTATACTTGCGGTCTAGATTCTTTAAGACTCACAAAGTCGCGATCAAGTTTTTGGCGCCGTTGCCGGGGACTAACAAGTCGATATCGTAACTCTTTTAGTTATGTTGTAGAGACTAAGGCACCATTCTAAATTGTATTCCAAGCACTCGCTCTAAAGGTGAAGGCTTAGTGCTACCAATTTCTGAACCTGAGCGCTCTGTTAATAGAAGACGCAGAGTACGAGTATCTCGTACAGATCAATCCCTCTCTCAATCTTCTATTTCTACCGAACAAGTTGAAGGACCTGACATGGGTGATCAGCCACGTCCGCTCAAATCTTATGCTATTCCTTCGCAGGAAGAACCACATAACAGCATTGTTGCTCCTTCGATCGAGGCTAATAACTTCGAACTCAAACCTTCCTTGTTGTCTGCTGTACAGCAAAACCAGTTTTCTGGAGGGTCAATGGATGACCTTAATCTACATTTATCGATGTTTCTGCAATACGCAAATATAGTTAAGAACAATGGAGTCAGTCAAGAGGCGATATGACTTCGTATTTTCCATTTTTCCCTAAGAGACATTGCCCGAGCCTGGCTCCAGTCTCTACCAGCTAACTCGGTCACCTCTTGGGATGAGTTGAAGAAAGTCTTTCTTGCAAGATATTTCCCACAGGGTAAGACAACTATGCTAAGATCCCAAATAAGCGATTTCGACAAAAGGACAACGAGTCTCTTTTTGACGCTTGGGAAAGATACAAAGCCATGCTGAGGCTCTGTCCACATCATGGCCTAGGAGAATGGTTAATCATCCATACCTTCTACAAGTCTCCTTTATAATACAAGATTAAAGATAGACGCCGCCGCAGGTGGCGCACTTATGGATAAATCCTATGTTGATGCTTATGCTATCATAGAAAGTATGGATCAAACCCACTATCAGCGGGGGAGTGAAAGAGGTTAAGAAGAAAAAGCTCCCGTAGAGAAAGCACCGACAAAAGGCGGTATGTACGAGATCAACAATCTTGATAGCGTACATGCTAAGGTAGACGCTCTCGTCCAAAAGATAGATAACTTAACCGCAGTACCTCCAGCCATCGTGGCTGCTATAACTCCGAATTGCGAGATATGTGGAGTATCTGCACATGCTACTGATGAATGTCAAATATTAGCAGGAACCCCCCCCCCCCCCCCCTCGACAAAGTACATTATGCTCAAGGAAATTCTTACTCAAACACTTACAACCCATGATGGAAAAATCATCCAAATTTCTCATATAAGAACACAATGTGTTGTATGCGCCTGGCCAAGCACCTATTGTACCACCAGGATATCAAAAAGCACATGTAGTTGCTCCTAACATACCTAGGAAGTCTAACCTCGAAATTATGATGAAAAATTTTATAGCTACCCAAGCTCAAACTAAAAAGGAATTTCTAAACCAAAATATTCACACTAGTGAGCAAATCAAATAGTTGGTGAACAAAGTAGATGCTTTAGCCACCCATAACAACATGCTTAAAACCCAGATTTCGCAAGTGGCCCAACAACAAGCACCTATTGTTGCACCTACTGGTACATTTCCAGGTCAACATCAACCGAATCCATAAGGACATGCTCATGCTATTATATTGCAAAGTGGAATTGAATACGATGGACCAATTGACCCTAAAGCTGAAAACCCAACCATGTCCCTTAGTTCTAGAAAAACAACCGAGGAGGAAAGCGAACAAAAAGAGAAGGAGAAGGTAGGTGATGGAGAGACAGAAGAAAAGGAAAAACCTTATTTTCCTCCACCGTCTTACAAACTAACAATCTCGTATCCTCAAAGACTTACTCAATCTAGGAGAGCAGGGAAATTTAAGAAATTTGTTGAACTTTTGAAACAATTAAACATCACGATACCATTCACAGAAGCTATCACTCAAATGCCCTTGTACGCTAAGTTTCTCAAAGAAATCTTGTCAAACAAGAAAAAGATAGAGGATAACGAGAGAATTACACTCACTACTGAGTGTAGTGCAATCATTCAGAACAAAATGCCTCAGAAGCTGAAGGATCCCGAAAGTTTCTCTATACCCTATAATATAGGTAAGTATGTCACAGACAAAGCTATATGCAACTTGGGCGCTAGTATCGGCGTTATGCCCCTGTCCATATCCAAAAAGCTTGACATGGGAGAATTAGGACCAACCAAGACATCAGTACAACTAGCAGATCGCTCTGTCAAATACCCCGTGGGAATTCTAGAAAATGTTTCGATATGCATGAGTCAATTCTACATCTCTACAGATTTCATCATTATGGACATTAAAGAAGACAGTGTAACCCCTATAATATTGGGAAGACCATTTTTAGCTACTGCTTGAGCTATTATAGATGTTAAGAGAGGAAAGCTAGATTTTGAAGTTGGAGAAGAGAAAGTTGAGTTTATCTTGACACAGTTCCTATAGGCCCCAGCTATAGATGATACATGCTATCTGTTAGATGTAATAGACAAATGTGTCAAAGAGATGGAGTCAGGAGAAGAAACTCATTTCGAAACTATGAAGATTCTGATGCCCCTAATTTTTGAAGATGATAATTGGTGTCCCGAATATCGAAATAACGGTTTAAGCGAATGCCTAGCACTGACACCAAATCATATGCCTTGTCCGAAGAAACCCAACTTGGAACTTAAAGTTTTACCAAAAATGGTAAGATACGAATTCCTAGATTCTAAACTTAAAAGACATGTGATAGTCAACGCAGACTTATGATAAACTGAGACGAAAAAACTATTGCATGTCTTAAGAAAATATCCCTCTACTTTAGGATATAACATTGTTGATCTTAAAGGAATAAGTCCTTCCATCTGCATGCATCGCATTATGCTGGAAGATGACTGTAAATCTTCTAGAGAGCATCAGAGAAGAATCAATTCGATCTTGAGCACTATAGTCAAGGATGAACTAACTAAACTTCTAATGCAGGAATCATTTATCCAGTCTCAGATAGCCCATGGGTTAGTACAGTCCACTGTGTACCCAAGAAAGGAGGAATCACAGTCACGACAAACAAGGAATTGTACTTGGACACGTAGTTTCTGAAAAGGGGATCGAAGTAGACAAAGCTAAGATTGAAGTAATAGAAATTATCCAACCCCTAAAAACCGTAAGAGAAATACGAAGTTTATTAGGCCATGTCGGTTTCTACCGATGCTTTATAAAATATTTCTCAAAAATTTCTAAACCTCTGACTAACCTCTTAATGATAGAAGCTGAGTTCATCTTTGATGATGACTGCCTAAAGGCGTTTGAACAATTAAAAGCAGCTCTCATATCTCCACCTATCATACAACCACCTGATTGGATTATACCATTCGAGATAATGTGCGACGCAAGCGATTATGAAGTAGGTGCAGTCCTAGGACAAAGAAGAGACAAAAAAACTCCATGCAATATACTATGCAAGTAGGACTTTGGATTCTGCACAAATAAACTACGCCACTACCGAAAAGGAACTCTTGGCAGTCGCTTTTGCATTAGATAAATTTTGTTCCTATCTAGTAGGCGCAAAGATTATTATCTACACTGATCACGCAGATATGAGATGCATATTAGCTAAACAGGATGTCAAGCCAAGATTATTAAGATGGATCTTACTCTTACAAGAGTTTGATTTGGAAATCAAAGAGAAACCAGGATCTGAAAATCTTGTTTTCGACCATCTATCTAGGATGGAAAATCTTAAACCTGAAGAGATACCCATCAATGACGATTTTCCATATGACCACCTAGTAGCCCAGATGAGGTCTGAAAACTTAGCTGAAGAAGGCCTTGAATTTTGCAACAATGACAAGACAATTGAAGTATTGGAAGTAGTATCTACTCAAATTTCATTGCCCTGGTATGCTGACTATGTCAACTACTTAGCAACAAAAGTCCTTCCATATGATTTAACTTATCTGCAGAAGAAGAAATTCTTTCACGATCTCAAACACTATTATTGGGACAAGCCCTTACTATTCAAGCGAGGCCCCAATGGTATTTTCCGTAGATGCGTTCCTGAGAGTGAAATAGAGAGCGTAATATCTCATTGTCATGAAGCCCTTTATGGTGGACACGCAATTATTGGCCTAGACTATGGAAATATGTCCATGCTGCAATTACAAAATGCGACCGGTGTCAATGCACTGGTAACATATCTAGGCGCGATGAGATGCCTCAAAAGGGTATCCTAGAAGTAGAGATATTTGACGTATAGGTGTTGTACCCCAAAATTTTCCCTCCCATAATCTTCAAAGTTTTGACAAGAATCATCCTAAAATGGTTCAAAGTCTACTTAAGGGCTACACAGTCAACCTTCCTCCTAAAACAGTCAAACTAGGGTTTTGGTTCTTGCAAGGAAGTTGAAGTTTTCAAGGGCTCAGTCAAGTCTCCTATGCTCATACACATTGCCAAGCACCTACATGTCAAGTTTCAAGGCTCACAAGGTCAAGTTGCACAGTCAAAAACCCTAATTGCTCAACAGTCAACTGTAGGGGCAAAATGGTCATTTGGCAGTCAAAAGTCAAATTTTTTGGTCAACATCTTATTTTGAAGCCACAAACATCATTTGATCAATGCTTGATCATGATTCTCAAAAGTATGGCTCAAAAAGTCTCAAGATGCAAAAGTTTCTATTTTTGGACAGCTGAAAAGTCAACTGTAACTTGACCAAGGCATAACTTTTTCATGGTTCATCAGAAAAATCCCATCCAATGCTCATCTTGAAGGGGAAGACATTTCCTAAAACTCATCTTCACACTCCAAGTCCAAGAAATGCTCTCACAAAAAGTTATCAATTTCAACATTATAGGTCATTTTCAAAAGTCAACAAAAAGGGACTTTAAGTCAAAGACCATAACTTGAGATTGGTAAATCAAAATGACATGGGACCAAAACATTGGTTAGAGGACTTCAAGACCTTTCTAAAATGTCCAAGAACATGATCAAAGCTTAACAATTGAGCAAGATATGCATTGGAGAAGTTGGGAAATTTTTGTGAAATGGCCAAAATCATTTATCCTTGAAATTTCATTTTTGACAAAAGGGGCCCACTTTTTCCACTTGAATTAGCTTGGCCATGCTTCCCACGTGTCCCACCTTTTATTTCAAATTTTTAAATTAATTATTTCATTTTTAATTGATTTTATTGGATTTAATTATTTTTAAATCTTTTAAAATCAAAGGAAAATCAAAAAGGTTACTTAAGGAGGATATCTGACTTTGATGAACCTTGAATCACCATTATGCATGTTCCAAATTTGTGCAAGAGGCCAAATGAAGCAATAATTCATGATTTGGTTCAAAAATGGAAGGTTGTTAATGGAGGTTTATGGAGAATCTTGAACATGAAGGCAAGGCATTATGAGGCTATAACTCTGATCAAAACATGTTACATAAGACCTATGCAAGTGATCAGACACAACAACTAGACCTAAGCTGCGCTGCAATCTGATAACAAACTTGGCATTTTCACATAAATTTTTCAAAACTGAAAACTGCCTTAGAGCATTTGTTGAGCCCCCATTCTGATCCAAACACCTTCCTGAGGTCCCAAGGAAACTCTAGCAATCAAAACCACCCTCAAACGTGCAAAGAACCAGTCCCACGAAGCTACACGGTTTGTTCTTTTTTTCAGAAATGCATAGCACGATTCATCCATTCTCATTGATTTTTCTTGCTTGATTTGTACTAATAAGGGTTCTCTGAAGCTTTTGGTGCCTTCCAATTGAGTTATAGGCATCTAAATCCGAATCTACCATGAACAAAAACTAGGGTTCCTGAAACTTAAAATTGGGGCTTTAGATATATGGTAAAATTGGACTCTAAAACCAGTATGAACAAGATCGTGGCAACATGAGGATTCCAAATCACTTGTCGCGCTCAATTTATGCTTGAACACGGCCTATTCGCTATTTTCAAAAAGCTTGTGTTTTGGGGGGGTTCAAAACCCCCGCTATCCCTTTTTTACAGGTCCATTCGGAGAAGACGATTGCGTGGCATGGCGTGAGTGGATGGTTTGAAATCCAGCGCCTTTTTTTATTTCATAACACTTATTCTTGTTTTACATTATAATGTTTATTTTCTATTTCATGAACAAAGCGCGTTGATAGCTCACTTGGTAGAGGATCTCATTGATAAACACTGGGACCTGGGTTCGAACCACAGGTCCCCTCAATTTGCTTCTATTATTTTGTCTAACTTGTTCCCATGCAGTATACCATCCAGTAGTACACCATACATCCAACGCCTCTGCCTGCCACGCGCCTGGAAAGGTCAATCCAAAGGCCATCATGTGAGTTCCATCCTGTGCACTGGTCAACGCTCCACATGTGATCCAAAAAGTCAGCGAAAGACTCCCTCCTGTTGGGCCAGAGTTCATCAATCCACCTCCTCATTTGGGGTCAACACCCTCCACAGTTTGCATTTAATTTCCTTTTCTTTCTATTTTTTTATTTTTTGTTTTATTTCTAATTAATTAATCAAAACAATTTTCATAAAACAAAAAAATCAGAAAAAATCATAAAATATAAAAATATGTTTTATTTTAATTTAATTCATCAACATTTTTTTGTAAATAAATTCAATCATTAATTTATTTTTAATTTTAGGTTGTTAACTTTAATGTTTTTCTTCTCAATAACTAAAAAATATAAAAAATAGGACTTTAGCACATTTTTATCCTTTAAATAAATATTTATATTTTCCTATTATAATTATTATTAACCATTAATTAATTTTGTAAATACTTGTAATTAACCAATTAGGTTTAAATTAGGTTTAACTTAGATAATTTTTTCTTTAATAAATTAAAAAACAATTAGAACTAGAATTATTTAACTTTTAATTCCATTTTAATTTTCTTTAATTTCCATAAATCCAAAAACATCAAAAAATAAATCTTTTCCTTTATTTAGTTTAATGACTTCATTTTCAATTCAATTCCTTTAAAGGGTCCAACGCCCTTGCATTCGACTATATTTTTTTCGCGCGTTTATTTTATTTCTTTTTTATGAATGTAATGTATTTGCCCCAAAGCCCTGTAATAGTTAATTAGGCATTTATTTTCTGCACTTTATTTTAAATCGGGTCTGGATTAATTTGGCGATGTAGACCCGCGACTTTGTAATAGCGTAGGACCTTTATCTTTTCCGCACTTTAAATTCCCGCACCTTTTAATTGTTAACAATCACATGAAAGAATGAATGCCCAAAAAAATAAAATCAAAATGTAGATCACCAATGCATGACAAGACAAATAATAAACTGAAAATGACACACAATGCACACACCACTCCTAGGGTACGCCTCACTGTTGCCTTACCCCTTGAAAGGTGGTCATCGAGTATAGGACGTCTTAGTAAGTCCTTATGTCCATGAACATGGAATAAGGGTAGCTTCTAAGGTGTCCTACTGTTGCTCTGGTGATCACACTGTTGCCTTGCCCCTCGAAACGTGGTCGTCGAGTACAGGACGTCTTAGTGAGTCCTTATGTTCCATTGATCTAGTTGCCTCGAAACGGTTGCCTCGAAACAAGTTGCCTCGGAATAAAAAGATCAATGGCATAAGGGTAGCTTCTAAGGTATCTTACTATTGCCTGGTGACCACACTGTCCCTAACCCTCGAATTGACCCGAACACCTCCAACAGTGGTGCTACCTACCTCTCGATGGTGGGATAGCACTATCTAAAGGACACTTACACAGCTTAATTCCTTAGGGTAGGTAGATTACTCATAGATACTTGCTCTTTTCAAAAACAAACAAAAATACTTTTCACACCCTACACTTGCAAAAAGCTTTCAAAAACAATTTTTTCAACACTCTTGAGGACTGATACAAGAGTCGAACTGAAATTTTAAACGGAACTTTTTTCAAACTCACTCCCACACTTGAAAAGCAAACAAACCCTTTTGAAAACACAAATGAGCAAGTAGCTAAGAGCCCATGGATAACCATGGATAGAAAGGGTGCTAACACCTTCCCTTTCTATAAATCTACCTCCCGAACCGAGAACTAATCTCAATAAGGAATTTTTCTGTGCTTTTGTCCTTTCCATGTTGGAGAAAATAAAAGACGGTGGCGACTCTTGATTCCGCGACATTTCGCGAACTAGCTTTAAAACAGTCAGTTCCAGATCCACCGATCACAGAACTGGCGACTCTGCTGGGGAATATCTTTAAAGTGAGGTGTACCTTAGGACTAAGATCACTGTGTTTTCAATTGCTTTGACTTGTTTGCTTTAAATTGTGGGACTGTCTTGGGAGTTCTATAGATCCTAACCCGGATCTGGGGATACCTTCTTAGAAAGTAGCAACAAGGCTGTGAGGGAACTGTGCGGGATATACCGACATGGTTGAAGCAGTCTGCTACGTTGATGTGGCACTTTGATGTGTATCGGTAACCCTTGAGATCAATCAAGGAGAGTACGGGGCCTCCGCGTGGTGTCGTGAAGCATCAACAGACCTTAGGAACCTTAATTGAACCATCTTGGCCTCTTTAGGGTAGTGAGATAACTACTTTGGTGTAGTCCGAAGTCGGTTGATACTCGATACTACACTCAGTTGAGGGTTGTTTTCTTGGGATATTTTGATCGCCAGTCAGTGGCTAAATCGAAACGATGAACAATGAAAGCAATCCAATGATATTGAGATCCTTAGAACCCGGTTACTTTGATAGGACAGGTTTGAGCCCACCAACTTCAAGAGGGTAATACCCAGACCCCATGCTGGCCTAAGCTCTAAGGGCTTCTCTTGTGTAACTTGTGTGCCTTCCAACTTGACTACTTGTTATCTGACATTTGAGTTTTCTTGCAGGTTTTGTTTATAGTCCTTAATTGGGACTCATAACAGGGTTACTGAGTTTCTTGCAGGTTTTGTTTATAGTCCTTAATTGGGACTCATAACAGGGTTACTGAGTTTTCTTGCAGGTTTTGTTTATAGTCCTTAATTGGGACTCATAACAGGGTTACTGAGTTTCTTGCAGGTTTTATTTAGAGTCCTTAATTAGGGACTCATAACAGGGTTTACCCACATTACCCCATGCATCATGACATCATACCATTGCATGCATCCTACATAAAGACTAACCCATTTCAAGGATCCCAAGGGCTTGTGATGCAGGTCATGATGAACCAACTGTCCAGCAAGGGGAAAAGGGGATTTATTTTCCTCTAGACAAGGTTGCCAGGGGCTATGACCCACTCGATATGGTGACCCTTGACCCTTGAAGAAGGACTCTCGACAACATGAAGTTCCTTCAATCAAGTTACCAGTTTCCAACTCTAACAATTTTCTTGTTTACCCCGCGAGGTCCTTGAAAACATTACATGCATATCATACATATCATTGCATTACAGGTACCCTTGTTGCAGGTCACTTACCTTCTCCGCTGTTTATTTCAGCAATGACTTCCCAACAAGATAACCAGGGTCTTCATGCTCAAGAGACTCAGTTCAGAGAGATCTTTCTAAGCCTATCCAAGGGGCAGGAAGAGTTAAGGACGCTCCTCATGGGGAATCTGGCACAGAAAAGTCCCGAAGATGATAAGGACGAATAACTGAAACGTCTACAAGCTGAAGTAGATACATTGAAAACCCAGATGCTGGGGCAAAGGGCTCTCATCCAAGGTCTAGCTCGGGAGCAAGAAGAGTTGAGGACCATGATCAGTCAGCTCCACCAAGAGAGACACTATATGAAGCAACCTGCCCAAGTCAGGGACCAGGTCTTTGATCAGCTTCCGAGAGGACAAGAACCTGGCATGGTGAAGAATAGAACTCTCCAAATTGCTACTACCTCACAGGTCCAACTACAACCTCGCCCAGAGCAACAGGTTGATCTGAATAGGCCAAGCAGGTCCAAGAGGCAGTTCACCCAGCTCAACATGCCTTTGTTTCAAGCCCTGCAACACCTGCTGAGGTTGAATCTGATTACATTAAGGGCTCCTCTCCGGAACCCCAACATCTCTGCTCCTAACTATCATCCCAACAAAAGGTGTGCATACCACTCTGATAGTCCTGGACACGACACTGTCGACTGCTGGGCTCTGAAGAACAAGGTCCAGGATCTGATTAATGAAGGAGTAGTGGATTTCACCCAAGTGGGTCAAGCTGAGGTCTTCTGCCATCCCTACAAGATGCACCAGTTGAAGTAACAAGTCCTGAGACTAGAAGATTTTTGTCTATTAGAATTTTCAAGTTGTAATTTTCTTTCGACTGTTCAAACATTTATTCATGTTAAACGTTGTTATTTCATTAATGCATCGCATATGTCTGTTTTGAATCAATATATTCGCATTCGCTATATTCAAACTGCTTTCATTTTTTGATGTCAACTCTCAATTAATAATTCTAAGCCTCTTGAGGGAGGATGACGAAAACGATACCACGATCCTTACAGTATGCTTTTGAACAGACCCCGCTGATGAGGTACAGGCATTGTTTCAATTCCTAAACACTGGAGTTATAAGGAAGATAATCCCTCGTCAACCCCTTTGAGCCAAGGAAGTCGGAGTTTTTCTTTTCGAAAATTAAAACCCTTAATCATAACCTGGGACAGGGTAGTCTTCTCAGCTGATCAAGGTGCACAACAAATGGCACCAAAAAGAGTCCTTACAAAGAAAGACAGTGATGGTTCCAAACAATCATAAAGACAGGCAGTCATTACTTCTCAAAATAAAAACCCATTAAGTCAAAACCTCTGAAGGAGACTTACAAAGCTGGGGCATCCCGCTGACTGTAATCACAAAAGAACAGTTCAGGAAAAAAAAATAGGGATAATCAAATCAAAAAAAAAAGAAAGAGGTCCTACAAACCCTCAACCAAAAAAGGAATGACTGCCTATTCCCAATAAACTGTCAATATCCGAACCATCACTAGGACATCAGAGCAAAAACTCAAACAAGGTCTAACGCACGATCAGCTGAGTTTAGGTTGGAAGAACATCACGAAAAGCGGGTGGGTACAAATACAATTTGAGCCTTTATCCTTTGTTTCTTAAACCGTGAACCCGGCCACGTTACAACCCTCAAAAGTCCTAGCTGAAGCATGGGTTAGTTCGAAAGCATACTGTTACGAAAGGTATCCTGACTCCTTAAGGCTTGCGGTAAAATAACGAGTTGACATCACTATTTACAAAACTTGCTTGTTTTACTAAAAATGCATTTTCAAAAAACATCAAGACAGACATAAGCGTTGCATTTTTAACATAACCTTGTTTGCATATGACTTCTTGTTTGAACAGCAGAGAAATTCGCACGACGAATATCCAGTGAACAAAATCTTCTCAACAAAAGCTCAAATGGAAGAAGCACTTCCAATCAAGGGGCAGACATGATCATAGTCTATTATCCGGGGCAGTCCAATCAAGATTAGGAGAATCTCTCAAAGGCCAAATAGCCTGGGGCAAATCTCCGCCTGAGTCACTTGGGGCATTCCAGCAATGAATCTTGCCTGATCAAACATCTTCTGGTGGCATGGCAAAACACTTCTAACAGGGGCAACTCCCTACATTATGAGAGCATGGACATAGTCGGAAAAAAAAATACTACGCATAATCAAAGACCCGCTAGGTTGACACACCTAGGCAAAAATAAGGGCTTCCTGGCGAACCAAAAAGTTTCGGGCAAAAATAAGGGATGAAATGAAAAAATCTGTACACCCGACAAGTCGAAAACCTGAAAAGGCGGCTTGGGCAAAAATGGGTATCCCGATGGACTGAAAACCCGAAAGGGCGGTCCAGGCAAAAGTTAGGGATCAAAGCGTACGATTATGTCCCGTCATCTCGTCATTTGCCTACCAGAAGAAGATTTCTCAACCGACAGTTATCAAGACCTCCACATTTACCTTCTTCTCCAGCAGAAACAGGGGCAATATTGAGTTGTCTAAAGCGATCTAATTCCTCTGTCCACTAAGGTACCAAGGTAAATTCGGCCGAAGAACGCAACCAAAATCTCTAAACTCCCCAGAGAGTGAGCCAGCAAGTCAATACACTCTCCCCAAGCAGAGTTATCTTGTAAGCCTTAAGGAAGTTGGGTATCCTCCAGCAGATCTCGACATTCCTCAGCAAGCATCCCCGGCAATCTTGATCTAAGATTGTTCCCTGGCGGCATACCAGACATTCAGCGGAGCCACTTCCCAACATATCTCAAAGATTTCCCCAGGAGAGTCCAGTCTAAAGATTTCCCCAGGAAAGCTGAATCATCTCCCCAACGGTAAGCTTATCCCCAGTAGATTTTGGAAGCTTATCCCCATAGAGCACGAACGCTTCCCCCAGCTTTATTCAAAGGTTATTTCCCTACCAGGATATAACTGGGTTATCCTCAGCCAAAAGCCACGGAAAGATCGTCCTCGGCGAAGTCTTCCTATCCCCAGCGGAGTTCATCACACTTCCAACATAACAACGGTATCCCCAACGAAGTTACTACCAACATCTCAACAAGATTACCTCTCTCCCCGCAGAGTATTGCTCCCCTGCAAGATTGCTAGAATAATTCCTCCCCAACAAATCTCAACATTCCCCAATAATATGCGAGCATTCCTAACAAGCATCCCCGACAGTCTTGACCTAAAGATTGTTCCCCGGCGGCACATCAGACATTCAGTGGAGTTACTTCCAGTACATCTCAAAATTTCCCCAGGAGAGTCCAATCCAGTTTCCCCAGGAAAGTTGGAGTCATCTCCCCAGCATGAAGCTTGTCCCTAGTAGATTTTGGAAGCTTCTTCCCCGCAGAGCACGAACGCGTCTCCCGGCTTTCTTCAAAGGTTATTTCCCTACCAGGATATAACTGGGTCATCCTCAGCCAAAAGCCACGGAAAGATCGTCCCCGGTGAAGTCTTCCTATCCCCAGCGGAGTTCATCACACTTCCAACATAACAACGGTATCCCCAGCGAAGTTACTACCAACATCTCAGCAAAGTACTTCTCTCCCCACAGAGTATTGCTCCCCAGCAAGATCGCTAGAGTAATTTTCTCCCCAAAGAGTAATCCATTCGCCAAGCTTATTCCCCAACGGAGTCATCTTCTCCTACCGGTTTATTCTTGCAACCATCATCCCCAGCGGAAACAAGAAGCTCTTTTCTTCCACATCAGCCCAGGATTCAACTTCCCGGCATCCGTCAAGGATTTATTTTCCTAAGACGAAAACATACATTCACAAACAACACATCTTCATACATTATAGCATGCATATACGCATCATGAACATACAATCTCATTCATTCTGAGAGCATCTCGCACGTCATACATCATGACATCACATACAACTAACGTTTTGTCTTTTCAGGACAAAAGTTAATGCAAAGATAATTGCTATCAACTGTCGTGATCCCAGATCCGATTCCTGTATCTTGCCAGGGTGTATCTGTTGACAACTACAGTACCAGACTCGATTCCTGTATCTTGACAGGGCACGTCTGAAGAGTTCGAAGATCTGATTCCTGTATCTTGCCAGGGAGTATCTGTTGACGACTACAATACCAGGCTCGATTCCTGTATCTTGACAGGGTACGTCTGAAGAGTTCAAAGATCCGATTCCTGTATCTTGCCAGGGAGTATCTGTTGACGACTACAGTACCAGACTCGATTCCTGTATCTTGACAGGGCACGTCTGAAGAGTTCGAAGATCCGATTCTTGTATCTTGCCAGGGAGTATCTGTTGACGACTATAGTACCAGACTCGATTCCTGTATCTTGACAGGGTACGTCTGAAGAGTTTGAAGATCCGATTCCTGTATCTTGCCAGGGAGTATCTGTTGACGACTACAGTACCAGACTCGATTCCTGTATCTTGACAGGGCACGTCTGAAGAGTTCGAAGATCCGATTCCTGTATCTTACCAGGGAGTATCTGTTGACGACTACAGTACCAGACTCGATTCCTGTATCTTGACAGGGCACGTCTGAAGAGTTCGAATATCCGATTCCTGTATCTTGCCAGGGAGTATCTGTTGACGACTACAATACAAGACTCGATTCCTGTATCTTGACAGGGCACGTCTGAAAAGTTCGAAGATCCGATTCTTGTATCTTGCCAGGGAGTATATGTTGACGACTACAGTACCAGACTCGATTCCTGTATCTTGACAGGGCACGTCTGAAGAGTTTAATGATTCGATTCCTGTATCCAGCCAGGGCACGTCTACATAAAGAGTTTGAAAGTCAACTCCTGTAACAGACCAGGTAATTTTCTTTCTTTCTCAGGTACGCAAGTTCTCGCTAAGGAATCTCTTACGTGATCGACACCTCCTGATGGCATCTATAAGTCCATCCTCTTATCCACCACCTCTCCAAATGGCATCTGTAAGCCCATTCCCGCTATCACACTGCTGATACTCTACTATGTGAGTGCAAATTTCTTGGCACTCTAGTGTTCAATCATCTTCCACCCTCGGATCACGAAAGGCACACACGCCAATCTACATCCTCAAGTCTAAGAAGATTGAACAGGGGCAACTGTTGTACCCCAAAATTTGCCCTCCCATAATCTTCAATGTTTTGACAAGAATCATCCTCAAATGGTTCAAAGTCTACTCAAGGGCTACACAGTCAACCTTCCTCCTAAAACAGTCAAACTAGGGTTTTGGTTCTTGCAAGGAAGTTGAAGTTTTAAAGGGCTCAGTCAAGTCTCCTATGCTCATACACATTGTCAAGCACCTACATGTCAAGTTTCAAGGCTCACAAGGTCAAGTTGCACAGTCAAAAACCCTAATTGCTCAACAGTCAACTGTAGGGGCAAAATGGTCATTTGGCAGTCAAAAGTCAAATTTTTTGGTCAACATCTTATTTTGAAGCCACAAACATCATTTGATCAATGCTTGATCATGATTCTCAAAAGTATGGCTCAAAAAGTCTCAAGATGCAAAAGTTTCTATTTTTGGAGAGCTGAAAAGTCAACTATAACTTGACCAAGGCATAACTTTTTCATGGGTCATCAGAAAAATCCCATCCAATGCTCATCTTGAAGGGGATGACATTTCCTACAACTCATATTCACACTCCAAGTCCAAGAAATGCTCTCACAAAAAGTTATCAATTTCAACATTATAGGTCATTTTCAAAAGTCAACAAAAAGGGACTTTAAGTCAAAGACCATAACTTGAGATTGGTAAATCAAAATGACATGGGACCAAAGACATTGGATAGAGGACTTCAAGACCTTTCTAAAATGTCCAAAAACATGATCAAATCTTAAAAATTGAGCAAGATATGCATTGGAGAAGTTGGGAAATTTTTGTGAAATGGCCAAAATCATTTATCCTTGAAATTTCATTTTTGACAAAAGGGGCCCACTTTTTCCACTTGAATTAGCTTGGCCATGCTTCCCACGTGTCCCGCCTTTTATTTCAAATTTTTAAATTAATTTTTTCATTTTTAATTGATTTTATTGGATTTAATTATTTTTAAATTTTTTAAAATCAAAGGAAAATCAAAAAGGTTACTTAAGGAGGATATCTGACTTTGATGAACCTTGAATCACCATTATGCATGTTCCAAATTTGTGCAAGAGGCCAAATGAAGCAATAATTCAAAATTTGGTTCAAAAATGGAAGGTTGTTAATGGAGGTTTATGGAGAATCTTGAACATGAAAGCAAGGCATTATGAGGCTATAACTCTGATCAAAACATGTTACATAAGACCTATGCAAGTGATCAGACACAACAACTAGACCTAAGTTGCGCTGCAATCTGATAACAAACTTGGCATTTTCACATAAATTTTTCAAAACTGAAAACTGCCTTAGAGCATTTGTTGAGCCCCCATTCTGATCCAAACACCTTCCTGAGGTCCCAAGGAAACTCTAGCAATCAAAACCACCCTCAAACGTGCAAAGAACCAGTCCCACGAAGCTACACGGTTTGTTCTTTTTTCCAGAAATGCATAGCACGATTCATCCATTCTCATTGATTTTTCTTGCTTGATTTGTACTAATAAGGGTTCTCTGAAGCTTTTGGTGCCTTCCAATTGAGTTATAGGCATCTAAATCCGAATCTACCATGAACAAAAACTAGGGTTCCTGAAACTTAAAATTGGGGCTTTAGATATATGGTAAAATTGGACTCTAAAACCAGTATGAACAAGATCGTGGCAACATGAGGATTCCAAATCACTTGTCGCGCTCAATTTATGCTTGAACACGGCCTATTCGCTATTTTCAAAAAGCTTGTGTTTTGGGGGGGTTCAAAACCCCCGCTATCCCTTTTTTACAGGTCCATTCGGAGAAGACGATTGCGTGGCATGGCGTGAGTGGCTGGTTTGAAATCCAGCGCCTTTTTTTATTTCATAACACTTATTCTTGTTTTACATTATAATGTTTATTTTCTATTTCATGAACAAAGCGCGTTGATAGCTCACTTGGTAGAGGCTCTCATTGATAAACACTGGGACCTGGGTTCGAACCCCAGGTCCCCTCAATTTGCTTCTATTATTTTGTCTAACTTGTTCCCATGCAGTATACCATCCAGTAGTACACCATACATCCAACGCCTCTGCCTGCCACGCGCCTGGAAAGGTCAATCCAAAGGCCATCAAGTGAGTTCCATCCTGTGCACTGGTCAATGCTCCACATGTGATCCAAAAAGTCAGCGAAAGACTCCCTCCTGTTGGGCCAGAGTTCATCAATCCACCTCCTCATTTGGGGTCAACACCCTCCACAGTTTGCATTTAATTTCCTTTTCTTTCTATTTTTTTATTTTTTGTTTTATTTCTAATTAATTAATCAAAACAATTTTCATAAAACAAAAAAATCAGAAAAAATCATAAAATATAAAAATATGTTTTATTTTAATTTAATTCATCAACATTTTTTTGTAAATAAATTCAATCATTAATTTAGTTTTAATTTTAGGTTGTTAACTTTAATGTTTTTCTTCTCAATAACTAAAAAATATAAAAAATAGGTCTTTAGCACATTTTTATCCTTTAAATAAATATTTATATTTTCCTATTATAATTATTATTAACCATTAATTAATTTTGTAAATACTTGTAATTAACCAATTAGGTTTAAATTAGGTTTAACTTAGATAATTTTTTCTTTAATAAATTAAAAAACAATTAGAAATAGAATTATTTAACTTTTAATTCCATTTTAATTTTCTTTAATTTCCATAAATCCAAAAACATCAAAAAATAAATCTTTTCCTTTATTTAGTTTAATGACTTCAATTTCAATTCAATTCCTTTAAAGGGTCCAACGCCCTCGCATTAGACTATATTTTTTTCGCGCGTTTATTTTATTTCTTTTTTATGAATGTAATGTATTTGCCCCAAAGCCCTGTAATAGTTAATTAGGCATTTATTTTCTGCACTTTATTTTAAATCGGGTCTGGATTAATTTGGCGATGTAGACCCGCGCCTTTGTAATAGCGTAAGACCTTTATCTTTTCCGCACTTTAAATTCCCGCACCTTTTAATTGTTAACAATCACATGAAAGAATGAATGCCCAAAAAAATAAAATCAAAACGTAGATCACCAATGCATGACAAGACAAATAATAAACTGAAAATGACACACAATGCACACACCACTCCTAGGGTACGCCTCACTGTTGCCTTGCCCCTTGAAAGGTGGTCATCGAGTATAGGACGTCTTAGTAAGTCCTTATGTCCATGAACATGGCCTAAGGGTAGCTTCTAAGGTGTCCTACTGTTGCTCTGGTGATCACACTGTTGCCTTGCCCCTCGAAACGTGGTCGTCGAGTACAGGACGTCTTAGTGAGTCCTTATGTTCCATTGATCTAGTTGCCTCGAAACGGTTGCCTCGAAACAAGTTGCCTCGGAATAAAAAGATCAATGGCATAAGGGTAGCTTCTAAGGTATCTTACTATTGCCCGGTGACCACACTGTCCCTAACCCTCGAATTGACCCGAACACCTCCAACGGTGGTGCTACCTACCTCTCAATGGTGGGATAGCACTATCTAAAGGACACTTACACAGCTTAATTCCTTAGGGTAGATAGATGACTCATAGATACTTGCTCTTTTCAAAAACAAACAAAAATACTTTTCACACCCTACACTTGCAAAAAGCTTTCAAAAACAATTTTTTCAACACTCTTGAGGACTGATACAAGAGTCGAACTGAAATTTTAAACGAAACTTTTTTCAAACTCACTCCCACACTTGAAAAGAAAACAAACCCTTTTGAAAACGCAAATGAGCAAGTATCTAAGAGCCCATGGATAACCATGGATAGAAAGGGTGCTAACACCTTCCCTTTCTATAAATCTACCTCACGAACCGAGAACTAATCTCAATAAGGAATTTTTCTGTGCTTTTGTCCTTTCCATGTTGGAGAAAATAAAAGACGGTGGCGACTCTTGCTTCCGCGACATTTCGCGAACTAGCTTTAAAACAGTCAGTTCCATATCCACCGATCACAATAGGGAATTGACTTTATGGGACCTTTCCCATCATCTTCTGGCAACAATTACATATTAGTGGCAGTAGATTATGTATCCAAATAGGTAGAGGCTGTAGCTTCTCCAACAAATGATGCACAAGTAGTGATTAGGTTGTTCAAAAACATAATTTTTCCAAGATTCAGTGTTCCGATATTAGTCATCAGTGATGGGGGCTCTTATTTCATTTCCAATTTTTTTAATAAACTCTTAGCAAAGTATGGAGTCTGACACCGTGTAGCAATACCTTACCACCCACAAACAAGCGGGTAAGTGGAAATATCTAACAGAGAGATTAAGCAAATACTTGAGAAAATTGTTGCTACATCTAGGAAAGATGGGTCGCCTAAATTACATGAAGCATTGTGGGCATACATAATAGCATACAAGACACCCATTAGAACCACACCTTTCAAATTGGTCTATGGTAAATCATGCCATCTACCCGTAGAACTGGAACACAAAGCCTATTGGGCCATCAAAACCCGGAATCTAAGTTACAAATTCGCTGGAGAAAAGAGAATTCTAGGCATCCATGAATTGGAATAACTTAAACTAGACGCATACGAGAATGCAAAAATCTACAAGGAGCGAACTAAGAAATGGCACGACAAACGCATCTCTAGGAAATAATTCAATGAGGGCGATGTAGTACTCCTGTTTAACTCCAGACTTAAACTATTTCCAGGGAAACTTTGCTCTAGATAGTCAGGACCTTTTGAAGTTATTAAAATACTCTAGAGTGGCACTGTAGAAATCAAAGGAATAACCAGCAATCCAATTATTGTATACAGGCAGCATTTGAAGCACTACCACTGCATCGTGAATAGGGACTACTCAGCTAGTTTGAGATTTATACAGCTGACAGCTGAGTCACCAAAATAGATTTTTGATTTTCAATATAGGTCGAGCTTCCGACGTTAAATAAAGCACTTTGTGGGAGGCAACCCACCATTTTTATTAAAATTTTATTTACTAAAAGTTTTTTTATGTTTCTCTTAAAAATTTTACAAATTTTTTCTGTTCTTTTCTTGTTTTCTATTTTTAGGCATTAGGCCGATGTTGATTTAAAACTATTTTCATATTAACCAACATGATTCACACTTCTTTTTCTTCACTGATTTTATCTATGGATTTTTCTGACACTATGCATGTCACCTTCGCGGGTGATGCTCAACAGAAGCGTTATGAGATGCTTGCTCCGAGAGAGATGTATCCCACCATATTTGTGCACGACCCTACATTGTCTGCATTGGGCATCAGGGAGAGTGTCCACTTCATGTTTAACTAGATTGGTTGGTATTATTTTATTCATCATCAGCAGCCTACCTACCGCAACCTGACGCTGGAGATCCTTAGTTCATTACATTAAAACCCTGATATTGGTCTAAGGTTAGCCAGAGGATTGATTTCATTCATATTTTTTGGTTTTACCCACATGTTCAGAATCCGTGAATTTGCTGCTTTATTGGATTTCCCGATTAGTGCTAATGTTGTCATTGAGATTACAGATGACAAGTACGTGGACAGCCACCGTGACATCTTTTGTGGAGAGATATCTAATCTGAGACAAGAGAGCTCTATTTCTAGGCACTCTTCAGAGATTCATAACCCCTCTATTAGGTATTTCCACATGGTTCTGTCATTTACCCTATTTGGAAAACCTCATAAAGATACCTTAGTGTCTAAGGAAGAGTTTCTTATAATGTTCTGTGTGTTTCAGTCCAGACCGGTAGTTGGTGCATATTTTATGATTGCTCGTCTCCTGAGTATAGCCCAGGCTCCTCATGGCCAAATTTGCGTTGGTGGATTAGTGACTATGATCGCTAAAGCCCTATTTTTAAGAGAGCCAATGTTCCGTCTAACCCCTATTGGTAATTATACCCCGCTAGACCTTACTCTTTGTTTTAATGTTGGGATGATCAGATGTTTAGAGCCAAATCAGTTTCAGTTGCCGATACATCATGAGCCAGTATACCACTTCACACTTCCTGGCATTGCTCGGTCCAATGTGCATGACAGGAAGAATTAGATTTATGACCTAGAGGGTATAGCTGAGAATGACATGGAAGAAGAAGAGTTTGATCCTTTGACACCGCCCTATTATTATGACCCTCTAGTAAGATTTGGAGAATTTGATCCTGAGATGGTTGAGAATGACCCTGTGACACCTCCTTTACTTGACCTCCATCCAGCTTGGGACCCACCATCAGCTACTGTTGCCGCCACTGTCCATATTCCTCAGACTGATGTCGATGCTGCTATGGATGCCATCACGACGGAGCTTGCTATTATTTGTTCTGATATTACTACCCTCCACGGAGATTTATATGGTCTCATGGATCTTGTTATGGAAAATATAGATCACATGTTTCATTCTAGAGGTGGCAAATTTATGTCTTTAGAATATCGAGGACACTGTTTCCTCTAAGTGTAGGAGAGGAGTGTTTATTCAGTCTTTAGTTTTTCATTTGCATCATTATTTTTATTTATATTTTCTAGTTGGATTTATTTATTCTGATTTATTTATTTATTTTGATTTATTTATTTATTTATTTCAATATTTTCAAATTTACTCCTCATTGTGCTATTATGTATTATGATGCTACTATGTTATTATGTTTCCCTAAAAATAAAATGCATGTTGATCTAGTAGGCCAAATATTATAATTAAATTATACATCACACCTTATTGTCACTTCATTGTCTCCTAGCATTTTTAAATTTATTATTCCCCCCTAGACATTGAATTGACACATCCATGCCATGATTTTGCTTGGTCAACAAGCAAAGTCCCTCATGCATGGCTGACAAACCGACCATTGTACGCACGAGATTCTCTTGGGAATCAAGCCTTGTAACGATCATTACAATAGTGCAATGTAATTTAAAGGTAGGTGTAACGACCGTTACACCCTCTTCTCATCCCACTCTTCAAACCCTGCCAGCCGTTGCATCTTCATTTGATTTTCAATTCAATTTTTTTCAAACTTCCTATCTGTTCCATCTCTATTCCACACAAATAAATACCTCCCCCTAAATACCATTCAATACCCCCACTAATTTTCTCTTCACCATTAAGACTTTTCTTTTCTATAAACTCTTGAAGAGAACTTTACTATCACACCAACTTTCTTCAACATCTCTTCTACCCTATAAAATCTATCATTTCCAACACCTATCTCAAATGGCCAGAAGAGCTCAAGAAGAAAGAGAGGAGCCAGACCTCACAGATATGGTATTTAGAAATGCAGCCGACAGACACCTACAAGAGCAACTTTAACAAATTTTTCATCAGAGAGGTATACTTCCAACAAGTTATATCGAAGAAGATTGCTTATGTGACTTGGGATTGCTTGAAAGTGTGCAATTTATGCTCCATGAATCTAGTCTATACTACATTGCCACCATGAATCTTCCAACTTATGAATCCCTCATGTTGGAATTCTTGAGCTCTTTTTCCTACCAAACACCATCCACTCCAGAAGTCGGTAAGTATCTAATCGGCGCAGCAACTTTCAGATTATTCAACAAGGAGTACAACATGAATCAAGAGAGTCTGAGTCAGATACTCCACTGCAACCATGGTGAAGGTGTGGAATATAGAATTCTTCCTGAAGAAGATTAGAAGGCAAGATCGTTTGAAATTTGGGAACGTTTAAATAATACTCAGGTAAGCGAATGGGCTGAGATTTTATCCACTTACATACACAACCCATGCATCAGTTATTTCCACGATGTTCTAGCCAATACAGTGTTCGGGCGAGCAAACAATAATAAAGTGAACGTTAGGGAAATTTATTTTCTGCACTGTGCCCTTGATCCCGATCTTAGAATTAATGCTTCTCCATTCCTCCACAACCACATCCAATCTCTATTATCAAGGAGCACAAGCACATCACCTTTCTGTATAGGAGGTTTAGTCACCGCTATTGCCAACTATAAAAATTTGCAAAACCGGTTGGTTCAACTACCTTTTTGGCAAGCTGAGTTTCTTGATATTGAATATTTCCAGTTTGGTAATCTTGTCAAAGTAAGAAGAGATGGAAGGTACAACCTGATGGTGCAGCACAAGGTCGTCCCAAGTATTATTCTTCCAAATCCGGATGTAACAAGAATTGACATCGCTGCAAATTAAATTTATGATTTGTAGGCACCAGCCCCTAGAGCACATGTGCAGGATAATCATGTAGGTGTAGAAAATGAAGTACCAGAGGTGAATCAATAAGGGCCATAGCAAGAACAAGCAGTAAATGATCCTCAGTCGGCCACCATCGAAGCTATCTATGCATCGCTTTTACTACAAGATCAGCGTCAACAAGAATTGATGCAAATGTTGCAAGAGCTGCAGCGCGATCAACGCGATAACGCTTACTAGAACCATCGTGACATTTCAAACCTGACTGATGAAATACGGAACTTTTCATTTCGTGTTGAAGACCTGCATGCTTATGTTTACAACACTAGAGAAGAACCTCCTAGACCCAGAAGAGGTGGAGTAAGAACACGAGGAGGAAGGGAACAAGGTGAAGCATCCACCAGCAAAAACATCAGAGACGACAATGAGGAGTGATCTATGTTTTCTCCATTCCTTACATTTTTATTATTATTTCTTAAGTTTCCTGTTCATTTTTCTTTTCTCACTTTATTTGTCGTATTGAGGACAATGCTCAGTTTAAGTGTAGGGGAGGAAACCTATGTTATGTTTTCCATTTTCCTAGTAAGTTATTTAAATTTCTATTATTTCCCTTTCCATTCAATAAATAAAAAAGCATTTCCGTAAGTTATTCGTACTTCAACACTTTTCTTGAACCATAAAATGTTTTTTTTACTCGACGCATTAGCTCGGTACATTTGATAAGTATATAGGTTGTTCGCAATTAGGTTGTGTTAGATTTTTTGAAAAAGAGTAGACAAAAATAATACCGCCTTGACACCTAAACCTTTCAGATTATGCAAATCAGTTTCAGTGGTTATGACACCGAAGCCTTAAGTTTAATTTTGGATCAACCCCGAGTAGTTTATACTAGCAGTCAGCACCGTCTTATCCATAAACTACGTAGGGAACCGATGAATAAAACTGACTAGTCCTAAAAAGAAAAAAATGATAAGCATCAAGATATAATAGGGAATGCGCTAATTAAGTTAGGTGACCCTTACCAGGTCATTTAATCCAACAGTCACGGTAACTATAAAAACTGATGTAACAACCAGTTGTAAGCTTGTTCAGTGGTGTTTGGTGCTGAACTTGGTAGGACGAACTACGGTTCGATCCCCCGAGACTTATAATCTGGAAAAGAAAAAGGCTTACCAACTTGTGTACCAGAAACCCGAGCATAAGAAGACCATAATCGCTAACCGGCTACTCTACTATGTGCGTACGAAAGATAAAGGGCTTAATGTGATTGCGCTAGAATAAAAGAGGTTGATTTCGAACGAAAAGAATTAGGTTGAGCTATGATAGCATAATTCAGACTAGTTTACATAGGATGGATGATTTTTACCATGTCCTATGGTTTTGTGTCATTTCTGTATAATTAGTGTCGGGACCTAGTTCCATCTTTCTAATGTAACACCCCTCAACCACGTACGATTCGAGTTGTGTCACGCAATTGTGTCGGAAACCGTGCATTAAACGTTTTTTTTACTCTATTATTTGCTTGAGGACAAGCAAAGGATCAAGTGTATGGGAGTTTGATAAACCGGAAGTGTATCGAATATTTGGATCAGTTTACATAAATTGTATCCGCATTTTAATTAATTAAATTACTCTTTATTCGTATTATGCTGGTATTTTCTATGTTTTCGGGAATTTAATGATTGCAAGGCATGTGAGAAGAAAGTCGAGAAAAGTCGAGTTAATCGTATCCGCACAAAGAAAGAGAAATCATGCAATTGAGGGGTGTGTAGAAAAATTGGGTGCATTATAAGTAAAAAGCCTTGGAAGTCCAAAGAAGAAACTAGCGCTGGCCCAATCCACCCAAGGCCCAAGGGGTGTAACAATCGTTACACATTCCTTAGCCCAGGTGTAATGATCGTTACACCCTGCCACGCTATCCCTTCTTCAAAATCAAGCGGTGTAACGACGGTTAAACCTTGCCACGCCAGTCCTCCCTCAAAAGAAGGAGTGTAACGACTGTTATCTGGAGGAAAATATGGAGGAGAAAATATCTCAACTCCCTGCGCATCTACAAGCCTATAAATAGGACCTCAAATTCCCATTTTAAAACACGCTTTCTTTTCTCTATTTATACTGTTACTCTACAAAATATTTTTCGCATTATTTTCTTTCTGCGTTATCTTCTTTACCGATCTATGGGAGACATCCGATATCATACAAATATTCTGCCATAATATTTGAGCCTTATCCTTTGTTTCTTAAATCGTGAACCAATCCACGTTACAACCCTTCAAAAGTACTAATTGAAGCATGGGTTAGTTCGAAAGCATACTGTTACAAAAGGTATCTTGACTTCTGTAAGGCTTTACTTTAAATCCTGAGTTTGAATTTTCTTACAAAATTTCTTGCTAAAAACGCATTTTCAAAACTTCAAGACAAGAATAAACTTTGCATTATTTGAATATCGCTGTTTGCATATGGCTATTTTTTTGACAGCGGAGAAATTCACACAACGAATATCCGATGAACGAAAGCTCTCTCAGTGAACAAAGTCACTTCAGCTGGGATGGAATTTCCAATGACAAATCTACTATCAATAAGCGGGCATGACATGTCACTATCCAGCACACCTGGGGAAGTTCAGTCAAGATTCCAAGAAATCTCTCAAGAAGTGCAGAATAACCAGGGGCAGGTATCAGTCTAAATCACTTGGGGAATTGAACGCAAATCCCGACAGAGGGTTACATACAGTCAATCATTTCCTGGCAGTGCCACAAACACTTGCTATTGGGGGCAGTGATAAATCTCCCCAAAATCCTTCTCATAGGATGATTCCCCAGCCATATTTTCAATCTCTGGAAAACTTCTCACCAGCTGAGTCAACCTCGAGAATCCTCGATGATTTATGCCAGTGATGTCGCCGCCTCTCCAACAGATTGGCAGCAGGGTTCATTTCCCCAACAAGCAACAGGGTTTATTTCCGCAACAAACAGAAGGATTCCCCAGCTTGAGTTTGCCTCTCCGACTACTACAAATCAAAAGACCACAACTCATCTTCCCCAGTAGACTACTTTACAATCCCCAGCAAGTTACTGTGAAGCCTAGACCCGACAAGACATCATTTCAACTTCGACTCCCTAGTAGAGCAACGGACAATGGAGACTCCTGAACTCTTTCCCCCAAGCAGGAATTAACACTCTCTACAGAGTTTTCAACATTCCCCAGCGGAGTTCTCCTCAACAAAACAGGAATCCTCAGTGGAAACATTCTAAGCAAAGCTTAGAGACACACCTACTCTTCAACAGTAGTCCGGGATTTAATGACTCCCCAGCATTTGTCAAGGATTTATTTTCTATACAAAAAATACTTTCATAAACATTTCACATTTCATACATCCTATTTACATACATGATAAGTGCATATGAAACAATCTCATTTATTTTGAAAACATCATCACAATGCATTTCATACATCATGACATTGCATGCGACTAACTCTTTACCTTTCAGGGAAAATATCAAATCAACAAGCTACGTCTAATGAAGGGCTATTCCAGGATTTTTCATAGAAAGATGTCTTCGCAATATTTTCTCTGGATCAGCCAGATCGACATTAAGATCTCTCTGATTATTATGCCAGTTGAAGATGTTCCAAGACTTTTGTCTGGGTCAGTTGAATCGATGCTAAGATTCTCCTGATTACTATGCAAGTCAAAGTTAACCCTTGATTTTCCCTGCGTCAGGAAGGTCGACACCAAGATCTCTCTGATTACTATGCCAGTGGAAGATATTCCAAGACTTTCGTCTGGGTCGGTTAAATCGCTACTAAGATTCTTCTGATTACTATGCCAGTCAAAGTTAATTCAAGGCCTTCCCCTGGTTCAGTCAAATCGATACTAATATTTCTATCCCAGTTCAAGACAATCCAAGACCTTTCTCTAGTCTAGTCAAATCAATACTAAGATTTTTATTCCAGTTAAGGAAGCTATGAAGCCCATAAACTGACCGGATAATAGTCAATCAACAATTTAAAACACTTTGAAGCCTGGATTTCAACCAGATAATAGTATAAGGTGATGTGAAGCCTGGAATCCAACCAGATAGTAGTTCATTTCTTCAAAGACACTGCGAAGCCTGGATTTCAACCAGATAATGGTATAAGGTGCTGCGAAGCTTGGAATCCGACTAGATAGTAGTTCATTTCTTCAAAGACATTGTGAAGCCTAGATACGACCAGATAACAGTTTAATGTATACAATTACTGTGAAGCCTGGACCCAACCAGATAATAGCTTAATTTCTTCAAAGACACTGTGAAGCCTGGATTTCGACCAGATAACGGTATAAGGTTCTGCGAAGCCTGGAATCCGATTGGATAGTAGCTCATTTCTTCAAAGTTACTATGAAGCCTGGATTTCGACCAGATAACAGTATAAAGCACTATGAAGCCTAGAATCCGACCAGATAGAACTTTACTGTGTCAATTACTATGAAGCCTGGACTCGACCAGATAGTAGTATACCTCAGATTTAAGTTGAAGCCTGGACCCGACCAGATAACAGCTTAATTTCTTCAAATCACCGAAGCCTGGATACGACCAGATAACAGTACACCTCAGATCTAAGTTGAAGCTTGGACCCGACCAGATAACAGCTTAATTTCTTCAAAGACACTGTGAAGCCTGGATTTCGATGAGATAATGGTATAAGGTGCTGCGAAGCCTGAATCCAACCAGATAGTAGTTCACTTCTTCAAAGACACTGTAAAGCCTGGATTTCGACCAGATAATAGTATAAAGCACTGCAAAGCCTGGAATCCGACTAGATAGAAGTTTACTATGTAAGTTACTATGAAGCCTGGACTCGACCGGATAGTAGTATACCTCAGATTCAAGTTGAAGCCTGGACCCGACCAGATAACAGCTTATTTTATTCAAATCTTTGAAGCCTGGATACGTCCAGATAATAGTTCAATGTATACAATTACTACGAAGCCTGGACCCAACCGGATAACAGCTTAATTTCTTCAAACCGTTGAATCCTGGATATAACCAGATAACAGTTCAATATATACAATTACTACGAAGCTGAGATCCCGACCAGATAATGGTTTAATTTTATTTCCCCAGTAAGTCACTGTGAAGCCTGGAGAACAACCAGATAACAGTTAGCCTTATTGTCCTCAGCAAGACACTATAAAGCTTGGATCCTGACCAGATAGCAGTTCACTTCTGTCTCTTCAATCAAGTGAGGACTCCCCAGTAGAGTAGCAGACAACTAAAGCTCCTAATACTCTATGTTCCAAGAGAGAGGCCAACATTCCTCAGTGGAGTCCTCTCTAACAGCAAGAGCGGGAATTCCTACAAAGGGATATCTCATGAAGTCAACATTGTTTTGGATGGCATCTTTAATCCCATATTTGACAACTCTCTGTCACATTCTTATGGCATCTTTAAGCCCATCTCCGACGATCTTCCATCATCTTTTCCAAATGGCATCTATAAGCCCATTCCCAATACTATCTACACAGTCAAGTATCATCTCAGACGAGTGCAAATTTCTGGGCACTCTAGTGTTCAATGATCTTCCACCTTCAATTCACGAATGGCAGATTTGCCCATCTAAATCTTCAGGTCTAAGAAGATTGAACATGGGGAGCTGTTGTACCCTAAAATTTTCCCTCTCAATTCTCAAGGGTTTTTTCACAAGGATTCTTAGGGTTCAAGCTTGCACAAGTGCAATGGGATTTTCCAGTACAAAAATTAAAAGGAAAATTGTCAAAAGGGAGAAAACGAATAGAAATAACATTTTTGACAAATTTGGAGAAAAACAAGTCTCCTTCAATTTGGCACCCTTCAATTGACTTTTGGCCTGTTTCGATTTAAAACCCAATTTTTGTTGCCACAAGTGCTCCATGTAGGGCAAGCCTTTCGATTGAAAAAGTATGCTGCCTGTATGCTTGCAATCGAAGGCCATGACCTGCTGGCCACATGTACCCCCTGCAAGGCAAGGTGTTCGTTTAGACACAAGTTCTTACATGCAAACCTTTTTTTGGGCACTCACCTTCTGCGTTCCTGCGTGCAAACTTTAGTTGAGCAAGAGCCTCCTTAGAATGCAACTTGGGTTACATCCTTCATTTTGAATTTAAAGCCTCCTTCAAATGCAAGTTAGATACATCCTTCGTTTGGATTTGAAACCTCATTCCAATGTAACTTGGGTACATCCTTCATTTGGATTTGAAACCTCCTTCGAATGCAACTTGGGTGCATCCTTCATTTGGATTTGAAACCTCCTTCGAATCCACTTGCACCAAGGGCCTCTTGCAGACTCTGCTTCATACAAGCTTCATTTGAGCCAAGAGGTATCTTCATACAAGATTTGACTAAGTTCTTGCTTCCCTTGAAAGAGCCCCATTCGATTCAGAAGCCAGGAACTTCCCTCATGCTAAACAGTCACAAGGCAGGGACCCCCCACGTACACTTTTTCGTTTGGCCACATATGACCATGGGAAGGAAAAACTTTGATTGGACAGAAGAAACCTACATACAAAGCTTCGATTGGAACTTTAATTCCCTTCAAATCAGCTTCCCTCGAATCTAAGCTGAGCCATTCGAAGCAATTTTTGTTTGAAGCAAATCTGAGAAATATCTCATGACCAACTACTTGTCATGCTAATTTGCTTTCAAATCTTCACATAATCAGAGGGTTACACACAGAATCGAAGCTTTATCCATTAGATATTACCATCCTGGGATGAAATGGCAACAAGTTATGTACCCTTTCTTCATAGACAATACTTTTATCATAAAAGCAACTTTCAACCTGATTTCTGCCTAAGAACAAGCAATACCAAAAAGCACAATTCACATCTTCTGCACCTCAGCTGCCAACAGGCCCCACGCCTGTACCTTTCACTTTTCATATTTTATTGTTTTTGCAAGGCTGGCTACTTCAGCGCCTCCCAAGAATTTCCTCTATAAATAGAGGAACCATGAACAAGCTAAGGGTGGATCTTTGGACCAGAGGAACGAATCTTCCAATTTTTCTCAAACACAAAAAAATCTCCCAAGTCCTTAAGCACTTGTGAAGAACAAACCCATAATCCCTTTGTCACTCTTTTTCCGATTCTGAGGAACAAAACTTTACATTCCTTGGAATCCAGCTTAGAAAGAAACATAAGACCTGTGTCTTTCCTTCCTTCGAATCCGGTATTCCAAGCACAACTATCAGGACCCTCCCTTAGAATCCAGGAGAATCCAGGGCCACCACTCAAAGTCCAATTTAACTTCAAGGCTGCAGCAAAGTAAGTCACTCTTACCCTTGCATCTTTTATATCAGCACATATAAATACAAATCCTTTTCGTTTTCAAGCATATACATATTGTTTTTTTTTTCCTTTTTCGTTTACACCCTTATAGTTTTATTCTATTGCCTTTTGGTTTTAGCTTTTGGTTTCTTATAAATATTTTATGGATTAACTTGGCCCTAAGGCAGTGCTAACATGGCCTTAGGCCATGTTGCTATTTAACATCTAAAATGAAAGAAACAAGAAGCAGGGAATAGGAAACAATGCTTCTGGCTTCTACCCCATTTCTCCAGGTCAAACGAAGGAAGCAACAAGGAGGCAAACCATGTTGACTTTCAGGCCCAAACGAAAAGCATGCCTACACTGATTACAGACCCAATCGAAAGGCACAACCTGCTGCTTCCAGGCCTCAGTCGAAGGATACCACATGCTGACTTCCAAGCCCCAGAAAGCCATAATCGAAGTACATGGCCTGACTGGTGCCAACGCCTAAATCGAAAGACATGACTTTGCTGACTTCAGGCCCCAATCGTAGGAGGCCAAGAAATGCAAATAGAAGGCTGCTTCCCCCCAATCGAAAGACCCTCATTTTTCTTCTTTTTATTTTATTTTTGCCTTTCAATATGGTTGTAATAGTGTAGGATTTTTATTTTCTGCATTTTTATTTACTTTGTACAAATGCTAGTAATTAGGCGTGTATGACAAGATAAAACCAACAAGTAGACAATCCCTAACCAAGATAAAATGCATACAAATCAAACACACTATTCACACATGCACCCTTAGGGTAATATCACTTGGTGCCTCGGAAAATAGTCATGTCCCTCGACCATGGGCGTTTTAGCAAAGACCCTCGATAAAAGATCGCAGACTCTCGATGACCCTCGATGTTTCCTTCGGTAAACGATCTAGTCCCTAAATGACATTGCTAAAATGTCCCATGGGTTGCCTTCTATGACTATACAAATGTTCCACGCCCTTCCCTTCATATCCAATGATGGGGATTCTTACCAAAACAATGGTAAGATAGCAACATCTAAAGGAGGAAGAAAAGAACATCTAAGACCTTTTGAGTAGGCAGATTTGCTCCTAGTTGCTCGCTTACTCACAATAAAAACATTTTATACACCAACACTCCCATTTTGAAATATTTTCAAAAGACAACACTTTGTACGCGTTCTTATAGAAACGAGAGCCATTATAAAGACACCTTTTCAAAATCACTTTCAAAAACACACTCCACAAACACCTCTTTGAACTATTTTCGAAACAACACTTTGTACGCGTTCTTATAGAAACGACAACCATTACAAAGACATGTTTTCAAAATACTTTCAAAACCCACACCACAAGCACACTTTCAAACAAAATCAAGTGATCTAGCAAGCAACTAAGATCCCATAGATGACTACGGACGAAAAGGGTGCTACTTCCCTTTTCATAATCTAACCCCCGAACTCAGAAATACTCTCGAAAGGTCTTTCGTGTTCTTTTCATCCTTTCCTTATTGGATAAAATAAAATTCGATGGCGACTCTTGTTATCCGCAACATTAAGATCAAATGCAAAACACCCAAGTCAGTTCTCCCATTGCGTTACAAAACGTAATAACGCGCAAAAATTAAAACTGGAATACGTTTGAAAACCTAGAAAAAATTTAATTGCCTAAAAAATATTTTTGGTATTTTATGAAAAATTATTTGAAATTTAACTTAATTTCTAATTAATTTTAAATTAACGAAAACAAATTAAACTTGATTAAATTAAATTAATTTGCAAAAAATAATTGTTTTCTTAAAAATCTCTAAATCCTAATTTTATGATTTTTTTTATTTTATGATTTTTAAAAAAAAGGAATAAACAAAAAAATATAAACTAAATAAAAGAATAAAGAAAATTAAGAAATGGGCCTGAGGGGGTGAGAAACCCAATTGGAGGGGTGTACTGCTGAATTCCAGGGTCCAAATCTTGTTGGCCCATAGCTGCGCTGGATCCAGTGGGAGGCATGCTTGGAGGTCCATCATGGGGACTGCATGTTGGGCGTTAGATCTGGAGGATGATTGATCTAATGGTGATGATGATAGAGCATATGGTATGTGTGCTTGGTGTGGAACCACTGAATCTGCAAGAAACTCATTAGAAAAAATAAACTACAAAACTTGGGAATCGAACCCAGGTCTCTCCCTTTACACCCTTATGCCTTTTCCATCTGCGTTGTTGGATCATTCATACATATAATAACATAATAATATTATATGTAAAACAAATGACTAAGTCCTAGTCATCAAAAGAAATCCACGGCAGCACCTCCTATGGACCAATTAGAATGAGATAGAGAAATAAGATTTTAAACTCAACCAATGGGAGAGAGAGGAAATGCCATTCCAGCGTTTGAATTAAGCCTCGGTCGTCTTCTATGTTTGGGAAAAAACTCAAACTTGTGAAATTCAATGAAAACAAACAAAAGAACAACCCAATTTGACTAATTGAGACCTTGCGATTTTAATGGCATGGTTGGTTTTTCTTAAAAAGGCTTGTATTGTGAGATACGAAGCTTCAAAATTTTCGTTCCCTAACAATGGCACGGTGTTGTTTCTGCACTAAAGCTTCCATGTAAAATGTTATAACATTTTCAATGATGAGTATGATCTATGTTAGCATGCTTACAACAATTGAAATCATCATAAATCTCAAAAATTACAACTTACCCACTTACCAACTGGACCTTCTTCAAGAGGGGGTTTTGGCGCTGATTCACGATATGTAAGGGCTGGTATCAAACCCTGGCAACTTCAGGAAGGTGATTGGCTCTTTTGTTTTGATCAACAAGGGCTAGAACTGATGCTTTTCACCTTCACGATTTACTTGAAATTTTCACTTTGGTATGGTTCTTTTGTGGCTGCTGCACCTATGCATTTGATCTAGGGTTGTAATGTATATGTAGCAAATCACTTTTGGTCAACAATTGTAGAAATAATCCACTTGATCAATGCTCTTTTAAAATGTAAAGATTTTGATTCAAATATTTCCAAAATAAAATATACACTTCCTATTTCACTCCACACGGCTTTGATAGCTAGCTAGCATCTCTTTGGTTTAAAAAAGATTTGCATATTTTATATCTTGCATATTCTTGCATTTATTTAGTATTTATTTTGAATTTATTTGAATAAAATCAAAATAAATAAAAATAAAAAATAAAATAATGCATGGACATGTTTAGAGATCCTTAGATGCATCATGAACCCGTTTGGACTCTAAAAATTGGGCCCAATAGCTCAAAAATACAAATTTTCCCAATTGAGATTTCATGCATTCCTTGAAAATTACCCAACTTGTGCAATCCTTATCTCTCTCAATTTTAACCCTAATAGGGTGTTCTTTGACTTTTCGAAGAGCTTAAGATGTCCTATAAACAACATTTTTGGTTTCATTTCAATTGGATCTTCCATGTTCATGTAAGGAGCTTTGACCCAAAAGGTGTTTTTGTTGACTTTTTGAAAGGACCTATAATGTCTGAGCTTGTATCTTTCCAATGGTGCATTTCATGAACTTGAGGGCTGAAGAAAAGTTGTAGGGAATTGGATTATATTCAAAATGAGCTTTTTTGGAAAACATTCTGATAAAGTATGAGAAAGTTATGCCTGGTCAAAGTTTGGTTGACTTTTCCTATAAAAACCCAAATTTGCCATTTTTTACTTTTGATGAGTTAGGAGCAATTCTTGAGGAATCATGATCAACCCTTGATAAAATTATGGATATTACTTCAAAATGTTGATGTTGACCAAAAATCTTGAAGTTTGACTGTATTTGGGTCACAATTGACTTTTGACCTGGTATAGTTGATTTCCAAGTACTTGAGCAGTTGACTAAGGAAACTTGTTGTTCAAGGCATGAAATTTGGCTTGGAGGATCTTGAGGACATGTTAGTACAATGGAGAACATTTGGGTTCCTTGGGACTCACACATCTTGCTTAAAATTGAAACCCTGGTTTGAGGTTTATTGCCTTAGGAGGAGAATTTTCCTGGTCAATTCTTAGTCATCCTAGGAAAATTTAGGGACCTCTAGAGGCATGTCTTGAGTGAAATGATAGGAAAAAATTTTGGGTACAATATCTGCCCCTGTTCAATCTTCTTAAACCTGAGGATGTAGATTGGCTAGTCTTCCTTTCGTGATCTGGAGGTGGAAGATGATTGAACACTAGAGTGCCCAGAAATTTGCACTCGTCTAAAATGATACTTGATTGTGTAGATAGTATCGGGAATGGGCTTATAGATGCAACTTGGAGAAGATGACGGAAGATCGTCGGAGATGGGCTTAAAGATTCCATCTAGAGAATATTACAGAGAGTCGTCTGAGATGGGCTTAAAGATGCCATCTAGAACAATGTTAATTCCATGACATATTCCTTTGTGGGAATCCCTATTCCTGTTGTTGAGGAGGACTCCACTGAGAAATATTGGTCTCTGTTTGGCAAATAAAGTTCAGGAGCTTCAGTTGTCCATTACTCTACTTGGGAATCATCTCTTGATTGAAGAGACGGAAGTCAACTGCTATCTGGTCGGGATCCATGCTTCACAGTGACTTACTGAGGACAATAAGGTTAACTTCTATCTGGTCGTATTCTAAGCTTCATAGCGCTTTATTGGGGAAACGAGATTAAACTGTTATCAGGTCGTACTCCAGGCTTCAGTGATTTGAAGAAATTAAGTTGTTATTCGGTCGGATCTGGGCTTCAACTTAAATTTGAGGTATACTACTATCTGGCCGAGTCCAAGTTTCATAGTATTTGACGAGTAAACTGCTATCTGGTCAAATTCCAGGCTTCACAATGTCTTGAATTGTTGATTGACTATTATCTGGTCGGATTCCGGGCTTTAGCCATGATGTTAACTATTATCTGGTCGGGTCCAGGCTTCACAGTATGGTGGACTACTATCTGGTCGTATTCCAGGCTTTGCAATTTCTTTAACTGGAATAGAAATCATAAAAATCTTATTGCTGATTTAACTGAACCAGAGAAAGGTCTTGAATTAACTTTGACCGGAATGGAAATCAGGAAAATATTAGTATCAATTTAACTGAACCAGACGAAAGTCTTGGAATATCTTCAACTGGAATAGAAATCAGAGAGATCTTAGTGTCGATCTAACTAAACTAGAGAAGGTCTTGAATTAACTTTGACCGGAATGGAAATCCGAAGAATCTTAGTATCGATTCAACTGAACCAGACAAAAGTCTTGGAATATCTTCAAATGGAATATAAATCAGAGATATCTTAGTATCGATCTAACTAAACCAAAGAAGGTATTTTGAGAACATCTTTCTGAGGAAAATGCTGAAATAGCCCTTCGTCAGACGTAGCTTTTGAGAAGACTACCAGGTCATGTAATTAGTCAACGGTGTTTGTTGATTTGATCTTTCCTGAAAACGGTAAAGGGTTAGTTGTATGAAATGTCATGATGTATGAAATGCATTGTGATGATGTTCTCAAAATAAATGAGATTATTCCGTATGCGACGCGTATGCGCATGCCATGATGTATGAATATGGGATGTTATTGCGATATTTCTTAGTCTGGGGAAGTAAATCTCGGACTGCTGCTGAAGATTATTGGGTAACTGAATCCTTCATTTCCGTTGGGGATGATGAATGGAGATGAGTTGCTGGGGATTTCCCTTTCCTGTGTGAGAATATTCTACTGGGAATGACTCTGTGGAGAGAGATAATGCTTTGTTGGAAGGTTTTGCCGATGTAGAGAAGTAAACTATGTTGGGGAATAAACTTTCGTAGTTAGAGAAATAAAATATATCCGAGAGGAGGTTTTATAAACTGTTTAAGGTTATAAAGCTCGGCTGGCGAATACCATTTCAGCTCTCTGAAAGTACTTTGCTGGAGTAAGTAGTTCATGTTTGGGGAAAGAGAGTCAAAACTTTGGTCGTTTCTACTCTGTGGGGAACATGGATATCACAAGGTCGTATGTAATGGTGACATCATCTCAATCTGTCTTTGCCCCTATACCATGCTGGAAAGAGTAACTGCGGGACTACAAATGGCTTTTTTTTCCAGACTTGGCCCCATTTCTAAAAATCATTAGTAACCATCTTTCTCTTTCTTATGCAAGTATTTGTGAACAGTAATCATATTTAAATGCATATGTCAAAAATAATCATTGGAAATTTTTTCAAAAAAAAACAGAAAAATAAAAACAAATAGTTTTGTACTTTCCAAGAAATGATTTGTATTGATTTTTAAAGTTCGTCTGTAACAGGCATTTTGTACAAAGAGACTGACGTTCTAGTAGGAGAACGCCTTCGTAAAAAATGAAAACTACACAAAATAGTTTACAAATAGAAAACAGTTATGTGTAATAATCCCATTGAGTTTTGATTCTGCTATTGCCCTTATGTCCTTGAGCATCTCATCACTTTGCTACTTGTCCAAAGCTGACTGGATTGATCGGTACCGTTCGAGCATGATAGTTGATACTAAAGTCTGGTCGCAAGGTGATCCAATGGGATATAGTTGTACGCTTTAAATCCCTAACTTTTGCCTGGACTGCCCTTTCGGGTTTTCAGTCCACCGAGATACCCTTTTTTGCCCAAGCCGCCTTTGTAGGTTTTCGACTTGCCGGGTGTACAGATTTTTTTTGTATTTATCCCTAATTTTTGCCCGAACCCTTTTGGTTCGCCAGGATGCCCTTATTTTTTCCTAGGCCAGTCAACCTAGCGGGTCTTTATTCATGCATAGTATCTTTTCACTATGTTCGCATTCACTGGGCGGTGAAGGTCGTCGCCATCCATGGTGGTCAGAATCATGGCTCCACCGAAAAATATACTTTTGATTACAAATGGCCCTTCGTATGTGGGAGTCAATTTGCCCCTGGGATCACCTTACAGCAGTATGATGCGCTTGATTACTAGATCACCAACTTGATATACTTGATGTCTGACCTTTTTGTTGAAAGCCTTGATCATCTATTTTTGATAGATTTGACCATGACAGACAGTGGTGAGCCTTTTATCATCAATCAGATTAGTTGATCAAGTCGAGTTTGGATCCAATTATCTTAGTTCAAGCCCGCATCCTTCATGATCCTCAAAGAAGGGATCTGGAATTAAATAGGCAGGACAACCTCCATACCATATACCAGAGAATAAGGTGTTTCCCCTATTGATGTATGTGTTGAGGTGCGGTAACCATGAAGAGAAAATGGGAACATCTCGTGCCAGTCTTTGTATGTCACCATCATCTTCTGTATGATTTTCTTAATATTCTTGGTAGCAGCTTCCACAGCGCCATTCATCTTCGGTCGGTAAGGGGAAGAATTATGATGCTGGATCTTGAATTGTTTACAGAGCTCGGTGATCATTGTATTATTGAGATTTGTACCATTTTATGTGATGATTCTCTCTAGCACACCATACCGACAAATCAGGTTATGCTTGATAAATCGCGCCACAACATTCTTGGTAATAGTAGCAAAGGAGTCAGCCTCAACCCACTTCATGAATTAATCAATGGCCACTAGGATGAAGCGATTCCCATTAGAAGCGGTAGGTATAATCTCTCTGATAATGTCAATACCCCACATTGAAAAGGGCCAGGGAGCCGTCAAGACATTCAAGGGAATCAGAGGTACATGTACTTTATCAGCGTAGATCTGGCATTTGTGACAAGTTCGGGAATACTGATAACAGTCTGCTTCTATAGTGGACCTGTTGTATCCTGTCCGTATGATCTTTTTAGCCATGGTGTGTCCACTAGAATGAGTTCCAAAGGTACCTTCGTGTAAATCTGTCATAATCCTCTCTGCTTCTCTCTTGTCTACGCACCAAAGTAAAGTAGAGTCATGGTTGTGCTTGTAGATAACCTTCTCAGAAACTTCTTATCATTGACAGACGCCCCCTCAGGATATGCTTGAGCCTCGAGATACCTCTTTACTTCATGAAACCAAGGTTTGTCTGCTACTTCTTTAGTGCCAATCTCATAGCAGTACGTTGGTTCATCCAACCTCTCAATAGTGATCCGAGGAGCCTCGTTGTCCCATCTAACCTTGAACATGGATGACATAGTAGCTAGCGCTTCCGCTAACTGGTTCTCTTCTCGTGGGAAATGTTCAAAGGTGACCTCTTCAAAGTGTAGAAGCAATGTCAGCACATGTTATTTGTAAGGGATGAGATTCGGGTGCTTCATGTCCCACTCGCCTTTGATTTGACTTATTACCAAGGCTGAATCTTTGAAAATGCTCAAGAACTTGATCCTTAGGTCAATAGCAGCTTTGAGACCCATGATGCATGCTTCATACTCTGCCATATTGTTGGTACAGTTGAAACATAATCTGGCGGTGAATGGAGTGTGACAGCCCCCGGGAGATATGATTACAACACCGATGTCGTTGCCGAGTGCATTGGAAGCTCCGTCGAAAACCATAGCCCATCGGGATCCTTCCTCGGGTCCTTTATCTGGTCCAGGTTCTTCGCAGTCGGTCACTAACATAATGTTCTCATCTGGGATCTCAAAATTCATGGACTGGTAGTCATCCACAGCCTGATGGGCCAAATGATCAGCTAGCACACTTCCCTTAATTTCTTTCTGGGTCGTGTATTGGATATCGTATTCGGTCAAGATCATTTGCCATCTTACTATTCTTCCGGAGAGAGCGGGCTTTTCGAAGATGTACTTGATCTGATCCATTTTAGATATCAACAAAGTAGTGTGGGTTAGCATATACTATCTCAGTCAACGAGTAGCCCATGCCAAAGCGCATCAGGTTTTCTCGATAAGTGAGTATCTTGTTTCACAGTCAGTAAACTTTTTGCTAAGGTAGTATATTGCATTCTCTTTTCGATCAGACTCGTCATACTGCCCCAGCACACACCCCATTGAAATATCTAACACTGTTAAGTACATTATTAAGGGTCTTTCGTCAATCGGAGGCATCAGAATCAGAGGCTCTTGAAGGTATTCCTTGATTCTCTCGAAGGAGGTCTGGCATTCGTCATTCCACTTTACCACTTGATCTTTCTTTAGGTGTTTTAAGATTGGCTCATAAGTAGCAGTTAAATGGGAAATGAACCTGGTAATGTAATTTAGGAGCCCCAAGAATCCTCTAACTTCCTTCTCAGTGCAAGGAGCCGACATCTCTTGTATAGCCTTCACCTTTGCAGGGTCTTCCTGAATACCTTTGTCACTGACGTTGAAACCTAGAAGTTTATCGGACCTTACTCCGAAGGTGCACTTGTTCGGATTTAACCTCAGCTTGTACATCTTCAACCAACCAAACAGCTTTTGTAGATGATCAAGGTTCTCTTACTCATTTTGAGACCTGGCTATCATGTCATGAACATAGACCTTTATCTCATGGTGAATCATGTCATGGAACAAATCTACCATGGCTCGCTAACAGGTTGCACCGGCGTTCTTCAACCCAAACAACATCACTTTGTAATAGAAAGTGCCTCATTGTATGACAAAGGTTTTTTCTCCATGTCTTCAGGCGCCATCTTGATTTGATTGTAATCAGAGAAACCATCCATGAAGGAAAAGATCTTGTGTTGCACGGTGTTGTCAACCAGAACATCAATGTGGGGAAGCGGAAAGTCATACTTGGGGCTTGCCCTGTTCAAATCTCGATAGTCCACACATATCCTTACCTTTCCGTCCTTTTTAGGCATCGGGACTAAGTTAGCAACCCATTGGGGATAAGAGGTTACAGCTAAGAACCCAATGTCGAATTGCTTCATAACTTCTGCTTTGATCTTCTCTGGCATTTTGGGGCGCATACGACGGACCTACTGCTTTACCAGAGGGCAATCCTCTTTAGTTGGCAGACGATGAACCACAATATCGGTGTCTAGTTCAGGCATGTCTTTGTATGACCAGGCAAAGTTCTCGACATAATCGTGCAACATCTGTATCAACCGTTGTTTGACACTAAGCTCCAAATTTGCGCCTATCTTGACTTCTTTTCTGTCCTCTTCTGTGCCTAAGTTTATTGTCTCAAATGGCTCTTCATGAGGCTGTATAGCCCTTTCTTCCTGCTGTAATAACCTAGCAAGTTCTCTGGGTACCTCACAATCTTCCTCACCTTCGTCCTCGGCTTGGTTGATCAGATTTTCAAAGTCATAACCAGAAATAGTAGAACTGTTATCAATGGGATCCAGAGTGGATATTGATCTACAGTTTAATACGTGAGTGTGTGTAAGAGCATATCTGTATAGACAAAGTAAAAGCAGAAAAGAAAAACAGAGAGTGCAAAATTTGTATGCAAAAATGTTCAATTCTTTATTAATTCCATATGAAATTGAAGCATGATAACCCTCACAAATAAACCATTGTGCCCTAGGTAAGACACATGGCCATAGAGTTTATATTGTTTATTACATATCCAAAAACAAGAAAGACAACTACTTCTGAATAAAAGTAATTGGTATAAAGTCTTTTGTCGTCCAGTTACTGGGTCCACCATTTATACTAGGGAAGATCCAGCTATCCACGTCATAGTCACCATCAGCATCTTCTGTGGCAGGGACAATATTAATAACATTTATTCTCGGGCCATGCTTGGGCATGGGTGCAGTTATGACGTTGGGAGTCTCTGGAGGATCAAATTTAATCTCCTTTTCCTTGATCAGATCCTGCACCTTGTTCTTCAAATCCTAGCAGTCGTTCGTGTCATGCCCCGGAGTCTCAAAATGGTAGGCGCATCGAGCATTTGGATTATAGCAGGGAGAAGCAGTATTAGGATTCTTCAGAGCTTCCCTCAAAGTTACCAGATTGGACTTCAATAATTGCAGAAATACTTGAGATAGAGTCATATTTATCTGGGTGAAATTCCTTACAGGCCTTTCCACTATAGGTTGATTATTCCTTTGTTGAGTAGGTGCAGGTTTAGAGATCATAATAGCCCCTACCGCTGGACGATGTTCAGTTCTGCCCTGATTCTCTTGACTATAAGTGGCATTGACTTCCTTTTTCCCAGAAAATGGATTCCTTACTGTACTGGAGGATGCATCCTTTTTAATCTTACTGCTAAGTCCCTCCACTTTTGAGCATAGTCTTTAAAGCCCTCGCTCGAACCCATAGGCATACTTTGGAGTTCTGTACGGGTGGAAGCAAGGTCTGCATTATGCTAATACTGCTAGTAGAAAGCAGCAGCCAGATTTTCCCAATTACGAATGTTGGTCCCTTCTAGCTAATAGAACCATTCTAGTTGAGTTCCGGATAGACTATCTTGAAAGAAGTGGACCCATAAGCCCTTGTCAGTAGTGTGAGGCCGAATCTTCCTCACATAAGATCGGAGGTGCATCTTGGGACATGAAATCCCATCATATTTGGCGAACACCAGCACCTTGAACTTCTGCGGGATGACAACCCCTGAAACAAAACCCAGCTCTTCAAAATCCAGCCCAGGCACCTTCCAGATTTCCATTGCACTTAGACGCTCTTCCAGTTGTTTGTATTTTTCGTCGGCCGGAGTATACTTCTCTTTGTTATAGTCAGTCTCATTATCAATTTCCCATGGACTAGGGTCTTCCTCTCTTGTCTCCCCTTCTTTATTGTCCCCTTCTTTTTATGAAGATGCCAACTCAACCACTTGCTTTAGCGGTCCTTTAAACCTCCTTCCCAAGTTCACCACACCAGCTGTCTTCCTTGGCTTCTTAGTCTTCTCTTTAACAATCAGGGCTTTCAGCTCCTCTTTCCCCTTGGCCAGAGCCATGATCATCTATTGAAATTGGGAATTCTGAGTTTTTAGATCCTTTAATGTTTGTTCTAGAGCCACTGCTGAAATAAACAACGAAGAAGATGAGAAACCTGCTTTGAAACCTGCTTATGCAATGATATGTATGATGTATGCAATGTTTTCAAGGATTTATAAGACTTAAAATTGCTTAAACAGAAAGGGAACAAACATTACTTGCATTAAGAAGTTTTATCAATCATAACGATTCCTCTTGGGCTTACAAAGGAGGTAACAAAGAAAAAATAAACTCTCTAAGAAAAAGGACTCAAGCTTCCCATCGGCGCATCCTCTTTGGTGCAATGTAAGCATTTATACTCTTTTCTTCGTGAAGTAACCTGGTGAGCTCTAAAACCTTCTTCTCGCTGGCGTAGAATTGGGTTTCAAAGGTATCCCGTTCTTCTTTGAGTTAGATCCAAGATTTCCGTAGCTCCTCAAAATTAGTTGGTATGTCAGGATGAAGTAAAATGTAAGGAGTTTCTCCCCCAGCAATTAGCTCCATAATTACAGTTAAGATAGCGGGGTAAGGCATCATAAGTCATTGAGCATGAGCTCGCACCCATTTGAGGTAAGGCTCAAGAGGGATGGAATTCTTGTGCCCGACGTCTTTCTATCAACTCTATTTATCATGCCCCAAGCTCTGATGGACCTCTTACGATAACCCTGAACATCATTCTCATAGTCAAATTTGATTCCTTAGACGAGTGTGTCGTGAGGACCATCCCTTCTAGCATAACCAAACTGTTGCAACGCCAAACAAGTATTATAAGTGATTCCTCCCCTAATTCCTAAGAGAGGGACATTAGGGAATTCTCCACAGCGATCAATGATAGTGATACTCTCCATGGACCGAGAACACAAATGAATATCCAAATGCGTAAGGGACATCAGCCTATGAGACCATCTCATACCCTGCTCATTTCTCAAAATAGACCGAGGTAGGTGAGAAATAAACCACCTAGCCAATAGAGGAGTGCAACATATAAGGCTCCCTCTTCTCTTTACAGTGCGAGTATGCAAAGAGTGTAGAATATCCCCAAGTAATGTAGGCACTAGATTATGTGAAAGAAAAACCTTAACCACATTCACATCTATGAGTTGGTCCGGGTTAGGGAATAGTACCATCCCATAGATGAGAAGGGACTCTTCAGGATTTGGGTCTCTTTCCATACTGTTGAATGGTAACTGATCAAGGATAGGTATCCCTGATAACTGAGAAAACTCCTTCATAGTAGGCACTAGCTGGTAATCAGGAAAAGTGAAGCAGTGGTGTAGCGGGTCAAATAATTGAAAGAGAACCTTTAACATTTCTTCATCAGGGTTTGAAGTGACCAAGTTGACAATTCGACCATGTTTTTCAGTGAAGGGAGAGCTTTCAGGAATCCTTGATGCTAAGTCCTTGAGTTAAGGAGGTACTTTCACAAGGATGACTTGGATAGTGTTCCTGCGAGCGGATGTCATGTCCTACAAAACAAGACAAAGATAAGCCCTAGAAAATCCTTGAAATGGTTAGTATGATATGCCATGTTACGATCTCATGATTATACTAAGAAATCACAGATATAGCAAGCACAAACAAATCACACCAAAACCGTAGGTTTAAGGCTTGCATGGGTTTTAAGGTAATACCCTTTTGAAGTTTTGATTGGTTCAACATGTCCTATAAATAGTAATCGTGTTCTAAGGGATCTCAATATCACTGATCTTTTCCACAAGTTTCGTTCCGATAGGCAACTGACTTGCAACCAAACAAAACTCGGGAGTCAAATCTCAATGAGCGTAGCATCGAGTATCAACCGACTTTGGGAATACACCAAAGATGGTTATCTCACTATGTCCTAATAGCCAAGTTGTTCAATTAAGGTTTTAAGGTCAGTTGACGCTTCATGACACCACGCAGTGGCCCCGTATTCTCCATGATTAACTCAAGGGCTATCGGTACCAACCAAAGTGTCGCATCAACATAGCTATCGCTTCAACCGTGTCGGTATACCCTGCACATTTTCCATGATCTATTGCTACTTACCTAAAAGGTTTCCCCATATCCGGGTGTAGGATCTATAGTAACCCAAACAATGCCCTTAAAAGTAAAACAAACAAACAGACAAAGAAGAAAAATAATCTAGACCCTAAGGTAAACCGCACTTTATAATTTTCCCCAAAAGAGTCGCCAGTTCTCTGATATGGTGGCAGAACCGATTGTTTATATTGTTTTGCGTTTTTTGTTCGAAAATGTCGCGGTAAGCAAGAGTCTCCACCGACTTTTCTTTTATCCAAAAAATGAAAGGGTGAAAAGAACATAAAAATACCTTTTTCGAGATTTTCTGAGTATGGGGGGTAGATTATGGAAAGGGAAGGTGTTATCACCCTTTCCATCCATGGTTTTCCACAGACTCTTAGGTACTTGCTCATTTTTAAAAATTGTTTTCATGTTTGTGTGTTTTGAAAGATTTTTGTATGCTTTATGATAACTCTTGTATCGGTCCTCTAGAGTGTGATAAAGCATTTTTGAAAAGAAGTTTGAAAGTGTGTAAGTGTAAAATCATATTTGAGCAAGTACTTAAGAACTGTCTACCTACTCAAAAAAGGCGTTCTTTTATGCCTTTCCTTTAGATAGTGCTATCCTACTATTAGTGAGTAGGTAGACCTATCGTCGAATTTTGAGGCACTATCGAAAGGGACATTTATGGTCATCGAAGGCAACATGTAAGGATACCTTAGCATTTCGAAGGGGCTGTCATCATATAGGCAACATCGAGGGACAAAATCATTTCTCGTAGGCAACTCGAGGGGCATTAAGGGACCGTGATCTTTGTGATGAGTTTTGAATTGAGGGTCTTTGCTAAGATATCCCTACGTTTAAGGGATATGACCATTTCCGAGGCAACCAAAGTGGGGTATACCCTAGGGGTACAAGTGTGCAACAAAGTGGTTTTTTCAGATGCTATATCTTGAAGTTAATGACCTAATGATTAATTGATTTACTCTTGCCATGCACGCCTAATTACTAACAGTTCATAGACAAACATATAAGGAATATAAAAGCGAGAAATAAAATTTCCTACGCTTTACAGGACTTTGGTGTAGATACATAAATAATGGACAAAAATTAAAATGCGAAAATTGAAAACCTTAATTAACTATTACAAACCAGGCGTAGTTACATAAATAATAAAAAAATAATCTTATGGAAAGTAATAACGCGCAAAAATTAAAACTAGAATACGTTTGAAAACCTAGAAAAAATCTAATTGCCTAAAAAATATTTTTGGTATTTTATGAAAAAATATTTGAAATTTACCTAATTTCTAATTAATTTTAAATTAAGGAAAACAAATTAAAGTTGATTAAATTAAATTAATTTTCAAAATTTAATTTTTTTTTAAAAAAAACTCTAAACCCTAACTTTATGATTTTTTAGATTTTATGATTTTTTAAAAAAGGAATAAACAAAAAAATATAAACTAAATAAAAGAATAAAGAAAGTTAAGAAATGGGCCTGAGGGGGGTGAGAAACCCAATTGGAGGGGTGTACTGCTGAATTCTAGGGCCCAAATCTTGTTGTCCCATAGCTGCGCTGGATCCAGTGGGAGGCATGCTTGGAGGTCCATCATGGGGACTGCATGTTGGGCGTTAGATCTGGGGGATGATTGATCTGATGGTGATGATGATAGAGCATATGGTATGCGCGCTTGGTGTGGAACCACTGAATCTGCAAGAAACTCATTAGAAAAAATAAACTACAAGACCTGGGAATCGAACCCAGGTCTCTCCCTTTGCACCCTTATGCCTTTGCCATATGCGTTGCTGGATCATTCATACATATAATAACATAATAATATTATATGTAAAACAAATGACTAAGTCCCAGTCATCAAAAGAAATCCACGCCATCACCTCCTATTGACCAATCAGAATGAGAGAGACAAATCATATTTTAAACTCAACCAATTGGAGAGAGAGAGGAAATGCCATGCCAGCGTTTGACTTCAGCCCCGGCCGGTCCAACCACCCTGGATGGTGGTTCCGGTCGTCTTCTTCGTTTGGGCAAAAACTCAAACCTGCGAAATTCAATGGAAACAATCAAAAGAACAAACCTATTTGACTAATTGAGACCTTTGCGATTCCAATGGCATGGTTGGTTTGTCTTAAAAAGGCTTGTATTATGAGATACAAAGCTTCAAAAGGTCCATGCATTAACAATGGCACGGTGTTGTTTCTGCACTAAAGCTTCCATGTAAAACGTTAGAACATTTATAATAATGAATATGATCTATGTTAGCATGCTTACAACAATTGAAATCATCATAAATATCAAAAATTACAACTTACCCGCTTACCAACCGAAGCTTCTTCAAGAGGGGGTTCTGGCGCTGATTCACAATGTGTAAGGGATGGTATCAAACTTTGGCAACTTCAGAAAGTTGATTGGCTCTTTTTTTTATCAACAAGGATTGGAACTGATGCTTTTCACCTTCACGATTTTCTTGAAATTTTGCACTTTGGTATGGTTCTTTTGTGGCTGCTGCGCCTGTGCATTTGATCTAGGGTTGTAATGTATATGTAGCAAATCACTTTAGGTCAACAATTGTAGAAAGAATCCACTTGATCAATGCTCTTTTAAAATGTAAAGATTTTGATTCAAATCTTTCCAAAAGAAAATATCCACTTCCTCTTTCACTCCACCCGGTTTTGATAGCTGGCTAGGATCTCATTTGTTTAAAAAAGATTTGCATATTTTAAATCTTGCATTTATTTAGTATTTATTTAATTTATTTTGAATTTATTTGAATAAAATCAAAATAAATTAAAATTAAAATTAAAATAATGCATGGACGTGTTTAGATATCCTTAGATTCATCATCATGAACACGTTTGGACTCTAAAAATTGGGCCCAATAGCTCAAAAATACAAATTTACCCAATTGAGATTTCATGCATTCCTTGAAAATTTCCCAACTTGTGCAATCCTTATCTCTTTCAATTTTAACCCTATGAGGGTGTTCTTTGACTTTTTGGACAGCTTAGGATGTCCTCTAAACAACCTTTTTAGTTTCATTTCAATTGGATCTTCCATGTTCATGTAAGGAGCTTTGACCCAAAAGGTGTTTTTATTGACTTTTTGAAAGGACCTATAATGTCTGAGCTTATATCTTTCCAATGGTTCATTTCTTGAACTTGATGGCTGAAGAGAAGTTGTAGGGAATGGATTATCTTTAAAATGAGCTTTTGTGGAAAAAATTTTGATAAAGTATGAGAAAGTTATGCCTAGTCAAAGTTTGGTTGACTTATCCTATAGAAACCCTAATTTACCATTTTTGACTTTTGATGAATTAGGGGCATTTCTTGAGGTATCATGATAAATCCTTGATAAAATGATAGGTATTACTTCAAAGTGTTGATGTTGACCAAAAATCTTGAAGTTTGATTGTATTTGGGTCACAATTGACTTTTGACCTTGTATAGTTGATTTCCAGGCACTTGAGCAGTTGACTGAGCAAACTTGTCGTTCAAGGCATGTAATTTGGTATGGAGGATCTTGAGGACATGTTAGGAAAATGGAGAACATTTGGGGTCCTTTGGACTCACACATCTTGCTTAAAATTGAAACCCTAGTTTGAGGTTTATTGCCTTAGGAGGAGAATTTGCCTGGTCAATTCTTAGTCATCCTAGGCCAAGTTGGGGACCTCTAGAGGCAGGTCTTGAGTGAAATGAGAGGGAAAAATTTAGGGTACAACAACAATTAATAAAAGTTATATTTTGTTTTCAATTAAGATCCTTGTCTTTCTTTTGCATTTATCTCCTAAACTTAAAAAATGGCAACACGTTCTTTGCATATGCATTTTCACATACTAAAATCTGCACCAAAACATGATAAACGTGCAAATCCTTTCCCAAAACCATCGATAATGTTACTGTTGCGATCTGATATAATTTTGATGCTCCCATCAACCAAGCTTAAGAGGAAGGTGATGAAGATCTTGAACTCTCTGAGAAAATGGCAAGATAAATAAAGCGAAAGGCTGACAACATACAACCATATCAAGAGGATTTTGAAACCATTAATCTAGGCACAGAGGAATATTTGAAAGAAATCAAGCTAGGGGCAATGTCAGAGCGGACCGTTAAAAAGGGGTTGATCAAGTTATTGCATGAATACATGGATATATTCGCCTGGTCCTACAGAGACATACCGGGATTAGATACAGACATTATGGTGCACAAACTACCTCTCAAAGAAGGTTATTCTCCAGTTAGGCAAAAATAAGTGACTATGAAGTACCAGGACCTGACGAAGGACCCGAGCCAGGGGCAAGTTGGACACTCATGTTCGATGGGGCTTCAAATGCACTGGGGCACAATATAGGGGCCGTTTTGACTTCTCCAAAGAATTATCACAAGCCCTATACTGCAAGATTGTATTTTGACTGCACCAACAATTTCGCCGAGTACGAAGCTTGTATACTAGGACTAGAAGCTGCCATTAATCTAAGATTAAAGCATCTCTAAGTGTTTGGAGACTCTAAGGTAAGTCATATATCAAGTCAATGGTGAATGGGATACAAAACATCTTAAACTGATTCCATATCGGGATCATGTTTTAAAATTGGCTACAGAATTCACAAAGATCACTTTCAGTCACATCCCACGAGAAGAAAATCAAATGACAGGCACCCTGGCAACTCTATCAGCTATGTTCAGAGTAACCTGGCCAAACCACGAACCACGCATCACAATCAGACACTTCAAAGAGCCTGCACACTGTCTTGCTATCAAAGAAAGACCGGATGACAAGTCTTGGTTTTACAACATCAAGAAGTACCTCGAAAAGCAAGAATATCCAGAAAATTCCTCTAGCATCGACAAACGAACTCTACGGAAGCTAGCCTTGAAATCCTCATTGAAGAGAAACGCTTGTCAGCTCTATATCACAGTCAATTGCACCTGAAGCGGATGAAAAAGATCCTTCGACAAGAAAGTCCATCTTCGAACAATCAAAGAAGGGGATTTAGTGCTCAAGAAGATTTTGCTACCTTACCACAATTCACGTGGTAAATGGAAACCCAACTATGAAGGTGCATACGTAGTGAAAACAACATTCTCCGTTGGTGGTCTCATCCTCATAACAATGGATGGGGAAGAACTACTGCATCCGGCAAATTCAGACGCAATAAAAAAATACTATGTATAAGAAGCTCGCTAACTCGAACCCTAAACAGACGACTTAGGCAAAAAGGAGCGTCCCAGTGGATCGAAAACCCTAAAGGATGATCTAGGAAAAATTAGGGGCATATAAACAAAAAAATTTGTCTCGGTGGATTGAAAACCCGAAAGGGAAATCCAGGCAAAAATTAGGGATTTTATACAAAGAAATAAAGAGCAAAAAGACTGCGATTTAAGAAGTGTGACTACGAACCAGGAAGGGAGAAATGAATTTGAATCATACAACTCAGAAGTAAAGGAGATAAGGGCTATTAAAAGGATATTGGGAAAACAGCAGTAACAATTATCATTTTCATTTCCATTTACAGTTTTAAATTTTTTTGTAATTACCTATTTTAAGGAATTACGTCTGGTACTTTCGCCTATTTAGAGGCATAATCAGTCAAACATTTCACTTTTCGTTTTCATCTTTCAAAATGTGTTTTTTTTTTCTTTTCTCAGACTTGTTTGGAAAATACTACGATTATTGCTTGTGAATATTGCCTTGAAATCATTTCGGGGAAATTAACAAATAAAAGCATTTAACAAAACATCGAAAAAGCATTTTTGTTAGAAAAGCATCGAAAGAAAATCCACGTCTACGTACATACACATTTCTAAGCCCATGTTTATGCTCACAACATAAAGATTTACATCCATAGACATGTCTACGCCTACGCCTGTGCCTGCAACATAAAAGTCTACACACATGTCTACTCTTACGTCTACACCAGCAACACAAAGTCTGCACATACGTCCACACCTACGGTCGCACTTACAATACAAAAATAAAAAAAACTAGCTAAACCTTTTTAACATATTCAAATCAAATTCCACGATGTTACGACAATACAACATACATCGCCAGGGGTTGGTAATTCAAAACCAATGGTTTAAAGGAAAGAATGCCAGAAATAGTCTTCATAACATTTCAAGGCATACACGCATTTTACACATATTTCACACACACATTTTCAATATCCAAAGCATACATACACTATACATTTGTGCATACATACAATACACATATACTCAGGGTTCCATATCAATCAACAAATAAGCAATCTGACCCTCATTTAGCTATCTAAGGGTCAATCAACAAAACACTTCTCCTACGATTCAACACGTCACCTAAGTCTTCATGTCGTGACGCGTTTAGTCGATCACCTAAGTCTCCATGCAGTGATGTGTTTAGTTTATTACCTACGTCTCCATGCAGTAATGTATGAAGATCGGTACATCGCTTAAGACTTCACGCAGCAGTGTATTCTCCTCATCTAAAGCCATTGCCTAAGACATCATGCAGTAGTGCGGTTCCTTGTTCCATAATAAAGACCATTGCCTAAGACGTCGTGCAACAATGTGTTTTTTTATTCCGTAACGCAGACCATCGCCTAAGACGACATGCAGCGATGCTCGAAAACCAAAACCTAGCTTATCGCCTAAGACGACAAGTAGCGATTCGCGAACCTAACCCACTGTCTCAGACATCATGTAGAAATGCGGTTCCTTGTTCCGTAATAAAGACAATTTCCTAAGACGTCGTGCAACAATGTGTTTCTTTATTCTGTAACACAGACCATCGCCTAAGACGATATGCAGTGATGTTCGAAAACCAAATTTAGCTTATCGCCTAAGACGACATACAACAATTCGCGAACCTAACCCACTTCCTAATACCTCGTGCAACAGTGTGGTTCCTTGTTTCGCAATAAAGGCCATTGCCTAAGACGTCGTGCAGAAATGTGTTTATTTATTTCGTAACACAGATTATCGCCTAAGATGACATGCAACAATGTTCGAAAACCAAAACTAGCCTATCTTCTAAGACGACATGCAGCGATTCACGAACCTAACCCACTGCCTAAGGCATCGTGTAGCAGTGCGGTTCCTTGTTCCGTAATAAAGACCATTGCCTAAGACGTCGTGCAGCAATGTGTTTCTTTATTCTACAACACAGACATCACCTAAAACGACATGCAGCGATACTCAAAAACCAAAACCTAGCTTAATTCCTAAGACGTCATGCAGCGATTCGCGAACATAACCCATGGCCTCAGTCTTCAAGCAGCCATGCATCATCAATTGTTGTTTTATTCATCCCCCCAAAAGGATGAATAATCAAAGCCAAACCAAGATATACAACATTTCTCTCTCAAGCTCAAGACCATCTGCCTCGTCATTAAATCCTGGTAAGCGATATATCATTAGCTCCGCCTATTTCCTCAAGACTCGTAAGGGTATGCTATATCAGTGTAACCTTATGTTTGTCAGAAAAATTTTGGGGTATTCTAAGTATTCAATAAACTCCCTATCAGAATGCGTGAGACTCGCGTATTCTCGCTCTATTCGATTGAAAGATAATTGAATAGGGGCAGCTGTCGTACCCAAAATTTTCCCTACCTTTATATTCAAGATTAAAAGTAGAAGACCTTTTAATTTAGTACGGTACGAAAATATCTGATGTCCCATTCTTAAATTTAAGTCAACTAGGGGGTGTATTTTAATTCAGGAGAGTGGGACTTTCTAAATCTACAAGACCCATGTGTCTGTAAACTCATTCGCAGAGCATGTTGGCCATTGGCCCATGCGATTTGAAAATGAAAACTATTTCGATAGTAATAATTAAGTTCTTATTTAAACTCATTTAGGTATTGTTGTTAGGAGGAGAGAATTCAATTTGCAAATATATTAAAATTCATATTGGCTCATTTCTTTTAAATAGAAAAAAATAAAAGGGGTATAGTTATAAGGTTACAAGCCCATCGAGTTTTCTTTAGCCAAAGCCCATTTGACATATTTATTATTTACTGTTATGATTAAACATTACTACTATTGTTAAAAGAAATCTTTCACAAATTATAAGTGAATTTATTATAATTATTTTTGTTTTATTAAATATTTTTTATATATAAAATCACTTGTTAAAAGTTGTTATTAATGTAAGAAGATTTGTTTTAAAGGGCCTAAGGCCCAATTCGTACAAAAATATTGGTTGCAATAATAATAAAACAACAAGTATTGTTGTTTAAGGTGCTATGTTGGGCTAATTATTTCAAGGGCCAAATCCAATTGATGATACGATTAGGCAAAGGAGATTTAACGCAAGCCCAGTGTACTAACAAGTATTGTTTCAATCAATGAGAAATATGTGTACATTTTCTTATCATTAATAATGACTGTATCAATTACAGCAGAAAATAGGCATGTTTCATGGGCAAACGAACACTGTAGAAATCAATTTAAACTAAATCAAATCTACAAAATCAATGAAATTACAGAAAAAACATAGCATCAAATTCAGTCCCAGAATCCTTGTTACAAATCAAATCCGAAAATCACAGTACAACAACATTCAATACAAAATCAATTACAATATATTCTCAATCCCTAATTATTTCTAAACTTCCTAAATATATGCTAATCTGGAACAACAAATTCACAAATCCCTAATCTGAAATCTATAAATAACTAAACTAAATATACAGAAAAGGGGGGATCGGAATACAGAAAGAAGAAGAAAAAGGGATGAATATACAGAAATAGGGGATATACAGAAAAAGGAGGAGGCTTGAAAACCGATCACATGGAAGAACTTGGAGGATGAACAGAAAAACAAAGAAGAAAAGTTGAAGAATAATAAGGACCTCGACATTGTTGAGGAATAAGAGAGGAGTGATTCGAGTTTCGATATCCGAAACCCTAATCGCTAGCCGCTTTCGCATCCACCACCATCTTCAATCTCATCGCCGTCTTAACTATCGCTACTACCGGAACCTACAAGTTATAGGGGATTAGCTCAAACCAGACAAAAGCTCAAGAACTAAAATCGATATCGCAAAGGGGTAACCACTTAGCTCTCTTTTTTCTCTCTTTTCTGATTGCTGGTTCAGGGGTTTGATGGATCACGAATGGGTTTTGGTAGAATTTTGTAGCGTCGCCATGGGGTTGGTAGGACTAGGGTTTTGTTGAGGAGAAAAGGAAAGGGTTGAAAACGAGAGAGAAGGGAGTTTTGTTGTAACAAGGAAAACTGAAATGTATAAAAAAATGATTAAAACAAGTTTTATATTCCGTTAGATCATGTACCCGCGCGTTCATCATAATTATCATACTCCCTCACCAGTGTCCTTTAGATATGCATCAGACGGTCGTCAGGCCAGGTCCACCATAAGCTCCCTGCACCCGCATGCACTCAATCAACCTGGCCCTTCCAATTCACGTAATGGGCATAAGCCCAATTGATCTTCACACGCCCCTTTTCTTCTATATTGCTAAAACCCCAAAACGAGTTACACCCCCTCTTTAGAACTATATTTGGGCCAGCCCAGGGTCCTTATTAGCACCCCGCATCTTTTTACTCACTAGCCTAAACTACACCCACCCTGAAATTAAGTAAATATTTTCTCTTTTCTTTTTTAATTCTAATTATTTTCTATTTCTATTTTATGATTATTACATTTATATTTTATGCTATTATTTTATTTTTTTATATAATATTTATTATTATTAATATTAATTCTTATTTACTATAATATTATTATTTATATTATCATAAGTAAATTATTTTTATTTGAAAATTCATATATTATTTTCTTATATATTGCATTAAATATTCTTTTATCATGAATTAATTAAGATTTTTGCAATTAATATGATTACAAAATATTAACAAATCTCAAACTATTTTCGCGAACAAACTAATCTAAACAATTGTTTTTTGCAAAAGGGTTTCAAACGAATTTTGACTAATCGCGCATTTAGCCAAAATCTCTGCAATCACTACTCCCGGTCAAATGCGAAGCGATTCAAAATATATTTGCAACCCCTAAAAAACACCAACCCCATATGAACTATGAATTAGGACTCTGATTCTTCATAAGAGGATATGTAGGCATACGATCAAAAATCATGGCGAGTTCCCCTATTAAAATCTAAAACCCTATTATACCTGAAACCTAAATCTAAAAGCTAGTACCCTTGTGAACAAGGTAGATGAAAGGGGCCTAACACCTTCCTTTCGTCTAATGAAGTCCAAATCTTAGAATCTTTGTCTGCGAATTAGAGTTTCCTATGCCCTTCCCTAGGATAAAAACTGATAGTGGCGACTCTGTATTTAAAACCAGTCGCAACAGAAGCAAGAGCATTATGAAGTGTTTGACAAAATCAATAAATACCTTGTCAACCCTTATATATTAATACCTCTTTATAGAAATAAGTGTATGAGATTGTACATTTCTGTGTTTGATGCAACTATAGGCAGTATGTTTGCACAGGAGGATGAGAATGGTTTCAAAAGAGCCATTCATTACCTTGGTCGAGTGTTAAACGATGCAGAAACTAGATATAGAATTATAGAAAAGTTATGTCTTTTCTTTTACTTCTCTTGCTCCAAACTAAAGTATAATACAAAGCTTGTTGATGTTTATGTTTCTTCACATTTCGATGTCATCAAACATATGCTTTCTAAGCCAATTTTGCACAGTCAAATTGGCAAATGGGAACTTGCCTTAATTGAGTATTCCTTGACTTTATTACCTTTAAAAGCTATGAAAGGTCAAGTGGTCTATGATTTTATAGTTGACCATGCAATGGTCGAAGTTCCCCAAGATTATGTAGAATTGGAACCTTGGAAACTATTTTTTGATGGTTCGACTCACAAAGAAGGAACTCGTGTTGGAATCTTGATTATTTCTCCTGATAAAATTCCAACCAAGTTCAAGTACAAGATAAAAGGCCCTTATTGTTAGAATAATGAAGCTAAATATTAAGCTTTGATAGAAGGACTTGAAGCTTTGTTGGAATTAGGGGCAACCAGATTCAAAATATGAGGTGATTCTGAACTTGTGTTCAAACAGATAACAAAGTAGTATAAATGTATAAAATAAAATCTAATCATGTACTTCGTGATGGCGAATATACTGCTTAGAAAAATTTGAGTATGTTGACATTAAGCATATTCCTAGACTTAATAACCAAGAAGCAAACGACTTAGCCCAGATTGCATTAGGCTACAAAGTCTCGAAAGAAAAGCTGGAGGAATTGATCGAAGTCCGTGGAAAGGTACTAGCCACTAAACTATGTCTAGGAGATTTACAAGATTCAAGTTTAGGATATGCAAAAGAAGAGAGTTTCGAAGTGCTAGTCGTAGATAGTTTAACAGACACAGATTGAAGAAGTCCAATAATAAATTATTTAAAGAACCCGACAGAGAATACAAAGAGAAAGATTGAGTACCGCGCGCTAAGTTATATTTTAATGGGTAAAGAATTATTCAAGAAGACACCAGAAGGAGTCCTGCTCAAATGCTTAGGAGAAATCGAAGTATACTTGGTGTTATTAAGCGTACATAGTGGAGAATATGGAGTGCACCAAGCAGGTCACAAGACGAAGTGGCTCCTATTTTGATATGGCATGTATTGGCCCTCTATGCTGAAAGATAACATCGATTTCGCCAAAGGATGCCAAGAGTGTCGAGTTCATCCAGGCATTCGACATGTACCTGCAAGTGAATTGCATTCAATCGTCAAACCATGGCCCTTCAGAGGTTGGGCCTTAGATTTGGTTAGAGAGATTCGACCAACTTCATCTAGGCGACATGGATACATTCTAGTAGGGGTTGATTATTTTACAAAATGGATTGAAGCAATAATTTTGGTGAATGTGGATCAAGAGAACATCATCGAGTTCATTCAGAAGTATATACTATACAAATTTGGAATCTTAGAAACGACCACAACAGATCAATGGTCAGTTTTTACTGGTCGAAAGATGCAATAATTTTCCAAAGAAATGGAATTCAAGCTATTAACTTCTACACCCTACTTTGTCCAAGAAAATGGACAAGTTAAAGCTTAAAATAAGGTAATGATTGGCTTAATGAAGAAGCATGTGTGAAAAAAGCCAAAGAATTGGCACAAGTCTTTAGACTAAGCTTTGTGGGCATGTCGAACATCTCCCAAAGAAGTAACGAATGCAACTCCATTTCGTTTATCTTTTGGGAATGATGAAGTGTTGTTTGTAGAAATATATCTACAATCAGTGAGGATCCAGAGGCAAAATGAAATTCCATCTGACTGTTATTGGGAAATGATGACGAATGAATTAGTTGATTTGGACGAAGAAAAACTGCATGCTTTAGAAATTCTAAGAAGACAAGAAGAAAGAATATCATGAGCATACAACAAAGAGTCATAGGTACAATTTTTTTGTTAATGATTTAGTTTGGAAGGTAATATTTCCAATGGACCGAAATAATAAGTTATTAGTAAAATGGTATCCACATTGGGAAGGACCTTTTCGAATTATTCAAACATTTACAAATAATGCCTATGAAATAGAAGAATTTGCTGAAGATCAAAGGGTTTTGAAGATAAATGGAAAATACTTAAAAAGGTATAAACTCACCCTTCAAGAGCTAAAACTTTGACAGAATAACTAAAGCAAACAAACAAAAGCCAATATGGTAATGTCATAAAATTGCAAAATGGCTCTGTCTCAAAATTACATAATATAAAATTACACAAATAAAGGTTGAAATAAAGCAAGAGTTAACAAGTCTAAAAGGGAAAGTTGGCTTTCATCCTTTCATATTTGATTTTGGTTAGCCTCAGTCTGCAGTCAATAGAAGGCTTGATGACTTAAAGAGCAGTTATTTCATCCCCAAGCCTCCTAGCTTCGTCCACACACTCAAAACTTTGAGCAATCTCCTTGTCAACATCACTTTGACAAGATGTTTGAAAATCAAGGTCATTATGACTATGACATCATAGCAGTAGAAAATTGTGATGAATTATCTCATGTATAGAAACAACGGTTGTTACAATAAATGTCTATTTATCCCGTATTATAAATACACATTTATTGAGGGGAATTCGTTGGCTGGAAATTTTGATTATATTAATATTGAGCTAGAAAGACAAGATCAGAAGATATTTAGCTCGAAAGAAGAATATTGAAGGGATTATCTTGAAGATTTCGATAGGGTGAGATTAATGAGAATCTTTCATCACTAAGTATTATCAAAGAAATTCATTGGTGAGTCCATTGGATTTAATTCAAAGTATTGTTGAAAGGATACTTCAACTGTCACTAAAAACGACCGGCGCTTCGAAAGACAAAAGGTTTTCAAATTTGAAAGTTTAATCTCATCCAAAAAGACGCGTGGAGGTTTGAAGAAAATTGAAGAACGTGCAATAGTAAACATGGAGTTGTTTCATTATTTGACCGTTAGGGTCGAAATAGTATAAGTTAGGATCTTTATGTTAGGATTTAAGGGGTGAACATATTTTGTACAAATTACTCTGAATTACACAAAGTATCAAGCGTTCGAGAAAAGATTTTGAGAGAATGTACGTATGATGCACCAGTTTTATGTTTATTGTTATTCAACTTCAATAGAAGTTTTATATTACTTTTAAATATAAGTCAAAAGTCTTTTACATACCAGTCTTTACTTTAAAGCATTATATTACAACATTCAAGATCACAATCTCAATCGAAGAGATCTAAAATAAGAAAGAAACAAAATAAAACTAAACACATGTCCTTAGGATCAATCTGGTCGATTATGCACATAACCAAATTCTCTCTTTTTGATTTGGAGGACCAACGATTGTTTACTAAATTCCACAGTAAACACCATGCAACTTTGAAGCACATGTTGAAGAAACCAGATGCAAAGCCGAGATTGATTCATTGGATGTTGTTGCTCCAAAAGTTTTATCTGGATATTAAAAATAAAAGTGGAGCTGCAAATTTTGCAGCTGGCCACTTAGGCTGAATAGAGTAGGATGATGATTCTTTTCCCATTCAGGATGATTTTCCTGATGATCAATTTTTACAACTGCGTGAGGTAACTCCTTGGTATGATGATTTAGTGAATTATATTGTTACTCATGTTTTTCCTATAGGTAGGTGTCTAGGAAACAAACAAACTCAAAAGTAATGCAAAATATTATGTGTGGGAAGATCCATATATGTGGAAATTGGGAAGTGATCGGGTCATTGGCTATGTGTCACTGACTAAGAGATTGAATCTATTTGACATATTTCTCATTCCTCTAAAGTTGTAGGATATTTATGTCCTCAAAGGACTACAAGAAAAGTCCTAAACTCTGATTTCTTTCGGCCCACTAATTTTAAGGATGCTTATGAGACTTACCGCACTTGTGAACAATGTCAGATAGTAGGTACAACCATCACTCATAAGAGTGAAATGCCTCAGCAACCAATGTTACTCTATGAGGTGTTTGATGTATGGGAAATTGATTTTATGGGTCCCTTCCTTGTATCTTTCGGTTTTGTATATATTTTACTTATTGTTGATTATGTTTCAAAGTGGGTGGAAGCTATCCCAATTAGGACTAATGATTCTAGAGTTGTTTTAGATTTTATCAAGTCAAATACTTTTTACACGCTTGAAATACCCTGAGCTATCATAAGTGACAAAGGCACTAATTTCTGTAATTGCGCCATGGAAGCTTTTCTACAAAATTACGGTGTTGTGCATAGGGTCTCTATTTCAAATCACCCCCAAACTAATGAGCTAGCTGAGATCTCAAATAGGTAAATCAAACAGATTTTGGAAAAAAATGGTGCAGCCAAATAGGAAGGACTGGAGCAACCGTTTAGAAGACGCACTTTGGGCTCAAAGAACATCTTTCGAAAATCCAATAGGGATCTTTCCCTATCGAGTTGTGTTTGGTAAGGAATGTCACCTCCCTGTAGAAATTGAGCACCATGCTAATTGGGCGGTCAAAAGTTGTAATTTGGAAATGCATAAAGCAGGTATGGAAAGAAAACTCCAATTACAACACCTTGAAAATGGTAGAATCCAATTAAAACTTAAGAATTTATAAAAATAAAACTAATAACTTCCATGATAATATAATTTCTAGGAAGGAATTCTCTGTTGGCCAGAAATTTTTAATGTTTACCTCCCGCCTAAAAGTTATGGCTGGGAAATTTTGATCCAAGTGAATTGACCCTTTTGTTGTTACTATTGTTTTCCCTTATTGTGCAGTAGAAATAAAAAGTACAGGTACTGACAAAGTTTTTGAAGTCAATGGGAGCGCTTGAAGATATTACATGAAAGTTTGGTGCTTGAAAATACAACCATAGAAGATCCTTCTTTGGAAAATCCTACCTACAGTGCAGTTTGATTAGGGATTCTTCTTCTCTCTCATCTTTATGTTATATTTATGTTCTTTTGTTGAGGAAAATGTGTCTTAAGTGTGGGGGAGGGAATCATTTACTTGTGTGTTTTCTTATCAATCATTTACTTGTTTATTCTCTAAAAATTGCATCCTTTTTCTTTGGTTTTTGGGTTTCAAGTATGAGTATTTTCTTTATTCTCTTGACTAAAGACTCTTGGTGATATGTGAGTGATTCGTTATGCATTCTAAGTATGATAAGTAGGACTAAATTATGAATTGTGCATCATGTGTGGTTGATAAATTCCCTTTGTGAGATTTTGAGCCTAATAATGGATAAAATTCAAAAATCTATGTATTTCCTTCTTGTTTGATTTCACTCATGTCTGTTAGTCACTCTAGAACTTGATTTGACTCTTTTTGAAACTGTTTGATTACTTGTGCATGCTGATATGATAAAGGCAAGTTGTTTTAGTTTTAGTTTTAGCCAGCCAAAAAGCCAACCCTGGACTTATCACCCCTTGTTTGAAACTCCTATGAACCTATTTATCCCATTCTTTTGTTGAAACTCATTACAAGCCTAAAAAGTGAAAAACAATTATATCACCCTATATAAGGAGATAAAGGAGTCTTGTTAGGTGTTTTGTGAGGATTAATTAGTATAGTTGTGTCGTGATATTTCAAAAGTTGGCAGATTTTTTTTTTATAAAAATAGAAAAATAAAAAAATGAAAACAAGAAAAGAAGGATGAAAATTCATATTATTTTCATGTTCCTTGTGAAAAAAAGAGAAAATAAAAGAAAGATAAAAGAAAAGAGAAAATGATTGCAAAGTTGTTGTTTGAAAAGTGAATGGAATTTTAGTTCAAATCCCGCAATTTCTTTCAATTTTATTTTGTCCCTTTGAATTTTATCCTAGTACCACTTAGGATTTATCATACCCTTACCTTGGCCATGTTACAACCTTAATAAATCTCTTTTGATATTTGTGTGCATGTAATTCAAGTGTAGATATTAGAGTCTTTTATAGTTTATGGTAGTGCTAATTTTCATGATATGCTCTTTGGTAAACTGTCTTCTTACTAGCTTTGATTGTCACAGAAATTTACTCATTAACATCATATTAGTTGAAGCTTAGAATGAAGATTTTACTTACCCCTTTATGATTTCTGAAATCAATTCGAAAGAAATCAAGTATAGGAACTTGTTCCTAGGCCAAGTGGTAAACACATAATTGGTACCAAATGGGTGTTTAAGAACAAACTTGATGAGAATGGTATAATTGTTTGAAACAAGGCAAGTTTGGTGACCCAAGGTTATAATCAATAAGAAGGAATCGAATTTGAAAAAACATTTACTCTGGTTGTAAGGTTATAAGTTATTCGATTACTACTTGCGTATGCTTTTTCATTAAATTTTTAGTTATTCTAAATGGATATCAAGAGTGCTTTTTTGAATGGATACATCAATGAGGAAGTCTATGTCAAACAACCTCCCGAGTTTGAAGACTTCAAGAATCCTTCACATGTCTTCAAGTTGAGAAAAACTATTTATGGCTTAAAGAAAGCAACAAGGGAATGCTATGATAGACTTAGAAAATTTCTTTGTGAAAGAGGATTTGAAAAAGGTAAAGTTGATGATACGTTATTCATTAAGAAAATCAAGGATCATACTTTATTGGTTCAAATCTATGTTGACGACATCAGATTTAGATCAACAAATAAAGATCTATGTGTAAAACTTCAATGATGATGCAAGGAGAATTAGATATGTATATGATGAGTAAGTTGAACTATTTTCTTGGAATTCAAATTAAGAAACTAAAGAATGACATCTCCATCAAACAATTCAAGTATTGCAACAAATTGTTGAAAAAGTTAGATATAGATAATTGCAAAGAAATAGCTACTCTGATGGGTTAAGGAACATATGTTGATCAAGACAAATCAGGTGTTCCTATTGTTATCACCAAGTATTGAGGTATGATTGGTTTCTTTCTATATTTGATGTAAAGTCGTCGTAACATTATGTTTAGTCTTTGTCTTTGTGCATGATTTCTAGAAAATTCAAAGAATCTCATCTTGTCCCCGTGAAAAGAATATTGAAGTACCTCAAAGGAATAACAAATGTCGGTCTATGGTATCCTAAAGGTAGTCTATGTGATTTAATTGGTTATTATGACTTGGATTACATAGGATGTAAAACTATTCGAAAAAGCACAAGCGGTACATGCCATATCCTAGGAAATGTTCTAGTGTCATGGTCCTGTAAAAATCAAGCATTGTTGCTCTTAGTACAACTTAATAAGAATATATTACAGCAGGAAGTTATTGTGCATAAATCCCACACTACAAGAAAATTAGTGTTTAACGACACAAAAATTGCGACAGTTATGTGATAACTGTCGTAATTGACATATAGAGACAGTGTTTATGACAGTTGACACCAACCGTCCCTAATATTTATTTTGCGATGGTATAATTAACCATCATAATATTATTATTACGACGGTAAAACAACCGTCGGCCCCCATTTAACACTTTTAACATTGATTTTTCACCAACAACTAGTCACGACGGTAAAATTAACCGTCCTAAAAGGCATATCACGACGGTAAAGCACCCTTCGCACCCTTAAACCTTTCACGACGGTAAAATTATCCGTCCTAAAATTCATTTCACGACGGTAAAACAACCGTCGTACCCAAAACCTTTAAAAATTCTAATGGGCACGACGGTAAAACACCCGTCACCGTAAAAAAGTTAAAAAGCTCTTAAAATACATAAAACATCAATTCACTTTCTACTCCTACGTTCACTTTTTCTACTCACGAAGAAAATACAAGAATTCTCGACCTAAGGTTCGTGTGGGTCTTCCAAAGAAAAACCCTAAAGTTTTGAAACCCGCTTTCACCATTCCTCCCAAATTGTTACAATCCCTTGTAGAAGACCCTAAATGGGATGAAAAAGGCAGCGTCACACAAAACTACAATTCCTTCGGCGTCGTCAATGACCCTAACTCCCTCACCGATTTTCTTCGAGCTCCTCCTTCTGTCTCTGATGACCCCAACGATTCCGGCAGTGACCTCGAAGAATACGGTATTTTCGTGTATTTTAGTATCAGAAATTGTTTATAATTTTTTGAAATGCATGTAAATTTTATGAATTTGTGGTGTAGATATGAATTTTATGAATTTATGTGTTTGCTACTCCATTTCTGAAACTCATAGGACAACCTCATGAGGTGGCGGAATCGAGTGGTATTGTAGCTATATGGCTTATACCTTTGCATTTCAGTTTTGCGTTTCAGTTTCCTCTTCAGAGGTTTCTACAGTGCCAGCTGAAAACAGGTGTGATTGCATGGGTTTCTCTTTTGGGTTTAGTGGTGAATGTTGTATTGAGTTGGTTGTTGGTTTATGTTTTGGATTTTGGGCTTATTGGTGCTGCAATAGCTTTGGATGTTTCATGGTGGGTATTGGTAATTGGGATGTTTGGGTACACAGTTTGTGGGGGTTGTCCTTTGACTTGGAATGGTTTTTCAATGGAAGCATTTTCTGGCCTTTGGGAATTCTTCAAACTGTCATTAGCTTCAGGGGTGATGCTTTGTTTAGAAAATTGGTATTACAGGATACTGCTGCTTATGACAGGTCAGTTGGAAAATGCAACAGTTGATGTTGATGCATTGTCTGTATGGTAAGTTATTAGTGAGTAACAAGTATTTGAGATTTACAAGTTTTATATTTATTAGTTATTACAGTATTGGAATTGGTTTTGCAGTATGACTATCAATGGATGGGAAATGATGATTCCATTTGCCTTCTTTTCCGGTACCGGGTATGCTATTTTTACAATATCATTTGCATCGAAATTGAAGTAAAATTATAGAACAGAATTGATTCTTCATTTCACCTCTCGTATGAGAAGAAAATGGAGAAAACACTAAATTTTTTCTACCATTATCCTTTTTAAATATTTCATAAATTATTAATATTTAACACTTTTCAACTGTACGTATATATCTCTTTAATCGAAAAACATTCACTTTATATTAAAATTAATAATTTTTTAGTTTGAAAAAAAAACATTTAAGATTGATATTTTCTTAGAGTAACAACAATACTGAAGCATAGTGGATTATCCATATGTGATTGGTTGATGGCGTGTAAGGTATTCTACTAGCGAAGAGTGAAAAATTAAATGTTTAACATAATTTATTCTAGTGAAATTTATCAAATGATGACACAAATTATATTATAGGGTGCGAGTGGCGAACGAACTTGGAGCAGGAAAATGGAAGTCAGCAAAATTCGCAATGCAAGTATCACTCGTACAATCAACAGTGATTGGATTAATCTTTTGTATTCTTATAGTGATATTCAAAAGAGAGTTTGCATATATTTTCACCTCGAGCACTCATGTTCTTCAAACTGTTAATGATATGTCAATTCTCTTGGGAGTCAGCATTGTTCTCAATAGTGTTCAACCTGTTCTATCAGGTAAAAAAGACCGATCAACTTCATTCAAAAAGTAATTATGGTTAATGCTTAATTATAAAAATGCATGCATTCTTGTAGGTGTAGCTGTTGGTTCGGGATGGCAAGTATTTGTGGCATACGTAAATATTGGATGCTACTATCTAATCGGCACTTGGAATTTTATAAAAGTGAACTTCCTCAACCTTTGACTTCGATTCAGCGTCTTTATATTAGTCGGCTAGTTGAGAAATATGGAGCTGATTTTCAGGTTTGATCTGTTGTCATGTTAATTTCAATTGAAGATATATTAACATTGTAAAGTGAAAATGTTGTTGTTAGGAGGCTGTTTAATGTTTTGTTGTTATTATGGCAGAGAATGATGATGGATATAAAGCTAAATCCTATGCAGCATTCTGTTGCAACTTTAGAGAAATTGTGTATGAGCTATTACATTTACAAGAACAAGAATCCTCTTATTGTTGGAAGATGAAGTACTTTGCATATGAACAAGTGTAGTGCTGTCGAAGATTACAAACTTCCGGTTGTGAGTTGTGATGGTTGATCCATGAATGGGCAAAATGTTGTTACAATGAAGATTTTAGTTGTTTTGACACTTTGGATGTTGCGCGGGTAATATTGTTATAAAATTTTGTTGATGCTTTTTAATTTTGTATGGATTTTTGTTCGGGAAGATTAAGCATTATGGTCTTCTTGCCTGTTGCCAAAACAACGCTTTAGTATATGAAAGTAATTTTGGATGGAATGGGTTTAAAACTGTGTAGGTAGTTTGTTTTTGGGCTATGTATCACTTTTGTTGGGGAACATGAATCAATTCTGGTTAAAGTAGCCAGCTTTTGCCAAAAACAGTTAAATAAGATGGCAATAATTTTTAATGGAATGTGTTTGGAACTGTTAAGGTAATTTATGATCATATACATGTTTGGATAAACGCATTTTGCTGTCCTTTAACTTAGATGCTTTTCATGTTTGGCTAAATACATTTTGCTGTCCTTTAACTTAGATGCTTGTTATAAGTTAATTTCTAAGTTTGTTTTGGTAACAAATCAGTCTTATGTGCACATCGTTAGCCTTTTAACCATAATATATGTCTCTTAAAGATTTGATGTGGCACGTATGTTCCGTTTTTAACGTATTCTTCGTGGATAATTTTATATTATGAAGTTAGTGTTCACTTATGGAATGAAAGAGTAATGAGAAATTTGATCATTTATGAAAGAGAAATGAGAAATTTGAGAAAATTAGAAAAATTGAAATTAATTTAAGGTTAAAGTATCTATAAATAATTTAAATTTTTTACATAGTTGAGTTATGAAATTAATTTGTTTACTTTTTCTGCTATGTTGCAGGATCAGAGGCAATGTTTTCAAGGTTAGGCCATTTTTCTAAGAAATCAATCAAGGTATTGTAATGCATATAACTTGATATGCAATTCTTGTATATTTGATTGTAATTGAAAATTATTAGTAACAAACAACTTGTGCATCATGCTTGGGTCTGTTGTTTGTAGATTACATTTATTTGCTTGATATATCCGCTTCTTGTGATATGTTATGCGGGCCAGGCTGCATTTATCTCAAAATTTGGAGACTGGTAATTTTAATCATCTTAGTCGATCTGTGCCAAGTAAGTTCATCAAGACCAATATACTTTGAGTACTCCTATGGTATACACAAGATATACCATGTATTATATTCATTTAACAGGCTAATAGTAAAAACTTCCTCTTATAATTATTGCATTTACCCATGCGGTTTCATTCAATCGTGGAGTGTTTGTGAAGATTACTGTTGAATGCTTCCAACTTTGAGATTATTGCTGAAATTATTGTGGTTTGTGGGGTTGGAAAGCATAGAAGTGAAAAAGGGGAATCATCAATTAAAGCATTGGGTCAGAATATGTTGATGGAGATGAAAAGTCCACTCAGGATTGATAAAAGGAAGATGGATGCTTTGTTGGTAAAGGTAAAGCTGTTAAAATCTGGTTATGTGAATTGAGGAAGCCATGATTTTGCTTCTATATATGATGATAGTGATAAACTTGACTGTATATGTTTGTGTTGCCAATAAATATCTATATTCCTCAAGCCTAATTCATATATCATCTGTTCATGAAGGTTTTTGCAATCATTTTCTAATTATGTATGTCAACAGCTTACCCTACTTTAGTTCCTTGCTATAGATAAGAGTTGTATATTTGCTTGATTTTTTTATTTTACTATCAACATAGTAATTTCTATGCCATTTCTGAGTACCAATAAATCCAATGTCATATGTGAACTCATTACACTTCCAATTTTTAATAATAGGCGACAATCAAATAATCAGTTGTCAAGAACATGATGAAAGCCCTATACTTTCAGTTCACCGTCGGAGTTCTACCATTATATTTGGTTACATTCACAGGTACTGCCAGTTCATCAGTCATCGTATACATTTGTTCTGAGCTTCATCAACATGTTTTCGATGTTACAGACCTGTTACAAACATGTTATGTTACAAACCAATTCCTTTGTATTTACTTTTACACATAATACGTAGATCTATAACTGGTTTGCTCTATGTTTGAAGTCATTTTGTTTGTAGATGTTGTTTGAAGTAATTTGATTTGCAAAAAAGCTAACTTTTCTATGTTCGAAGTCATTCATGTCTTGTATCCTAAAATATTTTTGTTTTATTCATAAGGTATATTGTTTGTTTTAGCGGAAGTTGTCAAACAACATCTATGTCGATCGTTTCCAGATCGACATCTTCTTCTGCAGAAAGTGAACAAATAAAGGAAATGCAAGAAGAAATTAATGCACTTAAAGAAAAGAATTCAAAAATTGATGAATTAACACAGGCAATCATATTCTTAACGCAAAGGGACAAGGCGAGGACAAAGGAAAATGAACTCTTAATGCAAATGCAGAATTTTAGTGGAAGACAGGTATATTATTTTGACGCATTTAAAGTTAAATTTTATGAGTATTATTTTAAAGATTATTATTTTAATATCTTTTTTTAGGGATTGGAATCACCCGCTGATGGTAGACGTTCATCTGAGTCTAGCTACCGTATTGGAGATAATGGAACTTCAGGGGGGACAAATTAGACTTTTCTATGATCGAGATAATTAGATTGTGAACTTTCTCATGTATTTTTGGCATAATGATACTTATTATTATAAGATTAGGAATTGATATATTTTGGGTTTTTTGTACTACTTGACATGATTATGGAACTCGCATTTTACATGATTATGGAACACACATTTTTTTGGATATTATAATGTTTATTTGATGTTAAATATTTTTTATTGAAATTATTTTTACTATATTACAAAGTGATAGAAAATAAAACAAAAAATAATACTATAAATAAATATATTAAAGAAAAAAATAACACAAAAAAAAACTATATTTAAAATTTTTTACATAGATAATAATTTAAATAAAATATATATATAATAGAAGAAAAAAAAAATCAAGACATAAACAAAAGTCATGGCGACAGTACCGAACCGTCGTAATCAACAATTAAAAATAATCAACAAAAGTCATGACGGTTTCGTCGCCATAAACAATTTAATCAATTTCAAAAGATATTCACGACAGTATCGAACCGTCGCCATCAATAATTAAAAGAAACTCAAAAGATAGTCACGACGGTATCAAACAGTCACCAATACTTGATTATGTCAGCTCCAAACCCGTCGTAAACTTGAACGACCGTTTTTGTAACTGCGCGAAATAGGTTGGGGACACACACTTCTGCGACGGTAAAGCAACCGTTGTGGAAAGCAAATTGCGACGGTTTTAACCGTCGTAATCTACAAAAATACCTGTCGCAATCTGCCAATTTTCTTGTAGTGCCACTACATAAATCTTGGATTCATGTCGTTGAAGTGTGATAACACAAGTGCTATAAGCATAATAAAAAAATCTAGTCATACACTCAAGAACCAAACATATAGACATTCTTACGAGATCATGTTCTTAAAGCATGTGTTGAAGTCACTTTCATGGATACGCATAACCAATTGGTGGATATTTTCACAAAACCGTTAGCCAAATAACCAGTTTTCGAAATTCGAAGAGAACTGCGAATATTGGATGAGAATGATGTTTAATCATCTCACAAAGTGAGCTCTACACTTAATATCATGATAACAGTTCTCTTCATGATTTTACAAGGTACATGTAGTACGGTACCTTTTATGAGTTAATTCACAACTTCATATGTGAGTTAATGTAGCGATAAAAAAATGTAGCGGGGTAAATCGGAGATCGAACTATTAATTAATTCGTCTCACAAAAGCAAGAGTCGCCACCACGCTTTATTATTTCCAAGGGAAAAGGGAAAAGAGCGAAATAAAACCCTAAAATATGCAATGTAAAATAATACTTTAAAAGTAATGAAAATACAAGGCGTTTTTGAAAAAGAGGTCTAGAGTTCGGGGGTTGGTTATACAGTGGGAAGGTATTAGCACCCAATGTATCTATAGTATTCTATAGGAACCTTTTGAAATATCTGTTTTTGGTTAAACTTGTTTGTTTGGTTAAAATTGTTTGTTTGGTTAAAATTGTTTGTTTGGAAATTATTTTGAAGATACGACGACCTAGTGTCGAAGTTTTGGCATAAAAGGTGTGAGTTTGAAAATTGAGTTTTTTAGGAAAATTATCTTAAGTTTAGAAAAATAGTAAAACAAAAATGAATGAAGGAATTCGCACGATCGTGTAAGATATATTTGATGGCATGAAGTCAACAAATTTAATTCTTTCCCTTGGAGTTAGACGTAAACAAAATAACAATGTAAAGACTGAATAATCAAACAGAAAATTAAATAGATAACGATTAAATAGCTAAGTGATATATAACCAAAAACAATGATTAAATAACAGACTAAATTGTATTAACATGTATTTTTATATTTTTATGATGGCAAGAAATAATTATATATATAAAAATCTAAACTAAATTTTTTGTATTAGTAAAATAAGACTAAAAATGGTGAAATAAAGCTAAAACGCAAGAATCAAGGATTGAACTCAGGTAATTTTACTCACAACTAAACTACCTTGCTACTGGGCTAATTCTACTTATCTGTCATATGTACATTTAACTAACCTAAAAACGGAAAAGGTTGCAACAAAATTGGGCTAAAAGGCCCATGGGTTGACCTGAGTTTGGAGAGATAAAGGAAGGGTTTAAAAAAAACCTAATTTGAAGAGGGAGGCGCCGCTGGGTTGTTAGCATTGGGAAATGAGATTATCACAGATTAAATTATCATTATTCTCAATTAAAACAATTAAAAGTGAATTTGAAACAAATAAAGAAGTAATGACTCTCTCTCTCATGCTAAACAGAATACTTCCTCTCTCTGCACCTTCTTGAACTTTCTAAAATTCCATCGCTGCTAGCATCTTCAATCAACAACATCATCCATCATTATCATCATCGCAACGCCGACGATTTCTCAGATTCGCACATCTTCGATCAACATCGCACAAAATTTAAGCAAATTTCATCTGACTGAACTCTTAATCGCAAGCGCTTGAAACATGTATCGAAACGTTTGACAATGAATGAGACAGAGAAGGTTAAGTCGAGTTGGGGCGGCCACAGCGGAGTTGTTGAGAAGAAGTGAATCGATGATGATGAGAGAGAACGCAGCGACAAAGAGGTTGAGCGATGGTTTATTATTGTGACGAAAGAGGGTTGAAGGTGGTCGAGATTGGAAGTAAGAGAAGAGGATATTGTTGGAGGTTGTTAAGAGATAGAGTTGATGCAAAAATTGATTAGAGGAAAAGAGCTACAATTGAACGAATTTTTGGTGGCAGTGAGCAAGGCAACCGGCAGAGGGGTTGGTTCCGAAGGTTGGAGTGGCATCAGAATAAAATGATAAAGGTTGTTGTAATTTGATGATGAAGGATGAGCGTGAGGAAGACGAAGACGGATGTGGATCAAATCTTGATCCGAGAGGTAAATCATGTTTTGAGCTTTAGTATTTTTTCTGAATTTCTGTTATGATTTCCTCACGAGTTGTTTCTATTTTTTTGTCCTGACTTTCTCTTTTTCTTTTTTTTCTATTTATTTTGTTGAGCTGGAAATTGAAATTGGCTTGGGTATTTTGAAACTGATATTGGTACAGGGCCATGGTTTGGATTTCAACTGGTTTGCTTGTCTGTTCATGGATAGTGCAGGGCTGATTTGTATTTAATTGATTATGCAGGGTTATATGAGGATTAGCATTATATAATGTTCCTTCAGGTGCCAAGCTCTTAGTTACTTGAAGATGCGAATAAAGGGAAGTTCCATGGAGTTGTTGTTGGAAAGCAGTAGTTGTCGAAAGTGTTGGGATATTGGTATTCGGCGGAAGCAGGAAGGTAGTATCGCATTTTCAGTTCATGTTTCCAACCGAAAATTCTTGCTTACAGAAACAACAACAACACATACACAAATATTTTATCACAGTTGTGTAATTCAAAAACAGCAACTCTAAAGAACAAAAAAAACACAAAGCAAGATTCGAATAAAGGGAAAGCAAATTTACCGAGTCAGAGCTCCTCCGACGGGCCTTCAAATTCTCAAGTAAAGTTTTGACACTCTCTTTATTTTCTGAAAATCAATTCCTCTCACTTGTTGTATGTTGCGGATGAATGCCTTTGATCGTTGCGTCTGAGTTTTTGCTTTGTTGTTGTTGGTATTCTATCTGAAAATGATCTCCTAATGCTTTCTTTTTTTTATTAGTAATTTTTCTCTAATATCCGTGGACTCCTTTCATTGTTTCTAAAATCCCTCTTATATAGTAAAGACCCCTGCAATTTGAGGGGGGAAATAACAGTAGGATTTGAATAAAATTGGTGTTATACTTTGTCACTATTTGATTCAGCTTTTTAATTTGTTATTTTTGATGTAATTTCTGGACTGATATGCTTGTCTTATAATAGGGCAGTAGAGGTTATTTGACTGTTTTTCTTGGCATTATTTGTGCAGGTTATTGCAGCATAAGGACAGATTTTTGCAGCATATTCAGACTTATATGGACATAGCATAATAATTATAATACTAATAATAATAGTAATGACACAAATAATACAATAAAATGTTAGTAAAACTAAACTGAAAATACAAAAGTGAAAGAAAAGAGATATTAAAATTGGTTTTAATTCTATTAATAATTCAACCTAAAAACATTTCAAATGGAATTATAATCAAAATTAATAATAGAGGGAATAAAAATAAAATTAAACCATATATTTTCATATTTTCGAATTAAATAAGTAAAACTACAACTAAGAACAAAATAGACTTACATACTCTAAAAATGCAAAAAAGTAAAAGAACTTATATGTATTTTGAGATTTTCCGAATTATTAATAAAAATATAAAATTAAATGAAACTAACAAAACTATAATAATTTTTTTATATAAAGTAAAACTGATATGAGTTAAATATGTTTTTTTGGATTTTCTTTTTTATGAAAATAAGAATAAAAGAATGACGAGTAAAAGTGTAAAAATACATGATTTAATAAAGTCAGGCAAAACCAGTTAAATTTCACTAAATTCACAATGATTTCTAATGTTTCTATTTTTTGGTGGATTTTCAAAGCATAATCATCTCTTGACTTGTAAAGAAAAGTTGTAGTTGTTGCAAAGGAGAATCATATGTAAAAGAACCACTAAAAAATTGTCGAAATTTGAAGAAGTTATGAATTTTTGAAATCCGACTCGAGAATTGGCAAAAATAGGTCGAATCGCTTGTGAACGCTTGCTATGTAATAATGCAGATGGGAGGTGGTATCTTAGGTCAAAATTTGGGGTATGACAGTTAACAAATATTTGATGTTCATCATGTTTACATTGTTATTTTGTGTTTACATTGTTATTTTGTGTATATGTTTGCCTTGTATGATATGTCTAGTATGTTTTTAATGTATGATCTAAGCCTCCATGCCTATAACCTTAAAAAAAATTCAAAGTTTTTTTTGAGTGTAACCGGTTGACACTCTCTTTATTTTCTGAAAATCAATTCCTCTCACTTGTTGTATGTTGCGGATGAATGCCTTTGATCATTGCGTCTGAGTTTTTGCTTTGTTGTTGTTGGTATTCTATCTGAAAATGATCTCCTAATGCTTTCTTATTTTTTTATTAGTAATTTTTCTCTAATATTCGTGGACTCCTTTCATTGTTTCTAAAATCCCTCTTATATAGTAAAGACCCCTGCAATTTGAGGGGGGAAATAACAGTAGGATTTGAACAAAATTGGTGTTATACTTTGTCACTTTTTGATTCAGCTTTTTAATTTGTTATTTTTGATGTAATTTCTGGACTGATATGCTTGTCTTATAATAGGGCAGCAGAGGTTATTTGACTGTTTTTCTTGGCATTATTTGTGCAGGTTATTGCAGCATAAGGACAGATTTTTGCAGCATATTCAGACTTATATGGACATAGCATAATAATTATAATACTAATAATAATATTAATGACACAAATAATACAATAAAATGTTAGTAAAACTAAACTGAAAATATAAAAGTGAAAGAAAAGAGATATTAAATTGGTTTTAATTCTATTAATAATTCAACCTAAAAACATTTCAAATGGAATTATAATCAAAATTAATAATAGAGGGAATAAAAATAAAATTAAACCATATATTTTCATATTTTCGAATTAAATAAGTAAAACTACAACTAAGAACAAAATAGACTTACATACTCTAAAAATGCAAAAAAGTAAAAGAACTTATATGTATTTTGAGATTTTCCGAATTATTAATAAAAATATAAAATTAAATGAAACTAACAAAACTATAATAATTTTTTTATATAAAGTAAAACTGATATGAGCTAAATATGTTTTTTTGGATTTTCTTTTTTATGAAAATAAGAATAAAAGAATGACGAGTAAAAGTGTAAAAATACATGATTTAATAAAGTCAGGCAAAACCAGTTAAATTTCACTAAATTTACAATGATTTCTAATGTTTCTATTTTTTGGTGGATTTTCAAAGCATAATCATCTCTTGACTTGTAAAGAAAAGTTGTAGTTGTTGCAAAGGAGAATCATATGTAAAAGAACCACTAAAAAATTGTCGAAATTTGAAGAAGTTATGAATTTTTGAAATCCGACTCGAGAATTGGCAAAAATAGGTCGAATCGCTTGTGAACGCTTGTTATGTAATAATGCAGATGAGAGGTGGTATCTTAGGTCAAAATTTGGGGTATGACAGTTAACAAATATTTGATGTTCATCATGTTTACATTGTTATTTTGTGTTTACATTGTTATTTTGTGTATATGTTTGCCTTGTATGATATGTCTAGTATGTTTTTAATGTATGATCTAAGCCTCCATGCCTATAACCTTAAAAAAAATTCAAAGTTTTTTTGAGTGTAACCGGTTACACTCTGTTTGTAACCAGTCACAGGATCGAAATGAAATTAACTATAATATAATTATAAAATATTTTACACCATTGATAATTAAAATAGGGTGTAATGTACTATATTTTTACACTCTATGTATAGAAAATAAGGTGTAAATTTGTTGAAATTCATAATAAATATTATTTATTTTACATCCAATTTTTATCAAATGGTGTAAATTCGTTTGATTTAAATGTATATATGTAATAATAATTTACACCCATTTTCTCTAAAAAAGTGTGTAATATACTCTCTATTTACACTCATTTTAATACGGATGTAAATTTATTTTACATTTCTCACCTTTTGAATTTACACCCTCTAATAACAGGTGTAAAATGTATAAAAAATGGGTGTAAATTCCTATTTATGCACTAGTGAGTGTGGACAATACACCAAGAAAGTAGTAAAAAGTGTCTTGAACATAAACGTGTCTTGCAAACTGAATTACTAGATTCACTAATGGTGAGGTATGGGAATCGTCAATGAAACATGTATTGAAATATCAATTTAAGTTTGGAGAATAGGCATACAATAAGTATTTAAAAATAAAGTATTTTCCTAGTTCTTTAACTAATGAGGCGTTCACATTGTATATTACTTTTCCTCTTAATTTAATTTTAAATTTGGACATTTAAGAACTTTATTCTACAAACAATTTTTTAGAGAGAAGGCTAAAGTTATTGCCATAGAGTTTGTTAATCTCTAAGAAAAGATAATGAATTATTGATGATTATATAAGGTTAGATATGTGGACTTTTTATTCACTAGAATCAGATGTTAAAGTCTGTATTTTTATTATTTTTAAAACTCAAATTTGTATTAAATGTGATTTATTCGATCTCAATCCAACGGCTATAAATCGTTTGACACTGTGAATGCGACAAATGTTGATAGAAGGGAATTCAATTTTAAATACTACTATGTCTTATATTATAAACAACTTTCAATTTTTTGATTCATTGAATATTTAGTGTATTTGTTATGTATATAGATCAAATATATTAATTATCCAATAAATTTAAAAAAGTAAAATTTATTTATAATATGAGACGGGGAGTATGTGACAACCATTCCAAAATATAAGATGGTGCAATGGACTTGAATTATGATGTTGGTAAGAAAATGGTTGGCAGATATTTCAAAGAAGACCAACTAGTTCATCCTCTTTCAAAGACACTTCTTTAAACTCATCCCTACGAAAACAGATTTGTAAGATGAGGGATGACCCTCATAAAAAATCCTTTGTAGATTTTATCTTTAACCAACGTGATACTTGAGGGAGAATATCAAGTTGTGCATTTCACCTTATTTTTGTCTGTTTTTGTTTCTGTTATTGATTCCTTTTAATTTGCTGTTAGAAATTAGTTAGGATTGTTAGCTGGTCATTTAAAAAAACTTTGTTAATTGGGAGGGATTCTCCTGTGAAGTTTTGATTGGAGAGAGTCCAATTATAATTTACACCACTCAATTTCTTTAAAATTAACATTTACTTTTTGTAAGAAAAAATGAATGGGTGAGGTCTCAATATAGAATAATATCATCGGAGAGAATGTCTTCCCTTCTTTAGTATATTCTTGTAAGAATATTCAATAAAATAGAAATGAAAATCATCATTCTCTAAACTTCAACACAAAGCAAAAAAGATGGCGAAGTTGAAGATGTGGGATTTTGGATCGAACTCTAGCATGATCGAAGTACATGCTGTAGTCGAAGCATGTATTTGTCGAAGAATGCTTGTTAAATTAGGTTTTAGTGTTTAAACCCTAATTTGTTAAGTTAGCTTGATTATTAAGTTAGCTTGTATAATGGGCCTTGTGGAAAAAGCCCATTAGTTAGTATGTTAGGCTTTATTATAAATAGCATACTAGTCTCTCATCATTGCATCACAGCAAATCCTAATTTAGGGTGAGAGGGTTATTTGTTATTCTTGTAAACTTGTAATCTTGTTTTCTAAGAGAAAGTAAAGAATAGCAGTTATAACCAATTCTTGTGTTCTTCTTCTTCCTTGTTCTTTATTCTTCCCTTATTCTATACTTTGTTATTGGCATTGAATTCACAACAGAAGAGATGGAAAAATCAATGAGTTTGGAATTTATTTGGGAAGAGCAGTTGTTTCGAAATTTAATAGTTGAGTTAAGAGAGACTAATTTGTCCGGAGTAAAATCAACACGAATAAATATTTTTTCTGATAAAGTCGGAGGTTTTATTATACAATAGTTTTAAGTCAATTTATCATCAAATGTGAAAAACTAATAAGGTGTCGTCAAATGTGTGCGCTTATTATACAATAGTTAGTACTCAACAATACCTTTATTTTCTTCCAATTTGTCTTATACGGATATTTGCCTCTAATGAAGACTGAGTTTTCATGCAACGTACTAATATGACAAGAAGTCAACTTCATTAAAGATTTATGTTGATCAGCACAGTTTGTTAAAGCAACACAAAAAACATCTAAATCATAATATTCTTATTCATAATATGGAGAACAGAAGCACAATTTCCTTCTCCGTTTTACACTCACATTCTTGTATTCGCAATAACATTGTAAACAAAGGATTGAAATGAAGATTACAACAATATATATAAGCCTTGCTTTGTAAACTTTAAATATCTCTCTTATTTAACATATATTCTTAATACCATTTTCTAAACACGAGTAACATCATCTGTTGGATTGTGAGGTCGCTTCTAGAATGGAGGCGTGTAGATCGGTGGCTTCCCAACAGGTGGCTTATAAACTGGAGGCTCGTATACAGGTGGTTTGTAGATTGGTGGCCTCTCTACAGGTGGCTTGTAGATTGGAGGTTTCTCCACAGGTGGCTTGTAGACGGGGGGTTTCTCTACTGGTGGCTTATAAACTGGGGGTTTGTAGACAGGTGGCTTGTAAACCGGAGGTTTTTCAACCGGTGGCTTATATACTGGTGGCTTGTACACAGGTGGCTTTTCCACCGGGGGCTTGTAAACTGGAGGCTTCTCGACGGGTGGCTTGTATACAGGTGGCTTGTAGACGGGGGATTTCTCCACTGGAGGTTTGTAGGCAGGTGGTTTTTCAACTGGTGGCTTATAAACTGGTGGTTTGTAGACAGGTGGCTTATACACTGGTGGTTTTTCTACAGGTGGCTTGTACACAGGTGGTTTTTCAACTGGAGGCTTGTACACAGGTGGTTTTTCTACAGGTGGCTTGTACACAGGAGGTTTCTCAACTGGTGGTTTATAAACAGGTGGTTTGTAAATTGGAGGTTTCTCTATAGGTGGCTTGTACACTGGTGGTTTGTAAACTGGAGGTTTCTCAATCGGTGGATTGTAAACAGGCGGTTTGTCATAGTTGGCAAACCCCTGAGGAATGATAAGAGCAAGAAGAAGCAAGAGTAGGAAGCTTAAGGAAGCCATGTTAGAAACTTTTGAGTTTGATGCATAAAACACAAGAGTGACTACCTGCTTTTATACTAATCATGGTCTTACTGATTCCACTCACAGCTGCATGTCTCAATCTTATCGGTAATGACTTGGCACTCTCTTGCACCAAAAGTCAATGAATTCGCAAGGACAAGTTGCATCATGATAACATTTTAAACACACCGACACGATCAATAATAATAAATGCCAAATATGTATTATTTTCAACATAACTAGTGAAGATCTGGTACAACGTACAAGATTGTACAGATCCTAAAATAATATGAAAAACAAAGACGTGAAATTTAGTCACATACATTAGTAAATTTATATTTATAATTGATGGATTTACCTTTTCATTTGAAAATTCAAAGCTAGTAGTAGTTCATGCTTCGTAATGGATGAAGTATATATGCAAATTGCAATATGTAATACTTTGTTGTTTTCCACTACTTTTCTTAATTATGTATCCTTTCACCTACTCCTTTGTCTTAGTGAATATATTCCTTTGAATAAGATTAGGTGGGACTAGAGTTTTGAAAAATGAGTTCAATTCAATGACTAATGGCGATCATATTTGCACCGCCAGAGTTTTATATGTTATGACAATTTTTGAAAATTTGTGTGAATGGTAAGGAAAATGATCAAGCCATTATTCGGCAATCAAAGTTATGACTTAAATGGTTTTATGATCAAAACATATAAGAAATTTTGGTATATCAGATCACACATATCTTAAGAGATGTCGACACATATAATGACAAGCTAAATATACATCAGTAATATCAATTCAAAGCTAAACTCTCTCGTTTACAACTTATCACTTAATCCCTATCCAGTGTAACTTTTACCTAGGAACTCCTAGATATGAGCATACCCACTCACTCCCTATCACCGCGGTGATATCAACTCAATAACACAACAATAACAACTTTAGAAGGCACTCTTCAAAGACACACAACTTAGCCAAGACTCTTGACCAAGAACAATACTTAGAGTTGTTTATAAGCTTCCTCCAAGAACAATAACCATTCTATACTTAAAAGCTTAAGAATGAATAATAGAGAATTACAACTCTATAACAACAGTCACTACTACAAATAAGGGAAAAGACAACGTTTTTTTTTGCCTTTAACAGCGCTTTAAAGCGCTGCCTAAAGCAGTGCTGCTAAAAGAAAAGACAGTGTTTTTTTTCAATGTAAAAGCACTGCCTTATGTCCACTTTAGACAGCGCTTTTAGAATAAACAGCGCTTTTTAATATACCCCTTTAGCAGCGCTTGGACTTTAGACAGCGCTTTATAATTTTTTTCAAATAGGCTTTAGACAGCGCTTTCCTTTGAAAGCGTTGTCTATTCCCCCACTTTAGGCAGCGTTTTTTTTAAAGTTTTTACAGCGCTTTTCTCCTAAAGCGCTGTCTATTGTTCACAATTTTTTTTTAAAATAAATTATCTATTTTAATCAGAATTTTTATCATATTTTGTAGCTTCATTCCAATATTTTGATCCAAGTTTTCAAAATTATCTTTTATGCACCATATTTGGTAGCTTCATTCCAATAAAATATACATATATAAAAATTGCACATATATATAAATTGATGATATAGACAACAACAATTATAAAATTCATGATACAAGTTAAAATTCTACAAGTTAAAATGCCTAAATTATTCAAAATTGAATTTACATCTATACATCTTTCTATCTTCGAGAATTCTCATGAAACAACAACAACTTGAATATTTTAGCTCTATCTTCTACCATGTACCTATAAACCATGAAAAAAAACAAATGATCGAAATTCATAACATGATAATATTAACGTTGCACTTTATTCGAATTTAATTTATACTTAAAACTCGAAAGTTCTCATCAAAGGAAATAAGACAATATACCTTAGCTTATAAAATTCTCAACCCGATAATGAATTGACATCATTCCTCCATAAGTTCATCCAATTGATCTTTTGAGTAATGTGCACAATTGAATTCCTCAAAGTACTACATATATAATAATATATCATAGTATGTGATTTAGTTAAAACAATATGTCATTTTATGAGAAACACAAAATATGAAAATAGTATGTAATTCCTAAGTTAGAAATCCATATTGTGGATGGAATCTCTAATCGATCCAAAAGAATAGTTTCTTTCATAAACCTCAACATAAAATAGCCACAATCTATACCGTTACGCTGGCGAGGACACTACACATGGAAAGAAAATACAAATATATATCAGGATATACCCCTTAAATTGTTTTATCAAGTATCATCACTAAAGTAAGCAAAATTGAATATCTCTTTGTGAAAATATACCTCCACTTTGATCCATGTAACGTTGTTGGCTCTACTTTTTGGTACTTTAATATCTCGTTGGGAGCAAAAAACAAGTAGAACGCTATAATAAAATATAAACGACTATTTAGAACAATCTCACATAGAATCATAAACATAAACACAAATCCAGATATGTTGACCACAAACATAAATATAAACATAAACATAAACTTGAATATCTCTTTGGGAGCGAAACACTTACGTGTCAATCATCTATTTCAAATCTGGATATGTTGACCAATCATTGTATAATGAGTCCAGATAATACACAGTTTCTCTCATAGGATTAATCGCAATCAATAACCAGTGTCCACTGTAAGATTAAACAAAGATTAAACAATGGCCAAAAACGGAAAATTATAATAGATCAAGTTAGGATGAAAATATAACCCGTTGCCAGTATTATATGGCAAAAAGAACAACTTCTCAGTATCTTTACTGGCCACGAATAAACCTAGTACATATGATATGACATCATCTAGTCTCGTTACAATCAACCCGGAATTGACAGTGTTGGGAGCTAAGAAGCCAAATCTTACTTCTAATCCATGCGGGCACACAATGTTGTCATACATAAACCTTAAATTAAAATATGATTAACATTATACTATATTCATTTAAATGAGGGATTAAATTGTTCATTTAATTAAACAAAGTTGATCGGAGTATACCTGATATATATATCGATAACACCGAGGCCTAATTCCAAATGCCTAAAAACTTGCTCCATATCCTCTCTACCAATTGCTTCAAGATATTCAAAACCAAAGATGTATGCACTCATAGGTATAAGGCGGGTACCACCATATGGAATATCTTGTAATTCCTAAATATGTCCGAAGGCACGACTTGAACTGAGCAGTAGTTTTTTGTGTGCCACAGTCTTCTTAGCAACATTCTTTTTTTGTGTGGAAATGTTGCTAATTTCAGGCGCCTTACCCCTACTGAGTTATGCAGTCTCTTTAGCATGAATCTACTTATCATATAATTATTTAGGGGAAGTATAAAATCACAAATTAGCATTTCTCATAGCATAAATGTCATATAATTGTGTTACCTCAAATGATGCAATTGACTCGGTATCCCGCCTAATCCCCTTATCTTTTGGAATGGATTTTGTGGGAGCCTAATATTACCATGTAAACAAAATGTAAGTATAATTGCCATAAAAAATTTGAATAGTAAACGATTTTAAGCATACCTCATTATCTATGCAAACGAGGCATGACGGCCATGCAACAAACGATCAGATTACATCCGCCACCAATGTTGCATCCGCCACATCGTCAGATAGTGGTAACAACGCACCCCCTCTAAAACGACATCCACCGATACCTTCAAAAATCCCTCTGGGAGCGGTCTATGGTGAAGCATTTCTCCCGAAATATTATACACTTTTCCCTTGTCAACCATTCGATAAGTCGGTGTCAACAACTAGCTTTGACACCGGGAAATGCCCTATAATTTAATAAATATGGTTATATAATTAATAAACATGGTTATATAATTAATAAACATGGTTTTATAATTTATAAAGATAGTATATAATTACCTCAGGAATATTTTGTTCAAAGTTACCATTGATACTAGTTTTGTCACTAGTATCTTTAAAGCCTGTAGCTTGATCGATTTCATTTTCCTTTCTCAGCTCATAGACTTCTTGTTGTAACTTTTCCAACTTCTCCTGCAGTTATTTATTGCTTGGAGATTTTGTCTTTGTTTTTTTTTCAAGGATGTTGGAGTGATCCCATATCCCTTACCCCTCACCCGACCAGAATACTCATGAATATCTAATGCTCGTGAGAGTATTCTCCTGCAATCATTATCTTCGTCTAGAGGTATAGACAGGGAAAGACTCTCCTGAAATTCATATAAATATTGTAATTAAAGAATGATATGTTAATAAAAGAATGATGTAATTAAATAAATAAAAGTATGATGTAATTAAATAAATAATGTTATACTTACACATCTCTCGAAAATTTGTTGAACTTTTTCTTCAACAGCTACATCCTTACACACACGTGGTTCCTTCCATAAAATGTGTTCCAAAAGAGATGTTTCAGAACTATTCTCTTTTGTTAGCTACACATTAAGCCAAAAAACATGATTAAATATAAGCGTGTATATATTATAGATACTTTGCAATTTATAGATACTTACAATAGATTGTTGTAATCATGCATATCCCATACGGCCTTTTCTGCATGGATATGCTGGACTTGATGCTTGTTGTCGATTTACGACACTTAAGCTCTCAAATTTTTGGGTACTTCTTTTCGATTTAAAAGTTTCCCATTCTTCAGATGTAATCAAATCAGCATATTTCCTTGGAAGCTCTGCATCAACAAAAAATTTATCTGCATCCCTTAGAACTTGTTTGACAAGAAAGCTCTAAACCCTCTATGTAGTTTCCCGGCCAATTTAAGAATATAATCTCTCCTTGTATCCTCAATGATGAACGACCTCTACGAAAATCATAAACAAAGTACATTAGTATAAGTAATTTAGAGACACAATCGTCATTAAAAACAATTAACATCACATATGGTACCTGTATCTCACTCCATATTTTATCTTTAGCGTCGTCCAACACTCTTTCTCTCCAATATTCACATGTGATTGGAATTTCTCTTCTTACCATGGAACCGAGATAACTTGTCAACATTGAACCGTTAGGCTCAATGAGTTGGCCTTCTTGGCTCCAATGCACATCATACTTTATGCCTTGGTCTCTATCCCGTATTATTCTCTTCATTATTGTTATTCCTCTTCTATATTCCATTTCCGTTTTACTAAGGGCCTTATCTCCATCATGCACAGAATCATCATGTGGGTGATCGTTGTTAGTAGCCATCTAACCTGTAATAAACATAAACATAAACCCAATACAAAAGCGAGTCATAAGCGAGTCAAAAATATATATAAAATGACAATGCCAAAAATTAACATAAACATAAACTTAAACGTAAACACAGACATAAACATAAACATTTTAATATCCTACCTCTTTCACTAACATCTCTTTCTTTTCTTGGTTGAACGTGAATTACTTGCTTCTTAACAATGCGGACGGATGGATTTATCCAAATTCCCTCATTATGATCATTTCTGATATATGATTCATCCGCTATAATATTCTCATCTTGATCATTTATAATATACGACTCATTATGTCTAATACATGACTCATTCTCATCATCAATACCACCTTGGTCTACACCGTTATCATCAACCACTTTGTTAGAAAAAAGCACTATAGACCATTTTGTACTCGCCGGGTCAGTGACATAGAACACTTGTTTAGCTTGAGAGGCTAGAATAAAAGGCTCTTCTTTGTACCCTTCTCTATTAAGATCCACTTGCAAAAATCCTAACATATCCATTCGTATGCCACCACTACTTACCCACTTGAAACCAAAGATAGGAATCTGAAACTTCTCATAATCAAACACCCAAATATGCTCGATAACTCCAAAATATGACAGATTTGCATATTTGGGGTTTAGGCCCTTCATACTAGAAATGTGCATTTCTTCAGCAAGCACGGTGACACCACTATTTTGCATAGTACTTTTATCATCTTTTTCTTTGGTATAAAATGTGTATCCCTTAATTGTGTATGCGCTATAGGAAAACACATGCAAACTTGGACGATATGCCAAACATCTCTACCTTTCTGTTATTGAAGCGGGATCTGAATGAAGCTTTGAAAAAATATGATCCTTAAACCATGGTATAAAATTTTGATCGTGCTCCCATACTATCCAATTTTCATTTATATTCTGATTTAACCCTCGGAGTACATCCTTGTGAATTTCAACATATGGCTCAACCTCACTGTCATTGTGCAGAACATACAGATGCACTTGATCCCGTTCATCTTTTGATACTGTCACAATTTTATTTCCAATTAATCTTTTACCTTCCTTTTTTTTCAAAAATATGACTTTTGGGGAGTCCAATGGATTGAACTTTGGACAAATATTTAGTACAAAACTCAACCGCTTCTTCAACAATGTATCGCTCAACAATATAACCCTCTGGGAGAATTCGGTTTTTCACGTACCCTTTTAATACTTTCATATAACGTTCAGCAGGGTACATCCATCTCATATAAGCCGGGCCGCACAACTATGTCTCTTTCACAAGATGAACAACTAGATGTACCATTATGTCAAAAAATGAGGGAGGAAAATACATTTCAAGCTCACACAAAGTAATAACAATTTCTTTTTGCAATGTTGGTAAGATCTCAGGATCAATCACCTTACTACAAATTGACCTAAAGAAAAAACACAACTTAGTTATCGCACTCCTTACTTTATCTTGAAAAATAGAACGTATACCTATTGGTAGAAAATGATCCATTATAACATGGAAATCATGTGTCTTTAAACTCTTTAACTTGAGGTCTTTCATAGACACAAGTCTTCTAATATCTGAAGAGTATCCTTCTGGAACTTTAACTTCACTTAAAAACTTACACAATATCTTTTTCTCCTTTCTAGATAGAGTAAAAGCAGCAGCTAGTAGATATGTTCGGCTTCCTTTCTTCACGGGTCCTAGTTCAGTTCATATTCCCATCTTTAACATGTCCTCCCTTGCTTTAAGGACATCCTTAGACTTTCCTTTAATATTGAGTAACGTACCAATAACACTTTCAAATACATTTTTTTCAATATGCATAACATCGAGAAAATGTCTCACATACAGAGACTTCCAATATGGAAATTAAAAAAAAAATCGATCTCTTCTCCCACCCACCTTTGACAACCGTATGCGCAAAAGGCTTGCCAAACTGAGTACGCACATCTTTCACATTTTCAAAAATTTGGTCACCTGACAATGCAGGTGGAGCTTTATGTTGTTTGGTGTCTCCATTGAATGCTTTTCTCCATGCACGGTAGTGATGTTTAGAATGTAAGAATCTGTGATGACCGAGAAACACATTCTTCTGACAAACTTCCAAACGCGGCGTATCGGTTCCATCTTCACAAACAGGACACACACGTTGACCTTTAATGTTATACCCAGATAGATTCCCGTATGCTGGAGAATCATTAATTGTGTCAAACAACATCGCCCTTAAATTGAAACTTTGTTTCCTATATCCATCATAAACCTCCACCCCGTTCTCCCACATAATCTTTAAATCTTCGATCAAAGGTGTCAAGTATACGTCTATGTCATTCCCTGGTTGTTTAGGCCCAGATATTAACATAGATAACATCATGTACTTACGCTTCATACATAGCCATGAAGGTAGGTTATAAATCATAAGAATCACAGGCCATGTGGTATGTGATATACTTTGAAGACCATGCGGGTTCATTCCATCAGTAGATAAAGCCAACCGAAGGTTTCTTACTTCTTCTCCAAAATCAGGATAATCATTATCAATTTTCGACCACTGTGGTGAATCTTACGAATTTCGATACTTTCCATCAATAATTATTTCATCTGCATGCCAAGTAAGGTGTCTTGCATCGGTTTCACTATGAAACATTCGCCTAAATCTCAGAATTATAGGAAAATACCATAAGACTTTTGCTAGAGACAATTTTTTCTTATATCGAGACAAACCGCATTTAGGGCACTCATTTAACAAAGCATATTCGTTTCAAAACAAAACGCAGTCGTTTGGACAAGCATGTATCTTATCATAGCTCATGCCAATAGAGCACAACATTTTTTTGGCCTCATAGGTTCGATTAGGAAGAACATTATCCTCCGGAAGCATATCTCTCATAAGGGCTAATAGCTCTGTGAAACTTTTACCTGACCATCCATTGCCCTCCTTTAAGTTGTACAACTTTAATACCGCAGACAGTCTTGTGAATTTAGTGCACCCTTTATACAACGGTTTCTCTGCATCGCTTACCAATCTCTCAAACATTTTGGGACAATCCTGAAGATCTTCTTCAAGTGCATCTGCAATCTCTTCGACTCGATCAAAATCGTATATATCTGTGTCCTTGTCGTCTGAAGCATAGGCCGTACTACTTTTCTCCCCTGGTTCAACGTTGTCGTTACTTTTTTCATCATGAAATATCCAACACATATAACTTCTATCAATTCCACGCATTAGTAAATGCGATTTCCATCCATCTGCGTTAACCCGACCCACATAACAACAACCCAAGCAAGGACACTTCATTCGACTGGGGTCTTTGGCGTGTTCAACAACAAACTTAACGAATTCCAATACCCCATTCTCGTACTCTTGTGACAATCGATCGGCAAACATCCATTTTTTATCCATTTTTTCCTACTTATTCAAGTAAACAAAAACACTATAAACGGATTATTGTCTTTTTGTTTGAATTAAACGAATTATTTCTATAAATTTATTTCTAGAGTTAATAACATGGACTAAAAATAAATATATCTATATAAAAATAATTGTGTTTTTTAATTGATCGATATAGATAGAATTTGAACTTGACTTACCAAAGAAAGAAAAGGGGCTATTGGTGTCGACGACGGATGATGCGGCTTTGATGTTCTTCGAATCGGTGATGGTCTTCACCTAACTACACCAATACAAAAGGATCATCAAAAACAAGTTGTATATATATATATATATATATATATATATATATATATATATATATATATATATATATATATATATATATATATATATATATATATATATATATATATATATATATATATATATATATATATATATATATATATATATATATATATATATATATATATATATATATATATATATATATATATATATATATATATATATATATATATATATATATATATAGGTTCAAAATACTAGTAACAAAATACTAGTTTATGGAAAATATAAACATGATAAACAATTCTGAAACCAATTAAAATAACAAAAAAACCCATCATATATATCATCTTTTATATTCCAAAACATAGAACCAAAAGAAAATACAATAATGCTAAATGCTAAAAATGTTGTTGTTATATATCAAGCCCTACCAAGAATCCAAAATTAAAATGCATACATATAACCCAGTTTAGACATCAACATGAGATAAACACATTTGGACATCAATAGATATTAACACATTTTCAAGGATGGTAACTCAGTTTGGACATCAATGGAGTTAAACACATTTTCAATAAAGAACATACCTTGAGAACTGGCCGGTGTGGGTGGAGGGAAACAGAGCGAGACGGTGGAGGACGGTACAACGACGAACGATGGCGAACAATTTGAGACGGAGAAGGAAATGGATTTCGCGAGGGAAAGGGTTTCTAGCTTAAGCTTATGTTTTTCTTGATACTGTTAATACAAAGATTCTATTTTTTTAATTTTCACTTATAAGGGTTTAGACAGCGCTTTCTAAAAGCGCTGGCTAATATGGACCTTAGACAGCGCTTTTGAAAAACGATGGCTAATAGTGTCCTTTAGCAGCGCTTTTCTATTGTTTTTTTTATGACTTTAGACAGCGCTTTCTTAAAGCGCTGTCTAAAGTGTCCCTTTACCGGAGCTTATGATAAAGCGCTTTCTAAAGCAATCCTTTAGCAGCGCTTTTTAAAAGCACTGTCTAAGGTCATATGTTTAGCAGCACTTTTTAAAAGCGTTGTCTAAGGTCATATGTTTAGCAGCGCTTTTACTAATTATTTTATACGGTTTCCGTGGTTTTTTTTATTCACTTATAGCAGCGCTTTTGTACAAAAGCGTTGTTTAATGTGTGCTGTTAAAACTCACTTTTGGCGTAGTGAGTCCTATTCTTCTATCAACATAATATTATAGAGTTTCACAAATAACACATACCAACTCTCTTAGAGAGTAGCACACAGACAAAGCCCTAATTATTCTACATTCTGGACTCATGCTCTTTTAGGTTACAAACACTTCTATTTATAACCCTTTTTCCAACTAGATTTGGGCTTCAAATCGCAGCATATCAGCTGCTATAAATCTGCCGAAACTTTTGCGTAAAATAGGTCTTAATCATAACCTTCCTAATTTGCATCCATAATTAGAAAGTCAATATTCTTCTTGAATTCATCTTGAATCTTCCATACCTTAAAATCAGCGCCGCATAGGATAACATAATATTTTCGGAATATTCTGCATCTGTTAAATCTTCAATTGATCAACAGCCCAGCCCAATACAGTCACAATGTTGAATGACTCTGCATAGGACATCTTGTCCGACATGTTTGCTTCAGTTGATAAAACATCTCAATTTAACATGTTTCTTCATAACATAGGTCTTCTTGTTCAACCTTCTTTTCTCAGCAAGTTAACTAATCTTATTTAACATATTGATGCCATATTTGCTTTACTAAAATTAATGTCAATCATACAACCAGAGAACAAACAATCCCCCCCTTGGGCAAATTTTGGCTAAAACAAATAAACACATTACACCTCAGATTACAGTAATAAGCAACAAAAATTACACAAATCATAGCTAGTCTTCAGAAGCTACTGAAACCAACAACATATCAGCGACAATATTCTTCACAACAGCTCCATATCACAGCAACAATATTCTCATTATGATTGATGTCAGAACATCATATTCGACATTTTTTTCACAACATTTTGAATGAGCTCCATTGCATCACATCACACTAAACACCACATAACAACAATCTCATGATAAAGGAGTAGAACATCCAGAAGTTGTTTGGTGCACATGAAGAAGAAGATAATGGACACTCCCCTTAACCTAGGATTATCTTCTTGCCACTAATGGCATAAGAGAACCCTTAAGAAGCAGCCAAAAACCAAAATGTGGCATAAGAAGAAACTTAAGATAAAAAAACCACCATTAGAGCTAACTCAGAACACATGTCATAATTGTGTTCATAACTCAGATCACATGTCACATGACAGAACAAACAGACACTGGATCAAACATCATGTCCAACATCTTTGTAAAACATCTCTAAGAACAAACTCCATATTAAACAATTGAACAAACCCTTTATCAAGAAAATTCATAGGTTCACGTGTTCATTTCCATGTCTTCTCCAACAAGTTTCATTGAAACTTTAGATCAATCTTTGAGTATGATTCAAGACAACATCATTTTAAGGCCTATTGTGATCCATCATGCTTTATTTTTCCGAAAAAGTTCAAAAAGATTCAAGGTTGGTTCAACAAGTTTGACCTAATTGAGCAAATGCTTAATTTAGTGATCACATGTGCATAACTCTCAATTTTCAACATTTTGAGTTGGTTCTTTTTTCTATGGATTCTTATCATCATCTATAACAACCTCTCTTCACATGTCAAGATCCAATTGTGTAATAAAAATCATCAAAAGTTGAAAGGGGTTTCAAGTCATTTTGACACTCTATGAGCTAGGGTTTGTTGACTTTTAAGGACCATATCTTGTTCATTTTTTGAGTTTTTGATTGACTCAAAAGCCATGATTTTCTTTAAAGGGTCCTTAACAAGCTCTCTTCAGGAATCTAAGACTAATTTTGAATGGAAGATCACTAATGGTTGAGAAAGATTACAAGTCTCCTTGAAAAGCCTTTGGATTTTAGGATTTGACTTAAAATGATCATAACTTGGTCAATTTTTTCTCCTTGAGCCTATTCTTTTTTCATAATAATCTTTGCTATGTCTACCATAACTTTGTTTTAATGTGCAAGACTTGAAAATGCTTGGAAAGTGGTTAAAGAATTGAAAAGATTATAGGTCTTTTGTGAATTTTCCCAAATTTGTTCATCATCTTCCAAAGACCATAACGCTCTCAATTTTTATGATTTTAAGTGATCTCAATTCCAAAATTCAATTCAAGAGGTCTACTTCATGTCATATTCAGATATCAAGATTAAATTTTGAATGGAAGGTCATGTAATTTTGAAGAACATTATAGCTCATTTTGAGGTCTCATACTTCGCAATTTTTCTAAGTACAAAAATCAGTTTGTTTTTTCAGGATTTCAAAAGGACATAACTTCCAGCTCAATTATCCAAATGGAGTATTTCTTATCACATTGTAAATATTGTGACCTTGTCTTTCAAATTCTTCAAGAATCATCCCTTAAAGGTCCCTGAGTAGTGTTATATCCCATTGTTTGCTCCTAAGATTTCTCATCATCTCATATCACATAGCATCAAGACACATACATTAGGGTTGTTTCTCTCTTTATCCTATCGTTAAGTTTTCTCTTGAGGAATTACCAAGCCCCTTTAGTTGTGTATCTTGTACATGTGTTGTTTTAACTAATATTGATATGTGTATATATGTTCCTTTGAATGTTCATATTGTAGGTGATCACAATTGCATTCATCTCACCATCTAATCTAGGATTCAAGGGTTGATTCTCTATCAAATGGTTCTCAAATGGCTTGCAAGAGCTCAATATTCAATTTCATTTCTATGGCATAAAAGATTTGTAGTTCAAGGAACTATCTCACTTTATTTAGGTCAAGACCTCCTCAAAGTTGGTGGTGGAATTCATTAAGAAGATTAATAGGTTCATGTGTTTATTTTAAAGACTTCTTTGTTGTACCCCAGAATTTACCCTCCCATATTCCTCAAGATATGTCAAGAATAATCTCCAAGTGGCTCAAGTTAGCTCAAGAGTTGGACAGTCAAATCACCTCCTAAAGCAGTCAAGTCAAAATTAGGGTTTTGTGTTGCATTAAGGTCCTCACATCCAAATGATCTAAAGTGCTTCCCAATGTCCTAATATGTTCTTAAGTTCATCCATGTCAAATTTCAAGCCTTGCAGAGAAAGTTTGGTCAGTCAATTGCTCAAGAGGCCCAAAAATCGACTGTGCTAGGGCAAAAGTCAATTGTGTCCCAAATACAGTCAAACCTCAAGAATTTTTGTCAACATTCTCATTTTGAAGGATAATTCATCATTTGATCAAGGGTTGATCATGATTCATCAAGGATGGCTCAAGATTCATCAAAATTCAAAAGTTGCTAAATTAGGGTTTTGTAGGAAAAGTCAACTCAACTTTGACCAAGCATAACTTTCTCATACATTATGAGAAATGACCCATCCAAAGCTCATTTTGAATAGGATGACATTTCCTACAATCCATCTTCACACCCAAAGATCAAGAAATGCTCTCACAAAAAGTTACAAATTTGGACATTATAGGTCATTTTTGAAAGTCAACAAAAACACCTTTTTTTCCAAAGCTTGTAACTTGAGCATGGAACATAAAAATGAAGTGATACCAAAAGGGTTGATTAGAGGACATCTCAAAGTTTCTAAAAAGTCGAATAACACTTCCAAAAGTTAAAAATTGAAGAAGTTATGCATTGTTGAAGTTGGGCATTTTTCCAAAATTGCCAAAAGTCAACTATCCTCACAACTCCAATTTTTGACAAAAGGGCCCACTTTTTTCCACTTGATTTGGTCTTGTAATGCCACACACGTGTCCCATGTTTAATTTCATGACCAAACATTTATTTTTCTATTTTATTTAATTTTTATTGATTTAATTCATTTTAAATCTATATTAATTCAAATAAAATCCAAAAATTAATGAAATGGTATCTTTGTGATTTTTACAGCTTGCAAATACCATGTGACACTCAACCAACTCGTGCCAAGGCTTATTCAAGCACAAAATCTCAGATTCGGCTTATTTTTGGAAAGCTTTTCAATGGTGATCAAATCCAATCTTCAATCTTGAATGCACTTGATTTCAGATCAAAAAACCAACCCTAATTCACTCTATAACATTCACATAAGCCACACAAATCAAAAACACGTATAGAACTCTGCAGAAACGGCCACACTACTTTGCAAAAAACCTTGAAAAAGTGTGAGATCAAAAACGATATTGGAGGCACTTTCAGACAAAAAGCACAACGCCAATCGCTTCCTTGGATCTCACTGAAGCAATACCAATCATTATCGCGTGCTCTCCTGCCTCCAAAAGCCCTGTAAGTATCGCTCTGAACCTCCATATTTATGGAATCGTGAAGCTCCAATCTTGCATCCATTCTTTAAAATAATTGCATATTTGAACTCCTGACATCATTTGCAAAGTTTATGTATTATTCAATTTCATTCTTAGGCCCTGTATCATGATATCCAGAACCTAGGGTTCTTGTTCTTGTTTTTGGGCATTTTTTATACAGGTTAAATTAAGGACAATGATGGGTATAGGTTTTATCAGGGAGGAGAGACGGACACATTGATGTTCTCCATTTGCGTTTATACAGCCTGTAGCTCATGTTTGGATGGCCACTGCGAATTTTGCTACGGACATAAATCCGCAGGAAACAAACCAGGGAATTATGAAGAAGACGACTACGCGTCCTCTTCCTATTGGCTGGTTTAAACCAGCGCGCCATATTTTTTTATTTCAGGAATGAGGCATTATTTTGTATATAATATTTAACTTCTATTCTATTAACGAATGAACGCACTAGTTGAGTTGGCAAGCAGGTGAGTGGAAAACCAATGGGACCTGGGTTCGAATCCCAGGTCCCCCAAAACCTTATTTGTTTTTCTTCTTCAGGTATTCCCATGTGACGTTCAAAGAGTGGACCACTATGCGCTTGCAGATCTTAAATGCTATGTGGCTCACAAAGCAGATCCAATGGTCTAGATGGAAGGATTACCATAGGCCAGAGTCAACAAGCATGTGGGCTATTCAGAAAGTCAAAGCAGGCTAATTGGATTTGGGCCAAAGAATTGCTGATCATACTTCCAAATTGGGCCCAGCACCCCCCCTGAGTTTGCTTATATTTTTATTTTTTATTTCTTTTCATTATTTTTCTATTGCTTTTTATTATTATTATTAAAAACTAACTAATTAATTAACAAATTAACTTTTTTTCATAAAATCAAAAAACAATAAAAAATATTTTTTATTTAAATTCCATTAATGTTATTATTTATTTTTGTAAATAAAATTAACCAATTAATTTAGTTTTAATTAGGTTCAATTTCAATATATTTTTGCATTAAATTAAAATCAATATAGAATTAGGGTTTTTAATATTTTTAACCATTTTTTTTATTTCCTTAATTAAAATAAAAACTTAAAAATATTTTCTTTTAATTAATTAATTATTAGTTTACACTTAATCCTTAATTCAAAAAAGAACAAAAAAATATGCTTTATTTAATGAAAAAGGGTCAAAACCCTAGGACACTCCGATTCAATTTTTCTCGCGCGCATATTATTTTTGATCCATATATTGTAATTGCTCTGAGGATGTAATAGTTTTAACTTAGGACTTTTATTTATCGCTTTTATTTACTTTTCGCAATTTAATTTTCAAGGGTTTGTTTTTGGCGATGTAAATACCCGACGCCTTGTAATAGCTTAGATTTATTTCCCGCAATTTAATTTCCTCACAATATTAACTGTTAGACGTTTGATAATAGGGAATGCATGACAAGATCCAATGTATGAACTTAAAATCAACATAGATAACCCATGACATGTACAAAGATAAAATAAACTTAAAACAACACACTTGCACATGCCACTCTTAGGGTACACCTCACTTGATTGCCTCGAACGTGGTCATTGAGTATAGGAAGTTTTAGAGGTCGCCCTCTTGTCCAAAGATCATAGTTGCCTCGAAACGGTTGCCTCGGAAAAATGATCTAAGACATTAGGGTTACCGCTAAGGCGTCCTAACATTGCTTTAGTTACCACATGTCCCTTATTCGAATTGACCCAAAAACTCCAACGACGGTGTTACCTACTCCTCAATAGTGGAATAGCATTGTCTAAAGGACACTTGTACAAATTAATTCCTTTTTGAGTAGGTAGATGTTCTTAAGTACTTGCTCCTTTTAAAGCAAAAACAAAACTTTTCGCACTTACACCCCTTTCAAAACAAAAACTCTTTTCAAACCCACAATCACAAAGAAAAGCAAACTTTTGAAAACATAATGAGAAAGTACCTAAGAGCCTGTGGATAACCACAAATAGAAAGGGTGCTAACACCTTCCCTTTCTATAATCTACCTCCCGAACCTGAGAAACATCTCAAAAAGGAATTTTTCTGTGCTTTTGTCCTTTCCTTGTTGGGTAAAATAAAAGACGGTGGCGACTCTTGCTTACCGCGACATTTTGCAAAAACAAACGCAAACGCGAACCAGTATTCCAAAACAGTCAGTTATATTCCCACCGATCACAGAACTGGCGACTCTGCTGGGGAAACTTATAAGTGAGGTGTACCTTAGGACTAGATCACTATGTTTTCAATTGTATGCTTTGTATGCTTTAATATTGTGGGCTTGTATCGGAGTTCTATAGATCCTAACCCGGATCTGGGGATACCCTTTAGGTAAGTAGCAATAAACTGTGAGGGATCTGTACGGCGTAGACCGATACGGATGAAGCAGTAGCTACGTTGGTGTGGTACCTTGGTCTATACCGATATCCCTTGTGTTAGAACAAGGAGAATATGGGTCTTCTAAGGAGTCATTAAGCACCAACTGACCGTAGAACCTTAAATTGACCAACTTGGCCATAGAACAGTAGCAGTATGCTACACTCATTGAGACTAAACTCTCGCGATGATTCCGGGCGCAAGAAAAGGTTGCTAAACTGGAATTATGACCGATTGAGGGTAGTCAGTGATATTGAGATTCTCTAGAACCCGGTTACTATTTTTAGGACAGGTCTTAACCAACTGAACTGAAAGAGGGTAGTACCTAAGCTCCATGCCAGCCTGAAATCTAAGGGCTCTTTTGTGTGACTTGTGTGCCTTTACCTTGTTTGCCTTTTGTGGATACTTGTGGTGTGCCTTTACCATGACATCATAACATTGCATACATCTTGCATAAGGACTAACCTATTTCAAAGACAAGAGGGTTTCATCTTTGCTTTGTTTTGTAGGTCATCATGATGCCCATGCGTAGGAATACTATCCGGATCAACTTTATCCAAGTACCTATCCTGCTTAAAGAGTTGTTGTCAGGATTCCAAACACTACTTACTTCATCAGAAGGCATGGTTCTCTTCTCAGTTTGGTCACTTCAAAGTTGGACGAACAAATGATGAGTGTCCTAGTCCAGTTTTATGATCCGCTATACCATTGCTTCACCTTTCAAGACTTCCAGCTAGTTCCTACCCTGGAAGAGTTCTCTGAGCTGCTTGGTATCTTCGTCCTGGCACAGACTCCGTTTACTGGTTGGGAAAAGACTCTGAAGCCCAAAGAAATTGCTGCAGCCCTTCACTTGACCAAGGAGGAGGTAATGGCCAACTGGGAGACTACAAGTGGAGTTAAGGGTTTTCTGACTAAGTTTTTGGTTGACAAAGCTAATTACTTCTGGGACAGCTTAGACTTCAAGGCATACGAGGACATTCTGGCTCTCTTGATTTATGGTCTGGTATTGTTTCTGAATCCTGACACTTTTGTTGGTATTAATGCTATAAATATCTTCATCTCTCAGAATCTGATACCTACTCTCTTGGGTGATATGCTTCATCAGATCTATGCTCGTACTGCCTGAAAGCGGGGAACTTTGATGTGCTGTGTTCCTTTATTGTCGAGGTGGTTTATTTCGCACCTCCCTAAGTCCGTGCTGAAAAACAAAGAAGGAATAGGCTGGGCTTATAGGATGATGTCCTTTTCTAGTGATGACATTATCTGGACTCTCAAAGGTATGGATGAGGTGACTGTCATTGATTGCTGTGGAGAGTATCCTAATGTTCCATTGATCGGACTCCATGGAGGGATTTCTTACAACCCATGTTTAGCTCTCCGTCAGTTTGGAAGAGCCAGAAGAGAAGGGCCTCATGAGATGCTGATGCCCCATATCATCTTTGATTTTCAAGGAGATAGTGATGAGCTGCGTCGTAGAGTCATAAGGGCTTGGGACAGAGTTCACAAATCTGACCCACATGAGTTGGGACTTAAGACTTCTTTGCCAATGGAGCCATACCTCAGATGGGTCCGCATCCGTGCCCAAAAGTTAGGTATGCCATACAAAGTTGTCAGACATGTTACTCTTGAAGTTATTGATGAAGAGGGGGTTCCTCCAACTATCCTCCAACCTCATATGCCCACTGATATTGGGACACTGAAGAGATCTTGGATGCAGTTGAAGGATGAACGGGATTCTTACAGAGAGAGGTTCAATGAGCAGGAGCAAAAGATCCAAAAGCTGACTAGGCAACTGGAGAACGAACGAATCCTGAATGATTATGTCTGCACTGAGAAGAAGAGACCACGGGAGCATTGATGGATCTTTGAAGATTCCTTTTACAGTTTTCATTTACTTTTCAGTATTTCCATTTCTTGTAACGCCTAAGGGCAGTTTGTTGAACAATTTAAATTTTGAGGCTTAAATCTAATAAAGTGTGTTTCCTTTCTTTTTTACAAATTTGAATCTCGATTGTCTTTGAAATCATAAATCACACGCATTTCATGCATCTCATAAACAGGTACCCCATTACAGGTCTCTTATCTTCTTCGCTGTTTATTTCAGTAATCATCATGTCTGCTGAACCTTCCACTGAGCAAGCTATCAAGGCCCTCTAGGCCCAGAATGCCCAATTTCAAGAGCTATTCATGAATCTGGCTAAGGGTCAGCAGGACCTGAAGACTTTGATTCTGAAAGAGAAGAAGATGAAGAAGAAGAAGAGGACCATCATGTTCAACACTGGATGCAGGTTTGGAAACGGGCTGCAAAATGAAGTTGATCTGACCACCTCATCTGGAGGGAAAGATAGTCCACAATAAAGGAGGGCTCCTAGCCCTATGGTCTCCGACAACGAGACGGACTATGATGAAGAACAGTATCCTCCTGCTGAGGATAAGTACAAACAGTTGGAATACCGCTTGAGCGCTATGGAAATATAGAAGGTTCCCGGTCTGGACTTCGGAGATCTGGGTCTATCATCTGGGGTGGTGATTCCCCATAAATTCAAGGCACCTGCCTTTGCCAAGTATGACGGAGCTTCCTGTCCAAAGCTGTACCTCCGATTATATGTGAGGAAGATCCAACCTTACACTGTTGATAAGAACTTGTGGATCCATTTCTTTCAAGACTGTCTCTTAGGGACTCAACTTGAGTGGTTCTATCAGTTGGACGGAGCCAGTATCCGTAGCTGGGAAGATTTGGCTACTTCATTCTATAGGCAGTATCAATACAACTCCGACCTCGCTCCTACGCGTACCCAACTCCAGGGTATGTCAATAGAAATGGGTGAAGGATTTAAAGAGTATGCTCAAAAGTGGAGAGACCTTGCCGGAAGGGTGCAACCACCTTTGGCTGATCGTGAACTTGTTGACATGTTTTTGGGGACCCTGTTTGGTCCATTCTTTAACCATCTAATTTGAAGCTCTTCATCCGGGTTTACAGATCTTATTTTTACTGGTGAGAGAATTGAAGCTGGTATTAAGGCCGGGAAGATACAGAAGGGTGCCTCCTTGAGCGCCGAGAAGAAACCGTTTAAGAAAGAGTCCAGTGTTGTCTACAGTTCAAGAAGACATAATAGACTTTAACACCGCCAAGCTATCAATGCGGTTGTTATTTCAAAACTTGCTGGTGCTCCTCAGCATCACAACCAACAAAGGGATGAGAGACCTCGAAGGCAATTCACCCGTCTCAGCATGACTTTGTCTCAGATTCTGCCACAATTACTGAAGACCAATCTGGTGACTATAAAAGAAGCTCCAAAGAATTCAAATACAACGTCACCAAGGTATAACCCTAACACCCGCTGCGCTTATCACTCTGAGAGCCCGAGGCATAATACGGATGATTGTTGGGCTTTGAAGAACAAGGTCCAAGACTTGATTAATGCAAAGGAGATTGAGTTTGAGGCGCCCGAGAGGCCTAATGTTGTGACTTCCCCCATGCCCAAGCATGGAGTGAATGCTGTAGAAGAAGACTTGTTTGTAGTTTCTATGGATGATATCGTTACCCCTCTGATGCCTGTCAAGAAGAACCTGTTGCTAGCCGGTTTATTTCCGGGTTGTGGCGAAGGTTGCCATATGTGTTCTGCTTTACCTACTGGTTGCCCATTTCTGAACTCAGGTATCCAAAACCTGATGGATAATAAGGAGATTCTGTTTGAGAGGATTGTTGTTCCCTTCACTCCTACTGAAGAAGTTGCCATTATTACCATTTTCGACAATTCTTCCAAGGCTCCCTTGAGGAAGCCTGTTAGAATTACATCTATTCTGAAGATCGCACCTGTGATCATCACTGTTCCGGGGCCCATCCCCTACACCTCTGACAAAGTTGTCCCCTGGCACTATGGGGCTAATGTTTATGTTCTTGGAGTTAAGCAAGAGTTGGATGATGATACCGGCGTCAGCAACATTACCGGGCCTACTAAAGTCACCCACAGTGGTAGACTTTTCTCACCTGATATTGCTCCACCAACTATCCGAAGACCTGTTGTCATTACACCTGCAAGTATACCTACTACCATTCCTGATCAAGTTCCTATCCTTACCCCTGTCGCCGAGTCATCTAACGCTCGGGGCAAAGGGATCTCCACTGATGTGCCTGCCCAGACGGAGGTACCAAAGACCATTACTATTGAAGCTTCCAAACAGGAGATGGAAGAGATTCTGAAGATTACTAAGAAGAGTGATTATAACGTAGTTGAGCAGCTGGGGCAAACCCCATCCAAGATTTCTATGTTGTCATTGTTGTTGTGTTCAGAGGCCTATGCCAAGGCCCTTATTACCTTTCTGAAAACTGCCCACGTGCCACAAGAGACATCAGCTGATCAGTTTACCGATTGTGTGGCCAATTTAACTGCTGATAATGGTTTGGGTTTCTCCGACGCTGATCTGATTGCTAAAGGGAAGAACTACAACGACGCCCTGCATGTCTCCATTGAATGCACGGGCACTACTCTTGCACATGTATTGGTTGACACTGGTTCCTCGTTGAACGTCTTGCCCAAGAAAGCTCTAGACAGGTTGGATTGCAAAGGGTTGGAGCTAAAACCAAGTAACATCGTTGTCAGGGCCTTTGACGGATCTAAAAGGATGGTGCATGGTGAGGTTGATATTCCAATTAAAGTTGGTTCTCAAGTCTTCAATTCTACATTCTACGTGATGGACATTCGGCCATCCTATTCTTGTTTGCGGGGTCGTCCATGGATCCATAAAGCTGGGGCCGTAACTTCAACGCTTCACCAAAAGCTGAAATACCCAGTCAGAGGGAAGATTGTGATAGTTCAGGGAGAGGAAGAGTACATGGTCAGCCACCTCAACTCGTTCAGATACGTAGAGATGGATGGGGAGTTCATTGAGACCCCATTTCAGCACTTTGAAGAGGTTCCTCAGACACTAGCATCAGCTGAGACTGTGGTTGAAGATTCTCCTATGAAGATGGCTTCCTTAAAGGATTCTCGGGCTGTTATTGAGAAGGGTGAGTATGCAAACAGGGGCCGACTTCCTGACTTTACACAGAAGACTAACAAATTTGGTTTGGGTTTCACTGCAGAAGCTCAAAGGGTTGTTCAAAGTGCAAAGATTGGAAGACCTTCTGTGTTCATCAGCGACTTGGAAGTAAATGCCATTGAGGATGACGTGGAAGAGTCTAAATTCGACAGTTGAATCTATCCTACGACCAACGGTGGACCAAGCAACTGGAAAGCAAAGGACTTCATCCCTATTACTTTTGTTACCCAGTAATGAACTCTTTGTTTTGAATTTGTAACAAACAATGTTTTGAAACTTTATGGCCCGGTGTCTTGCCCGGGGCACCGTGGCTTCGTTTGTGAGGGCTTTTGTGTGCCATTTTCATATATCATTAATAAAATCATTGGACGTTTTTGCATTTCAAGTTTTGCGCTCCTTGTTTTTCTTTATTATATATTGCAAAACAGCTATTTTACACACACTCACATATACAGGTCTCAATCCACTCTGGATCTCACTGGTAACGACTCTGCTACTGCCAGTTATGACTTCGAGAATCCGATCAACTTAGCCGAAGACGAAGGTGAAGATGATTGCGAAGTGCCTGGTGAACTTGCAAGACTGCTACTCCAGGAAGAGAGGACCATTCAGCCACATGAAGAGCCAGTGGAAACAATGAATCTGGGTACTGAAACAGACAAGAAGGAAGTCAAGATCGGTGCAAATCTGGAGCTTAGTGTGAAGCAGCAGTTGATTCAGATGCTGCATGACTATGTTGAGATCTTTGCCTGGTCTTACGAAGATATGCCTGGGTTGGATACTGACATTGTGGTTCATCGCCTGCCTACCAAGGAACACTGCCCTCCCGTAAAACAGAAGGTTCGCCGTATGCGCCCAGAGATGTCCGAGAAAATCAAAGCCGAAGTTATGAAACAATTTGACGCCGGTTTTCTAGCAGTGACTTCTTACCCTCAGTGGGTTGCCAATGTGGTTCCAGTGCCGAAGAAGGATGGTAAGGTCAGAATGTGTGTTGATTACATGGATTTGAACAGGGCGAGCCCTAAGGATGACTTCCCTCTACCTCACATCGACGTTCTGGTTGACAATACTGCTCAGCACAAGGTATTCTCCTTTATGGATGGTTTCTCCGGTTATAATCAGATAAAGATGGCTCCCGAGGATATGGAGAAGACCACTTTTGTTACTCAGTGGGGTACCTTTTGCTACAAGGTCATCCCTTTTGGGTTGAAAAATGCTGGGGCAACATATCAGCGTGCCATGGTTGCTTTGTTTCATGACATGATCCATAATGAGATTGAAGTATACGTCGACGACATGATTGCAAGGTCCCAAACCGAGGAGGAACACCTTGACCATCTGCAGAAGCTGTTTGACAGGCTGAAGTTGTACAAACTGAGGTTAAACCCGAACAAGTGCACCTTCGGGGTGAGGTATGGTAAGCTATTGGGTTTCATCGTGAGTGACAAAGGTATTCAAGTTGACCCTGCCAAAGTGAAAGCCATACAAGAGATACCAGCTCCCAAGATAGAGAAGGAGGTAAGAGGCTTTCTGGGACGTCTGAATTATATTGCCCGATTCATCTCGCACCTAACTGCTACTTATGAGCCAATCTTCAAGTTACTGAAGAAAGATCAAGTGGTACGTTGGAACGATGAATGCCAGGCTGCTTTCGAAAGAATCAAAGAGTATCTCCAGGAGCCACCGATCCTAATGCCGCTAGTTGAAGGGAGACCTCTGATCTTATATTTGACAGTACTTGACAACTCAATGGGGTGTGTGCTGGGGCAGCATGACGAGTCTGGCCGAAAAGAGCATGTTATTTATTACCTTAGCAAAAAGTTTACCGACTGTGAGACTCGATACTCACTGCTTGAGAAAACTTGTTGCGCTTTGGCATGGGCTGCTCGCCGGCTGAGACAGTATATGCCGACTCACACTACTCTGTTGATTTCAAAGATGGATCTGATCAAGTATATCTTCGAAAAGCCTGCCTTGTCCGGAAGAATAGCAAGATGGCAGATGATATTGACTGAGTATGACATCCAGTACACGACTCAAAAAGAAATCAAGAGAAGTGTATTGGCAGACCATTTGGCACATCAGGCAGTGGATGATTACCAGTCTATGAACTTTAAATTTCCATACGAGAATATCATGGTGGTGACTGATTGTGAGACACCTGGACCGGATGGAGGACCTGAGGAAGGATCCCGATGGTCTATGTGCTTTGATGGAGCTTCGAATGCTTTGGGTAATGGCATTGGTGCTGTGATCATATCTCATAAAGGCTCTCATACTCCGTTTACCGCCCGACTATGTTTCAACTACACCAACAACATGGCGGAGTATGAAGCGTGCATCATGGGTCTTTGAGCTGCAATTGACCTAAGGATTAAGTTTCTGAGTGTCTTCGGAGATTCCGCTCTCGTGATCAGTCAGATCAAAGGCGAGTGGGATACGAAACACCCAAATCTTATTCCTTACAAGGAGTATGTGCTGACGTTGCTTCCCCACTTTGAGGAGATAACCTTTGAACATTTCCCTAGAGAAGAGAATCAGTTGGCGGACGCGTTAGCTACGATGTCTTCTATGTTCAAAGTCAAATGGGACAACGAGGCCCCCCGAATCATTATTTGGAAATTGGACGAACCTGCACATTATTGTGATCTTGAGACTGAAGAGGTAACAAAAAAGCCCTGGTATCATGAAGTGAAGAGGTACCTTGAAGCTCAGGAATACCCCGAGGGTGCATCTGTTAATGCCAAGAAGTTTCTGAGAAGGTTCGCGGCAAAGTTCTTCATCAGCAATGGCATTCTTTACAAAAGTAACCATGATTCAACCTTACTGCGTTGTGTGGATAGGACTGAAGCAGAAAGGATCATGGCAGAGCTACATGAAGGTACCTTCGGAACCCGTTCCAGTGGACATACCATGGCAAAGAAAATCCTTCGTGCAGGGTATTATTGGTCCACAATGGAAGCTGACTGTTATCAGCATTCTCGGACATGTCACAAGTGCCAGGTCTATACTGATAAGGTGCATATTCCTCCAGTTCCCCTGAATGTTTTGACAGCACCTTGGCCTTTTGCAATGTGGGGCATTGATATGATCGGCGAGATCAGACTTACGGCATCCAGCGGGCATCGTTTCATCCTTGTAGCTATTGATTACTTTACGAAGTGGGTTGAAGCAGCTTCCTTTTCTACGGTAACCAAGAACGACGTGGCACGGTTCATTCAGCACAACCTAATCTGTCGATACGGTGTACCAGAGAGGATCATTACGGACAATGGTACCAATCTCAACAACAAGATGATCACCGAGCTCTGCGAGCAATTCAAGATACATCATCACAACTCTTCTCCCTACCGGCCGAAGATGAATGGGGTTGTCGAAGCGGCAAATAAGAACATTAAGAAGATTGTGCAGAAGATGACAGTGACATACAAAGATTGGCATGAGATGTTACCATTTGCTCTTCACGGGTACCGTACCTCAGCACGGACGTCAACAGGGGCAACACCCTATTCCTTGGTTTATGGCATGGAGGCAGTCTTGCCTATTGAAGTTCAGATACCCTCTCTCCGGATCATGAAGGATGCAGGTTTAAGCGAAGATGACTGGATTCAGACCCGACTTGATCAACTGAACCTAATCGACAAAAAGAGACTTACTGCTATTTGTCATGGTCAGACGTACCAAAAACGGATGATCAAGGCCTTTAACAAGAAAGTCAGACAACAAGAGTATCAAGTTGGAGACCTGGTAATCAAGCGCATTATCTTACCTCAAGGTGATCCCAGGGGCAAATGGACCCCTACTTACGAAGGGCCATTTGTGGTTAAGAATATCTTCTCAGGAGGAGCGATGATTCTAAACACTATGGATGGAGACGATCTTCCTCACCCCGTCAATGATGACATAGTAAAAAGATACTACGCATAATCAAAGACCCGTTAGGTTGACTGGCCTAGGCAAAAATAAGGGCTTCTCGGCGAACCAAAAGCGTTCAGGAAAAAATAAGGGATGAAAATAAGAAATCTGTACACCCGGCAAGTCGAAAACCTGAAAAGGCGGCTTGGGCAAAAATGGGTATCCCGGTGTACTGAAAACCCGAAAGGGCGGTCCAGGCAAAAGTTAGGGATAAACGTAATACTATGTCTCATTGGATCACCTCGCATCCAGACTTCGATATCAACTATCAAGCTCAGACGACACCAATCAATCAGATTCATCTTCAACTAAGCAGCAAAGTGATGAGGCGCTTGAAGCTATAAAGGCAATAGCAGAGTTGGAACCCAGTGGGATTATTCATATAGCTGTTTTGTTTTCTTTTCACAAATTGTATAAACTCTATTTGTTCGGCGGCGTTCTCTTACTAGGACGTCAGCCTCTTGTACAAAACGCCTATTTACAGGCCAAACTTCAAAATCAATACAAACTCATTTTCAGGCAAATTTCAAACTGTTTTTCCTTTATCTGTTTTGTTTTGCAAAGAACGTCCAATGTTCATTTTTGATATATGCATTTGACATTAATTGTTGCTCATAAATATTTACATACAAAACAAAGGACTAATTACGGGTGATATCAGAAGTAGGGGCAATAAGAATTGTCCGAGCTGTCTAGTTGCTCTATCCACCAAGGTACCAAGGTAGGTTCAGCTGAAGAATATGACCAGGATACCGTCACTCCCTGTAGAGTAAAACAGTAATGGTAGCTCTCCCAACTGAGACTTTAAAACTACGAACGAATCAGCAATGCTCTCCCCAAGCATAGTTAATCTACCATTAGCCCTAAAAAGTTTGGGCATCCCCAGAAGGTCTTAATATTCCTCGGCGGGGTATAAAGACGTTCCCCAGCAAGTTTAAGAGCATCCCCGACAGTCTTAATATTCCTTAACAGAATATAAGAATGTTCCCCAGCGGAATACAAGATACCCCTGGTGGAGCCATTTCCCCAGCGCAGTCTAAAAAAGCTTCCCCGCCAGAGTTGAATCATCTTCCCCAGTAGATTCTGTCTACTTATCCTCTGCAGAGCACAAATAAGTCTCCCCAGCCAAATTCAGAAGGTTATCCTCATAAGAGTCTAACTGGGTTATCCTCAGCAAATTACAACTGAAGGATCATCCCTAACGAAGTTCTCTCTATCCCCAGCAGAGTTCATCATTAAAATCCCCAACAGAGCTTATCAACGGAATCCCCAGCGAAGTTTATCGTTAAAATCTCAGCAACATATCTCTTCCCCATAGAGTAATTCCCCGCAGAGTAATCTCTTCATCAGTTTATTCCCCAACGGAGTTCTTTTCTCCTACAGGTTTATTCTCACAACCATCTTCGTTCATCATCCCCAGCAGAAACGAAGAACTCAACTCTATTCTCCAGTGGCTCCGGGATTTATTTTCCCCAGCTAAAACATCACATTTCCATACATCATGATACATGCATATACACATCATACAACACAACCTCATTTATTTTTAGAACGTCATTGCTTGCTATATATCATGCACTGCATACGACTGACCTTTACCTTTCAGGAAAGATACAGTTAAGTTCTCAGCTTAGTCGAAGATCAGACCAGTTCTTAAAACTCAATTGAATTATCCTTGGTTGAATTTCAGATAAGGTTCTCAATCTCGACGGTTTCTCTACGTCATAGTGTGGACGAGTACTATAACCTCAACGATATACTCCCGGTGAGCACGAGACAGTTCCTAGATCTTGATGAAGATGCTTCCCTATGTCATAGTGTGGACGAGTACTATAACCTCAACGGTATACTCCCGGTGAACACGAGTCAGTTCCTAGATCTTGATGTTTTCCTCTGTCACAGTGTGGACAAGTTCTATAACCTCAACGGTATACTCCCGGTGAGCACGAGACAGTTCCTAGATCTTGATGAAGATGCTTCTCTACGTCATAGTGTGGACGAGTACTATAACCTCAACGGTATACTCCCGGTGAGCATGAGTCAGTTCCTAGATCTTGATGTTTTCCTCCGTCACAGTGTGGACAAGTTCTATAACCTCAACGGTATACTCCCGGTGAGCACGAGACAATTCCTAGATCTTGATGAAGATGCTTCCCTATGTCATAGTGTGGACGAGTACTATAACCTCAACGGTATACTCCTGGTGAGCACGAGTCAGTTCCTAGATCTTGATGTTTTCCTCCGTCACAGTGTGGACAAGTTATATAACCTCAACGGTATACTCCCGGTGAGCACGAGACAGTTCCTAGATCTTGATGAAGATGCTTCCCTACGTCATAGTGTGGACGAGTACTATAACCTCAACGGTATACTCCCGGTGAGCACGAGTCAGTTCCTAGATCTTGATATTTTCCTCCGTCATAGTGTGGATAAGTTCTATAACCTCAACGGTATACTCCCATTGAGCACGAGACAGTTCCTAGATCTTGATGAAGATGTTTCCCCCCAGTTGAATTATGGGAAGGTTCTTAAGACTCAGCCGGGGCATTCTCTTAGTTGAAGTACAAGCAAATTCCTAAATCTCAACAAAAGTTAGACTTCCCCAGCGGAATCTTCTACAATAACAAGTATGCAAGTTCTCGCTAAGGAATCTCTTATGCGATCGAAACTCCTGCAGATGGCATCTATAAGCACATCCTCCTACCAACAACCTCCAAATGGCATTTGTAAGCCCATTCCCTACATCACAATGTTGATACTACACCATGTGAGTGCAAATTTTTGGGCACTCTAGTGTTCAATTACCTTCCACCTTCGGATCACGAAAGGCCCGAAAGCCAATCTATATCCTCAGGTTTAAGAAAATTGAACAGGGGCAACTGTTGTACCCCAAAATTTTCCCTCCCATATTCCTCAAGATATGTCAAGAATAATCTCCAAGTGGCTCAAGTTAGCTCAAGAGTTGGACAGTCAAATCACCTCCTAAAGCAGTCAAGTCAAAATTAGGGTTTTGTGTTCCATTAAGGTCCTCACATACAAATGATCTCAAGTGCTTCCCAATTTCCTAATATGTTCTTAAGTTCATCCATGTCAAATTTCAAGCCTTGCAGAGAAAGTTTGGTCAGTCAATTGCTCAAGAGGCCCAAAAATCGACTTTGTTAGGGCAAAAGTCAACTGTGTCCCAAATACAGTCAAACCTCAAGAATTTTTGTCAACATTATAATTTTGAAGGATAATTCATCATTTGATCAAGGGTTTATCATGATTCATCAAGGATGGCTCAAGATTCATCAAAATTCAAAAGTTGCTAAATTAGGGTTTTGTAGGAAAAGTCAACTCAACTTTGACCAAGCATAACTTTCTCATACTTTATGATAAATGACCCATCCAAATCTCATTTTGAATAGGATGAAATTTCCTACAATCCATCTTCACACCCCAAGATCAAGAAATGCTCTCACAAAAAGTTACAAATTTGGACATTATAGGTCATTTTTGAAAGTCAACAAAAACACCTTTTTTGCCAAAGCTTATAACTTGAGCATGGAACATCAAAATGAAGTGATACCAAAAGGGTTTATTATAGGACATCTCAAGGTTTCTAAAAATTCGAAGAACACTTCCAAAAGTTAAAAATTGAAGAAGTTATGCATTGTTGAAGTTGGGCATTTTTCCAAAATTGCCAAAAGTCAACTATCCTCAAAACTCCAATTTTTGACAAAAGGGCCCACTTTTTTCCACTTGATTTGGTCTTGTCATGCCACACACGTGTCCCATCTTTAATTTCATGACAAAACATTTATTTTTCTATTTTATTTAATTTTTATTGATTTAATTCATTTTAAATCTATATTAATTCAAATAAAATCCAAAAATTAATGAAATGGTATCTTTGTGATTTGTACAGCTTGCAAATACCATGTGACACTCAACCAACTCGTGCCAAGGCTTATTCAAGCACAAAATCTCAGATTTGGCTTATTTTTGGAAAGCTTTTCAATGGTGATCAAATCCAATCTTCAATCTTGAATGCACTTGATTTCAGATCAAAAAACCAACCCTAATTCACTCTATAACATTCACATAAGCCACACAAATCAAAAACACGCATAGAACTCTGCAGAAACGGCCACACTACTTTGCAAAAAACCTTGAAAAAGTGTGAGATCAAAATCGATATTGGAGGCACTTTCAGACAAAAAGCACAACGCCAATCGCTTCCTTGGATCTCACTGAAGCAATACCAATCATTATCGCGTGCTCTCCTGCCTCCAAAAGCCCTGTAAGTATCACTCTAAACCGCCATATTCATGGAATCGTGATGCTCCAATCTTGCATCCATTCTTTAAAATAATTGCATATTTGAACTCCTGACATCATTTGCAAAGTTTCTGTATTATTCAATTTCATTCTTAGGCCCTGTATCATGATATCCAAAACCTAGGGTTCTTGTTCTTATTTTTGGGAATTTTTTATACAAGTTAAATTAAGGACAATGATGGGTATAGGTTTTATCAGGGAGGAGAGACGAACACATTGATGTTCTCCATTTGCGTTTATACAACCTGTAGCTCATGTTTGGATGGCCAGTGCGAATTTTGCTACGGACCTAACTCCGCAGGAAACAAACCATGGAATTATGAAGAAGACGACTACGCGTCCTCTTCCTATTGGCTGGTTTAAACCGGCGCGCCATATTTTTTTATTTCAGGAATGAGGCATTGTTTTGTATATAATATTTAACTTCTATTCTATTAACGAATGAACGCGCTAGTTGAGTTGGCAAGAAGGTGGGTGGAAAACCAATGGGACCTGGGTTCGAATCCCAGGTCCCCCAAAACCTTATTTGTTTTTCTTCTTCAGGTATTCCCATGTGACGTTCAAAGAGTGGACCACTATGCGCTTGCAGATCTTAAATGTTGCGTGGCTCACAAAGCAGATCCAATGGTCTAGATGGAAGGACTACCATAGGCCAGAGTCAACAAGCATGTGGGCTATTCAGAAAGTCAAAGCAGGCTAATTGGATTTGGGCCAAAGAATTGCTGATCTTACTCCCAAATTGGGCCCAGCACCCCCTTGAGTTTGCTTATATTTTTATTTTTTATTTCTTTTCATTATTTTTCTATTGCTTTTTATTATTATTATTAAAAACTAACTAACTAATTAACAAATTAACTTTTTTTCATAAAATCAAAAAACAATAAAAAATATTTTTTATTTAAATTCCATTAATGTTATTATTTATTTTTGTAAATAAAATTAACCAATTAATTTAGTTTTAATTAGGTTCAATTTCAATATATTTTTGCATTAAATTAAAATCAATATAGAATTAGGGTTTTTAATATTTTTAACCATTTTTTTTATTTCATTAATTAAAATAAAAACTCAAAAATATTTTCTTTTAATTAATTAATTATTAGTTTAGACTTAATCCTTAATTCAAAAAAGAACAAAAAAATATGCTTTATTTAATGAAAAAGGGTCAAAACCCTAGGACACTCCGATTCAATTTTTCTCGCGCGCATATTATTTTTTATCCATATATTATAATTGCTCCGAGGATGTAATAGTTTTAACTTAGGACTTTTATTTATCGCTTTTATTTACTTTTCACAATTTAATTTTCAAGGGTTTGTTTTTGGCGATGTAAATACCCGACGCCTTGTAATAGCTTAGATTTATTTACCGCAATTTAATTTCCGCACAACATTAACTGTTAGACATTTGATAATATGGAATTCATGACAAGATCCAATGTATGAACTTAAAATCAACATAGATAAACCATGACATGTACAAAGATAAAATAAACTGAAAACAACACACTTGCACATGCCACTCTTAGAGTACACCTCACTTGGTTGCCTCGAACGTGGTCATTGAGTATAGGAAGTTTTAGGTCGCCCCCTTGTCCAAAGATCATAGTTGCCTCGAAACAGTTGCCTCGGAAAAATGATCTAAGACATTAGGGTTACCGCTAAGGCGTCCTAACATTGCTTTAGTGACCACACGTCCCTTAATTGAATTGACCCGAAAACTCCAACGACGGTGCTACCTACTCCTCAATAGTGGGATAGCATTGTCTAAAGGACACTTGTACATATTAATTCCTTTTTGAGTAGGTAGATGTTCTTAAGTACTTGCTCCTTTTAAAACAAAAACAAAACTTTTCGCACTTACGCCCCTTTCAAAACAAAAACTCTTTTCAAACCCACAATCACAAAGAAAAGCAAACTTTTGAAAACATAATGAGCAAGTACCTAAGAGCCTGTGGATAACCACGGATAGAAAGGGTGCTAACACCTTCCCTTTCTATAATCTACCTCCCGAACCTGAGAAACATCTCAAAAAGGAACTTTTCTGTGCTTTTGTCCTTTCCTTGTTGGGTAAAATAAAAGACGGTGGCGACTCTTGCTTACCGCGACATTTTGCAAAAACAAACGCAAACGCGAACCAGCATTCCAAAACAATCAGTTCTATTCCCACCGATCACATTCTTCAACAAGATTCATTGAGACTTTAGCTCCATCTTCTAGTTTACCTCAAGACAAAATCATTTCAAGACCTCTTTTGATTCGTCAAGCTTTATTTTTCCAAGAAAGTTCAAAGAGATTCAAAGATGGCTCAACAAGTTTGACCCAATTGAGCAAATGCTTGATTCAGTGATAACAAATGCATAACTCTCTCAATTTTCAACATTTGGAGTTGGTTAATTTTTCTATGAATTCTTATCATCATCAAAAATAACCTCTCTCCACATGATAAGATCCAATTGTGCAAGAAAAATCATCAAAAGTTGAAAGGGGTTTCAAGTCATTTTGACACTCTTTGAGCTAAGGTTTGTTAACTTCTAAGGACCATATCTTGCCTATTGTTTGAGATTTTTTATTGGTTCTAAATCCTTGATTTTCTTTAAAGAGTCCTTAACAAGCTATCTTCAGAAGTCTAAGGCTAATTTTGAATGGAAGATCATTAAAAGTTGAGAAAGATTACAAGCCTCCTTGAAAGGCCTTTGAATTCTAGGGTTTAACTTCAAATGATCATTACTTGGTCAATTTTTATCTCCTTGATCCAATTCTATTTCCATAATAATCTTTGGAATTTCTAATACAACTTTGTTTTTATGTGCAAGACTTGAGAATGCTTGGAAAATGGTTGAAGAATTTAAAAGATTGTAGGTCTTTTGTGATTTTCTCCAAATTTGTTCATCATCTTCCAAAGACCATAACTTTTTCAATTTTTATAATTTTTTAGTGATTTCAATTCCAAAATTCAATTCAAGAGGTCTACTTCATGGCATCTTCATAAATCTAGATCAAATTTTAGGTATAAAGTCATTTAATCTAGAAGAACATTATAGGTCATTTTGAAGTTTAACATTTATAATTTTTCTAAGTACAAAACATTTGTGTGTTTTTCACAAATTCAATTGGACATAACTTTTTCCTCAAGCATCCAAATGATGTCTTTATCGGAACATTGTAAAGATTGTAACCTTGTCTTTAAAATGTTTCAAGAACCATCCCATAAAGGTCCCTGAGTAGTGAGCTATGCATTGTTGAAGTTGGCTCCATGGAATCTGTTTTTGTGTGATACGGTGGGAGAACTGACTTGGGATGTTTTGCGTTTTATCGCAAATGTTGCGGTTAGCAAGAGTCTCCACTGACTTTTCTTTTATCTAAAAAGAAAGGCTAAAAACAACAGGAAAGACCTTTGAGATTATTTCTTGAGTTTGGGGGGTAGATTATGAAAAGGTAAGGTATTAGCACCCTTTTCATCAATAGTCATCTATGGGATCTTAGTTGCTTGCTAGATCACTTGCTTTTGTTTGAAAATTTTCTTTGTGTGGTTTTTGAAAGTATTTTGAAAAGGCACCTTCGTTTAGGTAAACTTTGTAATAGTTCTCGTTCATAAGAACGTATACAAAGTGTTGATCTTTTGAAAATGTTTCATGTTTGGAAAATGTTTTGAAAGTGTTTTTGAAAGTGTTTTGTGTTCGTTTTGAAAATAAGCAAGGATGTTTGTTTTGAAAAATGAGCAAGCAAATAGGAACAATCTACCTGCTCAAAAGTATTTGTTGATTTCTTCCTTTTCTTTGATATTGCTATCTTACCATTGATTGGTAAGAAGCCTTATCTTTGGATGTAAAGAGACGGGTGTGGGTCATCGTATGGCCATGATAACAATGTTGTGAGATATCTTGGCATTTCTCTTTGAGGGACTAAGATCATTTTGAAAGGCAACATTGATAGTGTCATCGAGGGACTATGATCTTGTATTTTTTGATCGCTTTTGCTAAGATACCCCACATGCATAACATTGTCATTTTCGTAAGGCAACAAAGTGGAATTAACCTAAGGGCGTAAGTCTGCAAGTGTGTTTGATTTACATGCATTGTTTTGTCTTGAATTAGGGTTTGCTACTTGTTGATTTTAATCTTTCCATACAAACCCTAATTTACTAGCATTTATATAAAGTGATAAATGACGGAAAGTAAAAATACCAAGCTATTACATCATTAGGGGAGGGGGTATACAAATTTATAAATGGGGATTGCAAGAAAATTAAACCTAATTATCTATTACAACCATATTGAATAACATACAAAGAATTGAATAAATAATGTACAAAGATATAAATGGAAAAAGAAATGATTTTTTTTTTATTTTCATGAAAGGGGATGGTCTTGACCTAATTAAGAAAATGATTAGTTAAAAATAAAAAAATTAAATTTAAACTTAAATAAAGAAAGAAATTAAGTTAAAAAGGATTTAAGGGGTTTTTGTGAAAGATTTTAACTTAATGAAAATAAAATGATAATTAATTAATTAAATAAATCTAAATTCTAAATTAATTTTAAATAAAAAGAAAAATAATAATTAAACCTAAATCTAAATATTTATTTATTAAAAGGAAAATTAAATTGTTAAGAAAATATTTTTGTTCTTTTTTTGTTTTATAAAGAAAATAAAATATATAGGTGTAAATAATAAATAAAAATATTCTTATATTTTTTAATTATAAAAATAATAATAATATTAATAATAGTAATAGAAAATAATAATAAAAATAAAACTGAAATAAAATAAAATAAGAAAAAGAAATAAATAGAATAAAGTTGGGTCAGGTGTGCAAGAGTAGACAGGGGGTAAGAAATCAAAAAATGGAAGGCCCGACATCTTGAAGGCTCAGCGTCTGTTTGACAAAAAAAAGGGAAAAATGCTGAAAAACAAAACAAAAGGTAGCGCTGGGTGTTGAACCCATGACCTCCCACCTACACGCGCGCTACCTTTGCCACTGGGGTGGCTGTACATCCAGTAACATTGGTGAAATAATAAACATATAACACAAATCCAGTCCTGAATGTAACTTCATCTTCAACCTCCAGCCATGGATCCTGTAACTTCACCATTTCTCAACAAAAATGAAATATGGAAACATGAAAGTTGCTCCATTTTTTCTCACGAATCCAACCATGTAAATAACTAAAGCTATAAATCAAAGATGAATGAGAATTTTTGAAAGTACCAAATTCTGACCTAATTATTTCAGCAAGTTCAAACTTAAAATTCTCACTACTCAAGCAATATAAATGAAATCTATGGACATGTACAGTTTCAAGGCAATGATGTATACATTTTATCTTCACAAATCCAAGCCTAACAATGCCTAAATAATGAGATGAAAAGTCAGAAAATTTACCTTGCAGTTGGAGATCGTGTTTTGAGTTAGAGCCTGATTCAAGTTGTTGTGATGATCAGGTTAGCTACCTCAAGTTTCCAGGAAGCTAATGAAATGCTTACTTGATGTTGGGAGTGTTTGAATCGTGCTAGAGAAGTCAAGGTGCAAGCTCTGTTTTTTGGTTATGGAAGTCGATGATGATGATGTTATAGTTATGAAACAGGAACATGGATAGGTTATATTAGATGTATAGGAGCTTTAGGAACCAAAAGGCCAAGAAACACATGAGGGAAATATGAGTTTGGAGTTTTTGGTCAGGATGTGCAACAATGGTGGTTTGTTATGCAATTCTGAGTTTGGGAGAGTTTGAGAACTTGTTTATTCTTGTATCCTCTTGCAATAGACTTGTATAATCATAAGAAAAAGGTTAGAGCACTTGATTTTGACTGATTTGTGAGATATAGAGTTATGGCTATGTTAGTTGATTTTGAAGAAAAGTGGAAAACATGGTTTCAAGGAAAAGTACAAGCATGGCCTGAGTTTATGGGAAGATCTAGACATGTTTCTTTTGCCTTTGACATTGCTTGTACTCTGATGAAACAAGTTGGGAACTCTATGCATTGACTTTTTCAATAAAGCTTGCTTTTTCCAAAATGGAAATGTTACCTTTGTGCCATAAATGGAATAACCATTTGGACAATGCCTCAAATGCTTGGATCAAAGCTTTAACAGTTTTGTAAACATTTAATTATGAAGTAAAAGGCAAGTTAGAAGCCTGCAAAGTTAGATTTGTACAACATGCTTGAAGATTGGATCAAGTGTTCTTCACAAATTTGCCTTGCAAAACAAGAATGAAACCCTAACTTCTTGCCTTCGATTCTCCTTGCTCAAGTATGATATCAATGAGTTCTTGGACATTTTTGAAAGCTTGTAACATATACAACCTCTATGTTGGACATTTTTTAATATTCATCTTGGAACCATGTGAAAAATTGTCATGAAGTTAGGTTAAAATCCTGCCTTAACTAGGGCAAAATTTCACTAAGTTTCCAAGTTTCATGAACATCTCTTCTTAAAATCATAACTTGAAATCCATGCATTTCTATAAAAAAATTGTGTTCTAAAGTGTTTTAGATATCATTGATATATACAACATTCATGTTGGCAGTTTGCTTTGAATCACCTTGCATCATGGTGTAAATTTGGCTCAAAGTTGTGAAAAAAATATGAATTTTCCAACACTTAGAAAAATTTCTAAGTTTGGAAATTTTGACTTTTTCAAAATGAAATATTGATTTTTTGATTTCTTGATGAACAAGTTTCATATTTTGACATGTTTTGATGAATTTTGATCTTTGACACTTGATTTTGATCAAAAAGTCAAAGTTTGACTTTTCAATGGACAATTGACTTTTTCATCAGTTGATTGAAATTCATCTGTCAATCAATTGATCTTGAGAAATGTTTTGAGTCATGCCATTAGTTCAAAATTAAGTATTTTAAACTTTGAGATAATAACTTAAACCAATCAACCATTTGCTAGGTCAAAAATCAGAAATTGCACCTTCTCAGTCAAAACCCTAATTATGACCATTTTGCCCTTTTGATGATCTGATCAAATTTCTTGAGGAATTGTGATCCAAATTTGATCAAATGACCTATATGAGTTCATAATGTTGATATGGACCAAAAATCATGAAGTTTGACTGTAAATTGACCACAATTGACTTTTTCCCCAATATAGTTGATTTTAGGTCAACTGATCAATTGACTGAGCAAAAATGTGATCCAAGACTCGAAACTTTGCATGAGCAACCTTGAGGGTCGAAAGTTATCCATGAAAGTCATATGGGGAATTAAAATTCCATTTGTCCTTGTGCAATCTCAAACCCTAATTTTCAATCATCAATGCTTGAGGAGGTGTCTTGAGTTGATAAACCCTTGTGCAGTCTTGAACCAAAGGAGATCTTGTGAGAAATTAATTGATAAATGAGAGGGCAAATTTTGGGGTACAACAGCTGCCCCTGTTCAATATTCTTAAACTTGAAGAGTTAGATTGGCGGATCCACCATTCGTGACTTGAAGGTGGAAGATGATTGAACACTAGAGTGCCCAAAAATTTGCACTTGAAGATGGATTGGGAAGGGGCTTATAGATGCCATTTGGAGGAATGATGGTGAGCTTGAAGAAGTATCAGCAAAAATCTTGGTCGATTTATACTAAACTTGATGTTTCACCTAAGGGAAAAAGGGTTAGTAAAATGCAGATGTATGCCTGATGTTCACAAGATGTGGTATTATGCTAAATGCATTTTGTATGTATATGTTATGATGTATAACTGTGGGATGAATGTTTTGTCTGGGAAAATAAATCCTTGACTGCTGTTGAGGAGTTTTGAATCCCGAATTGCTGTTGGGGATTATCTCTTGAATGTTAGCTGTTATCTGGTCGGGTCCATGCTTCACAACAATTTGCTGAGGATGAGGAAGTCAACTACTATCTGGTCAGATCTAGGCTTCACGGTAACTTACTGGGGAAGAATAAATTAACGGTTATCTAGTCGGAGTCCAGGTTTCACAATAACTTGCTGGGGATAAGGAAGTTAAATGTTATCTGGTCGGATTCCAGGCTTTACAGTAACTTTCCAGAAAGGATAAAGTTGAACTGATATCTGGTCGGGTCCAGGCTTCTTAGTAACTTGAAGTGGTAACTACTATCTGGTCGGGTCCAGGCTTCATAGTTTTTGAAAATTTATACTATTATTTGGTCGGGTCCAGGCTTCATAGTGTTTTGCTGGGGATTGTAGCTAATTGTTATCTGGTTGGACTCCAGGCTTCACACTAATTTTCTTGAATAGACGACATTGAACTGACATTTGGTCGAATCTAGGATTTACAGATTTTGAGGTGGATGAAGTTAATTATTTTATTTGGTCGGGTCCAGGCTTTACAATAAACTTCTGAAGGGAATTGTTATCTGGTCGGATCCAGGCTTCACAATAACTTGTCTATGGAGATTGAGTTGAACTAATGTCTGGTCGGGTCTAGGCTTTATAGTAACTTGCTTGGGAACTAGTTGTTATTTGGTCGGATTCTAGGTTTCACAATAAACTTCTGAGGGGAATTGCTATCTGGTCGGATCCAGGCTTCACAATAACTTGTTGGGGTAGAGGCAAACTCTATTGGGGAAAAGAAGTTAAACCTTGGTCTGGTTGAATCCAGGTTCTTCAATATCTCAAAGAGTCAAACTATTATCTGGTCGGGTCCAGGTTTCATAGTATTTGAAAGTTGTACTATTATTCAGTCGGGGCCAGACTTCATAGTATCTGAATGGTTTTCACTATTATCTGGTCGGGTCCAGGCTCTATAGTGACTTGAGAATTTGACTATTATCTATTCGGGTCCAGACTTCATAGCATCTTTTGGATATAGTAAAGGTTTTGTTGACGACTTTACTAGGGATTAGGGGTTGTGGCCCTATGATTTGCAATAGTCTGAAAGGCAAACTCAAGCTGGAAAGGATAAACACAGCTGGGGAAGACTAGATCAGCTGGGGAGGATAGATTATGCGGGGGGAATTTTGTTGATTGTTGTATGTTGGGGAAATAAACCCTGTTGGGGAAATAAACCATGTTGATGAATACTTGATGAACTGCTGACGAGGTGAGTTCTTTGAGGAAGAGATCTACAAGGATTCTACCTGTAGGATCAACTTAGTTAGGGAGAGGACTTCTAAGAGATTGAGACTCTGGCTGGAGATCAACCTATGCAAAGAAACTTGTGGGTAACTTTGTTGAGGTTTAAGGTTCATTGTAGCCGTCTTGTGAAGATAATGTGTGATACGGTGGCAGAGCCGACTGTTTGATGCTGGTTTGTGTTTTGCGTTTTGTGTTCGAAAAATGTCGCGGTAATCAAGAGTCGCCACCGACTTTTATTTCATCCAATCGGAAAGGAAAAAAGTACAGAAAAAATCCTTTTTCGAGATATTCTGAGTACGGGGGGTAGATTATAGAAAGGTAAGGTGTTAGCACCGTTTCTATCCATGGTTTTCCATGGCCTCTTAGGTACTTGCTCATCTTTTTAAAATTGCTTGTTTATGTGCTTTGTTTTGAAAAGTTTTACTTCGTGATAACCCTTGTATTGGTCCTCAAAGGTGTGACGAAGTGGTTTTGAAAATTATTTTGAAAGGTGTTTGTGTGGAAAGTTTTGATTTGAGAAATTATCTACTAGCATCTACCTACTCGGAAAAAAATACCGTTTCTATTCTCGTTTCCTTTAGACAACGTTATCCCACTATTGAGAAATAGGAAGCACCGTCATTGGAGTTTGTAAGGGTCAATTCGAAAGGGACGTACGATCACTAAAGCAATGTTAGGACACCTTAGTAATAACCCTAGAGTCTTAAGATCATATTCAAGGCAACATTTCCGAGGCAACATTTCCGAGGCAACATTTGATCTTTTTAGAAAGAAGGGCAACCACTAAGACACCCTATGCTTAATGATCGTTTACCGAAGGCAACCGAAGTGAGAGTATATAGTCTAAGAGTGATATGTGCGATTGATCTATTTTCAGTTATTTATCTTTGCACATTAGGGTTTTCTAACTGTATTAAATTTGTCATGCATTCTTGTCATACAATCCTATTAGCATACATCTAAACAGTCAAATATTTGCGGGAATTAAAATGCAAGAAAGTAAATCTACGCTATTACAAGGCTTCGGGGAGGGGGATTAATTACATAGCCAAAAACCCGGGGAAAAGCGATAAGTAAAAGGTCCTAGATTAAACTATTACAAACCATGAACAGTTACAGAAATATTGGCAAAAATAATTAACACGCACGCGATGAAATATATACGAAACAACTAGGGTTTTGACCCTTGCCTAAACCTAATTGTGATTGATTAAAAAATGTTTTTGTCATGTTTTGTTATTTAAGAAAATAAAGAAATCATTAAGTTAAAAAATAAAATCCTAACTCTAATTGATTTTAAATTAAGAAAAATAAATTAATTTATTCTAAAACCTGTTCCTGTATTTTTATTTATTTGAGAAAAAGAGAAAAATAAAATTAAATCAAAAGTTTTAACCTAATTTCTATTTTGATTTTATTTACGAAAATAAATTGCAATTTTCCTAAGTTAAACTAAATTACATTAAAAACAAATTAAAATAAAAAGTCTAATTCTAAGTTTTTTTGAATTATTGATCTTATGATTTTTTTATGAAAAATAATTAATTTGTGAATTAAAATAAATAAGGAAAATTAAAATAATAAAAAATAAATAAAAGAAATAAAAAAAGAAGTAAATGGGCCTGGTGGTGTTGCTTGAAAAGGGGGGTGTCAACTGAATTTTTGGGCCCAAGGTTGATGGCCCATTTTGATTTTACTGGATCTGGTGTGTGGGTTGACTTGAGGCGCATGGTAGTCCTCCAAGGGTGGCACGTTGATCTAGGCCAGAGATATGTTTGATGGCCAGATGTAGAGGGTACATGGTGGACATACACTAATGCAACACGCTTGATCACCTGTTGAAAAACAATATGGAACAAATATGGGACTTGGGGATCGAACACAGGTCCTTATGCCTATTTCCAATGCATGCTTGCCAACTGAGCTATTTGACTTGTTTGTATAGATAATGAAAACAAAATATAATATAGGAAAAATAATGGTTAATGGAAAAAACGCGCTAAAGTTCAAACTTCCCAACAAAGGAGTGCCACGCATCATCTTCTTCCTCCCAACTGTCGTTTTAGCCCAAGATATTTTTACCTACGGACATTGCATTGTAGCTACAAACCTGTGTATCTCAAAAATTGTCCACAAGCAAGATAAATGACCATGGCTGGTACCAATCAACTAGTCTCAACCTCACGAGTATCATGGTACCAGAATCAACGTTCAATTTAACCTGTATTACAAAGCCCTAAAACTAAACAAGAAACCCTAGCCATGGCAGTTTTACATTCAGTCATCAAAAATGCAATTGAATAGAATGAGTAGCTTGCAAACTCAATAAGGAACAAGAATATGTAATCAAAACGTACAAATGATGTATAAATCAATGAAAACAAAAACGAGTTTTTTAGGCTAACCGTGTGACTGCTACAACGTGTTTCAGGGCGTGGGGAGGCTTGCTAGTGATTGGAACACGTTCCTGAGATGCCCAGCAATCGATTGGTAAGGTTAGGATGGCTTGAGATGGCCTGTAACTTGGAATTTGACCAACACTTTTTCTTTGAAATTTTGAAGTTTATTCTGCCTCTTTCACGACTGCTCCACCACTTCTCTTGCCTTGGATTCCTTCTGTATATGTAGTTAAACATATTAGGTCAACAAAAACAAATTGAATCTTGCCCATTATGAAGATTTGATTTGGTCTTTCATGGCATATGATATATTTCCAAATTTGCTTCAATCCAATCTTTTTCCACCCAAATCAATCTTGCACGAATTGGTTGTCTTGCTAGCTGTTCATAGACTCAAAAGATGCACAAAAAATCCAAGATTTGATTTGATTTTATTATTTTACCATTTATTTTGATTTAAATGAATAAAAAATAAAAATAAATGATAAAAATAAAAATAATAAAAGGTGGAAAATCTTAAGGGTCTTGGGTCTTATTAGAAACATGTTTCAAGCAAGAAAACATGGGCCCCTTTGGAAAAAATGCAAATTTGATCAATGTTGACTTTTGGCAATTTTGCAAAAAAGGTCAACTTGGACAATGCATAACTCTCTCAATTTTCACCCTAGAGAGGTGTTCTTGGAATTTTTAGAAAGCTTGGGATGTCCCCTAATCAACCCTTTTGGTCTCATCTCAATTGAGTCTTACATTTTCATGGATGAAGCTTTGACCCAAAAGGTGTTTTTGTTGACTTTCCAAAATGACCTATATTGTCAAAATTAATATCTTTTTGTGAGTGCATATTTTGAACTTGGGAGCTGAAGATGAATTATAGGGAATTGCAGCCTCTTCAAAATGAGCTTTTGATGGGTCATTTCTGATAAAGTATGAGAAAGTTATGCTTGGTCAAAGTTGAGTTGACTTTTCCTACAAAACCCTAATTTAGCAACTTTTGGGTTTTGATGAATTGTGAGCAATCCTTGATGAATCATGATCAACCCTTGATCAAATGATGAATTTTACTTCAAAATGAGGATGTTGACCAAAAATATTGAAGTTTGACTGTATGTGGACCACAGTTGACTTTTGACCTAGCACAGTCGATTTTCCGGCCTTTGAGCAATTAACTAAGAAAACTTCTTCTGCAAGGCTTGAAACTTGACATGGATGATCTTGAGAACATATTAGGACAATGGTGAGAATTTGGGATCCTTTGGACTCAAGTATCTTGATGAAAAATGAAATCCTAATTTGAGGTAGACTGCCTTAGGAGAGAGTTTGTTTGGTAAACTCTTGGACTTCCTTGAGCAATTTGGGGACCTCACATGACATTTGTTTAGAAATATGGGAGGGAAAATTATGGGGTTCAACAACTGCCCCTGTTCAATCTTCTTAAACCTGAGGATGTAGATTGGCTTTTGGCCTTTCATGATCTGAAGGTGGAAGATGATTGAACACTAGAGTGCCCAGAAATTTGCAATCGCATGAAGTGATACTTGATTTGTGATATCGTGAATGGGCTTATAGATGCCATGTGGTAGTTGCTGATGGAAGATGGGCTTAAAGATGCCATCCGAAGAGGTGTCGATTGCATAAGAGATTCCTTTGCTAGATCATGTATGCTTGTTGTTAAGGAGGACTTCGTTGGGGAATGTTGGTCTCTGTCTTGAGAGAAATAGAGTTTTAGGAGCTTCAGTTGTCCGTTACTCTACCGGGGAATAATTCCGGTTTGGGAAGCGGAAGTGAACTGTGTGTTTGGTCGGGGTATATGTTGCACCACGACTTACTGGGGAAATGTGGAATCAATTGTGTTTGATTGGGTCCCGGTCTTACAGTGTGGTGGACTGCTGTCTGGGGATAAGAGAGGCAGAACCCGAATAGTAGGGTTATGAGAAGGAACCTGGATAGTAGGGTTACTTCGGCATGAAAGCCTGGATATTAGGGCTGTGAGAAGGAACCTGGATAATAGGGTTACTCCGAGATGAAAGCCTGGATAGAAGGGCTGTGAGAAGGAACCTGGATAGTAGGTTTACTTCGAGGTGAAACCCTGGATAGTAGGGTTGTGAGAAGGAACCTGGATAGTAGGGTTACTTCGATATGAAAGACTGGATAGTAGGGCTGTGAGAAGGAACCTGGATAGTAGGGTTACTTCGATATGAAGTCCTGGATAGTAGGGTTGTGAGAAGGAACCTGGATAGTAGGGTTACTTCGATATGAAAGCATGGATAGTAGGGCTGTGAGAAGGAACCTGGATAGTAAGGTTATTCGATATGAAAGCCTGGATAGTAGGGCTGTGAGAAGGAACCTGGATAGTAGGGTTACTTCGAGATGAAAGCCTGGATGGCAGGGTTGTAAGAAGGATCCTAGATAGTAGGGTTACTTCGAGATGAAAGTCTGGATAGTAGGGTTGTGAGAAGGAAACTAGATAGGTTGTTCTTGTTTCTCCAATGATTACTTTGTTTAGCTTCGAGTGTTGATCATGGACCTACTGGAAGTTGCTGATAATAACTGTCTTTCCTGAAAGAAATACAGGGTTAGTTATGTGCGATGCATGAGATGCATTGTATGATGATGTTCTCAAAATAACTGAGATTATGTTATATGTGATATATGCACATGTCATGATGTATGAACATGAAATGCTAACGTAATAATCTGAATCTAGGAAAATAAATCCCTGACTGCTATAAAAAACCATAGTTCCTCTACTTCTGTTGGGGATGGTGAACCAGAGATGACTGTGCTGGGGATTTGCCACTCGGCTGGCGAATATTCTGCCGGAAGAGACCCTGTCTGAGGATAACTTTGCGGGGAATAACTCTGTTGGAGAGGAGATACTTTGTTGATAGATCTGTTGTCTTGGAAAAAAACCTCAGTTGCGGATGAATTTTCGTTGCTGGTGATAATGAATTCTGTTGGAGATTGAATTTCTGCTTGTGAGGGAAATAAACTCTGCTTGGGGAAAAATTTACCAACTCACTCGCGATTGTGAACCTTAGCTAGGGAGAGTTATGTCCTGTTCGAGAAAGCTACCATTAATGTCTTTGGATACTTCTTACTTTGTGGGGAGTGTATGTACCACTGCTCATGTTCTCAAGCTGGCTCTATCCCGATACCTGATGGGCAGAGTAACTGTTAGGTTTGGGCACTTCTTGTTTGTCCCTGTTCCTGGAATTACGAGTAATCGTCTTTTGTTTCTTATGTAAATATTTATGAGCAGCCATTATTTTCAAATGCATATATCAAAAGTGAATCATTGGACGTTCTTGCAAAACAAAACGGAAAAAGAAAAAGAAATTGAAATTTCTTGTAAAAATGAATTGTATTGATTTTGAAGTCGGCCCATAATAGGAGTTTTTGTACAAAGAGGCTGACGTCCTAGTAAGAGAGCGCCTCCGAAAGAAATTACAATTTGTTAAAGAAAGAAAAAAAGCTATGTAAAACAATCCCATTGGGTTCCAACTCTGTTGTTTCCTTTATATCTTCGAGCGTCTCATCACTTTGCTACTTGGCCGAAGGTTGATCAGATTGATTGGCGTTGTCTAAGCTTGATAGTTGATACCGAAGTCTGGTCGCAATATGATCCAGTGAGACATAGTGTTATGCTTTAATCCCTAATTTTTGCCTGGACCGCCCTTTCGGGTTTTTGGTCCACTGGGATACCCTTTTTTGCCCAAGTCGCCTTTTCAGGTTTTCGATTTGCCGGGTGTACAGTTGTTCATTTTCATCCCTTACTTTTGCCCGAACCCTTTTGGTTCGCCGGGAAGCCCTTATTTTTGCCTAAGCCAGTCAACCTAGCGGGTCTTTGATTATGCATAATATCTTTTCACTATGTCTGCATTAACGGGGTGAGGAAGGTCGTCACCATCCATGGTGGTTAGAATCATAGCTCCTCCCGAAAATATGTTCTTAACCACAAATGACCCTTCGTACGTGGGGGTCCATTTTCCCATGGGATCACCTTGCGGTAGTATGATGCGTATGATCACTAGATCCCCGACTTGATATTCTTGACGTCTGACTTTCTTGTTAAAAGCCTTGATCATTCACTTTTGATACACCTGACCATGACAGATAGCAGTAAGTCTCTTTTCGTCGATTAGATTTAGCTGATCAAGTTGGGTTTGGATCCAGTCATCTTTGTTCAAACCCGCATCCTTCATAATCCTGAGAGAGGGTATCTGGACCTCGATGGGTAGGACTGCCTCCATGCCATACACAAAAGAGTAGGGTGTTGCCCTTGTCGACGTCCGTGCTGAGGTACGGTACCCATGAAGAGCGAATGGTAACATCTCATGCCAATCTTTGTATGTCACCGTCATATTCTGCACAATCTTCTTGATGTTCTTTTTAGCCGCTTCAACAACCCCATTCATCTTCGGCCGGTAGGGAGAAGAGTTATGATGCTGTATCTTGAACTGTTTACAGATCTCAGTGACATCGTGTTATTGAGATTTGTACCATTTTAAGTAATAATCCTCTCTGGTACACCATATCGATAGATCAGATTGTGTCAGATGAACCGCGCCACGACGTTCTTGGTTCTTGTAGCAAAGGAAGCTGCCTCAACCCACTTCGTGAAATAATCAATAGCCACCGGAATGAAACGATGCCCGTTAGAAGCAGTAGGTATGATCTCACCGATCATGTCGATGCCCCATATTGCAAAAGGCCAAGGAGCTGTCAAAACATTCAGGGGAACCGGAGGTACATGCACCTTATCAGCATAGACTTGGCACTTATGATAGGTTCGAGAATGCTGATAACAATCGGCTTCCATAGTGGACCAGTAGTATCCTTCCCGTAGGATTTTCTTTGCCATGGTATGTCCACTAGAATGAGTTCCGAAGGTACCTTCATGTAACTCTGTCATGATCCTTTCCGCTTCGCTCTTGTCTACACACTGTAGTAAGGTCGAATCATGGTTATGCTTATAAAGGATTCCATTACTGATGAAGAACTTCACAGTGAACCTTCTCAGAAACTTCTTATCATTAACAGATTCCCCCTCGGGGTATTCTTGAGCCTCAAGATACCTTTTTACCTCGTGAAACCAGGTTTTATCTGCTACCTCTTTAGTCTCAATGTCACAGCAATGTGCGGGTTCGTCCAACCTCTCAATGGTAATCTGGGGAGCTTCATTGTACCACCTTACTTTGAACATAGAAGACATGGTAGCTAGCGCGTCCGCCAGCTGATTCTCCTCTCTTGGGAAATGTTTAAAGGTTGCCTCCTTAAAGTATGGGAGCAATGTCAGTACATACTCTCGGTAAGGAATAAGATTTGGGTGCTTCGTATCCCACTCGCCTTTGATCTGACTTATCACCAGAGCAGAATCTCCGAATACACTCAAGAACTTAATCCTCAGGTCAATAGCAGCTCGAAGACCCATGATACATGCTTCATACTCCGCCATGTTGTTGGTGCAGTTATACATAATCGGGCGGTGAATGGAGTATGATAGCCCTCAGGAGATATGATTACAGCGCCAATTCCATTACCCAATGTGTTCGAGGATCCATCAAAATACATAGACCATCGAGATCCCTCCTCGGGTCCTTCGTCCGGTCCAGATTGTTCGCAGTCAGTTACCAACATGGTATTATCATCCGGGAACTCAAAATTCATGGACAGGTAGTCATCTACGGCCTGATGTGCCAAATGATCTGCCAAAAAACTCCTCTTGATTGATTTCTGGGTCGTGTAATGGATGTCGTCTCGGTTAAGATCATCTGACATCTTGTTATCCTTCCAGAGAGAGCGGGCTTCTCGAAAATATATTTGATCAGATCCATCTTTGATATTAACAAAGTGGTTTGAGTCAGCATATACTGTCTCAGCCGGCGAGCAGCCCATGCCAAAGCGCATCAAGTGTTCTCGAGCAATGAGTATCGGGTCTCACAGTCGGTAACCTTTTTGCTAAGGTAATAAATGGCGTGCTCTTTTCGACCAGACTCGTCATGTTGCCCCAGCACACACCCCATTGAATTGTCCAACACTGTCAAGTATAATATCAGAGGTCTTCCTTCAACTGGAGGCATCAAAATTGGTGGTTCTTGAAGGTATTCCTTGATTCTTTCGAAAGCGGTCTGGTATTCATCATTCCATTTTACCACTTGATATTTCTTCAGTAGCTTGAAGATTGGATCACAAGTAGCAGTTGGATGTGAAATGAACCTGGCGATGTAATTCAGACGTCGCAAGAAACCTCTAACTTCTTTTTTTGTGCGTGGAGCCAGCATCTCTTGTATGGCTTTTACCTTTGTGGGGTCTACCTGAATACCTTTATCACTGACAACGAAACCCAAAAGCTTACCAGACCTTACCCTGAAGGTATACTTGTTCGGATTCAACCTCAATTTGTACATCTTCAACCTGTCAAACAGTTTCAGGAGATGATCAAGGTGCTCTTCTTCAGTCTGGGACCTGGCGATCATGTCATCAATATAAACCTCGATCTCGTGGTGAATCATATCATGGAACAAAGCAACCATGGCGCGCTGATAAGTTGCCCCAGCATTTTTCAACCCAAAAGGCATTACCTTGTAACAGAAGGTGCCCCACTGTGTAACGAAGGTTGTCTTCTCCATGTCTTCAGGAGCCATCTTGATCTGGTTGTAGCCAGAAAAACCATCCATGAAGGAGAAGATCTTATGTTGCACGGTGTTGTCGACTAGAACATCAACGTGAGGAAGTGGGAAGTCATCCTTGGGGCTTGCCCTGTTCAGATTTCTGTAGTCCACACACATCTGTACCTTACCGTCCTTCTTAGGTATCGGCACGATGTTGGCAACCCACTACGGATAAGAAGTGACAGCTAAGAACCCTGGATCGAATTGTTTCATTACCTCTGCATTGATTTTCTCTGACATTTCAGGGTGCATACGGCGGACCTTTTGCTTTACTGGAGGGCAGTCTTCTTTAGTCAGCAGGCGATGTACCACAATATCAGTGTCCAAACCAGGCATGTCTTCATAGGACCAGGCGAAGATCTCAACATAGTCGTGTAGCATATGTATTACCTGTTGTTTGACACTAGGATCTAGATTCGCACCTAACTTAACCTCTTTCCTGTCTTCCTCTGTATCCAAATTTACTGACTCAACTGGCTCTTCATGAGGCTGTATGGCCCTTTCTTCCTGCTGTAACAGTCTATCAAGTTCTCCAGGCACCTCACAATCATCCTCATCTTCATCCTCGGCTTGGTTGATCGGATTTTCGAAGTCATAACTGGCAGTAGCAGAGTCGTTATCAATGGGATCCATAGTGGATATGGATCTGCAGTATGATACGTGAGTGTGTGTAAGAAAATAGTTGTTATGATAAAGTGAGTGACAGAAAAGAAAAAAACAAAGAGCGCAAAATTTTTAATGCAAGAAATGTCCAATGCTTTATTAATGACATATGAAATGACAAATAATAAGCCCTCACAAGAAGAGCCAAGGTGTCTCGGGAAAGGCACCGGGCCGTAAAGTTTCAAACTGTTTATTACAAATCTTAAAAACAAAAGTCAATTACTGCGGAATAAAAGAAACAGGTATGAAGTCCTTCGCCGTCCAGTTGTTCAGTCCACCGTTGGTTGTTGGGTAGATCCAGCTGTCGATGTCTGAATCTTCTTCACTGTCCTCAATTTAGTTAACTCCCCGATTGCTGATGTGTAGAGGAGGTCTTCCAATCTGGGCACGCCTAACAGCCCTTTGAGCCCCTGTAGTAAAGCCCAAACCAAATTTGTCAGTTTTGTGAGTGAAATCAGGGAGCTGACCCCAATTGGTACACCCACCATCTTCAATTACAACCCTGGCGTCTTTGAGAGAAGCCATCTTCAATGGAGGTTTTCCGGTAGTAACTTCAGTTGACGCCAAAGTCTGAGGGACCTCTTCGAAGTTCTGACAAGGTGTTTCTATGAATTCCCCGTCCATTTCTACAGAGCGGAAGGAATTGAGATGACTCACCATATACTCTTCTTCACCTCGCACCGTGACAATCTTTCCTTTCACTGGGTATTTCACCATTTGATGGAGCGTGGACGTAACTTCCCCAGCCTTATGGATCCAAGGACGACCCAGCAAGCAAGAATATGATGGTATGATATCCATTACGTAGAAGGTGGACGCAAAAGTCTGAGAACCCACTTTGACAGGGATGTCCACCTCCCCGTGCACCATTCTTTTTTATCCATCAAAAGCCCTTACCACAATGTTACTCGGCTTTAGAATCAAACTTTCACAATCCAGATAGTCTAACGCTTTCTTTGGCAGAACATTCAGTGAGAACCCGATATCTACCAAAACATGGGCCATAGTGGTGCCCCTGCACTCAATCGAGACATACAGAGCATCATTATGATTCCTTCCTTTCGGTGTCAGATCCGCATCTGAAAACCCCAACCCGTTGTCAGCAGTCAGGCTGGCCACACAATCTTTGAACTGATCTGCTGAAGTTTCCTACGACACATGTGCAGTTTTGAGAAATGCAATCAAAGCCTTCGCATGGGCTTCAGAACACAACAGCAAGGACGACATAGAGATCTTTGACGGGGTCTGCCCCAGCTGCTCGACTACATTGTAGTCGCTCTTCTTGATAATTTTTAGTATTTCCTCTATTTCTTGTTTAGAGGCTTCCACGACGATTTTCCTAGGCGCCTCCGTCCGGGCAGGCTCACCTATAATTTCTTTGCCCCGACTCCCAGATGGCTCAATAGCAGGGGTGATAACCGGAGTAAGAATAGGAATAGTAGAAGGTGTACTAACTGGAATAGGAACAGGGGAAATGTCAGGAGTGTTGGTTGGAGCAGCAGTTGGAATGACAGTAGGCTTGATGATAATCTTTGGGGAAATCTCAGGAGAGAAGACCCTTCCACTTCGGGTAACTTTACTAGTCCTGACAATATTACTGACATCAGTATCAACTTCTTCATTTTTCAATTCTTGCTTAACACCATGGTAATACACATCAACACCATAATGCCATGGGATAGCCTTATCTGAGGTGTACGGGATGGGACCAGGAACAGTGATTATTAGCGGAGCAATTCTTGGAACAGGTGTAATCCTAACAGGTTTTCTCGAGGAAACCTTGGAAGGATTGGCGAAAATGGTTATAATGGCAACGTCTTCAGTGGGAACAAAGGGAATCATAGTCTTCTCGAACAAAATCTCTTTATTATTCATCAGGCGTTGAACACCTGACTTCAACAAACGACAACTAGTAGGCATAATCGAACACATGTGGAAACCTTCACCACAACCCAGAAATAAACCAGCCAACAACAAATTCTTCTTAACAGTCATCATAGGAGTAGAAATTTCTTCAACAGAGGTCACGAACAAATCGGTGTCAACAGCATTAACTCCACGACCATGTTTGGGCATGGGAGCAGTTATAACATTCGGATTTTCTGCAGCTTCAAACTAAATCTCCTAGGCTTCGAGCAAATCTTGTACTTTGTTTCTCAGGGCCCAGCAATCATTTGTATCGTGGCTAGGACTCTCATAATGGTAGGTTCACCGCGCGTTGGGATTGTATCTGGGAGAAGTAGTGTTTGGATTCTTGGGAGCCTCTTTCAAGGTTACCAAGTTGGATTTCAACAGATGAGGAAGAACTTCAGCCAAAGTCATGTTGATGCGAGTAAACCGCCGCTGCGGTCTTTCCATCATTTGTTGATTGTTGCAATGTGGAGCAACTGCGGGTCTTGGTATCACTACAGCATTTACCGTTTGACGGTGTTCAGATATGCTTTGGCCCCTCGGGCTATAGACTGCACTAGCTTCTTTCTTACCAGCGAAAGGATTCTTTATCGAACTCGAAGAGGCATCCTTCTGTATTTTACCACTCCGAATTCTAACCTCCACTCTTTCTCCAATCAAAATCAACTCAGTAAAACCAGATGACGAGTTGTCGATCAAGTGATTGAAAAATGGACCAGATAGCGTTCCTAGAAACATGTCAACCAACTCCCTATCAGACAAAGGGGGTTGGACTCTTCCAGCCAAGTCTCTCCACTTTTGAGCATAGTCTTTAAAACCTTCACCTGCACCCATGGACATACCCTAGAGCTGAGTACGAGTATGAGCAAGGCCGGTGTTCTACTGATACTGCTTGTAGAAAGCAGCAGCAAGATCTTCCTAGTTTCAGACACTGGCCCCCTCCAACTGATAGAACCATTCAAGCTGAGTCCCTGACAGACTATCTTTAAAGAAATGCACCCACAAATTTCTATTAGTAGTGTGGGGTTTTCCTGACGTAAGAGCGGAGATGGAGCTTTGGGCAGGATACTCCATCGTACTTAGCAAAAACTGGAGCTTTGAACTTATGAGGGATGACCACTCCCGATACCAGTCCCAATTCTCCGAAATCCAAACCAGAGATTTTCTAAATCTCCATAGCACTCAAATGGTCTTCTAGCTACTTGTATCTATCCTCGGAAAGAGGATATTACTCATCGTCGTAATCAGTATCATTGTCAGAAACTGCATGACTAGGGTCCTTTGCCCTTTTTTGGTTCTCCCTGTCCTTGGATGAGGAGGTCAGATCAGATGGTTGTCTCAACCTTTATCCGAATCTTCTACCCGTGTTCAGAATACCGACCTTATTTTTCTTCTTCTTTTCTTTCAGAATAAGGGTCTTCAGATCCTCCTGCCCCTTAGCCATACTTACGAACATTTGTTGGAACTGGGCGTTCTGTGCCTGAATATCTTTGATGGCTTGATCGGAAGACATTTCTGCTGAAATAAACAGCAAAGAAGATGAGAAACCTGTAGGGGTACATGTAATGATGGGCATGATAATGGGATGCACATGTAATGATTTCAAAGACTTTGGGAGATTTAAATTTGTAAACCAAAAATAAACAAAACATTATTAGCTTAACTTTGAAAGGTTCAACAATGCCTTTAATGCGCTTACAAAGAAGTAAATAAAACAAATCTAAAACTAGAAAAAGAATAATCAAAAGTCCCATGGTCGCTTCCTCTTTGTGCTGATATAGTCATTGATCACTCTTTCTTCCTCGAGTTGCCTGGTGAGCTTCAAAACCTTCCTCTCTTGCGCATGGAACTGCTCCCGGTAAGTGTACCACTCATTCTTCAACTGAATCTAAGACCTTTGCAACTCCCCGGGATCAGTGGGCGTGTAAGGATAGAGAACCGTGTAAGGAATGCCTTATTTATTAGTGGGCTCCACAATCACTGGTAATACAGCTTCATAAGGCATCATGAGCTTCTGAGCATGAGCTCGGAACCATTGGAGGTAAGGCTGCATAGGAAGGGAAGTCTTTGGTCCCAACACTTGGGGGTCAGATCTGTTCACCATGCCCCAAGCTCGTATAAACCTCCGACGATGCTCCTTAACATCCTCCTTATAGTCAAATACAATGTCCTCAAGAAGTAACTCATGGGGACCATCTCTTCGAGCACGACCAAATTGTCGCAAAGCTAGATAAGGATTGTAAGTTATACCCTCTTTGATTCAAAGAAATGGGACATTAGGGTATCCCCCACAATGGTCAATAACAGCAGTGTCTTCCATAGCCCGGGAACACCAAAGAATATTTGTATGAGCAAGTGACATTATTCTGTAGGACCAACCCAAACCTTCTTCGTTCTTCAGCACATACTTAGGGAGGTGAGAAATAAACCACCTCGACAGCAACGGCATGCAGCACATAAGAGTCCCTCTTCTCCTCACGGTACGAGTATAGAGGGCATGCAAGATATCTCCAAGCAAGGTAGGCACAGGGTTGCGAGAAAGGAAAATCTTGACAGCATTCACATCTACAAAGGAATCCAGATTCAGGAAGAGAACCAAACCATAGATAAGGAGAGTCAAGACATCTTCAAAAGCTTGAAAATCCAAATTATCCCAGAATAGCTAAGCCTGGTCTATCAGAAATTTGGCTAGAAAACCTTCGACCCTGCTTCGTGTTTCCCAATTGGATATGCCCAATAGATGAGAGAACTCTTCCAAGGTGGGTACCAGCTGGTAATCTGGAAAGGTGAAGCAATGATGCACGGGATCAAAGAACTAAAATAGTACGCTCATCATCTGCTCATCAAGATTTGAAGTAACCAGACTGAGAAATTGACTGTGTCTCTTAATGAACATAGAAGTCTCAGAAACTCTTGAGGCTAGCTCTTTAAGTTGGGCAGGTATTTGCACAAAGTTGACTCAGATGGTATTTCTACGCACGAAAGCCATGATCTTCAAAACAGAACAAAGATAAATTCCCTTGTTCTTTGAAATGGTTAGTGTAATGAAACATGAATGCCATGTTATGATGCATGATGTCATGATAAACCACATGTATAGCAAACAACAAGTATTGCAAACAAAGTCAAATCACACAAAATCCTTAGGTTTAAGGCTTGTATGAGGTCAAAGGTAATACCCTCTTGAAGTTAAGTAGGTTCAAACCTGTCCTAGAAAAAGTAATCGGGTTCTAAAGAATCTCAATATCACTGACCATCCTCCATTGGTCATGGTTTCAGCTCACGCAATCTTTTCTTGCGGCCGGAACTATCTCGAGAGTATGGTCTTAATGAGTGTAGCATCGAGTATCAACGAGTTCTCAGCTTTACACCGAGGCCGGCTATCTCACTACTTTCTAATGGCTAAGTTGGGCGATTAAAGGTTCTAAGGTCCATTGATGCTTAACGACACTACGCAGCGGCCCCGTATTCTCCTCGTTTCTCCACAAGGGATACCGGTACCAACCAATGTACCACATTAACGTAGCTACTGCTTCAACCGTATCGGTCTATGCCATACAGTTCCCTCACAGTCTATTGCTACTTACCTAAAAGGTATTTCCCAGATTTGGGTGTAGGATCTATAGTAACCCCCAAACAAAAACCCTTAAAAGTAAAGCAAACAAAGCGATCAAGAGAAGCAATTATGATGAACTATATCCTAAGGTATACCCCACTTATTAATTTCCCCAGCAGAGTCGCCAGTTTTGTGATACAGTGAAAGAACCGACTATTTGATGTTGGTTTGCATTTTGCATTTTGTGTTTGCAAAATGCCGCGGTAAGCAGGAGTCGCCAACGACTTTTATTTCATCCAATCGGAAAGGAAAAAAGTACAGAAAAAAAATCCTTTTTTGAGATATTCTGTGTACGGGGGGTAGAATATAGAAAGGGAAGGTGTTAGCACCCTTTCTATCCATGGTTTTCCATGGGCTCTTAGGTACTTGCTTATCTTTTTAAAATTGCTTGTGTATGTGCTTAGTTTTGAAAAGTTTTACTTCGTGATAACCCTTCTATCGGTCCTTAAAGGTGTGACGAGGTGGTTTTGAAAATTGTTTTGAAAGGTGTTTGTGTGGAAAGTTTTGATTTGAGCAAGTATCTACTAGCATCTACCTACTCGGAAAACAAGATCGTTTCTATTCTCGTTTTATTTAGACAACGCTATCCCACTATTGAGAAATAGGTAGCACCGTTGTTGGAGTTTGTAAGGGTCAATTCGAAAGGGACGTACGATCACTAAATCAATGTTAGGACACCTTAGTAATAACCCTAGAGTCTTAAGATCATATTCGAAGCAACATTTCCGAGGCAACATTTGATCTTTTTAGACAGGAGGGCAACCACTAAGACACCCTATGCTTAATGATCGTTTACCGAAGGCAACCGAAGTGAGAGTATACCCTAAGAGTGATACGTGCGAGTGATCTGTTTTCAGTTATTTATCTTTGCACATTAGGGTTTTCTAACTGTATTAAATTTGTTATGCATTCTTGTCATACAATCCTATTAGCATACATCTAAACAGTCAAATATTTGCGGGAATTAAAATGCGAGAAAGTAAATCTACGCTATTACAAGGCTTCGGGGAGGGGGATTAATTACATAGCCAAAAAGCTGGGGAAACGTGATAAGTAAAAAGTCCTAGATTAAACTATTACAAACCATGAACAGTTACAGAAATATTGGCAAAAATAATTAACACGCGCACGATGAATTAAATATGAAACAACTAAGGTTTTGACCCTTGCCTAAACCTAATTGCGATTGATTAAAAAATGTTTTTGTCATGTTTTGTTATTTAAGAAAATAAAGAAATCATTAAATTAAAAAAGAAAATCCTAACTCTAATTGATTTTAAATTAAGAAAATAAATTAATTTATTCTAAAACATTTTCTTGTATTTTTATTTATTTGAGAAAAAGAGAAAAATAAAATTAAATCAAAAGTTTTAACCTAATTTCTATTTTGATTTTATTTACGAAAATAAATTGCAATTTTCCTAAGTTAAACTAAATTACATTAAAAACAAATTAAAATAAAAATGCTAATTTTAATTTTTTTGAATTATTGATCTTATGATTTTTTTATGAAAAATAATTAATTTGTGAATTAAAATAAATAAAGAATATTAAAAGAATAAAAAATAAAGAAAAGAAATAAAAAAAAGTAAATGGGTCTGGTGGTGTTGCTTGAAAAGGGGGGTGTCAACTGAATTTCTGGGTCCAAGGTTGATGGCCCGTTTTGACTTTACTGGATCTGGTGTGTGGGTTGACTTGAGGCGCATGGTAGTCCTCCAAGGGTGACACGTTGATCTGGGCTAGAGATGTGTTTGATGGCCAGATGTTGAGGGTACATGGTGGACACACACTAATGCAACACGCTTGATCACCTGTTGAAAAACAATATGGAACAAATATGGGACCTAGGGATCAAACCCAGGTCCTTATGCCTATTTCCAATGCACGCTTGCCAACTGAGCTATTTGACTTGTTTGTATAGATAATGAAAACAAAATATAATATATGAAAAATAATGGTTAATGGAAAAAACGCGCTAAAGTTCAAATTGCCCAACCAGGGAGTGCCACGCATCATCTTCTTCCTCCAAATCGTCGTTTTAGCCTAAGATATTTTTACCTACAGACATTGCGTTGTAGCTACAAACCTGTGTATCTCAAAAATTGTCCACAAGCAAGATAAATGACCATGGCTGGTACCAATCAACTCGTCTCATCCTCACGAGTATCATGGTACCAGAATCAACGTTCAATTTAACCTGTATTGCAAAGCCCTAAAACTAAATAAGAAACCCTAGCCATGGCAGTTTTACATACAGTCATTAAAAACGCAATTGAATAGAATGAGTAGCTTGCAAACTCAATAAGGAACAAGAATATGTAATCAAAACGTGCAAATGATGTATAAATCAATGAAAACGAAAACGAATTTTTTAGGCTAATTGTGTGACTGCTACAATGTGTTTCAGGACGTGGGGAGGCTTTCTAGTGACTGGAAAACGTTCTTGAGATGCCCAACAATCGATTGGTAAGGTTAGGATGGCTTGAGATGGCCTGTAACTTAGAATTCGATCTGCACTTTTTCTTTGAAATTTTGAAGTTTATTTTGCCTCTTTCACAACTACTCCACCACTTCTCTTGCCTTGGATTCCTTCTGTATATGTAGTGCAACATATTAGGTCAACAAAAACGAATTTAATCTTGCCCATTGTGAAGATTTGATTTGGTCTTTCATGGCATATGATATCTTTCCAAATTTTCTTCAATCCAATCTTTTTCCACCCAAATCAATCTTGCACGAATTGGTTGTCTTGCTAGCTTTTCATACACTCAAAAGATGCACAAAAAATCCAAGATTTGATTTGATTTTATTATTTTATCATTTATTTTGATTTATTTTGATTTAAATGAATAAAAAATCAAAATAAATGATAAAAATAATAAAATAAAAGGTGGAAAATCTCAGGGGTCGTGGGTCTTATTAGAAACATGTTTCAAGCAAGAAAACAGGGGCCCCTTTGGAAAAAATGCAAATTTGATCAATGTTGACTTTTGGAAATTTTGCAAAAAAAGGTCAACTTGGCCAATGCATAACTCTCTCAATTTTGACCCTAGAGAGGTGTTCTTGGACTTTTTAGAAATATTTGGATGTCCCCTAATCAACCCTTTTGGTATCATCTCAATTGAGTCTTCCATGTTTACGTATGAAGCTTTGAACCAAAAGGTGTTTTTGTTGAATTTTCAAAATGACCTATAATTTCAAAATTCATATCTTCTTGTGAGTGCATATTTTGAACTTGGGAGCTGAAGATGAATTGTAGGCAATTGCATCCTATTCAAAATGAGCTTTGTATGGGTCATTTCTGATAAATTATGAGAAAGTTATGCTTTGTCAAAGTTGAGTTGACTTTTCTTCCAAAACCCTAATTTAGCAACTTTTGGGTTTTGATGAATTGTGAGCAATCCTTGATGAATCATGATCAACCATTGATCAAATGATGAATGTTATTTCAAAATGAGGATGTTGACCAAAAATATTGAAGTTTAACAGTATGTGGACAACAGTTGACTTTTGACCTAGCAAAGTCGATTTTCAGGCCTTTGAGCAATTGACTGAGCAAACTTCTTCTGCAAGGCTTGAAACTTGACATGGATGATCTTGAGAACATATTAGGACAATGGTGAGAATTTGGGATCCTTTTGACTCAAGCATCTTGATGAAAACTGAAACCCTAATTTGAGGTAGACTACCTTAGGAGAGAGTTTGTTTGGTCAACTCTTGGACTTCCTTGAGCAATTTAGGGACCTCACATGACATTTGTTGAGAAATATGGGAGGGCAAATTTTGGGGTACAACATAATGCTAATGAAATAACTCTGTGGGGATATTCCATATACATTAAAGAGATGCTTATTTTTGCTTAGTAGGACACATGTTCCAAATAGTTTTAGTTATGTTCATATGCATATGTTTGTTCAATTTTAGTCATTGGACAGATTTGCATTCAAAACAAAATCAGAAAGTTTGCACTTCAAAGTATATTTGTATTGATATTTTGCCCATGAATAGGCGTTTTTGTACAAAGAGACGGAGATCCTAGTAATAGGAAATCAGAGAAAGGAAAACAAAATTGAAAACAAAAACAAATAGCCATGTGAAATGATCTCATTGCATTCCAACTCTAGTATTGCCCCAATGTCTTCGAATGCCCCTTGCCGTTGACAGAAGTTGATTCAATTGATCTTGGACCGTTTAAACTCGGACCTTGGTGATAAAGTTGACTGTTATAATTCCACGGGACATAGTCATACACTTTCAATCCTTAACATTTGCTTGGACCGCCCTTTCGGGTTTTCAGCCCACCAGGATACCCATTTTTGCCCAAGTCGCCCTTTCGGGTTTTCAACTTGCCGGGTGTACAATCTTTTGCATATATCTCTAATTTTTTCCCAAACGTTTTGGTTTTCCGGGATGCCCTTATTTTGCCTAGGTGTGTCAACCTAGCGGGTCCTTTATACGTAGTATTTTTTAACGATGTCCGCTTTATAGGATGTGGGAAGTCTTCACCATCCATGATAGTCAGCATCATGGAACCGCTAGAGAAAAATCTCTCGACAACAAATGGCCCTTCGTAGGTGGGAGTCCATTTGTCCCTAGGGTCGCCTTGTGGTAGAAAGATGCGCTTTATCACCAAGTCACCAGCTTGATATACTCGAGGCTTGATCTTTTTATTGAAAGCCTTGATCATCCATTTTTGGTACGTCTTACCATGACAAACAGCAGCCAGTCGCTTCTCATCGATCAAGTTCAACTAATCCAATCTTGTCTGAATCCACTCGTCTTTGCCTAGTCCTACCTCATTCATAATCCTTAGTGAGGGAATCTGAACTTCCACTGGCAAAACAGCTTTCATGCCATAGATTAAGGAAAAGGGAGTTGCCCCGGTTGATGTTCTAGCTGAAGTACGGTAGCCATGTAGAGCAAATGGTAACATCTCATGTCAGTCATTATAGGTTACTACCATCTTCTGCATAATCTTCTTAATGTTTTTGTTGGTCGCTTCGACTGCGCCATTCATTTTAGGTCTATATGGAGAATAATTGTGATGCTTGATTTTAAACTGAATGCAAAGTTCAGTGATCATATAATTGTTGAGGTTAGTCCCATTGTCGGTGATGATCCTTTCGGAGATACCATAGCGGCATATCAGGTTATGTTTGATGAATCTGGCTACCACATTCTTGGTGACTAAGGAAAACAAGGCGGCTTCGACCCATTTGGTGAAATAATCAATAGCGACTAGAATGAAGTGATGTCCATTGGAAGCAGTGGACTTGATCTCTCCAATCATGTCAATGCCCCCACATTGCAAATGGCCATGGAGCGGTCATGACGTTCAGAGGTATAGGAGGCACATGGACCTTGTCAGCATAGATTTGACATTTGTGAGAAGTCCTAGAGTGTTGATGGCAATCAGTCTCCATCGTTGACCAGTAGTAGCTAGCTCTTAGGATCTTCTTGGCCATCGTATGAACGCTTGAGTGAGTGCCAAAGAGACCATCGTGCATGTCTTCCATAATTTCCTCTGCCTCCTTCTTGTCCACACATCGGAGTAGAGTATAGTCATGGTTGCGCTTGTATAATATTCTGTTACTTAAGAAGAATTTGGCTGAAAATCTTCGTAAGAACTTTCTGTCACTGATGGATGCTCCCTCGGGATACTCTTGTGGTTCAAGGTATCTCTTCATCTCATTGTACCATGGCTTTTCCGTGTCATTGTCAAGCTCACCGCAATGTTCAGGTTCATCGAATCTTTTAATGGTAATCATAGGGGCTTCGTTGTCCCATCTGAACTTGAACATTGAAGACATGGTTGCCAAGGTGTCATCCAACTGATTTTTTTCCCTGGGGAAGTGTTCAAAGGTAATCTCTTCGAAGTAGGGAATCAGGGATAGCACAAGTTCCTTGTAAGGGATGAGATTAGGATGTTTAGTGTCCAAATATCCTTTTACTTGGCTGATCACTAGGGCGGAATCCCCAAACACATTTAAATGCTTTATCCTCAAATCAATGGCAACTTTCAGACCCAAGATGCACGCTTCATACTCGGCCATATTGTTCGTGTAATTGAAGCATAGTCTGGAAGTGAAAGGAGTGTGGCAACCTTCAGGGGATATGATCACAACACCAATTCTATTACCCAAGGCGTTGGAAGCCCCATCTAAGACCATAGTCCATTGGGATCCTTGTTCAGGTCTGTTATACGGTCCAGGTTTCGCATAATTAGTCACTAGCATAATGTTCTCATCAGGGAAGTCGAAGTTCATAGACTTATAATCATCCACGGCTTGATGGGCCAAATGATCTTCTAGTACGCTTCCTTTGATGGCCTTTTGCATGGTGTATTGAATGTCGTACTCAGTTAAGATCATTTGCCATCTAGCTATCCATTCGGAAAGAGGAGGTTTCTCGAAGATGTACTTGATTGGGTCCATCTTAGAAATCAACAGAGTGGTATGAGTCAACATATACTGTCTTAGTCGGCGAGCAACCCATTCCAAATTGCAAAAAGTTTTCTTGAGTAGTGAATATCTGGTTTCACAATCAGTAAAAATTTTGCTCAGGTAGTAAATAGCATGCTCTTTTCAGCCAGACTCGTCATGTTGGCCCAAAACACACCCCATAGAGTTCTCTAGTATTGTCAAGTACATGATCAAGGGTCTTCCTTTAACTGGAGGCATGAGAATAGGAGGCTCTTGTAGATATTCTTTGAATTTGTCGAAGGCAGCTTGGCATTCATCATTCCATCTGACTACCTGATCTTTCTTCATGAGTTTGAAGATTGGCTCACAAGTAGCAGTTAAGTGAGATATGAAGCGGGCGCTGTAATTGAGATGACCCAATAATCCTCTAACGTATTTTTCAGAGTGGGGGACACGCATTTCTTGGATGGCCTTTACCTTGGCAGGATCAACTTTAATGCCTTTATTGCTGACAACAAAACCTAGAAGCTTTCCAGATCGTATTCCAAATGTTAACTTGTTAGGGTTTAACCTCAACTTGTACTTTTTCAACCTTTCGAATAGCTTGTACAGGTGATCGAGGTGTTCCTCTTCAGTTTGTGATCTGAAAATCATATCACCACATATACCTCTATTTCATGATGGATCATATCATGAAACAAAGCTATCATAGCCGTTTGATATGTTTCCCCTGCATTCTTTATTCTGAACGGCATGACCTTGTAGCAAAAGGTTCCCCATTGCGTAACGAAAGTAGTTTTCTCCATGTCTTCGGGAGCCATCCTTATCTGATTATAGCCAGAGAAATCGTCCATGAAAGAGAATATTTTATACTGGGCAGTGTTATCGACCAAGACGTCAATGTGTCGTAGAGGGAAGTCATCCTTGGGGCTTGCCCTACTCAGATCCCTATAGTCTACGCACATGCAAACTTTTCCGTCTTTCTTTGGCACTGGCACCACATTGGAAACCCATTGGGGATAGGATGTCACAGCTAGAAACCCTGTATCAAATTGTTTCATCACTTCAGCTTTTATCTTTTCAGACATTTCAGGCCTCATGCGGAAAACTTTTTGTTTGACAGGAGGACAATCTTCCTTTGTCGGCAGACGATGAACTACGATGTCCGTATCCAACCCTGGCATATCTTCATACGACCAAGCAAATTCTTCCATATAATCATCCAACATTTGAACCAACTTGCTCTTGACACTGCTTTCTAAGTTAGAACCGATCTTGATTTCCTTCTTGTCTGTCTCAGTACCCATATTGATGACTTCAACTGACTCTTCATGCAGCTGAATAGCTTTTTCCTCTTGTAATAGAAGTCTTGCTAGTTCTCCCGGTATTTTAAAATTTTCCTCGCCTTCGTCTTCGGCTTGGTTAATTGGACATTCAAAGTCATAGTCGACAATAGTAGAGTCATTAGCAATAAGATCCAGAGTGGATGAGGACCTGTAAGAGTGTGTGTGTGCATGTAAGATACATGGCTATTTTGAAAAATGTATTTGAAAGAAAGACAATGAACACAAAGATTTGAATTCAAAAGAGTCCAATAGTTTGTATTGAATGATCATATGATTAGATGAACATAAATAAGAGCCTTGACAAATGGACCAAAGTTTCCCGGGCCAGGCACATGTCTTAAAAGTCATTGTTAAAATATTACAGACAAAATGTTCTTGAATTCAATAAAAAGCAATAAACAAGTAGATTACTCCTCAATGAAGGAGATGGGCACAAAGTCCTTTGTATTCCAATTTTTCAGCTCTGTTGTAGTTGGATACACCCAATCTTCAAATGCAACTTCATCATCAGAATCGCCCACAGCGTTAACCTCATGGCTTCCAATGCGGAAAGGTGGCTTTCCTGCATGAGCGCGCCTCACTTCCTTATGAGCCTTGACGGTGAAACCTAATCCAAACTTGTCCGCTTTGAATGGGATATCGAGTAGTTGCCCCCAAGTATCACAACTTCCTTCTTCAATTGCAGCACAAGCATCTTTGACAGAAACCATCTTCGGCGTGATCTTAACAGCTTTGGACTCATCAGAGGAACATTTAGTAGCAGCAACCATTGGTGGCGCAACTTCAAAGGCTTGACACGGGGTCTCAATAAATTATCCCTTCATCTCTACGTACTTGAAAGAGTTGAGGTGGCTTACCATAAAGTCTTCCTCTCCACAGACGATGACAATTCTTCCCTTGAGCAGATATTTGAGCTTTTGATGGAGAGTTGACGTTACTGCCCCAGCTTTATGGATCCAAGGGCGACCCAACAGACAAGAATAGGCAGGACGGATATCCATGATATAGAAGGTGGAATTGAAAATTTGCGAGCCCACCTTGATTGGAAGATCTACCTCCCCATGAACTGCCCGTTTTGATCCATCGAAGGCCCTCACAATGATATCACTTGGCTTCAAGATTAAACCCTCATGGTCTAGACGGTCTAACGCCCCCTTGGGTAGCACGTTTAGAGAAGAACCAGTGTAGACTAGAATATGTGCTAAGGTATTCCCTTTGCACTCGACATAAACATGTAGAGCTTTATTGTGGTTCTTCCCCAGGGGTGTTAGGTCAGCATCTGAAAATCCTAAGCCATTATCAGCTGTCATGCTTGCCACGCAATTCTCAATTTGGTTCGTTGTGGTCTCATGAGGAACATGAGCCTTTTTCAAGAACTTGATTAATAACCGAGCATGGGCATCAGAACAGAGTAGCAATGACAACATAGAAATATTAGAAGGGGTTTTCCCTAACTGTTCCACAATCTTGAAGTTGCTCCTTTTTATTATTTTCAAGATTTTGTCCATCTCATGGGCGGAAGGTTCCCCATCAGAAACATCCTTTACAGGTATTTCTGTTACGACAAGCTCAACAACCTTTTCTTTCCCTCTTGTATCAGTACTTGGTCTAGCAGCAATGATGTGGATGGGTGCCTTTGTAACAACTGGTGGTGAAATATTGGGTGAAAATATTCTCCCATTCCGGGTTACCTTACTTGAGCCAGTTATGTTTCCAACATCATCATCTTTGTCTTCTTCAATCCAAGCGTATAGTTTTACCCCATGATAAAACACCTCAGCACCATAGCTCCATGGCACCGCCTTGTTTGAAAAGTAGGGAATTAGTCCGGGATTGGTAATTATTAAGGGAGTGACAGTTGGTTCATTTGAAATCCTGATAGGACCTTTGGCGGAGATCCTAAGAGGCTTGTTTGAGATGGTGATAATGGAGAGATCTTCACATTTATTAGTCAAACTTTTGGCAAGCAGAGTCTTCTCAAATAGGATCTCGTGTATATCCATCAAGCTTTGAATGTCTTCCTTCAGCCCTTCGCATCCGTTGAGTTATTCGGTACAACAAACACAGTCTTTTACACAGCCAGGGAAGATCCCGACTTTCAACAGATTCTTTTTGATGATATTTAGTGGAGTAGTCAAGTCTTTAACAGAAGAAATGAAAATTGTATCTTCAACAGCATTAACACCTTTGCCATGTTTCGGCATAGGTGCGGTGATTACATTCGGAGTTGGAGGAGGATCAAATTCAATAGTCTTGTTATCGATCAAATCCTGAATTTTGTTCTTCAAGGCCCAGTATTGGTCAGTCTCATGCTTGGGGCTACTTGAGTGGTAAGCACATTTGGCGTTCGGATTATACTTTGGTGAAGAGGTATCTGGATTGGCAGGAGGATCGCGTAATGTCACTAAATTGGCCTTTAGCAAGTGTTGTAAGGCTTGAGATAGTGACATTCCTATCCTCATAAATTGTCTTCTCGGAGTTTCAAAACGTTGATGATTAGCATATGGTCTTTGAGTAGGAGTTGGATTGGAGATTCGGACAGCGTTAACAGACAGATGATCATTCTTCTTGGTACGGACCCTTGCCCTATACACAACATTGATTTCCTTCTTTGCAGGAAAAGGTTTCTTGACAGGATTGGAAGTGGAGGCAGATGCCATGGAAATCTTCTCACTTTTAATGCCGCTTTCAACTCTTTCACCGGTTAAGATTAATTCGGTAAAACTGGAAGAAGAACAGCCAACCAACAAGTTAAAGAATAGACTAGATAAAGTGACCATAAACATGTCAATGTGCTCTCTATCAGTCAAAGGTGGTTGAACCCTACTGGCGAGGTATCTCTACTTTTGTGCGTATTATTTAAATCCTCCATTCTTCCCCATTGTCATATCTTGCAACTGAACCCTTGTTGGCGCCAAGTCGGCGTTATAATGGTACTGATGGTAGAAGGAGGTAGCTAAGGTATCCCAAGTATTGATGCAGGAACCATCCAACTGGTAGAACCATTTTAGTTGCGTTCCAGCCAAGCTCTCTTGGAAAAAGTGAACCCAAAGTTTCTTATCAGCGTTTTGCGGCTGTATCTTGCGCACATAAGATTTCAGGTGAAGTTTTGGACAAGAAACTCCATCGTACTTTGCAAAGACTGGTATTTTGAATTTGTGGGGAATAACAACCCCAGAGATCAAACACAAATCATCAAAATCTAAACCGGGGATGGCTTCGATCTCGACGGCCTTTAATATGTCTTCTAACTGCTTATACTTGACATCAGTAGTGGGATACTGCTCATCAAAATAATCATCATCAGACGCTTGATCATTGATGAACCCATCTTGGGTACTCTTAGCTTCTCCAATATGATTCTCATCTTCCTCGGATGAGTCTTCCACTACCGGGATCTGATGAACCGACTCTTTGAACCTTCTACCCATGTTGAGCAGAGCTTTCTTCTTGGGCTTCTTCTTGGCTGCCAGCAATGCCACCATATCTTGTTTCCCCTTGGCTAGGGCCAATAGAGTCTCTTGGAATTCATAGTTTTGTGCCTGAAGATCCTTCACAGTTTTCTCTAGATCCATCTTACTGAAATAAACAGCAGAAAGATAAGGAAACCTATTATGTGAAAACCTGTCATGTTATGATGCATGGAAGATGTATATGAAAATGGTTTCAAGGATTTATGATATTTAAATTTGCATAGACAAAAGAATGGACAAACGCCAATTTTCATTAATTAGTTCAAAATGATTAAATCATGCCTCTTGGGCTTACAAAATAACTCTCTGAGATAAAAAGACTGAACGCATCCTCTTCGGCGCAAGGTAGGCATTCACACTTTGCTCTTCTTGTAGTTGCTTTGTAAGCTCCAAGACCCTCTTCTCACTAGCATAGAATTGAGCTTCGAAAGTATCTCGTTCTTCCTTTAGCTGAATCCAACCCTTTTGCAAGTCTTCGAGAGAAGTAGGCATGTCAGGATGGAGGATAGTGTACGGGACATCTCCTTCAACCACAGGTTCCATGATGACTGGTAAGATGAAGGGATAAGGCATCACAAGTCTCTGAGCACGAGCTCGTACCCACCTAAGGTAAGGCTCGAGGGGAATGGAGTTCTTGTGTCCTAGCGTCTTGCTATCCATTTTGCTTACCATCCTCCAAGCTTGCATAAACCTCGGACGGTAGCCTTGACCGTCGCTCTTATAATCGAATATCACTCATTGGATGAGCATCTCATGTGGACCATCCCTTCAGGCATAACCAAACTGTCGTAAGGCTAAGTGAGGGTTGTAAGTGATACCCCCCTCTAATGCCGAGCAAAGCGACATTAGGGAATTCCCCACAATGGTCAATGATAGTAACATTCTCCAAGGATCGAGAACACCAATGAACATCTGAATGTCTAAGCATCATCAACCTATGGGACAACCTCAAACCTTGCTCATTCCTTAACACAGACCGGGGAAGATGCTAAATAAACCATCTTGCCAAGAGAGGAGTGCAACACATGAGTATCCCTCTCTTCCTCATAGTGCGAGAGTGAAAAGAATGTAGGATATCTCCCAACAAAGTAGGCACCGGATTGGAGACATGAAGATTTTGGCAGCGTTTACATCTATGATTTGGTCAGGGTTTGGAAACAAAACCATCCCATAGATGAGAAGGGAAACAATTTCTTCAAAATCTTGTAGATCAAAAGAATTCCAACAATCTTGAGCTTTCTCAAACAAGAACTTATCTGAGAAACCTTTGAAACCACTCCTTGTTTCCCAATTAGTTGTGACATCAGATTGTTACAAGTGTATTGCTTGGGCAATCTCCTCAGGTTGTGGATCTATTTCCGAACCGTTGAAGGGTAGTTGATTAAGAATGGGAATCCTAAAGAGTTTTAATAATTCTTCTAGAGTAGGCATAAGTTGATAATCGGGAAAAGTGAAGCAATGGTGAGAGGATCAAAGAATTGGAAAATCACCTTTATCATATCTTTATCAGTGTTGGAGGTAACCAAGTTTAAGAGGCGACCATGTCTTTCGGTGAATGAAGAATTTTCAGGGACCCTTGATGATAACTCTTTGATTTTAAGAGGAATCCTTACGAGATTGACTTGGATAGTATTCATGCAGATATAATCCATGTCCTCCAAAACAGAACAAAGATAAATCCCAAAAATCCTTGAAATGGTTAGTGAGAATGAGTATGATGTTATGATGTTTATGATGTTTATGATGTCATGTACAAGTAAGTATATACAAACAAGGCAAACAAGTCCTTAGGTTTAAGCTTGCAGGTGTCTCATAGGTAAGTACCATCTTGAAGTTTAGTTGGCTCAAACTTGTCCTAGAAATAGTAATTGGGTTCTAAGGGATCTCAATATCACTGATCTGTCTTCTCAGGCATTGTTTCAGCGCAAGCCTTTTTCACGGTGACTGAAATATCCCGAGAAGTCAAACCTCAATGATTGTAGTATCGATTATTGTTGTACCCCAAAATTTTCCCTCTCATTTTATCAACATTTCTCATCACAAGGCTCTTTGAACTCAAGATCAAGCTAGGGTTTGCTCTGCTCAAGATATCTCCTTGCACTGTTGACCTAAATTAGGATTTGAGTTTGCACAAGGAGTTCTGGAATTCTAATGCTCAAAGTGGATTTCATACTTCATGTTGGACTTACAATATTACCTCTACCAAGTTTCAAGCCTTGAATCAAATTTTTTGCCCAGTCAATTGGACAGTTGCCTAGAAATCAGTTGTATTGGGGGAAAAGTCAATTGTGGCCAGTTTACAGTCAAACCTCATAAATTTTGACCCATATCAACATTATAAACTCATATGAACCATTTGATCAAGTTTGGACCATAAATCCTCAAGAAATTTGATCAGATCATCAAAAGGGCAAAATGGTCATTTTTAGGGTTTTGACTGCACAAAGGCAATTTATGACTTTTGACCTAGCCAATGGCAAATTGAGTTCAAACATAGATCCAAGGACTCAATGGCATCATCTTGACCTAATCACAAGGTTCAAAAGATCTCAATTGCATTGGATTGACAGATGAATTTTTCAGTCAACTGATCAAATTTTGACTGTATACTGAAAAGTCAAACTTTGACTTTTTGGTCAAAATCAAGTGCCAAGGGTCATTTTTCATTAAGATGTGTCAAAACATGAAACTTGTCCATCAAGAAACCCAATTTTTCAAATTAGGGTTTAAAGTTGAAAAATTTCATAACATAGAATTTTTCTAAGTTATGAAATTTTCTTAATTTTTCCCAACTTTGCCCAACATTTTCATCATGATACAATTGGATTCAAACAAAACTTACAACATGAAAGTTGTAGTCCTCTACAAAGTCTACAAATTTTATACACAAAGTTTTCCCAAAAGAAGCTTGGATCTCAAGTTATGATTTTTGGAACAAGGGTCCATGAAACTTTTAACTTAGTGAAATTTTGCCCTAATTTAGGCAGGATTTTGACCTATCTTCATGGACATTTTTCACATGGTTCCACTTGGAATATCAAATTACATTTCAAATATGGAATGTATAGAAAGTTGCAAGCTTTCCAAAATGTCCAAGAACACTCCAAACTCATTTGTGGTTAGGGAGAATCGAAAGCTTGAAGTTGGCAAAAACTCACTTTTTATCCATGGCATGTTCATATTAATACAAATTGCAAATTCAAAACCATTCCATACTCATTAATTAAATTCAAATCCATTGGTCTAAGGTTTTGTTTTGGTCATTAGAGCATTGCACACAAGATTAATCCTTAAATAGAAAAAGCAACATTGTCATTTTTGCTTAAATCTTGCTTTATGTCAAAACTGAATCCTTGAGCATTGAGTCATATCTTATGCAGAAAATCAGATCCACAAACTTGAGGGGCCAAGAGCAAAGTGTGCAAGCTGATAGATAGCCTGTACAGGCCTGCTTCACATCACTTGTTCACTTTTGCTTCATATACAAGAAACATGTCAAAATTCACATAACTTGAACATCGGAAGAAATCAACCTTGGCAAGCACTTGGAACATTTTTCTCACATCCCCTTGAACCAGAAACACGACCCTTTGAGCCTTCAAACCTCCCATAGCACAAAATCATCTTCATTTGGCAAAACAGGGCACTCCCTGCAGTTTGAGTTCCATAACACAAATCCCTCGTGTGTTTTGCCTCAAACTGGTCCAAACACCTTCCATACAACTTATCCAAACTATCCCAACCCTTAAACACTGACTGTAACTCCATTTACAGGGTTTGCCATTTTTGATTTCAGCTTGTGCAGGTTGAGTTTTATAGGCTTGTTCAAGCACATTCAAGGCAAGCTAGGCATTGGAGAAGGTCGGGGGAAGTTCAAGCAAGCTCCCAAACATCTCAGGCCTCATTGAAAAGCTCCACATTGTCAGACACGAAGTCAACTGAAACAGGTTTTTGTCAACTTCCTATCTCTCTATTTGGGAACAATTAGGCTTAGGTTTGTGAATAAGAAATGTAGTATTCATAGCCATAAAGCTGTGTATATGCTCAGTTTTTATTTTAGTTAAGCATGCTAAGAGAATTTGGTCCATGAACATCCTGGAAAAAAATAGGTTAAGATTTAGGGCCAGAGAAATTCTCTCTGGTCTTTGAGAGTTAGGACAAGTTTTTTATATGGTTGAATTCGTCTTGGAAAACCCTACAACTTTGATGTTATGTGTTTTTACATTAGAGCTCGTATGCAGGTTGTTCACGTTTGGTACAGGGCACGCGAAATTTTGAAGAGAGGTTGAAGATGAAGTCTGGCTTGGGCTGGGCTTTGGTTCTTTCACTATTTGCACCCCTCTTTTGCTTAATACACCCCCCTGGCCCATTTCTTCATATTTTTATGTTTTGTTATTTTATTTTCATTTCTGATTTTATTTTATTATTTCCAAACATAAAAAATACTAAAATATTTTTTCTATAAATTCTCACATTTATTTTTGTATTTTATTTTAATTTTTCTAAACATAAAAGTAATTTAATTAACATATATCTTTATTTTATTTTAATGAGAACTTAAAAATAAAACAGTAAATATTATACTTTTATTTTTATTATTATTTATACTTAAAAAATAATTTTTTTTCTAAATATATTTTATTTTTTGTATATACATTATTTTATTTTATTATATATAAATAGTATATTTAATATATTTACATTCTTAAAAGAAAATTAGGGTTTTACCCCTTAATAAAAAAATAATCTTTTTTATTTCTTTCTTTTTGCATTAAATATTTTTTACATACATAAAAAATAAACATAAAATTTTTTGCATATTATTTTGTATATTTATTTAATTTCTTTATTTAAATATTATTCATTTATTATTTATGCCATTGATTCAATTTGGATGTAATAGTAAAATTAGGGTTTTAATTTCTTGTCAAATAATCCCCGTTCAAAAATTGTATCCCCATCCCCATAATCATGTTGTAATAGTGGTAGATTTATTTTACGCATTTATGCTTTCAATTATACCATGATTAGAGATTATGGTTTGTATGAAAAAAAAACAAAATTAACAAGTAGCTTGACCTAATACAAAGACAAAAATGCATGAAAATCAATACACAATGCACACTTGCACCCCTAGGGTTACATCCACTTGTTGCCTTAAAAATAGGCCATGTTATGCATGTTGAGTACTTTGGCAAAACAAAAACAAAACAAAAGATCATAGTCCCTCGATGACGCTATCTTGGTTGCCTAAACAAAAATGATCTTGTCCCTCGGAAAATTGCTAAAAACACTTAACACAATTGCTATCATGGTCTATACGATGACCCGCACCTGTCCCGTTTAACATCCTAATACAAGGTTGTTTACCAAATGCAATGGTAAAACAACACTGTCAAAAGGGTTAAAAATGTGTAGGAAAGATCTTTGAGTAAAATAGGGTAGACAACTCTTAGTTACTTGACCAAAACTTGCAAAACATCCTTGCTATTTTCAAACACACCTCACAACACAATTTCAAAATATTACCCAAAAACAAACTTTCAACCATTGAAATATCTTTTCAAAAGACAATACACCTTTGTATATATTCAAACAAGAATCATTACAAAGGTTGCCACAACGATGGCCTCTTTTCAAAACATTTTCAAAACCACACACAAAGCACCATTTCAAACAATTGAAATGGAAAAGCAAGTGATCTAAACAAGTAACTAAGAGCCCATGGATAACCATGGATGAAAAGGGTGCTAGCACCTTCCCTTTTCATAATCTACCCCCCCCCCCCCTCGAACCCAAGAAAACATCTCAAAGGTCTTTCCTGTGCTTTTTGACCTTTCCTTTGGATAAAATAAAAAGTCGGTGGCGACTCTTGCTAAACCGAAACATTTGCGAACGCAAACGCAAAACATCAAGTCAGTTCTCCCACCGTATCACAAGTATCAACCAACTTCGGACTGCACTGAAGTCGGTTATCTCACTACGTCATAATGGCCAAGTTGGTCAAGTAAAGGTTCTAAAAGTCAGTTAGTGCTTCATGACTTGGGATGTTTTGTGTTTTATCGCAAATTTTGCGGTTAGGAAGAGTCGCCATCGACTTTTATTTTATCCAAAAGGAAAGGCTGAAAAGAACAGGAAAGACCTTTGAGATTATTTCTTGAGTTTGGGGGGTAGATTATGAAAAAGGAAGGTATTAGCATGATTTTCATCCATAGTTATCTATGGGATCTTAGTTGCTTTCTAGATCACTTGCTTTTGTTTGAAAATGTGCTTTGTGTGGTTTTTGAAAGTATTTTGAAAAGGCTCCTTCGTTTAGGCAAACTTTGTAATAGTTCTCGTTCGTAAGAACGTATACAAAGTGTTGATCTTTTGAAAATGTTTCATGTTTGGAAAATGTTTTGAAAGTGTTTTTGAAAGTGTTTGGTGTTTGTTTTGAAAATAAGCAAGGATATTTGTTTTGAAAAATGAGCAAGCAACTAGGAAGAATCTACCTACTCAAAAGTCTGTTCATTTCTTCCTTTCCTTTGATATTTCTATCTTACCATTGATTGGTAAGAAGCCTTATCTTTGGATGTAAAGGAACGGGTGTGGGTCATCGTATGGCCATGATAGCAATGTTGTGAGATATCTTAGCATTTATCTTTGAGGGACTAAGATCAATTTGAAAGGCAACATTGATAGCGTCATCGAGGGACTATGATCTTGTATTTTTTGATCGCTTTTGCTAAGATACCCCACATGCATAACATGGCCATTTTTGTAAGACAACAAAGTGGAATTACCCTAAGGGCGTAAGTGTGCAAGTGTGTTTGATTTACATGCATTATTTTGTCTTGAATTAGGGTTTGTTACTTGTTAATTTTAATCTTTCCATAAAAACCCTAATTTACTAGCATTTATATAAAGTGATAAATGGCGAAAAGTAAAAATACTAAGCTATTACATCATTAGGGGAGGGGGTATATAAATTTATAAATGGGGATTGCAAGAAAATTAAACCTAATTATCTATTACAACCATATTGAATAATATACAAGAATTGAATAAATAATGTACAAAGATATAAATGGAAAAAGAAATGATTTTGTTTGGTTTTCATGAAAGGGGTTGGTCGTGACCTAATTAAGAAAATGATTAGTTAAAAATAAACAAAATTAAATTTAAACTTAAATAAAGAAAGAAATTAAGTTAAAAAGGATTTAAGGGGTTTTGTGAAAGAATTTAACTTAATGAAAATAAAATGAAAATTAATTAATTAAAGAAACCTAAATTCTAATTAATTTTAAATAAAAAGAAAAATAATAATTAAACCTAAATCTAAATATTTATTTATTAAAAGGAAAATTAAATTGTTAAAAAAATATTTTTTTTCTTTTTTTGTTTTATAAAGAAAATAAAATATATAGATGCAAATAATAAATATAAAATTTTTTATATTTTTTAATTATAAAAATAATAATAATATTAATAATAGTAATAGAAAATAATAAAAATAAAACCGAGATAAAATAAAATAAGAAAAATAAATAAATAAAAATGAAATAAATAAAATAAAGTTGGGTCAGGTGTGCAAGAGTAGACAGGGGGTTAGAAATCAAAAAATGGAAGGCCCAACATCTTGAAGGCCCAGCGCCTGTTTGACAAAAAAAGGGAAAAATGCTTAAAAACAAAATAAAAGGTAGCGCTAGGTGTTGAACACATGACTTCCCACCTACACGCGCGCTACCTTTGCCACTGGGGTGGCTGTACATTCGGTAACATTGGTGAAATAATAGACATATAACACAAATCCAGTCCTGAATGTAACTTCATCTTCAACCTCTAACCATGGATCCTGTAACTTCCCAATTTCTCAACAAAAACGAAATATGAAAACATGAAAGTTGCTCCATTTTTCTCACGAATCCAACCATGTAAATAACTAAAGCTATAAATCAAAGATGAATGAGAATTTTTGAAAGTTCCAAATTCTGACCTAATTATTTCAGGAAGTTCAAACTTAAAATTCTCACTACTCAAGCAATATAAATGAAATCTATGGACATGTACAGTTTCAGGGCAATTATGTCTACATTTTATCTTCACAAATCCAAGCCTAACAATGCCTAAATAAAGAGATGAAAAGTCAGAAAATTCACCTTGCAGCTGGAGATCGTATTTTGAGTTAGAGCTTGATTCAAGTTGTTGTGATGATCAGGTTAGCTTCCTCAAGTTCCCAGGAAGCTAATGCAATGCTTACTTGATGTTGGGAGTGTTTGAATCGTGCTAGAGAAGTCAAGGTGCAAGCTCTGTTTTTTGGTTATGGAAGTTGATGAATATGATGTTACAGTTATGAAACAGGAACAGGGATAGGTTATATTAGATGTATAGAAGCTTTAGGAACCAAAAGGCCAAGAAATGCACGAGGGAAATATGAGTTTGGAGTATTTGGTCAGAATGTGCAACAATGGTGGTTTGTTATGTAACTCTGAGTTTGGGAGAGTTTGAGAGTTTGTGTATTCGTGTATCCTCTTGCAATATACTTTTATAATTATAAGAAAAAGGTTAGAGCACTTGAGGTTGACTGATCTGTGAGATATAGAGTTATCGCTATGTTACTTGATTTTGAAGAAAAGTGAAAAACATGGTTTCAAGGCAAAGTACAAGTATGGCCTGAGTTTATGGGAGGCTCTAGACATGGTTCTTTTTCCTTTGAAATTACTTGTACTCTTATGAACCAAGTTGGGAACTCTATGCATTGACTTTTGCAATAAAGCTTGCTTTTCCAAAATGGAAATGTTACCTTTGTGCCATAAATGGAATAACCATTTGGACAATGCCTCAAATACTTGGATCAAAGCTCTAACAGGTGTGTAAACATTTAATTATAGAGTTAAAGGCAAGTTAGAAGCCTGCAAAGTGAGATTTGTACAACATGCTTGAGGATTGGATCAAGTGTTCTTCACAAATTTGCCTTGCAAAACAAGAATGAAACCTTAACTTCTTGCCTTCGATTCTCCTTGCTCAAGTATGATCTCAATGAGTTCTTGGACATTTTGGAAAGATTTTAACATCCTCTACAACCTCTATGTTGGACATTTTGGAAGATTCATCTTGGAAATATGTGAAAAATTTCCATGAAGTTAGGTCAAAATTCTGCCTAAACTAGGGCAAAATTTCACTAAGTTTCCAAGTTTCATGAACATCTCTTCTTAAATTCATAACTTAAAATCCATGCATTTCTAGAAAAAGTTGTGTTCTACAGTGTTTTAGATATCATTGAGATATACAAATTTCATGTTGGAAGTTTCCTTTGAATCACCTTGCATCATGGTGTAAATCTGGCTCAAAGTTGTGAAAAACATATGAATTTTCCAACACTTAGAAAAATTTCTAAGTTTGGAAATTTTGACTTTTTCAAAATGAAATCTTGATTTTTTGATTTCTTGATGAACAAGTTTCATATTTTGACATTTTTTGATGAATTTCGATCTTTTACACTTGATTTTAATCAAAAAGTCAAAGTTTGACTTTTTAGTGGACAGTTGACTTTTTCTTCAGTTAACTGAAATTCATCTGTCAATCAATTGATCTTGAGCAATGTTTTGAGCCATGCCATTACGTAAAAATGAAGTATTTTAAACCTTGAGATCATAACTTAAACCAATCAACCATCTACTAGGTCAAAAATCAGAAATTGCACCTTCTCAGTCAAAACCCTAATTTTGACCATTTTGCCCTTTTGATGATCTGGTCAAATTTCTTGAGGAATTGTGATCCAAATTTGATCAAATGACATTTATGAGTTCATAATTTTGATATGGACCAAAAATTATGAAGTTTGACTATAAATTGACCACATTTGACTTTTTCCCCAATACAGTTGATTTTAGGGCAATTGATCAATTGACTGAGCAAAAATGTGATCCAAGACTTGAAACTTAACATGAGCAATCTTGAGGGTCCAAAATGTTTAATGAAAGTCTTATGGGGCATTAAAAGTCCATTTGTCCTTGTGCAATCTCAAACCCTAATTTTCAGTCATTAGTGCTTAAGGAGGTGTCTTGAGTTGATCAACCCTTGTGCAGTCTTGAACCAAAGGAGATCTTGTGAGATATTACTTGATAAATGAGAGGGGAAATTTTGGGGTACAACATTTTGCTTCAAGTCAGAATTTTTTACCACAAGTAAACTTGGGTTACAGGTAAAATAACTCAAGTTTTAGTTGCTAAACATGTTTAACTAATTGTCCAGATGCATTTTGACAAGAATTGCACTTGATATGAGGTCGTTTTGAGGCATTTCAAGTCACACGTTTGGCATTATCACAGCTCGCTTGGTTTGCACGATTTTCCTATGATTCCTCTCGTTTCTCATTATCATTCACTTCCCTATAAATAGAGGATGATATCCCACTCATTTGACAAGCTTTAGATAGCCAAAGAACCTGTGTTGAACTTCCTCCATACCTCTCAATTCTACAACTTTGAATTAGGTTCCAAAGCATCTTTCAATCCAAATTCTTTACTGATTCTTCATCCTTGAACTTCCCTGACGCCAACAGAAGAAGAACCAAGCCTTGAGGTACCCTGAATTGTGCTAGCCAAGTCAAGTTTTAGAGCTCTGAATTTGAACTTCAACAAGTACATTTCTCCATCAATTCTCTCTAAACGTATTGCCACAATGTGGCTCTCATCACTCTGATATTGGTCGCATCATTAGTTTTTAACTAGAAGTGAGTTTTGCTCATGAATTTTCAAATCCCATTCCAACTTTTTTGTTCATATTTTTCTCAAATCGACTGAGCTATGGCTTAAAGAAATTTTTCACGAGGGTGAGAATAGGATCGTCTGGAAGAGACGAACCCAATGATACCGGTTTGAGCTTCTAACGATTATGTTTGAAGAATCTCATGAAAGTATGGAGGTTGAAGATGACCTACATGTCATTCTTCAACCAATGATTTTGCTTACTAACGTGTTTGACATTGATCAGATGGTCCACATCTTTTTTGCTTTATTTCGTTTTATGATTATTATATTTAAATTGTTTTAAAATTCACAAATTCATAAAAAATTCATTTCAAGTTCAAAAATTTTGAAAAAATTCTCAAAAATACTTTTCATTTTTCTCTTTCTGATTCTTATATTTTCACAATTTTATTATATGAATTGGTATTTTTTATGGTTTTTCACTTTATTTGAATTGTTTTAATTGTTTAAAAATACTTTTCTTGATTTTTAAATTTTGGAAAAAATATGGAAGGAGCCAATGACCTCTTGACAAATATTGGTAACCTCATTTTATTTTTATTTCTGATTTTAATATTTTTACAATTTTTGGTTTATTTTGTTTATTTCTTTGAATTTTAAAAAAATAGTTTCTAATTTTAAAAAATTCTGAAAATTTTTTGTTAACACTTATTGACTCGTGTTTGACCTCTGACTATTTTTTTAGGATTTTTATTTTGTGTTTTAATATACTTTGTGTATTTTACCAATTATTTCCCTTTTATTAATCATTTACATATTGTTTTATTGAATACTATTTTATTATTTTTGTTTGGTCCTGATTTAGATGTTATTGTGGGACAAATTCCTCAACCTCATTGGATCTTGGATGTTGATAGATTGAAAAATCAAATCCACCAAAATGGATGAGTGATGTTGATGATATTTGAAACCCTAATTTCATCTGATACATCCCCTCCCTCTTCATCTTATCCCTTTCTTACTTGTGCTACATGTTGTTGGAGAATGATCTACATATCATTTCTCTAACATGTGGTACATAGATTGCTATTGACCGGCTTCAAAATAGGTGTGACTTCTACATAAGTCCACTTACAATTTCTTAACATAGCGCTAAATTTATCCCGATTCGAAAAATGATCATTCGTGGCCCAAACCTATATTTGCAAGCCCAAGTATGTTTAATTTGAAACCTTGGATTCAAAAAACCTTGAGATTCATTGTTATGAGGCTTTGATATTATCAATCCTCTAATGAACTTTCATGAATTTTTGTCTAAGTGAATCATTTAAACATCGTTGATCATATATGCTTTCCTTGATTACTTGAAATGAATGATATACTTGACAAAAAGCAAATGAAACATGTTATTGAGAAGCTTTGATTTTATCAATCTTATAATGAGTTTTCAAATGCAAGTTTCAATATGGTCATTCAACTAACATTTAACTTCTAATTCATTAATAATTGACTTTACTTTGTGCTTTTACTTTATGCCCTTTATTTTGTGCATTTACTTTTATGCACCATTTACTTTAGAATTTACATTTCATGATATTTTCATCTTTGCTCACTTGAGCATTTATCATTATGTCATTTTATCTTTGCTCATTTGAGCATTTATCTTTATGTTTTTTTTTTTATTTTTCTCACTTGAGCTTTATTTTCTTTTTGAAGACACTTCATAACCAACTTGAACATTAAAAACCTTTAAGGTTACTTGGACTATTTGGTTACTATCCTTGGCATGGTGGAGTTATGGACCTCTTTGACCTAGGATTAGGAGCCTTGATTACCCTTGGGACCTTGTGACTCTGTTGTTATTTTGTCTGGAGTTCTTGGGGTTTATTCTAAGACATTGGGTTATTTTTTATTTGTGTGTGGGTTATTCTAATTATGTGTTTTGTCTGTGATTGAGAATTCCTTTGTATACAGCCGTTACTCTGTCCGATTTTTGTGAAGACTTAATTCATCTTAAGCTTGGTATTCCTAAGAGGTTTAGTGTTTTTTCTTGCTTGGTTTCAATCTAAAGGATGGGAATTCCACATTGACTCTTTTTGTCAAGTGTTGGCTTCTTGTTGGTTAGATTGCTTTTTTCCTTAGCTTTTGTTTTATTCTTTAGGATAGTCCCTTCATCTCCTCCCATCTTCTTTAATTTCAAAAAATCATCTCCATCCTTTTCAAAACTCTTCTTGTTTTTCTAACTTGAATCTCTTTCATAATAAACTTGGACTTAGGTCCATGCATTTTCAAAAAAAAAAAACTTTTCTTAATCATACTTTGACATTTTTTTGTGAGAAGACTAAAATTCAATTAACCTCATTCAACCCCCGTACCTAGATTATCTCCCCCTCTTTTTGGGTTTACACGCTCTTTTCCAATTTCCTTTGGAAATAATAAAGCACAGTGGTGTTTTTTATTTGATATGTGTGAGTCAAGTTAATCTAATGGCTTAGCCTCAACATTTCTACCGCTATAGAAAAAAATGGCAACTTCACTGGGGACAGATCAACCAAATACTGGTCCATCTCTAAGTGAGTTGAGCCTATCTTTGTTTATATTGTATATGTGCTATTATTGGTTGTATATTGTGTGTTGTATATATGTTTGTCTGGATTTTCCTGGTTTTCAAGATGCTTGGTGATTTCTCATAAGTCCTTTACCCGGACTTGGGCAAACTTAAGATAGGACGGGCGGTGTAGTCATGTTAACTTTGAGGGAGAAATCCCAAAAAAGGAGACATTAGACGCCCACTCAGTGGAGGCCCCTTTGACTGTAGTATTCATTTATCGAGCAATCAGGAAGACGTGTTGCTTTAAACTTGGGAGCCTGCTGAAGCTGAGGACCGTAGAACCCTTAACCCATCTTGTCCTTTTAGGTGCACTGTGGAAACTATGATTGTAACGCCCGTAAATTTAATTAATTATTTAATTAAATTAATCACAGATTAATGGTTGAAAATGTTGTTGAAATTGTTGAAGTTGAGAAATATCGAGAAATGTTGATTTAAGTTGCTAAGTTGTTATTTGGTTGATATTTAATTGATTGGTTGATTAATATTAGCAATAATACTAATATAGATATTAGAATAATATAAGGTTTATTAGTTGGGCTCATTATTTGGTTGTATGGAGTAATAGGTGGGGTGTTAAAGTTAGGCCCAATAAGAATATTAATAATTATAAGGTTAAGTTGATTATGAGGATTAGGTTAATTAGAAAGAATAAGGAAAAGGTCTTGAGCATTTTGTGGGAATGTGGAAGTTGCAAAGTTGCAGAGAAGAGGAAAATCTAGGTGTTGAATCAGAATGTTATAGAGCGGTCTCCAATCCAAGGTAAGGGTGGGGTTCTGACTCTATAATATGATATATGATGAATAGTATGTGGGATTGGGTTTGTAAAATTGCTTTTGTTTGTGTTTAATTGTTGTAATGATACTGAGATGTGGTTATTGTCAACGAATTGGTTGTGGAAAATTACTCTATGTTGATTGGGTATAATTTTTATGTTGTTGTGATACTGTGTTGTGTTGTTGAATTTGATATCGTATTGGTTTCATAGCGGACGGAGGAAATTAGGAAGAAAACAAAAGAAACAAACATATTGTGCCGAGTGGCACTCCTGAAGATTGTGGGTGCTAAGGGGCACAAGATATATGCTGAACGGCATGGTTGTTTAGAAGGGAGTGTCGATCGGCACTATGTACATATGGGAGAGAGTTGTGCCGAGGGGCACACTTCGTTTTCCTTGTATTTTTGTTTGTTTGTTGATACATGAAGCCTTAACTTGTTCTTGTTTTGTGGCCCATGTGTACTGTAGCATAGTGGCACTTAGAACTAAATTAGTAGCAGCTCATGTTTTTTTAGAATAGAGATAATGATTGATTAAAGTATGTTAGAAAAATTTATAACTTTCCAGTAGCGTGGAAATATAACTAGGATTACCTACTGTAGCGTTAATTGTAAAACTAGTATAAGGATTAGTGAATATATTAGTAGCATATATGAATTATATATTAGTGAATATATATTAGTAAAGTATCAGCATGTCGAGGGGCACAGTGTGAGTGTCGAAGGACACAATAATAATACAAAGATTAATTAATTAATTTAAATTAAGTAGCAGTGTTATTGGTATCTATTAGAGGTAATTGTTAGATTAAGACTTAGTATGTAGTCAGAGTATCAGTCCAATTTATTTAGCAGAGGTAATGTGTTAGTTGCAGAGTTAGAAATAATAAATTGAAGAGTATATATTTAGCAGAATAGTAATGAAAATAGCAGAGTTAATAATTAGCAAAGTTAAATTAACAGAGAGCCAATAAGTACATTAGTACAGAGTAATGAAATAATAGGAATAGTATGAACTAGTAGTAGCGCTGTGGGTTTGATAATAGTAGTACAGAGAAGAAAAAGTACTAATTTTAGCAGATAATTATTAAGCCGGTATAGTTGAATTGTTCGAATAATTATACGGAATATTTGTTTTATATTTTAGTCGATACAATGTGTTGAACACTTGGCTAAAAAATATGAATTGCAGGTGTTATTAAATTGTTAAGCTTATGTCCAATGTTGATTTATGTTGAGTTGTCGTGTCGTTGTGATTGTCACTGTGAACCCTTGTTGGTAATGCGAAGTTGTAGGGAATTTTAAATGATGATGAATTACCTTTATTTACTGGTAATAATGGTGATATGGGCTTATGCCTTGCGATGGATGATGATTATTGTGAGTAAGTGATAGTGCATTCATTGAGTCATATACATTTGCATACTCTGTGATGGTCTGGATTGACAAACTGCGAAGAAGGCTTATGCCTTATCGATGCCTCTATTTATTGACATATTTTTAAGATGGGAGTTCTGCTCCATTGGTACCACATGAGTTTGTATACAAATGAGTTGCATTCGGTATTTCATTCTGAGTCATTGTGCAGTTGATTTGATTATGCGTATGATGTTAAACCTTGAGAAGTAGTGAATATGTATGAATTGATTCTAATGTAATATTTATCATACATTCTATTATATTATTCAATATCTCACCCCTTCTATTTTAATGTTTCCCTTTGTTGGTAACGTGCAGGTAATCAAGAAGGATAGTTGTTACCTTCGTTAGTTCGAGTCGGTGTTGTTGCTCTGATACGTAGCACTCGAGGGGATGAATGCTTGATGTTTAGTTGTTGATATTTATTTCAGTTGCTGAATTTTTAAGTTAATTACATGAAATAATTGTTGTCTTGAAGTTGTTTTAGTTGAATAAAAGATGTTAAGTGAATTGAAGTTGAGTATGTATATTTTGTTGCTTATCAATAAAAAATTGTTTGATTTTAAAGAATAAATCAGGCTATTATCGGATCATCCGAATTAAGTGTTATGTATTTGTTTTGCATGTGACTAAATGAAGTTTGATTTTAAGTCGTAAATGTAGCATCCTATTTATGTTGACGTATGATTTTTAATATTATTCGTCGGGTAGAAATGTGGTGTTACATTAGTGGTATCAGAGCAGGTTGGTCCGTCCGACCAAGTTGTCTAATGTTGTTTATTCTTTAGTACGCGACAAGTGTGTGAAACACTGTCCGTGCTTCCTTGCTTTTCTAATCGCTTGTTTGCAGGAGTTGGTTTGAAGATAAGTGGGGGAGAAGCTTTGCTTCTTGGATATGTTTTGGTTGTAAGATGTTGGTTAGGTATGACAATAGTGCAAGTATTGTTGAATTTTTGTTAGTTCCCGAATCTTAAGGTGACATGGATTAAAGATTTTTTTTGTTAATCAAGTTGGAATGTCTTAAGGGAGGATGATCAGACATTATTGATGTTTACTTCTCAAAGGATGAGGAGCAATGTAAAGGTTGTTGATATACGAGTAGAGTGTAAATCCCTGATGTTTCTAGAGGTGATTGTTAAGTAACAAGAATAACTTTTAGAAGATAGAATTTAGAAAGTTGCGATGTTTCAGCACTGCTGGTAGACTGTGAAGTTGTCGGTTTTGGTAGCCCTTGCATAAGACGTCAATGTTTAAACAATGATAGAGTGGCAGATTGTTGTAGGCCTTGTCATGGGATCCTTGTGAGTGATTGTAAAAGTTGTTGAAGTTGTTGGAATGTTTTGAATTGCGAGTCAGAGTTGGAATTGCGAGGAGACGAGTACGATTTCAAGAATGGTAAGTGTTGGTACTGGTACACAAAAATTTTGTTCTGACGTTATCGTAAGGTGTGTAATAGTATGTCACTGCATGACGTCGGTGTTCGTATTTTCGGATAGCTTTGGAAATTCATATCTTGTGTTCTGAGTATCAGATTGGTGTTCCATTTGAACCTATGAGGAGATAGAAATATATTTTATCCTATGAAACTGTTTTCGAATATGGTAGATGCATTCCTATATGGAGGGAATCTGAAGTCGATTATGGAACTAGAGGTATTTTGGGCATAAATAGTTATTATCGCAGTTGTTCGAGACGAGGTCAAGTGTAATATGTTATTGGAGAATAAGTTGAGAAATGAGATGTTCAGCATTAAAAAGGATGTGAAAGTATTGGAGGAGCACATAGAGATGCATCTTATGAAGAGAATATGTCCTTTTAGAGGAAGATGCTTTTAAGAGGAATTAGAGTCGTGTTTATGATTCCAAGGTAGTGACATGTGTAAAAGAAGAATTGGAGAGGTTCTATCACCAAAACGATGCGAAACGGAGTTGTTGAGATCTCAATTAAATATGAGACAAAGAAGATGGTTGGAGTTGTTCAAAGATTATAATTTCGGTTTGAATTATCGACCAGGTAAAGTTAATATTGTGGCGGATGCTTTAAGCCAAAGGACTTTGCACCTGTCAGTAATGATGGTTAAAGGGTTGGGATTAATTGAATAGTTCAGAGATATGAGTTTAGTTTGAAAGGTGGAACCAAAGTGTGTTATGTTAGGAATGTTGGGAATTATCAATGATTTTCTGGATAATATCAAAAAAGCTTAAAAGTTAGATGTGAAACTAGTATATTCGGTGGTTGGACTCGATCAATCTGAGAATGATGGTTTCAAGTTAGACGTGCAGGGTGTGTTGATATTCCATAATCAAATTTGTATTCCTGATGATGCAGAGATGAAGAAAGTAATTCTTGAGTTAGAGAATGCTTAACCTTCGAGTGAGACTATATGAGTGTAATATGGACTGTGTAATATGCTGAGTGTTGGTGTCTCATCGACAAGATCGAATGAGAGGAAAATTATGTGGGTGTTTGTAAACCTCATTGGAAATTATTGGATTATGGTGCTTTAGGTGACTGGATTACAAGTTCTAAAAGAACACTTTTATAGTTTGGTAACGATTGTTTATACTCCATTATGGTTGTCGGTTATCTATTGACAAATTGAGGAACTGATCACCCTTAATCTCTTGTTGATAGTAAACGAGATCGTGTTGGATGGTATAGACTTGTCTTGCTATCTTAATGGTGAGTGAAGTGGTTGATGTTATATCATGAGGTAGTCACTCACCAATTTATGTGAAGAGTGGCTAAGAAAGAGTTGAGACGTATTGAACAAGTCGGAGTAGCGAGTTATATGCGAATTAACGTTGCAAACTGAAAGATTGAGAATATCAAGTGAACAATGGTTTTATGGTGGATGTTGAGGAAAGTTTAAAACTAGATTGGAACTTGTGAACTATATAGTTGACAGAAATTTTAATGAAGACGGTGACTTAATATGGATTATCAGAGTTGCGCAGCTGAAGCATGGTGTGGTGCAGTTGCTATGCGTGTACGAATTGTTAGAAGTGAAGGACTAAAACATCAGAAGCCTATGGGAATGATGTGTCTTAATCTACATGCTTGATTTGGTGGATTGCTGATATAGAGATGTTGTGCCAGGGCACTATGTTTGCTAGTAAATATTTGTGGATTTTATAAGAAGATTGTTGTGGATTGTTGGTTGATGGTGAGCTATGGGTATGCTTGCTGAGTTATACAGTTAAGTTGATGTTGTAATGATTTTGTTATCGTTATTGAGATGTTATTGTTGATTTACGTAAGTAAGGAATAATACTCCATAACGTGAAGAAGTCGATTATGTTGGTTGTGTTGATGTCACTCTAAGAGCGATACGACGATGTGAACAAATTTGTTAATATTTTGTTGATAATTGACATACGGGAATGAAATTGTGTATGTGTTTTGATGTTGAAATAGGTGTTAAGATGATATTGCGACGAGGTATATCCGAGTATAAGTATGTTATAGTTGTTACTACTTTAATTATGGATATGTCAGATTATGGTTGAGTAGTTTAGATGCTAGTAACGATCATGTCGCGAAGTGTTGAATGATTAGCATGTGTGTAATCAATTTGAATCATGTTGAATTATGTAGTGGTCGAAGTGTTGCCAAATGCAACTTGGAAATCAACGAGTTGGATGTGAAACTCATACTAAGAGTGGTAGTATCGAATAGATTTTCGAGGACGAAAATATTCTAAGTGGGGAAGAGTTGTAACGCCCGTAAATTTAATTAATTATTTAATAAAATTAATCATGTATTAATGGTTGAAAATGTTGTTGAAATTGTTGAAATTGTTGAAGTTGTGAAATATCGAGAAATGTTGATTTAAGTTGCTAAGTTGTTATTTGGTTGATATTTAATTAAATGGTTGATTAATATTAGCAATAATATTAATATAGATATTATAATAATATAAGGTTTATTAGTTGGGCTCATTATTTGGTTGTATGGATTAATAGGTGGGGTGTGAAAGTTAGGCCCAATAAGAATATTAATAATTATAAGGTTAAGCTAATTATGAGGATTACGTTAATTAGAAAGAATAAGGAAAAAGTCTTGAGTATTTTGTGGAAACGTGGAAGTTACAAAGTTGCAGAGAAGAGGAAAAGCTAGGTGTTGAATCGGAATGTTATAGAGTGGTATCCAATCCAAGGTAAGGGTGGGGTTCTGACTCTATAATAGGATATATGATGAATAGTATGAGGGATTGGGTTTGTAAAATTGCTTATGTTTGTGTTTAATTTTTGTAATTGATGCTGAGACGTGGTTGCTGTCAACGAATTGGTTATGGAAAATTATTCTATGTTGATTGGGTATAATTTTTATGTTGTTGTGATACTGTGTTGTGTTGTTTAATTTGATACCATATTAGTTTTGTAGCGGACGGGGAAAATTAGGAAGAAAACAAAAGAAACAAGCACATTGTTCCGAGTGGCACAAGTGTGTGCTGAATGGCACTCCTGAGGATTGTGGTTGCTAAGGGGCACAAGATACATGCCAAACGGCATGGTTGTTGAGAAGGGAGTGATGATCTGCACTATGTACATATGGGAGGGATTTATGCCAAGGGGCACTGTTTCACCCAAAAAATTTCCCTCCAATTTTCACACCAAATAAACTCCTAGAAGTCCTCAATTGCTCAAGTTGACTAAGGATTGGCCAGACAAATCCTCCTCCTAAGACAATGAGCCTCAAACTAGGGTTTCACTCCTCATCAAGAAGTTTGAGTTTCCAAGGGTCCTAAGTGGTTTCCATTGCCCTAATATGTCCTCAAGATCATCCATGCCAAGTTTCATGCCTTGCACAAGAAGTTTGCTCAGTCAACTGCTCAAATGCCTGAAAATCAACTGTACTAGGTCAAAAGTTACCTTTAACCCACATACAGTCAAACTTCAAGATTTTTGGTCAACATCAACATTTTTAAGTGATATCCATCATTTGATCAAGGTTTGATCATGATTCCTCAAGGAATGCTCCTAATTCATCAAAACTCAAAAGTTGCTAAATTAGGGTTCCTATAGGAAAAGTCAACCAAACTTTGACTAGGCATAATTTTCTCATACTTTATCATAAATTTATCATCCAAGGCTCATTTTTAATAGAATCCAATTCCATACAACTCATCTTCAGCCCTCAAGTTCAATAAATGCACTCATGAAAAGATATAAATTCAGACATTATAGGTCCTTTTCAAAAGTTAACAAAAACACCTTTTTGGTCAAAACTTCTTACATGAACATGGAAGATCCAATTGAGATGAAACCAAAGAGGTTGCTTAGGGGACATCCTAAGCTTTCTAAAAAGTCCAAGAACACCCTCATAGGGTTAAAATTGAGAGAGATATGAATTATCAAAGTTGGCAAATGTTTGGAAAAATACATGAAGCAAATATTGACCAAACTTGGATTTTTTCCAAACGGGCCTATCTTTTCAAGTTTGAAACTCATTCCTAACATGTTCCACGACCTCTAAGCCCATACATACATTTTTCTACTATTTATTCTATTTATTTTGATATTTTATTCATTAAAATTCAGAATTAAATAAATAAATAATAGAAATAATGTAAATTTTGATGTAAATCCTATTTGGGCAAGTTTTATGCTGGTTTATGTCAATTGATTTCATGAAATAACCCTTCAAATATGTCCAGGTTCATCCATATTTGAAAATGGCATGAAATCATCAAATATGGCATTTTTTTTCAAATTTTGATCATGGTCTTAAAACACAACATTATGAGGGAGATTCTTTCCATGCTTTCTTGTCTACTCATTCTCCTCTATAAATATAGAGCCACACAAGCTTGAAAGACACGAAATTCCTCACTAAAAAGATCTCAAAAATCTCTTCAAAAAGCTCTCCAAAAGCTCTTCAAAAAGCTCTTCAAAAATGAAAGAATTGGTGCAAGTCATATCTCGAGGTTCCGGTCTCTCTCGATTGACATCAAGCCTCAAACCATCCTCTTAAAGTCCTCAGGAGTCTTACAAGGCCCAAGAGCAATCCATCACACGCCTAACACGCCCCCATTTGACAACACCGATTTGGTAAAATTTTAAACTTTGAATCTCTAATTTTAATCACATTTCATGGAATGCTAACATTTGTTTGAGTTTATATAGAACAGTTATGGATGGTTGAATCAGAGATTCCACGCAAAAATCTAAAAACACCATGGTTAGACAATGAAGCTTTCGAAGATTCGGGCCTAGGGATTTCGGATGATTGCACCCCCTGTTTACTTTTGCTACTAGGCCCATCTTTATTTTCTTGTTTTATTCATTTCATTTATTTCTTTTAATCCCTTTTTTTTTTAAATTTTAATCAATAAACAAATATAAAAATCACATAATAATAGATTTAGGATTTTTCTTAATTAAATTTTAATTTTGGTAAATTAATTAACTAATCACTTTAACTTTTTTTTTACATTAAAATTAATAGAACTTAGGTTTAATTTCATTTTAATTCATTTTCCTTTTCGTAACAAAAATACCAAAAAAACATAGAATTAATTTTTTTTTTATTTAAATTTCACGTTTTTTTAATAATTAACTTTTTTTTAAATATAGATCTAGATCAGTTATTTTTTAACTTAAACCATTTTCATAAATTAAAACAAAAAACAACAAAAAGATTTTTTATATCTTAGGATTTTTAGACGTCTTTTCAAATTTGCGCGTTATTATTCTTTCGCAGTTCCTTTTATTATTGTAACTGTATATTGGGATGTAATAGATGATTAGTAGGACCTTTACTGCTTTTATTTATTATTTTCCCCAGTTTTGGATATGTACATAATCCCCCTCCCCGAAGCCTTGTAATATCTAGGTTTTATATCTTTGCACTTTTAAATTACTGCAATTATTAACTGCTAGATGTATGACTAATAGGATTGTATGGCAAGAATAATCAAACATTAGCAAACTTAACACAAGACTAAAATAACTAAACATAACACACCTTGCACATATGCACCCTTAGGGTATACCTCACTTGGTTGCCTCAAAAAATAATGGTCATGTCCCTCGAACGTAGGGATGTCTTAGCAAAGACCCTTAATTCTAAAGTCATCAAAAAGATCATGGTCCCTAACGACCCTCGAGTTGCCTATGAGAAATGATCTTGACCCTCGATGTTGTCTATATGATGACAATCCCTTCGAATGCTAAGATATCTTCACATGTTGCCTTCGATGACCATAGCGTCCCTTTCGATAGTCCCTCAACATCCAACGATAGGGCTACCTACTTACTAATAGTAAAATAGTGTTGTCTAAAGGAAACGAGAAAATGAACAATCTTTTTCGAGTAGGTAGAAACTCTTAAGTACTTGCTCAAAACAATAAAAACTCTTTTTCACAAACACTTTCAAAACAGTTTTCAAAAACAACTTCGTCACACTCTTGAGGACAAATATAAGGGTTATCACGGAGTTAAACAAAAACTTTTCAAAACACACACAAGTAATTTCAAAATGAGCAAGTACCTAAGAGCCCGTGGAAAATCACAGATAGAAAGGGTGCTAACACTTTTCCATTCTATAATCTACCCCCAGTACTCATACACAATTCGAAAAACATTTTTTCTGTTCTTTTTCCTTTTCCTTTGTTGAATGAAATAAAATTCGGTGGGAACTCTTTCTTACCGCAATATTTGCGAACAAAAAACGCAAACCATTATAACAGTCGGTTCTGCCACCATATCACAAAACTGGCGAATCTGCTGGGGACTTAATAAATGGGGTATACCTTAGGATCTAGGTCATTTCTAAAACTGCTTTCTTGTTTTGCTTTGCGTGCTTTATATTCAAGAGTTTTGTTGGGGTTATGTAGATCCTACACCCAGATCTGGGACACCTTTTAGGTAAGTAGCAATAAACTGTGAGGGAACTGTGCGGGGTATACCGACACGGTTGAAGTAGTAGCTACGTTGATGTGACACTTTGGTTGGTATCGGTAACCCTTGAGTCAATCAAGGAGAGTACGGGGCCACTGCGTGGTGTCATAAAGCATCAACTGACCTTAGAACCTTTAATTTCATAACTTGGCCAGTAGGACGTAGTGAGATGGCCGGCTCTGGTGTATTCCCAAGGTCGACATATACTCGATGCTACACTCATTGAGGTTTGACTCCTAAGTTTTGTTTGGTTGTGAGTCAATCGCCTATTGAACGAAGCTTGGGGGAAAGATCAGTGATATTGAGATCCCTTAGAACCTGATTATTATTTATAGGACAGGTTGAACCAATCCAGCTTCAAGAGGGTATGACCTTAAAACTCATGCAGGCTTTAAACCTAAGGCTACTTGTGTGACTTGTTTGCTTTCTTTGCCTAATAATTTGAACTCCTTGCAGGGCTTTGTTTGTATTCCTTGCAGAACCTTGTTTGTATAAATCTAATAAATTGGTTTCTTACCCTACATTCTTGCTTGATGCATAACATACACATCATAGAATCATAACATGACATATCATACTAACAATTTCAAGGATCTCGAGGGCCTGTGATGCAGGTTATGATGAACCAGACGTCTAGCAAGGGGCAAGGGGATTTATTTTCCTCTAGCCAATGTCGTCAAAAGATCAAAACATGATAACTTGAATCATGGGCTATAACCCACTTGATATGGTGAGCTTGACTCTTGTAGAAGGACTCTCAATGATACAAAGTTCTTCAATCAAAGCTACAAAATTTCAACTTTTGACATTTCTTGTTTACCCTGTGAGATCCTTGAAAACATTGCATACATATGTCATACACATCATTGCATAACAAGTACCATAACAGGTTTCTCATCTTCTTTGCTGTTTATTTCAGCAGTAATGTCTTCTGAACAAAGCATCGAGTATCTACAGACACAAAATACCCAATTTCAGAAAATGTTTGTAGCCTTAGCTAAGGGGCGGGAAGATCTGAAGGCCCTTATTCTGAAGGAGAAAAAGAAGAAGAAGAAGAAGAAGAAGAAGAAGAAGAAGACCGTCAGTGTCCTAAATCTGGCCAGAAGATTTAGGGGACCGTTGAAGAAAACGGTTGATCTGACCTCTTCATCCAAAGAAGGGGAGAACCAAGAGGGCGACACAAGGGGGGAAGACCATAGTCTAAGAGTTTTCGAGGATGGATCTGACAACAATGATGAACAGAATCCCCTGGCTGAGGATAGGTACAAACAATTAGAGGATCGTCTGAGCGCGATGGAGATCCAAAGAATACCAGGGCTAGATTTCGAAAAGTTGGGTTTGGTTATTGGGTAGTCATCCCACAAAAGTTCAAGGCTCCGATATTTGCAAAGTATGATGGGGTGTCTTGTCCTAAGCTTCATCTTCGTTCCTATGTGAGGAAGATTCAGCCCCACACTGCTGATAGGAACTTATGGGTCCATTTCTTTCAGGACAGTCTGTCTGGGACTCAACTTGAGTGTTTCTATCAACTAGAGGGAACCAATGTTCGCAACTGGGAAGATCTGGCTGCTGCTTTTTACAAGCACTATCAATATAACGCTGACTTTTCCCCTACCCGTACTCAACTCCAGAGTATGTCCATGGGTGCAAGCGAAGGTTTCAAGGATTATGCGCAGAAGTGGAGAGATCTGGTAGGGAGAGTCTAACCCCCTTTGTCTAAAAGGGAGTTGGTGGATATGTTCCTTGGTACGATGTCTGGTCCGTTCTTTAATCACTTGATTGGTAGCTCCTCAGCGGGTTTCACCGAGTTGATATTGACTGGAGAAAGAGTAGAAGTTGGGATCCGGAGTGGCAAGATCCATAAAAATACCTCTTCGAGTACAGAGAAGAATTCATTTGGCGGCAAGAGGGAAGCTAATGATGTGCACGGCCAGAAGGGGCATAGCAAGACAGACTACCACCAATCTGTGGGGGCAGTGCTGATCTCTAATTCGGCACGCACACAACGACCACAACAACGAAACAATCAACCAAGGGTGGAATGACCTCAAAGGTAGTTCACCCAAATCAACATGCCATTGTCACAAGCATTTCAACACATGTTGAAGATTAATCTAATTACGGTGATAAACCCCCATCCGAACCCTAAGACTTCCTCTCCTAACTATAATTCGGATGCAAGGTGTGCTTATCATTTTGACAGCCCGGGGCACGATACTAACGATTTTTGGGCACTGAAATACAAGATTCAGAACATGATTGACGCCAAGGAGATCAAATTCGACCCGCCTGAGACTCCCAACGTGATCACTGATCCCCTGCCAAAACATGGCTAGGATTGAAAGCATTTTTGTTCATTTAATTCTCAAGTTGTATTTTCTTTTCTTATTTGAACAATTATTGTCATGTCAAAACTTTGTTATTTCATTAATGCATTACACATGTTTGTCTTGAATTAATTTGTTTTCACTATGCTTAAACTGCTTTATACTTCCTTTTCGTGATATTCAACTCTTGATTAAGAGCTCTAAGCCTTAGAGGGAAGATGACGAAAATGATACCACAATCTTTACAGTATGCTTTTGAACAGACCCCGCCGACGATGTACAGGCATTGTTTCAAATCCCAAACAGTGGAGTTATAAGAAAGATAATCCCTAGTCGACCCCTTTGAGCCAAAGAAGTAGGAGTTTTTCTTTCACACAAATTAAAACCCTTAATCATAACCTGGGGCATGGTAGTTTTCTCAGTTAATTCAGGAGCGCATTCAGTCGCGATCTTCCGCTTCATACACAATGAATGGCATCGAAGACGTCCTTCCAAAACATAAGATGGTGATAGTTCAGCATAATCATCAAGACAGGCAGTCATTATTTCTCAAAATAAAATCCCATTAAGTCAAAACTTATGAAGGAGACTTAAGAAAAAAACTGGGGAATCCCGCTGACTGTAATCACAAAAGAAACAGTTCAGGAAAAAGACAAGGATAATAAAATCAAAAAGTAAGAGGTCCTATAAATCCTCGACAAAAAAGATTACAAAAATGACTGCCTATTCAAAACAAACTTTCAGTATCTGAAACATTACCGGAACATCAAGGACAATACTTCAGGATCCAACTGGGATTCTAGACGCACAATTAACTGAGCATAGGACTGAAGGACATCATGACGAACGGGTGGGTATAAATAAATTTTGATCCTTTATCCTTTGTTTCTTAAACCGTGAACCAGGCCACGTTATAACCCTTAAAAGTCCTAGCTGAAGCATAGGTTAGTTTGAGAGCATACTGTTACAAAGGTATCATGACTCATGTAGGACTTGTTACGAATCCCGGGTTGATATCACCTACTTGCAAATTTTATTTTACTACACAAAACACATTTTCAAAAAAAAATTCAAGACGGATATGAGTTTTGCATTCTTTAAATGACATTGTTTGCATATGACTAATTGTTTGACCGTAGAGAAATCTGCACAATGGATATTCAATGAATAGACATCCTCTCAATGGACAGAATCACCTCAGCAGGAAAGACACTTCTAAAAATAGGTTTTCCATAAGCAAAGGGGCATGGCATGATGTCCAACACACTTGGGGCATTCTCTCGAAGAGTGCCAAATAAATAGGGGCAGATCTCCATCTGGATCACTTGGGGCATTACGCACGCATTCCAACAACGAATCATGTGCCATCAAGAAAACATTTTTGACAGTACTACAACACAGCATTATAGATAGTGACAACTCCCTACATCTTGAGAACATGGACATAGTCGGAAAAGACCATGCATGAAAAAGACTCGCTAGGTCGACTAGCCTAGGAAAAAATAAGGGCATCCCGGCGAACCAAAAAAGGTTTGGGCAAAATTTAGGGATATACATATGAAAAAATTGTATACCCGACATGTCGAAAACCAGAAAAGGCAGCTTGGGCAAAAAAGGGTATCCCGATGGACTGAAAATCTGAAAAGACAGTCCAAGAATAAGTTAGGGATTAAAGCATACGACTATATCCCGTCATCTTGTCACTTGCCTACCAGTAGAAGACTTATCATTCTGATCAGAAGTTACCAAGCACCTCATGAGTTGGGATAACACTCAAGCCACCCATAAAGCCTCCGCAGGTACTTTCTCCAGCATGTACGGGGGCAGAAAAGTCCTGATGCAGAGTCATTGTTGTATCCTTAGCATACGACCCTGTGACATCTACACTCCCCATAGAGTAGAGGCAACTAAAGCTTTGACATCGGCTTCCCCAAATAGGATTTACTTTCCCCAGTAAAGTTCCTTTAGAAATCTGACATCTATATTCCCCAGCCGAATTTTATAATCGCAAGCGGTTCATAAATTTTCTCCCAAGAAGAGTTTATTTCTATGAATACAGAAGCTCAATCCCCGACAGAGTTCATCCCTTTAGCTATGAAAGCTCAACCTCCAACAGAGTTATTCTCCCGCAGAGTTATTCTCAAACAGAGTCTCTCCCCCGGTAGAGTAGCTGTAAACAAGGAGCAAATCTCCAGCATAATCATCTCCGTTCATCATCCTCAGCGGAAGTAGAAGAACCACTTTTTCTACAATGATCAGGAATGCAATTTCCAGTACTCTCCAACAGCAGTCAGGGATTTATTTTCCCAAACTCGAACATGCCACAATAGCATTTCATGTTCATACATCATGACGTGCGCATACATATTGCATACAACATAATCTCATTTATTTTGAGAACGTCATCATACAATGCATTTCATGCATCATATATGATTAATCATGTACCTTTTCAGGAAAGATGGTTATCATCAACAACTTCCAGCAGGTTCAATATTAGCTCCTGAAACTAAACAGAGTAATTATCTGTGCGACCAAATGCAGCTTTACACGAGTTCGCCACGAAGAAATCTTACACGGGTTTCTCCTAAGTGCAGCTTCGCACGGATTTATCCTGAAAAATCTTACACGGGTCATTTCTCATACATTTCCAAATAAAGTTTCACCTGAACTCATCACGAAGTAACCTTACCCAGGTTCCTTCCAAAGTTTTACACGAACGTAGCCCGAAGTAGCCTTACCCAAGTTCCTTCTGAAGTTTTACACAGACTTAGCCCGAAGTAACCTTACCCAGGTTCCTTATGAATTTTTACTTGGACTTGTCTCGAAGTAACCTTACCCAGGTTCCTTCTAAAATTTTTACACGAACTTATCCCGAAGTAACCTTACCCAGGTTCCTTCTGAAGTTTTACTCAGACTTATCCTGAAGCAACCCTACCCAGGTTCCTGCTTACAATTTCCCGATGTAGTTTTACCCAAACTCCTCATAAATCAACCTTACCCAGATTCCCTCTCGGTTTAGATGTAGTTTTACCCAAACTCATCACGAAGCAACCTTACCCAGGTTCCCTCTCGGTTCAGATGCAGTTTTACCCAAACTCATCACGAAGCAACCTTACCCAGGTTCCCTCTCGGTTCAGATGCAGTTTTACCCAAACTCATCACGAAGCAACCTTACCCAGGTTCCCTCTCGGTTCAGATACAATTTTACCCAAACTCATCACGAAGCAACCTTACCCAGGTTCCCTCTCGATTCAGATACAGTTTTACCCAAACTCCTCACGAAGAAACCTTACCTAGATTCCCTCTAGGTTCATATGCAGTTTTACCCAAACTCATCACGAAGCAACCTTACCCAGGTTCCCTCTTAGTTCAGATGCAGTTTTACCCAAACTAATCACGAAGAAACCTTGCCCAGGTTCCCTCTCAGTTCAGATGCAGTTTTACCCAAACTCATCACGAAGCAACCTTACCCAGGTTCCCTCTCGGTTCAAATGCAGTTTTACCCAAACTCATCACGAAGCAACCCTACCCAGGTTCCCTCTTGGTTCAGATGCAGTTTTACCCAAACTCCTCACGAAGCAGCCTCACCTAGGTTCCTTCTTAGTTCAAATGCAGTTTTACCCAAACTCCTCACGAAGCAACCTTACCTAGGTTCCTTCTCGGTTCCGATGTAGTTTTACCCAAGCTCCTCACGAAGAAACCTTACCTAGGTTCCTTCTCGGTTCCGATGTAGTTTTACCCAAACTCCTCACAAAGCAAACTTACCTAGGTTCCTTCTCAGTTTAGATGCAGTTTTACTCAAACTCCCCACAAAGCAACCTTACTTAGGTTCCTTCTCGGTTCAGATGCAGTTTTACCCAAACTCCCGACGAAGTAACCCTACTATCTAGGTTCCTTCTCATAGCCCTACTATCCAGGCTTTCATATCGAAGTAACCCTATGACCCAGGTTCCTTATCATAGCCCTACTATCCATGCTTTCCCCAGGAAGTCATTTTTACAATCCTTCCCATAACAGCAAGTAACATGTCTCTTTATTTGAGAAACTTGTACTTCCCTCTAAAAGTCGATGTTACTTTTTTACTATCTTCTCTATGAGTGGATAGTTTGCAGTTTGTTTTCAAATTACTCCAGTGGATGGCCAATCGTTCAATATCGTGGAGACAGTTCATTGTGAAATCTTTGCAAGTGGTAGTCTCTTTATTTGAGACAGCTTATGTATTACCCTTTCCAGGCGGAGTGCCTTGGTTAAAGAAGAAGTTGAAACCCGTTCTAGGTGAAATGCCAGAATTTTGGGGAAAACTTGTTATCTTTTTACTACCCTCGGTGAACGTTGGTAATTCATCGTCAGCGAACGGTGATGCTATGATATATTCTCTTTCTACCTTTGGTGAAAGTTGGTAGGTCACCATCAGTGAAAGTTGGTGCTTGTTATCTTTTTACTACCCTCAGTGAATGTTGGTAGTTCATCGTCAGTGAACGGTGATGCTATGATATATTTTATCTCTACCTTCAGTGAAAGTTGGTGCTTGTTATCTTTTTGCTACCCTCAGTGAACGTTGGTAGTTCATCATCAGTGAACGGCGATGCTATGATATATTCTCTTTCTACCTTCAATGAAAGTTGGTGATTGTTATCTTTTTGCTGCCCTCAGTGAACGTTGGTAGTTCATCGTCAGTGAACGGTGATGTTATGATATATTCTCTTTCTACCTTCAGTGAAAGTTGGTGGGTCACCTTCAGTGAAAGTTGGTGCTTGTTATCTTTTTGCTACCCTCAATGAACGTTGGTAGTTCATCATCAGTGAACGGCGATGCTATGATATATTCTCTTTCTACCTTCAGTGAAAGTTGGTAGGTCACCATCAGTGAAAGTTGGTGCTTGTTATCTTTTTTCTACCCTCAGTGAATGTTGGTAGTTCATCATCAGTGAACGGTGATGCTATGATATATTCTCTTTCTACCTTCAGTGAAAAGTTAGTGGGTCACCTTCAGTGAAAGTTGGTGATTGTTATCTTTTTGCTACCTTCAGTGAACGTTGGTAGTTCATTGTCAGTGAATGGAAGTGTTATGATATTTTCTTTTCTCTCTACCTTCAGTGAAAGCTGGTAGTTCATCGTCAGTAAACATCGATGATTTCTTCTCTCTACCTTCAGTAAACGTTGGTAGCTCACCGTCAGTAAACATCGATGTTGTTATTTCTTTCCTCTTTCTACCTGCAGTGAACGTTGGTAGTCTCGCCTTCAGTAGGAGTTGGTGTATCCTTTGACCTTTTTACCATCCTCTATGAGTCGGGTATTTTGATCCACCAGTGATTTATTTTCCTGGTCGGGTTTCTCTTTTGTTTCTTTATTTCCTTTGTTACATCCCCAATGGTGTTTTGCGTCTCTTTGATTTTGTTCATGTGCATTCATGCTCATAAGCATTGCATGGCATCTTAGGGTCAAAAATAGGTTTTGTTTTATATTTAAGTATCTTTGATCGCGTTGACACGAAGATTTTCAACCTTTGTATCTCCAGATAGAAGAAACTTAAATAAGGGCAGCTGTTGTACCCCGATTTTTGCCCCTAACATCCCTTCATCATTACCATATTGATTCAATCACAACAAGGTCAAATTAGGGCTTTTGGCTCTCCTCTCTATCTCTAGCTTTGCTCTTTGAGGAATCACCAAGCACCTTAACTTGTTTTCTTTTATGGTCATGAATATTTTGTCTTGATTTTTCCTTTTAATTAATAAAATGCAATGTTGGTTTGTCTTGTTTGTTACTAATGTAGGTAAAGGCAATGAGATTTAGCAAGTTGCTCCATGGGTTCATGAGTTTATTTCCATGCCCTAGGCAATAAAGCTTGAGAAGTTAAAACCTCACCATTGGATTTGTTTTGGAAGAAATGGCATGGCAAGGTTATTTTGGTTCACCATATTTTAAGGTTATCAAATTTGATTCAAAAGTACAAGGGGTTGATTGAAGAAGTTGTCATGTTTGGACATGTCTTTGTTCCCATTGGTCACAAGTGCATATTTCTCTCAATTCTAAAGATATGGAAGGGGTTTTGGTGGCTATGAGTTCTCATTTTCATCCTCAACAACTTCTATTTACAAAGCATTTGTGTTGGTACAAGAAGTTTGTTCAAAATTGTCAAAGTTCCTCAAAGCATTTTCTTGATCTAAGAGTTAGGGTTTTGAACTTCAAAGAAGCATATCTTGCTTATCTTTTGGTATTTTTGAGTGATTCCAAAAACATCCTTCCCTTCAAAGTATTATTAACAAATCACTTCAAAAGTTTCAAGGAGTTTTCATGTGGAAGAAGCTTGATGATGAAGAAAGATTACAAGTCCTCCAGATGAACCCCCAATTTCTCATGTGTGACTTCAAATGATCATAACTTGGTCAATTTTTATCACCTTGGGCCTATTAATTTTCCATAATGATCTTGAGGATGTGAACTTTATAACTTCTTTTATGTGCAAAGTAAGAAAATGAATGGAAGATTCCCTAAGGATGCAAAAGATTATAGGTCATTTCATGATTTTTTTTTCCAACTTCAACAATTCATAACTCTCTCAATTTTTGGATATTTTGAATGGTTCAAGTTTCAAAATGTCATTTAAGATGTCTATTTCAGGCCATCTTTTTTGGTCAAGATCAAATTTCAAGTGGAAGGCCATGTTTGGATACAAAACATTATAGGTCACTTTTGAAGAAAAACTGGAAATATTTCTAAGTATGGAAAGTCAACTTTTTTTTCAACTTTGACTCAATGGAACTTTCAGCTGAAGCATCAATTTGATTACATTCTTTTCCTATTGCAAATATTGTAACCTCATCTTTCTAAAGCATCAATAATCATGCCCTAAGACCCCGTGAGCTGAGAATGCCATTGATTTGAACTTGTAACTTGGAACTGAAGTTTCTTCAAAAGTCGAAATTTGAAATCATTGGTTTAGCTTCTAAACACTTTTTTTTGCGCGTTTTTGCCTCTAAACATGTTTAGAAACTTCCATAAGTGATTAGCACAACAAAATGTGTGTTTTGGATGAGTTTTGATCAAATTAGAAGTCACACTTTTCTTGTTTGCAACTTCACACGATTTCCCTCCAAACTTCATCATTTCACACGCTTGGACATTCCATTTGATTCCCTATAAATAGAGGGTCATCCCCCATTCATTTCCTCAAGCTTGGATAGCCAGAATCACCCTGTCAAACTTGTTCCATAACTCAAAATTCTGCAACTTTGAAATCTATTTTCAAGCCTTTTTCTATCAATTTACCTTCCTTGATCTTCCCTGAAGTCCAGTTTCAGAGCTCTGCAACTCAATTTTAATAGGTAGATTTCTTCATTAATTCTTCAAAACTTTGATGTCATTGTGATGCTCTCATTTCCCCGGTTCTAGTCGCAACACTTACTTTTATCTAGAAAATTGCTTTGACCATGAAATTTCAAATCCCTTTTCAAAACTTTCCTTCCAAATTTCTTGAGCTACAGTTTATATAAATTTGTCTCGAAGGTGTGGTTGTCTTCGTCTTGAAGAGACCAAACAAATGGCATATGTCTGAGCTTCTGATTTTACAGTTTGAGAGACATGCAGTTCAAGTTGGCTGGAGGTTAAAGATGACCAATGTGTCATCTTCCAACCAATGAAGGCGCGCCATCTTTTTTTTTTTTAAATCTGATTTAATTAATGATTCTAAGCTTTATTCACTAATGACCATGATATCCATAGCGTGCCAGATCCCTTGGATTTGATTACTAACGCGTTTTGACTCTCATCCAATGATATTTTTTACTTTATTTTTCTTTTCTGATTTTTATATTTAATTGTTTTAAATTTCAAAAAATCATAGAAAATTCATTTTTAGTCAAAAAAATCTATAAAAAAATTATGAAAAATATTTTTGATTTTTCTCTTTCTGATTTTTACATTTTCACAATTTTATTTTGTGATTTGATATTTTTTATAAATTTCCACTTTATTTGAATTGTTTTAAATATTTAAAATACTTTTATGCATTTTTAAATTCTGAAAAAATTATGGAATGATCCAATGATATTGTGACAAATATTGGTGACCTCATTTATTTTTTATTTATGACTTTGTTATTTTTTATCATTTTTGGTTTATTTTACTCATTTCTTTTAATTTTAAAAATAGTTTCTGACTTAAAAAAATTACCAAAAAATTTGTAAAAATATTTGAGTCCTTTTCTGATTTTCTATGGTCTTACTTTTTATTTTTTGATTAATTTAAACATAGTTGATATTTTACCCTTTTATTTCTATTTTATAAGATTTAAAAAAAAACTTTTTAATGTATATATTAAATGCAATATTATTTTGTGATTATTTTTTGGCTGATCTTGGGTTAAATTTTTGATCATGAACTTTATTAACATCATTGGATCCATGGTGTTGAGTCAAACTCCACAAAAATGGATGAATGATTTTAATAATAGTTTGATTTAAATTTAATTCAAATATGGTTTGTATATTCTCTCTCACCCCTCTTCATCTCATCCCTTTCTTATTGCACTAAGTGTTATTAGAGCATGACCTCTATACCATGTCTCAAAATAAATGGTGCATAGATTGCTATTGACCGGCCTCAAAATAGGTGCGACTTCTATATAAGTCCACTTACAATTGTTTAACATAGCGCTAAATTTTGTCCCGATTCGAATAAATGAGCATTCATGGCCCAAACCTATGTTTGCAAGCCCAAGTATGTTAATTTGATTTCTTTGATCCAATAACCTTGAGATTCATTGTGTGAAGGCTTTGGTTCTACCAATCCTCTAATGGATCTACAACACTTTTGGTCAACGCGGATCACTTAAACATTGTTGATCATTAAATGATACTTTTGAGGATTACAAATGGATGATATATTTGACAAAAAGCAAATCCAACTTGTTGTGTGGAGGCTTTGGTTCTACCAATCCTCTAATGAGTTCCAAATGTAAGTTTCAAGATGGTCATCCAACTAACCACTAATTATTAAATTGTTTTTACTTTATGCCCTTTTATTTTTTATGCTTTATGTACCATTTACTTTAAGCATTACATTTCATGTCATTTTCATTTTGCTCATTTGAGCCTTTTCTTTTCTCTTCTAAGACACCTAATAATCAATATGAACCATAAAAAACTTTAATGATACTTGGACTATTTGGTTACTATCCTTGGCATTATGGAGCATTAGACTTCTTGGACTTAGGATTAGAAACCTTGGCCTATGTTGGAGACCTTTTGACCTTAATTGATATTTTTTTCTGGAGTTCTTGAGGTTTACCTCAATACATTGGGTTGTTTGTTTGTTTTGTGTGCAGGTTATTGTGATTACATTCTTTGTTTGTAATTTGGAATTCACCCGTATACAGCCGTTACTCTGCCCAATTTTTATGAAGACTTAATACACTTGAAGTTTGGTTCTCACAAGAGGTCTAGTATCTTTGCTTGCTTGGTTTCAATCCAAAGAATGGGAATTCTATCTTGGCTCATAATGTCAAGTATTGGCTTTTTGTTGGTTAGATGGTTCTTATCCCTAGCTTTTACCTTATGCTTTAGGATAGTCTCTTCTTCTCCTCCCATCTTCTTTAATTTCAAGAATCTTCTTTCTCCTTTTGAAAACTCTTCTTGTTTTTTTTTAATGGAACCACTTTCATAATAAACTTGGACTTAGGTCCATGCATTTTCAAAAACATTTTCACCAATAAACTTCAATCAACTTAATAATACCTTGACATTTTTGTGAGAAGACTAAAAGTCAATCAATTTCATTTCAAACCATTTTTGCCACTTTGGCTTTTTATTTTAAAACCTTTCTCAAAAGATTAGACTCTTGTCAATCCTTGTAGTGATGCAAACAAGTATACTTCTACGGTATGTAGTGAAGTGAGTTATTTTCCACTTGGGTGTTGAGTGAGGCATTGTTGATTTTAAAATCTAAGCCATATCCTCCACTTTGAGATGATGCAAATTCTCCTTTCTCATGATTGTGGGTAGTAAGTATGTCTTCCATATGGACAATGACAATGATGTCTTATCTCATAAAATTAACCAACACACTGGTGTTTTAAAATTTTTAAAGAGGAACTACATGTACCCTGATCCCCTATTGCACGGAAGGTGGTACGTAGGCACTAAAGGTTCGCAACCGCGGCGGGTGCAAAAATCGTAAAAAATTTATTTCTTCTCTCATTTACACCATCTATTTTACATACAACATTTTATAGCCAAAATATACAGATTTTTTACAAAGAGGTTCCTGCGGAGTACCGTAGATGTTTAGGGTGCTAATACCTTCCTTTTGCATAATCAACCCCCTTACCTTGAATATTTCCCCCTCTTTTTGGATTATTCGCTCTTTTCCCATTCCTTTGGAAATAATAAAGCACGGTGGCGATTTTTATTTTGATTTGTACAAGTCTAGTCAATCCAATGGCTTAGTCTTAAACATTTCTATCGCTACAGTAAGTCAGTTGTCGATCGGAACGAAACTTGTGGGAAAGATCAGTGATATTGATATCCCTTAGAACCCGATTACTTTCTAGGATAGGTTGAACCAATTAAACTTCAAGAGGGTACTTACCTGAAAACCCATGCAAGCCTTAAACCTAAGGTCTTTGTCTGATTTGCTTGTGCTTACTATATTTGTGTTTTCTTAGCATAACCATGATATTATAACATCATAACATGGCATATCATACTAACCATTTCAAGGATTTTTAGGACTTATCTTTGTGTTGTTTTGTAGGACATGGCATCCACTCGCAGGAATACTATCCAAGTCAACCTCATAAGGGTACCTCCTCAAATAAAGGAATTAGAATCAAGGGTTCCTGAGAGCTCTCTGTTCACTGAAAGGCATGGTCGACTTCTCAATCTGGTCACCTCAATCCCTAATGAAGAAATGTTGAAGGTTCTCTTTCAGTTCTTCGACCCTTTACATCACTGCTTCACCTTTCCAGATTACCAATTGGTGTCTACCATGGAGGATTTTTCTCAGTTATTGGGGGTGCCCATTCTTGATCAGTCACCCTTCAATGGTATGGAAAGAGACCCAAAACCTGAAGATATTTCTTAGGCTCTTTCTTTACAACAGTCTGATATAGTCGCAAATTGGGAAACAAGAAGAGGCGTCAAAGGGTTTCTAGCTAAGTTTCTATTTGAGAAAGCTCATCATTTTTGGGATACCCTGGATTTACAAGCTTTTGAATAAGTGTTGGCTCTTCTCATCTATGGGATGGTACTATTTCCTAATCCGGACTAACTCATAGATGTGAATGCCATCAAGGTTTTTCTGTCCCATAATTTAGTGCCTACTTTACTTGGAGACATCCTACACTCTCTGCATACCCGCACTATAAAGAGATGAGGGACCATGTTATGTTGCACTCCTCTGTTGGCTAGTTGGTTTATTTCGCACCTGCCTCGATCCATGTTGAAGAATGAGCGGAGCATGAGATGGTCTAATAGGTTTATGTCCCTCACACATTCGGACATTCATTGGTGTCCTCGATCCTTAGAGAATGTTACCATCAATGACCGCTATGGAGAATTCCCTAATGTCCCTCTCCTAGGAATTAGGGGAGGAATCATTTATAATCCTTGTTTGGCATTACGACAGTTTGGTTATGCTAGGAGGGATGGTCCTCATGATACACTTGTCCAAGGAATCGTATTCGATTATGAGAATGATGTTCAGGGTTATCGCCAGAGGTTCATAAGAGCTTAGGGCATGATGAACAAAGTTGATAGCAAAACACTGGGGCATAAGAACTTCATTCCTTTGGAGCCTTATCTTAAGTGGGTATGAGCCCATGCTCAAAGTCTCAGGATGCCTTATGAGGCCATTCTACCCATCATCATAGAGCCAGTTGGTGAGGGAGACACTCCTTACATTGTTCTTCATCCTGACATGCCAACTAATTTCGAGGAGTTACAAAAATCCTGGATTCAACTCAAAGAGGAACAGGATACCTTTGAAACCCAATTCTACGTCAGCGAGAAGAAAGTTTTAGAGCTCACCAGGCTACTTCACAAAGAGAAGAGTATAAATGCCTACATTGCACCAAAGAGGATGCGCCCGTGGGAAGCTTGAGTCCCTTTTTTCTTTGAGAGTTCATTTTTGCTTTGTTACTTCCTTTGTAAGCCCAAGAGGCATCATTGTAACTGCTTAAACTTCTTAATGCAATTAACGTTTGTTTTCCCTTTGGATAAGAAAATTTAAGTCTTAGAAATCCTTAAAAACTTTGAATACATATATCATACATATCATTGCATAAACAGGTTTTAGGACATGCTTCTTATCTTCTTCGTTGTTTATTTCAGCAATGACTCTTGAACAAACAGTTAAGGAGCTTCAGGCACAGAATGCTCAATTCCAAGAAATGTTCCTGAATCTGGCTAAGGGACAAGAAGATTTGAAAACTCTGATTCTCAAGGACAAGAAGAAGAAAAAGAGGCCAGTGGGTGTTCTAAATATGGGAAGACGGTTCAAAGGACCAGTGAGACAAGTTTCAGAGCTCGCAACTCCGTCAAAAGAGAGAGACCATCAGGAAGGAGAGCCAAGAGAAGAAGACCACAGTACAAGGGAGTCTGAAGAAGATGAGGTTGATTACACCGAGGAACAATACCCTCCGGTTGATGATAAGTACAAATAGCTAGAAGACCGTCTCAAGGCCATGGAAGTTCAGAAGGTACCTGGCCTAGATTCTGAAGATCTAGGGTTGGTTTATGGAGTAGTTATCCCGCAAAAGTTCAAAGTGCCCGCATTTTCTAAATATGATGGGGTCTCATACCCTAAGCTGTATCTTAGATCTTATGTCAGGAATATTCAACCACACACTGCTAACAGGAATTTGTGGGTGCATTTCTTTCAAGACAGTCTATCGAGGACTCAATTAGAGTGGTTCTATCAGCTGGAGGGAACCAACATCCGTAACTGGGAAGATCTGGTTGCTGCTTTCTACAAGCAGTACCAATATAATGCTGACCTCGCTCCAACCCGTACATAACTTCAGTGTATGTCTATGGGTTCTGGCAAGGGCTTTAAATATTATGCCCAGAAATGGAGAGACCTTGCGGGAAGAGTCCAGCCTCTGTTGCCTGATAGGGAGCTGGTGGACATGTTCTTGGGCACATTATTCGGGCCATTCTTTAACCATCTGATTGGAAGTTCTTCTGTTGGGTTTACTGAATTGGTCTTGAGTGGTGAACGAGTAGAGGCTGGTATTAAAAGTGGTAAGATACAGAGAGATGCATCCTCCAGCACTACAAAGAAACCATTCACGGGAAAGAAGGAGGTCAGTGTTGCTTATGGCCAAAGAAATCTTAACAAAACTGAGTGTCGTCCGACGGTAGGGGCTGCTATGATTTCCAATCCTACATCAAACTAGCAAAAAAATAATCAGTCCAGAACAGATAAGCCTAGAAGACAGTTTACCCGGATTAATATAACTTTGTCTCAAGTTTTGCCACATTTGCTGAAATCCAACCCGGTTACCCTGAGAGAGGCTCCCAAAAATCCCAACACTACATCTCCTCACTACAATTCAAATGCTCGGTGTGCTTACCATTCTGAAAGTCCAGGCCATGATACAAACGATTGTTGGGCTTTAAAGAACAAGGTGCGGGATTTGATTGAGGAAAAGGAGATTGAATTTGACGCTCCTGAGACTCCTAATGTTATAATTTCCCCTATGCCCAAGCACGGTCGTTGTGTTAATGCTATTGATAATGACATGTTTGTTGCTTATGTTGATGAACTATCTACTCCACTCCTGACTGTTAAAAAGAATCTCTTGCAAGCCGGTTTATTTCTGGGTTACGATGAAGGTTGCCACTCATGTTTGTCTCTACCTAATGGTTTCCATTTGCTAAAGGAAGGTGTTCAGCACCTGATGAATGATAAAGAAATTCTGTTTGAGAAGACTCTAGTTACAAGTGCTCCGTATGAGGATGTTTCTGTCATTACCATTTCCGCCAATCCTCCCAAGGTCTCCTCTGAAAGACCTGTCAGGATTACATTTGTTCCAAAAGTTGTTCCATTGATAATTACTTTTCCTAGACCTATGCCATATTCCATGGATAAATTTATTCCTTGGAATTATGGGGCTGACGTCTATTACCATGGCGTCAAGCAAGACCTGTTGGTTGTTAAAGACAAAGATGCTGAAGACTCTGATCCTAACATTGGTAACATTGTCAGGACCAGTAAGGTTACCAGAAGTGGAAGGATTTTCTCTCCTGAGATATCTCCAAAGACTATTGTCACTCTTGTGATCATCCTGTTTACCATGGACATTGGTAAACAACCGCTGATCTTCCAAAAGGTTACTTATTTGGTGACTCGCAGGATCGATCAGATTGATCCTAAGACATGGTTGATTTTCTGGAGTTTGACTAATCCTAATGGTGATTAATGCCGGTAAAGTAAAGACACTTTAAGTAAATTGCATGAAGAAAAGCTTGATAGAATAAATAAAAGCGTTAAATAAAAGGCTTCGACGGAGATGAGTAAATGAGAAGCAATAAAGTGCTTGAATATAAAAGACTTTGATTAATTTAAATGGTGTTTCACACATACATTCTCAACGATTCTTTCGCTCACACTGGGTACTTGAATCTAGATGAGTGACTTGTATAAAATGATGAACACTCTCGAAAACTACGTGAACAACTAGTATTTATACTAAAATAAATCCTAAGTAACCGTTGGGCAGTTACGTCGCTTCGAGATGACGCCACATGGCACGCTCACAGCATTCGACGCTCCTGATCTCGGCACGTTGCACTTGCTAACTGCTGGGAACCATTTTCCCTCCAAGCATTCAAATCTTAAACCGTTCGACCCTGGGCATCAGGTACCTTTGTCGAGAGGTTCCTTCGACGTCGAAGACGACAAGATTCCCACTTAAAGGAAATTCTCTAAGTTCCTTGTCATTCTCTGATGAGCCTTCGACAGGATCAGCTGGTCGAAGCCTGGAAACTCTTCTGACTCATAATTAATGGTCTATATTGATAACAAACAAGGGTGTCAAATTTAGGAGCCAACAAATTGCCCCCCAAGAATGTCTTATTTCGACGCTGAAAAGAAAAAGGCATTCTTTGAGATTCCACTTGACACCTGTCCTTCACTCTTAGCCGCAAAGAGGAACTCCTTTCGACTGTTTCGGACGCAGAGAGCCAAGATGAAGTTACCCGAGGCTTAGAGTTCGCTGAAAGGGCCCAAGCCCTTGACGACCAGATTGCCAAACTTTCTCAGGCGACTGCCTTGTGTAACAAACGGCTGGAGTTGTAGCAAGCCAAATATCTTCGACTTAAAGCTTCCATCCCTTTCTAATTTGCTCAGCACCTCATTGACCATGTACTGTAATATTTGTAATACAATGCAACCATTTTGGTTAATCAATATATAATTTTCCATTTTGGCTTTTTATGGTTAACTTGGTCATTAACTGTTATTTATTTTGATCTCTTGGAGCATAGGTTTATATTTTTTCAAATATTTGCCGTTTACTCTCAAGAGTCTTTTATCTTCGCCTAACTCTTCAACCCCATAAGCTCCACCAGAAAAAATTTGGATAATTCTGAACGGTCCTTCCCACTTGGGTGACCATTTTCCCATGCTTCGATCTCTTCGATCCATGGGGAGAATCACCTTCCAAACTAATTCTCCAGGCGAGAATGCCTTAGGTTTTACTTTTTTATTGTAAGAGTCTTCCACTCTTTTCTTCTGAATTCTCAGTAGGTCGAGAGCGCGTAGTTTTTCCTCGTCTAAATCTACTAGTTCGTCTAACATCATATCCCAATAAACCTCAGAGGGAATATCTTGATGTCTCTGAACCCTTGCTGATTGAAGACAAATTTCCGCTGGCAGTACTACGTCATGACCGAAAGTTAGCCGATATGGTGTTGTACCTGTGGCTTCTTTTGGGGACGTTCGACAGGCCCACAAGATCTGGTCTAATGTCTTATGCCAATTTTTTGGCTTCTTTCCTACATGCTTTTTTATCAGGCCGGTCACTATTTTATTCGCTGCTTCGACTTGACCATTTGCCTATGCATAATAAGGTGTTGATGTTAGGAGTCTAAAGCCTGTCTCTTGAGTGAATTCCTGCATCTTTCGACCAGTAAACACTGATCCTTGATCAGTCGTTATAGTCTCAGGGATTCCAAATCTGTAGATAATGTTCTTTTGAATAAATTCAATGACATTTACTTGGTCTGCATTGACTAAAGGGATAGCTTCGATCCATTTAGTGAAATAATCAATGCCTACCAGTATATACTTCTGGCTCTTTGATGATGCTGGTCGAATCTCTCCAATAAGATCCAACGCCCATCCTCTAAAAGGCCAAGGTTTCACTATTGAGTGAAGTTCGCTTGCTGGTACATGTTGGATGCCCGTATGGGCTAGACATTCCTGGCAACCCTTCGTGAACTCAACACAATCTTTCAAGATAGTGGGCCAGTATAGTCCTTGTCGAAACAACAACCATTTCATCTTATGGCCTACTTGGTGAGCCCCACATGCTCCAGCGTGCGTAGTTGAAAGGGCTATGTATGCTTCAGTTTCGCTTAAGCACTTTAGCAATACCCCTTCAGGCATCTTTTTAAATAACTCATTACCCATGAGTACATAATAAGATTTTCTCTTATGCATTTATACTCTTTTGTGACTTGCTTAATGACTAACTCTGAGTCTCCCATTATTTCGACTCGAGTTGCCCCCAATTCCAACAATATCTCAAGGCCAGTAATTAGAGCTTCGTACTCAGCCTCATTGTTCGAACAAGTACCTGTTATCTTGTACTTGAATGTTGTTGGAATTTCTGGAGAAATAATCAAGACCCCTACTCCTGTTCCATCTTTATGGCTGGAACCATCGAAGTAGAATTTCCAAGGCTCTATCTCCACGTAATTTATATTTTCAACCTGAATTGAGTGGTCGACTATAAAGTCTGCTACCACTTGCCCTTTTACTGCCCTAAGAGGCATAAAGGTCAATGAATACTCATTTAATGCTAGCGCCCACTTGCCAATTCGGCTGTGCAAGATGGGTTTCGACAACATGTATTTGAAAACATCAAAATGAGACGAAACATACACATCAACTGGTTTTATATATTATTTGAGCTTTGTACAAGAGAAATAAAGACATAGACATAATTTTTCAACTTCGCTATATCTAGTTTCTGCATCGTTCAAAACTCTGCTAAGATAGTAAATGGGTCTTTCGACTCCATTTTCATCTTCTTGGGCTAACATGCTTCCCAAAGTTCTGTCGGATGCAGCTATGTACAATCTCATACTCCTGTTGCTGCAAGGAGGCACCAAAATAGGTGGCTTGGTGAGATACCCTTTGATCTTGTTGAAGGCTTCTTGTTGCTCTTGCCCCCACTCGAATCTTTCCTTATTCAATCTAAGTAAGGGTGAGAAGGCTTGAGCTTTTCCACTTAGGTTAGATATGAATCTCCTTAAGAAATTTATCTTGCCCAACAGAGATTGCAGTTCCTTCTTGTTCGTTGGCGCTTTCGCTTCCAAGATTGCCTTCGTCTTGTTCTGGTTGATTTCGATTCCTTTCTTGTGGACGACGAAGCCCAAGAAATCTCAAGCTTTTACACATAACGCACACTTCAAAGGGTTCATTTTCAGACCATGTTCTCTCATTCTTTCAAATGATTGTCGAAGGTGGTCTATATGGTTCTTCCTGGAAACAGATTTTACAACAATATCATCAATATACACTTGCATAAAAGTGTTAATAAAATCATGGAAGATAGAATTCATCGCTCGCTGATATGTTTCCCCAGCGTTTTTTAGGCCAAAAGGCATCACTACCCATTCGTAAGTGCCTAAAGCCCCGGGGCATTGAAAAGCTGTTTTCGACACATCTTCTTCAGCAATGAAAATTTGATTATATCCTGAGTAACCATCGAGCATGCTCAGGTACTCATGGCCAGCGGAAGAATCGACTAGCATTTCCGCCACAGGCATAGGATATTCATCATTGGGTGTGGCAGCATTCAAATCTCTGAAATCTATGCATACCCTCAATGTACCATTTTTCTTAATTACTGGCACAATGTTTGCAATCCATTCGACATACCTCGTAGCTCGTATGAATTTGCACTTTAGCAGTCTTTCGACTTCTATTTTGATCTTCGACAGTATTTCTGGAGTGAAGTGTCTTGGACTTTGCTTGACTGGCTTCTTCCTAGGTTTGATTGGCAACTGAAGTTCTACCAATCCTCTGTCGAGACCAGGCATCTCGTCGTAATCCCATGCAAAGCAGTCCTTGAACTCCTTTAACAAATGGATCACTTCAAACCTGAGCTCTGGGTCTATTTTGGCGCTGATGTAAGTTGTCTTTTTCTCTAACCCTTCGCCCAAGTTGATTTCTTATAAAGGATCCTGTGCTAACATTTTGATGTTGTTCGCCAGGGGGTCCTTTTTGAATCCCAAAGGCTCATCGTCATAGATGGCGTCGAGCCTTTGCTCCTGCATTCCTTCTGTCATGATATCAGGAGGTTCTGGGTCGAAATCCTTTCCAGGACCTGCAGAAGATAGCTCTTGATCGTTGGCCTGAGTGGCCATATATTTTACTTCGGCTTCGAGAGCCGCTATCGTCCTTGTTTCGGCTATATAAGTCGAAATTCGCTGCAGTGATTGTGACTCAGTCATTATCATCGAATTCACTTCCCCAACCAGTTGGCTGGATGTCAGTTAGCCCACTGAAATCAATGTGGGACAAGTCTTCTCTGTCCCATTGAAAACCATGCTCAGGGTGCAGGTACAAGGAACAAAAAGCATTTGGCGCTGGCGCCATGTCGAAGTTAGGTGCTGGGCATGGCCCAATGTGAGCCAAATTTTTGTCGAAGTCAGCTCTCCCCAGGTGATTTACTTCGCCCAAGTAATAGCTCTGATTCGCCTCTATATTTTCGACCATTCCATCAGGATGCCATAGTATTAACCTTTGGTGCATTAATGATGGTACTGCTCCAACACCATGTATCCATTATCGGCCCAACAAAAGATTATAATTTGGTTTGGCCGATATGACCATAAACATAGTTGGTCGAAGGATGGATCCTACTTTGAGGTCTAGTTGGATCACACCCATAGTGGTCCCTATTCTGCCTTCATAATTCGATAGGACCATGTTATGAGGCTTGATGTTTTCATCACTCTTGCCTATTTTTCTCAGCATGAAGTGAGGGATGATGTTGATGGTTGCCCCACAGTCCACCAAGATCTTATTTACGGTGGCTTCTTCGAGTTTTGCCCTTATGAATAAAGGCTTGAGGTGATTTTTCATTGCCTCAGTAGGTGGTTCGAAGAAACCATTTTTCTCTTCGGTACAGCCATTATCCATAATGAAGTAGCATACTGGCCTATGCTTGGCCATTTCTTGTTCGACTTCCCAGTCGTTCGATTCGACCTCCATCTGGCGGTTGAACTCTCTTGGCAAAACTGAGACTGTGTTCACCATGATATCTAGGGTGTCATCAGACTCAGAGCCATCTTCGTCATCAACTTCGCCCTGGTTAGGCCATACCAGTCTATTGGTCACTGGTTGCCTCTCCAGAGGCTTTCTCTGCTTTCGCTGAGGGACATTTGAACTTGATTCTGGCTTTGGTTCGTTGATAGCTTCCCTCTCAGCCTTTCGCCGCCTCTGGTATCTTCTCCATTGGGATCGAGACATGGGATTCTTTCCCTTGTAGTTACTTGATACCTGGGTCACTTTGGAGGCAACAACCTGAGGTTCTTTCTTGTGTGTCAAAGATGAACCTCTTGGCACTTCGAAGGAGTGCCACCTTTCTTCGCTCGGTCTCTTTCGACCCGATGTTTTATGCCACGTATCAACTGGCACATTGGTTAGAGGCCTGAAAGTCAGTGGCCTCTTTTCTTGATTTGAACCCTTTTGGTAGGTTCTTCTGGGGTCATGTCGAACATCAACACCCTCCCTTCTTCTATTCGCTGCTCTTACATCTTGGATGTGTTCAGCAGCTTTCTTGTCGAAAATCGAGCTGCATCGAGGACACAGCATCACTTCTGACTTCTTCTTCTAGCATCTTTGCAGGAAATCTGCCAGATTTTCGTTTTCCCGAGGGAAAGCCGTTTTGTTTGCTTGCTCTTGCCTAATGGCCTCCTCTGAAGCTTTCGATTCAGAGATTTCGACCATGTTGACATCCATGGTGTCTTTGGTAGCAAGAGTCATCTGCTTCATCTGGGCCTCCAGGTCTTCTGTCTGGCCTTGGACTGCAGCCAAGTAGGAACTGGGTTTAGCTCCAGATTTTGAGGCTCCAACTGTCTCCAGTTTTGGGCCTTCAACAACTTTTTGGACTGCTTCGATTGTTTTTTTATAAAGATTCCCAGAAAAACTGCCAAAGATTGGCATGTTGATATGATCCTTGGTGACTTCGACCATAGTTATTCCTGGCCTTTTCACCTGACTTTTGGACGCCTCGATCACATTTACCTCTGAAGGTTCAGCATAATGGGCTTCAGCCTGCAAAGGGTTAGAGTCCACAGTCATGGGGGTCTTATCGGCGAATTTCAACCTCCCTTCTTCGATAGCATTTTGTACGAGATCCCTGAAAAGAAAACATTGAGATGTTTTATGGCCCAGAAAATTATGATATTTACAAAAGCCTCTTTTCTTTCTTTGATCAAGAGGAGGCACTTTTACCCCTGGGGGTATTATCATTTGGCCATCTTTTACAAGTAAGTCAAAAATTTCATCACATTTTGTAATATCAAAATTGTAAGTCTTTTTAGGGAACCTATCGTTGGCCCTTTCAGGACCAGTGGGGTTTTTTCCACTTGAGGCGACTAGTAGTTTGCAAGAGTATGGTGGCCCTTGTTTTAACTCCGCTAAATCGACCTCACTTTCTTCGACGGTTATAGGTTCGTCGAATGTTTCTGGATCTTCATCGTCCATTTCGACATATGTTATCCTTTCTCTTTTATGAGTTTTTGTCGCCCTGGCTTTTTCAGCTTTAAGGCGTTCTACCTGTCGAACCCTATCGGCCAATTAGGCCATGTCTCTCAGGTATTGAGTGTCTAATTTCTTCCTAATGGAATAATCTAGACCTCCTGCGGCTATTTCGACTAACTCATGTTCTGGCACTTGCGTAAAGCATCTTGCTTTGAGCAACCTAAACCTATTTAGATATTCGTCTATAGGTTCAGTGAATCGCCTCTTTACACTGGCCAACTCTTTCAGGCTTATCTTGGTTTGTCCCATGTAGAATTGCTCATGGAACAATCTCTCCAATTGGGTCCAATGGTGGATCGAATTGGGGGGAAGAGTTGTGAACCAAGTAAACGCGTTCTTTGTTAGGGAACTTGGGAAATACTTAATCCTCAGGTTTTCATTGTTTAAAATCTCTCCTGCTTCGATCAAGTATCTCGCCACATGTTCGACAGTGGATTCTGTCGTGTCCCCTGAAAATTTAGTGAACTTAGGGACTTTGCATCTAGGAGGTAAGTCTGTTTGTAACACATATTCTGACAGTGGGTATGTAAAGTTGGGCCTACGGAATCCCGTATTCATCCCATTTTGCGTCATGATTCTTTCGATCATGGCTGTCAAGTTATTTTCCAAACCAATATTCTGGTATTGGATCTGCTGAACTACTTCGTCAGCATTTTGGTTTCTATTGACTATCCTTACTTCCGGGGCTATGACTCTAGGTTCTTCGACCCCGGGTTGTTCCATTCGCATCCTAAGGTTTTCTTTGACAGGCTGCTGGACTTGGTTAATAGTGGTTTCTTCCTCTAGAAGTATACCTTGGTTTCCCGTCATATGTGCCCTTTGGGGCTGTCGAATAGGTTGGGGTACCCCAAAAAAGTCGGCCAGACGCGCCATTTGTGCTGTCATTTGCTGATTCGACTGGGTGGTATTTTGTATTAGAGGATTTAGCATTGTGCTTAAAGTTTGTGCCAACATTTGAACCATATCGTGGTTGCTTTCGTCCATTTGCTGCCTCAAGACTGCTGTCGAGGCATTCGTAAGGCCATGCATTACTTGGGACGTTCCTCCTAAGAGTTGGGTCCTACCCCTGTTCGCCATACCAACTCCAGAACCTTGGAGTGGCGAAGAGGCGCTCACTAAAGGGTCTGAAAAAGTGGACGCAGCATTCGTCAGGCTAGCCAATTCAGAAGTTGGCATGCCATAGAGTGGTTCTCGATTTAGACCGACTGTCGAAAAACCTGGGGGAACATAAGGCCTAGTTCCTTGGTTTCCCCTTGGTGGGGGAGTTCCCAAAGGCATTCTGGGGCCAGTAAATGGAGGTAATGGCCCCGTTTGTGTGACTGTTACTGCTGGTGTTGAACCAGCGGTTACCATTTCACTTACGGTTGGGATGACCGTTGTTCCCACGTTTGTTTGTGGGATTTCGCCATTGTTTGGCGGATTCGCCATCGCTTCTCTTCTTCTCCTAGTATTGGTATCGTTGGTGTATATTCTACCACTTCTCAATAACATGCAATACTCTCGAAAAAGGAGGATATTTTGTATAAAACGGTTAAACTTAAAAATCAACACAAAGTCCCACCAGGTGTGCCAATTTGTTTACCGTGGAAATTGGTAAACAACCGCTGATCTTCCAAAAGGTTACTTATTTGGTGACTCGCAGGATCGATCAGATTGATCCTAAGACATGGTTGATTTTCTGGAGTTTGACTAATCCTAATGGTGATTAATGCTGGTAAAGTAAAGACACTTTAAGTAAATTGCATGAAGAAAAGCTTGATAGAATAAATAAAAGCGTTAAATAAAAGGCTTCGACGGAGATGAGTAAATGAAAAGCAATAAAGTGCTTGAATATAAAAGACTTTGATTAATTTAAATGGTGTTTCACACATACATTCTCAACGATTCTTTCGCTCACACTGGGTACTTGAATCTAGATGAGTGACTTGTATAAAATGATGAACACTCTCGAAAACTACGTGAACAACTAGTATTTATACTAAAATAAATCCTAAGTAACCGTTGGGCAGTTACGTCGCTTCGAGATGACGCCACATGGCACGCTCACAGCATTCGACGCTCCTGATCTCGGCACGTTGCACTTGCTAACTGCTGGGAACCATTTTCCCTCCAAGCATTCAAATCTTAAACCGTTCGACCCTGGGCATCAGGTACCTTTGTCGAGAGGTTCCTTCGACGTCGAAGACAACAAGATTCCCACTTAAAGGAAATTCTCTAAGTTCCTTGTCATTCTCTGATGAGCCTTCGACAGGATCAGCTGGTCGAAGCCTGGAAACTCTTCTGACTCATAATTAATGGTCTATATTGATAACAAACAAGGGTGTCGAATTTAGGAGCCAACACATCCTCGCTACTGCTCTTATTAAAAATCCCATTACTACTTCTGTGATTGTTCCTGTTGCTGCTCCTATCAATATTCCCATGGTTACTCCTTCTGTTAGTCCTACTGTTATCCCTGCTACCGGGTCGTCCAAGACTCGGGGCAAAGAGGTATTGGTTGAGCCTGTCCAGATGAAGGCACATCTAGAAGCTATTCATGAGGCTTCTAAAAAGGAGATGGAAGATATATTGAAAATAATCAAGAAAAGTTATTACAATGTCGTAGAACAATTGGGGCAGACCCCTTCAAAAATATCAATGCTGACCCTACTGCTATGCTCTGAAGCCCATGCCAAGGATTTAGTAAAATTCCTGAACTCTGTCCACGTGCCTCAAGAGACCTTCGCTGATCAATTCGAGAATTGTGTGGCTAGTTTGACAGCTGACAATGGCCTGGGATTCTATGATGTATACCTAACTTCCAAGGGAAGGAAACACGTTGATGCCCTACATGTCTCCATTGAGTGCAGGGGCACTACATTAGCCCATGTTCTGATAGATACAGGTTCATCACTGAATGTCTTACCCAAGAACACTCTAGACAGGTTAGATTGCAAAGAGCTCACACTAAATCCCAGTAACATTATGGTGAGGGCCTTCGACGGTTCTAAAAGAATGGTGTATGGGGAAGTGGACATCCCTATCAAACTTAGCACTCAGACTTTTAATTCCACTTTCTATGTGATGGACATCCACCCATCTTACTCATGTTTATTGGTTCGACCTTGGATCCATGGGGCTGGTGCTGTGACTTTCACCCTACATCAGATGCTGAAGTACCCAGTCAATGGTAATATTATCACAGTTCATGGGGAGGAGGAGTACATGGTGAGCCACTTGAACTCTTTTAGATACGTTGAAATGGACGGCGAGTTCATTAAGACTCCCTGTCAGAACTTTGAGGAGGTTCCACAGACCGTTGCTGCAACCAAAACCACTGTCAGTGTTCTAAAGACTACTAGGCCTCCGCTGAAGATGGCTTCTCTAAAAGAAGCCAAGGAAGTCGTTGAAGAATGTGGGTGTATAATTTATGGCCAACTTCCAGATATTCCCTACAAGTCTGACAAATTTGGTTTGGGTTTTACTTCAGGAGCCTAGAAAGTTGTTCGTCGTGCTCGCACCGGGGGGGCACCTTTACAGATCAGCAACCAAGGAATTAATACCCTGGAAGACAATGATAGTGATTGTGACCTGGACAAGTGGATCTTCGCAACCATCAATGGTGGACTCAGCAATTGGGAGGCTAAAGACTTTGTGCCCATTACTTTTATTCAAGAGTAATTTTTTATTTTTTTTTAAGGAAATGTAATATGTGAACAATTGAAACATTACAGCCTTGTGTCTTACCCGAGGCACAATTGTCTATTTGTAAGGTTCATTACTTCATTTTCATATGTCATCAATAAAACATTCGACGTTTCACATACAAATTTTACGCTCTTTGTTTTTATTTTCTGCCTCTTTACTTTATCAAAAATATACAGCTATGCTCTTACACACACTCCAAATCAAATTGCAGATCCACATCCACTTTGGATCCCATTGATAACAGTTCTGCTATTGCTCATTATGACTTTGAAAATCCGATCAACCAAGCCGAGGACGAAGGTGAGGAAGATTGTGAGGTACCAGGAGAGCTTGCTAGACTGTTACAACAAGAAGAATGGGCAAGACAGCCTCATGAGGAGCCAGTTGAGACAATGAACTTGGGTACTGAAGAGGATAGAAAAGAAGTCAAGGTAGGTGCTAACATGGAGCCTGGTGTCAAACAACGGTTAATACAGATGCTACGTGACTATGTTGAGGTTTTTTCCTGGTCATACGAAGACATGCCAGAGCTTGACACCGATATTGTGGTTCATCGCCTACCGACAAAAGAGGATTTCCCTCCAATGAAACAGAAGGTTCGTCGTATGCAGTCGGATATGTCAGAAAAGATCAAAGTTGAAGTCATGAAACAGTTCAATGTCGATTTCTTAGCTGTCACATCTTATCCATAATGGGTCGCCAATGTTGTTCCAGTACTTACGAAGGACGGTAAGGTACGTGTGTGTGTGTGGATTACAGAGACCTGAACAGGGCAATCCCCAAGGATGACGTTCGGCTTCCCTATATTGATGTTCTAGTTGACAATACCGCACAACATAAAGTATTCTCCTTCATGGATGGCTTCTCTGGATACAATCAGATCAAAATGGCACCTGAGGACATGGAGAAGATGACCTTTGTCACACAGTGGGGCACTTTCTGCTACAAAGGTATGCCATTTGGACTAAAGAACGTCAGGGCAACCTATCAACGTGCCATGGTAGCTTTGTTTCATGATATTATCCATCACGAGATCGAGGTCTACGTTGATGATATGATAGCCAAGTCTAAGACTGAAGAGGAGCACCTTGATCACCTACAAAAGCTATTTGATAGGCTGAAGAAATACAAACTGAGGCTAAACCCAAATAAGTGCACTTTCGGAGTAATATCCGGTAAGCTCTTAGTTTTCGTTGTCAGCGAAAAAAGGTATTGAGGTAGACCCGGCAAAGGTCAAAGCTATACAAGAAATTCAAACTCCTCGCACTGAGAAGGAGGTTAGGGGATTCTTGGGACGTCTGAACTACATAGCCAGATTCATTTCACATTTGACCGCTACTTGTGATCCAATATTCAAATTACTGAAGAAAGATCAAGCAGTGAAGTGGAATGACGATTACCAGTATGCCTTTGAAAAAATCAAGGAATATCTCCAAGAGCCTCCAATTTTGATGCCACCAGTTGAAGGAAGACTTCTGATCATGTACTTAATAGTATTAGAGAACTCAATGGGGTCTGTGTTGGGGCAACATGACGAGTCTGGTCGAAAAGAGCATGCAATATATTACCTTAGCAAAAAGTTTACCGACTGTGAAACAAGATACTCACTGCTTGAGAAAACTTGTTGTGCTTTGGAATGAGCTGCTCGCCGACTAAGAAAGTATATGTTAACTCACACTACCTTGTTGATATCTAAAATGGATCCTATCAAGTACATCTTTGAGAAGCCCGCTCTCTCCGAAAGAATAGCAAGATGGCAAATGATCCTGACCGAATACGACATTCAATATACAACCCAAAAAGCAATTAAGGGAATTGTATTAGCTAATCATTTGGCTCATCAAGCTGTGGATGACTACCAATCCATGAATTTTGAGTTCCCGGACGAGAACATCATGTTAGTAACTAATTATGAATAACCTAGACCGGATGAAGGACCTGAAAAAGGATCCTGATGGACTATGGTCTTTGACGGAGCTTCCAACGCTCTTGGAAATGGCATTGGCGCTATGATCATATCTCTTGAAGACTGTCATACTCCTTTCACTTCTAGGCTATGTTTCAATTGTACCAATAACATGGCTGAATATGAAGCATGTATCATGGGTCTCAAAGCTGCAATCAATTTAAGGATCAAGTTCTTAAGTGCGTTTGGAGATTCTCATTTGGTAATCAGCCAGATCAAAGGAGAATGGGATACGAAGAATCCTAATCTCATCCCATACAAAAAGAATGTGTTGACACTAATCTCATACTTTGAAGAAATTACCTTTGAGTATTTTCCACAAGAGGAAAATCAACTAGCAGACGCATTAGCTATGATGTCATCCATGTTCAAGGTCAGGTGGGATAATGAGGCTCTTCAGATCACCATTGAGAGGATGGACGAGCCAGCATACTGTCACGAGATTGATATTGAAGAAGTAGTGGAAAAACCTTGGTTCCACGAAGTCAAAAGATATCTCGAAGCCCAAGAATACCCTGAGGGAGCTTCAGTCAATGATAAGAAGTTCCTAAGAAGATTCTCTACCAAGTTCTTCCTCAGTGACGGGATCCTCTACAAGCGCAACCATGACTCTATTTTGCTTCGATGTGTAGACAAGGTTGAGGCAGAAAGGATTATGGCTGACTTATACGAAGGTACCTTTGGCACCCACTCTAGTGGGCACTCAATGGCTAAAAAGATCCTACGGGAAGGATACTACTGGTCCACTATGGAAGCAGGCTATTACCAGCATTCAAGAACTTGCCATAAATGTCAGATCTATGTTGATAAGGTACATATACCTCTGGTTCCTCTGAACATCTTGACTGCTCCTTGGCCGTTTGCAATGTGAGGCATCGATATGATTGGAGAAATCAGACCTATGGCTTCTAATGGACACCGCTCCATCTTGGTTGCCATTGATTACTTCATGAAGTGGGTCGAGGCAACTTTATTTGCTTCTGTTACCAAGAAAGTTATGGCCCAATTCATCAGACATAACCTTATATGTCGGTACGATATTCCAGAAAGAATCATTACAGATAATGGTACCAATCTCAACAACACTATGATCACCAAGCTTTGCACGCAATTCAAGATATAGCATCATAACTCTTCTCCTTATTGGCCGAAGATGAATGGCACTATTGAAGTTGCTAACAAAAATATCAAGAGAATCATACAGAAAATGACGGTGACATATAAAGATTAGCATGAGATATTACCATTTTGCTCTTCATGGTTATCGCACCATAATGTGCACATCAACAGGGGAAACTCCTTTCTCTTTGGTATACGGTATGGAAGTTGTCCTGCCCATTGAGGTCCAGATCCCTTCCTTGAGGATCATGAAAGATGCAGGGTTGAGCGAAGACGAATGGGTTCAGACTCGACTTGACCAGTTAAACCTAATTGACGAGAAGAGGCTTGCGGCTATCTGTCATGGTCAGTTGTACCAAAAATGTATGATCTAAGCTTTTAACAAGAAGGTTATATGTCAGGTATATCAGGCTGGTGACCTGGTAATCAAACACATTATCCTGGCACAAGGTGATCCCAGGGGAAAATGGACTCCCACATACGAAGGGCCATTTGTGATCAAGGATATATTTTCTGGTGGAGCCATGATCTTAACTACTATGGACAGTGATAACCTTCCTCACCCTGTAAATGCAAACATAGTTAAAAGATATTACGCATAAACAAAGACCCGCTAGGTCGACTGGCCTAGGCAAAAATTAGGGGATCCCAGCGAACCAAAAGGGTTCTGGCAAAAATTAGGGATATACACACAAAAATCTGAGCACCCGGCAAGTCGAAAACCTGAAAAGGCGGCTTGGGCAAAAAAGGGTATCCCGGTGGACTGAAAACCCGAAAAGGCGGTCCAGGAAAAAGTTAGGGATTTAAAGCGTATGACTATGTCCCGTTGGATCATCTTCAGTACCAACTATCGAGCTCAAGCGGTACTAATCAATCCAATCAGCTTCGGACAAGCAGCGAAAGGGAAGAGACGCTCAGAGACATAAAGGCAATAGAAAAATGGGAACCCAATGGGATTATTTCACATAGCTGTTTTTCTTTGTATACTATTTTTGTATAATTTCCATTCTTACGACGGCTTTCTCTTACTAGGACGCCCGTCTCCTTGTATGAAAATGCTTATTTCAAAGTTAATACAAAACTATTCCTTTGAAAGTGTAAAACTTCTGTTTTTATTTTTCTGTTTTGTGTGTGAAAACGTCTAATGATTATTTTTGAACATATGCATTTGAATGTGATTACTGATTACAAATACACGCATAAAAACAGAAATACAATTGCTAATAACTTTAAGAAACAAGACAATATCTAAGGGCCATCCACAAAATCCCCGCAGATGTCTTCCCCAGCAAGATACCTTCTCCAGCAGGTACAAAGACATGGGCATTCTACTACAAGGTCACTGCCATATTCTCAGCATGTAGCCTAATGATGTCAGTTGTTCTCACATCCCCGGCAGAGCAAAAATCTCCAATTACTGCTCCAAAATTCCCCAGTGAAGTCGCCAAGCTTCTCAGGATTACCCAATGGGATTTCAACAAAATCCCCAAACAGTTCACGGAATTTACCTTCCCCAACAGAGTTTATTTCTCTAACAACGGAAGTTCATCTCCCAGCATTTCAACTTCAACAAATCTGAAGACCTACATTCTTCACCCCCGACAACAATCAGGGATTTATTTTCCCTAATTCAACAATACAGCAATGGAATAACTAACACGTCCATACTTTGCATTCATACAAACATCATAGCATATGCAGCACAAATTCATATATCAAAATATCATTTATTTTGAGAGCATCATGACATCGCATGAAACTGACTTTACCTTTCAGGTTAAATTATAAGAAAGACAAACACTGTCAACTTATATAACAGGTCAAAGATTAATTCCCAGAACCATATGGGAAAACTATCTACACGGCAAAGTGGTATGAACTCCCAAAGCAAGACAGGTTTACCAACAAATATAGCAGGCCACAGATTAACGCCCGAAACCGAACAGGGAAACTATCTGTGTGACCAACAAAAAAAATCCCAGATTAATACCTGTAACAACCTAGGAGAACTTTCTGTAGACGACCGATTGTAGATTAATACCTGAAACTAGCCAGGAGAACTATCTACATAAGGAGATTGAAGATTAATACCTGTAGCAAGCCAGGAAAACCATATTTCTCTCAGGTCAGAGATTAATACCCGTAACCAGCCAGGACAACTATCTCAGTGACCGATAATTTTCAAGTTCCAGATTAACACCTGTAACAATCCAGGAGAACTATCTGTGGACGAATGATTGTAGATTAATACCTGTAACTAGCCAGGAGAACTATCTACATGAAGAGATTGAAGATTAATACCTGAAACCAGTCGAGTAAACTATCTTTCTTTCTCGGGTCAGAGATTGATACCTAAAACCAGCCAGGACAACTATCTCAATGATTGACAATTTTCAAGTTCCAAATTAATACCTAAAACCAGATAGGACAACTATCTGTGAACAGTTGATTTGTAGATTAACACCTGAAACCAGACAGGAAAACTATCTACATGACTCAGATGAAGTAATCTTACACAGGTTCCTTCTTATATATCTCCAGATGCAGACTAACATAGACTCATCCTGGAACTGCCCTACACAGGTTCTTTCTAATATATTTTCAGATAACGGTTAATTCCATTATCCCTAGCAAGTTATTGTGAAACCTAGATTCCAACCAAAAAGAAGCAAACTCTCACCTCTCCAGTACAGAGATAACTCCTCAGCAGAGCCTTGGACAACTGAAGCTCCTAGACTCTATTCCCCACAGATTTTTCCCTAGGCAGGAGAACAACATAAAACCACATTCCCCAATGGACTCCTCCTCAGACAGCAGGAACATGAATCCCCATAAAAAGACCCCTTATGAAGTTAACATCTTATTTTGGATGGAATCCTTAATCCTATCTCTGACAACTCTCGGTCATCTTCTCCAAATGGAATCTGTAAGCCCATTCCCGACATCATCAACCAACAAGCATTACTTCATGTGAGTGCAAATTTCGGGGCACTCTAGTGTTCAATCATCTTTCACCTTCAGATCACAAAATGCGGACAAGCCAATCTAAATCCTCAGGTTTAAAAAGATTGAACAGGGGAAGTTGTTGTACCCTAAAATTCTCCCTCCCATTTTTACTCAAAGTAAGCTCCTAGAGATCCTCAATTGCTCAAGGTGGACCATGAATTGACCAGACAAATTCTTCTCCTAAGCAATGAACCTCTAGCTAGGGTTTCACTTTTCATCAAGATATGTGAGCTCCAAAGGTCCCAAATGTTTTCTATGGTCCTATTATTCCTTCAAGATTGTCCATGACAAATTTCATGCCTTCCATTACAAGTTTGCTCATTCAATTGCGCAAATACTTGAAAATCAATTGTGCTAGGTCAAAAGTCAATTGTGGCCCATGTACAGTCAAATTTCAGATTTTTGGTCAACATCAACATTTTGAAGTGATGTCCATCATTTTATCAAGGGTTGATCATGATTCATCAAGAAATGCTCATAATCTATCAAAAGTCAAAAATTGCTAAATTAGAGTTTCTATAGGAAAAGTCAACTGAACTTTGACCAGGCATAACTTTCACATACTTCATCCATTTTTCTCCAACCAAATCTTATTTTGAAGAGAATCCAATTCCCTACAACTTCTCTTAGACCTCAAGTCCAAGAAATGCACCATTTGAAAGATACAAGCTCATATATTACAGGTCATTTTTAGAAAGTCAACAAAAGGCACTTTTGTCAAGACCATTTACATCAAGATAAAGTCTTCAAATGCAAAATTGATCAAAATGGGGATTGAAGTAGACATCTTTGGCTTTCTAAAAAGTCCAATATCATCATCATGATATCAAAATTGAGAAAGTTATGGCTTGACCAAGTTGGGATAATTTGGGAAATTTCAAGAATTAGGCATTGAGCAAACTTGAAGTTTTAGGTCAATGGCTTAATTTCTTGGACTTTAAGCATCTTCCTAAGCTTATAGAGGGCCTATAAAATCATTCTTACCATGCCTTACATTTTTTGCCTATTTTGTACATATTTATTTTATTTTATTCAAATAAATATAAAATAAAATGTATAAAATAATTGGAAATGGGCTTTGAGCATTTGGGCTAGTGTTTTGGTCATCCTTGGGCCCAAGAATTTGTGCAAACAATGTCCAAGTTCATCCAAATTTGAAAAGAGACAAGAATTCTATGTCTTTTGCCAAAATTGAAATTCTCATTCATGGCCTTGAAGAACATGATTATGGTCGTTTCATTTCTTGCTTTATTGTCCCCTTCATCTCCTCTATTTAAGAAACACACTTGCAAGTCAAATGGACACGAAAAATAGCCATAAAAAGCTCTGCAAATTTTTGTAAAATCATCAAAGTTGTCAAATTCGCATCTTCATTTCCAGCCATCCCCGGTCCAAACCAAGGACTCAAACACGTTCCTGGAGGTCCCCTGAAGCTTTTGCAATCATTACCACGTCCTGAAACATCACGAAACGTCCCAGCAAGCTCACACGGTTTGCAACTTTTTCCAAATTTGTTTTGCTTGATTCATGTAAAATAAATCTATTTTGACCATGCATTATTAATCATTTGAGTGTTTGCAAGCTCCCTATATAGATGGATTGATGTTTTGATGCAGGAATGACATTTTGCCATGGTTAGGGTTTGGACCTCTGAATTGGGGTTTTTCAAATCAGCCAAAATTAGACCCAACTAAGGGTACCATCATGCTCAGGAGGTCGAGGCCAATTGATCCATGGCCTCACATTGAATTTATGTTGCGTATTGTAGATTTTGTTGAGTGACGGTGCTATAGTGACAGATAAAAATTGTCACTATAGGTCTCAATATCTAAGACGACGGAGTGAGGAAGAAGACAAGGCGTGGCGGCTTCCCATTGGGCCATTCAAACAGCGCGCATGTTTTTTTTATTTCTCCAATATTGACATTTTATTATATATTATATTATTTTTATTTTATGTAACGAATCGACATGTAGCTTAGATAGCAAGGCAGCGTGTGTAAAGGGGTGAGGACCTGGGTTCGAGTCCTAAGTCCAGCATTTTCTCATTTTATTCATGCAGATCCCATGTAAAGCATGGTCAGACGCGCACCATGCTCCCTCAGCCTACACCATCAGATGTACATCTGACCTGGATCAAGGTGTCCAACCTGCAAGCTCACCGTGGACATACAGAAGTTGTCCCCACTGGATTTTTTTGGCAAGTTTGGGCTTCAGCTTTGGGCCCAGCGAATTTCCAAACAACACCCTCCTTTTATTTTTTTTGTTTTCAGGCTCATCTAGCCTTTTGGTTATTTTGTTTTAGTTTTACTAATTTTTGTTTTTCTTTATTTATTAATTAAACAAGTAATCACAAAAAAATCACAAAAAAAATATTAAGTTAGTATTTTTTTTTAATTAAACTAATATTTGTAAATAAATTAAATAAATATTTTAACTATTTTCTTTAATTTAAATTGAATTAGAACTTAGGACTTGATTTAAATTTAATTGTTTTCTTTTCATAATAAAAAATAAGCAAAAATATTTTCTTATTAGTTTTTTAGGGGAGCTTTCAACCTTCGCGCGTTATTTATTTTTTTCGCATTTTTACATTATTAATGTAACTGTATATTAGGATGTAATAGTAATTAGGATTTACTTTCTGCTTTTAATTTCCGCACTCCCAAATTTTGTACATTGTAAATATCCCTTCCCCAAAGCCATGTAATAGCGTAGGGTTTATTTTCGTACTTTACATTCTTTTGTACATATTAACTGTTAGTAATTAGGATTGCATGGAAAGAATGAAAACAAAAAAATTTAGAAAACCTAAATGCACAAGATAAATACTTGAACTAAACACAATTGCACATGCACACCTCTAGGGTATCCCACTTCAGTTGCCTTCGGAAAACGATCACAATTCTCGAAATGTAAGAAGTTTTAGTGGTTGTCCTCTAGTTTGAAAGATCACAAGTCCCTCGATGACCCTCGTTGCCTCGTTAAAAGTGATCTTAGAACTTTAGGACAGTTACTAAAGTTCCTTGCCAAGTTGCCTTCGTGACCGTAACGTCCCTTCGAATGTCCCTCTTACATCCAACGATAGGGCTACTTACTCATTATTAGTAGGATAGCACTGTCTAAAAGATAGGAGGAAAAGAATGACCTTTTCGAGTACAAGTAGATAGCTATTAGATGCTTGCTCAAAATAAAACAAACTTTTTACACTTACACATTTCAAAAACAATCTTCAAAAACATTTGTTTTGTCAACACTCTTGAGGACTGATACAAGAGTTAACGCAAAGCGAATCTCCGCACTAAGGCATTTTCAAAAACTTTTCAAAAGCACAAGCAATTTTCAAAACATGAGCTAGCATCTAAGATCCCGTAGATAATTGCGGATGGAAAGGGTGCTAACACATTCCCTTTCCATAATTTACCCCCCTTACTCAAAAAATTCTCGAAAAGGTCTTTTTCTGTTCTTTTCACCCTTTCCTTAATTTGGATAAAATAAAAGTAGGTGGTGACTCTTGCTTACCGCAACATTTGCGAATACAAATGCAAACCTAGTATTAACAATCGGTTCTGCCACCGTATCACAGTCTGGATTCAAGTCGAATCTAAACCATTTGAGAGTTTTCGATTCTGTAGCGTATCGACATGTTCTAGGTCAACTAAGAATTTGGATGACAAAGGGAAGATGTTGATACTTGTTAGGTATCACCCTACTGGAGGTTATAGGTTGTTTGGTGTTGAAAACATGAGGACCGTAATAAGCCGAGATTTTGTAATCATCGAATTAAAGCAAGTGGAACAACTTTTAACCAGTAACATGCAAACGTTAACCGGGTACATGTAGACGTTAACCAGTTACATACAGGAGTTAACCAGTTACAAGAATGTATTAACTAGTTACACGCGCCTTTTTTTGGATTCTGGGGAATCTAAAGTCGCTGAACAGCCGCGTGTCGAAGCCAGAACAGATGAAAATGTGAGATGACCAACTAGGAAAAGAGGTTTGCCTAAAAGACTCCAAGATTGTGAGATATTTCGGGATAACCAGATCAATGATTATGGTGATTTGTCCATTTTTCACATAAGCGAATATGAGCCCAGTAACACGGAAGAGGCCTTGAGTGGTCCAAAGTGGGTTTGTGAAATTAAAGAAGAGCTAGAATCGATTGAGAAAAATAGTACTTAGGAGTTGGTTAGATATACCGAAAGGTAAGAAGCCGGTTGGTGTAATATGGGTATATAAGATAAAGGTCAGTCCTAAAGGTGAAATAATTAAGCATAAGGCTTGATTAGTTGTGAAAGGATTTTTGAAAAGATAAGGTATGACTTTGATGAGGTATTTGCACCAGTTGCTAGGATAGATATCACAAGAGCTAGTTTTTAGTATTGTAAATGGCAACAATTGGTCCATCTATCAAATGTATGTGAAGTTCGCATTTTTTAAGGCTCTTCTTGAGAACGAAGTGTATGTACAATAACCCCCTAGTTTTGTTGTGAAAAATAGAGAGGGTAGGTTCTACAAGTTGAGAAAAGGGTTATATGGTTTGAAACAAGCTCCAAGAGCTTGGAACAAATAGATAGATTATTTCCTAGTTGAGGTTGGCTTCAAGAAATGTGTGTTCAAGCATGGAGTTTATGTGAAGACGGATACAAGTGAAGGTATGATCATACTTTGTCTATAAGTGGATAATTTTTTAATAACGAGCAGAAACAAGAAAAGCATTTCTAAGTTGAAGAGTGAGCTTATGAAAGAATTCAAGATGAGCGATCTTGGTATTATGATATACTTCCTTGGCATATAGTTCCACAAGTCAAAAAAGGGACTGCTTATGCATCAAAGGAGATATGCTCATGAGATATTAAAGAGGTGTGATATGGAGCATTGTAATGCTTCCATTACACCGGATAAAACAAGGTTGTGGTTGTCTAAAAGTGAAGAGGAGTAGAACGTGGAACCTACTCAATATAGAAGGTTGATTGGATCATTATGTTACTTATGCAATATGCGGCCAAATTTGGCATTTAGTGTGAGTATTGCTAGTAGATTCACGGAGAGACCGAATGTGTCTCACTTGGAAACAGTCAAGAGAATCCTAAGATACGCCAATGGGTCTATTGGCTACATAATTCTCTTTCCCACGGTATACAGTCAGAAAATGCAATTTACTTGGTTTTACAGATTCCAATTGGTGCGGAGATAAAGATGATCAAAAGTCTACAGCTGGATACATCTTTATGTTCGATAGAGAATCAATCTCATGGTGCTTGAAGAAGGAACTGGTAGTTACACTCTTGTATTATGAGGTGCATGTCACGTTGTATGGCCTATGAATCTATTGGAAGATTTGAGCAGCAATGAGGGTGAGGTTGTCACACTCTTGGTTGATAATTTTCCAGCCATTAATCTTGCTAAGAACCCAATTGCACATGGGAGGAGCAAGTACATTAAGATGAGGTATCACTACTTGAGGGATTTTATTAGTGAAGGCAAGTTAAGATTGGGATATTGTAAAAGTTAAGACCAAGTTGTTGATTTGTTGACTAATGGAGTCACAAATGATGTGTTCAAGAGGTTAAAGATGAGCATAAACATGGAGAACTTGGAGCAATTGAATTAAGGTGATGTGTTGGATAAAATTCTAATAATTCAAGTGTTGTACCACTGGTGTGTAACCGGCTACAGCTGGTTGAAAATCACTTCTAAGAGCCTGGAAAAGTTGTTTTTTGTTGTGGTAACTGATTACGCAAACGTGTTAATCGGTTACAGCTGTGTTGAATTGTTTTGGTTGCTTCAGTGGTAACCGTTTAACAGATTGTGTTAATCGGTTACGCGCATGAAATTTTAGCTTTTCTTAAGTTTTAAGGTTTTGTTTTAGGTCATAATTGTTGGACATTACTTGTAGAAATGCCTTCAAGGTGTCTCATCTCAAAATTAATGTCGTTATTGATTCTCACCCTTAATTACTCTCTCTCTCTCTCTCTCTCTCTCTCTCTCTATATATATATATATATATATATATATATATATATATATATATATATATATATATATATATATATATATATATATATATATATATATATATATATATATATATATATATATATATATATATATATATATATATATATATATATATATATATATATATATATATATATATATATATATATATATTTCTCTCTCTATCTATCTATCTATCTATCTATCTTCTTCTCCAGAAGCACTAAACCTCCATTGATTTACCAATTATGTGATTGTATGTTCTAACATTTAGTGCTTCTTACTTCCTTCAAGTTTCCTTCAACTCTCTTCACAATATATATATATATATATATATATATATATATATATATATATATATATATATATATATATATATATATATATATATATATATATATATATATATATATACCTTTTTTCTCTCTCCAAAAATTCATTTAACTTTAGAGGTTCTTCTATGCCCACGCTATATGATTTTTTATTGTTTGTTAGTAACTAGGGTTGAAATTGTCCTCATTGACCCCTCACATCCTTTCATATTGTTATTCCATTGCAATTGATTGTATCTAGACGACGAGTAACATTCCTTAGTATTACAGTTGTTTCATGATTGATTGTTGGAGATGAAGAGATTGGAGAATGTAGAGCATTTTCATTCATGGGTTGATTTGAATGAGTGATGAGAGCTTCCTCTATTGGTGGTGGTGAAAACATGTATGTTTTTGGAGGTGATGGGGATGTAGTTTTATTGTTTGGGTAATCTTCATTGATTTGACAATTTCACTAGAATTGGATTGATTTTACTATACACAATGGTTTTTGTTGCCTTCCTACATTTATCAACCATTATGCCTTGTTGAGTGAGAACGTAGAAATGCCAAAGTTGTTACTCACAATCGATGCCAAATAATCTAGAAATTAATCTTTCTAATTCACATGTAGGGGTAAAGTGTGATCTGGTGGTGACTCCAATGAGAATTTCCAACTCTAGTTCGACAAGAAAAAAGGATGGAATAACACCTGCAAACACTCTAACGCCCAAGCAGATGACATCATCAAGTGAGGTTTTAAGGATATAATGTTTAATTGAGATTGATGTACAATCTTCCTTTAATAGTAAGGTTCTAGGATTTTTCAAAGACATAGAACATTATCTTTTGCATAGGAGGACAAATGTCAAAAGATCCCTGAAAATATGGTTTGATGACCTCCAAGATCATGTCATCTTTGATTAGGTGTACTTCAAGAACAAATTCATCTCAAGGTCATGTACTACCAAAACCTTGTTTGTGGATAATTGTTATAGAGAACTGACGTTAGTAGTCTTACGTCAATGGATCTCATTTTCATTATCCGACGTTTTTTAAAAGTTATATTGACATTGATGTGGTACGATATTATGGTGACATCATTCCATGAACCCTAAGTCATTTGAGTCATTCTCATTGTGTAATTCTTTCAAAATATCTTATGAGCCCATTAGAGGGTTTTGAAACTCCCATTACCGTGTCTTCTTAGCGAAGATATTGATTTGATAGGGCAAAATAGACCGTGAGTTAGATCCAGAATAAAACAGGTTGAAATATCAAAAAAAAAAAATTATTGTTTATAATATCCATTTCAATAATGATTTTTATCAACCTCAATAATTGTTTAAAAAATTATTTTTTTAAATATTTTTTAGATTTGGTTCAGTCCCATAGGTTTTACTCAAAATTATTAATAATGTTTGTGTTAATTTTTAAATAAAAATTAGAAAGTATTGTTAAAAAAACAAAATAAAAATGCTAGGCTCGTTTTTCTAATTAAAAAATGAAACTTCCATTTATCTTTGTAAATTCTTATAATTATTACTCAATATCCATGTAATAATGTATATATAATTTTTATAGATGAAGCTCTAATAATAATTATTATTGAAAAATATATGTATTTATAGTGTAAAATAATTTTATATTGTTAATCAATTATCATAATGTATTTTGTCAAGTCATTCTGATATTTTTAAATTAGTTGTGAGATATGATTGATTGATGAATCTCTATTAGATGACATTGTAACATAATTCTATAATGTCAATGCATTATCTTTAACCTTTAATTATTATATTATATAGAATTTAGTTGAAATACACTAATAGTGTGAAAAGTTTTACACCATCAGTGAATTATGATCGTTAGATTATAAATTATATTTGATTTTTATATTAATTATTTATTAAATAGCATTAATAGGTGGTTGTGATGCATTGATCGTATTACAGTGTATAGCAATTAATCTCTTATATATAAGAATAAAATAATTAATCACTAATTTTAATTTGTTATCATAATTTCAAAAAAAGAAGAATTGGCGGGGTTGTGGATATTCCCACTAACCGTCAAAACCGTTCCTAATGCAAGTGGAAATAAAATTCCCATACATTCAGACCACATTAACTCTAAAACAAAAACCAATAACACTCTGCCATGTCACCCAACAACAAAACAAAGTCCTCTCCATCCTCCACGTGGACTAGTGCATCCATTTCCCATGCACCCTACCACACCATAACACAACCGTCAAAGTTCATTTCAAATTTTTTATAAATCAACAAAGTAGAAAAAGAAGAAACAATTGATCAATCAAATGAATGAGAAAATTGAACATTATGGAGAGAGAATTTGAAAGAGGTTACATAAAAAAAGGACCATGGAGTAGTGAAGAAGATGAAGTGTTGCTGAAACATGTTAACAAGTATGGTCCAAGGGATTGGAGCTCCATTCGATCCAAAGGTTCTTTGCCGAGGACGGGAAAATCTTGTCGGTTGAGATGGGTTAACAAGCTTAGACCAAACTTGAAAACGTAGTAACAATTTTCTTAACCCTTTCTAACATCAACATTGATTTCATGTTGTTGCTAATTTTTTGTTTTTTGTTGTTGTTAGTGTGTTGTGTTTGTTGTCTTGTTCTTATTTTATGATTGTCGAGATAGACAAAACTTGCTTGTCCATGAAGCTTTAGTACAATGTTTATAGTTTTTATGGTTCCTCTTACATGGTGACAATTTTTTTCCAGTGTAGAATAGTAGAGATCACTTCTATAAGTGGTAAAATGGATCCGACCTATCAGATATGTCTGTTTTGCTCACACGTTCTTTGAGGATGGGCCAAAGTTTTAGAGCGTGTAGCCTATAATGTGTCGGCATTGTCTTCTGTTTTTTTTTTTACTTTTGCAAACACAAGTATTAACATAAATTTCTACATTTTAGGCGTAAAATTTGTGATGCTTGAGACTCCGTCTCTCCTGCCTTCATTTTTTTCGGGACATAGCAAGGTTTTAGACTAACACACTCAACTATACTCACTTTATCTGGGTTTTTTTCCATACTTTTGTAGGACAGACTTAAACGAGACAGACATGTCCGTTTGTCACCTCTGTTTGTCACCTTTGATCTATTCAGAATCTAACACAATGCTAATATATACGGTCTCTACTCAATATTATAAACAAATAATTAGTTGTATCAATGTATCAGTGTTATGTTTGGTGTAGATATAAATTGTTTATAGATGCTAATATTGTATGGAAACTGTTTTGTTTTATGATTAAAGTTCGGAATGTGTGATTTGAATGGTAGAGGGTGCAAGTTTTCAGCAGAGGAGGAAAGGGTGGTGATTGAATTACAGGAGCAATTTGGAAACAAATGGGCGAAAATCGCTATGTATTTGGAAGGCAGAACAGACAATGATGTGAAGAACTTTTGGAGTAGCAGGAGAAAAAGGATGGAGAGGTCATCTCCAAGGACACCATCACCACCACCAAAGCAGCAGAAAAACAAAGGAAAAGATGTTGTTAATAATCAAGTGAAAGTTGAAAAGGTTAGGTAGAAACTAAACAGATTTTTTGTGTTGTTTTTGTACTAGTTTGATGGTGAAAATGTCTATTCCAGGTTCCTGAATGTGGTTCTAATCAGCTAGAGGAAAACTTTACTTACCCTACTTCTTGTATGGGAAACAAAGAGGTGTTCAAGATGGTGAATCTACCGGATTTGACAAAGCCAAACTACCAAAATATGGAAAATGACATTAATGGAATTGAGTTTGAGGCTACTCCACTTCACACGGTAATGTCATTTGAGTCTTCGTCAGCGGCGTACGACATTCCTCTAATCCCAGAACCACATATGGACTTTCCGCTATTTCCCGAGTGTCAGGATCTTGTTCAAGAGCCATATGATCCTAATTTTATGGACATGTTTGAGCAGAAAAAATGTTCAGATTGTGTGTGGAGCCAGAAGCTTGGGACCAGGTTGCCAACCCTTGAAGGAAATTCTCAGAGTACAAGTTCAAATGGCTTGTTTCAGGACATCTCAACTGAGATTTTTGAATACTTTTCTTAGTACTCATTTAGCTCTTTTGCCAAGTATGCCAATGCGTGAACTTGTTTCAGGTTTCTTGATTTTAATAGAAAAACATGAAGACGCATACTATCTAACTAGTTTAGTATCGTATTTGATACCTTAATATTCGAACTATTTCAATACTTAGTTACCATTACCAATGAAATCTGTTGGTGAACTTCAGGCTAAGCGTGTGTTTGTCTCCACGTAGGAAACAGGAGAAAAAGCGCTTCTGGCAGAAGCTTAGATTTCTAGCGTTAAAAAATCACGTTGCAATTGCATTGGGACGCGAAAATGGAATAGAAAAAGGGAACCCAAACATATGCTAAGTCACTCTGAACATACTGGTCCTGTGCTTTTTTTTTTTTGCTTACAAGTATAACTTGAACAAGATTTCCTTCAATGATTATCCAATTTAGTGAATGGAAACTAGCGGCTGTCTGCACATATATTCTTTGAATTTCAGGTCCTAAGAACGAATCTTATGTTTAATTTCAAGGTCCTAAGAACGAATAGTACATATTTTAAATGTTCATAAAAACTGTTTGCGGGTGCATCAAACTGACCTTCATATATATCTAAACTATAAACACCACAATTATCATTATTCAAGCTTAGGACCACAATATAACAGCGCATTTGTGATGTGAATTTCTGCAAGCAGTGGATAATAACTGTACAGTGCTTTTGCAATATCCCTCCACATGCCAAAACATTGTAAAAGACCTAGAAAATCAGAAACCCTACTGGACCACTATCAGACATATTTCCCAGCGTAAAGACAGCTGCTATACAATGATATCCTCGCGTCTAGATTGGAGAACATTATTTCAAATTCAATGCATCCTAGTCAAAGAATCAATGAAAGATAAGGAGTATGATCGTTTATTTCCAAACTGTCTCATTGGCATCAGTGAAGACTGCATTGTGATGTTCTATGAGCAACTGAACAACCTCGATTGCACCATAGTCAACTGGCATGCCATCATCCAAAGGAATAAAAGAAGATGCATCAGTAGCTTCACCGTCATCTGCAACAAAAGAAACAAGAAAATTAGATAAATGGTAATCTCTGATCAACACTGATCCAATGCTGACCAAGTTTTAGCTCAATAGAAGAAAAACAAACGACAGTTGAATAACATTTTCACTCTTCCAGGATGTTGTGATTAGAGTGCAATGTTGATCATACAAGTTAGAAGTACAATTTCAAGCAAATTTTAAAATGCTAAGCTACGTGTGCCCTTTAAAATGTTAATCATAGAAGTGATTTGTAGCAAAAATATTTCAACCGTACTGTAATAAAAGCACCAGAAGATTTTAATATTGACTATTAGCCTCTGTAATAACAATGACATCCTCTTAATGCATTTTCAGGTCAGGTGATTATTCTTTAAAGAAAACATTGAACAGCAGTTCAACGTCTGTAGGAGTATCGATTTGATTTTTCAAATCCTTTTAGACAACTATGACTAGAGAAGAATATAGTTAACTTTTAATCACAGGCTACGTAATGAATTATATTCTCTGTCTGTATTTGTTACTATGTTTAAAATATTTACATGTTAAGGTGACATTTTTCATACCAGCAAGCAAGTCCCAGGTAGTTGAACCAGGTTCTGGATCCAAGCTCTGTTTGGAAGGACTTTCTGACATTTGACTCCAGTATTGACGATAAAATTCAGGTCTATGTTCTTTTTGCCACATGATAACAGGTGCCATTTCCAACGCAAGGCTCCGAGAGTCCATCTGAGCAAAGTCAAACAATGTTAGCATGCTGATCAAAACTAATTTGAATGTAGAATCCAACAAGTAACAACAGTGTGATTGTTCTTAAGGTCAACCATTTGATGGGAAAATAAAAACAGTAAAGCACCATGATGATCATAATTAGGGAGTGATGAAGGTTTGTAATCATGACAAAGCAAGCTATGCAAATTGGAAAACAGTGCTATAACGAGAGGAAAAAGAAGACTAGAAAATAAGACCACTTGAAGAAAGCCTAAAGTAAACCAGGAACAAATCCAATCCTGGAGAATATAAAGTAAAAATACATTAATTAGTTGAAAACAATGGCTTCTGTTTCTTACTGTTTCAGTATTTTTCTTAAACTTCTTTGTGCATTAGTATATCTAGAACTTACTTTTATGGTCTCAAGAATATTCATCTGACTTAACTAAATGTAACTTAAACAGCTAGTGATAGTCAGATAACTTTATTCTGCTTTCAGAACCTGTCTGGTGATATAAATGAGGTTCCTCACTATAAAAGATTTGTTAATAAGATTTTTCATTGGAAGAGACCAAAAGAAATCTGATTCTGAAATAATCGTATATTCTGAACCATATTTTGCAGCGACTATGCTCAGAGACTTGTGTTTTCAACCTGGAAGGAGACTTAAATTTGGGGGTTGATTGGCTAGAAACCAATGGAAAAACCACCATTGACTGGGCATAGAAGACTATTAGTTTCAAAGAAAACAGCTGAGTTATTACACTGAACAAATACTGCATCAGAGATAAACATCATACCACTGCATTGCAGGGACTTTTGTACGGGAGTAGTCATAGATTGAGCAGAAGATGTCATAACGGTGAAAAGACATAATTCATCTGGCGTGGGAGAGACTGATATGCTATCAATAGAGAAAAGCAAGTCATCAAAGTGGAGTCGACAAATTGATTAGAGAAAAGGAACACGTGTCACTTGATCCAATAATTAAGGGGATATTTCCAACCAAAAATATGTTGATGATCAGAGAATAAAAGGAGAGCAATGTGGGTAGGATAATTTGCATAACCTGTAGAAAATTTTGATGCAGCACTGTACAGTCTTTAAAGAGAAGAAAGGGTATACTGGTAACTTAAGAAATTTTTGCCACAACCCTGAGATGATCACATGATAACTTCTGAGTTCAGGGTGATACCAGTAAGTAACTGTAAATATCACTATGCTTTTACCATCAAAAGGAGACTGAGAAACAGGTTGATGGGATGTTATCTGAGGAATTAATTAGGGATAGCACTAGACCCTTTTCGAGCCAGGTTATTCTTGTAAAAAAAGAAGGATGGACCTTGAGGATGTGTTGATTACAGGGTATTAAATAAGGATACAGTGCATGATATGTAGCCTATTCCTATGATTAATAAGTTGTTGAATGAATTGCATGATTTCAGTAGGGGGAAATTTGGTGCTGAATAGCTCGAAAGATTAGCTCTGAGCGCTTTGTACTTATAATGATGAAACTATACAAAAGGAATCCCTAAATTATAGGAATTTAACAATCATATATCAATCTAATTACATCAGAGTTATTATATACATAGAAATAACAAATTTTTACATAGAAGAGGAATTATCTCGTCAAATATTCTATTAATCACGCCATATCTCAACAATTCCTATTACTTATGAAATTTTGGCTATCAGATCCCGAATGTCCTAAGAGATGTCGAGACACCGGATCCGATTTCACACACAACAACAAGATATATAAACAAAAATAACAGCACTGAAAAGAAAAACAACACACAATTGTTAATCCAGTTCGGTGCAAACCAACACCTACTTTGGGGGCTACCAAGTCAGGAAGAAAATCCACTAGACAGTATTAAATCAAAGCTAAACTAATCCCAAGTTTACAACTTATCACTTAATCACTATCCTGTGCAACTTCTACCTGATCCTCCCTAGATATGAGAAATTTCATCTCACATCCAATCATCACAATGATGTCTAACAGTCCCAGTCCCATTTACTGTATCGACGGCCTCTCACCTAAATGAAGATCACACTTCAAATACAAAACAAACACCTTAATCAAGACACCCTTTGATTCATAATAACATACTTGATCTTGCTTCACAGCTTTGTTCAAGAACAATACTTAGAGTTGCTTAACAGCTTCCTCCAAGAACAATACTACCTCTTGCTTAAAAGCTTCGAGGAAAACAATAACAGAGATTAAAACTCTATAACCAAGTCCAACTCACAACCCAAGTGGATCACACAAACCAACTCTCCTAGAGAGTGGCACAATGACAAAGCCCTAATGATTCTACATCCTGGACCCGTACACTTCTAGGTTACAAACACTTCTATTTATAACCTTTTTCCCAACTGGATTTGGGCTTCAAAAACGCAGCAGAGAGGCTGCACAAAATCTACAAAAACTTCTCCAAAAAAATAAGTCTTCAATCATTTGTTTCCTAAAATGTCTCCATAATTAGAAAGTTTGAATATCTTGAAAAACCAACATAATATCTCTGATTTATCAATCTTGGACACCACATAGGATTACTAAATATTCCTTGAATATTCAGTAATTAAATCACAACAACTAAATCCAGACTGTCAGCTGTAGCAAACCTGATGTCCTATACTTCTGGTTAGGACATCCCTTTTTCGACATATTCAAACAGCAAGTTGAAACATATTCAACATGTTGCTGCAAAGTTAATGTTATCAAAATTCATGTCAATCATAATTTCAGAGAAATAACAACTTATACAAGGTTAACCTCAAATCTGGGCTCCTTAAATTATAGTTAAGGAAGAATACTCTCATAAAACGGCTTTAAGAATGCACTAAGGTCACTATCAAAACTTTGTTATATCCTTCAGATTCATGAATCCACTTTTCAATCTACTGTGAATTATGTGTCTTGACCCTTGTTGAGGAAGTGCGTGCTGGCACATTTTGACAATATTCTGGCCCACATGCCCATATGGCTCCCTCATCTTATTCACTTTGTATTAGCAAAATCTTAGTTCACCATCAGTATGTCACTGACAACAAGTGTATGTTTTTTTTGACATTGATAGAGTACCTTGGGCATCTAATTTTTGCTCATGGAGTTGATATTGATCTATCTAAGGTCCAGGCTATCATGGATTGGCCAGCCCCCACGCTGATGCTAAATAGTGCATGGGTTCTTTGGACTCACTGGCTATTATCAAAGGTTCATTAAAGACTTTGCGAAGATCGCTCAGCCAGTAACTGCTTTGAATAAGGAAGGTTTAAGCAGGGGGAGTAAAAGTAGTGGGCCTTTCAGCACCTCAAACAATGTTTGGCTTCTTTTTGGTCCCTACTGGATTTACCTACGAGGAGTTGATGCATTTGGGAATGAGTAAAATCAGAGATAATCTGAAGAGCATCTGAACTGGAATTATGAGAAAATGAATTTAACTAATATGAACAGTTACCGGTTACAATACAGTTGTAATACAACGGTATCACAGCTCAACAAGAGAAGAAATAATAAAGTTAACCCAGATGTAAAATAGGAGACATGTATTCTATGATACACGGGAATTGAAGCTGTTCTTATGCGGAAAAATAAGCACATTGCCTCTTTCAGCAAAAGCCCACTCACCCTGGTTATGAAAAGAAATCATAGCTTTGGTAATGGCGATTAAACATTGGAGAAATTATCTTTAGGAATGAAGCTTCAAGGATTGACCATAGAATCCGCAAACATTTGTTACAAACAATCACAACAGACCAGCAAAGTTGGTCAAGTTCAATATTTGTCTTTTTATGGTGAGTTTGGTCAAAGCATAGGCTGGAACATATAATTTAAGCATCTTTGTGGATTTCTATGAGTAGTGTTTTAGGTAATTCCTTCCATAGATATTAAAAGCCATTAGAAAAAAGGGAAAACCAATTAAACTATTACTTAATTATATTTATAGGAAAGAAAGTGTGTATAAAAACAGTAAAAAGAAATGGGCCACGATTCCACCAACATACTCCCTCCGGTCACAATTATAAGCCAAAATAACCACTTTCACACAGATTAAGAAAGTTAGTTAAATGTAATTAATTTTCTTGATTTCATGTCCAATCAAAATAAAATTTACTATTAATATCTTTAATTATATTTGATAAATCAACTACCAACATTAAATGTTTTGAACTAAATCAAGGATATAATAGTAATACAAGCATTAACTAGTCTAAAAGTTAATGACTTTTGCTTATAATAGTGACCAAGATTTAAGGTCATTTTTTTGCTTATAATAGTGACCGGGAGGAGTATTCATTAAATAGATAAGAGTAAAATGGAGCTTGTCCACATGGAAAACCCAATCTCCAAGCCATTCCAATTCCACCAAAAAAAAAATACTCTTATACTCACTTAGAGAAGAGGCCTACCTTATTGAGAAGTGCCTTCTGGCTAGCACGGAGCAAAAGTGCGGTTATAAACTCCAGAGTCATATAGTTCACACTGGAAAGCCTCTTAAGTATGTTTCTCATGGAATATATATTGGATCGGGCACCTTTGATCTCATTATAAAGCTCAAATGTTGTCAGAGGCTCGGGAAGGCTAGCAAGATAATATTTCACAAGAGCTGCTACATCAACTGGATTTGAGCCTTCTGGCACTGAAGCAGTTGAATCTGCAACATGCAATTATAGAAGCAAAAATAACACTGTCTAAGTTTAATGATATAACCTACCAATTACAGAAAGAATGATCGAAATACCTTGGTTGTATAGGGAAACCAACTGGTGAATAACCTTTTTGTCCCCTTCAGACTTAAAAAGATATGGCAGATTCAATCCTACATATAATTACAGTCATGGGATTACTGCTGGATTAAAATACAACAAAAAGAAAAGAAAATAATAGAAAAGAACAGAACCATAGAGTGATACACGGACATAGAACCTTACTCTAGAAAAAGCTACCTGATACTATAAGATAATCTGCACATTTGATCAGTATCTGAGGAATAGGCCTGATGCAATCTTGCCTCTGTACAGTAACCTCAATAGGAACTCCAAATACTGGGGTCAAGATTATGAATGATTAACTACCATAATATGCAGGCAGGAACCAATTTTTAATTTAAGTATACAAAACATGATATACTGCTATAAACAACTTAACAGATAAGCAGTGATAAAAAATGAAAATGGAATTCATCCCAAGATTCCTTGTTAGAGCAACGGAATTACTACATAGTTACCAAAAAAGACTCTAAATAGTTCTTCTAAGTCAGTGAAAGATTGTGATGCATGAAAAGAACGGCTCACTTGTTCAGTTATGTTGCAAACCCAAAGTCAAGCAAAGAATCAGTAATATAAATATGAGATCAACAATGGATGATTTGTAGATTTTATTGATGGAAGATAAATGCAGAAGGGAGCAAGGCTCACAACTACCTACAGAGCTAGGCTCCTCAGAGAAAACACAATTCTCTACCAAAACAGAAATTATACTTTTTGTGATAACTCCTCTCTCACCAAACGAAACTCATATAACAGAACTCAACTAACATTTCCTAGGCCAACTCTCTCTCACTGCCACCCCATCCTTCTTTCCTTGCCTTCTATTATTTCTCACATATACTATACACACTTTTGGACCACCCTGATTCTCATGACCCACGACATCAGCTAGGGGCCTGTCAAACTATGTGGTTTGAGAAACTTACCATCATTCCTAGCAACTCCCTGAAAAGAAAAGACAAAAAGTTAGAGCAATTGAAAATGATCTTATGCTAGCAGTAACAAATATATATGTCACAAACGTCATTACCTTCTGCCATCTTTCAATGTCTGTCAAGATGATTTTACTCTTTTGTGCTGTTACTTTTGCCACCTGAAATAAATGATAATGATGCCAAAACAAAGAAAGAAGAAAATAAAGTATCTGAGCATCCACTTGGTAGAGAAAACATAAAAGTAGAATTAGCGACATCTTCATGTATGACTAACGGGTAAAGATATAGGGTGTATGAAAAGAGAGAACAGGGAAAGAGAGAAAAGTTCAACAAAAATTAATACCAAGAGGGTTTCGAGTATACAGTTTAACTAAGCACTTGTTCAAAATATATCATATAAAAGCTTATGGCATACATGCTTAAATTCAATAAACTATTGGCATTTGGATATTAACAAAAATGGCCACATTATTCATTATATTTTACGTATTCAAAATTTTGCTATCAAAATGGTGAAAAAACAAAACCTAATCACTATGCATTTATGTCCTAATAAAGAAGTATACATCTCAATCCCTAATCATTTACTCAATCACATTACCTCTTCAACCTTGGATTTTCCCACAACCACCTTTTCTTTTGTCCCAGACAAACCTCTCCTCAGGAACGCACCAGTTGTAGCAGCAGCTGAAATCATTCGATCCTGTACAGCATGTCTTGTGGACGGCTGCTGAAGAAGTGCCCACCGACTTTTGACTATCGTTCCAACTCGTCCCGCCACTTCAGCTACGTTACTCTTTGTATCCTTTGTGACCTCGCCAACAAATGTTCCTGCTGACTCCCTGGCTTCTTTAAGCTTTACCCCTACATTAAATTTACATCTGAACAAATAGAGACACAAACAAAGACCATACAGTAAACAAGAAGAGGAAAAAAGTGCACAAATTAAGTAAAAGGTACCTGAGGAAGAAAAGAAACCAGAAGCCTTATCCTGCCACTGAGGTGAAATTACAGAAGGCATTGAACCAGAAGCTAGTTATAAAATCAAACCAATGGCAAAATAAGTTGAAACTCGATCCTGTACAGAAGTAAAGTAGTAAACCCATAAGAGACAAGTCAGTCAAGAACTATAGTCATCATCATGAATTCACTTACAGAAACTTCTGATTTAAAAACCATAAATAAAAGTATTTAAATGATATGCACTCTCTCACTGTAAACTAGTGTAAGTAAAACAAGTTTTACACTACATCTAATGACCACTATTTTACCACATCAACCCCACTTTTATGAGGGTGTTTTGAAATTGATAGTAGGACATGAAAAAATTGCGGTATTTCATTCGATGTCAGTATCAAATCAGTTTCTGTGGACAGGGTAAGCCTAATAAGGCCCTATTCAAATAAACAGTTTAATTAAGTGCTAAATTCCTAATATCATAAGTACACACTTATCAAATAAGCATAAAACAAAGAGTCTGTTTGGATTAACTTATTTGAGCTTATCTACTGTCATAAGTTTAATGACATTGTTTGGAAGACTTCATCAAAAACAGCTTATGACATTTTGTATAGATTTTTTTGATTTATTTTTATATATTCTTCGAGCTAGCTACTGAAACCAACTTATAACATATATAAAATCAATTTAAGTGTACTTTACCTTTTGTTATCAAAACAGCTTATGCAGACTTAATCATAAGCGCTTATTTTTATAAGCACTCATGTTATAAGCTGCAAATAAGTTATTTATCCAAACAGATCCAAAAACTGGTTTCATATCCCAGAGAGCTTTTCAAAATAAGCTAAAAACAGCTTATGGACATGTGGCAAAAAAATTCTCACAATTGTGTTCAAATCAATCAATTTAAACGTCACATAATCTCTAAATAAATCAAAATAAAACAAAAGACACACTCAAATTAGTTACCAGATTATCATCAAAGAAGATTATAATTTCAACAAAATCATCAAACAAATAAATAAGCAAAGTCCGATCATACAAAAAATCAAATATTTTGTTCAACTCAATTTAACAAGAATTTATCCAAACATAAATTATTTTACCTTCAACTCACTTTTGGACAGAATCAACTTTACATAATGAATTCACTCATAATCAAAATCAAACACACACTAATCAGGTTAAATATGTGCTAAATTGCTAATATCATAAGCACACACTTATCGAATAAGCGGTTATCTATAAGCTATTTACCAAACCAAAACAGGTTCCATATCCCAAAGAGCTTTTCAAAATAAGCTTAAAAACAGCTTATGGACAAAAAAATTCACACAACTGTCGGTGTAAATAAGTTCAAATCAGTCAATCTAAACTAATCATAACCTCTAAATAAATCAAAACAAAACAAAAGAATCACTCAAATCAGTTATCAGACTATCATCAAAGAAGATTCAAATTTCAACAAAATCATCAATCAAACAACAAATAAGCATAATCAAAGCCGATCAAAACATCAACAACAGTTCTTACTCGACTATACCAAACAAATCGATCAAAATCATAACACAAAACAAGTTTCGATCAGATACGAAACGATTATCGAGAATCCGATCAAAATTACCTTGTTCGCTACTGTGGAAGTAGAGAGAGTTAGAGAGAGAAGTGTGAAAGTTTTGAGAAGAAGAAAAAAAGAGAGTGTGACGGGATGGAAGAGAACAGAGAGATATGGATTTGGAATGGGACTGCTGTGAAGAAGAAGTCGTTGGATCGATGAGATAACACCAAAAGTATAACGGCACTTCTTTTGTCTTTCACTCTCACTTTATTTTTTCTTCAGCTCTAGCCTGAATAGTCCAGATGCTAACTCCAACTTCAATAAAATAATGTTCATTAATATAGTAATAAAATAATAATTTAAAGAAATTTCTTACTACATCTTATATAAGTGGAAAAACCATCTCAAAACCCAAATACAATTAGTATATACATATTCGAACGAACCCCTAAATTAATTTTTATGCATATCTGAAAATACCTTTGTTACATAAGTTTGCTTCATGATTACCACTACTACTATTTCATTCATTTCATTTCCCTCCAATAATCAAAACCTACCTCAAAACCTCAATCATTCTCAATCGTTTTTTCGTCTCCAAATCAAATTTCAAGTGTTTTATCATATCAAAGAGAGCATAGAAAACTACAATTTAAGGTAAAAATTCTCTATTTTACCTCTCATTTCCTTGCATTGATGTTGAGCTTTGGTTGAAAAAACAACGTCAATTCGGATATGCATATTCGAAATCTACCTAATACATTTCGGATGTCCATATCAGAAACTATGTCTGTTACAAAAATAGAATTTTGTGTTGAACAGGTTTTATGTTTTTGCCTATTTTAGATATGGTGCACTCTAACATGTTTCCCAAAGCTGTTATAAAGGATCCAGACAAGGTGAATGAGGATGTTAAGCCAAAAGAGTTGAAGGACGATGTTAAAATGATATTTTTGCGATATATGTTCAGCAATAATTTACAAATGATCAAATTTTCAGTGTTCGTCAACATATGCTCGAATGGATCTGAATTGAAGCTAGCAAACTCGGGTTTGGCATTGTGATTGAAAGGTCCGACAATGGCACTAGTAGAAGGCAAACATTTATAATAATGACATGTGAGAGAAGTGGAAAATATGTTCCAAAAATTCATAAGTTAAAACATGAAGACACTGGATCGAGAAAATGTGAGTGTTTGTTTAAATTGTGCGAATACTATAGGGTGGATGATTTGTGGCGGTTTAATGTTATACGTGGTTTACATAATCATGCGTTGGATACTAAGCTACATGGTCATCCGATTGTATGTCGGCTTAAGCCGGAGGAGAAGGAAATTATTTCGGAAATGTCGATAATCAAAGTTACACCGAGAAACATACTTGCCAATTTGAAATAGAAAAGACCACAAAGTATTTCAAATATAAGGCAGGTATACAAAGAACATTATCAACAGAACATGGTGAGTAGAGGTCTGAGATCTGAAATGCAACAACTTTTGAAACTTTTGGACGATAATCACTATATTTCAAGGTATAGAGTGTGAGGATAAAGTCTGTATTTGTAACATATTTTGGACTCATCCAGAAAGTATCAAGTTGTTCAACACATTTCCAATCGTCCTTATAATTGATTCAACGTAAAAGACCAGCAAATATAGGCTTCCTCTTTTAGAAATTATTGGTGTCACTTCTACGGAGAAGACATGTTTGATTGGATTTGCATTTCTGGAATCTGAGAAAGAAGACAACGTTATATGGGTGTTGAATATATGCAAGTCTGTATTAAATGATCCACAAAATATGTTTAGTGTCATTGTAACCGACCTAGATAACGCCCTTATAAATGCGGTTGAAAGTGTGTTTCATACTTCATACGCATTACTTTGTAGGTATCATATAACAAAAAATGTGAGAGCTAAGTTAAAACTTGTGGTTGGCAACAAAGAAATCAGGGGTGAAGATGGAGACATGGTCAAATCTAGTGTGGTGGTGGAGAAGATAATGGATGCATTGACGAATATATTAAATTCTTCTACATAAGAGTTGTATGTTGAGAATGTGGTATATTTCAGAAGCTTGTGTGTGAAATATCAAGTTTTTATGACATATGTTGAATCTACTATTCTTGATCAGGTGAAAGAGAAAGTTGTGTGTGCTTAGACGGACCGGATTAGACATTTGGAAAACACAACAACTAATAGAGTTGAATCTGCACATTCAGTATTAAAGAAATGGTTGGGTGATAGCAAGGGAGATCTTTGTGGAGAATGGGACATTGTGAACCAAATGCTCCAAAACCAACATAATGAAATTCAAACAACTTTTGGTCGGAGCATAATTGTGGTAGAATACCAGTTCAAAGACAACACTCTCTACTCGTTGTTGGTTCTCAACATATCCCATGCAGCATTGAATTTCATTTTTCATGAAGTTAAGCGAGTGAAGACAACAGAGACAGATAGTTCGTAGTGTGGATGTACAATTAGGAAAACTTACGGGCTTCCATGTGCTTGTCTCATTTCTAAAAAGATGAAGCTGAATTCCCTCATACGTATGGACGAGGTCTATGATCAATGTAAAAGACTCTGGTTTGATTACTACGATGAGAAGAAGGACAATACATCGAGTATAACCATCACAACCGAGTTGAAAGTGATCATGGATATATTTTCTAAAGAGGATGATACTATGAGATTGCACATAAAAGAACAGCTGAGGAAAATCGCCTATCTAGAAACCACTAATTTAAAACCTCTTTTGGAACCGGTAAAAATCAAAGGTGCCCCAAAAAAGGTGAAAATTACACAAGATGACAGTTCAACAAAGCGGACTCTGTCTTACCATGAAGTTGTTGACTCCATATTCTCGGATTCTCAAAAATCACAAACAAGTGTTTTCAAGGGTGCTCGCATTTCCAAATCACCTCGTACATCCACTATTAAAAAATAACCACATACACACCCGGTTAAAAAATCACCACTTCCACCTCCAATCATCTACATTGATGAGATGTTACTTTTTATGCATAAACACATTGAAATAATCGTAGATGTTGGGAGTGATGGTAATTGTAGGTTTCGGGCCGTGTCTATTTTACTTGATAAAGGAGAAGAGAATCACACTCTTGCGCGCTAAACATTCATTTCAGAGTTTACGACGCATAGAGAACTTTACAAACGACTATATGTGAGTAAGGAAGTGTGATACGGTGGTAGAACTGACTGTTATATTGGTTTGCGTTTTGTATTCGTAAATATGCGGTAAGCAAGAGTCGCCACCAACTTTTATTTCATCCAACAAAGAAAAAGGAAAAAGAATAGAAAAAACCTTTTTTGAGATGTTTCTGAGTACGGGGGTAGATTATAAAAAGGGAAGGTGTTAGCACCCTTTCTATCCATGGTTTTCCATGGGCTATTAGGTGCTTAGCTCATGTTTTGAAAATTGTTTGTGCTTGTGTGTTTTGAAAATTATTTTGAAAATGCCTTAGTGTGGAGATTTACTTTGTGATAACTCTTGTATCATTCCTCAAGAGTGTTGACAAGGCGAATGTTTTTGAAAGTGTTTTGAAATGTTTTTGTGTAGGTGCAAAAAGTTGTTTTGAGCAAGCATCTAAGAACTTATCTACTTATACTCGAAAAGGTCGTTCTTTTCCTCCTAACCTTTAGACAGTGTTATCCTACTATTAGTGAGTAAGTAGCCCTATCGTTGGATGTATGAGGGACAAGTGTGGGTCATCGCTATGGTCATAGAAGGCAACATATAGGGATACCTTAGCAGTTCGAAGGGACTGTCATCATATAGGCAACATCGAGGGATAAGATCATTTCTCATAGGCAACTCGAGGGACGTTAATGGACTATGATCTTTATGATGACCTTTAGATTGAGGGTCTTTTGCTAAGATATCCCTACGTTCGAGGAACATGACCATTATTTTCCGAGGCAACCAACTGAGGTATACCCTAAGGATGCAAGTGTGCAAATGATTTAATTCGGTTATTTATCTTGCAATTAGAGTTTTTTATCGTTCATTTTTATCTTTTCATACAATCCTATTAATCTAAGCATTGCATAAAATATAGTAGCTGAAGGTAAATGCGGAAATGTAAACCTAGGCTATTACAGAGCTTTGGGGCAGTTACATAATAGTGAAGAGTGCGGAAAAGAAATCCTAAAACTATTACATCCCGAAAGCAATTACATGATAATGACAAAAAAAAAGCGGGAAAAATAAAGCTACGCTATTACAGTTGAACACACCCTATACATTTTATCTAGGAAAATAAAAATAAGATGAAAATAGAAAAGAAAATATTTTGGTGATTTTTTATGAAAAAACTTATTTATGATAATTAATTAAATAAACCTAAAAAACATAATTAATTTTAATTAATAAAAAAAATATTAATTTTGAAAAAAGTTAATTAAAATACCTAAAACCTAATTAATCCAAATTAAAAAAAAAGGTTAATTTTAAATAAAAAAGTTAAAAAATCTAAAATTAATTAACCTAAAAATTAAATTAGGTTTTTTTTGTAAAAAAAAGTTTTGTGAAAAAATTTTTGTGGTTAAGTGAATTTAAGATTGGAAAAAACAAATTGGTTAGAAACCAAAAACAAATAATGAAAATGTCGGGGGTGGATGTTGAACCAAAAGTTAATTTAAAACCTAAAATTAAATTTAAAAAAACCTAAAATTAATTATTCGAGTTTATTATGAAAAATCAAAGGTTTGTGAAAAATGTTAAGTTTTATGAAAAAAGTTTTAAATAGAAAGAATGAAAATAGGTAAAAGGATAAATAAAAAGGAAGAAAACCAAAATCAATAGGGGTGGGTGTTGAACCCACGCTTTTAAACTTCTCAGGATGTCTGCCTTGCCATGAGCCATGCATTGGTTGTTGTTCTGTTTTAGTGTTTTGGCCTCAGCATTCTGTAATAAACTTGCATGGGATCCTGTCTAAATCTGCAGTGTGGAATCTCATGAACACATTAAATAAATTACTATATCACGAAATACAAATAAAATAAATATATGAAATTTTGTAATGTTAAAACCGATATGGCATGCATGAATGCTTCTACATCCTTTTTATCATTGAGATCAAACCAATCTTACCCTTACTAGAGAAGTAGTGAGATGGAGGTTTGTAACAAGGATGACTTGTTTGTAGTGAGATGGGAGTTTGTAACAAGGATTTTAAGGTTTTTAGGGTTCTTGAAGGAATTTGATATTTTGACAGGGTTGTGGCAAAGGTTTTTTTCGTGTTATTTGTTTAAAAAGAATGGGATTATATAATGGAAATTAGAGAAAAGATATGGGCTTTGAATGTGCAATTGGGCCTCCAATAACCACAAGCAATAGTGCAGATTTTTATTCACTTGAGTCTGTCACGTTCCAGGCTAAATCTCAGGGGCTTAAGTATAATTTTTGAAGTTGAAATGTGAAAACAAAATATAGCCGACAAAAAGAACTAACTCCTGTCCAAAAATGGTCTCAATCGGATAAAAGGTGAATTAGTTATGAATTTTTGAAATTTTGGCTCAGACAAACTTATTTTGGGCTCCAGTGTCAACTCTAATACGTTTTTCAATAAAAAATTGGTATTGATCGGAGCAGAACCCAATCTCGACTTTGGAAGCAAAGTTGTAGATCTATGAGTCATGGACCTTGTGTAAAAAGATGGACCCGATCCGATAAAAATTGACCGAATTATGAATTTTCGAAGTTTCGACCCAGATGAAATAATATTCAACATTCAGGATTTTTGGCGCGTCACGCGCACTCTGGGTAAAAAACGAAGACATTTTGGATATCGTTCGAACTTGATACCTCTTCTGAAAACGTAGTCAGCTCAATTTGTGAAATTTTGGTGCCGGAACCAGCTCAATATGATGAAAATCGACCAAGTTATGATTTTTTGAACATGACACAAATAAACTTCTGTCACAAATTTTCTGTATAAAAATACTTGATAAATCCGTATTTTTGAAGACCTTATGATCAAAATTGGCTTCCAGCCATGAGAATATGAAAATGTAGATGACGTCAATACCGAATTTTGGCCACCGGAACGGGTTTAAAATGAGCCACGATCTTCAAGTTATGAAATTTTTAGTGCGTAAAAACTACACTTTCAGCACACTTTTTCACCACATTTCTTCGAGAAAACTCACACATTCGGAGACCTTCTTTAAAGAATTGGCTCTTGATCCAAACCTGAATTTGAGAATACGTTATCATAGATATCTTGGCGAAAGAACACCTGAATATGACTCGCCGTGTTGGACTTGTGAATCTTTGAATCCCGAATTGTTGCAAAACGGCGAATCGATCTTCAGCACGGAAAATACTCTGAGAACATCGATTGGCGAAATAAACGTCACTTGTAACCTGACGAAGCTTGATAAATACACATTTATTCCATAACCATAAAATCAATAATATGCGTGTATGAAAAGAGGGTAAATTTTGGGGTACAACAGCTACCCCTGTTCAATCTTCTTAAACTTGAAGATTTATATTGGCTTGTCTGTCTTTCGTGATTTGAAGGTGGAAGATGATTGAACACTAGAGTGCCCAGAAATTTGCACTCGTCTATAATGATGCTTGACTATATAGATAATATCGGGAATAGGCTTATAGATGCCATTTGGAGAAGATGACTGAAAGTCGTCGGAAATGGGCTTAAAGACGCCATCATGAGAATGTGACAGAGAATCGTCGGAGATGGGCTTAAAGATGTCATCCAGAATAATGATGATTTCGTGAGATATTCCTTCATGGTAATTCATGTTCCTGTTGTTAGGGAGGACTTCATTGAGGAACGTTGGTCTCTGTCTTGGAGAATAGAGTCTATGAGCTTCACTTGTCAGTTATTCTACTAGGGAGTTGTGATGCGGTGGGAGAACTGACTTGAGGTTTTACGTTTGTATTTGCAAATGTTGCGGTTTAACAAGAGTCGCCACCGACTTTTATTTTATCCAAAAGGAAAGGTAAAAAGCACAGGAAAGACCTTTGAGATTGTTTTTGGGTTCGAGGGGTAGATTATGAAAAGGGAAGGTGTTAGCACCCTTTTCATCCATGGTTTTCCATGGGCTCTTATTTACTTGTTTTATATCACTTGCTTTGCTTTTTCAATTGTTTTAAATAGTGATTTGTGTGGTTTTGAAAGTATTTTGAAAATAGGCCTTTGTTTAGGCAATCTTTGTAATGATTCTTGTTTGTAAGAATGTATATAAAGATATTTGTCTTTTGAAAAATGTTTCAATATTTTGAAAGTTGTTTGGAAATGTTTTGAAATGTGTGTGTACTTGTTTGAAAATAGCAAGGATTGTTTGAAAGAGATCAAGTAACTAGGAGTTATCTACCCTACTCAAAAGTCTTTCCTACACATTTTTATTCCTTTTATGTTGTTGACCTACTATTGTTTTAGTAGACAAACCTAACTTTGGATGTTAAACGGGACGGGCGTGGGTCATCGTATGACCATGATAGCAATGGTGCCAAGTATCTTAGCAAGTTTTTTGAGGGACTAAGATCATCTTTGTTTAGGCAACTAAGATAGCGTCATCGAGGGACTATGATCTTTTTGTTTTGTTTTGTTTTGCCAAGATACCTAGCATGTATACCATGGTCATGTTTTAAGGCAACCAAGTGGGTGAAACCCTAGAGGTGCTTTGTGTGAGATGTGTTGTCGTTTTTCATGCATTTTTGTCTTGTGTTTAGGTCTTGCTATTTGTTTGTTTTTTTGTCTTATCATACAAACCCTAGTTTTTAGTAAACATGCATATAATGCGATAAATTGCGTAAAGTAAATCTAAACTATTACAACAATATTATGGGAGAGGGGATACAAGTTTTGAATAGGGATATTTGCACAAAATAAAACCCTAATTTATTATTACAACCAAATTGAATTTATTGCACAACAAATAAATAAACAAATATTTAAATATGCAATGAAAATGTAAATATGCAAAATGTTTTGTAATTGTTTTAAGCATGAGAAAATAACATTTTCTAAGTCCTAAAAATAAGAAAAAATAATGTTATTTTTTGAAAGGGTAAAAAACCCTAATTTTTGTTTAAAAAGAAAATATTGTTTTCTAATATTCTTTTTATTCATTTACGTACAAGAATAATAATAATAATATTATGTATAAATATTAAAAATTAAAATATGTGAGAAAATATTATTTTATATGTATAATATAATAAAAATAAAATATTTAAGTATTTTAATATTATTTACAAGTTTATTTAAGAAAATAAATTCTATTTAACCTAATAAACTATTTTTATGCCATAAAAATAATAAAAGTAATAAAATAAAATGTAAAAAATTAAGAAAATATTTTTATGATTTTATAATATTCAGAAAATAAATAAATGCAAGTCAAAATAAAATATATGCAAAAAATATAAAAAATATAAAAGAAAATGCAAAGGGGGGTGCAGAAGCAAAAAATGTGGGGGGGGGGGTGAATAGAAACAGGCCCAAGGCCCTGGCCCAGGACAACTTCGTCCCTGACCTCCAGACAGCAACGCACGCGCTCTGTGATTCAACCTGTAACTCTTGCATACGTGCATAAAAACAAAATCTTGCAACATGAAACTTGTAGCATGTTAACTCACAATTCCAATGATATAAAATCATGACCTAACTCCCAAAGATCAAAGAGAATTTTATCACCCCTAATTTCTGACCTAAAATTTTCATGAACTTCAAGCTTCAAATTCTCACTACTCAGTTAATATAAATAAGAACTATGCATATGTATAGTTCAAGCATGTTAAAGACTACATCTTTGCTTCACAAGCCTAAGCCTAAGGATGCCTAAATAGAGAGATAGAAACTTGACAAATACCTTGTTCAGTTGAGTTTGGATATGGCAATGTGGGGACTTTGAGTGAGGCCTGAAATTCTCGTGAGCTTCCTTGAGGTCCCCTCAACCTTTTCCAATGCTTAGCTGGTCTTGTAGATGGCTAAAACTCCTTGCACGAGTCAACCTGCAACCTTGCAAAATGAAAATGGTGAAGTGTGAAACTGAGCTTACAGTTGCAAGACAGGGGCCTGGATAGCTTGGATGTGAGGTATATAATGTGTTTGAAGTGGTTCAAAGCAAAACGCACGAGGCAATATGGAAATGGCTTTGATTTTGCAGAGGCTGCCCTGTTTTGGGTAGAAATGGTGTTTTTTGTGTTTGAGGGTGTTTGAGGGGTTATGAATTCTTGTCTTAGGCTTGTTACAATGTTCTGAGGTCGTTTGAAATGATACAAAGTCTTGCCTTTATCAGATACACAAGCTTACTTAACTTTTGCAAGTTTGCTTGTTTTTGAAGAAAAGGTGAAGTGACAAAGCCAAAGGCCTGCACATGCTAGCTTATGGACTGCATAGGGTTGGTGAACTTTTTCTGATGTTTTTGGATCTTGTTTGTAACAAGAGATCAGGTCCATGGCTCAAGATAAACAAATTGTAAAAAGCTAGCTTTATGAAAATGGTATTGTACACTTTATGCCATTTTTGGATTAATTCAATGTATAAAGCTTCAAAGATCAAAATAAGACCATTATCCATTATGTTTGCATTAAATTATGAAGTGTAGAAAGGATTAGGACCTGTAATACCAAGTACAAGCAAGTTTGAAACTGATTTGCAACTTGTAACATTGTGAAAATGCCTTGGACAAAAGTGATAAATTGCCATTTTCATTTCTTCGATTCTCCCTAACCATGAATGATCTTGGAGAGTTCTTGGACATTTTGGAAAGCTTGTAACATGCTCCACGATCCATCTTTGAAATGCATTTTTAGATTCCTCTTGGAACTAGGTGAAAATTTTCCATGAAGTTAGGTCAAAAATCGGCCTAAACTAGGGCAAAATTTCAGTAAGTTAAAAAGTTTATGGACCCCTATTCACAAAATCATAACTTGAGATCCAAGCATCTTTTTAGAAAACTTTGTGAATCAAAGTTGTAGATTTCATGGAGAAATATAACTTTCATGTTGGGAGTTTTCTTTGAATCCAATTGCATCATGGTGAAAAAGTTGTGGAAAGTTGGGAAAAAATAAGAAATTTCCATAACTTGGAAAAATTCTAAGTTATGGAAAATTTCAAATTAAAACCCTAATTTTAAAAATTAGGTTACTTGGTCAACAAGTTTCACATTTTGACATATCTTGATGAATTATGACCCTTGGCACTTGATTTTGATCAAAAAGTCAAAGTTTGACTTTTCAGTGTACAATTGATTTTTGATCAGTTGACTGGAAAATTCATATGTCAATCCTATGCATTTGAGATCTTTTGAACTATGTGATTAGGTCAAGATTATGCAATTGAGTCCTTGAAACCATGATTGAACCCAATTGGCCACTGGCTAGGTGAAAAATCAGAAATTGCCCTTTCTTAGTCAAAACCCTAATTTTGACCATTTTGCCCTTTTGATGATTTGATCAAATTTCTTGAGGAGTTGTGGTCCAAACTTGATCAAATGGTACATATGAGTCTATAATGTTGATGTGGATAAAAAATTATGAGGTTTGACTATAAATTGGCTATGGTTGACTTTTTCCCCAATACAACTGATTTTTAGGTCAACTATCTAATTGACTGGGCAAAAAAAGTGATTCAAAGCTTGAAACTTGGTATGAGCAATATTAGGAGTCCAATATGAAGTATAAAAGTCACATGATGCATTGGAGGCCCAAAAATCCCTGTACAAACTCAAACCCTAATTTCAGGTTATCAATGCAATGAGAGGTCTTGAGTTGACCAAACCCTAATCTGGTCTTGAGTCCAAGAAGTCTTGTGAGGAGAATCTTGATAAAATGAGAGGGAAAATTTTGGGGTACAACAGCTGCCCCTGTTCAATCTTCTTGAACCTGAAGAGTTAGATTGTCGATTTTTTCCGTTCGTGACTCGAAGGTAAAAGATGATTGGACACTAGAGTGCCCATAAATTTGCACTTGATGAAGTAGTTGAGGGAATGGGCTTAAAGATGCCATTTGGAGAGGTGATAGAATCTTGTTTGGAGATGGGCTTATAGATGCCATCCAAGAATGCTTGTTGTAAATCAGGAGAATGAACATCAAAATGGTATTCGTATCTGGAACGTATCTGAGTTGTATCTGGAGATTGAATTTTGAATGAGCAAAGGAATAGAAGCCGTGCCTGGAGCATATCCGAGCTGTATCTGTATTTGAATTTGAATGAATAACAGAATGACTTCCGTGTCTGAAGTGTATTTGTATTTTATCTGAGTCTGAAATCTGAATAAGCGACATAATGGCATCCGTGTCTGGAGCGTCTTTGGGCTGGGGAAAAAGTCAGAGTAAGTGACAGAATGGCAACCGTTTCTGGAGCGTATCTGTATTGGGATCCGAACAAGAGATCTGCAAGCTGAATCTAAATGAGTGTCAGGATGACATCCGTGTTTGGTGCGTATCTGAACTGTATCTTGACTTGAAATCTGAATAAGTATCAGAATGACTACCGTGTCTGTAGTGTATCCGTATTGTATTTGAATAAGAGATCTGAATGAGTAACATAATGACTTCCGTGTCTAGAGTGTATCCCTACTATATCTAAATAAGAGATCTGAATGAGTAACAGAATGACTTCTGTGTCTGGAGTGTATCTGTACTGTATCTGAATAAGAGATCTGAATGAGTAACAGAATGACTTCCATGTCTGGAGTGTATCCGTACTGTATCTGAAATCTTTAAATATTTGTTAAAGATAACTGTTAATCTTATCCTGAAAAGGGTAAAATGTTAGCTGAAACACCAAGTTATGTTGCATGAAATGTATGATGCAATAAAATGTTCTTTATCAATGTTTATGATATATGAGTGTAATGTATGCACATGTAAGCTGATTAGCTGTCTTGCTGAGGAAAATAAATCCTTGACAGTTGGGGATAACAAAACCCTTGACTGCTGCTGGGGAAGATAAATCCTTGATTGCTGAGGATGAGAAATCCTTTGACTGCTGGGGATTAAGAAAAATTCTGACTTCTCTGGGGATGTAGGGATCCTTCCTGTCCTTGAAGTTGAAGGATGATAAACATTATATTGTGAGAATAATGCCAAGTGTTGCTTGAGAAACCTTCTTGGGAATCCCGAGAATTTTGATGACTATGGCTGGGGATGGCAGACTTCATTCTGTCGAGAAATGATAAAAACTCCACGGGGAAGAAGTTTATCCTGTTAGGGAGTAGTGAAAACTCTGTGGGGAGTAGCTACTGCTAGGGAGTAGCTATCCTGCTGGGGAGATCAGGATTTTGGGTTGTATTCCAATCTACTGGGGAATCATCTGAAGTTGTCATCTGGTTAGCTGTCAGGCTTCAAAGCAACTTGCTGGGAAATTATCAGGTTTTAAGATAACTCGCAGGGGAATTTGAGGAAACTGGAGGATTTCCAATGGGGTTTAAAGGTTGAAGTTTTAGCTCCGTTGGGGAAGAAAGTTTTATCTCCGCTGGGGATTGGGAGTTTGAAATTTTAACTCTGATGGGGATTTTGAAATTTAGCTCCGCTGGGGATCTAGATGATGTACTGTAGGGATTGCCTCTAGAATAGCCTAAAGACATTTTCCTATACTTTCAACCTGTCAGTAATTAATCTTTTCCAAATCGTTTATTTGTAAACAGTGATTATATTCAAATGCATATGCTCATTAATAAATCATTGGACGTTTTCAAATAAAACACAAGTGTAAAAAGGAAAAGACAAATAGTTTTTTGCACTTTGAAGTATCTTTGTATTAACTTTGTGTAAGTATTTTGTACAAAGGAGACAAATATCCTAGTAAGAGAACGTTGTCATAAAAATGAGAAAATTTTATACAAAGAAAGATGGCTATGTGTAAAAATTCCATGGGGTTCCCATTCTGCTATAGCCTTTGTAACTCTGGATATCTTGTCCATTCGTTGCTTCGTCCGAAGATGATTGAGTTGATCAGAAGCCCGGAGCTTGTCTGTGAAGAGATTGTCTTTAAAGTGATCCGACGAGACACAGTCATACGCTTTAATTCCCTAATTTTTTCCTGGACCTCCCTTTCGGGTTTTCAGTCCACCGGGAAACCCTTTTTTGCCCAAGTCGCCCTTTCGGGTTTTCAACTTGCCAGGTGTACAATTTTTTTGTTTTATCCCTAACTTTTGCCTGAACCGCCCTTTCGGGTTTTCGATTCACCGGGATGCCCTTTTTTTCCCTAGGTGTGTCAACCTAGCGGGTCATTTATGCGTAGTATCTTTTGACTATGTCTGCGTTCACAGGGTGCGGAAGGTCGTCGCCGTCCATGGTGGTTAATATCATTGCCCCACTAGAAAATATGTTCTTGATCATAAATGGTCCTTCGTAGGTAGGAGTCCATTTGCCCTTGGGATCACTTTGTGGCAAGATAATACGCTTGATCACAAGATCTCCGACTTGATATATCTGGCATCTGACTTTCTTGTTGAAAGCCTTGATCATTCGTTTTTGATACGTCTGACCATGATAAATAACAGTAAGTCTCTTCTCGTCAATTAAGTTCAATTGATCAAGTCGGGTTTGGATCCAATCGTCTTCACTCAAACCAGCATCCTTCATGATTCTCAAGGAGGGAATCTGAACCTCGATAGGCAAAACAGCCTCCATGCGATAAACCAAAGAGTAGGGTGTTTCCCCAATTGATGTACGCGCCGTGGTACGGTACCCGTGGAGAGAAAACGGTAACATCTCATGCCAGTTCTTGTAGGTGACTGTCATCTTTTGTATGATCTTCTTAATGTTTTTATTCGCAGCTTCAACATCACCGTTCATCTTTGGCCGATAGGGAGATGAATTGTGATGTTGAATCTGGAACTGCTCGCACAAGGCGGTGATCATAGTGTTGTTAAGGTTTGTACCGTTGTCAGTGATGATCCTTTCGGGGATACCGTACCGGCAAATGAGGTTCTGCTTGATGAATCGGGCAACAACATTCTTTGTGACGGATGCGAAGGAAGCTGCTTCGACCCACTTGGTGAAGTAGTCAATGGCCACCAGAATGAAACAGTGTCCATTGGATGTTGTAGGCTTGATCTCTCCAATCATGTCGATCCCCCACATAGAGAACGACCAAGGAGCTGTTAAGACATTGAGAGGAACTGGAGGTATATGTACCTTGTCCGCATAGATTTGACATTTATGACAAGTCCTGGAATGTTGATAGCAGTCAGCTTCCATGGTAGACCAGTAATAGCCTGCCCGTAGGATCTTCTTAGCCATCGTATGCTCGCTAGAGTGAGTGCCAAAGGTACCATTGTGCAGTTCAGCCATGATCTGTTCAGCTTCAATCTTGTCCACACAACGGAGCAGAATGCAATCATGATTGCGCTTGTACAGGATACCATTTCTCAGGAAGAACTTGGCAGAGAATCTCCTCAAGAACTTTTTGTCATTGACTGAAGCTCTTTTTGGGTATTCTTGAGCCTCGAGATACCTTTTGACTTCGTGAAACCAAGGTCGGTCCACTATTTCTTCGGTATTAATCTCGTGACAATGTGCAGGTTCGTCCATCCGCTCAATTGTGATTTGGGGAGCCTCATTATCCCAGTTAAGTTTAAACATGGATGACATTGTAGCTAAAGCATCTGCTAGCTGATTTTCTTCTCGCGGGAAGTGCTCGAAGGTAATCTGCTCGAAATGTGGTAACAATATCAAGACATGTTCTTTGTAAGGGATGAGGTTTGGATGCTTAGTATCCCACTCTCCTTTGATATGACTGATGACCAAAGCTGAGTCCCCAAACACGATCAAAGATTTGACTCCCAAGTCTATGGCAGCCTTGAGTCCAAAGATGCAAGCTTCATACTCTGCCATGTTGTTCGTACAGTTGAAGCAAAGTATGGATATGAAAGGTGTATGGCAACCTTATGGGGAGATGAGTACCGCGCCGATACCGTTTCCAAGTGCATTGGAGGCCCCATCAAAGTACAGGGTCCATCGGGATCCTTGTTCAGGTCCGTCATATGGTCTGATCTCTTCAATGTTGTCCAATGTCATGATGTCTTTGTCAGGAAAGTCGAACCTCATGGATTGGTAATCTTCGACAGCTTGATGGGCTAGATGGTCAGCTAGCACACTCCCCTTTATAGCTTTTTGGGTTGTGTACTGTATGTCATATTCCGTTAGGATCATCTGCCATCTAGCTATTCTTCTAGATAGAGCAGGCTTCTCAAAGATGTACTTGATCGGATCCATCTTAGATATCAGCAAAGTGGTATGGGTCAACATATACTGCCTTAGCCGGCGAGCAGCCCATACCAAAGCGTAACAAGTTTTCTCGAGCAGTGAGTATCGGGTCTCACAGTCGGTAAACTTTTTGCTAAGGTAATAAAGGGCATGCTCTTTTCGGCCAGACTCGTCATGCTGCCCCAATACGCACCCCATTGAATTTTCTAGGACGGTCATATACATGATTAGCGGTCTTCCTTCGACGGGTGGCATCAAGATAGGAGGTTCTAGCAAATACTCCTTGATTTTATCAAAAGCAATTTGACAGTCATCATTCCATTTAAATAGCTGATCTTTCTTCAACAGCTTGAAGATTGGTCCACAGGTAGATGTTAGGTGAGAAATGAACCTTGCAATGTAGTTTAGGCGTCCCAAGAAACCTCTGACCTCCTTCTCAGTGCGAGGAGCAGGCATTTCTTGTATAGCTTTGACTTTGGAAGGATCAACCTTAATGCCTTTGTTGCTGACATGAAACCTAAGAGCTTACCGGATCAGACTCCGAATGTGCACTTGTTAGGGTTTAACCTGAGCTTGTACTCCTTCAACCTGACAAACAACTTTTACAAGTGGTCGACGTGTTTTTCTTCAGTTTGTGATCGGGCTATCATGTCATCTACGTAGAACTCTATCTCATGATGTATCATATCATGAAACAAAGCTACCATGGCGCGTTGATAAGTTGCCCCGACATTCTTCAGTCCGAATGGCATCACTTTGTAGTAGAATGTACCCCACTGTGTAACAAAAGTAGTTTTCTCCATGTCTTCAGGTGCCATTTTGATCTGGTTGTAGCCTGAAAATCCGTCCATGAAAGAAAATACCTTATGCTGAGTTGTGTTGTTAACCAAGATGTCAATGTGCGGAAGCGGAAAATCATCTTTAGGGCTAGCCCTATTTAAGTCTCTATAATCCATGCACATTCTCACTTTGCCGTCCTTCTTAGGTATGGGCACAATGTTAGCAACCCATTATGGATATGAAGTAACAACAAGAAATCCAGCATTGAACTGCTTCATAACTTCTGCGTTGATCTTTTCTGACATGTCGGGCCTCATGCAGCAGACTTTTTGTTTGACTGGTGGACAGTCTTCTCTTGTGCGTAGACGATGAACCACAATATCTGTATCGAGTCCTGGCATATCTTCGTAAGACCAGGCGAAGATATCAACATATTCATGTAATAGCTGAATTAGACGCTCTTTGACACTTGGCTCTAGGTTGGCACCCACTCTAACTTCTTTTTTGTCATCCTCAGTACCCAAGTTGATTGTCTCTAACAGCTCCTCATGAGGTAGAATATCCCTTTCTTCCTGTTGTAGCAGTCTAGCCAATTCTCCTGGCACCTCAAAATCTTCCTCACCTTCGTATTCGGTATGGTAGACCAGATCTTCAGAGTCACTGAAGGCCATAATAGAATTGTTACCCATGGAATCTGGAATGGAAGGGTACCTGCATTTGTGAGTGTGGGTGTGTGTAAGGGATAGCCACCTTTAAACAAATAAAATGCAAAAAGAAAGACAATGAACACAAAAGTTTATATGTGAAAACGTCCATGATTCATTAAAATGGCATATGAAGATGAAAAATCAACCCTTACAAATGGACCTATGTTCCTCGGGTAAGGCACAAGGTTAAAAGTGTACGAATTGTTTGAGAATTATTACAAACCAACAAAAATGTTTGAAAGATAAATTACTACGGTATGAAAGTAATCGGAACAAAGTCTTTTGCTTCCCAGTTGCACAGTCCTCCGTCAACAGTTGGAAAAATCCAGTCTTCCAGGCTGCTCTCCTCTTCATTATCCTCCAATGCATTGACTCCATGATGGGTGATCTTCACTGGTGGTCCTCCAGCACGGGCGCGACGTACAAACTTTTGAGCAGAAGAAGTGAACCCCAAGCCGAATTTATCTGATTTGTAAGGAAAGTCTGGAAGTTGCCCCCAGATTGTGATTCCTCCTTCTTCAATCACAGCCTTTGCATCTTTGAGAGATGACATCTGAGGCGGAGGTCTTGTGATCACAGGAGTTGAAGACACTGCCTTGGTCGCCGCTATTTCTTCAGGAACTTCTTCAAAGTGTTGGAAAGGGGTCTCTATGAATTCACCATCTAATTCCACATAACGGAAGGAGTTCAGATGACTGATCATGTATTCCTCTTCACCATGAACAGTTATAATTTTCCCTTGGATGGGGTACTTGAGCATTTGATGCAGAATAGAAGTGACGGCTCCAGCATTGTGAATCCAGGGTCTTCCCAACAAGCAAGAATAGGAAGGACGGATGTCCATCACATAGAATATGGAGTTGAAGGTTTCAGTTCCCACTTTAATCGGGATGTCCACCTCCCTGTGGACCATCCTTTTAGAACCATCAAAGGCTCTAACAACTATATTGTTGGGCTTCAAGGTTAAACCTTCACAATCCAGTCTATCCAAGGCTTTCTTTGGCAAGACGTTCAATGATGAACCAATGTCTACCAGTACGTGTGCTAGAGTAGTCCCTCTGCATTCCACTGAGACATGCAAAGCGTCATTGTGTTTTCTCCCTTTGGATGTTAAATCAGCATTGAAGAATCCTAGACCATTGTTAGCTGTCAAGCTAGCTACACATTCCTGGAACTGATCCGCGGAGGTTTCCTGTGGCACGTGATCCGTCTTCAAGAATCTTATCAAAGCTTTAGCATGATCCTCTAAACAAAGCAGCATGGCCAACATAGAGATCTTTGAGGGGGTTTTCCCCAGTTGTTCCACAACATCATAATCCCTTTTCTTGATTATTTTCAAAATCTCTTCCATTTCTTTTTGAGAGGTCTCAGGGATGACCAATGGCTGAGCCCTCGGCCTGACGGGCTCTTCTTGGATCCCTTTCCCTATATCATCATCAGCAGCAGAAGGGACAACCACATGAGTTACAATTTCTTCAATAATTGGAGTTCTCATAGATATGTTGACCGGTACAGGGGTAACCTTAGGAGCAGCTGAGGGCCCAAAGATTGCCTTTGGAGGGGCAATCTCTGGAGAGAAAATTCTTCCACTGCGGGTGATTTTGCTCGTTCCAGCAATGTTTCCAATATTGAAAATCTCTTCATCAGAACTCTCTTCAGTTGATTCAATTTGTTTAATACCGTGGTAGTAGATTTCTCCACCATAGTTCCCCGATATTGATTTATCGGACTTGTACGGGACGGGCCCGGGCATGGTTATCTTTAAAGGTGCAGGCTTTGGAGCGGATGTAATCCTAACAGGTCTTTTGGAGACCTTGGAAAGATTGGCAGATATGGTTATTATTGAAACATCATTGACAGGAGTCGGTGTAACAGGAGTCTTTTCAAAAAGGATTTCTTGGTTATCCATTAGGCGTTGGATGCCTAACTTCAACAATGGACAGTCAGTTAGTAAGGATGAAAAAAGGCAGCAATCTTCTTCACAACTTGGGAAAATCCTAGCCTTCATCAAATTCAACTTGATTATCAGTAACAGAGTTATCAAATCATCAACAGTAGCAATAAAAATATCTTCTTCAACAGCATGGGCATTATGGCCATGCCTTGGCATTGGAGCAGAAATTACATTAGGCTTTTCAGGGGCGTCAAATTCAACTTCTTTAGCGTCTATAAAATCCTAAATCTTATTCTTGAGGGCCCAACAATTGTTGGTGTCGTGCCCTGGACTCTCTGAATGTTAAGCACACTTGGTGTTCGAATGGCAGTACGAAAAAGCATTATTCGGATTCTTCAGGGCCTCTTTTAGACTGGCAAGGTTTAACTTCAAGAGATGGGGTAGAACCTGAGCAAGAGTCATGTTTATCTGGTTGAATTACCGTACAGGCCTTTCCACCCTTGCTTGGTTGGTTCTTGGTTGATTGTTTCTGGGCTGATCAGCTGCAGACTTCTGAATCATTACGGCCCCCACCGCTGGCCGGCGCTCAACTCTTCCTTGACCTCTTTGGGAGTAGACAATTGATACTTCCTTCTTTTCTGGAAAAGTCTTTTTGATGGCAGCGGAAGCAAATGCATCTTTTTGAATTTTCCCGCTTTTTATGCCGGCTTTAACTCTCTCACCAGTTAGAATCAACTCAGTGAACCCCGTAGAGGAGCTTCCAATCAGATGATTAAAGAAAGGCCCTGAAAGAGTTCCCAAGAACATGTCTACTAGCTCCCTCTCAGATAGAGGTGGTTATTCTCGTCCTGCCAAGTCTCCATTTCTGGGCATACTCTTTGAAGCCTTCATTTGAGACCATGCCCATACTCTGTAATTGAGTACGAGTTGGTGCTAAGTCCGCATTGTATTGATACTGTTTATAGAAGGCGTCCGCCAAGTCCTCCCAATTATGCACGTCAGACCTCTCTAACTGTTAGAACTAATCCAACCGCGTCCCCGACAAACTGTCCTGGAAAAAGTGGACCCACAGGTCTTTGTCAGAAGAATGTGGTTAGATTTTCCTGACATAAGATCGTAGGTGCATCTTGGGACAAGACACCCCATCGTACTTGGCAAATAGAGGTACTTTAAACTTAGGAGGGATTACTATTCCAGATACCAACCCTAACTCTTCAAAGTCCAGCCCAGACACTCTCTGTATCTCCATAGCTGCCATACGCTCTTCCAGATTTTTGTATTTGTCATCTGCCGGAGGATACTGTTGTTCAGAGTAGTCCTCATCTTCCTCTTCTTCAGCTTCAGAATCTGAGGGTACGACAGTCTCTTTACCCTTTCTCTCTCCTTCCTCAGAGGTTGATGGAAAATCTAGGACCCTTCTGGCTTAACCTTCAAATCTTCTGCCCAAGGTAGCCACACCAGCTCTCTTCTTCTTCTTTTTCTCTTTTTCCTTTTCTATTAGAGTCTTGAGCTCCTCATGCCCCTTAGCCAAGGTCAAGAGTAGCTGTTGAAATGGTGAATTCTGAGCTTGCAAGTCTTTGACCGTTTGTTCAATATCCATCTTGCTAAAATAAACAGCAGAGAGATGAGGAAACTTGGTGTGAAGACCTGTTTATGCATATGATGAATGATATGTATTCATGTAATGCTTTCAAGGATTCAGAAATTCAAATTTGTTTTAAACAAAAAAGAAACACACGTCATATTAATAAGATAGAATTGTTAGTACATCTATGCCCCATGGGCAAAATAATACAAAATTCTAAGGTAAAAAGACGTTGTGCATCCTCTTTGGTGCAATGTAGGTGTTAAGAGTCTGCTCTTCGTGAATTTGACGAGTAAGTTCCAAAACCTTCTTCTCGCTTGCGTAGAATTAGGCTTCAAAAGTATCGCGTTCTCCCTTGAGCTGTATCCAACTCCTTTGTAAATCTTCGAGTGATGTTGGCATGTCTGGATGTAGGAGGGTGTATGGAACCTCTCCTTCCTTAACAGGCTCTATAATCACAAGGAGAATGTAGGGGTAAGGCATCATAAGACTTTGGGCGTGGGTTCGTACCCACTTGAGGTAAGGCTCAAGGGGGATGGAATTCTTGTGTCCCAAGGTCTTACTGTCTACCTTATTTGGCATCCTCCAAGCTCAGATGAATCTTTGTCGAAGTCCTTGATCGTCGTTGTTGAAGTCAAAAACCAAGTTTGGAATTAGCATGTCATATGGGACATCCCTTCGGGCATAACCAAACTGTCTCAGAGCCAAGCAGGGGTTGTAGGTGATGCCTCCCCTAATGCCAAGTAGAGGGACATTAGGGAATTCCCCACAACGGTCGATGATGATAACATTTTCTCTGGACCGAGAACACCAATGAATATCAGAATGCTTAAGTGTCATCAGCCGTTGTGACCACCTCAAACCTTGCTCATTCTTCAAGACTGAATGGGGAAGATGAGAAATAAACCATCTTTCCAGTAGAGGAGTGAAACACATAAGAACACCTCTTTTCCTCATTGTTCGAGTGTGAAAAGAGTGTAAGATATCTCCAAGCAATGTAAGCACCGGGTTGCGAGCCATGAAGATTATGACAGCATTCACATCTATAAGTTGGTCAGGGTTTGGGAACAAGACCAACCCATAGATGAGAAGAGCTACAATCTCCTCAAAAGCTTGCAGGTCTAGAGAATTCCAGCAGCTTTGGGCCTTCTCAAACAGAAACTTTGCCAAGAAGCCTTTGACACCACTTCTGGTTTCCCAATGTGTTGTGACATCAGATGAGTGCAAGTGTAAGGCTTGAGAAATCTCTTCTGGCTTTGGATATCTTTCCGTACTGTTGAAGGGTAGTTGATTGAGAATAGGAATCCTCAAGAGTTGAGAAAATTCCTCCAAAGTGGGCACAAGTTGGTAGTCAGGAAATGTGAAGCAATGATGCAAAGGGTCAAAGAACTGGAAGAGAACTTTCAGCATATCCTCCTCAGTGTTGGAAGTGACCAAGTTGAGTAGACGACCATGCCTCTCAGTGAATGGAGAATTCTCAGGAATCCTTGAAGCTAGCTCCTTGAGTTGTGAAGGAATTCTTACAAGGTTGACTTTGATAGTTTTCCTGCGAAGTGAATCCATAACCTACAAAACAGGAACAAAGATGAAAATCCAAAATCCTTGAAATGGTTAGTGGAGGCATATGATTCTTCATGATGTCCATGATGTTATGCACAAGTATATATGTACAAGCAAATCACACAAGTTCCTAGTTTCAGGCTTGCATGGGGTTGCATAGGTAAGTACCCTCTTGAAGTTTAGTTGGCTCAACCTGTCCTAGAAATAGTAACTGGGTTCTAAGGAGCTCAATATCACTGGATTGTTTTCTGTGTTCATTGTTTCAGTTTAGCCACTTTACTGGAGACCGAAATATTCCAAGAAAACAATCCTCAATGAGTGTAGTATCGAGTATCTACCAACTTCGGACTGCACCAAAGCCGGTCATCTCACTACATCTTAAAAGGCCAAGTTAGTCAAGTAAAGGTTCTAAAAGTCCATTAGTGCTTCATGACATCACTCAGCGGCCCCGTATTCTCTTTGATTGACTCAAAGGCTACCGGTACCCACAAATATGTCCCACTAATATAGCTATTGCTTAGACCATGTCAGTATACCCCGCACAGTTTCCACAATATATTGCTATTTACCTATGAATGTTTCCCAAATCCAGGTAGAGGATTCAAACCCAAACAAAAGGACCAAAGTGTAAAGCAAACAAGTCAAGCAAGATAAGCATGTAAAGGTGGTCTAAAACCCTAAGGTAACCCCACTTTTATAATTTTCCCCAGCAGAGTCACCAGTTCTGTGATGCGGTGGGAGAACTGACTTGAGGTTTTGCGTTTGTATTCACAAATGTTGCGGTTTAGCAAGAGTCGCCACCGACTTTTATTTTATCCAAAAGGAAAGGTAAAAAGCACAGGAAAGACCTTTGAGATTGTTTTTGGATTCGGGGGGTAGATTATGAAAAGGGAAGGTGCTAGCACCCTTTTCATCCATGGTTTTCCATGGGCTCTTAGTTACTTATTTTAGATCACTTGCTTTGCTTTTTCAATTGTTTGAAATGGTGCTTTGTGTGGTTTTGAAAGTATTTTGAAAAGAGGCCTTTGTTTAGGCAATCTTTGTAATGATTCTTGTTTGTAAGAATGTATACAAAGATATTTGTCTTTTGAAAAATGTTCCAATGTTTTGAAAGTTGTTTGGAAATGTTTTGAAATATGTGTGTGCTTGTTTGAAAATAACAAGGATTGTTTGAAAGAGATCAAGTAACTAGGAGTTATCTACCCTACTCAAAAGTCTTTCCTACACATTTTTATTCCTTTGATATTGTTGACCTACTATTGTTTTAGTAGACAAACCTATCTTTGGATGTTAAACGGGATGGGCGTGGGTCATCGTATGACCATGATAGCAATGGTGCCAAGTATCTTAGCAAGTTTTTTAAGGGACTAAGATCATCTTTGTTTAGGCAACCAAGATAGCGTCATCGAGGGACTATGATATTTTTGTTTTGTTTTGTTTTGCCAAGATACCTAGCATGCATACCATGGTCATGTTTTAAGGCAACCAAGTGGGTGAAACCCTAGAGGTGCTTTGTGTGAGATGTGTTGTCGTTTTTCATGCATTTTTGTCTTGTGTTTAGGTCTTGCTATTTGTTTGTTTTTTTTGTCTTATCATACAAACCCTAGTTTTTACTAAACATGCATATAATGCGATAAATTGGGTAAAGTAAATCTAAACTATTACAACAATATTATGGGAGGGGGGATACAAGTTTTGAATAGGGATATTTGCACAAAATAAAATCCTAATTTACTATTACAACCCAATTGAATTTATTGCACAACAAATAAATAAACAAATATTTAAATATGCAATGAAAATGTAAATATGCAAAATGTTTTGTAATTGTTTTAAGCATGAGAAAATAACATTTTCTAAGTCCTAAAAATAAGAAAAAATAATGTTATTTTTTGAAAGGGTAAAAAACCCTAATTTTTGTTTAAAAAGAAAATATTGTTTTCTAATATTTTTTTATTCATTTATGTACAAGAAAAATAATAATAATATTATGTATAAATATTAAAAATTGAAACATGTGAGAAAATATTATTTTATGTGTATAATATAATAAAAATAAAATATTTAAGTATTTTAATATTATTTACAAGTTTATTTAAGAAAATAAATTCTATTTAACCTAATAAACTATTTTTATGCCATAAAAATAATAAAAATAATAAAATAAAATGTAAAAAATTAAGAAAATATTTTTATGATTTTATAATTTTCAGAAAATAAATAAATGCAAGTCAAAATAAAATATATGCAAAAAATATAAAAAATAAAAGAAAATGCAAAGGAGGGTGCAGAAGCAAAAAATGGGGTGTGTGAATAGAAACAGGCCCAAGGCCCTGGCCCAGGAAAACTTCGTCCCTGATCTCTAGACAGCAACGCGCGCGCCCTGTGCTTCAACCTATAACTCTTGCATACATGCATAAAAACAAAATCTTGCAACATGAAACTTGTAGCATGTTAACTCACAATTCCAATGATATAAAAATCATGACCTAACTCTCAAAGATCAAAGAGAATTTTATCACCCCTAATTTCTGACCTAAAATTTTCATGAACTTCAAGCTTCAAATTCTCACTACTCAGTTAATATAAATAAGAACTATGCATATGTACAGTTCAAGCATGTTAAAAACTACATCTTTGCTTCACAAACCTAAGCCTAAGGATGCCTAAATAGAGAGATAGAAACTTGACAAATACCTTGTTCAGTTGAGTTTGGATATGGCAATGTGGGGACTTTGAGTGAGGCCTGAAGTTCTTGTGAGCTTCCTTGAGGTCCCCTCAACCTTTTCCAATGCTTAGCTGGTCTTGTAGATGGCTAAAACTCCTTGCACGAGTCAACCTGCAACCTTGCAAAATGAAAATGGTGAAGTGTGAAACTGAGCTTACATTTACAAGACAGGGGCTTGGATAGCTTGGATGTGAGGTATAGAATGTGTTTGAAGTGATTCAAAGAAAAACGCACGAGGCAATATGGAAATGGCTTTGATTTTGCAGAGGCTTCCCTGTTTTGGGCAGAAATGGTGTTTTTTGTGTTTGAGGGTGTTTGAGGGGTTATGAATTCGTGTCTTAGGCTTGTTACAATGTTCTGAGGTCGTTTGAAATGATAAAAAGTCTTGCCTTTATCAGATACACAAGCTTACTTGACTTTTGCAAGTTTGCTTGTTTTTGAAGAAAAGGTGAAGTGAAAAAGCCAAAGGCCTGTACAGGCTAGCTTATGGACTGCATAGGATTGGTGAACTTTTCCTGATGTTTGTGGATCTTTTTTGTAACAAGAGATCAGGTCCATGGCTCAAGATAAACAAAATTGTAAAAAACTAGCTTTATGAAAATGGTATTGTACACTTTATGCCATTTTTGGATTAATTCAATGTACAAAGCTTCAAAGATCAGAATAAGACCATTATCCATTGTGTTTGCATTAAATTATGGAGTGTATAAAGGATTAGGACCTGTAATACCAAGTACAAGCAAGTTTGAAACTGATTTGCAACTTGTAACATTGTGAAAATGCCTTGGACAAAAGTGATAAATTGCCATTTACATTTCTTCGATTATCCCTAACCATGAATGATCTTGGAGAGTTCTTGGACATTTTGGAAAGCTTGTAACATGCTCCATGATCCATCTTTGAAATGCATTTTTAGATTCCTCTTGGAACTAGGTGAAAATTTTCCATGAAGTTAGGTCAAAAATCGGCCTAAACTAGGGCAAAATTTCACTAAGTTAAAAAGTTTATGGACCCCTATTCACAAAATCATAACTTGAGATCCAAGCATCTTTTTGGAAAGCTTTGTGAATCAAAGTTGTAGATTTCATATAGTACTACAACTTTCATGTTGGGAGTTTTCTTTGAATCCAATTGCATCATGGTGAAAAAGTTGTGGAAAGTTGGGGAAAAAAATTTCCATAACTTAGAAAAATTCTAAGTTATGAAAAATTTCAAATTAAAACCCTAATTTTCAAAATTAGGTTTCTCGGTCAACAAGTTTCACATTTTGACATATCTTGATGAATTATGACCCTTGGCACTTGATTTTGATCAAAAAGTCAAAGTTTGACTTTTCAGTGTATAGTTAATTTTTGATCAGTTAATTAGAAAATTCATATGTCAATCCTATGCATTTGAGATCTTTTGAACTATGTGATTAGGTCAAGATGATGCCATTGAATCCTTGAAACCATGCTTGAACCCAATTGGGCACTAGCTAGGTGAAAAATCAGAAATTGCCCTTTCTTAGTCAAAACCCTAATTTTGACCATTTTGCCCTTTTGATGATTTGATCAAATTTCTTGAGGAGTTGTGGTCCAAACTTGATCAAATGGTACATATGAGTCTATTATGTTGATGTGGATAAAAAATTATGAGGTTTGACTATAAATTGGCTATGGTTGACTTTTTCCCCAATACAACTGATTTTTAGGTCAACTGTCTAATTGATTGGGCAAAAAAAGTGATTCAAAGCTTGAAACTTGGTATGAGCAATCTTAGGAGTCCAATATGAAGTATGAAAGTCACATGAGGCATTGGAGGCCCAAAAATCCCTGTGCAAACTCAAACCCTAATTTCAGGTTATTAGTGCAAGGAGAGGTCTTGAGCTGAGCAAACCCTAATCTGGTCTTGAGTCCAAGAAGTCTTGTAAGGAGAATCTTGATAAAATGAGAGGGAAAATTTTGGGGTACAACATGAGTCATCTCTTGATTGAGGAGACAGAAGTGAACTGCTTATCTAGTCAAGATCTAGGCTTCACAGTGACCTGTTGAAGATGATAAGGCTGACTGCTATCTGGTTGTATTCCAGGCTTCACAGCGACTTACTGGGGAAATGTGAAATCGACCGTATCTGGTAGGGTCCAGGTTTTACAGTGTTGTAAACTGTTGTCCGGAGATAAAATAGAAGGAACCTGGATAGTAGGGTTACTTCGAGATGAAAGTATGGATAGTAAGGCTGTGAGAATAAACCTGAATAGTAGGGTTACTTCGAAATGAAAGCCTAGATAGTAGGGATATGAGAAGGAACTTGGATAGTAGGGTTACTTCGAAATGAAATCCTGGATAGTAGGGCTATGATAAGGAACCTGGATAGTAGGGTTACTTCGAAATGAAAGCCTGGATAATAGGGCTATAAAAAGGAACCTGGATAGTAGTGTTACTTCAAAATGAAAGCCTAGATAGTAGGGCTATGATAAGGAACCTGGATAGTATGGTTACTTTGAAATGAAATCCTGGACAGTAGGGCTATGAGAAGGAACCTGGATAGTAGGGTTACTTCGAAAAGAACCTGGGTAGTATGGTTACTTCGAAATGAAAGCCTGGATAGTAGGGCTATAAGAAGGAACCTGGGTAGTAGGGTTACTTCGAAATGAAATCCTGGATAGTAGGGCTATGAGAAGGAACCTGGATAGTAGGGTTACTTCGAAATGAAATCTCGGATAGTAGGGCTATGAGAAGGAACCTGAGTCGTAGGGTTGCTTCGAAATGAAAGCCTGGATAGTAGGGGTTATGAGAAGGAACCTGGGTCATAGGGTTGCTTCGAAATGAAAGCCTAGATAGTAGGGCTACCTCAAGATGAAAGCCTGGATAGTAGGGCTTATGGGAAGGAACCTGGATAGTATGGTTACTTCAAAATGAAAGCCTGGATAGTAAAGCTTATGGGAAGGAACCTAGGTCGTAGGGTTACTTCAAGATGAAAGTCTGGATAATAGGGCTTATGGGAAGGAACCTGGATAGTAGGGTTACTTCAAAATGAAAGCCCGAATAGTAGGGCTTATGGGAAGGAACCTAGGTCACAGGCTTACTTCAAGATGAAAGCCTGGATAATAGGGCTTATGGGAAGGAACCTGGGTCGTAGGGTTACTTCGAAATGAAAGCCTGGATAGTAGGGCTACCTCAAGATGAAAGTCTGGATAGTAGGGCTTATGGGAAGGAACCTGGATAGTAGGATTACTTCAAAATGAAAGCCTGGATAGTAGGGCTTATGGGAAGGAACCTGGGTCGTAGGGTTACTTTAAGATGAAAGCCTGGATAGTAGGGCTTATGGGAAGGAACCTGGGTCGTAGGGTTACTTCGTGGGGAGTTTGGGTAAAACTGCATATGAACCGAGAAGTAACCTAGGTAAGGTTGCTTCGTGAGGAGTTTGGATAAAACTGCATCTGAACCGAGAAGGAACCTAGGCAAGGTTTCTTCGTGAGGAGTTTGGGTAAAACTGCATCTGAATCGAGAAGGAACTTAGGTAAGGTTGCTTCGTGGGGAGTTTGGGTAAAACTGCATCTAAACCGAGAAAGAACCTAGGTAAGGTTGCTTCGTGGGGAGTTTGGGTAAAACTGCATCTGAACCGAGAAGGAACCTGGGTAAGGTTGCTTCGTGATGAGTTTGGGTAAAACTGCATCTGAACCGAGAAGGAACCTGGGTAAGGTTTCTTCGTGAGGAGTTTGGGTAAAACTTCATCGGGAAATTGTAAGGAGGAACCTGGGTAAGGTTGCTTTAGGATAAATTCGTGCAAAACTTCTGAAGGAACCTGGGTAAGGTTACTTCGGGATAAGTCCGTGTAGAACTTCAGAAGGGACCTGGGTAAGGTTATTTTGGGATAAGTCTGTGTAAAACTTCAGGAGGAACCTGGGTAAGGTTGCTTTGTGATGAGTTTGTGTAAAACTTTAGAAGGAACCTGAGTAAGGTTATTTCAGGATAAGCTCGTGTAAAACTTTATTTGGAAATGTCTGAGAAGGAGCCTGTGTGAGATTTTTCAAGATAAGCCCGTGTGAAACTGCATTTAGGAGAGACCCGTGTAAAGCTACATTTGGTCGCGCAGATAATTACTCTATTTAGTTTTAGGAGCTAATCCTGGACCTCCTGGAAATTGTTGATAATAACCATCTTTCCTGAAAAGGTACAGGGTTAATTATATGCGATGCATAAAATGCATTGTATGGTGATGTTCTCAAAATAAATGAGATTATGTTGTATGCAATATGTGTGCACATGTCATGATGTATGAACATGAGATGCTATTGTGCCATATTCGAGTTTGGAAAAATAAATCCATGACTTTTGTCGGAGAGTACTGGAAATTGAATTCCTGACCGTCATAGAAAAAGTGGTTCTTCTACTTCTGCTGGGGATGGTGAACAGAGATGACTATGTTGTGGATTTACTCCTATTTACGAATAGTCTACCGGGGAGAGACTCTTCTTGAGAATAACTCTGCAAGGGAATACCTCTGTTTTGAGGGAGGAGTAAACTTTGTTGGGGGTTGAGCTTCCGCATTCAGAGAAATAAACTCTTCTTGGGAGACAAATTGATGAACCGCTTGCGACTTATAAAATTCGATTGGGGAGTATAGGCGTCGACTCTCTGAAGGACCTTTACCGTGGAAAGTAACTCCTGTTTGGGGAAGTCGATGTCAAAGCTTTAGTTTCCTCTACTCTGTGGAGAGTGTAGATGTTACTAAGACGCATGCTAAGGATATGACAATGACTTTGCATTAGGACCTTTCTACCCCTGTACCTGCTGGAGGAAGTGCCTGCGGAGGCTTTGTGGATTGAGTAATATCCTAACTCATGAGGTACTTGGTAACTGCTGATCAGAATGACAAGTCTTCTACTGATAGGCAAGTGACAAGATGACGGGACATAGTTGTACGCTTTAATCCCTAACTTTTGTCTGGACTGTCTTTTCAGATTTTCAATCCACCGGGATACCCTTTTTTGCCCAAGCCGCCTTTTCAGGTTTTCGACTTGCCGGGTGTACAATTTTTTTGTTTTTATCCCTAATTTTCCCTGAACCTTTTTTGGTTCACCGGGATGCCCTTATTTTTTCCTAGGCCAGTCAACCTAGCAGGTATTTGTTCATGCATAGTAGTTTTCGACTATGTCCATGTTCACCAGGTACTGAGAATTATCACTGTCCATAGTAGTAAGTGTTGCCACACTGCTAAAAGATGTTTGTTTGATCGTACAGGATTCGTTGCTGGAATTCATGTCCAATGCCCCAAGTGATTCAGATGGAGATCTGCCCCTGGCTATTTGGCATCTTTGAGCGATTCCTTGAACCTTGGCTTGACTGCCCCAGGTCAGCTGGACACCATGTCATGCCCCTTGATTATGAAAGGCCTGTTATTGGAATGTCTTTCCATCTGAGGTGATTCTGTCCATTGAGAGGATTTATGTTCATCGAATATCCATCGTGTGAATTTCTCTGTTGTTGAACAAATAGTCATATGCAAACAATGGTATTTTAAGAATGCAAAGATTAAGTCTGTCTTGAAAAAAAAATTTGAAAATGCATTTTTTTAGTAAAACAAATTTTGCAAGAGAGTGATATCAACTCGTGATTTATAGTAAACCTTACAAGAGTCAGGATACCTTTTGTAACAGTATCCTTTCGAACTAACCCATGCTTCAGCTAGGACTTTTAAGGGTTATAACATGGCCTAGTTCACGGTTCAAGAAACAAAGGATAAAGGCTCAAAATTTATTTGTACCCACCCGCTCTTCGTGATGTTCTTCAGTCCTATGCTCAGTTAATTGCGTGTTTAGTATCCCAGTTGAGTTCTAGAATATTTTCCTTGATGTTCTGGTGATGGTTCAGATATTGACAGTTTATTTTGAATAGGCAGTCATCTTTTTTGTCGAGGATTTGTAGGACCTCTTTCTTTTTGATTTTACTATCCTTGTCTTTTGCCCGAACTTTTCTTTTTGTGATTACAGTCAGCGGAATGCCCTAGTTTTTTTCTTAAGTCTCCTTCATAGGTTTTGACTTAGCGGGCTTTTATTTTGAGAGATAATGACTGCCTGTCTTGTCGATTATGAGGAACCATCACCGTCTTTTTATTTGGAAGGACGTATTTGATGCCATTCATTGTGTACGAAGCGGAAGATTGTGACTGAATGCACGTCTGAATTGACTGAGAAAACTACCCTGCCCCAGGTTATGATTAAGGGTTTTAATTAGTGTGAAAATGAAAACTCCTACTTATTTGGCTCAAATGGGTTGACTAGGGATTATCTTCCTTATAACTCCACTGTTTTAGATTTGAAACAACGCCTGTACATCGTCAGCGGGGTCTGTTCAAAAGCATACTGTAGAGATTGTGGTATCATTTTTGTCATCCTCCCTCTAAAGGCTTACAACTTTTTAATCGAGAGTTGAATATCACAAAAAGGAATGAAGTTTAAATATAGTGAATACGAATGAATTGATTCAAAACAGACATATGCAATGCATTGATAAAGTAACAAAGTTTGACATGAATAAATGTTCGAAAAATCAAAAGAAAATTACAAATTGAAAATTCTAATGAACAAAAAGCCCTCTTGTCAGAACTTGTCACTTCAAATGGTGGGACTTGGAGGATTGACAGAAACATTCCAGTTGACCATCTTGTGTGAACTCCAATGCTCCTTCATTAATCAGGTCTTGAATTTTGTATTTCAACCTCCAACAGTCGTCAGTATCATGCCCCGGACTGTTGGAGTGATATGCACACCTTGCATTAGGATTGTAGTTAGGCGAAAAAGTCTTGGGATTCAGATGAGGCCTTATCAACGTAACCAAATTCATCCTCAACATGTGTTGTAAAGCTTGAGACAGCGGAATGTTGAGTTTGGTAAACTGCCTCTTGGATGTATCTGGCTTACTCTGATTAACCCGTTGTTTTTGGCGAGGTTGTTGTTGGACCCGTGAGGTAGTAAAAATTTGGAAAGGTCCACTCTTCACCAAACCAAACTCTTGTCTTCTTGGAGGTTGATCAATGACTTGGTCACCAACATCGACTGCTTGCTTAATACGGTTGTATCCATCTTGATGAAGTTTGTTGATAATGGTTCTCAGCTCTTCTTGTCCCAGGGCTAGGTCTTGGATAAGAGCCATCTGCCCCAGCATCTGGGTTCTCATTGCTTCAACCTTAGCTTGCAGTTATTCTAACCGTTCGTCCTTATTGTCTTCAGGATTTTTCTTGGCCAGGTTCCCAACGAGGAGTGCTTTCAACTCTTCCTGCCCCTTGTATAGGTTTAGGAACATTTCCATGAACTGAGCCTCTTGAATTTGGAGATCTTTGTTGTCTTGTTTGAGAGCCATTGCTGAAATAAACAGCGAGAACATAAGAGACCTACTTTGAAACCTGTTTATGCAATGATATGTATGATATATGTATGCAATGTTTTCAAGGATCTCACAGGGTAAACAAGAAAATGTGAGAAGTTGAGATTTGCAGCTTTAATTGAAAAACTTCATATCATTAAATGCCCTTCTACGAGAGTCAAGCTCACCATATCAAGTGGGTCATAGCCCCTGACTCAAGTTATCGTGTTTTGATCTTTTGACGACATTGGCTAGAGGAAAATAAATTCCCTTGCCACTTGCTAGACGTCTGGTTCATCATAACCTGCATCACAGGCCCTCGAGATCCTTGAAAAGGTTAAGGAAATGCTATGGTATGATGCTATGATGTGTATTCTATGCATCCAGCAAAAATGCAGGGTAAGAAACCAATTTATTAGATTTATACAAACAAGGTCCTGCAAGGAATACAAATAAAGCTCTGCAATGAGTTCAAATTGTTAGGAACAGAAAGCAAACAAGTCACGCAAGTAGCCTTAGGTTTAGGCTTGCATGGATTCCATAGGTAAGTACCCTCTTGAAGTTTAGTTGTTTTCAAACCTGTCTTAGAAAAGTAACCGGGTTCTAAGGGATCTCAATATCACTGATATTTCCCCCAAACTTCATTCAATAAGCGATTGACTCGCAACCAAACAAAACTCAGGAGTCAAACCTCAATGAGTGGAGCATCGAGTATCTGTCGACCTTGGGAATACACCAAAGACGGCCATCTCGCTACGTCCTACTGACCAAGTTGTGCAATTAAAGGTTCTAAGGCCAGTTGATGCTTTATGACACCACACAGTGGCCCCGTACTCTCCTTGATTGACTCAAGGGTTACCGGTACCAACCAAAGTGTAACATTAACATAGCTACTGTTTCAACCGTGTCGGTATACCATGCACAGTTCCCTCACAGTTTATTGCTAGTTACCTAAAAGGTGTTCCCCGATCCGGGTGTAGGATCTTCAATAATACCCAAACAAAACCCTTGAATATAAAGCAGGCAAAGCAAAACAAGAAAGCAATTTTAAAAATGACCTAGATCCTAAGGTATACCCCACTTATTTTTGTCCCCAGCAGAGTCTCCAGTTCTGTGATACGGTGGCATAACCGATTGTTATATCGGTTTACATTTTGTATTCGCAAATGTGCGGTAAGCAAGAGTCGCCACCGACTTTTATTTCATCCAACAAAGGAAAAGGAAAAAGAACAAAAAAAACCTTTTTCGAGATGTTTCTAAGTACGGGGGGTAGATTATAGAAAGGGAAGGTGTTAGAATCCTTTCTATCCATGGTTTTCCATGGGCTCTTAGGTGCTTAGCTCATGTTTTGAAAATTGCTTGTGCTTGTGTGTTTTGAAAATTGTTTTGAAAATGCCTTAGTGTGGTGAATCACTTTGTGATAACTCTTGTATCAGTCCTCAAGAGTGCTGACAAGGCGAATGTTTTTGAAAGTGTTTTGAAATGTTTTTGTGTAGGTGCAAAAAGTTGTTTTGAGTAAGCATCTAAGAACTTATCTACTTATACTCGAAAAGGTCGTTCTTTTCCTCCTAAACTTTCGACAATGCTATCCTACCATTAGTGAGTAGGTAGCCCTATCGTTGGATGTATGAGGGACAAGTGTGGGTCATCGTTATGGTCATAGAAGGCAACATATATGGATACCTTAGCAGTTCGAAGGGACTGTCATCATATAGGCATCATCGAGGGACAATATCATTTCTCGTAGGCAACTCGAGGGATGTTAAGAGACTATGATCTTTATGATGACCTTTAGATTGAGGGTCTTTTGCTAAGATATCCCTAAGTTCGAGGGACATGACCATTATTTTCCGAGGCAACCAAGTGAGGTATACCCTGAGGATGCAAGTGTGCAAATAATTTAATTCGGTTATTTATCTTGCAATTAGAGTTTTCTATCGTTCATTTTTATCTTTTCATACAATCCCATTAATCTAAGCATTGCATAAAATATAGTAGCTGAAGATAAAGGCGGAAATGTAAACCTAGGCTATTACAGAGCTTCGGGGAAGTTACATAATAGTGAAGAGTGTGGAAAAGAAATCCTAAAACTATTACATCCCGGAAGCAATTACATGATACTGATAAAAAAAGCGGGAAAAATAAAGCTACGATATTACAGTTGAACACGCCCTATACATTTTATTTAGGAAAATAAAAATAAGATGAAAATAGAAAAGAAATTATTTTGGTGATTTTTTTATGAAAAAACTGATTTATGATCATTAATTAAATAAACCTAAAAAAACTTAATTAATTTTAATTAATAAAAAAAATGTTAACTTTGAAAAAAGTTAATTAAAATACCTAAAACCTAATTAATCCGAATTTAAAAATGATTAATTTTAAAAAAAATTAAAAAATCTAAAATTAGTTAACCTAAAAAATAAATTAGGTTTTTTTTTTGTAAAAAAAGGTTTGTGGAAAAAGTTTTGTGGTTAAATGAATTTTAGATTGGAAAAGACAAATTGGTTAGAAACCAAAAACAAATAATGAAAATGTCGGGGTGGATGTTGAACCAAAAATTAATTTAAAACCTAAAATTAACTTTAAAAAAACCTAAAATAAATTATTCGAGTTTATTATGAAAAATCAAAGGTTTGTGAAAAATGTTAAGTTTTATGAAAAAGGTTTTAAACAGAAAGAATGAAAATAGGTAAAAGGATAAATAAAAAGGAAGAAAACCAAAACCAATAGGGGTGGGTGTTGAACCCACACCCTTAACCTTCTCAGGATGTCTGCCTTGCCATGAGTAAGGAGTCGGCTGATTTAGATTGGACAACTGTCTTACCATATGAAAATAATGTTGATTATGTTAGGCATTCTGATGACGATGATGATGATTCAGATGCGTTGTTTACACCTCCTGATAGTGGAGATGATGAGGAACATGTGAGGTTTCCAGCTTATAAGGGTATGGAACCAATTTTGGCAAGTTATGAGTATAATTGATGAACTCACATGTTATAGAACTCCATATAACAGGAAAACAAGACAAAATGGTTGGCCAATAAATTTGGACATATTCTACGACACAACCCTAACATGAAATCAGTAGGATTAATTGTTGAAGTTGTTGAAAGATGGGGAGCGAAGTTGTCACATGACCAAGTATATAGAGCCAAAAGGAGGGAAATATATTTTATCCAAGGTATTGGTATGAATCAATTCACCTATTTTTTACTCAAATCTAACCCTAACAATACTATTTTGATCCAATATGTTGATTCAAATGAAGGCCTTGTGTTTGAGAGGATCTGTGTATGTCTAGAAGCATGCAAATATGGTTTTGAAAAATATTGTAGGCCTCTTATAGGGTTAGATGCATGTTTTTTGAAAGGATATTTTGGTGGCAATTGATGGAAATTGTGTTTGAGAGGATTTATATATGTCTAAAGGCCTGCAAATATGGTTTTATAAATTATTGTGGGCCTCTTATAGGGTTGAATGCATGTTTTTTGAAAGGAGATTTTGGTGGGCAATTGATGGCAGTTGTGGGGAGGGACGGAAATAATAAGATATTTCCTATTGAGACAACATATTCTTGGGATTGGTTCATAAAATTTATATTGAAAGACTTGAAAGCAATTAATCGGAGGGCTTATGTTTTTATTTCAGATCAACAAAAGGTAAATTTTAACAACCCTTATAATGCTTATGTTTTCATTTCACACTTAATAGTAATATTGTATTGTTATTGTAATACGGTGGAAGAACTGACTTTTGGTTTTGCGTTTTATCACAAATGTTACGGATATCAAGAGTCGCCAATGACTTTTCTTTTATCCAATAAGGAAAGGGTGAAAAGAACAGGAAAGACCTTGAGATTTTTGAGTTTGGGGGGTAGGTTATGAAAAGGGAAGGTGTTAGAACCCTTTTCATCCGTAGTTATCTACGGGCTCTTAGTCGCTAGCTCACTTTTTGAAAATGCTTTGAGTGTGTATGTTTGAAAATATTTTGAAAAAAAATGCCTAAGTACGGCAACTTTGTTATGATTCTTGTATCAGTTAAGAATGCATACAAATTGTTTATTTTTGAAAATATTTTAGAAAAGTGTGATTGTGAGAAAATATTTTGTTTTTGTGTGAGCAAGTGATTAACAGTATTCTACCCTTACTCATGGTCTTTCATGTTATTTTCCTCCTTCTTTAGATGATTTTATCCTATCATTAGTTAGTAGGAAACCCTATCGTTGAATGTGTGAGGGACAGACGCGGGTCATTATTATGGTCATAGAAGGTAACATGTAAGGATACCTTAGCAATTTGAAGGGACTGTCATCATATATTTGTAGGCAACATCTAGGGACAATATCATTTCTCGTAGGCAACTAGAGGGGTATCACGAGACTATGATCTTTATGATGATTTTTACCGAGGGTCTTTGCTAAGGGTATCCCTACGTTCGAGGGACATGACCATGTTTATCCTAAGGCAAAAAGTGGGGTCACCCTAGAGGTGTGTGTGTGAAAAGTGATTTAATTAAATTATTTATCTTGATTAGGGTTATCTATGTTTGCCTTTATGACTTGCCATACATGCCTAGTTACTATACAATAATAAGGAAAGCGGTAAATTGCGAAAAGTAAAAGGTCTTACGCTATTACAAAGCTTCAAGGAAGGGGGTACAAACCATAAAATTAGTTGAAATAGAAAGGAGAAACGTTAATTCAATTTATTACAACCCTTTAGCAGTTACATAAATTGGGAAAAAAACTAATGCGAAAGTAATAGAGTTCACGAAGATTGTAAAATAAAGAAAAATGGTTTTATGATTTTGATAAAAAATGATTTGATGATTAATCTAAAAAAACCTAATTAGTTTTAATTAAGGAAAAAGATTTATTAGTTAAAAGAAAAACTAAAAAAACCTACTTAATTTTTATTTAAAAGAAATTAATTTACTTTAAAAAGGTTAATTAATTTAATTAAAAGAAAGAATTAATTTGGATAATTTAATTAAAAAATTTAATTCTAAATTTATTTTAAATTAATTTAAAAAAAGAGTTAATTATGTTAAAAAAAGGTTAAAACTAAATTATTGAAAAAAGGAATGGGCCTATTGTATAAGGAAACCAGGGAGGGTGTGAAATAAATTCACTAGGCCCAAAGCTACAAGCCCATGCGCCTGCCTGAGATCCAGTGTGTTGCTCCAAGTAGTTTTACCGTGGGCGCGCAGGCTCTAGCGTGTTGATCTGGATCTTTTGGAGATCCAAGGGTGATGACAAGAAGGGTGCACCGTGTACGCGTGAGGATGGCTTCACTGGATCTGAAAAATTTATAAAACATGAAAAAAATATGTCCCACGCCAAGATCGAACCCGCATATGGGTACAATAGTGTCTTAAGATCAAGCGCGCTACCACTGGGGTAGCCATACATCCATTAACCTATGTCAATTCATAAATATATAATGTAAAACAAATTCCAAAAGTCAGACAACCAAACATGCGCGCATGAGTGGGACCTCTGTATTTTGAATGGACCAATCATAACATCCTGTTTTGCCATGCATAGTCACCCATCAGTCAAACCACCCTGGACGGTGGTTCTGGTCACCATCTCCGATTGTATAAAAAACATAACCTGCGAAATTCGATCAAAACAAAAAATATAATAACCCTAATTGACTAATTAAGGTCCTGCGATTTCAATGGTATGGTTAGCTCGGTCTAAAAATGCTTGCATCGTGAGATCTGAAGCTTCAAAAGCTATGTACCCTAACAATGGCACGATTCTGTTTCTGCACCAAAACTTACATGTAAAACGTTAGAACAATTCTAATAATGCGTATGAGTTATGCTGCCATGTTAACAATGATTGAAATCATGCTAAACCTTGAAAAATCAAAACTCACCAAACTTACCAACTGGAATTCATGCAAGGAAGGGTTCTAAGGTTGATTTGGGACGCATAAGGACTAGTATCAACTCCTGGAAGCTTCAGGAAGATGATATGAAGCTCAAAACTGCTTGAGAGCGGCTGAAGAGTAGGGTTGGTCTTTGCCCTAATCTTTGGAATTATTGAGAACTTTCTAGGGGTGTTTTAAGGCATATTTTTACGTGTTTTGCATCTGGTCTTGTTAGATATATATAGGTCATGAGTTTAGGTCAACAAAAATTGAAGAAAATCTTGCATTAAGAGGTGAAGATTTGATTTGGAATTTTGTATGGAAACTTTCTATTTTTGGCTCAACCTTGCACCAATCACTCTTGCACAAATTTTACAGCTTGTACATGTAATCTTGGGCCTCCAACATGAATGAAATCAAAAGCCTTATGCATGAATGGACTTATGGGTCTTTAAACATGTACGAACATGTTTGGATATGAAAACTTAGGCCTAATAGCTCAAAATTACAAATTTGCTCAATTTAGAATTCATGCATTGTACTAAATTTCCCAACTTGCAATGGCCATAACTCTCTTAATTTTTATATTTTGAAGGTGATTTGGAACTTTTTGGAAAACTCAATATGTCCTCTACAATATCTCTTTTGATCATTTTTGCATTTGGAGACTTTATCTTGATGTAAGTTGCCTTGACAAAAAGTATCTTTTTATTGACTTTTGAAATGACCTATTATGTATTGACTCATATCTCTCAAATGAAGCACTTTTTTGGCTTGAGCATAAAGATTCAAAGTTGTATAGAATTGAATTTTATTCAAGATGGGCTTTGGTTTGGGGAAATTTGATGAATCATGTGAAAGTTATGCCTGGTCAAAGTTCAGTTGACTTCTCCTAAGGAAACCCTAATTTGGAAACTTTTGACTTTTGATGATTTGAGGACTTTCCTCGAGGAGTCATGATCAACCCTTGATCAAATGATGAATATCACTTCAAAATGTTGATGTTGACCAAAAATATTGAATTTTGACTGTATGTTGACCATAATTGACTTTTTACCCAATATAGTTGATTTTCAGTCATCTAAGCAATTGATTGAGCAAACTTGTGATGCAAAGCTTGAAACTTGACATGTGCATTCTTAGGGACATATGAAGAACCATGAAAACCACTTGAGACCTTGGAAACCCAATCTTCTTTGAGAAATGCAAAACCCTAGTTGTGGACCCATTGCTTAAGAGGAGCATTTGCTTGATCAATTCTTGAGCCACCTTGAGCATTTGAGAACCCTAGGATAATGTCTTGAAGAAAAATAGGATGGAAAATTTTCGGGTACAACAGCTGCCCCTGTTCAATCTTATTAAACCTGAAAAGTTAGATTGGCATGTCCACCATTCGTGACTTAAAGGTAGAAGATGATTGAACACTTAAGTGCCTAGAAATTTGCACTCGCATGTGCAGAAGGTAACATTGCTGGTTTATAATATTGCTTGAATGGGCTTATAGATGACATTCGGAGAGGTGACAGAGAGTCTTCGAAGATGGTCTTATATATGCCATCCAAAGTATCTGTTGATAGAAGTATCAGAATGAGCCTACGCTTGACTGTATCTGAATAATGCTTTCCAGAATGAACCTCCGGGGCAGGTGTTTGAATAGTTTCCTGTCAGATTTAGTCTCTGACGTAAAGATGCTTGCCAGAATTAAGCTGCTGAGGGAGATGCTTTTCAGAATTCAGTCTCTGAAGGGAAGTGTTCATCGTGTATATAGTCTCCCCGTCCTATTTCGGGAATTGATTTATAATCTGTTTTTGCTGGTAAACCCGTCCTGTTTTGGGAGTTTATAACATTTGGTGATAAAGATGGTCGCCTCGTCCTGTTTTGGGAATTGATCTTCATCTGGCCATAAAGATAGAAAGATAGTTTCTCCATCTGGTTTCAGGAGTTAATATTTTCTCGACTGTATAGATAGTTTCCCTGTCCTGTTTCGGGAGTTAATCTTTAACCTGTTTATATATATAGTTTCCCCATCCTGTTTCGGGAATTGATCTACAATTTGTTTCTACAGATAGTTGCCCTGCCTTATTTCAGGAATTAATCTATGTCTAGTCATACAAATAGTTGCCTTGTCTTGTTTCAGGAATTAATCCGCGACCTGTTTGATAATGGTAGATGATATTCATCTATTTGTAGACTTTACCTGAAAAGATAAAGAGTCAGTTGTATGGAATGTCATCAAGTATGAAATGCATTGTGTAATTATGTTCTCAAAGTAAGTGTGATATATGTATTTTGTAAGCATATGCTATGATACTTGTAAATGAGGTATGAATGTGAAATATCGTATAAGTGTATTGGTAGCTCCGTATAATGTCTCGCTGGGGAAAATAAATGTTAGACAATGTGGAAAGTGATCGAGAGGGGGGTGAATAGATCACCTCCTTATTATTCAAGGATTTAAAATCTTTTATCAAAGTTGATTAAAAATAGCGGAAAAAACACGGTGTCGAATCGACTTCCGTCTATTTTGAACTAACTACTAGAAAACCGGACATACGATAAACTTCCTGGATTTTTATTAAGATGAAATAGATGAAATTTAACACAAATCAATATAAGTTTCAATGCACTTATCACAAGAAATCTATTTCCAATGAACAAAAACTTGTAAGCACTTATGTCGAACAGTTGGCGTATGCTTGTTCGATGATCAACAATAATGGTGGTTTAGCAAAAGAGTTTGTACCACTATTGTATCATTGAACAGAAAAACCAGCAGACCAATTGAATCACAAATGTGTAGAAAATGTAAAGAGAAAGATAGAAAGAAAACGTTACACAGGCAGTTTGGTAAGGAAGTTCCCCACTGTCGTCCTCGCGTGTGGGTATATCTCCCTATCAATTCCAAACTGAAATTGAGACTTGTTATTTCAATGTGCTGAAAGTTGCTTACAAGGTTACAATACAAAGATAGAACCTAATCACTAAGATCTTCCTCTTCTTGTATGAACCTTCACTTGATATGAGCTGATCAAGATATCACCTGCAAGATCCATAGTCAATCCTCTGCTCCACGTACTATTTACAAAATCGCCCCGATTTTCAAACCCTATGCTACAATTGAATCTGATCTATGCAATAGTGACTGACAAACCCACAAGATCCACAATCAATCCTCCGCTCCACGACCTATTTATGAAATCTCCCCAATTTCCAAACCCTATGTTATGGCTGAATCTGACCTGTGTAACCATGACTAACAAACCCGCAAGAACACGCTCGTTCTTGAAGGACAAACCCTCTGGTTTTTCCTCGAAACCCACTTCTGAATCTTCAACTCAGTTAAGATCAATGATCGTACCAATGAATGTTATCTCTATGATCCCTTGATCTGATGAACAAAGATGATTATGTTTCAATTTTATTGAACCAAGATGATTAAGAAGATGATGAAGATTGAAGTCTCTTTAAGGTTTCTAATGCTCATAAAAGTAGATGCACACCGACTGAATTTGTGACATCCTCTATTTATTGAACTGCAAAATTGACTTATATATGTAACAGAAAAATGTTAGAAGTAAAACCGCAGTATGAGTCGATGCATATCTCATATGAGTCGTCTCATGTTAATTACAAAACATGGGATGAGTCGATACAATGCATTATGTATCAATACATACTTTTATCAAGACATATTACAGAGAGACAAAATGTGTATGAGTCGATTCAAAACACGAATGTGTCAATGCAACCAAGAAATGTCGATGCAAACCATTATGTATCGATACAAACCACACAGAATCCAGAACCTTTAATTTCGTATGAGTCGACACAAAATGCAAATGTATCGATTCATACTGAGTTGGTTTTGATTTCCAGAAACAAGAAGTGATATGTATCGATGTATAAGTGCATGTGTCGATGCATAAAGGTTTTTAAAACGTTTTCCAAAAGCATGAACTTGACATGTATCGATGCAAAGTGCAAATGAGTCGACTCGTACTGAAGAACAATTGTTTTTGTGATTTTAGGTTAAGTATGTGCCGATGCAAAACATTTTGTATTGACCTGAAATCATGATACATGTGTAGAACACATTTTTGACCCTTTTAGAACATGCTACACTATTATCATATCATGCACACATAGAAATTAAACACAATAAACATTCATTAATACTTATATCACACATATTTGCTATCATACAAAACTACTCAAAGAAAAGGGTTACTCACAATAAATCCCTGATTGTTGTTAGGGATGAAGAATATGTGCAATCTTCAACCTTGTCTAGAATGTTTTTGCTGGAAATTCGTGCTTTTTGTTTGAGGAAACTCCACTGGGGAATGTGATTTCTTCTTGGGGAGAAAAGTTCAGGAACATTAGTCGTTCATCGCTCTACTGGGGAATTCAATTCTTATATACCCTGAATGAGGATAAAAGAGATGGATAACCTTCTAAGGTGCTGTGTGACTGAGTTTCCAATATGGATGCCTGCTCGTCTGAGGAGAATAAGGTTAAGTGATATCTGGTTCGGTTTCAGATTCCGTAGCAACTCTCTAGGGATAGCAACCCAGACTGTCCTTTGTTGGAGATGGGAATCTTATTAGTGATTTGTTGTAGTCAAAGGAATAGACTTAAGCTAGGGAGACTGGATTTTATGAGGGAAATAAACCCTGTTGGGGAAATAAACCATGCTGGGGAAATAAACCCTAATGGAAAAATATATTCTGTTGAGAAATACTCTTGCTGAGGAAATGAACCTTGTTGAAGGAAGAGCAATTTGCAGGGGGATTTTATAGTGCTGGAGAAATAAACTTAGCTGGGGAAGAGAATTCATGTGAACTGTGTTGATGATATAATCTCTGATGAGGGTTGGGATTCCATAGGTTGGCGAGATTGTCGGGTAAAAGATCATACTCCTTTGTCCACTGGGGGGATCTATCGGGGAGTGTGATTAGGTTAATTCAGCCTTGCGGGGAATGTATCTCAGTTGGAGATGAGCTCGTAAAGATGACTCTGGGGATAACCCTGTGGGAATTGTTTTGCGGGGATTTGTGGATGACTTGAACATTATCCCAACTCCTAGAGTCTTGAGTAAATACTTTATTCATGTTTTATGCATATATTTGTTAATAGTAATCATATTCATATGAATATGTTCATTCAATTTAGTCATTGGACATTTTCGCAAACAAAACAGAAAAAGTAAAATCAAAATTTTGAATTTTTGAAATGGTATTTGTATTAATAATTTGCCTATAAACAGGCGAGTTTTTTGTACAAAGAGACAAAAATCCTAGTAAGAGGAAATCTTCGTGAAAATAACGAAAAAATTACAACGTGAAAACAAAACATATAGCTATATGGAAATAATCTTGTCGGGTTTCAACTCTGCAATTGCCTCTATGTCTTCGAGCATCTCATCCCTTGCTGTCGGAAGAAGTTGACTGAATTAATCTGTACCATTTGAACTTAACGTTGGTAACAAATTATTGTAAGTGATCCAACGGGACATAGTCTTACGCTTTTAATCCCTAATTTTTGCCTGGATCGCCCTTTCGGGTTTTCAGTCCACCGGGAAACCCTTTTTTGCCCAAGCCGCCCTTTCAGGTTTTCGACTTGCCAGGAGTATAATCTTTTTTTTTTATATATATCCCTAATTTTTTCCCGAACCCTTTTGGTTCGCCAGGATGCCCTTATTTTTTCCTAGGCCAGTCAACTTAGCGGGTCGTTTTCTATGCGTAGTATCTTTCATAGCACCACCCGAAAATATCTTCTTGAATACAAACGACCCTTCATAAGTGGGATTACATTTTCCCTTGGGATCACCTTACAGTAAAATGATGCGCTTTATTACCAAGTTCCCACCCTGATATATCAGATAATTGATCTTCTTGTTGAAAGCCTTGATCATACACTTCTAATACATATGATCATGACAGACATCTGCTAACCTTTTCTCGTCAATCAAATTCAACTGATCCAGCCTAGTCTGAATTTGTTCATCTTTGTCTAAATCTGCATCTTTCATAATTCTCAGAGAAGGAATCTGAACTTCGACAAGTAGGACAACTTCCAAACCATAGACCAGAGAAAATGGGGTTGCCCCAGTTGACGTTCGTGCTGAAGTGCGATAGCCATGGAGAGAAAATGGTAACATCTCTTGAAAATCTTTATATGTCACCATTATCTTCTGTATAATCTTCTTAGTGTTCTTATTGGAGGCTTCTACCGCGCCATTCATCTTCGGTCGATATGGAGAAGAGTTGTGGTGCTTGATCTTAAACTGCGTGCAGTTCCGTGATCATATTGTTATTGAGATTTATGCCATTGTCTGTGATAATCCTTTTGGGGATGTCATACCGATATATAAGGTTATGCTTAATGAACCGGGCCATGACATTCTTAGTAAAGGAGGCAAATGAAGCTGCTTCAACCCACTTCATGAAGTAATCAATGGCGACGAGCATGAAGCGATGCCCGTTAGAAGAAGTAGGATTGATTTCTCCAATCATATCAATGCCCCACATTGCAAACGGCCAAGGAGTAGTCAGGTCATTCAGAGGAACTTGAGGCACATGTACTTTGTCAGCATATATCTGGCATTTGTGACAAGTTCTTGAGTGATGATGGCAATCGGCTTCCATGGTAGACCAATAGTATCCCGCTCTCAAAATATTCTTAACCATAGTATGCCCACTGGAATGAGTACCAAAGATACCCTCGTTCATATCTTCCATAATTTTCTCAGCTTCCTTCTTATCTACATAACTAAGCAGAGTCGAATCATGATTGCATTTGTACAAAATTCCGTTGCTCAAGAAGAACTTGGCAGAGAACCTCCGTAGGAATTTCTTGTCATTGATAGATTCTCCTTTAGGATACTCTTGAGCTTCAAGATATCTCTTTACTTCATGAAACCAAGGTTTCTCTTCTACCTTATCAGTGCCAACTTCGTAGCAGTGTGCAAGTTCACCTAGTCTTTCAATAGTAATCTGAGGAGCTTCGTTATCCCATCTGACTTTGAACATGGATGACAAGGTAGCCAATGAATCTTCCAGCTGATTCTCTTCTTGTGGGATGTGTTAAAAGGTTATCTCCTCGAAGTATGGAATTAAGGTCAACATATGCTCTCGGTATGGGATGAGATTCAGGTGCTTCATGTCCTATTCTCCATTGATCTGACTGATTACCAGGGTTGAGTCCCTGTACACGTCCAAAAACTTGATTCTTAAATCAATGGCAGCTTTGATACCCATAATGCATGCTTCGTATTCAGCCATGTTGATGGTATAGTCAAATCATAATCTGGTGGTGAAGGGCGTATGTGTTGTACCCCAATTTTCCCCTAAGATTCCTCTATCATCTCATATCAAGTCAACCATATCAAGATCACAATTGGGTTTGGTTCTTCTCCCTATCTTTAGGTTTGCTCATGAGGAATCTCCAAGTACCTTGATTTGTATATTGTGGCCATATTTGATTTGTGTTGATTAACTTTCAACTAACAAATACATTGAATGTTTGCTCTAATTGATGATGCTATAGGTGAGGGCACAACACATCTCATCAGGTGATTCATATGTTCACGAGTTTATTCCCATGCCTCCTTCAACAAAGCTTCATTGATATTTAAGCTTCATCATTGACAGTAATTCAAAGAAACATCATAATGAGGTCTATTATGATTCACCATACCTCAATTTGTCAGAGAAATTCAAAGGATGCAAAGGTTGATTGGAGAGGTTTGACTTAATTGGACAAGTTCTTGATTAATTGATCACAAGGGAATAATCCCCTTAATTCTTAATATTTGGAAGTTGTTATAGTTTCTATGGTTTCTCATTATCATCCTCAACAACTTCTATTCACATGACAAAAGTATTTGTGCAAGAAAGTTTGTCAAAATTGAAAGGGGTTTCCAAGGCATTTTGTTGCTCTAGGAGCTAGGGTTTTGAACTTCTAAGGGTTATATCTTGCTCATATTTTGATATTTTTGAGTGATTCCAAATACATGCTTCTATTTAAAGGGTTATCAATAAATCACTTCAAAAGTTCCAAGAAAATTTTATGAGGAAGATGCCTAATGATGAAGAAAGATTACATGTCCTCTAGATATGCCATCAAATTCTCTGATGTGACTTCAAAAGATCATAACTTGGACAATTTTTATCTCCTCGAGCCCATTATTTTTCAATAATGATCTTAAGGATGTGAACTTAAACTCTTCTTTTATGTGCAAAGTTTGAAAATGGATGGAAGATTCCCTAAGAATGCAAAATATTATAGGTCATCTCATGAATTTTCATCAACTTCACAAGGCCATAACTTTTTCAATACTTGGTATTTTTGAGTGATTCAAGTTTCACAATGATCTTTGGGAAGTTTCCTTCAAGATAGCATCATTGATCAAAGCTTAATTTTGGAGGAAAGCCTTGGTTTAACTCAAAACATTATAGGTCACTTTTGAAAAAAAACTTAAAATTTTTCTAAGTACAAAAAGTCAACATTTTTTTTATCAACTTCGACTAATCACAACTTTTAGATTAAGCATCCAATTGATCTCACTCTTTGCACATTGTAAAGTTTGTGACCTTATATTTCAAATGCTTCAAGAATCATGCTCTAAGGTTCCCTAAATTATGTACACCATGAGTTCAAAGACATCCACTTGAAACTGATTTTTTCCTCCAAGTCAGAATTTGAAATGCACAATTCAGCTTCTAATCACTAAATTGTTGTGTGTTTTTACTTCCAATCATGTTTAACAATCTTCCAGAAGTGATTAGCACCTTGAAATGCAAGTTTTGGCTGAGTTCTGAGCAAAATATGAGTCACACTTTTCATGATTGTAACTTCAGATGAATTCCCTCCAAACTTCATCATTCCACACGCTTGAGCATCCCATTTGCTTTCCTATAAATAGAGGGTTATATCTCACTCATTTTCTCAAGCTTTACCAACCAAAATCACTCTGTCAAACTCCCTCCATATCACCATTTTCTAAGATTTTGAATTCCTTTTTTCACCACTGTAATACGGTGGGAGAATTGACTGTTATACTGGTTTTGTGTTTGTGTTTGCAAATGTTGCAGTAAGCAAGAGTCGCCCCCGAATTTTCTTTTATCCAATAAAGGAAAGGGTGAAAAGAACAGAGAAAGACCTTCCAAGAGTTTTCTGAGTAAGGGGGGTAGATTATGGAAAGGGAAGGTGTTAGCACCCTTTCCATCCGTAGTTTTCTACGGGCTCTTAGATGCTTATCTCATTTTTAAAATACCTTGTGCTTTGTGTGTTTTTGAAAAGTATTTTGAAATTCCAATAGTGAGGCAGTTTGCTTTATGATAACTCTTGTATCAGTCCTCAAGAGTGTTAATAAAACATTTTTGAAAATATTTTTTTGAAAGAATTTTGTGTATGTGTAAAAGTTTGTTTTTGAGCGAGCATCTAACAGCTTTCTACTTTTACTCGAAAGAGTCATTATTTTCCTCCTTTCCTTTAGACAGTTCTATCCTACTATTAGTGAGTAGGTAGCCCTATCATTGAATGTTTGAGGGACATTCAAAGGGACTTTTTTAGTCACGAAAGCAACTTGGCAAGAACTCTTAGTAACTACCCTAGGGTTTTAATATCATTTTTACCAAGGCAACATCGAGAGGGTCATCGAGGGACTTATGATATTTTTAAACCGGAGGGTAGCCACTAAAATCTCTCACGTTTCTAGGGTCGTGACTATTTTCCATAGGCAACCAAAGTGGGAGTACCCTAGAGGTGCGCATGGGCGAGTATGTTATGTTTCAGTTATTTATCTTGATGTTAGGTTTGCTAGCATTTTGTTTTTAGTCTTATCATGAAATCCTAATAACATACATCTAGGAATTGATATCTGTACAGGAAACATAAAGTGCGGAAAGTAAATCCTACGCTATTACATCCCATGAGCAGTTATAATATTTAGAAAAAAATACGGAAAAATAAACTAAACGATTACAAAATTTCCCATGCCACCTATACATTCTTTCTAGAATTTAAATGGTAAATAAATAGAAAAATGATAAGAAAAAAAATACAAAAAATATCTTGAAACCTTAAGCATTAAGAAAAAATATTTTTTTGGTATTATTTTGAGAAATAGAACTAAAATTGATTCGGATCTTAAGTCAATTGATTTTAGTTAAACAAAATGTTAAAGTAATTAATTAATTTATTTACAAAATTAGCTTAATTAATAAAAATACTAACCTAATGTTTTTTTTTGTGATTTTTTTGATTTAATGTTGATTTAAAGAGTAAAGCCATTAAAAGAAATGAACAAAACAAAATAAAAATACAAATGGTCCTTCGATCCAGGGAAGGAGATTGTCCTTCTATCCAGGGAAGGAGGTTATCCTTCGATCCGGGGAGGGAGGTTATCCTTTCGATCCAGGGAAGGAGGATATCCTTCGATCTAGGGAGATATGTTGTTTTTCGATCCAGGAAGGGAAGCTGTCTTTCGATCCAAGGAGGGGGATGCCTTTCGATCTGGATCTGCAAGATAATGGTTAAAGAAAAAAACATAATACATAACCTGGGTATCAAACCTGTGATACAGTGGGAGAACTGACTTGGGTGTTTTGCGTTTGATTGTAAATGTTACGGTTAGCAAGAGTCACCACCGACTTTTCTTTTATCCAAAAGGAAATGTGAAAAAGCACAGGAAAGACCTTTGAGATTATTTCTTGAGTTCAGGGGTTAGATTATGAAAAGGGAAGGTATTAGCACCCTTTTCATCCATGGTTTTCCATGGGCTCTTAGTTACTTGCTAGATCACTTGATTTTGTTTGAAAATGTGTTTTGTGTGGTTTTTTGAAAGTATTTTGAAAAGGTGCCATCGTTTAGGCAAACTTTGTAATACTTCTCGTTCGTAAGAACGTATACAAAGTGTTGAGCTTTTGAAAATATTTCAAGTTTAAAAGATGTTTTTGAAAGTGTTGGTGTTTATTTTGAAAATAGCAAGGATGTTTTTGACTTTGAAATTGAGCAAGAAACTAGGAACAATCTACCTACTCAAAAGTCTTTCATGTTTATTTCCTATTTCCTTTGACATTATTATCTTACCATTGATTTTGGTAAGTAACCCTATCTTTGGATGTAAAAGGGACGGGCAAGGGTCATTGTATAGTCATAGAAGGAAACCTATGGAACGTTTTAGCAATTTCGCTTTAGGGACTATATCGTTTACTGATGGCAACATCGAGGGTCATCGAGGGACTACGATCTTTTATCGAGGATCTTTTGCTAAAACGCCCATGTTCGAGGGACATGACTATTTTTCGATAGGCAACAAACGAGATTACCCTAAGGGTGCTAGTGTGGAAGTATGTTTTATTTACATGCATTTAGTCTTGATTAGGATTATCTATTTGTTGATTTCATATCTGGCCATACAAATCCTAATTACTAACAATTGGTACATAAAGCATTAAATTGCGGAAAATAAAAATACTAAGCTATTACAAAGTTTTAGGGGATGGGAGTACAAATTTATGAACGGGGATTGCAAGAAATTAAAGTCCTAATTATCTATTACAACCATATTGAATGGATAAGAATGTACAAGACATGTAAAATGGACTTGTTTTGTTTAAGAAAAGAAATAAGTTTTGTTTAAGAAAATATTTTGATCTTTTTACGTTAAAAGAAATAAAACAAGACATGTGAATATGAATTTTTTTTGGTGTTTTTGATTAATAAAAGTGATGGAAAAAATAATAAGGAGAAAGAAAATGGAATTAGCGCTTTGCAGAAATAAAAGAAATTAGAAGTTCTGAGTCTGGCATGCTGCAAGACAGAAATAACATGTTAGCAAAAAATAGGGAAGGTCAGAGATTCTGGGTCCGTTGGAAACAAACAAGATTTCAGAAGTTATGATGCTGCTGGCAGAACTTCGTCTCCCTCTCCATACTAATCCGAGCATCTGCAACTTAGTCATTTCTGTACAAAATAGAAGATGCGCATATAACAGTTATGGCAAGTTTCGTAATGTTTCAGAAAAAGAGCTATCAGAACTATAAATCAGAAGCAAGCATAAATTTGCTAATCCTAATTCTGAGTCCTAATTTCTTCAAAAAAGTTCTAAACTGAAATTCTCTCTACTTAGGCAGGCAAATACATGAAACCTCAGAATATGTACAGCATCAGAATCAGGATGTCTACATTGTATTTTGAACATGCAAGTCTAACAATGCCTAAGTAATATGACGAGAGTCAGCAGAAGCTTACCTTGCAGCTGGAAAACGTTCTGTGAGATGGAGTCTGGCTCTGACCGCTTGTGATGTTCTGACCAGCTTCCTTACGTGCCCAGCAGGCTAGAAACTATTGACTTGAACTATGAATGGCTGGAAAATTCTGTAACAGCCAAAGAGCAAAGTTCTGACATCTTTGAAGTGGATATTAATGGAAGGTATGTCACAGTCTGAACACGAAAGTTAGGATAGTTTCTAAATGTATATCAGAAACTGTATGGATGGTTTTGGTCAAGAAACACTTGAGGAAAAATGGAGTTTGAATGCAAAAATCAAAAGCTAACAGGTTTTGTATTTTGTGTTTGCAGTTTTGGACTCTTGGAATTTTAGCAGGGGTTCAAGGCTTTTTATTTCTTAAATTTTCGACCCCTTTTACAGTGGCCAATGAAGTCTAATTTATAGGCAAAGGTTTAGTCGCTTAGAGAGGTTAAGGGGTACAACCATCATATGCTAGGCGCTGACTTGTTCTTGAAGTAAGTTCAAATAGGTATGGTGGTTAGCAGCTTTAGCCTCGCCTAAGCCAAATTTGTAAGCAGGAATTAAGGAAAGGTAACCTTAAAAACAAAAGCAACGCATGGGCCCAACACACTATTGTAGAAAAGTTTTCTTTTCCAAGACAGTAATGGTACTTCTATGCCACACGTGGGAAAATCCTTTGGACAAAGACCCAAAAATAGTTGTGAGCAATAAATGATGATGAGATTGATCAAACCAGAAATCCTGCAATGTGAGATTCTGGATCATTGCTTAATTCTGGATCAGAAGTTCAACTTCAGCATAACTTAGAATAGACATCCAACTTTTGATCTTTGTATCTCCTTGCTCCAGCATGTTCTGAAGGAGCTCTCAGACTTTCTAGAAAGCTTATGACATGCTTTGTAAACCCTTTTTGAATTACTCTTGCAACTTCTGACTGAACCTACATGAAAATTGGCCTAGCAGTCGTAGACAACTTCTGACTTGAAAATGCTCAGAATTTGCTAAGTGCCTAAGCTTCAGGGACGTGACTTTGAGGATGTATAACTTGAAATCATAGCATTTCTAGAAGAAGTTCTATTCTGTAGTGTTTTAGGTCTCATTGGGATCTAAAACTCTTGAGTTAGAAGTTCTTCCAGAATTAGCTTGCATCATGGTGATAATCTGATCAGAAGTTTTGAGCTTGTCATATTTCTTAAACACTTAGAAAAATTCTAAGTATTTAGAATTTTGACTTTTGAATTTCTTGATGAAACAAACTTTATATTTCAACATGTCTTGATGAAATATGATTCTTGAAACTTTATTTTGATCTAAAAGTCAAAGTTTTACTTTTTCAGTGTGCAAATGACCAATTTGCCCTTGTGAATGACTTTCTTGGAAAATTTGTAATTCAAGGCTTGGACTTGGATGGAAGCAAACCTGAGGGTCCAAGATGATCCTTTGAGAAATGAGAGGGAAAATTTTGGGGTATAATAGCTGCCCCTGTTCAATCTTCTTAAACTTTAAGAGTTAGGTTGGTAAGTTTTGCCATTCGTGACTCGAAGGTGGAAGATGATTGGACACTAGAGTGCCCAGAAATTTGCACTCGATAATATGATGGTTGATGGTATAGGGAATGGGCTTAAAGATTCCATTTGGAGAGAAGATGAGAAGTTGTTGGAGATGGGCTTGTAAATGCCATCCAGAAGTGATTGCTGAACCGTATTTGTAAGCTGAAATCGATTGAGTATCAGAATAACGGTCGTGTCTGAAGTGTATCTGAACTGTATCTGAAAGTTGAATCTGAATGAGTATCAGAATGAAGTCCGTGTTTGGAGCGTATCTGAACTGTATCTGAAAGCTGAATCTGAATGAGTATCAAGATGGCGTCCGTGTCTGGAGCGTATCTAAAATTTGAATCTGAATGAGTATCAGGACAACGTCCGCGTCTGAAGTGTATCTGAACAATATCTGAAAGCTGAATCTGAATGAATATCAGGATGGCATCTATGTCTAAAGCGTATCTGAAAGCTCAGCTGGTCATGTAGCTAATTGTCCTCGGCCTGTTTCAGGTATTAATCTCTGATTTGTAGATGATAGTCATTGATTAACCTTATCCTACAAAGGGTAAACGTTAGCTATATGCATTGTCATGATGTATGAAATGCATGGTACAATGAGATTGTGATGTATGCATTCGTGTCATCGATGTTTATGATATATGGATAAGACTCATGCGTATGTGAGCCAATCTGCTGCAGTGCTGTTAGATTAGGGAAAATAAATCCCTGACTGCTGTTGGGAATGTAGAGTGTAAGTCTTAATGTTTATGAAGTTGACAAGTTCCCGCTTTAGAGAAATAAACTCTGTTGTAAGGGAAACTCCGTGTATTGCTTATGAAATCCTGTTGGGGAATCCCGAGAAATTTGGCGGCTTCTACCGGGGAGTGATAACTGGAAGTTTTTTTCTGCTAGGGATTAGACTTCATACTGCGTGGGTTTTATGGAAATAGCTTAGAGAGATTTCCCTATTTCTTAAAGCCATTAGTGATTGTCTTTTTATTTTGTTCATTTGTAAACGGTAATTACGTTCAAATGCATATGTTCAAAAATAAATCATTGGACGTTTTTGCAAACAAAACACAAGAGTAAAGAAAGAACATATATTTTTGCACTTTCAAAGAGATATCTTTGTATTGACTTTGAGTAAGTATTTTTTTACAATGAGACAAACATTCTAGTAAGAGAATGCCATCGTAAAAAATGAAATTTGATACAAAGAAAAGATAGCTATGTGCAATAATCCCATGGGGTTCCCATTCTGCTATAGCCTTCGTGTCTCTGAGCATCTTGTCTATTTGTTGCCTTGTCCGAAGCTGATTGAATTGATCAGAACCGTTGAGTTTGCAGGTTGTCCGTAAGGTGATCCAATGGGACATAGTCATACACTTCAATTCCCTAACTTTTGCCTGGATCGCCCTTTCGGGTTTTCAGTCCACCGGGATACCCTTTTTTGCCCAAGTCGCCCTTTCGGGTTTTCAACTTGCCGGGTGTACAATTTTTTTTGTTTTATCCCTAATTTTTTCCCGAACCTTTTTGGTTCGCCAGGATGCCCTTGTTTTGCCTAGGTGTATCAACCTAGCGGGTCTCTTATGCGTAGTATCTTTTGACTATGTCTGCGTTCACAGGGTGTGGTAGGTCGTCACCATCCATGGTGGTCAAGATCATTGCTCCACCAGAGAATATGATTTTGATTACAAACGGTCCTTCGTATGTAGGAGTCCATTTGCCCCTGGGATCACCTTGCGGTAGTATGATACGTTTGATCACCAAATCCCCAACTTGATACACTTGTCGTCTGACCTTTTTGTTGAAAGCCTTGATCATCCGTTTTTGATACGTTTGACCATGACAGACAATAGTAAGTCTTTTCTCATCAATCAAGTTTAGTTGATCAAGACAAGTTTGGATCCAATCTTCTTCATTCAGCCCCCCATCCTTCATAATTCTTAGAGAGGGGATCTGGACCTCAATAGGCAAGACAGCCTCCACGCCATATACTAAAGAGTAGGGTGTTTCCCCGGTTGATGTGCGAGCTATGGTACGATACCCGTGGAGAGTGAATGGTAGAATCTCATGCCAGTCTTTGTATGTGACTGTCATTTTCTGTATGATCTTTTTGATATTCTTATTTGCGGCTTCGACAACACCATTCATCTTTGGTCGGTAAGGGGAAGAATTGTAATGCTGGATCTTGAATTGCTCGCACAGGGCGGTGATCATAGTATTATTTAGATTCGTACCATTGTCTGTGATGATCCTCTCCGGGATACCATACTGACAAATGAGATTTTGTTTAATGAACCGGACTAGAACATTCTTGGTCACGTAAGTGAAAGAGACTGCCTCAACCCACTTTGTAAAATAGTCAATGGCCACTAGGATGAAGCGGTGTCCATTAGAGGCTGTTGGTTTGATTTCTCCGATCATGTCAATGCCCCATATAGCAAAGGGCCAAGGAGCCGTAGAGATATTCAGAGGAACCGGAGGTACGTGCAACTTGTCAGCATAAACCTGACACTTGTGGCAGGTTCGAGAGTGTTGATAACAATCTGCTTCCATGGTAGACCAGTAATAGCCTGCCCGTAGGATTTTCTTTGCCATCGTATACCCACTGGAATGGGTGCCAAAAGTGCTCTCATGTAACTCAGCCATGATCTTTTCTGCCTCAACCTTGTCTATGCAACAGAGTAAAATAGATTCATGACTGCGTTTGTAGAGAATGCCATTACTAAGGAAGAATTTAGCAGAGAATCTCCTTAAGAACTTCTTATCATTGACTGAAGCTCCTTCCAAATATTCTTGAGCCTCGAGATACCTCTTGACTTCGTGAAACCAAGGCTGGTCCACTATTTCTTTAGTATTAATCTTGTGACAGTGAGCTGGTTCATCCATTCGTTCAATGGTGATCTGGGGAGCCTCGTTATCCCATTTAAGTTTAAACATGGATGACATTGTGGCTAGTGCGTCTGCTAGCTGATTTTCTTCTCGTGGGAAATGCTCGAAGGTAATCCTCTCAAAATGTGGGAGCAATGTCAACACATGTCCTTTGTAGGGGATAAGGTTAGGGTGTTTGGTGTCCCATTCCCCTTTGATCTGGCTGATGACCAAAGCTGAATCTCCAAATACATTTAAGGATTTGATCCCCAAATCTATGGCAACTTTGAGACCAAAAATGCACGCTTCGTATTCCGTCATGTTATTCGTACAATTGAAGCAGAGTCTTGTAGTAAAGGGAGTATGACACCCTTCAGGAGATATGAGTACAACACAAATACCATTGCCGAGTGCGTTAGATGCCCCATCAAAAACCAGAGTCCATCGGGATCCTTGTTCAGGTCCGTCATATGGTCTGAATTCTTCACAGTTGTTTACCATCATGATGTATTCATCTCGGAATTCGAACTTCATGGGTTGGTAGTCTTCCACATCTTGGTGAGCAAGGTGATCAGCTAGTGCACTCCCTTTTATTGCTTTCTAGGTAGGATACTGTATGTCATATTCTGTCAGGATCATCTGCCATCTCGCTATTCTCCTAGAGAGAGCAGGTTTCTCGAAGATGTATTTTATTGGGTCCATTTTAGATATCAATAGGGTAGTATGGGTCAGCATATATTGTCTTAGCCGGCGAGCAACCCATTCCAGAGCGCAACAAGTTTTCTCAAGCAGTGAATATCTTGTTTCACAGTCGGTAAACTTTTTGCTCAGGTAATAAATAGCGTGCTCTTTTCGGCCAGACTCGTCATGCTGCCCCAGCACACACCCCATTGAATTTTCCAGAAAAGTCATATACATGATCAACAGTCTTCCCTCGATTGGTGGAATTAAAATAGGAGGCTCTTGCAGGTACTCTTTGATCTTGTCGAAAGCAATTTGCCACTCGTTATTCCATTTGTCTACTTGATCTTTCTTCAGTAACTTGAAGATTGGTTCACAAGTAGCTGTCAGGTGAGAAATGAATCTGGCAATGTAGTTTAAACATCCCAAGAATCCTCTGACTTCCTTCTCAATACGAGGAACAGGCATCTCTTGTATCACTTTCACCTTGGCGGGATCTACTTCAATACCTTTATTGCCGACGATAAAGCCTATGAGTTTACCAGACCTAATTCCAAACGTGCATTTATTTGGGTTCAACCCCAGCTTGTATTTCTTTAGTCTCTCAAACAGTTTCTGTAAATGATCAAGATGCTCTTCCTCTATTTGAGATCTAGCTATCATGTCATCCACATAGACCTCAATTTAGTGATGTATCATGTCATGAAATAGAGCTACCATGGCACTTTGATAGGTTGCCCTAGCATTCTTCAGTCCGAATGGCATAACCTTGTAGCAGAATGTGCCCCACTGTGACAAAGGTTGTCTTCTCCATGTCCTCAGGCACCATTTTGATTTGGTTTTAGCCTGAGAAACCGTCCATGAAGGAAAACACTTTGTGTTGTGCCGTATTGTCAACTAGAATATGAATGTGGGGAAGTGGGAAATCATCTTTAGGGATTGCCCTATTCAAATCTCTGTAGTCCACGCACATTCGTACCTTGCCGTCCTTTTTGGGAACGGGAACAACATTGGCAACCCATTGCGGATAAGAAGTGACGGCCAAGAATCCAACGTTTAATTGTTTCATGACTTCTTCTTTGATCTTCTCTGACATGTCTGGCCGCATACGACATACCTTTTATTTTACTGGTGGACAATCCTCTTTTGTAGGTAGATGATGTACCACGATATCTGCATCAAGTCCTGGCATGTCTTCATACGACCAGGCAAAGATCTCAACATACTCGTGTAGCAACTGAATCAGACGTTCTTTGACACTGGGTTCCATATTGGCACCCACCTTGACTTCTCTTTTGTCTTCTTCGGTACCTAGATTGATAGTGTCCACTGGCTCTTCATGGGGCTGAGTGGTCCTCTATTCTTATTGTAGTAACTTGGCGAGTTCCCCTGGTACTTCACAATCTTCCTCACCTTCGTCTTCAACTTGGTAAATTAGATTTTCAGAGTCACTAAAGGCCATAGCAGAACCGTTACCCATGGGATCCCGAATGGATGTAGACCTGCATTGTGAGTGTGAGTGTGTGTAAGAGTATAGCTATCTTTGAAATAAATGAAAATGTAAAAAGAAAAACAATGAGCACAAAGTTTATATGCAAAAACGTCCATGATTCATTGATGTCATATGGAAATGAGATAATAACCCTTACAAATGGACCATTGTGCCTCGGGTAAGACACAATGTTTTAAGAGTCTGAATTGTTTTAATATTACAAATCCAACAAAATGTAAAGATAAATTATTGTGGGATAAAAGTGATCGAGACGAAATCTCTAGCCTCCCAGTTGCTGAGCCCTCCACTGACAGTTGGGAAAATCCAATCCTCCAGGTTATAACTGTCTTCATCATCTTCCACTGCATTGACTTCGCGATTGCTGATCTTCAAGGGTGCTCTTTCGGCACGAGCGCGGCGTACAACTTTCTGGGCACCTGAAGTAAAACCCAGCCCAACTTTGTCGGATTTGTATGGGATATCTGGGAGTTGGCCCCAAATTGTGCATCCACCTTCTTCTATCACCGCCCTGGAATCCTTCAAAGACGACATCTTGAGCGGAGGCCTTGTGATCTTGGGAACTTGAGACACAACCCTGGTTACTGCCACCGTCTGCGGGACTTCTTCAAAGTGCTGGAATGGAGTTTCAATAAATTCACCATCTAATTCCACATATCTGAAGGAATTTAGATGGCTGACCATATACTTTTCTTCTCCATGAAAAGTGATGATTTTCCCTTGAATTGGATATTTCAGCATTTGATGCAACATGGAGGTAACAACACCGGCATTGTGGATCCATGGTCGGCCTAACAAGCAAGAATATGAAGGGAGAATATCCATTACATAAAAAGTTGAATCAAATGTTTGGGTTCCAACTTTTATGGGGATGTCCACTTCCCCATGGACCATCCTTTTTGAGCCGTCAAAGGACCTTACTACTATGTTGCTCGGCTTCAATGTTAATCCCTCACAGTCAAGCCTATCGAGAGCCTTTTTAGGCAACACATTCAGAGACGAACCAGTGTCCACCAAAACATGAGCCAAGGTCGTGCCCCTGCATTCCACTGAGACATGAAACGCCTCATTATGCTTCCTCCCTCTTGGCGTTAAATCAACATCTGAAAAACCTAAACCATTATATGCAGTCAAGTTGGCTACACAGTCTTGGAACTGATTGACATATGTTTCTTGGGGTACATGGGCAATTTTCAGGAATTTAACCAAGGCTTTTGCATGATCCTCGGAACATAGTAATAAATCCAGCATGGAAATTTTAGATGGAGTCTTCCCCAGTTGCTCGACTCCGTTGTAGTCGCTTATTTTTATGATCTTTAGAATTTCCTCCATCTCATTCTGGGAGGTTTCAGGGATAGCTACTGATTGTGCTTTCATCCGGACAGGCTCAACCAGAATATCTTTATCTCGAGTCTCGATTGACTCGGCAGCAGGAATGCCAGTAGGGGTGATAATGAGGATTGTAACAGTTTTGTGAACAAGAGTATTATTAAAGATGATTGCAGGACTAGGAATAGCCTTTGGAGGAGCAACAACAACTGGAATGATTACGGGTCCAAAAATAGCTTTTGGGGGAGAAATTTATGGAGAGAAAACCCTTCCACTTTGAGTGATCTTACTAGTCCCTGCGATGTTACTGACATCAGAGTCATCTTTCTCAGAACTTGAATTTTCAGCAGCTGGCCAATCTTGCTTGATACCGTGGTAGTAGACATCACCTCCATAATTCCATGGGACGATTTGTTCTGACGAATACGGGATTGGTCCAGGCATTATAATTATTAATGGAGCTACTTTAGGAACTGATGTAATTCTAACGAGTCTTTTGGTGGAGACCCTGGAAGAATTGTCGAAAATGGTCACGATGGAAACATCATTATAAGAAACAGTTGGAATAGAAGTCTTTTCGAACAAAATTTCCTTGTTATCTATTAGGCACTGAACGCCTGCTTTCAACAAAGGACAGTTAGTTGGTGAGGATAAACAGAAATGACAGCTTTCATCACAACCTGGGAAAACACTGGCATTCAACAAATTCACTTTGATAGTCAGGAGTGGGGTCACAAGTTCATCAACTGAGGTGACAAACATATCTTCTTCAACGACATTGACATCACGGCCGTGCTTGGGCATAGGGGCAGTAATGACATTGGGAATTTCTGGTGCATCGAATTCAATCTCTTTGGCTTCAAGAAGGTCTTGTACTTTGTTTTTCAGGGCCCAACAGTTGTCAGTGTCATGGTCGGGACTCTCAGAATGGTATGGACAGCGGGCATTATGATGATAGTGAAGAGAGGTTGTGTTAGGGTTCTTTGGAGCTTCTTTCAAAGTCACTAGGTTGGATCTTAACAAATGTGGCAATACTTGAGATAATGTCATATTAATTTTGGTGAACTGTCTGACTGGTCTTTCCGTTCTTGGCTTGTTGCTTCTTTGCTGAGCAGGCGCAAGTTTAGGAATCATGACAACCCCCACCATTGAACGATGTTCAGCCCTATCTTGATTTCTCTAAGGATATACAACAACAACTTCTTTATTTCCAATGAATGGTTTCCTTACAGCAGCAAGGGATGCATCTTTTTGAATTTTCCCTTTCTTTATCCCGGCTTCCACCCTTTCTCCGGTCATTATCAACTCAGTAAAGCCTGCCGATGAACTCCCAATTAAGTGATTAAAGAAAGGACCGGACAAAGTGCCCAAGAACATGTCTACTAACTCTCTTTCAGATAGGGGAGGCTGGACTCTTCCTGCTAAGTCCATCCACTTTTGTGCATAGTCCTTGAAGCCTTCACTTGAAACCATGGCCATACTCTAGAGTTGATTACGGGTGGGTGCAAGATCAGCGTTGTATTAATATTGTTTGTAAAAGGCAGCAACAAGATCTTCCCAGTTATGAATATCGGCTCTTTCTAACTGATAAAACCAATCAAGTTGAGTTCCATACAGACTGTCTTGAAAGAAATGTACCCATAAATCCTTGTCGACGGTATGAGGCTGGATTTTCCTTACGTAAGACCGGAGATGCATTTTGGGGTATGAGACTCCTTCATACTTGGCGAACACATGTGCTTTGAATTTTGGAGGGATGACAATCCCAGATACTAAGCCCAACTCCTCAAAGTCCAATCTAGGCACTTTTTGGATTTCCATTGCACTCAACCGTTCTTCTAGATGCTTATACTTGTCATCGGCTGGAGGGTATTGTTCTTCAGAATAGTCCTCTTCTTCCTCTTCCTCTTCTGACTCTGACTGGACAACTGTTTCTTTTGCCTTCTCATCTTGATTGTCTTTCTCACCGGATGTCATCACAAATTCTAAGGCCCTTCTTGTCTGCCATTGGAATCTTCTTCCCATGTTTAGAACTCCAGTAATTTTCTTCGTCTTCTTTTTCTTCTCTTCCACCAGCAAGGTCTTCAACTCTTCTTGTCCTTTGGCCAGAGTTAAGAACAACTGTTGAAACTGTGCATTCTGAGCTGGAGGTCCTTCACCGTTTGCTCGAGATCCATCTTACTGAAATAAATAGTAGAGAGATGAGGATACTTGTTGCAAGAAACCTGCTTATGTTATGATGAATGGTAAATTCATATGCAATGATTTCAAGGATTTTAAAGATTCAAATTTGTTTTAGACAAAAAGGAAACACACGTTATATTAATTAATTAAAGCTTGAGTACATTAATGCCTCTTTTGGGAAAAATAATACAAAAACTCTAAGATGAAAAGGTAGTGCGCATCCTCTTTGGTGTGATGTAGGCATTAAAGCTCCCCTCCTGATGAAGTTGCTTAGTGAGTTCCAAAATCTTCTTCTCACTTGCGTAGAATTGGGCTTTGAAAGTATCTCACTCCCCCTTGAGTTGTATCCAATCCCTTTGTAGGTCTTTAAGAGAGGTGGGCATGTCAGGATGTAGGATAGTGTACAGAACATCTCCTTCCATGACTGGCTCAATGATTACCGGGAGAATGGAGGGGTAAGGCATCATAAGACCCTGAGCATGAGTTCGTACCCATTTGAGGTAAGGCTCAAGAGGTATGGAATTCTTATGCCCTAATGTCTTGCTATCTACCTTTTTCAAAATCCTCCAAGCTCGGATAAATATCTGGCGAAGACCTTGATCTTTGTTCTCGTAGTCAAATACCAAACCTTGAATGAGAATCTCATGAGGGCCATCCCTCCGGGCTTAACCAAATTGTCTTAAGGCTAAGCATGGGTTATAGGTGATACCTCCCATAATGCCAAGTAAAGGGACATTAGGGAATTCTCCACAAAGGTCAACAATAGTAACATTCTCTATAGATCGGGAACACCAATGGATGTCTGAATGTTTGAGCGTCATAAATCTTTGTGACCACCTTGAACCTTGCTTGTTCTTCAATACAGATTGGGGAAGATGCGAAATAAACCATCTTGCCAAGAGAGGAGTGCAACACATAAGGACACCTCTTTTTCTCATAGTGCGAGTGTGAAAAGAGTGTAGTATGTCTCCTAGCAAAGTAGGCATCAGGTTACGGGATATGAAGATTTTGACGGCGTTCACATCTATGAGTTGGTCAGGAATTGGGAACAAAATCATCCCATAGACGAGGAGAGCCACAAATTCCTCAAAGGCTTGCAAATCCAAGGAGTTCCAACAGTTTTAGGCTTTCTCAAATAAGAACTTTGCTAGGAAACCTTTGACACCACTCCTTATTTCCCAATTAGTTGTGACATCAGATGATTGCAAGTGTAGAGCTTGAGCAATCTCTTCTGGCTCTGGGTCTCTTTCTGTACCGTTGAAAGGTAGTTGATTAAGAATGGGAATCCTCAAGAGTCGAGAGAATTCTTCCAAAGTAGGCACAAGTTGATAATCAGGAAATATGAAGCAATGATGTAAGGGATCAAAGAACTGAAAGAGCACCTTCATCATGTCTTCATCAGTGTTAAAAGTGACCAAGTTGAGTAGGCGACCATGTCTCTCAGGGAATGGAGAATTTTCAGGAATCCTTGAAGCTAGCTCTTTGAGTTAAGGAGGAATCCTTAAGAGATTGACTTGAATAGTTTTCCTGTGAATAGAATCCATGTCCTCAAAACAGAACAAAGATAAATCCCAAGATCCTCGAAATGGTTAGTGAATGAGTATGATGTTATGATGTTCATGATGTTATGTACAAGTATGCATATACAAACAAAGCAAACAAGTCCTTAGGTTTAGGCTTGCATGGAGTCTCATAGGTAAGTACCCTCTCGAAGTTTAGTTGGCTCAAACCTGTCCTAGTAATAGTAACCGGGTTTTAAGGGGCTCAATATCACTGGTTTGTTTCTTTGGGCATTGTTTCAGCACAAGCCTCTTTAATGGCGACCAAAATATCCCAAAAAACCAAACCTCAATGAGTGTAGTATTGAGTATCTACCAACTTCGGGCTGCACCAAAGCAGACCATCTCACTACGTCCTAATGGCCAAGTTGGTCAAGTAAATGTTCTAAAAGTTCATTATTGCTTCATGACATCACTCAGCGGCCCTGTATTCTCCTTGACTACTCAAGGGCTACCGATACCCACAAATATGTCACACTAACGTAGCTATTGCTTAGACCATGTCAGTATACCCCCCACAGTTTCCACAACGTATTTCTACTTACCTATAAGGTATCCCAAATCCGGGTAGAGGATTCAAACCCAAACAAAGAACCATAATGTAAAGCATACAAGTCAAACAAAGAAAGCAAGTAAATGTGATCTAACCCTAAGGTAACCCCAATTTTTTCTTCAATATTCCCCAGCAGAGTCGCCAGTTCTGTGATACGGTGGGAGAACTGACTTGGGTGTTTTGCGTTTGATTGCAAATGTTGCGGTTAGCAAGAGTCGCCATTGACTTTTCTTTTATCCAAAAGGAAAGGTGAAAAAGCACAGGACAGACCTTTGAGATTGTTTCTTGAGTTCGAGGGGTAGATCATGAAAAGGGAAGGTATTAGCACCCTTTTCATACATGGTTTTCCATGGGCTCTTAGTTACTTGCTAGATCACTTGCTTTTTTTTTGAAAATCTGTTTTGTGTAGTTTTTTTAAAAGTATTTTGAAAAGGTGCCATCGTTTAGGCAAACTTTGTAATAGTTCTCATTCGTAAGAATGTATACAAAGTGTTGAGCTTTTGAAAGATGTTTTTGAAAGTGTCGGTGTTTGTTTTGAAAATAGCAAGGATGTTTTTGACTTTGAAATTGAGAAAGCAACTAGGAACAATCTACCTACTTAAAAGTCTTTCATGTTTATTTCCTCTTTTCTTTGACATTATTATCTTACCATTGATTTTGGTAAGTAACCCTATCTTTGGATGTAAAAGGGACGGGAAAGGGTCATCGTATAGTCATAGAAGGAAACCCATGAAACATTTTAGCAATGTCTCTTTAGGGACTAGATCGTTTACCGAAGGCAACATCGAGGGTCATCGAGGGACTACGATCTTTTATCGAGGATCTTTTGCTAAAACGCCCATGTTCGAGGGACATGACTATTTTTTGATAGGCAACAAACGAGATTACCCTAAGGGTGCTAGTGTGAAAGTGTGTTTTATTTACATGCATTTAGTCTTGATTAGGATTATCTATTTGTTGATTTCATATCTGGCCATACAAATCCTAATTACTAACAATTGGTACATAAAGCATTAAATTGCGGAAAATAAAAATACTAAGCTATTAAAAAGTTTTAGGGGATGGGAGTACAAATTTATGAACGGGGATTGCAAGAAATTAAAGTCCTAATTATATATTACAACCATATTGAATGGATAAGAATGTACAAGAAATGTAAAATGGACTTGTTTTGTTTAAGAAAAGAAATAAGTTTTGTTTAATAAAATATTTGATCTTTTTACGTTAAAAGAAATAAAATAAGACATGTGAATATGAAATATTTTTTTGGTGTTTTTGATTAATAAAAGTGATGGAAAAAATAATAAGGAGAAAGAAAACGGAATCAGCGCTTTGCTGAAATAAAAGAAATCAGAAGTTCTGACTCTGGCATGCTGCAAGACAGAAATGACATGTTAGCAAAAAATAGGGAAGGTCAGAGATTCTGGCTCCGCTGGAAACAAATAAGATTTCAGAAGTTCTGATGCCGCTGGCAGAACTTTGTCTCCCTCTCCATGCTATTCAGAGCATCTGCAACTTAGTCATTTCTCAACAAAACAGAAGATGTGCATATAACAGTTATGGCAAGTTTCGTAATGTTTCAGAAACAAGAGCTATCAGAACTATAAATCAGAAGCAAGCATGAATTTGCTAATCCTAATTCTGAGTCCTAATTTCTTCAAAAAAAAGATCTGAACTGAAATTCTCTCTACTTAGGCAGGCAAATACATGAAACCTCAGAATATGTACATCATCAGAATCAGGATGTCTACATTGTATTTTGAACATGCAAGTCTAACAATGCCTAAGTAATATGACGAGAGTCAGCAGAAGCTTACCTTGCAGCTGGAAAACATTCTGTGAGCTGGAGTCTGGCTCTGACCGCTTGTGATGTTCTGACCAGCTTCCTCACGTGCCCAGCAGGCTAGAAACCTTTGACTTGAACTATGAATGGCTGGAAAATTCTGGAACAACCAAAGAGCAAAGTTCTAACATCTTTGAAGTGGATATTAATGGAGGGTATGTCACAGTCTGAACACGGAAGTTAGGATGGTTTCTAAATGTATATCAGAAACTGTATGGATGGTTTTAGTCAAGAAACACTTGAGAAAAAAATGGATTTTGAATGCAAGAATCAAAAGCTAACAGGTTTTGTATTTTGTGTTTGCAGTTTTGGACTCTTGGAATTTTAGCAGGGGTTCAAGGCTTTTTCTTTCTCAAATTTTTCGACCCCTTTTACAGTGGCCAATGAAGTCTAATTTATAGGCAAAGGTTTAGTCGCTTGGAGAGGTTAAGGGGTACAACCATCATATGCTAGGCGCTGACTTGTTCTTGAAGTAAATTCAAATAGGTATGGTGGTTAGCAACTTTAGCCGCGCCTAAGCCGGATTTGTAAGTAGGAATTAAGGAGAGGTAACCTCAAAAACAAAAGCAACGCATGGGCCCAACACACTTTTGTACAAAAGTTTTCTTTTCCAAGACAGTAATGGTACTTCTATGCCACACGTGGGGAAATCCTTTGGACAAAGACCCAAAAGTGGTTGTGAGCATTAAATGATGATGAGATTGATCAAACCAGAAATCCTGCAATGTGATATTCTACATCATTGCTTAATTCTGGATCAGAAGTTCAGCTTCAGCATAACTTAGAATAGACATCCAACTTTTGATCTTTGTATCTCCTTGCTCCAGCATGTTCTGAAGGAGCTCTCAGACTTTCCAGAAAGCTTATGACATGCTTTGTAAACCCTTTTTGAATTACTCTTGCAACTTCTGACTAAACCAACATGAAAATTGGCCCAAAAGTCATAGACAACTTCTGACTTGAAATTGCTCAGAATTTGCTAAGTGCCTAAGCTTCAGGGACGTGACTTTGAGGATGTATAACTTGAAATCCTAGCATTTCTAGAAGAAGTTTTGTTCTTGTGTTTTAGGTCTCATTGGGATCTAAAACTCTTGAGTTAAAAGTTCTTCCAGAATCAGCTTGCATCATGGTGATAATCTGATCAGAAGTTCTGAGCTTGTCATATTTCTTAAACACTTAGAAAAATTCTAAGTATTTAGAATTTTGACTTTTCCAAAGTAATTTTGACTTTTGAATATCTTGATTGAACAAACTTCATATTTCAACATGTCTTGATGAAATATGATTCTTGAAACTTGATTTTGATCTAAAAGTCAAAGTTTGACTTTTTCAGTGTGCAAATGACCAATTTTACCTCGTGAATGACTTTCTTGAAAAATATGTAATTCAAGGCTTGGACTTGGATGGAAGCAAACCTGAGGGTCCAGGATGATCCTTTGAGAAATGAGAGGGAAAATTTTAGGGTATAACAGAACCCAAGCTCTTTCCACTGTACACGTTCCCCTTTACCATCTGAGTAGAAGGAAAGAGGTGCCTGGAGGTTGAGATTTGAAAGACTTAGTTTTCAAATCCCCTAATAATGGTGTCCTGTTACTTTGGTACTGATTTTCACATATAACAACATTAACAAGCATAAAATAAATATGAATTTAAATTAAATATTGAAGGAGTTTGAGATCAAAGGCAAGTTACCAAAACAAAGGGATTGTGTGAGTGATGTTCCTGCGCGCGTTGGTCCTGCCTGATGCTTGGAAATGTCTCCTGGAAACTTCAAGGAGTGAGTGGAGTGCTTGCTTTGATTGAGGAGGCCTTCCCATATTGTTTCGATTTTGACTCTTTATAACATGTATGTATAGGCAACGTGTATGTAGGCAATGTGTTTCAATGGGCAATTAATCCGTTTCTGGGTGGAAGCAAAATGTTTCTTTTTTCCCCTCATTTACAACGTGTCCTTAGCTGTGTATTTATAGGGGATAGTGGTGAATGAAAATGGCAAGAGACAACCATTAATCAGGCTTTGAAGGAAGAATCGAAATCCTTAAAAAGGTTGCCATCTTTGATGATTTCCTACCCTTTTGGGTTTTGGATGAACCTGGACAGGTTTCACTCCTTGATTCCTTCGAATGCCCTCAAGCCTTGTTCTTCGATTGGCTATGAGTGGCTTCCTTCGATGGCTCTGGGCTTCAATTCAATTTGTTCACAGTTTCATCCTCATGGCTCCTTTGATTGAGTCCATTTACGTTGGTTGTTTGACTTGGAAAATTCTCCTATTAGCCCAATTGAACATTTCCTTCTGGCCAGTTGAAGCTTCTTTTGTTATTTCCTTCAAATGTAATTATGCAGGGGGCTTGGGCTTGGCAACATGTAGGACTTTGTCCAACAAGCATCTTGAACCAGACTCATCCAAAGACAAAACAAAACTTGTTTCCAACAATTTAAGTCCTTCAAATGGACCAATTGTATATCCTTCAAAGGCACCATTTGTGTGTCCTTCGAGTGGACCAATTGTATGTCCTTCAGAGGCATCATTTGTGAGTTTCTTCGAATGGAACACATGCACCCCTTGTGCGTTCTTCGAATGGGCTAGATGTATATCCTTCAAAGGTACCACTTATGAGTTTCTTCGAATAGCCCACATGCACCCCTTGTGCGTTCTTCGAATGGGCCACCAATGTGTGTTCATAATGTAGAAACTGTGTGTTGAAGGGTTCAGAGGTGGAATCAAAGCAAGCCGTTTCAGAGGGAGCCATTACCCAGTCGAAGCTAGCACAAAGGAAGCCAATGCCTTGTGGATTCTAGCATGAGGGAGGCCATTGCTTTGTGAATCAAATCAGGCACGAAGGAAGTACTTGCCTAATGAGTCAAAGGCAAGCACAGAGGAAGTCTTTTCCTTGTGAATTGAAAGCAGGCCTGAAGGATGTACCTGCCTTGTGAATCAAAGGCAAGCACATGGGAAGCCTTTTCCTTGTGGATCAAAATCAAGTCCAGAGGAATTCTTTTCCTTGTGGATCAAAAGCAAGTCCCGAGGAAGTCTTTTCCTTGTGGATCAAAATCAAGTCTAGAGGAAGTCTTTTCCTTATGGATCAAAAGCAAGTCCAGAGGAGGCATTTTCCTTGTGGATCGAAAGCAAGTCCAGAGTAAGTCTTTTCCTTTTGGACCGAAAGCAAGTCCAGAGGAAGTCTTTTCCTTGTGGATCGAAAGAAAGTTCAGAGGAAGTCTTTTCCTTGTGGATCGAAAGCAAGTTGAAGGAGGCCAAAGTCCAATCGAAGCTTGGGAAATTGAAGCAAGCTTGATTTTTCTTTGATTTGATCCCCGAAGGCCCAATGTGATATATGGAAACTATATGGGGCATCAAAAATCCAATTGTATTTGTGTAAACTTGGACTTTTGAAAATCCTTGTGAGAAAATGTCTTGAGAAAAGTGAGGGAAAATTTTGGGGTACAACAGCTTCCCCTGTTCAATCTTATTAAACCTGAAGATTTAGATTGGCTTGTTTGCCTTTCGTGATCTGAAGGTGAAAGATGATTGAACACTAGAGTGCCCAAAAATTTGCACTCGATGATGTGATGGTTGATTGTGTAGGGAATGGGCTTAAAGATACCATTTGGAGAAGATAATTTCGAGTTGACCGAGATGGGCTTAAAGATGCCATCCAAAGTAGATGCTGACTTCATAAGAGGTCTCTCTATGGGGAATAGAGTCTAGGATCTTTAGTTGTCCATGGCTCTACTGAGGAGTTATCTCTGGACTGGAGAGATGAACGTTTGTTGTTTTCTGGTTGAAATCCTGGCTTCATAGTAACTTGATGGGGAGAATGAAATTAACTGCTTCTTGGAAATGTATTAGAAGGAGCTTGTGTAGGGCTGTTTCAGGATGAGTCCGTGTTAGACTGCATCTGGAGATTGATGAGAAGGAATCTTTGTAGGGTTACTTCGGGATGAGCCCGTATTAAACTGCATCTAAAAATATATGAGAAGGAACCCGTGTAAGATTCCTTCAGGATGAGCCTGTGTAAAGCTGCATCTGGAGAGAAGAAACCCATGTAAGATTTCTTCATATGGAAAGAAGAAACCCGTGTAAGACTGCTCCATCTGGTCGTGTAGATAATCACCCCGTCTTGTTTCAGAAACTGATCTATAATTATTTGTTCACAGATAGTTGTCCTATCTTGTTCCAGGTATTAATCTTGAACTTGATTTTGTCAGTCGTTGAGATGGTTGTCCTGTCTGGTTTCAGGTATTAATCTCTGACCTAAGAGAAAGGAAGATAGTTTCCCCATCTTGTTTCTGGAGTTAATATTCAATTTGCTCGTGTAGATAGTTTTCTTGTCTAATTCCAAATATTAATCTACAATCAGTCATCCATAAATAGTTGTCTTGTCTTGTTTCAAGTATTAATCTGGAACTTGCTTTTGTTGGTCGTTGAGATGATTGTCCTGTCTAGTTTCAGGTATTAAACTCTAACCTTAGAGAAAGGAAGATAGTTTCCTCGTCCTATTTCGGGAGTTAATCTTCAATCTGCTCATGTAGATAGTTGTCCTATCTGGTTCCAGGTATTAATCTACAATTCGTCGTCCACAGATAGTTTTCCTGTCTTGTTTCAGGTATTAATCTACAATCAGTCGTTCACAAATAGTTGTCCTGTCTTGTTTCAGGTATTAATCTGGAACTTATTTTTGTCGGTCGTTGAGATAGTTGTCCTGTCTGGTTTCAAGTATTAATCTTTGACCTTAGAGAAAGGAAGATAGTTTCCCCGTCTTATTTCGGGAGTTAATCTTCAATCTGCTTGTGTAGATAGTTTTCCTGTCCGGTTTCAGGTATTAATCTACAATTATTCGTCCACAGATAGTTGTCCTGTCTTGTTTCAGGTATTAATCTAGAACTTGCTTTTGTTGGTCGTTGAGATAGTTGTCTTGTCTAGTTTCAGGTATTAATCTCTGACCTTAGAGAAAGGAAGATAGTTTCCCTGTCCTGTTTCAGGAGTTAATATTCAATCTGCTCATGTAGATAGTTTTCCTGTCTGGTTTCAGGTATTAATCTATAATCAGTCGTCCACAGATAGTTGTCCTGTCTTGTTTTAGGTATTAATCTGGAACTTGTTTTTGTCGGTCGTTGAGATAGTTGTCCTGTCTAGTTTCAAGTATTAATCTCTGACATTAGAGAAAGGAAGATAGTTTCCCCGTCTTGTTTCGGGAGTTAATCTTCAATTTGGCTCGTGTAGATAGTTTTCCTGTCTGGTTTCAGGTATTAATCTACAATCAGTCGTCCACAGATAGTTGTCCTGTCTTGTTTCATATATTAATCTGGAACATGTTTTTGTTGGTTGTTGAGATAGTTGTCTTGTCTGGTTTCAGGTATTAATCTATGACCTAAGAGAAAAGAAGATAGTTTCCCCGTCTTGTTTCGGGAGTTGATCTTTAATCTTCTCGTATAGATAGTTTTCCTGTCTGGTTTCAGGTATTAATATACAATCAGTTATCCAAAAATAGTTATCTTATCTTGTTTCAGGTATTAATCTGGAACTTGTTTTTGTCGGTCGTTGAGATAGTTGTCCTGTCTGGTTTTAAGTATTAATCTCTGACCTAAAAGAAAGGAAGATAGTTTCCTTGTCTTGTTTCAGGAGTTAATCTTCAATCTGCTCGTGTAAATAGTTTTCCTGTCTGGTTTCAGGTATTAATCTACAACCAGTCATCCATATATAATGGTTCTGTCTTGTTTCAAGCATTAATCTGGAACTTGTTTTTGTCATTCGTTGATATAGTTGTCCTGTCTGGTTTCAGATATTAATATCTGACCTAAGAGAAAGGAAGATAGTTTCCCCGTCTTGTTTCGAGAATTAATCTTCAATTTGCCCATGTAGATAGTTTTCCTGTCTGGTTCTAGGTATTAATCTATAATCAGTCGTCCACAGATAGTTGTCCTGTCTTGTTTCATGTATTAATCTGGAACTTGCTTTTGTTGGTCGTTGAGATAGTTGTCATGTCTAGTTTTAGGTATTAATCTCTGACCTTAGAGAAACGAAGATAGTTTCCCCGTCCTGTTTCGGGAGTTAATCTTCAACCTGCTTATGTAGATAGTTGTCTGGTCTGGTTCCAGGTATTAATCTACAATCATTCGTCCACATATAGTTGTCCTGTCTTGTTTCAGGTATTAATATGGAACTTGTTTTTTTCGGTCGTTGAGATAGTTGTCCTGTCTGGTTTCAAGAATTAATCTCTGACCTAAGAGAAAGGAAGATAGTTTCCCCGTCCTATTTCGGGTATTAATCTTCAATTTTCTTATGTAGATAGTTGTCCTGTCTGGTTTTAGGTAATAATCTACAATTAGTCATCCGCATATAGTTGTCCTGTCTTGTTTCAAGTATTAATCTAGAACTTTTGAAAATTATTGACGATATTCATTTGTCGATCTTTCCTGAAAAGGTAAAGAAATATCTGCATGCAATATCATGACGCATGAAGTGTAAATGATGCTCTCAAAATAAATGAGATTGTGATATATGCATTCGTGCTGCATATGGTATGACGCTTGTAAAATGGTGTATGAATGCAATGTATGAACGTGTTAGTCATTTTATTGCTGTATTGTTAAACTAGGGAAAATAAATCCCTGATTGTTGCAGGGGACGAAGAGTGTAAGTCTTCAAATTTTGTTGAAGTTGAAATGCTGGGAGATGGATTTTAGTTGTTAGAGAAATAAACTCTGTTAAGGAAGGGAAACTCCATGAATTTCTTGGGGATTTTTATGAACTCCTGTTGGGGAATCCTGAAAAGCTTGTGAACCAGGCTAAGGAATTCTTTAAGATGTCGGGGTAGTAATTCAAATTTTTTTTCTCCACTAGGGATATAAGAACACATGACATCATTAGGTTGTATGTTGAGGATATGGAAGTGACTTTATGGTAGGATGTCTCTGTCTCTGTACCAGCTGGAGAAAGTATCTGTTGGGGATTTTGTAGATGGTTTAAATGTTATCCCAACTCTTGGAGTCTCGAGTAGATGTTGATCAGGGTGGTCAGCCTTCTACTAATAGACCAGTGATGAGACATAGTCGTACACTTTAATCCCTAACTTTTTCCTGGACCACCCTTTCGGGTTTTCAGTCCACCGAGATACCCTTTTTTGCCCAAGCCGCCTTTTCAGGTTTTCGACTTGCCGGGTGTACACATTTTTCTATATATATCCCTAATTTTTTCCCGAACCCTTTTGGTTCACCGGGATGCCCTTGTTTTTGCCTAGACCAGTCAACCTAGCGAGTCTTTTTCATGTGTAGTATCTTCCAACTATGTCCACGTTCAAAGGGTGTGGAAAATTGTCATTATCCACAGTAGTAAGTGTTGCAGCACTTCCAGAAAGATGTTTTCTTGATTGCACGTGGCCCTTTGCTGGAATTCATGTCCAATGCCCCAATTGATTCAGATTGAGATTTGCCCCTAGTTTTTTGGCACTTTTGAGAGATTCCCTGAATCTTGACTTGACTGCCTCAGATCAGCTGGACACCATGCCACGCCCCCTTGATTATGAAAGGCCTGTTACTGAAAATGTCTTTCCATCTGAGGTGATTTTTTTCATTGAGAGAATTTATGTTCATCGGATATCCGTTGTGCGAATTTCTCTACTGTTGAACAAATAGTCATATGAAAATAATGGCATTTAAAGGATGCAAAGCTTATGTCTGTCTTGAAGTTTTAAAAAAATTAAATTTTAGTAAACAAGCAGAATTTTGCAAAAATGTGATATCAACTCATGATTTATAACAACCCTTACAGGAGTCAGGATGCCTTTCATAAAGTATGCTTTCGGACTAACCCATGCTTCAGCTAGGACTTTTAAGGGTTGTAACATGGCTTGGTTCATAATTTAAGAAACAAAGGATAAGGCTCAAGGTGTATTTGTACCCATCCATTCTTCGTGATGGTCTTCAGTCCTATACTCAGTTAACTGTGTGTTTAGATCCCAATTGAGTTGTGGAATCTTGTCTCTGGTATTCTGGTGATGGTTCAAATACTGAAAGTTTATTTGAGAAGGCATTCATTTTTCTAACCTTTTTTTTGTTGAGGACTTGTAGCGACCCCCTTTTTTATTTGATTATCCTTGGATTTTGCCTGAACTGTTTCTTTTGTGATTACAGTCAGCGGGATGCCCCAATTTTTTTCTTAATTCTATTTTATAAGTTTTGACTTAGCGGGCTTTTCTTTTGTGGGATAATGACTGCCTATTTTAATGATTATATGGAACCATCACCATCTTTTGTTTTGGAAGGACGTCTTTGATGCCATTCATTGGGTGTGAAGTGGAAGATTACAACTGAACGTGCCTTTGAATTAACTGAGAAACTACCCTGCCCCAGGTTAAGATTAAGGGTTTTAATTTGCATGAAAAAGAGAACTCATACTTCTTAGGCTCAAAGGGGTTGACTAGGGATTGTCTTCCTTATAACTCCACTATTTTAGGATTTGAAAGAATTCCTGTACATCATCAGTAGGTCTGTTCAAAAGCATACCATATAGATTGCGATATCTTTTTTATCATCCTCCCTCTAAAGGCTCACACCTTTCAATCGAGAGTTGAATATCCCAAAAAGGAAGTAAAAGCATAGTTTCAGTATAGTGACAACGAATGAAATAATTCAAGACAAACCTATGAAATGAATTGATGAAACAACAAAGTTTGACATAAATAAGTGTTTGAACAATCAAAAGAAGATTACAATTTGAAAATTCTAATGAACAAAAGCCTCTTTGTCTAAACTCGTCACTTCAGATGGTGTGCCTTTAAGGGATGGCAGAAGAATTCAGTCTGACCATCTTGTGTGAACTCCAACACTCCTTCATTGATCAAGTCCTAAATCTTATTTTTCAATGACCAACAGTCATTCGTATCATGTCCTAGACTATTGGAATGGTATGCAAACATTGCATCAGGACGGTATCTAGGAGCAGAGACATTGGGATTCCAAGGAGGATCCCTTAACGAAATCAACTCTATCTTCAACATGTGTTGTAATACCTGAGCCAATGACATGTTGATTTTGGTGAATTGTCTTCTGAGCATATCCTTCCTATGCTGATTTCCTGGTCGTTGTTGTTGTGTTGGTGCTGGGATAGAGGTCCGCACTACCCTCACAGATTGGTTGAGATCACTCTTATTGTGGCCCTTCTAATCATATACAGCATTTGACTCTTTCTTCCCATTGTATGGATTCTTCTGAGTACTTGAAGATGCAGTCCCCTGAATTTCACCGCTCCTGAGTTTATTTTCAACATGCCCCCGCATGAACATGTCACTCAATTCCATATCTGCCAAGAGAGTTTGATCATTAATTAGGCCCAAAGCTCTAGAAGTTTGCCTCAGACGGTCGTATCTGTTCCGATGAAGCTTACTGATAAGAATCCTCAACTCTTCTTGTCCCTGAGCTAAAATTTGGATAAGAGTCATCTGACTATTCATCTGGATTCTCATCTTTTCCATCTCAGCTTGCAGTTGTTCCAACTGGTCATCCTTGTTGTCGTCAGGATTTTTCTTAGTCAAGTTCCCAGCGAGGAGTGCTTTCAATTCTTCCTGCCCCTTGGATAGGTTTAGGAACATTTCCTTGAACTGAGCATCTTGAGTTTAGAGATCTCTGTCATTCTGTTTGAGAGCCATTTTCCTTGCTGAAATAAACAACGATAAAATGAGAAACTTATACTGGAAGACATGTTATGTAATGACATGCACACAATGTTTTGAAGGATCTCATGGGGTAAACACAAGAAAATGTGGGAATCCAAATACAACTTTGATTGAAGAACTTTTGTATTGTTGAATGTCCTTTTACAATAATCAAGCTCATAATGTCGAGTGGGTCATAGCCTTCGACTCAAGTTATCATGTTTTGGTCTTTTGATAATATTGGCTAGAGGAAAATAAATCCCCTTTCCCCTTGCTAGACGTCTAGTTCATCATAACCTGCATCATAGGCCCTTGAGATCCTTGAAATGGTTAAGGAAATTCCATGGTATGATGCTATGATGTGTATTTTGTGCATCAAGCAAAAATGTAAGGTGATGAAGAAAATTATGTCTTACAGGAAATCCGAGTTATTTGATAATGACTACAAGTCATGCGAGTACAAACAAAGCCCTGTAATGAGTTCAAGTTTTTAGACAATGAAAGCAAATAAGTCACACAAGTAGCCTTAGGTCCAGGCTTACATGGGGTTTATAGGCAAATACCCTCTTGAAGATTAGTTGGTTTAACCTGTCTTAGAAAAGTAATCGGGTTCTAAGGAGTCTCAATATCACTAATCTTTCTTTATCGGGCATTGTTTCAGCTCAGGCAATCTTTATCAAGGATGTTTGATTTGAAAATGAGCAAGAAACTAGTAACAATCTACCTACTCAAAAGTCTTTGTTAATTTATTTCTTCCCTTGATATTGCTATTGTGATACGGTGGCCAGAACCGGGACTATTTTTTAGGATTTGTTGGTTTACATTTTGCGTTTGTGTTCGCAAAATGTCGCGGTAAGCAAGAGTCGCCACCGACTTTTTTTTATCAAACAAGGAAAGGAAAAAAGCACAGAAAAATTCCTTTTTTGAGATATTTCTGAGTACGGGGGGTAGATTATAGAAAGGGAAGGTATTAGCACCCTTTCTATCCGTAGTTATCTATGGGATCTTAGGTACTTGCTCATTATTTTCAAAATTTCTTCTTTGTGTGCTTGTGTGTTTGAAAAGTTTTTGTTTTGACTTCGATTTAACTCTTGCTTCTGTCTTCAAGAGTGTAATGAAGTGTTTTTGAAAACTTTGTTTGTAAAGGTGTGTAAGTGTGAAAAAGTTTATTTGTTTTGAGCTAGTACTTAAGAGCTAATCTACCTACTCGAAAAAAAGAATCGTTCTATGTTTGTTTCCTTTAGACAATGCTATCCCACTATAAGTGAGTAGGTAGCACCGTCGTTGGAGTTTTGAGGGTCAATTCAAAAGGGACGTACGGTCACTAAAGCAATGTTAGGACATCTTAGTAGTAACCCTAATGTCTTAGATCAATTATCCAAGGCAACAATATCCGAGGCAACCTTTCCGAGGCAACTTTGATCTTTGGACAAAAGGATGACCACTAAAGCATCCTATACTCAATGACCGTTTACCGAAGGCAACCAAGTGGGAGTGTACCCTAGGAGTGCGCATGTGCGAGTGATTCAATTTCAGATTATTTATCTTTTCACATGTTAGGGTTATCTAACCGTTTTAAAGTTTTCACATACATTCTTGTCATGCATCCCTATATCATACATCTAACAGTTAAATATTTGTGGAATTTAAAGTGCGGAAATTAAACTAAGCTATTACAAGGCTTCGGGTATTTACATAGCCAAAAACAAACCCTTTAAAAAAGAATAAAGCGATAAATGAAAATAAACGTCTTAATTAACTATTACACCTTGTAGGCAGTTACATCAATATGGTAAAAATAAATAATAAAAGCGCGCGCGAAGAAAATTAGATCGGGAAGAAATTAGGGTTTTGACCCTTCTAACCTAATCAAAAGAAAATTTGTTTGTTGTTGTTTTTAATTATTTTTAAGAAAAAGAATCAGGTCTTAAAATTAAATATACAATTAATTAGTTAATTAATTTAATTAATAAAAATAATTACATGGCCTATTTTTTATGTTTTTGTTACTTTTAGGAAAAGAAAAATATAATTAAATTAGAACTAAAAACCTAATTATTCTAATTATTTTTAATTTGTTTACAAAACAATTAAAGTTATCTAAAATTAAAACCTAATTAAATTAAATTAATATTTTTTTGATAAAAATAAAATCTAAACCTAATTTGTGGAAAGTATTATTTTTGTGATTTTTTTGATAAAAAGAAAATAATTATTGGTTAGTAGATAAAATAAATAAATGAAATTAAATAAAATAAAATATAAAAGAAAATAGAAAGAGAGAATGGGCCTGGAAAGTAATTATGAGGGGTGTATATAGAAACTATTGGGCCCAAAAGATGGAAGTCCACGTTGACTTCTGAGATCCTATGCTATGCGTTTAACTAGGCATTTGATGCTCCCTCATGGATGGCCTTTGGATCTGGCCATCTGGCCACTTGGCAGACTGGATCTTGAGGTCACATGATAGACCATTGGCTTGTGTATGCACTGAATCATGAAAAGGCAAAATACATGAAATATTTGGGGGACCTGGGATCCGAACCCAGGTCCTGAAATGTTTTGCAACCACTCCACTACCACTACGCCATTTGGTTCCGTTGTTATAATAATACAAAACAATAATTATATATTAAAAGGCCACATATATCAATTCAGCGCGCGAAAATTTGAACAGGCCAATGGTTGATTGCCAACTGGTCATCTTCTTCCTTGGATCTGTTGGTAAAAGTTTCAAACTTTTACCTACGGACGTTTGTCCGTAGCTACAAGTCCTACAAATCTCAAAACTCAACACAAGTGTGATAAATAAAAACGAAGGCCATGGATAGCTTCGTCTTGACCTACTGAATTCATTGGTGGCTCTTTCATGGCCCAATTTTGCCTGTAAACAAAACTCCTAAATCAAACCCTAAAACCCTAGCTATGGTGAAATCCAGTACAAGCCATGAAAATGCAATCAATTGTTATAGGAAGCTTGCAAACATGATGGTGATTAAGAATATACAATTATTTTATGCTATAAGTACAAGAATAATGCTATTCGATTTCAAAAAAGAAGCCATGCCATGGGTGACTTACAACGCGATATAAGGCCTGGAAATGCTTGAAATTGATTGCTTTTGCTTGCTGATGACCTCAGGAAACGACTGGGATAGTCCAAGAGTCTTGAATTAGCCTCTAAGTACGAATTCGATTCACCACTTTTTCTTGTTTTTTCAAGTTTTGCTTCTGGTTCATACGCCTCTTTCTCTAGCCTCTTTTGGTCTGCACACACTCCTTATGTATTGAGGAATATATTAGGGTTGAAAGGATGATCATAATCTTCCTCCATTATTGAATTTGATTGTGATTTGATACACTTGAAAATCTTTCCAAAAATGATCCAAATCCAATCTTTTTGTGCACACATGCCTTTACACGAATTTGATCTCATGCTAGCTGTAATTTAAGACCTGAAACAAGCACAAAATCTTGTGTTTTCAATATTTTGGATTTTCTATGATTTGTTTTGATTTAAAATGATTTAATTCAAATAAAAATAAAAATAAATAATAAAAATAATATAATGACAAGTGGAAAAGGCTAGGGCTCGTGGACCATGTTGCCAACTCAAAACAAGTGAAAAAGATTGGGCCCATTTGGCAAAAATTGAAGTTTTAGCCATAGTTGACTTTTGGCAATTTTGCAAAAAGGGTCAACTTCACTAATGCATAACTTCCTCAATTTTGACTCTTTGAAGCTGTTCTAGGACTTTTTAGAAAGCTTGAGATGTCCTCTAAGCAACCCTTTTAGTCTCATATCAAATTGATATTCCATTCTCATGTATTAAGCTTTGACAAAAAAGGTGTTTTTGTTGACTTTTCAAAATGACCTATAATGTCCAAATTCATAACTTCTTGTGAGTGCATATTTTGAACTTGGGAGCTGAAGATGGTTTGTAAGAAATTGCATCCTATTCAAAATGAGATTTGGATGGGACATTTCTCATAAAGTATAAGAAAGTTATGCTTGGTCAAAGTTAAATTGACTTTTCCTACAAAACCCTAATTTAGCAACTTTTGGTTCTTGATGAATTATGAGCAATCCTTGATGAATCATGATCAACCCTTGATCAAATGATGAAATATACTTAAAAATGAGAATGTTGACCAAAAATCTTGAAGTTTGACTGTATGTGGGCCACAATTGACTTTTGCCCTAGCATAGTCGATTTTTAGGCCTTTGAGCAATTGACTGAGCAAACTTCCTCTGCAAGGCTTGAAACTTGACATGGATGATCTTGAGAACATATTAGGACATTGGTGAGAATTTGGGATCCATTGGACTCAAGTATCTTGATGTAACATGAAACCCTAATTTGAGGTAGACTGCCTTAGGAGAGAGCTTGTCTGGCCAACCCTTGGACTACCTTGAGCAACTTGAGGACCTTTCTTGAAATGTTTTGAGAAATATGGGAGAGAAAATTTTGGGGTACAACAACTATCTTACCATTGATTGGTAATAAGCCTTATCTTTGGATGTAAAGGGACGGGCATGGGTCATCGTATAGCCATGATAGCAATGTTGTGAGATATCTTAGCATTTCTCTTTGAGGGAATAAGATCATTTTGAAAGGCAACAATGATAGCATCATCGAGGGACTATGATCTTGTGTTTTTGATTGCTTTTTGCTAAGATATCTCACATGCATAACATAGCCATTTTTGTAAGGTAACAAAGTAGAATTACCCTAAGGGTGCAAGTGTGCAAGTGTGCTTTTACACGCATTGTTTTGTTTTGAATTAGGGTTTGCTAACTTGTTGATTTTAGTCTTTCCATACAAACCCTAATTATTAGCATTATATAAAGCGATAAATTAAAGAAAGTAAAATTACTAAGCTATTACATCATTAGGGGAGGGGGTGTACAAATTTACAAATGGGGATTTTGCAAGAAAGTTAAATCTAATTATCTATTACAATCATATTGAATAATATACAAGGATTGAATAAATAATAAAAAGATAAATGGAAAAGAAACAATTTTTGTTGATTTTTGTAAGGGTTTAAACTTGACCTAATTTAGAAAATGGTTAATTAAAATTAAACAAAGTTAAACCTAAACTAATTAAGAAAATAAATTAAGTTAAAAATGATTTTTTAGGTTTTTTATGAAAAAAAAGGTTTTAAGTTAATAAAATAAAGATGAAAATTAATTAACTAAAATAAACCTAAATTCTAAATTAATTTTAATTTAAAAGAAAATAATATAATAATTAAACCTAAGTCTAAATATTTATTGTTTAAGAAAAAGAAATTAATTTGTTTAAGAGAATGTTTTTTTATCCTTTTTGTTTTATAAAGAAAATAAAATATATAAGTGTAAATAATAAACAAAAATATTTTTATATTTTTTATTAATAAAAATAATAATAATAATAATAATAATAATAATAATAATAATAATAATAATAATAATAATAATAGTAATAAAAATATAATAAAGAAAAAAAGAAATAAAAAGAAATAAGAAAAAGAAAAATAAAAAAAGTTGGGCCATGAGTGCAAAAGTAAGGCAGGGGGTTAGAGGTCAGCTAAAAACAAAAGCCCAAAGGGGGAAGCCCATGCGCCTGCTTGCTGGAACAAAAATGAAGAGAAAATGTGAAAAATGAACAAAAGGTAGCACACTGGATGTTGAACCCATGACCTCTAACACAAATGCGCGCTACATTTTCCATTGGGGTGGCTGTACATCCGTTAACTTAACTGAAATAATAAATACATAATACAAAACAAGTTCCAGAAATGAACTTCATCTTCAACCTCCAGCCACGGATCCTATAACTTCACCATTTCTCAACAAAAATGAAATATGCAAACATGAAAGTTGCTCCATTTTTCCATACGAATCCAACCATGTAAATATCATAAGTTATAAATCAAAGATGAATGAGAATTTCAAAAAGTACCAAATTCTGACCTAATTATTTCAGAAAGTTCAAACTCAAAATTCTCACTACTCAAGCAATATAAATGAAATCTATGGACATGTATAGTTTTAGGGCAATGGTGTCTGCATTTTATCTTCACAAATGCAAGCCTAACAATGCCTAAATGAGAAGATAGAAGTTCTGAAAATGTACATCAAAACTGGAAATCGTGAAATGAGATTGAGCCGCTTTCAAGGAGTTGTGATGATCAAGTTAGCTTCCTCAAGTTCCCAGGAAGCTAATGCAATGCTTACTTGATGCTGGGAGTGTTTGAATCGTGCTAGAGAAGTCAAGGTGCAAGCTCTATTTTTTGGTTATGGAAGTTGATGGAGATGATGTTACAGTCTTGAAACAGGGACTCGGATCACTTGTGTATGATGTATGTAAGGTGTTTAGATGATTAAGAAACAAAACGCACGAGTGAAAATGAAGATGGGAAGTTTTGACTCAAAACTGTCAAGTTTGGACAGTTCTGTGCAACAAGGGTGCCTGGGAGAGTTTGAGAGCTTGTGTATTCGTGTCTTGGCTTGAAATAGACTTGTGCATAAGTATGGGAAAGGTTTGAGATCACATGTACTAAAGACTTCTGAGTTCTAGCCTTTTGGCACTATAACTTGCTTTTGAAGAAAAGTGAGAAGAAAAATCTCAAAGTGTTGTACATGCATGTTCTGAGTTCAAAGAGGATTTATACACATTTCTTTTTGTTTATAGGGGTTGTGTGTGTAGAAATAACAAGTTCAAAGCTCAAGAAGTTGACAATTGCAAAAGTGATGCTTTATCAAAATGGAAATGGCAACTTTATGCCATAAATGGAAAATCACTTTGGACAAATCTTAAACCAAGTGGATAAGGGACTAAAGAGTTGTGTAAACCATTAATTATGGAGTGAAAAACAAGTTTTAGGCCTTCAAAGAAAATATTATGCAGCCTAGCATGGATTTGGTTCATGTGTTCATCAAGAACTGGCTTGTAATTCAAGTTTGAAAATCCTAACTTCTCGCCTTCGATTCTCCTTGCTCAAGTATGATCTTAATGAGTTCTTGGAAATTTTGGAAAGCTTGTAACATCCTCTACAACCTCTATGTTGGACATTTTTTAAGATTCATCTTGGAACTATGTGAAAAATTTCCATGAAGTTAGGTCAAAAATCCTGCCTAAACTAGGGCAAAATTTCACTACGTTTCCAAGTTTCATGAACATGTCTTCTTAAAATCATAACTTGAAATCCATTAATTTATAGAAAAAGTTGTGTTCTAAAATGTTTTGGATCTCATTGATATCTACAACTTTCATGTTGGAAGTTTCCTTTGAATCATCCTGCATCATGGTAAAAATTTGGCTCAAAGTTATGAAAAAAAATGTGAATTTCCAACACTTAAAAAAATTTCTAAGTTTAGAAATTTTGACTTTTCAAAATGAAATCTTGAATTTTTGATTTCTTGGTGAATAAGTTTCACATTTTGACATGTTTTGATGAATTGTGATCTTTGACACTTGATTTTGACCAAAAAGTCAAAGTTTGACTTTTTAGTGTACAATTGACTTTTCATCAGTTGACTGAAATTCACATGTCAATCAATTGAGCTTGAGAAATATTTTGAGCCATGTAATTGGTTCAAAATGAAGGATTTGAAACATTGATATCATAACTTAAACCAATAAGTCATTTGCTAGGTCAAAAATTAGAAATTGCACCTTCTCAGTAAAAACCCTAATTTTGACCATTCTGCCCTTTTAATGATCTGATCAAATTTCTTGTGGAATTGTGGTCCAAAATTGATAAAATGACATATATGAGTTCATGATGTTGATATGGATAAAAATTTATAAATTTTGACTGTGAATTGACCACAACTGACTTTTTCCTAATATAGTTGATTCTAGGTCAACTGATCAATTGACTGAGCAAAAATGTGATCCAAGACTTGAAACTTGACATGAGCAATCTTGAGGGTCCAACATGATCCATGAAATTAATATGAGGCATTAAAAGTCCATTTTTCCTTGTGCAAACTCAAACCCTAATTTTCAGTCATCAGTGCTTGAGGAGGTGTCTTGAGCTGATTAAACCTTGTGCAGTCTTGAACCAAGGGAGATCTTGTGAAAGATTACTTGAGAAATGAGAGGGAAAATTTTGGGTTACAACAGCTGGCCCTGTTCAATCTTCTTAAACCTGAAGATTAGATTGGCAGATCTTCCATTTGCGACTTGAAGGTGGAAGATGATTGAACACTAGAGTGCCCAGAAATTTGCACTCGAAGATGGATTGGGAATGGCTTATAGATGCCATTTGGAGGAATGATGGTAAATATTGGAGGAGGTATCAACACAAATATTTGGTTGATTTATACTAAAACTTGATGTTTCACCCGTGGAAAAAAAAGGATTAGTAAAATGCATATGTATGCATGATGTTCACCAGATGTGGTATTATGCTAAATGCGTTTTATATGCACATGCTATGATGTATGAATGTGGGATGCATATTTGTCCGAGAAAGTAAATCCCTGACTGCTGTTGAGGAATTTTGGGAAGTTGAATCCCGGATTGTTGTTGGGGATGAAGAGTATACATATCTTAAAACTTTGTTGAAAGGATTCTTCCGCTGGGGAATATCTCTTGAATGTCAGTTGTTATCTGGTCGAATCCAGGCTTCACAACTTGCTGAGGATAAGGAAGTCAATGCTATCTGGTCGGATCCAAGCTTCGTAGTAACTTACCGGGGAAGAATAAATTAACTGTTATCTGGTCGAATCCAGGCTTTGCAGAAAATTTCTTGGGGAGAGTGAAGTTAGACTGTTATCTAGTGGGATTCCAATCTTCACAATAACTTGCTGGGGATAAGGGAGTTAACTGTTATCTGGTCGGGTTCCAGGATTTGTAGTAACTTGCTAGAAAGGATGAAGTTGAACTGATATCTGGCCGGGTCCAGGCTTCATAGTAACTTGAAAGGGTAACTACTATCTGGTCGGGTCCAGGCTTCATAGTTTTTTTTGAAAAGTTATACTATTATCTGGTCGGGTCTAGGCTCATAGTGTCTTGCTGGGGATTGTAGCTAATTGTTATCTGGTCGGGTCCAGGCTTCACAATAGCTTGCTTGAATAGACGAAGTTGAACTGATATCTGGCCGGATTCAGGCTTTACAGATTTTGAGGTGGATGAAGTTAATTGATGTCTGGTCAGGTCCAGGCTGCACAATAAACTTGTCTGAAGAGATAAAGTTAAACTGATATCCGGTCGGGTCCAGGATTTTACAGTAATTTGCTGGGAAATTAGTTATTATCTGGTCGGATTCCAGATTTCACAACAAACCTCTGAGGGGAATTGCTATCTGGTCGGGTCCAGGTTTCACAATAACTTACTTGAAAAGATGAAATTAAAAACTGATATCTAGTCGAATCCAGGCTTCACAGTAACTTGTTGAGGTTGAGGTAAACTCTACTGGGGAAAAGAAGTTAAACCTTGGTCTGGTTGAGTCCAGGTTCTTCTATATCTCGGAGAGTTAAACTATTATCTGGTCGGGTCCAGGTTTCATAGTATTCTGAAAGTGGTACTATTATCTGGTCGGAGCCATGGTTCATAGTATCTGAAAGGCTTTCACTACCATCTGGTCGGGTCCAAGCTCTACAGTAACTTGAGAAGTTGACTATTATCTGGTTGGGTCCAGGCTTCATAGTATCTGAAAGCTTTCACTATCATATGGTCGGGTCCAGGCTCTATAGTAACTTGAGAAGTTGACTATTATCTGGTCTGGTCCAGGCTTCATAGTAACTTGAAAATTGTACTAACATCTGGTCGGGTCAAGGATTCATAGTATCTTTTGGAGATAGTAAAGGTTTTGTTGATGAATTCACTGGGGATTATGGGTTGTGGACCTACGATTTTGCAATAGTCTGAAAGACAAACTCAAACTGGAGAGGATAAACTCAGCTGGGGAAGACAGGCTCAGCTGGGGAGGATAGACTCAACTGGGAAGATAGTCTATGCCGGGGGAAATCAAACTCAGTTGGGGAGTTATGCTACTCTTGTTTGTTGGGGAAATAAACCGTGTTGGGGAATACTTGATGAACTGTTGATGAGGTGAGTTCTTTGAGGAAGAGATCCATAAGGCTTCTACTTGTATGATCAACTTAGCTGGGAGAGAGCTGTCAAGAGATTGAGACTCTGGCTGGAGATTGGTTTATTGTAATTGTCTTGTGGGGATAATGTTAATGAGATAACTCTGGGGATATTCCAATATACATTAAAGAGATGTTTGCTGCTTAGTAGGACACATGTGCCAAATAGTTTTAATTATGTTCATATGCATATGTTCGTTCAATTTTAGTCATTGGACAATTTTACATTCAAAACAAAGACAAAAAGTTTGCACTTCAAAGTATATTTATATTGAAATTTTGCCCATGAATAGGTGTTTTTGTACAAAGAGACGGAGATCCTAGTAAGAGGAAATCGTCGAAAGGAAAACAAAATTGAAAACAAAAATAATAGCCATGTGGAAATGATCTCATTTCATTCCGACTCTACTATTGCCCCAATGTCTTCGAATGCCCCTTGCCGTTGGCAGAAGTTGACTGGATTGATCTTGGACCATTTGAACTTGGACCTTGGTGATAAAGTTGACTGTGGTGATTCCACGAGACATAGTCATACGCTTTCAATCCTTAACTTTTTCCTGGACCGCCCTTTCGGGTTTTCAGCCCACCAGGATACCCATTTTTGCCCATGTTTCCCTTTCGGGTTTTCAACTTATCGGGATACAATATTTTGCATATATCCCTAATTTTTTCCCAAACGTTTTGGTTTTATGGGATGCCCTTATTTTGCCTAGGTGTGTCAACCTAGCGGGTCCTTTTTACGTAGTATTTTTTAACTATGTCCGCTTTATAGGATGTGGGAAGTCTTCACCATCCATGATAGTCAGCATCATGGAACCGCTAGAGAAAACTCTATTGACAACAAATGGCCCTTCGTAGGTGGGAGTCCATTTGTCCCTAGGGCCGCCTTGTGGTAGAAAGATGCGCTTTATCACCAAGTCACCAGCTTGATATACTCGAGGCTTGATCTTTTTGTTGAAAGACTTGATCATATGTTTTTAGTACGTCTGACCATGACAAACAACAGCCAGTCGCTTTTCATCGATCAAGTTCAATTGATCCAATCTCGTTTGAATCCACTCGTCTTCGCAAAGCCTTCCTCATTCTTAATCCTTAGTGATGGAATCTGAACTTCTACTGGCAGAATAACTTCCATGCCATAGACTAGAGAAAAGGGAGTTTCCCTAATTGATGTTCTAGCTGAAGTACAGTAGCCATGAAGAGAAAACGGTAACATCTCATGCCAGTCTTTATAGGTTACTACCATCTTCTGGACAATCTTCTTAATGTTTTTGTTGGCTACTTCGACTGCGCCATTCATTTTGGGTCTATATGGGGAAGAATTGTGATGCTTGATCTTGAACTGAGTGCAAAGTTTAGTAATCATATCATTGTTGAGGTTATTTCCATTATCGATGATGATCCTTTAGGGGATACCATAGCGGTAGATGAGGTTATGTTTGATGAATCTGGCTACCACATTCTTGGTGACTAAGGCAAACGAGGCGGCTTCAACCCATTTTGTGAAATAATCAATAGCGACCAGAATGAAGCAATATCCTTTGGAAGCGGTGGGCTTGATCTCTCCAATCATGTCAATTCCCCATATTGCAAATGGCCACGGAGCGGTCATGACGTTTAGAGGGATAGGAGGCACATGGACCTTGTCAGCATAGATTTTGCATTTGTGACAATTTCTTGAATGTTGACGGTAATCAGTCTCCATTGTTGACCAATAGTAGCCAACTCTCAGGATTTCCTTAGCCATCATATATCCACTTGAGTGAGTGCCAAAGAGACCATCGTGCATGTCTTCCATGATTTCCTCTACCTCCTTCTTGTCCACACATTGGAGTAGAGTAGAATCATGGTTGCACTTGTACAATATTCCGTTGCTTAGGAAGAATTTGGATGGAAATCTTTGTAATAACTTTCTGTCATTGATAGATGCTCCCTCGGGATACTCTTGTTCTTCAAGATATCTCATCACCTCATGGTACCATGGCTTTTCTGTGTCAGCGTCAAGCTTGCATCAGTGTAAAGGCTCGTCGAATCTTTCAATCATAATCATAGGGGCTTCGTTATTCCATCTGACTTTGAACATTAAAGACATGGTTGCAAAAGTGTCAGCCAACTGATTTTCTTCCCTAGGGAAGTGCTCAAAGGTGATCTCTTCAAAGTAAGGAATCAGAGATAGCACAAGTTCCTTGTAAGGGATGAGATTAGGGTGCTTAGTGTCCCAATCTCCTTTTACTTGGCTAATCACTAGAGCAGAATCTCTAAACACATTTAAATGCTTGATCCTCAAGTCAATGGCAGCCTTCAGACCCAAAATGCATGCTTCGTACTCATCCATATTGTTCGTACAATCGAAGCATAGTCTGGAAGTGAAAGGAGTGTGGCAACCTTCAATAAAGATGATCACAACACCAATTCCGTTACCCAAAGAATTGGAAGCCCCATCAAAGACCATAGTCCATCAGGATCTTTGTTCAGGTCCGTCATACAGTCCAGGTTACGCGTAGTAGATCACTAGCATGATGTTCTCATCAGGGAAGTCGAAGTTCATGGACTGATAATCATCAAAAGCTTGATGGGCCAAATGATATGCTAGTACTCTCACCTTGATGGCCTTTTGTGTTGTGTATTGAATGTCGTACTCAGTCAAGATCATTTTCCATCTGGCTATCCATCTGGAAAGGGAAGGTTTCTCGAAGATGTACTTGATTGGATCCATCTTAGAAGTCAATAGAGTGGTATGGGTCAACATATACTGTCTTAGCCGGCGAGCAGCCCATGCCAGAGCGCATCGAGTTTTCTCGAGTAGTGAATATCTGGTTTCACAGTTGGTAAACTTTTTCTCAGATAATAAAAAGCATGCTCTTTTCGGCCAGACTCGTCATGTTGGCCCAAAACACACCCGATAGAGTTCTCTAGTACTGTCGTGTACATGATCAAGGGTCTTCCTTCGACTGGAGGCATGAGAATAGGAGGTTCTTGTAGATATTCTTAGATTTTGTCGAAGGCAGCTTGGCATTCATCATTCCATCTGACTACCTGATCTTTCTTCAAGAGTTTGAAGATTGGCTCATAAGTAGCAGTCAAGTGAGATATGAAGCGGGCGATGTAATTGAGACGACCCAAGAATCCTCTAACTTCTTTTTCAGAGTGGGGGACTGGCATTTCTTGGATGGCCTTTACCTTGGCAGGATCAACTTCAATGCCTTTATTGCTGACAACAAAACCTAGAAGCTTTCCAGATCGTACTCCAAATGTGCACTTGTTAGGGTTCAACCTCAACTTGTACTTTTTTAGCCTCTCGAATAGTTTGTACAGGTGATCGAGATGTTCAACATAATTATGCAACATCTGGGTACTGAGATGGACAAGAAAGAGGTTAAGATCGGAGCTAACTTGGAAAGCAGTGTAAAGAGCAGGTTGGTTCAGATGTTGCATAATTATGTGGAGATGGGAATGAAGTCCTTTGCATTACAATTCTTAATCTCCATTGTAGTTGGATACACCCAATATTCAAATGCAGCTTCTTCATCAGAATCACCCACAGCGTTAACTTCATTGACATCTTTACCATGCCTCGACATAGGCACGGTGATTACATTCGGAGTTGGAGGAGGATCAAATTCAATATTATTGTTATCGATCAAGTCCTGGATTTTGTTCTTCAAGGCCTAGCATTAGTCTGTCTCATGCCCGAGGCTACTTGAATGGTAAGCACATTTAGCGTTCGGATTATACTTTGGTGAAGAGGTATCAGGGTTGGCAGGAGGATCGCGTAATGTCACCAAATTAGCCTTGAGCATGTGTTGTAAGGCTTGAGATAGTGACATTCCTATCCTCGTGAATTGTCTTCTCGGAGTTTCAAACCGTTGATGATTAGCAGATGGTTTTTGAGTAGGAGTTGGATTGGATATTCAGATAACATTGACAGATGGATGATCATTCTTCTTGGTACGGGCCCTTTCCCTGTACACATCATTGATTTCCTTCTTTACAGCAAAAGGTTTCTTTACAGGATTTAAAGTGGAGGCAGATTCCATATGAATCTTTCCGCTTTTGATGCCGCTTTCAACTCTTTCATCGGTCAAGATTAGCTCGGTGAAACCAGAAGAAGAGCAGCCAACCAATAGATTAAAGAATGGACAAGATAAAGTGCCCATAAACATGTCAATATGCTCCCTATCAGTCAAAGGTGGTTGGACCCTACTGACCAGGTCTCTCCACTTTTGTGCATATTCTTTAAATCCTTCATTCTTCCCCATTGTCATATTTTGCAACTGAACTCTCGTTGGCGCCAAGTCGACATTATACTAATACTGATGGTAGAAATAGGTAGCTATTTCCACCCAAGTATTGATACAGGAACCATCCAACTGGTAGAACCACTCTAGTTGCGTTCCGGTTAAGCTCTCTTGGAAAAAGTGAACCCAATGTTTCTTATCAGCGGTGTGCGGCTGTATCTTGCACACATAAGATTTCAGGTGAAGTTTAGGACAGGAAACTCCATCGTACTTTGCAAAGACTGGTATTTTGAATTTATGGGGAATGACAACACCAGAGATCAAACCCAAATCATCAAAATCTAAACTGGGGACGGCTTGGATCTCGACGACCTTCAATCTGTCTTCTAACTGCTTATACTTAACGTTGGCGGGTGGATACTGCTCATCGAAATAATCATCATCAGACGCTTAATCATTGATACATTCAGCCTGGGTACTCTTAACTTAACCAATCTGATTCTCGTCTTCTTCAGATGAGTCTTCCACTACTGGGATCTGACGAACCGACTCCTTCAACCTTCTGCCCATGTTGATCAGGGCTCTTTTCTTGGGTTTCTTCTTGACTGCCAGTAATGCCATCATATCTTGTTTCCACTTGGCTAGGGCCAGTAGAGTCTCTTGAAATTGAGAGTTTTATGCCTGAAGATCCTTCACAGTTTTCTCTAGATCCACCTTGTTGAAATAAACAGTAGAAAGATAAGGAAACCTGTTGTATGAAAACCCGTCATGTTATGATGCATGGAAGATGTATATGCAAATGATTTCAAGGATTTATGAGATTTAAATTTGTATAGACAAAGCATGAACAAACGTCAAATTTCATTAATTAGTTAAAAATGGCTACAAAATGCCTCTTGGGCTTACAAAATAAATCTCTAAGATAAAAATACCGAGCGCATCCTCTTTGGTGAGATGTAGGCGTTCACGCTTTGCTCCTCATGTAGATACTTTGTAAGCTCTAATACTCTCTTCTCACTAGCGTAGAATTGAGCTTCAAAGGTATCTCGTTCCTCCTTTAGCTGAATCCAACCCTTTTGCAAGTCTTCAAGAGAGGTTCGCATGTCGGGATGGAGAACAGTGTACGAGACATCTCCTTCAACCACAGGTTCCATGATAACTGGTAAGATGGAGGGATAAGGCATCACAAGTTTCTGAGCACGAGCTCGTACCCACCTAAGGTAAGGCTCAAGGGGAATGGAGTTCTTGTGTCCCAGCTGTTGTACCCCAAAATTTTCTCTCTCATTTTATCAACATTTCTCATCACAAGGCTCTTTGAACTCAAGATCAAGCTAGGGTTTGCCCTGCTCAAGACATCTCCTTGCACTGATGACCTAAATTAGGGTTTGAGCTTGCACAGGGATTTTTGGACCTTCAATGCCCAAATTGACTTTCATACTTCATATTGGACTTATAAGTTTGTCCATACCAAGTTTCAAGCCTTGAATTAAATTTTTGCCCAGTCAATTGGACAGTTGACCTAGAAATCAGTTGTATTGGGGAAAAAGTCAACTGTGGCCAATTTATAGTCAAACCTCATGAATTTTGACCCACATCAACTTTATGAACTCATATGAACCATTTGATCAAGGTAGGACCACAACTCCACAAGAAATTTGATCTGATCACCAAAAGGGCAAAATGGTCATTTTTAGGGTTTTGACTATACAAAGGCAATTTCTGACTTTTCGACCTAACCAATGGAAAATTAGGTTCAACCATGGACTCAAGGACTCAATGGCATAATCTTGACCTATTTAACAAGTTCAAAAGACCTCAATTGCATTGGATTGACAGATGAATTTTTCAGTCAACTAATTAAAATTTGACTGTACACTGAAAAGTCAAACTTTGACTTTTTGGTCAAAATCAAGAGCCAAGGGTCATTTTTCATTAAGATGTGTCAAAATATGAAACTTGTTCATCAAGAAACCCAAAATTGAAAATTAGGGTTTGAAATTGAAAAAATTTCATAACTTAGAATTTTTCTAAGTTATGAAATTTTCTTATTTTTTCCTAACTTTGCCCAACATTTTCACCATGATGAAAATGGATTCAAACAAAACCTCCAACATTATAGTTGTAGTCCTCCACAAATTCTATAACTTTTATTCACAAAGTTTTCTCAAAAGAAGCTTGGATCTCAAGTTATGATTTTTGGAACAAGGGTCCCTAAAACTTTTAACTTAGTGAAATTTTGCCCTAGTTTAGGAAGGATTTTGACCTATCTTCTTGGCCATTTTTCACATAGTTCCATTTGGAATCTCAAGTTGCATTTCAAATATGGATTATAGATCATTTTGCAAGCTTTCCAAATTGTCAAAGAACTCCTCAAACACATTTGTGGTTAGGAAGAATCGAAGGCTTGAAGTTGGCAAAAACTCACTTTTCATCCATGGCATATTCATGTTCATCCAAGTTGCATTTTCAAGTCAGCATATCTTACACTAGTTTACAGGCCTCTAAACCACATCACACTCCATAATTAAATGCAAATCCATCAGTCTAAGCTTTTGTTTTGGTCATTTGGACATTGTACACAAAATTAAGCCCTAAGTAGAAAAAGGCAAATTTCCATTTTTGCTTAAATCATGCTTTATGTCAAAACTGATTTCTTGAGCATTGATCCAAATCTTTTGCAGCTAATAAAATCCACAAGTTGGAGGGGCCAAGGGCAAGAGATGAAAGCATAAGGATAGCCTGTACATGCCTGTTCCAATCACTTCCACATTTTTACTTCAAAAACAAGAAATTTGTCCAAAACCTTAGAACTTGAAAACCAGCCAATACCAACTTATGCAAATAGTTTGAACATCTTTCTCACACCCCTTTGAGCTAGAAACATGATTGCTTGAGCCTCTAAACACCCCATAGCCAGAAATCACATTCCTTTGGCAAAACAGGGCAAGTTCTGCAACTTGAGTTCCATAGGTCATTTGGCTCGTGCGTTTTGCTCCAAGTTGCTTAAAACACATTCCATTCCATCCATCCAAGCTATCCCAAACCTCAAACACCAACTGTAACTCCATTTACAGTGTTCACCATTTTCATTTTGAGCTTGTGCAGGTTGAGTTCTATAGGCTGATTCAAAGACATTCAAGGCAAGCTAGCTATTGGAGAAGGTCAAGTGAAGTTCAAGCAAGCTACCGAACATCTCAAGCCTTGTTGAAAAGCACTACATTGCCCTACACGAATTCAACTGAAACAGGTTTTTGTCCACTTCCTATCTCTCTATTTAGGAACATTTAGCTTTAGGTTTGTGAATAAAAAATGTAGTGTTCATTGCCATGATGCTGTACATATGCTCAGTTTTCATTTATATTAAGTGTGCTAAGAGAATTTCATCCATGAACATGCTGAAAAAACTAGGTCAGATTTTAGGGCCAGAGAAATTCTCTCTGGTCTTTGAGAGTTAAGACAAGTTGTTTATATGGTTGGAATCGTCTTGAAATGCTCTACAAGTTTGATGTTGTGTGTTTTTGCAATAGAGCTCGTATACAGGATCTGGTAGTTTGTACAGGGACGCGCGCATTTTTTCAAAAGATGGAGGTTGAAGATGAAGTTTTGGGCTGGGCTTGGCCTGGCTGCTTTTGACACCATTTTTTTTTCTTTTTGCACCCCTAGCCCAAATTCTTGTATTTTTATATTTTTGCATTTTTGTTTTCATTTCTGATTTTGTTTATTTATTTCCAAATATAAAAAATGCTCAAAAATATTTTCATAATTTTTTCACATTTATTTGCCATTTTATTTTAATTTTTCTAACATAAAAAGCATTTAAATACTTTTATATTATTTATTAAGACTTGAAAAATATATATAATTTATACTTTTATTTTTATTTCTTATTTTTATTCACACTGAAAATATTATTATAAATATAATTTATTTTTGTACATATTTTACTTTATATTATACATATTTAATATAATATATATATACATATATACTTTTATTTTATTAAATACTTTAGAATAAAAAATAAAAAATATTATATTTTTACTTTTATTATTATTTAATACTTTTTCTAAATATATTTCATTTTGTATATATTAATATATTTTATTGTATATAAATAATATAATGTATTTATTTTCTTAAAGAAATTAGGGTTTTACCCTTAAACAAACAAAATTAATCTTTTATTTATTTCTTTATTTTTTACATTAAAAATTTTTACATACATAAACAAACAAAAACTTTTTTTTTGCATAATTCATATTATTTGATATTTATCTATTTTTTTTATTTAAATATTGTCCATTTAAATATTTATGCATTGTGAATTCAATTTGGATGTAATAGTAAATTAGGGTTTATATTTCTTGTCAAATACCCTCCATTCAAAGATTGTACCCCCATCCCCATAATCATGTTGTAATAGCTTAGACTTTTAAATTCTCGCACTTTACGCTTTCAATTATGCCATGAGTAGAGAATTAGGGTTTGTATGCAAAAATCAATCAACAAGTAGTTTGACCTAATCAAAGACAAATATGCATGAAAATCAAACACAATGCACACTTACACCCTTAGGGTTACAATCCACTTGTTGCCTTCAAAAATGGGCCATGTTATGCATGTCGGGTACTTTGGCAAAACAAAAACAAAACAAAAGATCATAGTCCCTCGATGACGCTATCTTGGTTGCCTAAACAAAAATGATCAAGTCCCTTAAAAAATCTGCCAAAGATACTTGACACAATTGCTATCATGGTCTATACGATGACCCGCGCCTGTCCTGTTTAACATCCTAACACAAGGTTGTTCACCAAATGCAATGGTGAAATAACACTATCAAAAGGGTTAAAAACATTAGGAAAGATCTTTGAGTAAAATAGGGTAGATAACTCTTAGTTACTTGATCAAAGCTTGCAAAAACATCCTTGCTATTTTTCAAACACACTTCACAACACAATTTCAAAACATTTCCCAAATCAAACTTTCAAACATTGAAATCTTTTCAAAAAAGACAAAAACACCTTTGTATACATTCAAACAAGAATCATTACAAAGGTTTCCACAACGATGGACTCTTTTCAAAACATTTTCAAAACCACACACAAAGCACCATTTCAAACTATTGGAAAAGAAAAGCAAGTGATCTAAACAAGTTACTAAGAGCCCATGGATAACCATGGATGAAAAGGGTGCTTGCACCTTCCCTTTTCATAATCTACTCCCCGAACCCAAGAAAACATCTCAAAGGTCTTTCCTGTGCTTTTTGACCTTTCCTTAGGATAAAATGAAAAGTCGGTGGCGACTCTTGCTAAACCGAAACATTTGCGAACATAAATGCAAAACCTCAAGTCAGTTCTCCCACCGTATCACAGAACTAGCGACTCTGCTGGGGAGAACTTTAAAAGTGGAGTAACCTTAGGGTTTAGATCACCCTTGCATGCTTATCTTGATTGCTTTGATTGCTTTACATTTGGTTCTCTTGTTTGGGTTTGAATCCTCCACCCGGATTTTAGGGAAACATTCATAGGTAAATAGCAATACATTATGGAAACTGTGCAGGGTATACCAACATGGTTGAAGCAATAGCTATATTATTGCGACATATTTGTGAGTACCAGTAGCCTTTGAGTCAATCAAAGAGAATACGGGGCCGCTGAGTGATTTCATAAAGCACTAATGAATTCTTAGAACCTTACTTGACCATCTTGGCCTTTTTTAGGGGTAGTGAGATGACCGGCTTTGGTACAGTCCGAAGTTGGTAGATACTCGATACTACACTCATTGAGGGTTGTTTTCTTGGAATATTTCGGTCGCCAGTTAAGTGGCTAAACTGAAACAATGAACACAGAAAATAATCCAGTGATATTGAGCTCCTTAGAACCCGGTTACTATTTATAGGACAGGTTGAGCCAACTAGCTTCAAGAGGGTACTTACCTATGAAACCCCATGCAAGCCTGAAACTAGGATCTTGTGTGACTTGTTTGTACATATGCTTGTGCATACATCATGAACATCATAAAGCATCATATGCATCCACTAAGCATTTCAAGGGTTTGGATCTTAATATTTGTTCTTGTTTTGTAGGTCATGGAATCTCTTCGCAGGAAAACAATTCAAGTCAACCTTGTGAGAATCCCTCCTCAACTCAAGGAGCTTACTTCCAAGATTCCAGAGAATTCTCTCATCAGGGAAAGACATGGTAGACTTCTCAACTTGGTCAACTCCAACATTGCTTTACATTTCCTGATTACCAGCTAGTACCTACTTTGGAGGAATTTTCTCAACTCCTGAGGATTCCTATTCTCCATCAACTACCCTACAACGGTACGGAAAGAGAACCAAAGCCTAAAGATGTTGCTCAAGCCTTACACTTGCAACCATCTGATATCAAAGGTCATTGGGAAACCAGAAGTGGTGTCAAGGGTTTCTTGGCAAAGTTTCTGTTTGAGAAGGCCCAAGACTGCTGGAGTTCTCTAGATCTACAAGCTTTTGAGTAGATTGTAGCACTTGTCATCTATGGGTTGATCTTGTTCCCAAACCCTGATCAACTTATAGATGTGAATGCTGTCAAGATTTTCATATCTCAGAATCCGGTACCTACATTGCTTGGGGACATCCTACACTCATTTTACACACGAACAATGAGGAAAAGGGGTGTTCTCATGTGTTGTACTCCTCTTCTAGCAAGGTGGTTTATTTCTCACCTTCCCCAATCAATTTTGAAGAATGAGCAGGGTTTAAGGTGGTCACAACGGTTGATGACCCTCATACATTCTGATGTTCATTGGTGTTCTCGGTCCAGAGAAAATGTCATCATCATTGATCATTGTGGAGAGTTCCCTAATGTCCCACTACTTGGCATTAGGGGAGGCATTACCTACAACCCCTGTTTAGCTCTAAGGCAGTTTGGATATTCTCGGAGAGATGGTCCTCATGATATGCTGATTCCTGACTTGGTTTTTGACTTCGACGACGATGCTCAAGGACTTCGACAAAGGTTTATCCGAGCATGGAGGATTCCCAACAAAGTGGATAGTAAGACACTTGGGCACAAGAATTCCATCCCCCTTGAGCCTTATCTCGAGTGGGTACGAACCCGCGCCCAGAGTCTTATGATGCCTTACCCTCACATTCTCCCCATGATCAAAGAGCCTGTTATGGAAGGAGAGGTTCCATACACCCTCCTGCATCCTAACATGCCAACATCATTGGAAGAGTTGCAAAAGAGTTGGATACAACTCAAGGAAGAACAAAATACTTTTGAAGCCAGCTTCTATGCCAGTGAGAATAAGGTTTTGGAACTTACCCGCCGACTTCATGAAGAGGAAACTCTTAACACTTACATCGCGCCAAAGAGGATGCGCAATGTCTTTTTACATTAAGAATTTTGCCCATGGGGCATTTATGTACTAACAAATTTCTTCTTATTAATGTACCGTGTGTTCTTTTTGTTTGCAACAAATTTGAATTTCTGAATCCTTGAATGCATTACATGAATAACATATCATTAATCATATGCATAAACAGGTCTTCACACCAGGGTTCCTTATCTTTCTGCTGTTTATTTTAGCAAGATGGATATAGAGCAGACGATTAAAGATCTGCAAGCACAGAATTCGCAATTCCAACAACTCCTCATGACCTTAGCAAAGGGTCAAGAGGATCTTAAAGCACTGTTAGAGAAAGAGAAGGAACCAGAAAGGAAGAAAAATAAAAGAATTGGTGTGGCCACTATGGGAAGAAGATTTGAGCATCATGCTAGGAGAGTTCTGGAATTCCCCTCGACGTCTGACGAAGGGGTTGGTAAGGCAAAAGGAGTTACAATGCCTTCCGAATCTGAAGCTGAAGAAGAAGAAGAAGAAGAGGATGAAGATTACTCCGAACAACAATACCCTCCAACGGATGATAAGTATAAAAATCTTGAGGATCAGTTGGCAGCCATGGAGTTGCAAAGGGTACATGGTTTAGATTTCGAAGAACTAGGGTTGGTCGCTGGGATCGTCATTCCTCCCAAGTTCAAAGTACCTATATTTGCTAAGTATGACGATTTGTCCTATCCAAAGATGCATCTGAGATCCTACGTCAGAAAGATCCAACCTCACTCTTCTGATAAGCATCTTTGGGTCCACTTTTTTCAAGATAACTTGTCGGGTACGCAATTGGACTGGTTCTATCAACTTGAGAGATCTGATGTTCATAACTGGGAAGATTTGGCTGCTGCTTTCTACCGACAATACCAATACAATGCAGATTTAGCGCCTACTCGTACTCAACTACAGAGTATAGGTATGGCCTCTAATGAGGGATTTAAGGAGTATGCCTAGAAGTGGCGGGATATGCTGGAAGGGTGCAACCACCATTGTCGGATAGAGAGCTGGTTGACATGTTTTTAGGGACTCTGTCAGGTCCATTCTTCAATCATTTATTCGGGAGTTCATCTGCAGGATTCACTGAATTAATTTTGACCGGTGAAAGGGTTGAAGCTGGCATTAAGAGTGGTAAAATTCAGAAGGATGCCTCTGCTTCCACTGCTATTAAGAAGACCTTCCCAGCCAAGAAGGAAATTTTTGCTGTTCACACCCAGAGAAACCAAGGGAGAGCAGAGCGCCGACCAACGGTGGGGGCTGTGATGATCCAAAACTCCTCAGCCGATCAACCTCGCAGCAATCAACCAAGAGCTAATCAGCAAAGGGTAGAAAGGCCACAATGGCAATTCACCCGAATCAATATGACACCGGCTCAAGTCCTCCCTCATCTGTTAAAGATGAACCTTACAAACTTGAAAGAAGCGCCGAAAAACCCCAATACCTCTTCTCCTTATTATCATTCCAATGCAAAATGTGCATACCATTCGGACAATATAGGGCATGACACCAACAACTGTTGGGCCATTAAAAACAAGATCCAATACTTAATAGATGCCAAGGAGGTAGAATTCGATGCGCCTAAAAAGCCGAATGTGATTTCTGCCCCAATGCCCAAGCACAGTCATAATGTCCATGCCATTATGGAAGATCTTCATGTTACCGCTGTTAATGACTTATTAACTCCGTTGCCAATGATTAAAGTGAATTTGATGAAAGCCGGGATATTCCCAGGCTGTGGAAAAGACTGTTACTTCTGTTCAACCATGCAAACTGACTGCCCACTGTTGAAATCAGGCATCCAACGCCTGATGGATACCCAAGAGATCCTCTTTCAAAAGACTTCTGTTGATACTATCACTCATGTTACTCCTGTTACCTTTTTTACTCCAATCAATGACATCGTTATAATAACCATCTCCGAAGATCTTTCCAAGACCTACAAAAGGCTTGTTAAGATTACGCCTGATCCTAAGTTTGTACCGCTGAAAATTACCATGCCGGGGCCTATCCCGTATAAATCTAACAAGACGATACCATGGAATTACGGAGGAGAGATCTTCTACCATGGTATCAAGCAGATCGAATAAGCCGAAGGGAATTCCGATGAAGAAACCCCTGATATAGGGAATATTGCGGGAACGAGCAAGATAACTCGTAGTGGAAGGATCTTCTCTCCAAAGATTGCTCCTCCATGGGCAGTCTTCAGACCCTCAAGAGTTTCTGTGCCTGTCAAGCCATCTGTGCAAAGCCCGGTAATTGAAGAATTTGATGCTCCCGAAGCTGGACCCTCTATTGGTACTACCGATAAAGGTAAGGGGATCCTAGAGGCGCCTGTCAGGACGAAGGCTCAGACTGTGGTTATCCCCGAGACCACCCAAAGAGAGATGGAAGAAATCTTAAAGATAATCAAGAAGAGAGACTATGATGTCGTAGAGCAGCTGGGGCAAACCCCTTCCAAAATCTCTATGCTGGCTCTCTTACTCTACTCTGAGGCTCATGCCAAAGCCTTGATCAAATTTCTGAAAACGGCACACGTGCCTCAAGAAACTTCTGCGGACCAGTTTCAAGAGTGCGTGGCTAGCCTTACAGACAATAATGGTCTTGGCTTTTCTGATGCTGATTTGACGTCTAGGGGAAGAAAGCATAATGATGCGCTGCATGTCTCGATAGAATGCAGGGGGACCACGCTTGCTCATGTTCTGGTGGATACCGGTTCATCTTTAAATGTTCTACCAAAGAAGGCGTTGGATAGATTGGACTGTGAAGGTTTGACCCTAAAGCCTAGTAACATCATTGTTAGAGCCTTCGACGGTTCTAAGAGGATGGTTCACGGAGAAGTGGACATTCCAATCAAAGTGGGTACAAAATTTTTCAACTCTACTTTTTATGTGATGGACATCCGTCCTTCATATTCATGCTTGTTGGGAAGGCCATGGATCCACAACGCTGGGGCAATCACTTCTTCTCTACACCAAATGCTAAAGTATCCGGTCCAGGGTAAGATCATAATGGTTCATGGTGAGGAGGAGTATATGATAAGTCACCTTAACTCTTTCCGTTATGTGGAGTTAGATGGCGAATTCATAGAAACACCTTTCCAACACTTTGAAGAGGTTTCTCTTGAAGTCGTAGTAGCAAAGACAATGACTGATGTGCCTATCATTTCCAAGCCTGTGTCTCGGATGGCATCCCTTAAAGATACAGAGTCTGTAATCAAAGAAGGAAGAAGTACATTATGGGGGCAACTGCCAAATTTTCCTCATAAGATGGACAAGTTCAGATTGGGTTTCACTGCCGCTGGCCAGAAAGCTGTGCGTCGCTCCCGGGCTGGAGGACCACCCTTAAAAATCACTCACCATGGAATTCATGCCTTAGAAGATGATGATGAAGAAGAAAACTTTGAAGATTGGATCTTTCCAACCATTGAAGGAGGATTAAGCAACTGGGAGGCGAAAGACTTCGTTCCCATCACTTTCATCAATCAATAATTTATCTTTAAACAATTTCCTGTTTGGTCTGTAATAATTAAACAATTCGTGCACTCTTTTCACCTTATGCCTTACCCGGGGCATATAGGTCCATTTGTAAGGGTTTTGATTCTTCATTTTCATATGCCATTTTTAATGAATCATGGACGTTTTCATCTATAAACTGTTGTGTTCATTTTCTTTCCTTTTACATTTTATTTTGTTTAAGGATGGCTATCCCTTACACACACCCACACTCACGAAATGCAGGTACCCATCCACTCCGGATTCCATGGGTGACTATTCTGCTTTGGCCTTCGGTGACTCTGAAGATTTGGTCAATCATGCCGAGTACGAAGGTGATGAAGATTGTGAATTGTCTGGAGAGTTAGCTATACTTTTGCAACAAGAAGAGAGGGCTATTATGTCCCATGAAGAGTTGTTGGAGACTATCAATTTGGGAACAGAGGAAGACAAGAAAGAGGTTAAAGTGGGTGACAACTTGGAGCCAAATGTCAAAAAGCGTTTAGTTCAGTTGTTGAATGAATATGTTGAGATCTTCGCCTGGTCCCATGAAGACATGCCGGGACTGGATACAGATATTGTGGTTCACCGTCTCCCTACAAGAGAAGACTGTCCACCAATCAAACAAAAAGTCCGCCGAATGAGGCCCGACATGTCCAAAAAGATCAAAGCTGAGGTGATGAAACAATTCAATGCTGGTTTTCTGGATGTTAATTCCTATCCACAATGGGTTGCTAACATTGTGCCCGTGCCTAAGAAGGACGGAAAAGTCAGAATGTGTGTGGACTACAGAGACCTAAACAGGGCTAGCCCTAAAGATGATTTTCCACTACCATACATTGACATCTTGGTTGACAACACAACTCAACACAAGGTATTTTCCTTCATGGATGGATTCTCGGGATACAACCAGATCAAAATGTCCCCCGAAGACATGGAGAAGACTACTTTTGTTACGCAGTGGGGTACCTTCTGCTATAAAGTGATGCCATTCGGACTGAAGAATGCCGGGGTAACCTATCAGCGATCCATGGTAGCTTTGTTTCATGACATGATACATCATGATATCGAAGTCTATGTAGACGACATGATAGCCCATTCACAGACAGAAGAAAAACACCTCGACCATCTGCAAAAGCTGTTTGTCAGATTGAAGGAATATAAGCTCAGACTGAACCCTAGCAAGTGCACTTTCGGAGTCAGGTCCGGTAAACTTTTGGGATTCATCGTCAGTAACAAAGGCATTGAGGTTGATCCTGCTAAAGTCAAAGCTATACAAGAAATTCCTGCCCCCCGCACTGAAAAGGAGGTTAGAGGTTTCTTAGGACGCTTAAACTATATCGCAAGGTTCATCTCTCACCTAACATCTACCTATGAGCCAATCTTCAAGCTGTTGAAGAAAGATCAGGTGGTTGAATGGAACAATGATTGTCAAGTTGCTTTTGATAAGATCAAGGAGTATTTGCTGGAACCTCCTATCTTGATGCCACCCGTTGAAGGAAGACCTTTAATCATGTATCTGACTGTTTTGGATAACTCAATGGGGTGCGTACTGGGCCAACATGACGAGTCTGACCGAAAAGAGCATGCCATTTATTACCTTAGCAAAAAGTTTACCGACTGTGAGACTCGCTACTCACTGCTCGAGAAAACTTGCTACACTTTGGTATGGGCTACTCGCCGGCTAAGGCAGTATATGTTGACACATACCACTTTGCTGATTTCCAAGATGGATCCGATCAAGTACATCTTCGAGAAGCCTTCTTTATCTGGCAGAATCGCTAGATGGCAGATGATCCTGACTGAATATGATATCCAGTACACAACCCAAAAAGCTATAAAGGGGAGTGTACTAGCTGACCATCTAGCTCATAAAGCCGTTGAAGATTACCAATCTATGAGGTTCGACTTCCCTGACGAGGACATTATGACTTTGGACAACATTGAAGGTAACAGACTATATGACGAACCTGAACAAGGATCTCGATGGACCCTGTACTTTGATGGTGCTTCAAATGCACTTGGCAACGATATCGGCGCAGTACTTATTTCTCCGGAAGGTTGCCATACACCTTTCACTGCTAGACTCTGCTTCAGCTGCACCAACAACATGGCCGAGTATGAAGCTTGTATCTTTGCTCTCAAGGATGCTATTGACTTGGGAATCAAATATCTGATTTTATTTGGGGACTCAGCTTTGGTTATCAGTCAAATCAAAGGAGAGTGGGAACTAAACATCCTAATCTTATCCCATACAAAGAACATGTCTTGACATTGTTGCCTCATTTCGAGCAGATTACCTTTGAGCACTTCCCGCGAGAAGAAAATCAGCTAGCAGATGCTTTGGCCATAATGTCTTCCATGTTTAAACTCAACTGGGATAATGAGGCTCCCCAAATCACCATCGAGTGAATGGACGAACCTGCGCACTGTCATGAGATTAATACCGAAGAAGTAGTGGAACAACCCTGGTTTCATGAAATCAAAAGGTATCTCCAGACTCGAGAATACCCTGAAGGAGCTTCAGTCAATGGCAAAAAGTTCTTAAGGAGATTTGTTGCCAAGTTCTTCCTGAGCAAAGGTATCTTATATAAGCGCAACCATGATTGTGTTCTACTTCGTTGTGTGGACAATGCTGAAGCTGAGTTTATCATAATTGAAATACATAGAGGCACATTTGGCACCCACTTGAGCGGACATACGATGGCTAAGAAGATTCTAAGGGCAGGCTACTACTGGTCTACCATGGAAGCTGACTGCCATCAACATTCCCGTACTTGTCACAAATGCCAAGTCTATGCTGACAAGGTACATATTCCTCCAATTCCTCTCAACATTCTGACAACTCCTTGGCCGTTTGCGATATGCGTAATCGACATGATTGGAGAGATCAAACCTACGGCATCCAATGGACATCGCTTTATCTTGGTAGTTATTGATTATTTTACCAAGTTGGTCGAAGCAGCTTCCTTAGCCTCCGTTACAAAGAATGTGGTTGCCCGCTTCATTAAGCAGAACCTCATATGCCGGTATGGTATCCCCGATAGGATCATCACAGACAATGGTACAAATTTGAATAACACTGTGATCACCGCTCTGTGTGAGCAGTTCAAGATTCAACATCACAATTCATCTCCCTATCGGCTAAAGATGAACGGTGCTGTTGAAGCCGCGAACAAAAATATCAAGAAGATCACTCAAAAGATGACAGTCACCTACAAGGACTGGCATGAGATGTTACCATTTGCTCTGCATGAATATCACGATGCGTACTTCAACTGGGGCAACCCCCTTTTCTTTGGTATATGGCATGGAGGCTGTTTTACCTATGGAAGTTCAGATTCCTTCCTTGAGGATTATGAAGGATGTTGGTTTAAATGAAGACGATTGGATTCAGACCCGACTTGATCAGCTTAATTTGATCGACGATAAGCGACTTACTGCTGTTTGTCATGGTCAGACGTATCAAAAACCGATGATCAAGGCTTTCAACAAGAAAGTCAGACGTCAGGTATATCAAGTCAGAGATCTTGTAATCAAGCGGATCATCTTGCCGCAAAGTGATCCCAGGGGCAAGTGGACTCCTACCTATGAAGGACCATTTGTGATCAAGAACATCTTTTCTGGTTGGGCTATGATTCTGACCACCATGGACGGCGACGACCTGCCGCACCCTGCGAACGCAGACATAGTCAAAAGATACTACGCATAAATGACCCAACAAGTTGAAAACCCGAAAGGGCGACTTGGGCAAAAAGGGGCATCCCGGTGAATCGAAAACCCGAAAGGGCGGTTCAGGAAAAAATTAGGGATAAATAAAAAAATCTGTACACCCGGCAAGTTGAAAACCCAAAAGGGAAACTTGGGCAAAAAAGGGTTTCCCAGTGGATCGAAAACTCGAAAGGGCGGTCCAGGCAAAAGTTAGGGAATTAAAGCGTATGACTATGTCTCGTCGGATCACTTTAAGGATAATCTCTTTACGACCAACACTCCAACCTTTTGATCAATCCAATCACCCGCGGACAAAGCAATAAATGGACAAGATACTCAGAGTTGTGAAGGCTATAGCAGAATAGTAACCCCATGGAATTGTTGCACATAGCCATCTTTCTTTGTATAAAATTTTTCTCAATTTTTAGACAACATTCTCTTACTAGGATGTCTGTCTCCTTTGTACAAAGATACTTACAAAAGTTAATACAAAGATACTTCAAAGTGCAGAAATTTGCTTACCTTTCCTTTCCTTTTACACTTATGTTTTATTTGAAAACGTCCAATGGTTTGTTAAATGAGCATATGCATTTGAATATAATCACTGCTTACGAATAAAACAAAATAAGGAAGGATATTTACTAATAGGTCGAAAGTATAGGGAAACGTCTTTAGGCTATTCCAGAGGAAATCCCCTATAGTATGTCATTCAGATCCTCAACAGGGCTAAAACCTTGAAATGCATATCCCCAGCGGAGTTAAGGTTCAGAATTCCCATCAGAGTTAAGTTTCTAAAAAACTCCCGATCCCCAGCGAACCCAGAATACTCTAAACTTTTTTCCAGCGGCGTCCAAAACTTCAAATCTTAAACCCTGGTGGAATACTATCCAACTTCTTCTGATTCCCAGCAGAGTTCTCCATAAAACAGGAATCCCCAGTTAGATTGGCATACAACCTAAGCTCCTGATTTCCTCGGCAGGATGAGTATTCTCCCCACAGAGTTATTTCCCAGTAGAACGAAGATTCTTATTCTTATTTCTCTAGTGGAAGCCTCCCAGGTTTTGATTCCCCAATAGAGATCGTCAGAGTTGTCCTCATTCTTCCCCATAAGGTCATGAAGGATTCTCACAGCCCCATAGAAGTTGTCAAAGTTTTGATAATCCCCGCAGGTTGCCAAGGATTTTCTTTATCCCCAACAATAGCCATATACAACTCAGATACGTTCCAAATACGGATACCATTCTGATGTTCATTCTCCTGGTTTTCAACAAACAAGTTTTAGATGGAATCTCTAAGCCCATCTCCAGCAAGATTCTACCATTTCCAAATGGCATCTTTAAGCCCATTCCCTCATTTACATTTTGACGAGTGCAAATTTACGGGCACTCTAGTGTCCAATTCTCTTTTACCTTCGAGTCACGAAAGGCAAGCTTGCCAATCTAACTCTTCAGGTTCAAGAAGATTGAACAGGGGCAACTGTTGTACCCCAAAATTTTCCCTCTCATTTTATCAACATTTCTCATCACAAGGCTCTTTGAACTCAAGATCAAGCTAGGGTTTGCCCTGCTCAAGACATCTCCTTGCACTGATGACCTAAATTAGGGTTTGAGCTTGCACAGGGATTTTTGGACCTTCAATGCCCAAATTGACTTTCATACTCCATATTGGACTCATAAGTTTGTCCATACCAAGTTTCAAGCCTTGAATTAAATTTTTGCCCAGTCAATTAGACAGTTGACCTATAAATAAGCTGTATTAGGGAAAAAGTCAGCTGTGGCCAATTTACAGTCAAACCTCATGAATTTTGACCCACATCAACATTATGAACTCATATGAACCATTTTATCAAGTTTGGACCCCAACTCCACAAGAAATTTGATCTGATCACCAAAAGGGCAAAATGGTTATTTTTAGGGTTTTGACTGTACAAAGGCAATTTCTGACTTTTTGACCTAACCAATGGCAAATTAGGTTCAACCATGGACTCAAGGACTCAATGGAATCATCTTGACCTATTTAACAAGTTCAAAAGACCTCAATTGCATTGGATTGACAGATGAATTTTTCAGTCAACTGATCAAAATTTGACTGTACACTGAAAAGTCAAACTTTGACTTTTTGGTCAAAATCAAGAGCCAAGGGTAATTTTTCATCAAGAGTGTCAAAATATGAAACTTGTTCATCAAGAAACCCAAAATTGCAAATTAGGGTTTGAAATTGAAAAAATTTCATAACTTAGAATTTTTCTAAGTTATGAAATTTTCTTATTTTTTCCTAACTTTGCCCAACATTTTCACCATGATGCAAATGGATTCAAACCAAACCTCCAACATGAAAGTTGTAGTCCTCCACAAAGTATACAACTTTGATCATAAAGTTTTCTCAAAATAAGCTTGGATCTCAAGTTATTATTTTTGGAACAAGGGTCCCTAAAACTTTTAACTTAGTGAAATTTTGCCCTAGTTTAGGCAGGATTTTGACCTATCTTCTTGGCCATTTTTCACATAGTTCCATTTGGAATCTCAATTTGCATTTCAAAGATGGATTATAAAGCATGTTGCAAGCTTTCCAAATTGTCCAAGAACTCCTCAAACAAATTTTTGGTTAGGAAGAATTGAAGGCTTGAAGTTGGCAAAAACTCACTTTTCATCCATGGCATATTCATGTTCATCCAAGTTGCATTTTCAAGTCAGCATGCCTTATACTAGTTTACAGGCCTCTAAAACACATCACACTCTATAATTAAATTCAAATCCATCAGTCTAAGCTTTTGTTTTAGTCATTTGGACATTGTACACAAAATTAAGCCCTAAGTAGAAAAAGGCAAATTTCCATTTTTGCTTAAATCATGCTTTATGTCAAAACTGATTTCTTGAGCATTGATCCAAATCTTTTACAGCTAATCAAATCCACAATTTGGAGGGGCCAAGGGCAAGAGATGCAAGCATAAGGATAGCCTGTACATGCTTGTTCCAATCACTTCCACATTCTTACTTCAAAAACAAGAAATTTGTCCAAAACCTTAGAACTTGAAAACCAGCCAATACCAACTTATGCAAACAGTTTGAACATCTTTCTCACACCCCTTTGAGCTAGAAGCACGATTGCTTGAGCCTCTAAACACCCCATAGCCAGAAATCACATTCCTTTGGCAAAATAGGGAAGGCTCTGCAACTTGAGTTCCATAGCTCATTTGGCTCGTGCGTTTTGCCCCAAGTTGCTTCAAACACCTTCCATTCCATCCATCCAAGCTATCCCAAACCTCAAACACCAACTGTAACTCCATTTACAGTGTTCACCATTTTCATTTTGAGCTTATGCAGGTTGAGTTCTATAGGCTGATTCAAAGACATTCAAGGCAAGCTAGCTATTGGAGAAGGTCAAGTGAAGTTCAAGCAAGCTACCAGACATCTCAAGCCTTGTTGAAAAGCACTACATTTCCCTACACAAATTCAACTGAAACAGGTTTTTGTCCACTTCCTATCTCTCTATTTAGGAACATTTAACTTTAGGTTTATGAATAAAAAATGTAGCGTTCATTGCCATGAAGCTGTACATATGCTCAGTTTTCATTTATATTAAGTGTGATAAGAGAATTTCATCCATGAACATGCTGAAAAAACTAGGTCAGATTTTAGGGCCAGAGAAATTCTCTCTGGTCTTTGAGAGTTAAGACAAGTTGTTTATATGGTTGGAATCGTCTTGAAATGCTCTACAAGTTTGATGGTGTGTGTTTTTGCAATAGAGCTCGTATACAGGATCTGGTAGTTTGTACAGGGACGCGCGTGCTTTTTCAAAAGGTGGAGGTTGAAGATTAAGTTTTGGGCTGGGCTTGGCCTGACTGCTTTTGACACCCTTTTTTTTTCTTTTTGCACCCCCTGGCCCAATTTCTTGTATTTTTATATTTTTGCATTTTTGTTTTCATTTCTGATTTTTTTTATTTCCTAATATAAAAAATGCTCAAAAATATTTTCATAATTTTTTCACATTTATTTGGCATTTTATTTTAATTTTTCTAACATAAAATGCATTTAAATACTTTTATATTATTTATTAAGACTTGAAAAATATATATAATTTATACTTTTATTTTTATTTCTTATTTTTATTCACACTGAAAATATTATTATAAATATAATTTATTTTTGTACATATTTTATTTTATATTATACACATTTAATATAATATATATATACATATATACTTTTATTTTATTAAATACTTTAGAATAAAAAATATAAAATATTACATTTTTACTTTTATTATTATTTAATACTTTTTCTAAATATATTTCATTTTGTATATATTAATACATTTTATTGTATATAAATAATATAATGTATTTATTTTCTTAAAGAAATTAGGGTTTTACCCTTAAACAAACAAAATAATCTTTTATTTATTTCTTTATTTTTTACATTAAAAACTTTTACATACATAAACAAACAAAAACTTTTTTTTTTTTGCATAATTCATATTATTTGATATATTTATCTATTTTGTTTATTTAAATATTGTCCATTTAAATATTTATGCATTGTGAATTCAATTTGGATGTAATAGTAAATTAGGGTTTATATTTCTTGTCAAATACCCCCCCATTCAAAGATTGTACCCCCATCCCCATAATCATGTTGTAGTAGCTTAGACTTTTAAATTCTCACATTTTACGCTTTCAATTATGCCATGAGTAGAGAATTAGGGTTTGTATGCAAAAATCAATCAACAAGTAGTTTCACCTAATCAAAGACAAATATGCATGAAAATCAAACACAATGCACACTTACACCCTTAGGGTTACAATCCACTTGTTGCCTTCAAAAATGGGCCATGTTATGCATGTTGGGTACTTTGGCAAAACAAAAACAAAACAAAAGATCATAGTCCCTCGATGACGCTATCTTGGTTGCCTAAACAAAAATGATCAAGTCCCTCAAAAAATATGCCAAAGATACTTGACACAATTGCTATCATGGTCTATACGATGACCCGCGCCTGTCCTGTTTAACATCCTAACACTAGGTTGTTCATCAAATGCAATGGTGAAATAACACTGTCAAAAGGGTTAAAAACATTAGGAAAGATCTTTGAGTAAAATAGGGTAGATAGCTCTTAGTTACTTGATCAAAGCTTGCAAAAACATCCTTGCTATTTTTCAAACACACTTCACAACATAATTTCAAAACATTTCCCAAATCAAACTTTCAAACATTGAAATCTTTTCAAAAAGACAAAAACACCTTTGTATACATTCAAACAAGAATCATTACAAAGGTTGCCACAACGATGGCCTCTTTTCAAAACATTTTCAAAACCACACACAAAGCACCATTTCAAACAATTGGAAAAGCAAAGCAAGTGATCTAAACAAGTAACTAAGAGCCCATGGATAACCATGGATGAAAAGGGTGCTTGCACCTTCCCTTTTCATAATCTACTTCCCGAACCCAAGAAAACATCTCAAAGGTCTTTCCTGTGCTTTTTGACCTTTCCTTAGGATAAAATAAAAAGTCAGTGGCGACTCTTGCTAAACCGAAACATTTGCGAACATAAACGCAAAACCTCAAGTCAGTTCTCCCACTGTATCACACCAGCGTCTTACTGTCCACTTTGCTAACCATTCTCCAAGCTCGTATAAACCTTTGACGGTAGCTTTGATCGTCGCTCTCGTAGTTGAATACCACTCCTTGGATGAGTATCTCATGTGGACCATCCCTTCGAGCATAACCAAACTGTCGTAAGGCTAAGCAGGGGTTATAATTGATACATCCCCTAATGCCAAGCAAAGGGACATTAGGGAATTCTCCATAACAGTCGATGATAGTAACGTTCTCCAAGGGTCGAGAACACCAATGAACATCTGAATGTCTGAGCATCATCATCCTATGGGACCACCTCAAACCTTTCTCATTCTTCAACATGAATCGGGGAAGATGCGAAATAAACCATCTTGCCAAGAGAGGAGTGCAACACATGAGGATCCCTCTCTTCCTCATAGTGCGAGAGTGAAAAGAATGTAGGATATCTACCAACAAAGTAGGCACTGGATTGCGAGACATGAAGATGTTGACAGCATTTACATCTATAAGTTGGCCAGGGTTTGGAAACAAAAACATCCCATAAATGAGAAGGGCCAAGATTTCTTCAAAATCTTGTAAGTCCAAAGAGTTCCAATAATCTTGAGCTTTCTCGAACAAGAACTTGGCTAAGAAACCTTTGACACCACTCCTTGTTTCCTAATTAGTTGTGATATCATATTGTTGCAAGTGTAGTGCTTGGGCAATCTCTTCAGGTTTTGGATCTATTTTCGTACCGTTGAAGGGTAGTTGATTCAAAATGGGAATCCTCAAGAGTTGTGAGAATTCTTCTAGAGTTAGTACAAGATGATAATCGAGAAAAGTGAAGCAATGGTGTAAAGGATCAAAGAATTGGAAAAGCACCTTCATCACATATTCATCAGTGTTGGAGGTAACCAAGTTTAGGAGGCAACCAAAGTGGGAGTACCCTAGAGGTGCGCATGTGCGAGTGTGTTATGTTTCAGTTATTTATCTTGATGTTAGGTTTGATAGCGTTTTGTTTTTAGTCTTATCATGCAATCCTATTAACATACATCTAACAATTAATATCTGTACAGGAAACATAAAGTGCAGAAAGTAAATCCTACACTATTACATCCCATGAGTAGTTACAATATTTAAAAAAAAATACAGAAAAATAAACTAAACGATTACAAAATTTCCCATGCCACCTGTGATCGGTGGATCTGGAACTGACTGTTTAAAGCTGGTTCACGAAATGTCGCGGAAGCAAGAGTCGCCACCGTCTTTTATTTTCTCCAACATGGAAAGGACAAAAGCACAGAAAAATTCCTTATTGAGATTAGTTCTCGGTTCGGGAGGTAGATTTATAGAAAGGGAAGGTGTTAGCACCCTTTCTATCCATGGTTATCCATGGGCTCTTAGATACTTGCTCATTTGTGTTTTCAAAATTGTTTGTTTGCTTTTCAGAGTGGGTTTGAAAAAGTTTCATTTAAAATTTCAGTTCGACTCTTGTATCGGTCCTCAAGAGTGTTTGAAAAGTTGTTTTGAAAGCTTTTTGAAAGTGTCGGTGTGAAAAGAAGTTTTTGATTTGTTTTGAATTAGAGCAAGTATCTACGAGTCGTCTACCTACCCTAAGGAATTAGTCTGTGTAAATGTCCTTAAAGTAGTGCCAACCCACCATTGAGAGGTAGGTAGCACCACCGTTGGAGGTGTTCGGGTCAATTCGAGGATTAGGGACAGTGTGGTCACCAGAGCAAAAGGAAGACACCTTAGAAGCTACCCTCATGCCATGTTCATGGACATGAGGACTTACTAAAACATCCTCTACTCGACGACCACTTTTCGAGGGGGGCAAGGCAACAGTGAGACGTACCCTAGGGGTGGTATGTGATTTGTGTATCATTTTCAATTATGTTTATCTTGTCATGCATTGGTGATCTACGCTTTGTTTTTATTTTTGGCATTCATTCTTTCATGTGGTTATTAACAGTTAAAAGGTGCGGAATTAAAAGTCCTACGCTATTACAAAGGCGCGGGTCTACATCGCCAAATTAATCCAAGACCCGATTTAAATAAAATACGGAAAATAAATGTCCTAATTAATCTATTACAAAGCTTTGGGGCAAGTACATGGAATTTTAAAAAAGGAAATAAAAGTAAATGTGCGAAAAGAAATAAAATCGAGAATGCGAAGGCGTTTGACCCTTTTAAAGAAATTAAATTACAATTAATAAATTAATTAAATTAAATAAAAGCAAGAACTTATTTTTTGGAGTTTTTGTATTTATGGAATTTAATGAGAAAATTAAATGGAATTAAAACCCTAATTCTAAACTATTTTTAATTTATTAAAAAAATGTCTAAGTTTGACCTAGTTTTAACCTAATTATTTAATTACAAATTTATTTACAAAAATAATTAATTATTGATAATAATAAGAAGAAATTTTAATTATTGAAAAAAAGAATAAAAATCTAGAAACCCTAATTTTTATGTTTTTAATTTATTTAAGAAAAGAAGTTAAAGTTAAAACCCTAATTTAAAGCTAAATTAATTATCAAACTTATTTACAACAAAAACATTAATACATTAAATAATAAATAAATATATTTTTATTTTTGACTTTCTGGTTTTTTTTATATATTTTCATATTATAAAACTTATTTTATGAATAAAAAGAAAAAAAAATCATTAAATTAAAACAAACAAAAAGAAAAAAGAATGAGAAAAGAAATACAAACATAGGGGGGTTTGTTGACCCTTTTGGAGGTTTGACTGAAGCAATTTGGCCCATTAGATTGAGGCCCCTTTTGACTTTTCAGACCATGTGCACATGCGTTGACTGGGGTATTCCCTGGATCTTGGTTCTTGGCCACTGGATGGGCGCTCATGGCCACTTGGCAAACCGTTGGTGAGAGTACATGGGGGATCCCTGAAAGACATGCTGCGTAGGAACAAGTTAAAGAAAAAAATATGAAAGATGCAAAGGGGACCTGGGAATCGAACCCAGGTCCCAACGTTTACCGTGCCAAGGCTTTGCCAGCTGCGCTGTTGATGTTCTTTGTAATTAATATGGGACACAAATAATATAAGAGAAACGTGCAATTATTCTGGAACCCAAATAAAAACGCGCCAACGATTTGAACGTACCAATCACACTCCTCCACGCATCGTCTTCTCCACTTGTTCTTTATTTTGCCTGAAAAATAAAACTATATAGCGGGGGTTTTAAACCCCCACAATCAGAGACAACAAAAAATAGCGAATAGGATTTGAGCAATTATAAAAAAGGCGCAATGGTATGGTTTTGTTCGTCGTGAGCTTCTGGTTTCAATGGTGCCATTTAGGTTAGCCAATTTTTCCCCAAGCGTAAAGCCCCAATTCATGGTTCCTGAAACCCTAAAAAATAGCCATGGCAATTTTCTATACAAGCAATATTAGCTCAATTCAATGGTACCATCAGTTTCAGCGAGTCCATATTAGTGTAAAACAATCATTAGAATGTATGAAAAATGCCTGCAAATCAAAATACGAATATGCAAATGTTTATGGACAGGGCGATTTCGTGCTACCGTTTCTTGAGGTTAGAGGCTATGGTTTTGATTCAGAAAGCTTCCTTGATGCGTCAGGAAGGTAATGGAATCGTTCTTTGGCTTGGAAAAGTGCTCTAGCTATGGAATCAGATTTGAAAAATTTGGTGAAAAATGCAAAGTTATGCTTTTGTTTGAGGCGCAGCTTCCAGGTTTTTTCTATTAGGTTTAGGTTTGTGCTTATATGAGGAATGAATTAGGGTAAAAATTCAAGCCAAGAAACCTTTGCATTGATGTTTTTGAGATTGGATTTTCATGTAATCTTTTTTCAATCTTTTTTCATGGAGAACATGCCAATCATTGAAGATTCTTTACATATTGAGTATGCACAAAATCTTGAGGTTATCATAGACCTATTAGCTGCATAAAAAGATTTAAAATACATGCTTGAGTATTTTTTCATATTTAATTTTAATTAAATGAATTAATAACATTAAAAATTCAAATAATTAATAAAAAATGATGAAATAACTCCCCTTTGGGTCAATGGGTCGTGCATAACTTTTGGATAATGATTCTTGGAAGAAAATGAGGCCCATTAGCAATTTTGAGGCATTTGAAGCAAAGTTGACTTTTCAAAATTCCCAAAAATTTCCCAACTTCCACAAGGCATATCTTGCTCAATTTTTAAGCTTTGATCATGTTCTTGGACATTTTGGAAAGGTCTTGAAGTCCTCTAACAAATGCCTTTCTTCCCATGTCATTTTGATTTACCAATCTCAAGTTATGGTCTTTGACTTAAATTGCCTTTTTGTTGACTTTTGAAAATGACCTATAATGTTGAGATTGATAACTTTTTGTGAGAGCATTTCTTGGACCTGAAGTGTGAAGATGAGTTGTAGGAAATGTCATTCTATTCAAAATGAGCTTTGGATGGAATTTTTCTGATAAACCATGTGGAAGTTATGCCTTGGTCAAGTTAAAGTTGACTTTTTCAACTTTCCAAATATGGAAACTTTTGCATCTTGAGACTTTTTGAGCCATGCCTTGAGAATCATGATCAAGAATTGATCAAATTATGTTTGTGGCTTCAAAATAAGATGTTGACCAAAAATTTGGACTTTTGACTGTCAAATGACCATTTTGCCCCTGCAGTTGACTGTTGAGCAATTAGGGTTTTTGACTGTGCAATTTTGTGCTGTAAGTCTTGAAACTTGGCATATGGATGCTTGACCATGTTTGTAGGCATATGGGACTTGTTTGGACCCTTGGAAACTTCAATTTCTCTGCCAGAACCAAAACCCTAAATTTTGACTGTTAGGAGGCCATTGAACTGTGCAACCCTTGGGGAGATTTTGAAGCATACTCTTAGCAAATCTTGAAGAATATGGGAGGGCAAATTTTGGGGTACAACAGTTGCCCCTGTTCAATCTTCTTAGACCTGAGGATGTAGATTGGCTGACGTGCCTTTCGTAATCCGAAGGTGAAAGATGATTGAACACTAGAGTGCCCAGAAATTTGCGCTCACATAGTAGTGTGATGATGGGAATGGGATTACAGATGCCATTTGGAGATTGATGGATAGGAAGATGGGCTTACAGATGCCATGTTGAGAGATGATGGATAGGTGGATGGGCTTATAGATGCCATCTGGGTGTCGATCGCATAAGGGATTCCTTAGCGAGAACTTGCGTACCTGAAAAAGAAGATGATTACCTGGCCTGTTACAGGAGCTGGTCTTCAAACTCTTTGTATAGATGTACCCTGGTTGGTTACAGGAATCGGGTCTGGAGCTTCAAACGGTGATGAATGAATCAGGGATGGTTACTACCTCAACGGGACGATGAGAGAACCTTGGGCGATTACTACCTCAAGAATAACAATGAGAGAACCTGGGGCGATTACTACCTCAACAGTAACGATGAGAGAATCTGGGGCGATTACTACCTCAACAGTAACGATGAGAGAATCTGGGGCGATTACTACCTCAACAGTAACGCTGAGAGAATCTTGGATGTCTTCTACTGGGATAAGAATCAGGGAGATCTTAGGGTCGATCTGACTGAACCAGAGAAGGCCTTTGACTGGATAAGAATCAGGAAAATCTTAGGGTCGATTTAACTGAACCGGGCAAGGTCTTGGAATATCTTCAATTGGATAAGAATCAGGGAGATCTTAGGGTCGATCTGACTGAACCAGAGAAGGCCTTTGACTCGATAAGAATCAGAAAAATCTTAGGGTCGATTTAACTGAACCAGGCTAGGTCTTGGAATCTTCAACTGGATAAGAATCAGGGAGATCTTAGGGTCGATCTGACTGAACCAGAGAAGGCCTTTGGCTGGATAAGAATCAGGAAAATCTTAGGGTCGATTTAACTGAACCGGACAAGGTCTTGGAATCTTCAACTGGATAAGAATCAGGGAGATCTTAGGGTCGATCTGACTGAACCAGAGAAAGTACTGAGTTAATTCTGACTGGATGAGAATAAGAAAAATCTTGGAATTGATTTAACTGGACCAGACGAAAGTCTTGGAATATCTGAGAACTTAACTGGATCTTTCCTGAAAAGTAAAAGTCAGTCATATGCAAGGCATGATATGGATCAAGCAATGATGTTCTCAACATAGGCGATATTGTAAAATATGATGCGTTTATGCATGTATCATGATGTATGTGATGTTTTTGAATGTATGTTTTCGTCTTAGGAAAATAAATCCTTGACGGGTGCCGGGAAGTCACATCCTGGGCTGATGTTGGAGAATAGTGCTTTGTTGCTTCCGCTGGGGATGATAGTTGCAAGAATACCGGTAGGAAAAGATAACTCCGTTGGGGAATAAACTTGACGAGTGGATTACTCTGCGGGGAGAAAATTACTCTAGCGATCTTGCTGGGGAGCAATACTCTGTGGGGAGAGAGATACTTTGCTGGGATGTTGATGGTAACTTCGTTGGGGATACCGTTGTTATGTTGGAAGTATTAATAGACTTTGCTGGGGATAAGAAAACTTCGTCGGGGACGATCTTTCCATGGCTTTTGGCTGAGGATAACCCGGTTATATCCTGGTAGGGAAATAACCCTTGAATATAGCCGGGGGATGTGTTCGTGCTCTACGGGGATAAGCTTCCAGAATCTACTGGGGATAAGCTTACTGCTTGGGGAGATGGATTCCAACTTTCCTGGGGAAACTGGATTGGACTCTCCTGGGGAAATCAATTTGATATGCTGGGGAAGTGGCTCCATTGAATGTTTGGTATACCTCCGGGGAACAATCTTTAGGTCAAGACTGCCGGGGATGCTTGTTTAAGAATATCTGTATGCTGTGTTAGGGAGTGTTGAGACCTGCTGGAGGATGCTCAACTTCCTTAAGTCTGATAATAGCTTGGCTTGGAGAGAGTGCATTGACTTGCTGGCTCACTCTCTAGGGAATTAAGATATACTGGTTATGTTCTTCAGCCGGACTTACCTTGGTACCTTGGTGGACAGAACAATTAGATCGCTTAGACCACTCATTATTGCCCCTGTTTCTAATGTTACCTATAATTAATCCTTTGTTTTGTATGCAAATATTTATGAGTTAGCAATTATTGTCAAATGCATATATCACAAATTGAACCTTGGGCGTTCTTCGCAAAACAAAACAGAAAAGAAAAAAACAATTGGCGATTTTAACTGAAAAGTGTATTTTTGTATTGATTTTGAATTGCCTGTAAATAGGCGTTTATGTACAAGAGGCTGACGTCCTAGTAAGAGAACGCCGCCGAATAAGAGTTTATACAAATTTGTACAAAGGAAAATAAAACAGCTGTGTGAAAGAATAATCCCACTGGGTTCCAACTCTGCTATCGCCTTTATATCTTCGAGCGTCTCATCACTTGATGACCTAGCTGAAGACGAAGCTGATTGATTGATGCCGTCTGAACTTGATGTTGATACCGGATTCTGGATGCAAGGTGATCCAATGAGACATAGTATTACGCTTTATCCCTAACTTTTGCCTGGACCGCCCTTTCGGGTTTTCAGTCCATCGGGATACCCATTTTTGCCCAAGCCGCCTTTTCAGGTTTTCGACTTGCCGGGTGTACAGATTTTTTCATTTCATCCCTTCATTTTGCCCGAACCCTTTTGGTTCGCCGGGAAGCCCTAATTTTTGCCTAGGTATGTCAACCTAGCAGGTCTTTTTTATGCGTAATATCTTTTTACTATGTCTGCATTGGCGGGGTGAGGAAGGTCGTCACCATCCATGTTGGTTAGAATCATGGCTCCTCCTGAGAACACATGCTTAACCACAAATGGCCCTTCATACGTAGGGGTCCATTTGCCCCTTGGATCACTCTGAGGAAGGATGATACGTTTTATTACCAGATCCCCAACTTGATATTCTTGTGGTCTGACCTTTTTGTTAAATGCCCTAATCATCCGTTTTTGATACGTCTGACCATGACAAATAGCAGCAAGTCTCTTTTCGTCAATTAAGTTTAGCTGATCAAGTCGTGTCTGGATCCAATCATCTTCACTCAGGTCTGCATCCTTCATTATCCGGAGAGAGGGTATCTGCACTTCGATCGGTAAGACTGCCTCCATACCGTAGACCAAGGAGAAAGGATTTGCCCCGGTTGACGTCCTTGCTGAGGTACGGTACCCATGCAGAGCGAACGGTAACATCTCGTGCCAATCTTTATAAGTCACTGTCATCTTCTGCACAATTTTCTTAATGTTCTTATTCGCTGCTTCTACAGCCCCATTCATCTTCGGTCGATAAGGAGAAGAGTTGTGGTGCTGTATCTTAAACTGCTCGCAGAGCTCAGTGACCATCTTGTTATTAAGGTTGGTACCGTTGTCTGTAATGATCCTTTCAGGGACGCCGTATCGGCAAATCAAGTTATGCCGAATGAACCGTGCCACGACGTTCTTAGTTACTGTGGCGTAAGAAGCTGCTTCAACCCACTTCGTAAAATAATCAATCGCTACCAGGATGAAGCGATGCCCGTTGGATGCCGTAGGTTTAATCTCACCGATCATATCTATGCCCCACATTGCAAAAGGCCAAGGTGCAGTCAGGACATTCAGAGGGACTGGAGGAACGTGCACCTTGTCAGCATAAATCTGGCATTTGTGACATGTCTGAGAATGTTGGTAGCAGTCGGCTTCCATTGTGGACCAGAAATATCCTGCCCGAAGGATCTTATTTGCCATAGTGTGTCCACTGGAATGTGTTCCGAAGGTCCCTTCATGTAGCTCTTCCATGATCCTTTCTACTTCAGTCTTATCCACACAACGCAGTAAGGTTGAATCATGGTTTCGCTTATACAGAATGCCGTTGCTGAGGAAGAACTTCGCTGCGAACCTTCTCAGAAACTTCTTATCGTTGACAGATGCACCTTCAGGGTACTCCTGAGCTTCCAAGTATCTCTTCACCTCATGGTACCAAGGCTTCTCAGTTACCAATTCAGTCTCAAGATCACAACAGTATGCGGGTTCGTCCAGTTTCCAGATGATGATCTGGGGAGCCTCATGGTCCCATTTGACTTTGAACATGGAAGACATCGTAGCTAACACGTCCGCTAACTGATTCTCCTCTCTTGGGAAATGTTCAAAGGTTATCTCTGTGAAGTGGGGGATCAAGGTCAACACACATTCTTTGTAAGGAATAAGATTCAGATGTTTCGTATCCCACTCCCCTTTGATCTGATTGATCACGAGAGCGGAATCTCCGAAGACACTCAGAAACTTGATCCTTAAGTCGATCGCAGCTTGAAGACCCATGATGCATGCCTCATACTCCGCTATGTTGTTGGTGCAGTTGAAACATAGCCGGGCAGTGAGTGGAGTATGAGTGCCTTGAGGGGATATGATCACAGCGCCGATGCCGTTACCCAAAGCGTTGGAGGCTCCGTCAAAGTGCATAGACCATCGGGATCCTTCCTCAGGTCCTTCATCCGGTCCAGGTACTTCACAATCAGTCACAATCATGATGCTCTCGTCTGGAAACTCAAAGTTCGTTGACTGATAGTCATCTACTGCTTGGTGTGCCAAGTGGTCTGCCAGTACACTTCCTTTGATAGCTTTCTGAGTCGTGTACTGGATATCGTATTCTGTCAAGATCATTTGCCATCTTGCTATTCTCCCAGACAGAGCAGGCTTTTCAAATATATACTTTATAGGATCCATCTTTGAAATCAACAGGGTAGTGTGAGTCAGCATATACTGTCTCAGCCGGCGAGCAGCCCATACCAAAGCGCAGCAAGTTTTCTCAAGCAGTGAGTATCGGGTCTCACAGTCGCTAAACTTTTTGCTAAGGTAATAAATGGCGTGCTCTTTTCGGCCAGACCCGTCATGCTGCCCCAGCACACACCCCATTGAGTTGTCAAGTACTGTTAGGTATAGTATCAGAGGTCTCCCTTCAACCGGTGGCATAAGGATGGGTGGTTCTTGGAGATACTCCTTGATTCTGTCAAAAGCAGTCTGACACTCATCATTCCAACGTACTACCTGATCTTTCTTCAGCAGCTTGAAGATTGGTTCAGAAGTAGCAGTTAGGTGGGAGATGAATCGGGCAATGTAATTCAAGCGTCCTAAAAAGCCTCTGACCTCTTTCTCTGTCTTAGGAACTGGCATCTCTTGAATAGCTTTAACCTTGGCAGGGTCCACTTGAATACCCTTGTCGCTTACGATGAAGCCTAGCAACTTTCCAGATCTTACCCCGAAGGTGCACTGGTTCGGGTTCAACCTTAGCTTGTACAACTTCAGACGGTCAAACAATTTCTGCAGATGATCAAGGTGTTCTTCCTCAGTTTGGGACCTTGCGATCATGTCGTCAACATACACTTCTATCTCATGATGGATCATGTCATGAAATAAAGCAACCATGGCACGTTGGTAGGTTGCCCCAGCATTTTTCAGTCCAAAAGGCATGACCTTGTAGCAGAAGGTGCCCCACTGAGTAACAAAGGTAGTTTTTTCCATGTCTTCAGGTGCCATCTTGATCTGATTATACCCTGAAAAACCATCCATGAAAGAGAACACCTTGTGCTGAGCAGTATTGTCAACCAGAACATCAATGTGAGGTAGAGGGAAGTCATCTTTGGGGATGGCCCTATTCAGATCCCTGTAATCGACACACATTCTGACCTTTCCATCTTTCTTTGGTACCGGCACCACATTAGCAACCCACTGAGGGTAAGAAGTTACTGCAAGAAACCCAGCGTCAAACTGTTTCATAACCTCGGCTTTGATCTTCTCAGACATCTCTGGACGCATACGGCAGACCTTTTGCTTAACCGGAGGGCAGTCTTCCTTGGTAGGCAAATGATGGACCACAATGTCGGTATCTAAACCAGGCATGTCTTCTTAGGACCAGGCAAAGATCTCCACATAGTCATGTAGCATCTGAGTCAACCGTTGCTTCACGCTGAGCTCTAGGTTGGCACCAATCTTAACTTCCTTCCTATTTTCCTCAGTACCCAGATTTATCGTTTCCACCGGCTCTTCGTGTGGTTGAATTTCCCTCTCTTCCTGGAGTAACAGTCTTGCAAGCTCGCCAGGCACTTCACAATCATCTTCACCTTCGTCTTCGGCTAAGTTGATCGGATTTTCGAAGTCATAACTGGCAGTAGCAGAGTCGTTACCAGTGAGATCCAGAGTGGATTGAAACCTGTATGAGTGAGTGTGTGTAAATACAGCTGTTTTGCAATATATAAAGAAAGGAAAGAAAGAAAAAGAGCATAATATTTGAAATGCGAGAAAACGTCCAAGGTCTTTATTCATGATATATGAAATGACAATTAATATGCCCTCACAAATGAAGCCACGGTGCCCCGGGTAAGACACCGGGCCATAGAGTTTCAATTTATTGTTTATTACAAATAACAAACACAAAGGAGTTTATTACTTCGTAACAAAAGTAACAGGAGTATGATTTTTAGCAGTCCAATTGGTCAATCCACCATCAGTCGTCGGGTAAATCCAGCTATCGAACTCTGACTCTTCCACTTCGTCTTCATCCCCAATAGCATTTACTCCATGGTTAGGCATGGGAGCAGTCACCACATTGGGCTTCTCAGGTGCCTCAAACTGTACCTCCTTGGCGTCAATAAGATCCTGCACTTTATTCCTTAAGGCCCAGCAATCATCAGTAGAATGCCCCGGGCTATCGGAGTGATAAGCACATTGGGCATTTGGATTATACTTGGGAGAGGCAGTATTCACAACCTTCGGGGCCTCCCTGACAGTCACCAAATTGGTGGACAACAATTGCGGCAAGATTTGAGATAGGGTCATACTTAGACGGGTAAACTCTCTTCTGGGTCTTTCAGCCCTGGGTGGATTGGTTTGTCGAGGAGCGGCAACAGGCTTAGCAATCATCACCGCGTTGATAGATTGGCGGCGTTCTGGTTTCTCTTGCCTCCTAGGCCCATATACAGCACTGGCCTCCTTCTTAAAGGGTTTCTTCTCAGAACTTGAAGATGCACCCTTCTGAATTTTACCGGACTTCATTCCAGCCTCTATCCTCTCCCCAGTCAGGATAAGATCAGTGAACCCCGCAGATGAGTTTCCAATAAGATGATTAAAGAATGGCCCGGATAAGGTCCCCAAGAACATATCTACCAGCTCACGGTCAGTTAACGGAGGCTGCACCCTACCAGCCAGATCCCTCCACTTCTGTGCATACTCTTTAAAACCTTCGCTTGACCCTAGAGACATACCCTGGAGTTGGGTACGTGTAGGAGAAAGGTCGGCATTATATTGATACTGCTTGTAAAAAGCAGTAGCCAACTCCTCCCAGTTACGAACTTTGGTCCCATCCAGCTGATAGAACCATTCGAGATGAGTCCCTGAAAGACTCTCCTGGAAGAAGTGGATCCACAAGTTCTTGTCCACTGTGTACGGTTGAATCTTCCGCACATAAGATCTGAGGTGCATCTTGGGGCAAGATGCCCCGTCATACTTGGTGAAAGATGGTGCCTTGAACTTGTGAGGAATAATCACACCAGTAGATAAGCCCAAGTCTCCGAAATCCAGCCCAGACACTTGTTGGATCTCCATTGCATTCAGTCTGTCTTCCAACTGCTTATATCTGTCTTCAGCCGGAGGATACTGTTCCTCATTAAAGTCAGTCTCGTTGTCAGAGACTACTGGACTTGAAGCCTTTCCCCCCTGGGGGCTGTCTTTGCCTACAGAAGAACCAGCTTCTTCATTCTGCAGAGTGTTACCAAACCTCCGGCCCGAGTTGAAAAGAACAATTCTCTTCTTCTTCTTCCCCTTCTTCAGGAGTAAATCCTTCAGCTCTTCTTGGCCTTGAGCCAAACCCATGATCAGCTCCTGAAATTGCGCATTCTGCGCCTGAAGGGCCTTGATAGACATCTCAGTTGATGATGAGTCAGGGTTCATGATGCTGAAATAAACAGCGAAGAACAGTAAGCAACCTGAAAAGAAGAATACCTGCTATGCACATGATGAATGGAATGCGTATGATTTATGTTTTCAAAGACAATCGGGAATCAACTTTGTAAACAAAAAGGAACACACTTCATTAGATTCAACTTTGAAATTTAAATTGTTCAACCGGTTGCCCTTAGGCGTTACATAAAAGGGAAATACTGAAAAAGGAAATAAAACTGTAAAAGAACATCCAGAGCTCCTTATTGATCCCAGGGTCTCCTCTTCTCAGTACAGATGTAGTCATTCAGAGCTCGCTCATTCTCCAGCTGCTTTGTCAGCTTCTGGATCTTCAATTCCAGCTCGTTGAACTTTTCCCGGTAAGAATCCCGTTCTTCTCGCAGTTGCGACCAAGATCTTTTTAATGTCTCATAATCAGTAGGTATCTGAGGAGGGAGGACAGTTGGAGGAGCCCCATCTTTGTCAGGATACTCAAGAATGACGGGTCTGACAGCTTCGTATGACATACCTAACTTCTGGGCACGGATGCGAACCCATTTGTAGTAGGCTTCCATAGGTAGAGAAGTCTTTGGCCCCAACTCTTGTGGATCAGCTTTATGAACTCTGTCCCAAGCCTTGATGAACCTACGACGCAACTCGTCACTATCCACCTGAAACTCAAAACTGATGTGAGGCACCAACATCTCATGAGGCCCTGCTCTTCTGGCTCTTCCAAACTGACGGAGTGCTAGACATGGATTATAAGAGATTCCTCCTTGGGTACCAATCAAAGGAACATTAGGGTATTCTCCGCAATGATCAATAAAAACTATCTCATCCAAACCTCTGAAAGTCCAAATGATGTCCTTGTCGGTGAGAGACATTAACCTATGAGCCCAACCTCTTCCTTCTTTGTTCTTCAGCACGAACTTAGGGAGGTGCGAAATAAACCACCTCACTAACAAAGGGATGCAACACCACAGAGTTCCTCGTCTTTGGGCAGTACGAGCATAAAGTTGTTGCAGGATGTCACCCAAGAGAGTGGGCACAGGATTCTGAGACATGAAGATCCTTATGGCAGTGACATTGATGAAGTTGTCAGGATTAGGAAACAAGACTAGCCCATAGATTAAGAGAGCCAAGATGTCTTCATATGCCCTAAAGTCCAAGTCATTCCAGAAATTGTTAGCTTTACCAATCAGAAACTTGGCCAAGAAACCCTTAACTCCGCTTCTAGCCACCCAGTTATCCATTACTTCTTGATGTGTCAAAGGAAGAGCTGCAGCAACCTCCTCAAGCCTGAGAGTCTTTTCCCAACCATTGTAAGGAGTCTGATCCAAGATAGGGATGCCAAGAAAATCAGAGAACTCTTCCAGGGTAGGGACCAGCTGGAAGTCTTGAAAGGTGAAGCACTGGTACAGAGGGTCATAGAACTGGGTCAGGACACTCATCAACTGTTGATCCCGCTTTGCAGTGACTAAACTGAGAAGAGAACCATGTCTCTGGATGAAGGAAGTGGTATTTGGAATTCTACTAACCAACTCTTCAAGCAACTTAGGTGGGTGAACAAAGTTGAACCGGATAGTATTCCTTCGCATAGGCATCATGATGTCCTACAAAACAGAGCAAAGGTGAAACCCTCTTGTCTTTGAAATGGTCAGTCTCTATGAAGGATGCATGCAATGCTCATGATGTTATGATGTTATGATAAAGCACACCACAAATATTTACAAAGGCAAACATGGTAAGGCACACAAGTCACACAAGACAAGCCCTTAAAGTTTAGGCCAGCATGAGGTCTAGGTATTACCCTCTTTCAGTTTGTTGGTTCATACCTGTCCTATCAAAGTAACCGGGTTCTTAGAGGATCCCAATATCATTGACTACCCTCAATCGGTCATAACTCCAGCATCGCAATCTTTTCTTACAGCCAGAACCATCACGAGAGTTTAGTCTCAATGGGCGTAGCATACTGCTACTGTTCTATTGGCCAAGTTGGGTCATTTAAGGTTCTAAGGTCGGTTGGTGCCTAATGACTCCTCAGAAGACCCATATTCTCCTTGTTGCAACACAAGGGATGTCAGTACAGACCAAGGTGCCACACCAATGTAGCCACTGCTTCCCCCATGTCGGTCTACGCCAGACAGGTCCCTCACAGCTTATGCTACCTAAACAGGGTATCCCCAGATCCGGGTTAGGATCTATGTAACTTCCATGCAACCCACAATTTTAAAGCAAACAAGTCAAAACAATTGAAAACATAGTTACGAACTATCCTAAGGTACACCTCACTTTATAAGATAACCCCAGCAGAGTTGCCAGTTCTGTGATCGGTGGATCTGGAACTGACTGTTTAAAGCTGGTTCGTGAAATGTCGCGGAAGCAAGAGTCACCACCGTCTTTTATTTTCTCCAACATGGAAAGGACAAAAGCACAAAAAAATTCCTTATTGAGATTAGTTCTCGGTTCGGGAGGTAGATTTATAGAAAGGGAAGGTGTTAGCACCCTTTCTATCCATGTTTATCCATGGGCTCTTAGATACTTGCTCATTTGTGTTTTCAAAATTGTTTGTTTGCTTTTCAGAGTGGGTTTGAAAAAGTTTCGTTTAAAATTTCAGTTCGACTCTTGTATCGGTCCTCAAGAGTGTTTGAAAAGTTGTTTTGAAAGCTTTTTGAAAGTGTCGGTGTGAAAAGAAGTTTTTGATTTGTTTTGAATTAGAGCAAGTATCTACGAGTCGTCTACCTACCATAAGGAATTAGTCTGTGTAAATGTCCTTAAAGTAGTGCCATCCCACCATTGAGAGGTAGGTAGCACCACCGTTGGAGGTGTTCGGGTCAATTCGAGGATTAGGGACTGTGTGGTCACCAGAGCAATAGGAAGACACCTTAGAAGCTACCCTCATGCCATGTTCATGTACATGAGGACTTACTAAAACATCCTCTACTCGACGATCACTTTTCGAGGGGGGCAAGGCAACAGTGAGACGTACCCTAGGGGTGGTATGTGATTTGTGTATCATTTTCAATTATGTTTATCTTGTCATGCATTGGTGATCTACGCTTTGTTTTTATTTTTGGCATTCATTCTTTCATGTGGTTATTAACAGTTAAAAGGTGCGGAATTAAAAGTCCTACGCTATTACAAAGGCGCGGGTCTACATCGCCAAATTAATCCAAGACCCGATTTAAATAAAATACGGAAAATAAATGTCCTAATTAATCTATTACAAAGCTTTGGGGCAAGTACATGGAATTTTAAAAAAGGAAATAAAAGTAAATGTGCGAAAAGAAATAAAATCGAGAATGCGAAGGTGTTTGACCCTTTTAAAGAAATTAAATTACAATTAATAAATTAATTAAATTAAATAAAAGCAAGAACTTATTTTTTGGAGTTTTTGTATTTATGGAATTTAATGAGAAAATTAAATGGAATTAAAACCCTAATTCTAAACTATTTTTAATTTATTAAAAAAATGTCTAAGTTTGACCTAGTTTTAACCTAATTATTTAATTACAAATTTATTTACAAAAATAATTAATTATTGATAATAATAAGAAGAAATTTTAATTATTGAAAAAAAGAATAAAAAGCTAGAAACCCTAATTTTTATGTTTTTAATTTATTTAAGAAAAGAAGTTAAAGTTAAAACCCTAATTTAAAGCTAAATTAATTATCAAACTTATTTACAACAAAAACATTAATACATTAAATAATAAATAATTATATTTTTATTTTTGACTTTCTGGTTTTTTTTATATTTTTATATTATAAAACTTATTTTATGAATAAAAAGAAAAAAAATCATTAAATTAAAACAAACAAAAAGAAAAAAGAATGAGAAAAGAAATACAAACATAGGGGGGTTTGTTGACCCTTTTGGAGGTTTGACTGAAGCAATTTGGCCCATTAGATTGAGGCCCCTTTTGACTTTTCAGACCATGTGCACATGCGTTGACTGGGGTATTCCCTGGATCTTGGTTCTTGGCCACTGGATGGGCGCTCATGGCCACTTGGCAAACCGTTGGTGAGAGTACATGGTGGATCCCTGAAAGACATGCTGCGTAGGAACAAGTTAAAGAAAAAAATATGAAAGATGCAAAGGGGACCTGGGAATCGAACCCAGGTCCCAACGTTTACCGTGCCAAGGCTTTGCCAGCTGCGCTGTTGATGTTCTTTGTAATTAATATGGGACACAAATAATATAAGAGAAACGTGCAATTATTCTGGAACCCAAATAAAAACGCGCCAACGATTTGAACGTACCAATCACACACCTCCATGCATTGTCTTCTCCACTTGTTCTTTATTTTGCCTGAAAAATAAAACTATATAGCGGGGGTTTTAAACCCCCACAATCTGAGACAACAAAAAATAGCGAATAGGATTTGAGCAATTATAAAAAAGGCGCAATGGTATGGTTCTGTTCGTCGTGAGCTTCTGGTTTCAATGGTGCCATTTAGGTTAGCCAATTTTTCCCCAAGCGTAAAGCCCCAATTCATGGTTCCTGAAACCCTAAAAAATAGCCATGGCAATTTTCTATACAAGCAATATTAGCTCAATTCAATGGTACCATCAGTTTCAGTGAGTCCATATTAGTGTAAAACAATCATTAGAATGTATGAAAAATGCCTGCAAATCAAAATACGAATATGCAAATGTTTATGGACAGGGCGATTTCGTGCTACCGTTTCTTGAGGTTAGAGGCTATGGTTTTGATTCAGAAAGCTTCCTTGATGCGTCAGGAAGGTAATGGAATCGTTCTTTGGCTTGGAAAAGTGCTCTAGCTATGGAATCAGATTTGAAAAATTTGGTGAAAAATGCAAAGTTATGCTTTTGTTTGAGGCGCAGCTTCCAGGTTTTTTCTATTAGGTTTAGGTTTGTGCTTATATGAGGAATGAATTAGGGTAAAAATTCAAGCCAAGAAACCTTTGCATTGATGTTTTTGAGATTTGATTTTCATGTAATCTTTTTTCAATCTTTTTTCATGGAGAACATGCCAATCATTGAAGATTCTTTCCATATTGAGTATGCACGAAATCTTGAGGTTATCATAGACCTATTAGCTGCATAAAAAGATTTAAAATACATGCTTGAGTATTTTTTCATGTTTAATTTTAATTAAATGAATTAATAACATTAAAAATTCAAATAATTAATAAAAAATGATGAAATAACTCCCCTTTGGGTCAATGGGTCGTGCATAACTTTTGGATAATGATTCTTGGAAGAAAATGAGGCCCATTAGCAATTTTGAGGCATTTGAATCAAAGTTGACTTTTCAAAATTCCCAAAAATTTCCCAACTTCCACAAGGCATATCTTGCTCAATTTTTAAGCTTTGATCATGTTCTTGGACATTTTGGAAAGTTCTTGAAGTCCTCTAACCAATGCCTTTGTTCCCATGTCATTTTGATTTACCAATCTCAAGTTATGGTCTTTGACTTAAATTGCCTTTTTGTTGACTTTTGAAAATGACCTATAGTGTTGAGATTGATAACTTTTTGTGAGAGCATTTCTTGGACTTGAAGTGTGAATATGAGTTGTAGGAAATGTCATTCTCTTCAAAATGAGCTTTGGATGGAATTTTTCTGATAAACCATGTGGAAGTTATGCCTTGGTCAAGTTACAGTTGACTTTTTCAACTGTCCAAATATGGAAACTTTTGCATCTTGAGACTTTTTGAGCCATGCCTTGAGAATCATGATCAAGAATTGATCAAATGATGTTTGTGGCTTCAAAATAAGATGTTGACAAAAAATTTGGACTTTTGACTGTCAAATGACCATTTTGCCCCTACAATTGACTGTTGAGCAATTAGGGTTTTTGACTGTGCAATTTTGTGCTGTAAGTCTTGAAACTTGGCATATGGATGCTTGACCATGTTTGTAGGCATATGGGACTTGTTTGGACCCTTGGAAACTTCAATTTCTCTGCCAGAACCAAAACCCTAATTTTTTACTATTAGGAGGCCATTGAACTGTGCAACCCTTGGGGAGATTTTGAAGCATACTCTTAGCAAATCTTGAAGAATATGGGAGGGCAAATTTTGGGGTACAACAGTTGCCCCTGTTCAATCTTCTTAGACCTGAGGTTGTAGATTGGCTGACGTGCCTTTCGTAATCTGAAGGTGAAAGATGATTGAACACTAGAGTGCCCAAAAATTTGCGCTCACATAGTAGTGTGATGATGGGAATGGGCTTACAGATGCCATTTGGAGATTGATGGATAGGAAGATGGGCTTACAGATGCCATGTTGAGAGATGATGGATAGGTGGATGGGCTTATAGATGCCATCTGGGTGTCGATCGCATAAGGGATTCCTTAGCGAGAACTTGCGTACCTGAAAAAGAAGATGATTACCTGGCCTGTTACAGGAGCTGGTCTTCAAACTCTTTGTATAGATGTACCCTGGTTGGTTACAGGAATCAGGTCTGGAGCTTCAAACGGCGATGAATGAATCAGGGATGGTTACTACCTCAACGGGACGATGAGAGAACCTTGGGCGATTACTACCTCAACAGTAACAATGAGAGAACCTGGGGCGATTACTACCTCAACAGTAACGATGAGAGAATCTGGGGCGATTACTACCTCAACAGTAACGATGAGAGAATCTGAGGCGATTACTACCTCAACAGTAACGCTGAGAGAATCTTGGATGTCTTCTACTGGGATAAGAATCAGGGAGATCTTAGGTTCGATCTGACTGAACCAGAGAAGGCCTTTGACTTGATAAGAATCAGGAAAATCTTAGGGTCGATTTAACTGAACCGGGCAAGGTCTTGGAATATCTTCAACTGGATAAGAATCAGGGAGATCTTAGGGTCGATCTGACTGAACCAGAGAAGGCCTTTGACTGGATAAGAATCAGAAAAATCTTAGGGTCGATTTAACTGAACCAGGTTAGGTCTTGGAATCTTCAACTGGATAAGAATCAGGGAGATCTTAGGGTCGATCTGACTGAACCAGAGAAGGCCTTTGGCTGGATAAGAATCAGGAAAATCTTAGGGTCGATTTAACTGAACCGGACAAGGTCTTGGAATCTTCAACTGGATAAGAATCAGGGAAATCTTAGGGTCGATCTGACTGAACCAGAGAAAGTACTGAGTTAATTCTGACTGGATGAGAATCAGAAAAATCTTGGAATCGATTTAATTGGACCAGACGAAAGTCTTGGAATATCTGAGAACTTAACTGGATCTTTCCTGAAAAGTAAAAGTCAGTCATATGCAAGGCATGATATGGATCAAGCAATGATGTTCTCAACATAGGCGAGATTGTAAAATATGATGCGTTTATGCATGTATCATGATGTATGTGATGTTTTTGAATGTATGTTTTCGTCTTAGGAAAATAAATCCTTGACGGGTGCCGGGAAGTCACATCCTGGGCTGATGTTGGAGAATAGTGCTTTGTTGCTTCTGCTGGGGATGATAATTGCAAGAATACCGGTAGGAAAAGATAACTCCGTTGGGGAATAAACTTGACGAGTGGATTACTCTGCGGGGAGAAAATTACTCTAGCGATCTTGCTGGGGAGCAATACTCTGTGGGGAGAGAGATACTTTGCTGGGATGTTGATGGTAACTTCGCTGGGGATACCGTTGTTATGTTGGAAGTATTAATAGACTTCGCTGAGGATAAGAAAACTTCGTCGGGGACGATCTTTCCATGGCTTTTGGCTGAGGATAATCCGGTTATATCCTGGTAGGGAAATAACCCTTGAATACAGTCGGGGGACGTGTTCGTGCTCTACGGGGATAAGCTTCCAGAATCTACTAGGGATAAGCTTACTGCTTGGGGAGATGGATTCCAACTTTCTTGGGGAAACTGGATTGGACTCTCCTGGGGAAATCAATTTGATATGCTGGGGAAGTGGCTCCATTGAATGTTTGGTATACCGCCGGGGAACAATCTTTAGGTCAAGACTGCCGGGGATGCTTGTTTAAGAATATCTGTATGCTGTGTTGGGGAGTGTTGAGACCTGCTGGAGGATGCTCAACTTCCTTAAGGCTGATAATAGCTTGGCTTGGAGAGAGTGCATTGACTTGCTGGCTCACTCTCTGGGGAATTAAGATATACTGGTTATGTTCTTCAGCCGGACTTACCTTGGTACCTTGGTGGACAGAACAATTAGATCGCTTAGACCACTCATTATTGCCCCTGTTTCTAATGTTACCTGTAATTAATCCTTTGTTTTGTATGCAAATATTTATGAGTTAGCAATTATTGTCAAATGCATATATCACAAATTGAACCTTGGGCGTTCTTCGCAAAACAAAACAGAAAAGAAAAAAACAATTGGCGATTTTAACTGAAAAGTGTATTTTTGTATTGATTTTGAATTGCCTGTAAATAGGCGTTTATGTACAAGAGGCTGACGTCCTAGTAAGAGAACGCCGCCGAATAAGAGTTTATACAAATTTGTACAAAGGAAAATAAAACAGCTGTGTGAAAGAATAATCCCACTGGGTTCCAACTCTGCTATCGCCTTTATATCTTCGAGCGTCTCATCACTTGATGACCTAGCTGAAGACGAAGCTGATTGATTGATGCCGTCTGAACTTGATGTTGATACCGGATTCTGGATGCAAGGTGATCCAATGAGACATAGTATTACGCTTTATCCCTAACTTTTGCCTGGACCGCCCTTTCGGGTTTTCAGTCCACCGGGATACCCATTTTTGCCCAAGCCGCCTTTTCAGGTTTTCGACTTGCCGGGTGTACAGATTTTTTCATTTCATCCCTTCATTTTGCCCGAACCCTTTTGGTTCGCCGGGAAGCCCTAATTTTTGCCTAGGTATGTCAACCTAGCGGGTCTTTTTTATGCGTAGTATCTTTTTACTATGTCTGCATTGGCGGGGTGAGGAAGGTCGTCACCATCCATGTTGGTTAGAATCATGGCTCCTCCTGAGAACACATGCTTAACCACAAATGGCCCTTCATACGTAGGGGTCCATTTTCCCCTTGGATCACTCTGAGGAAGGATGATACGTTTGATTACCAGATCCCCAACTTGATATTCTTGTGGTCTGACCTTTTTGTTAAATGCCCTGATCATCCGTTTTTGATACGTCTGACCATGACAAATAGCAGCAAGTCTCTTTTCGTCAATTAAGTTTAGCTGATCAAGTCGTGTCTGGATCCAATCATCTTCACTCAGGTCTGCATCCTTCATTATCCGGAGAGAGGGTATCTGCACTTCGATCGGTAAGACTGCCTCCATACCATAGACCAAGGAGAAAGGAGTTGCCCCAGTTGACGTCCTTGCTGAGGTACGGTACCCATGTAGAGCGAACGGTAACATCTCGTGCCAATCTTTATAAGTCACTGTCATCTTCTGCACAAGTTTCTTAATGTTCTTATTCGCTGCTTCTACAGCCCCATTCATCTTCGGTCGATAAGGAGAAGAGTTGTGGTGTTGTATCTTAAACTGCTCGCAGAGCTCAGTGACCATCTTGTTATTAAGGTTGGTACCGTTGTCTGTAATGATCCTTTCAGGGATGCCGTATCGGCAAATCAAGTTATGCCGAATGAACCGTGCCACGACGTTCTTAGTTACTGTGGCGTAAGAAGCTGCTTCAACCCACTTCGTAAAATAATCAATCGCTACCAGGATGAAGCGATGCCCGTTGGATGCCGTAGGTTTAATCTCACCGATCATATCTATGCCCCACATTGCAAAAGGCCAAGGTGCAGTCAGGACATTCAGAGGGACTGGAGGAACGTGCACCTTGTCAGCATAAATCTGGCATTTGTGACATGTCCGAGAATGTTGGTAGCAGTCGGCTTCCATTGTGGACCAGAAATACCCTGCCCGAAGGATCTTCTTTGCCATAGTGTGTCCACTGGAATGTGTTCCGAAGGTCCCTTCATGTAGCTCTTCCATGATCCTTTCTGCTTCAGTCTTATCCACACAACGCAGTAAGGTTGAATCATGGTTTCGCTTATACAGAATGCCGTTGCTGAGGAAGAACTTCGCTGCGAACCTTCTCAGAAACTTCTCATCGTTGACAGATGCACCTTCAGGGTACTCCTGAGCTTCCAAGTATCTCTTCACCTCATGGTACCAAGGCTTCTCAGTTACCAATTCAGTCTCAAGATCACAACAGTATGCGGGTTCGTCCAGTTTCCAGATGATGATCCGGGGAGCCTCATTGTCTCATTTGACTTTGAACATGGAAGAAATCGTAGCTAACGCGTCCGCTAACTGATTCTCCTCTCTTGGAAAATGTTCAAAGGTTATCTCTGTGAAGTGGGGGATCAAGGTCAACACATATTCTTTGTAAGGAATAAGATTCGGATGTTTCGTATCCCACTCCCCTTTGATCTGATTGATCACGAGAGCGGAATCTCCGAAGACACTCAAAAACTTGATCCTTAAGTCGATCGCAGCTTGAAGACCCATGATGCATGCCTCATACTCCTCCATGTTGTTGGTGCAGTTGAAACATAGCCGGGCAATGAGTGGAGTATGAGTGCCTTGAGGGGATATGATCACAGCGCCGATGTTGTTACCCAAAGCGTTGGAGGCTCCGTCAAAGTGCATAGACCATCGGGATCCTTCCTCAGGTCCTTCATCCGGTCCAGGTACTTCACAATCAGTCACAATCATGATGCTCTCGTCTGGAAACTCAAAATACATTGACTGATAGTCATCTACTGCTTAGTGTGCCAAGTGGTCTGCCAGTACACTTCCTTTGATAGCTTTCTGAGTCGTGTACTGGATATCATATTCTGTCAAGATCATTTGCCATCTTGCTATTCTCCCAGACAGAGCAGGCTTTTCAAATATATACTTTATAGGATCCATCTTTGAAATCAACAGGGTAGTGTGAGTCAGCATATACTGTCTCAGCCGGCGAGCAGCCCATACCAAAGCGCAGCAAGTTTTCTTAAGCAGTGAGTATCGGGTCTCACAGTCGGTAAACTTTTTGCTAAGGTAATAAATGGCGTGCTCTTTTCGGCCAGACCCGTCATGCTGCCCCATCACACACCCCATTGAGTTGTCAAGTACTGTTAGGTATAGTATCAGAGGTCTCCCTTCAGTCGGTGGCATAAGGATGGGTGGTTCTTGGAGATACTCCTTGATTCTGTCAAAAGCAGCCTGACACTCATCATTCCAACGTACTACCTGATCTTTCTTCAGCAGCTTGAAGATTGGTTCACAAGTAGCAGTTAGGTGGGAGATGAATCGGGCAATGTAATTCAAGCGTCCTAAAAAGCCTCTGACCTCTTTCTCTGTCTTAGGAACTGGCATCTCTTGAATAGCTTTAACCTTGGCAGGGTCCACTTGAATACCCTTGTCGCTTACGACGAAGCCTAGCAACTTTCCGGATCTTACCCCGAAGGTGCACTTGTTCGGGTTCAACCTTAGCTTGTACAACTTCAGACGGTCAAACAATTTCTGCAGATGATCAAGGTGTTCTTCCTCAGTTTGGGACCTTGCGATCATGTCGTCAACATACACTTCTATCTCATGATGGATCATGTCATGAAATAAAGCAACCATGGCACGTTGGTAGGTTGCCCCAGCATTTTTCAGTCCAAAAGGCATGACCTTGTAGCAGAAGGTGCCCCACTGAGTAACAAAGGTAGTTTTTTTCCATGTCTTCAAGTGCCATCTTGATCTGATTATACCCTGAAAAACCATCCATGAAAGAGAACACCTTGTGCTGAGCAGTATTGTCAACCAGAACATCAATGTGAGGTAGAGGGAAGTCATCTTTGGGGCTGGTCCTATTCAGATCCCTGTAATCGACACACATTCTGACCTTTCCATCTTTCTTTGGTACCGGCACCACATTAGCAACCCACTGAGGGTAAGAAGTTACTCCAAGAAACTCAGCGTCAAACTGTTTCATAACCTCGGCTTTGATCTTCTCAGACATCTCTGGACGCATACGACGGACCTTTTGCTTAACCGGAGGGCAGTCTTCCTTGGTAGGCAAATGATGGACCACAATGTCGGTATCTAAACCAGGCATGTCTTCGTAGGACCAGGCAAAGATCTCCACATAGTCATGTAGCATCTGAGTCAACCGTTGCTTCACACTGAGCTCTAGGTTGGCACCAATCTTAACTTCCTTCCTATTTGCCTCAGTACCCAGATTTATCGTTTCCACCGGCTCTTCGTGTGGTTGAATTGCCCTCTCTTCCGGGAGTAACAGTCTTGCAAGCTCGCCAGGCACTTCGCAATCATCTTCACCTTCGTCTTCGGCTAAGTTGATCGGATTTTCGAAGTCATAACTGGCAGTAGCAGAGTCGTTACCAGTGAGATCCAGAGTGGATTGAAACCTGTATGAGTGAGTGTGTGTAAATACAACTGTTTTGCAATATATAAAGAAAGGAAAGAAAGAAAAAGAGCATAAGATTTGAAATGCGAGAAAACGTCCAAGGTCTTTATTCATGATATATGAAATGACAATTAATATGCCCTCACAAATGAAGCCACGGTGCCCCGGGTAAGACACCGAGCCATAGAGTTTCAATTCATTGTTTATTACAAATAACAAAAACAAAGGAGTTTATTACTGCGTAACAAAAGTAACAGGAGTATGATCTTTAGCAGTCCAATTGGTCAATCCACCATCAGTCGTCGGGTAAATCCAGCTATCGAACTCTGACTCTTCCACTTCGTCTTCATCCCCAATAGAATTTACTCCATGGTTAGGCATGGGAGCAGTCACCACTTTGGGCTTCTCAGGTGCCTCAAACTGTACCTCCTTGGCGTCAATAAGATCCTGCACTTTATTCCTTAAGGCCCAACAATCATCAGTAGAATGCCCCGGGCTATCGGAGTGATAAGCACAGCGGGCATTTGGATTATACTTGGGAGAGGCAGTATTCACAACCTTCGGGGCCTCCCTGACAGTCACCAAATTGGTGGACAACAACTGCGGCAAGATTTGCGATAGGGTCATACTTAGACGGGTAAACTCTCTTCTGGGTATTTCAGCCCTGGGTGGATTGGTTTGTCGAGGAGCGGCAGCAGGCTTAGCAATCATCACCGCGTTGACAGATTGACGGAGTTCTGGTTTCTCTTGCCTCCTAGGCCCATATACAGCACTGGCCTCCTTCTTAAAGGGTATCTTCTCAGAACTTGAAGATGCACCCTTCTGAATTTTACCGGACTTCATTCCAGCCTCTATCCTCTCCCCAGTCAGGATAAGATCAGTGAACCCCGCAGATGAGTTTCCAATAAGATGATTAAATAATGGCCTGGATAGGGTCCCCAAGAACATATCTACCAGCTCACGGTCAGTTAACGGAGGCTGCACCCTGCCAGCCAGATCCCTCCACTTTTGTGCATACTCTTTAAAACCTTCGCTTGACCCTAGCGACATACCCTGGAGTTGGGTACGTGTAGGAGCAAGGTCGGCATTATATTGATACTGCTTGTAAAAAGCAGTAGCCAACTCCTCCCAGTTACGAACTTTGGTCCCATCCAGCTGATAGAACCATTCGAGATGAGTCCCTGAAAGACTCTCCTGGAAGAAGTGGATCCACAAGTTCTTGTCCACTGTGTACGGTTGAATCTTTCGCACATAAGATCTGAGGTGCAGCTTGGGGCAAGACGCCCCGTCATACTTGGTGAAAGATGGTGCCTTGAACTTGTGAGGAATAATCACACCAGTAGATAAGCCCAAGTCTCCGAAATCCAGCCCAGGCACTTGTTGGATCTCCATTGCATTCAGTCTGTCTTCCAACTGCTTATATCTGTCTTCAGCCGGAGGATACTGTTCCTCATTAAAGTCAGTCTCGTTGTCAGAGACTACTGGACTTGAAGCCTTTCCCCCCTGGGGACTGTCTTTGCCTACAGAAGAACCAGCTTCTTCATTCTGCAGAGTGTTACCAAACCTCCGGCCCGAGTTGAAAAGAACAGTTCTCTTCTTCTTCTTCCCCTTCTTCAGGAGTAAAGCCTACAGCTCTTCTTGGCCTTGAGCCAAACCCATGATCAGCTCCTGAAATTGCGCATTCTGCGCCTGAAGGGCCTTGATAGACATCTCGGTTGATGATGAGTCAGGGTTCATGATGCTGAAATAAACAGCGAAGAACAGTAAGCAACCTGAAAAGAAGAATACCTGCTATGCACATGATGAATGGAATGCGTATGATTTATGTTTTCAAAGACAATCGGGAATCAACTTTGTAAACAAAAAGGAACACACTTCATTAGATTCAACTTTGAAATTTAAATTGTTCAACCGGTTGCCCTTAGGCGTTACATAAAAGGGAAATACTGAAAAAGGAAATAAAACTGTAAAAGAACATCCAGAGCTCTTTATTGATCCCAGGGTCTCCTCTTCTCAGTACGGATGTAGTCATTCAGAGCTCGCTCATTCTCCAGCTGCTTTGTCAGCTTCTGGATCTTCAATTCTTGCTCGTTGAACTTTTCCCGGTAAGAATCTCGTTCTTCTCGCAGTTGCGACCAAGATCTTTTTAATGTCTCATAATCAGTAGGTATCTGAGGAGGGAGGACAGTTGGAGGAGCCCCATCTTTGTCAGGATACTCAAGAATGACGGGTCTGACAGCTTCGTATGACATACCTAATTTCTGGGCACGGATGCGAACCCATTTGTAGTAGGCTTCCATAGGTAGAGAAGTCTTTGGCCCCAACTCTTGTGGATCAGCTTTATGAACTCTGTCCCAAGCCTTGATGAACCTACGACGCAACTCGTCACTATCCACCTGAAACTCAAAACAGATGTGAGGCACCAACATCTCATGAGGACCTGCTCTTCTGGCTCTTCCAAACTGACGGAGTGCTAGACATGGATTATAAGAGATTCCTCCTTGGGTACCAATCAAAGGAACATTAGGGTATTCTCCGCAATGATCAATAACAGCTATCTCATCCAAACCTCTGAAAGTCCAAATGATGTCCTTGTCGGTGAGAGACATTAACCTATGAGCCCAACCTCTTCCTTCTTTGTTCTTCAGCACGAACTTAGGGAGGTGCGAAATAAACCACCTCACTAACAAAGGGATGCAACACCACAGAGTTCCTCGTCTTCGGGCAGTACGAGCATAAAGTTGTTGCAGGATGTCACCCAAGAGAGTGGGCACATGATTCTGAGACATGAAGATCCTTATGGCAGTGACATTGATGAAGTTGTCAGGATTAGGAAACAAGACTAGCCCATAGATTAAGAGAGCCAAGATGTCTTCATATGCCCTAAAGTCCAAGTCATTCCAGAAATTGTTAGCTTTACCAATCAGAAACTTGGCCAAGAAACCCTTAACTCCGCTTCTAGTCACCCAGTTATCCATTACTTCTTGATGTGTCAAAGGAAGAGCTGCAGCAACCTCCTCAAGCCTGAGAGTCTTTTCCCAACCATTGTAAGGAGTCTGATCCAAGATAGGGATGCCAAGAAAATCAGAGAACTCTTCCAGGGTAGGGACCAGCTGGAAGTCTTGAAAGGTGAAGCACTGGTACAGAGGGTCATAGAACTAGGTCAGGACACTCATCAACTGTTGATCCCGCTTTGCAGTGACTAAACTGAGAAGAGAACCATGTCTCTGGATGAAGGAAGTGGTATTTGGAATTCTGCTAACCAACTCTTCAAGCAACTTAGGTGGGTGAACAAAGTTGAACCGGATAGTATTCCTTCGCATAGGCATCATGATGTCCTACAAAACAGAGCAAATGTGAAACCCTCTTGTCTTTGAAATGGTCAGTCTCTATGCGAGATGCATGCAATGCTCATGATGTTATGATGTTATGATAAAGCATACCACAAATATTTACAAAGGCAAACATGGTAAGGCACACAAGTCACACAAGATAAGCCCTTAAAGTTTAGGCCAACATGAGGTCTAGGTATTACCCTCTTTCAGTTTGTTGGTTCATACCTGTCCTATCAAAGTAACCGGGTTCTTAGAGGATCCCAATATCATTGACTACCCTCAATCGGTCATAACTCCAGCATCGCAATCTTTTCTTGCAGCCAGAACCATCACGAGAGTTTAGCCTCAATGGGCGTAGCATACTGCTACTGTTCTATTGGCCAAGTTGGGTCATTTAAGGTTCTAAGGTCGGTTGGTGCTTAATGACTCCTCAGAAGACCCATATTCTCCTCGTTGCGACACAAGGGATGTCGGTACAGACCAAGGTGCCACACCAACGTAGCCACTGCTTCACCCATGTCGGTCTACGCCGGACAGGTCCCTCACAGCTTATGCTACCTAAACAGGGTATCCCCAGATCCGGGTTAGGATCTATGTAACTCCCATGTAACCCACAATTTTAAAGCAAACAAGTCAAAACAATTGAAAACACAATTACGAACTATCCTAAGGTACACCTCACTTTATAAGATATCCCCAGCAGAGTCGCCAGTTCTGTGATCGGTGGATCTGGAACTGACTGTTTAAAGCTGGTTCGCAAAATGTCGGGGAAGTAAGCGTCGCCACCGTCTTTTATTTTCTCCAACATGGAAAGGACAAAAGCACAGAAAAATTCCTTATTGAGATTAGTTCTAGGTTCGGGAGGTATATTTATAGAAAGGGAAGGTGTTAGCGCCCTTTCTATCCATGGTTATCCATGGGACACAAATAATATAAGAGAAACGTGCAATTATTCTGGAACCCAAATAAAAACGCGCCAACGATTTGAACGTACCAATCACACTCCTCCACGCATCGTCTTCTCCACTTGTTCTTTATTTTGCCTGAAAAATAAAACTATATAGCGGGGGTTTTAAACCCCCACAATCTGAGACAATAAAAAATAGCGAATAGGATTTGAGCAATTATAAAAAAGGCGCAATGGTATGGTTCTGTTCGTCGTGAGCTTCTGGTTTCAATGGTGCCATTTAGGTTAGCCAATTTTTCCCCAAGCGTAAAGCCCCAATTCATGGTTCCTGAAACCCTAAAAAATAGCCATGGCAATTTTTTATACAAGCAATATTAGCTCAATTCAATGGTACCATCAGTTTCAGTGAGTCCATATTAGTGTAAAACAATCATTAGAATGTATGAAAAATTCCTGCAAATAAAAATACGAATATGCAAATGTTTAAGGACAGGGCGATTTCGTGCTACCGTTTCTTGAGGTTAGAGGCTATGGTTTTGATTCAGAAAGCTTCCTTGATGCGTCAGGAAGGTAATGGAATCGTTCTTTGGCTTGGAAAAGTGCTCTAGCTATGGAATCAGATTTGAAAAATTTGGTGAAAAATGCAAAGTTATGCTTTTGTTTGAGGCGCAGCTTCCAGGTTTTTTCTATTAGGTTTAGGTTTGTGCTTATATGAGTAATGAATTAGGGTAAAAATTCAAGCCAAGAAACCTTTGCATTGATGTTTTTGAGATTTGATTTTCATGTAATCTTTTTTCAATCTTTTTTCATGAAGAACATGCCAATCATTGAATATTCTTTCCATATTGAGTATGCACGAAATCTTGAGGTTATCATAGACCTATTAGCTGCATAAAAAGATTTAAAATACATGCTTGAGTATTTTTTCATATTTAATTTTAATTAAATGAATTAATAACATTAAAAATTCAAATAATTAATAAAAAATGATGAAATAACTCCCCTTTGGGTCAATGGGTCGTGCATAACTTTTGGATAATGATTCTTGGAAGAAAATGAGACCCATTAGCAATTTTGAGGCATTTGAAGCAAAGTTGACTTTTCAAAATTCCCAAAATTTTCTCAACTTCCACAAGGCATATCTTGCTCAATTTTTAAGCTTTGATCATGTTCTTGGACATTTTGGAAAGGTCTTGAAGTCCTCTAACCAATGCCTTTGTTCCCATGTCATTTTGATTTACCAATCTCAAGTTATGGTCTTTGACTTAAATTGCCTTTTTGTTGACTTTTGAAAATGACCTATAATGTTGAGATTGATAACTTTTTGTGAGAGCATTTCTTGGACTTGAAGTGTGAAGATGAGTTGTAGGAAATGTCATTCTATTCAAAATGAGCTTTGGATGGAGTTTTTCTGATAAACCATGTGGAAGTTATGCCTTGGTCAAGTTACAGTTGACTTTTTCAACTGTCCAAATATGGAAACTTTTGCATCTTGAGACTTTTTGAGCCATGCCTTGAGAATCATGATCAAGAATTGATCAAATGATGTTTGTGGCTTCAAAATAAGATGTTGACCAAAAATTTGGACTTTTGACTGTCAAATGACCATTTTGCCCCTGCAGTTGATTGTTGAGCAATTAGGGTTTTTGACTGTGCAATTTTGTGCTGTAAGTCTTGAAACTTGGCATATGGATGCTTGACCATGTTTGTAGGCATATGGGACTTGTTTGGACCCTTGGAAACTTCAATTTCTCTGCCAGAACCAAAACCCTAATTTTTGACTGTTAGGAGGCCATTGAACTGTGCAACCCTTGGGGAGATTTTGAAGCATACTCTTAGCAAATCTTGAAGAATATGGGAGGGCAAATTTTGGGGTACAACACCACCTATACATTCTTTCTATAATTTAAGTGGTAAATAAATAGAAAAATGATAAGAAAAAAATATAAAAAATATCTTGAAACCTTAAGCATTAAGAAAAAAGAATTTTTGGGTATTTTTTTTGAGAAATAGAACTAAAATTGATTAGGATCTTAAGTCTATTGATTTTAGTTAAACAAAATGTTAAAGTAATTAATTATTTTTATTTACAGAATTAGATTAATTAATAAAAATACTAACCTAATGTTTTTTTTTGTAATTTTTTTTTTGATTTAATGTTGATTTAAAGAGTAAAGCCATTAAAATAAATGAACGAAACAAAATAAAAATACAAATGGTCCTTCGATCCAGGGAAGGAGATTGTCCTTCGATCCAGGGAAGGAGGTTATCCTTCGATCCAGGGAGGGAGGTTATCCTTTCGATCCAGGGAAGGAGGTTATCCTTCGATCGATGGAGGGATGTTGTTTTTCGATCCAGGGAGGGAAGTTGCCTTTAGATCCAAGGAGGGGGCTTCCTTTCGATATGGATCTGCAAGATAATGGTTAAAGAAAAAAACATAATACACAACCTGGGTATCAAACCCAGGCTCTTTCCACTGCACATGTTCCCCTTTACCATCTGAGTAGAAGGAAAGAGGTTCCTGGAGGTTGAGATTCGAGGGACTTGGATTTCAAATCCCCTAATAATGGTGTCCTGCTAATTTGATACTGATTTTCACATATAACAACATTAACAAGCATAAAATTAATATGAATTTAAATTATATATTGAAGGAGTTTGAGATCGAAGGAAAGTTACCAAAACGAAGGGATTGTGTGAGTGATGTTCCTGCGCGTGTTGGTCATGCCTGATGCTTGGAAATGTCTCCTGGAAAGTTCAAGGAGTGAGTGGAGTGCTTGTTTGGGTTGATGAGGCTTGCCCAGATTGTTCCAATTTTGACTCTTTATAATGTGTATGTAGGCAATGTGTTTCAATGGGAAATCAATTCGTGTCTGGGTGGAAGCAAAATGTTTCTTTTTTCCCTCCTTTGCAATGTGTCCTTAGCTCTGTATTTATAGGGGATAGAGGTGAATGGAAATGGCAAGAGATAGTCATTAATCAGGCTTTGAAGGCAGAATCGAAAGCCTTAAAAGGTTGCCATCTTTGATGATTTCCTACCCTTTTGGGTTTTGGATGAACCTGGACAGGTTTCACTCCTTCAAATGCCCTCAACCCTTGTTCTTCGGTTGGCTCTGAGTGGCTTCCTTCGATGGCCCTGGGCTTCAATTCGATTTGTTCGCGGTTTCATCCTCATGGATCCTTCGATTGAGTCCATTTACGTTGGTTATTTGACTTGGAAAATTCTCCTATTAGCCCAATTGAATACTTCCTTCTGGCCAGTCGAAGCTTATTTTGTTATTTCCTTCGAATGTAATTGTGCAGGGGGCTTGGGCTTGGCAGCATGTAGGACTTTGGCCAACAAGCATCTTGAACCAGACTCATCAAAAGACAAAACAAAACTTGTTTCCAACAATTGTGTGTCCTTCGAATGGACCAATTGTATGTCCTTCGAAGGCACCATTTGTGTGTCATTCGAATGGACCAATTGTATGTCCTTCGAAGGTATCATTTGTGAGTTTCTTCGAATGGACCACATGCACCCCTTGTGCATTCTTCGAATGGGCCAGATGTATATCCTTCGAAGGTACCACTTATGAGTTTCTTCGAATAGCCCACATGCACCCCTTGTGCGTTCTTAGAATGGGCCACCAATGTGTGTTCATAATGTAGAAACTGTGTGTTGAAGGGTTCAGAGGTGGAATCAAAGCAAGCCATTTCAGAGGGAGCCATTGCCCAGTCGAAGCTAGCACAAAGGAATCCAATGCCTTGTGGATGCTATCATGAGGTAGTCCATTGCTTTGTGAATCGAATCAGGCATGAAAGAAGTATTTGCCTAGCGAATCAAAGGCAAGCACAAAGGAAGTCTTTGCCTTATGAATCGAAAGAAGGCCTGGAGGATGTACTTTTCTTTGTGAAATAAAGGCAAGCACATGGGAAGCCTTTTCCTTATGGATCGAAAGCAAGTCCAGAGGAAGTCTTTTCCTTGTGGATCGAAAGCAAGTCCAGAGGAAGTCTTTTCCTTGCGGATCGAAAGCAAGTCCAGAGGAAGTCTTTTCCTTGTGGATGGAAAGCAAGTCCAGAGGAGGTCTTTTCCTTATGGATCAAAAGCAAGTCTAGAGGAAGTCTTTTCATTATGGATCGAAAGCAAGTCCAGAGGAAGTCTTTTCCTTGTGGATCAAAAGAAAGTCCAAAGGAAGTCTATTCCTTGTGGATCGAAAGCAAGTTGAAGGAGGCCAAAGTCCAATAGAAGTTTGGGAAATTGAAGAAAGCTTGCTTTTTCTTTGATTTTATGCCTGAAGGCCCAATGTGATCCATGGAAACTATATGGGGCATCAAAAATCCAATTATATTTGTGCAAACTTGGACTTTTGAAAATCCTTGTGAGAAAATGTCTTGAGAAAAATGAGGGCAAATTTTGGGGTACAACAATGACTTTTCAATCCAATTTCTTCATTGATCCTTCATCCTTGAACTTCACTGAAGCTAATAAAAGAAGAATCAAGCCTTGAGGTGCCCTGAATCGTGCTAGCCAAGTCCATTTACAGAGCAAGTTCATCTGACTTAGTTCAGGTAGTTTAAGGTATCAAATCTTCTAACTCAAATTACTGGAATGGTTTATGATGTTCACTGATGCTTGCTATTAACTCAATTTTGGTGAATCAATGCATTTGATACTTCTTCTTTCGATCTCAAAATTGTCAAAATATCTCTGATTTTTCCCAAATCGAGTAAGCTGTGTTTTATATAAATTTGGCGTGAGGATATGGTTGTGATCGTCTTGAAGAGACACGTCTAATGATACCACTATGAGCGTCTAAATTTACAGATTTAAGGATCATGGTTTCTCCCTATTTGCAGGGTAGCTGGAGGTTGAAGATGACCTACGTGGCCTCTTCAACCAATGAGAGCAAGTCAATTGAAATGTTGTGATTGGTATGACTTTCGTGACTACAGTGCGTGCTTGTTGACCGTGAATCACCATACATCATCATTTTTGAGCTATCTGATGCGTCGACGTGTTTTAATAAATTAAATCAAACGCCTCACATTATTTCTGATTTATTTATTTTTACAAAATTTGTTTAAAATATGTTTTAATTTCAAAAATTCATAACTCTCTTATTTTTATCCAAAAATTAAAAAAAATACCAAAATACTTTGAATTATTTCTGATTTTGTGAATATTTTTTCACATTTTTATTTTAATGTTTTATATTTTTCATGATTTTTTTGTTTTCTTTATCTTAATTATTTTAAAAATACTTCTTGTCATTTTTTAAATTCTAAAAAAATTTATCAAGATCATTTTCTCTATTTTTGACTTTTCTGAAATTTTTCTAGAATTTTATATTGTTTTCTACTATTTTTTATCTTTTTTTCCCACTTATTTGAGTAATTTTAATTAGTTTAAAATTACTTTTCTATTTTAAAAAATTACCAAAAAATTCACGAAAATATTTGAGATTATTTCTGACTTTTCTATGGTTTCTTCTAATTTTTCTTTGACACTTAAAATATAGTTTGCTATTTTCCCTTTTATCTTCATTTTGAAAACAATTTAAAAATCATTTATTTTATTTTATTCAATAAATGAAATTTATTTTTTAATATATTATGATTATGTGATTGTTGATCATAAACTTCATTAACATCATTGGATCTTGGGTGTTGAGTTTAACTCCATCAAAATGGATGGATGATTTTAATGATAGTTTGATCAAATTTCTTTTTGATTCAAATATTCCCCTTCCCTCTTCATCTCATCCTCTTCTTACTTGTACCACATATTGTTAGAGAATGATCTACATATTATTTCTCTAAACATATGGTACATAGATTGCTATTGAACGACTTTAAAATAAGTGCGACTTCTATATAAGTCCACTTACGATTGCTTAACATAGCGCTAAATTTTGTCCCGATTTGAGAAATCATCATATGTGGGCCAAACCTATGTTTGTAAGCCCAAGTATGTTTAATTTGAAACTTTTGATCCAATAACCTTAAGGTTCATTATTAGGAGGCTTTGGTCTTATCAATCCTCTAATGAATCTTCATAAATTTTGGATTAAGCGAGTCATTTAAATGTCATTGATAATTTATTGTTGCCTTGAGATTTTGAAATGAATGATATACTTGACATTAAGCAAATGAAACCTGTTGTTGAGAGACTTTGATTTTATCAAATTTTTAATGAGTTTTCAAATGCAGGTTTCAAGATGGTCATTCAACTAACCTCTAATTTCTAACTCATTAACAATTGACTTTTATTTTTTGTGCTTTTTACTTTAAACACTATTTATTTTAGTATTTTCATTTCATGCTATTTTCATCTTTGCTCACTTGAGCATTTTTTTTATGTCATTTTTATTTTACTCATTTGAGCTTTTCATTTTCTTTTTGAAGTTACCTAATAACCAACTTGAACAATAAAAAACTTTAAGGTTACTTGGACTATTTGGTTACTATCCTTGGCATGATGGAGTTATGGACTTCTTGGATTTAGGAGTAGAGACCTTGGCCTACCTTGAAACCTTTGTGGCTTCTATTGTTATTTTATCTGGAGTTCTTGGGGTTTACCCCCAAGACATTGGGTTATTTATTTTCTTTGTGTGCAGGTTATTCTGATTATGTACTTTGTCTATGATTGAGAATTCATCTGTATACAGCCGTTACTCTGCCCAATATTTGTGAAGACTTAATGCATCGGAAGTTTGGTATTCTTAAGAGGTTTAATATCTTTTCTTGCTTGGTTTCAAATCTAAAGGATGGGAAATCTACATTGACTCATTGTATCAAGTGTTAGCTTCTTATTGGTTAGACGGTTCTTTTCCCTAGCTTTTACCTTATGCTTTAAGATAGTCCCTTCCTATCCTCCCATCTTCTTTAATTTCAAAAATATTCTCTCTCCTTTTCAAAACTATTCTTGTTTTTTAAACTTGAATCACTTTTATAATAAACTTGGACTTAGGTCCATGCATTATCAAAAATATTTTCTTAATCAAACTTTAACCAACTTAACCATACTTTGACATTTTTTGTAAGAAGACTAAAAGTCAATCAATCTCATTCAAACCTATTTTGCCACTTTGGCTTTTTACTTTAAAATTTTCTCATTAGATTAGACTCTTGTTAATACTTGTAATGATGTGAGATACTATACTTCTACGATATGTAGTGAAGTGAGATATTTTCCACTTGGATGTTGAGCGAGGCTTTGTTGATTTTAAAATTCAAGCCATATCCTCCACTTTGAGATAATGCAAATTCTCCTTTCTCATAATCGTGGGTAGTAAGTATGTTTTCCACTTGGATAAGACAATGATGTCTCGTCTCTTAAAATTAACCAACACACTTGTGTTTTAATTTTAATTTTTAAAAAAAAGGTGAACTACGAGTACCTTGATCCCCTATTGCAAGGAAGGTGGTACGTAGGCACTAAAGGTTCGCAACTGCGGTAGGTGCAAAAATTATAAAAAATATTTCTTTTCTCATCTCTATCATCTATTTTATACAGCATTTATAGCCAAAATACACAAATTTTCAAAGAGGTTCCTGCAAAGTACCGTATATGTTTAGGGTGCTAATACCTTCCCTTTGCATAACCAACCCACGAACTTAGATTCTCTCCCCCTTTTTTTTGGGTTATTCTCTCTTTTCCCATTCCTTTGGAAACAATAAAGCGTGGTGGCAATTTTTATTTTGATCTGTACGAGTTAAGTCAATCCAAAGGCTTAGTCTCAATATTTCTAACGCTACAGAAAAATGGCGACTTCACCGAGGAAAGATCGACCAATTGTTGGTCCATCCCTAAGTGGGTTGAGCCTATCTTTGTTTATATGTGTATGTGCTATTGTTGTTTGTATACTATTTGTTGTATATATGTTTGTCTGAATTTTTCCTGGTATTCAGGGTGCTTGGTGATTTCTCATAAGTCCTATATCCGGACATGGGCAAACTTAAGATAGGACGGGCGGTATAGTCATGTTAACTTTGAGGGAGTAATCCTAAAAAAGGAGGCATGAGATCCCCCACTCAGTGGAGGCCCCTTTGATTATAGTGTCGTTTACCGAGTAATCGAAAAGACGTGCTGCTTTCGACCTGGGAGCCTGCTGAAATTGAGGACCGTATAACCTTTAACCCATCTTTGCATTTTAGGTGTAGTGTGGAAATTATGACGGAGTAATCCAGAAATGGTTGTCACGCGATGCTACACTCAGACAAGTTTTTCCTTAGAATATTACTAATTACCGAGTCAATCGGGACTTTGGTAATATCCGAAGGAAGGATGTAGACTCTGGGAACCTCTTAGAACCTTGTTCGGCAGGTGATAAAATATTAGAGCATACTTTATGGGTAGTACCTTTGACTTCATGCTCGTGATGTCGAACCTATGAACTCCATGTGTGTGATCTTGTGTGTGATTGTTGCATCATGCATTCATTCACCCATGAGCATCCTTTAAAACATTTTGGTTCAAGGGACTTAAAATTGACTTCTTGCGAATATCTCAGGTACTTTTAACCATGGATTCTGGAAATAGAAAGACTCAGAAGTACAATTTCAAGAATCCCAAGATAGATGATTTAATGAGTCTGATTCCCGAGATTGAGAGTTCTACAAATTTTCGGAAGAAGTATTGATCCATCGTGTCTCTCATGAAGCTCAGGATGAAGGAGGGTATTCTCTCGACTTTGGTCCAGTTCTATGATCCGATGTATTGATGCTTTACTTTTCCTGATTATTAGTTGATGCCTACATTTAAGGAGTATTCTTACTTTCTGAGTTTACCTGTTACCACTCGTGTTCCTTTCACCGATTTAGAGGGGGAGCCAAAGTCTCATGAGATTACTGCTATGGTGCATTTGGGGAATTCTGAGAATGAGGACCACATGACTACCAAAGGAGGAATCAGAGGATTATCCGCCCAGTTTTTATTAGAGAAAGCTCGTTATTTTGCAAGGATGAAGAGTACAATTGCTTTTGAGGCTATCTTTTCTCTACTTGCTTATGGGTTGTTCTTATTACCGAATGTCGACAACTTTGTGGATATCAATTCCATCAGAATCTTTTTGATAGGGAATCCAGTTCCTATATTATTAGGAGATTCCTATTACTCCATTCATCTTCGAGATTCTTATCATGGAGGGATGATCATTTGCTGCACACTTTTGTTGTATCAGTTGTTTATTTCTTACTTACCTCAGTCTGATGCTTTCTGGGATGTCAAGAAGGAACCTCGTTGGGCTCCAAAGATTGTTTCCCTCACTCATTCAGATATTGTTTGGTATCATCAGGCTTACCATGATGTAGAGATTTTCAATAGTTATGGTAGTTTCCCCAATGTACCTCTTCTTGGTACAAAGGGAGGAATTAACTACAATCCCATTCTTGCACAATGACAACTTGGATATCCAATAAGGGATAAGCCAAATGGTATTCATCTGAGTGGTTTCTTTCTCAAAGAGGGAGAGAATCATAAGGAAGCTAAGGAGGAGATCGCAAAGGCTTGGAGCCATATTCACAAGAAGAGTAGAAAGGACTTGGGACCTAGAGGAGATGTTTCTTTGGAGCCTTATCTCCGGTGGGTATAGGCAAGGGCAATTCAGTTGGAGATGCCATATTCCCGTGAGAAACCTATGATTAATATGTTTGTGAAGACCACTCCTCCCCTTTTAGACGATGTGGAAGAGCTTCAGCTTGCCCTAGTTAGGATGTAACAGGAGAAAGAGGCCTGGAAGAACAAGTGTCGGACTTTAGAGATGTCCTTCCAAGCAGACTTGAAAGAGAAAGATGACCTGATTGAGATTCTTGAGAGTCGTGTTGTAGAGATGATAGAGAAGAAATGGAATTTATATTCCTCTAGAGCTCGACCAGTACTTATTCATTCACTTCCTGACTCTGGTGATTGGAAAGAGGTTGCCGACATATGCGTAGAAGAGAACAAGCAGTTGAAAGCTCAAATTGCAAGACTCACGGGAAAGCGCTAGTGTGTAGAGTGATTTTCATATGCTTTGCCTTCTTAAGATTTTAGATTCTATCTTCTCTTATACTAAGGATTGTTGAAACTTGTACTAAAAAAGTTGTAATCTATTTTGAAATTATTATAATGAGATTTTTAGTATTTCAAAATGTGTTAGTACTTTAATATTTGCAAAATTGTCTATGAATATTTGAGTCCCTTGAAATATTAATAAAAATAAAAATAAATCTTGTGCATTTCATATCATGCATCATCTTGTACATATTTCTTGCATTTCTGTTCATAACCAGGTGTCTTACTGAATTTATCTACTTTGTTCAGCAAGTTGTCTCACCGGTACATAACTCTGACTAATTCCAAGAAGAAAATGGAGAATCTTGAACAAGAGAATCGCGAGCTGTGCGAAGAGGTTACTGCTTTGAAGGCTGGTATGGAAAATCTGACTACTTTGATGGAATTGTTGGTGGTTGCTCAAAATCAGCCACCACTTGCGCAACCACATCAAACAACAATTGCTTCTGAAGGTCCACCAGTTCCCGTTTTTGTTACCCCAATTATTATTGCTCAAAATTGTATGCCTCAGGGTTATCCATGGGGAATGCCTGAAAATTTCATGCCAAAAGTGTATAATCTTGATGCTTTGGTTTCTCTAGTTGTTCAAGCTGCTGCTACTCCTGCACCTTGTATGGTGCATGTTACTCCTGCTGCTAGAAATGAAATCCACTATACTGCACCTCCTTCAGTGAATGCTATGCCGTTTGTTAATGATGAAGTTTATCGTCCTGTTCCTCCACCAAGTGATAGTGTGGGTTTCTATGATCGTTTGAATGATTTTAAGACCAGTTCAATGAGATACAGAAGGAAGTGAAGGCCCTTCAAGGAAAAGAATTATTCGGACAGAACGTCAGTGAATTCTGCCTAGTTCCTAACGCGAAGGTTCCAGTGAAGTTTAAAGTGCTGGAATTTGAGAGGTACAAGGGAAAATCTTGTCCTCGTGACCACCTCATGATGTATATCAGGAAAATGGCCACCCATACTAATGATCAGTGTCTGCTCATTCATTTCTTCCAAGACAATTTAACTGGTGCTGCTTTGAAGTGGTATATGAGTCTGGATAGTAGTAGTATCTGTACCTTCAATAATCTGGGAGAAGCCTTCATCAAATAATATAAGTACAATATGTTCATGGCACCTGACCGTAACCACTTGAGGGAAATGGCTCATAGAGATAAGGAGTCATTCAAAGAATATGCATAGAGATGGCGCAAGATAGCTGCCCAGGTGGTGCCACCTATGGGAGAACAAGAAATGACCAAGGTCTTCCTGAAAACCCTTGGATCATTTTATTATGAAAGGATTGTTGTCAGTGCATCAAGTGATTTCACCGAAATGGTAAGCATGAGTTTTCATTTGGAAGAAGCTGTCAGAGAAGGGCGCTTGACAAAAGATGAAGGGACAAAGAAGTCGTCTACGAGTTCTCTGAAAAGAAAGAATGAGAAACAAATGTTATTATTGGGGAGAGGAAGATTAGGCCACCTAGAAGACATCAACGGTACCAGCTACAGGTTGCTTATATGACTCCAGTCGTTAATGTAGCTCCAACCACTGTTGCCTATCAGAGACCATCCCCACAGGGAAATCAAGGGCAAAGTCAGAAGAGAGAGGCTTTTGACTCCATTCCAATGAGCTATGTAGAGTTACTTCCGGATTTGATTTAGAAGAAGTTGGTTCAGACTAGGCCTCCCCCTACTGTACCTTCACCTCTACCCTTGTATTATAAGGCATACCGGACATTCACAATTCATTAAGTAGCACCAGGGCGCACCATCAAGAACTGTTATCCTTTGAAATATGAAGTACAAAAGATGGTGAGATCTAGCCTGCTATCCTTCAAAGATGTTGGCCCTAATGTGAAAGATAATCCTTTGCCAAAACATGGAGGAGCAAATACTGTAAACATGGTTACTGGTTGTTATGGGGACTTCTAAAATTTTGATATCAACCTGGTTAGAGGGGATCTGGTGAAAATGCATGCTGACCTCTACGAGTTTAGTTACTATACGCATGACCATGCTGGTTGTGGTGTTTGCAGTACATATATCTAGGGATGTGATAAGATAAAAGTTGATCTTCGGGAAATGATGGACGGAGGCCTCATTCATATAATTAGGCCAAGGTTAGAGTACGAAGAAGATGTGAATATGGTCTAAGAATGTCCCTGTGATTTCTGGATTTTTGACGTGAATCATATGAATGATGATTTGGTCCAGTTGCACGCTACCTTCTGTCACATGGATGGTCAAGAAGAACACCATTATGGATCTTGCTGGATTTGCTGCAGAGATTCATGTGGTTGTTCCATAGTGAGAAAGGGTGTTTAGTTGTTATTGGATAATGGTACTATCAAAGTCTCAGGCCATAGAGATGTTTACAATGGAATTAACGTGATTGAGGATTTCTCGGCCGAGATTGTGTCGGATGATAAGTATGCTTCCGCAGATGAATTCTTTTCCTCAGATGAAAATGTATTCTCCAACAATGATTCTATTATGTCTAAGTATTCTAAAGATGGGGTGAATGTTATTATGCCTTGTTTTGGTGTTCCCTCCCCTATAAAGATTGAGTACCATGGCAAGCCAGCGGTTGCTCTAGTGGTGATTTGCTTGTCGGGTCCTATTCCTTATGAATCAGACAAAGTCGTACCATACAAATACAATGCTACAATCCTAGAGGATGGTGTGGAAGTTCCCATCCAAACTTTGTCTGATGTCAAGAATATTACTGAAGCCAGCCGAGTAACCCGTAGTGGCCGTGTTTTCACACCTGTCATTCAAGGGAATGTTAATACTAAAAAAAAGTTGTTGAAAGTACTGAACCTAAGAAAGCAGTGGGGGAATCTAGCGGTACTACTCTGGAAAAATATGTGGATGATATATTGAAGATTATCAAGATGAGCGATTACAGGATCATAGATCAATTGTTGCAGACTCCATCAAAGTTATCTATTCTAGCCTTGCTAATGAACTCTTCTTCCCACAGGGAATCTTTTATGAGAATATTGGATCAGGCTTTCATGGAAAGTGATATTCCTTTGGACCAATTCAGTAGTGTTGTCGGGAATATTACATCCTGTAATAGCTTGAGTTTTTGTAATGATGAGCTGCCCGATGAAGGAAGGAATCATAATCTGGCTCTCCATATCTCCATGAACTGCAAGAACAATTCATTTTCCAATGTATTTATTGACAATGGATCCACTTTGAATATCATACCGAGGAGCACAGTTATGAAGCTGAAGTACCAAGAAACTCTCATGCGCCCGAGTGTCATAATTGTGAAAGCTTTTGATGGATCGAGGAAGTCTGTCATCGGGGAAGTATATTTTCCTATTCACATAGGCTCACACCTATTTCAAATTACTTTCTAGGTTATGGTTATTGTTCCCACTTACAGTTGTTTACTGGGACGACCATGGATCCACGAGGCAGGGGCTGTCACTTCAACTTTTCACCAGAAGCTGAAGTTTATTCGTGAAGGAAAGGTGGTTATCATAAATGGAGAACATGCATTGTTAATATCTCATTTATCCTCTTTTAGTGTTGTGGAAGCGGATGAAGCCGCTGATGGAACCCATGTCCAGGATTTATCCATTGATAATGTGAGGAAAATGAGGATTTTATAGCTTCATTTAAAGATGCTCAACAGGTGGTGCATAATGGCCCTAGCACGGTGTGGGGACAAATTGTTGATCCGTCGGTGAATAAGAACATAGTTGGTTTAGGATTTCATGTGAAGAATAATTAAGATGGGAATTTGAATCCGAAGTCTGCTTTGGGCAAATATCAAGACATCTTTCGCAGCGAAGGTTACCTTCATCCAACTGTTCCTAGGATTAATGCTATTCTGGAAGGTGAATCAGAGCAAGAGACACCGAACTACGTGACGCATGGAATCAGAGTCCAAAATTAGATTACCATCGATGTTCCCTCTTGCATTCATATTTCAAAGTAATATGTTTTTTGTTAATCTTTTCAAAAAGCTTCCACTCTTCCCAAGGTGAAAGTATTGATAATGTATGGGCTTATCTGTTGCTTTGATCTTTAAAATCATTAATAAAAGTTGTCTTTGATTCCCAAATTGTGTCTTTATTATTTGCTTTTTTCTTGGAAAATGGTAATCACAAAAATTCCTTTCAAAATAAATAATAATTGTAATTGAATATGCATAATCACTTGCTATATGTGTCAGTTTCTAAAATCAACCATAAATCATATATGCAGATTAATTAAAAAACCTGTTGAGTACAATGAACCTGCGCCCTCTCCCAACTTTGAATATCCTGCGTATATGGTCAAAGAAGAAGAATATGATGAAATCTTAGAATATGTTTCACGGTTTCTTGAGCGCGAGGGAAGTACCATTCAGCCGTATAAAGAGCCATTGGAGACAATCAATTTGGGTACAGAGGAAGATCTGAAAGAAGTCAAGATTGGAGCATTGCTGCATCCTGACGTAAAGAGCAGGTTGATTGAATTGTTGAAAGAGTATATGGATATATTTGCCTGGTCATACCAAGACATGCCTAGTTTGGATACTGATATTGTGGAACATCATTTGCGGATAAAGCCAGAATGCCCGCCAATCAAGCAGAAATTGCAAAGAACTCACCCTGATATGGCAGTGAAAATTAAAGAAGAAGTTTTAAAGCAGATTAATGTCGATTTTCTTGTGACATCAGTGTACCTTCAGTGGATTACCAATATTGTCCCAGTACCAAATAAAGACGGAAAAGTTTGCATGTGCGTGGATTATAGAGATTTAAACAAAGCTAGTCCAAAAGATAACTTTCCATTGCCACATATTGATATGATGGTTGATAGTATAACAAAATTCAAAGTATTCTCGTTCATGAACAAATTTTACGGATATAATCAAATCATAATGGCTCATGAGGACATGGAACAAACAACGTTTATCACACCCTGAGAAACATTCTGTTACAGAGTGATGCCCTTCGGGTTGAAGAACGATGGTGTAACATACAAGAGGGATATGACAACTCTATTCCATGACTGCCAAATCCCAAACTGAAGAAGGGCATATAGAAGATTTGTTGAAATTGTTTCAGTGTTTGAGGAAGTATCATCTCCGCTTGAATCCAAATAAATGAACCTTTGGTGTTCGATCAGGAAAATTGTTAGGTTTCATTGTCAGCCAAAGAGGAATTTAAGTTGATCCTGATAAAGTCAAAGCAATTCAAGAAATGCCTGCACCAAGAACTGAAAATCAAGTTAGAGGTTTCCTTGGGCGTTTGAATCACATTTCCAAATTTATTTCCCATATGACTACGACATGTGAACCAATCTTTAAGTTTTTAATGAAAGATCAAGGTTGTGTGTGGATAGATGATTGCCAAAGGGCATTTGAAAGTATTAAAGAGTATCTGCTTGAACCTCCTATCTTGCTCCCGCCTGTTGAAGGAAGACCATTGATCATGTATCTGACAATGTTAGATAATTCTATAGGCTATATTTTGGGACAACAAGATGAAACAGGGAAGAAGGAATATGCCATTTATTACCTTAGTAAGAAGTTTACTGACTGCGAGTCGCGACATTCTATGCTGGAAAAAACATGTTGTGCTTTGGCTTGGGTGGTAAAACAGTTGCGGCAATATATGTTGAATCATACTACTTGGTTAATTTCCAAAATGGATCCAATTAAGTATATTTTTGAAAATCCAGCTCTTAATGGGATAATTTCCCGTTGGCATATGTTGTTGTCTGAATATAATATTGAATACCGTGCTCAGAAATCTATAAAAAGTAGTGTGTTGGCAGATTATATTGCTCACCAACCGGTTGATGATTATCAGTCTGTTAAATATGATTTCCCTGATGAGGATGTGATGATTTTGAAAATAAAAGATTGTGATGAACCTTTGCCTAAGGAAGGTCCTGATCCTAAATCTCGTCGGGGCATGGTATTTGATGGAGCTGTGAATGCTTATAGGAAATGAATTGGTGTTGTGATTATCGCTCCTCATGGATCACATATTCCTTTTACTGCAAGATTGGCATTTGATTGTACCAATAATATGGCAGAGTATGATGCTTGTATCATGGGTCTCGAAGAGGCTATAGATCTCAGAATCAAAGTTCTAAATATATATGGAGATTCAGCTTTGATAATAAATCAGATAAAAGGAGAATGGGATACTCGTCACCCTGGCTTGATTCCCTATAAAGACTATGCTAAAAGATTATTACCTTTCTTTAATAAAGTTGAATTCCATCATATTCCCAGAGATGAAAATCAGATGGCAGATGCTTTAGCCACTTTGACTTCTATGTATCAAGTAAATACTTGGAATGACGTGCCTCATATCACAATGTGGCGTTTGGACAGACCAGCTCATGTGTTTGCAACAGAGGAAACATCAGACAAAAAACCTTGGTATTATGATATCAAGCATTTTCTCCAGACTCAGGAATACCCAACTAGTGCGTCAAACAAAGATAGAAAGACATTGAGAAGGTTGGTAGGCAGCTTTTTCCTCAACGAAGATGTGCTATACAAAATAAATTATGACATGGTCTTGCTCAAATGCGTGGATAGACACGAAATAGACATGTTGATGCATGAAATCCATGAAGGCTCTTTTGGTACCCATGCCAATGGACATTCGATGTCAAAGAAGATGCTTAGGGCAGGTTACTATTAGCTGATAATGGAATCTGACTGTTATAAATTTGCAAATAAGTGCCACAAGTGTCAGACTTATGCTGACAAAATTCATGTGTCTCCGATGCTTCTCAATGTTATTTCTTCCCCATGGCCTTTTTCTATATGGGGTATTGATATGATTGGAATGATTGAACCCAAGGCATCGAATGGACATCGTTTTATCTTGGTGGCAATAGACTTCTTCACTAAATGGGTGGAAGTAGCATCATATGCTAATGTTACTAAGCAGGTGGTAGTACATTTTATCAAAGAATAATCTTATATGTCGGTATGGTGTGCCAAGCAGGATTATCACTGACAATGGCTCGAATTTGAATAACAAGATGATGACACAACTTTGTGAAGAATTCAAGATTGTCTATCATAATTCATCTCCTTACAGGCCAAATATGAATGGGGTTATTGAAGCTGCTAATAAAAACATCAAGAAGAGCATCTAGAAGATGATTGTTACCTATAAAGACTGGCATGAGATGCTCCCTTTTGATTTGCATGAGTATCGTACATCTATCCGAACTTCAACAGGGGCAACCCTGTTCCCTCTTGTGTATGGTATGGAAGCAGTGCTCCCTATTGAGGTTGAGATTCCCTCTTTACGCGTGATAATGGAAACTAAGTTGTCAGAGGCTGAATGGGTCCAGAACAGGTTTGACCAGTTGAATTTGATTGAAGATAAAAGAATGACGGCCATGTGTCATGATCAGTTATACCATAAGAGAATGAAGAAATCTTTTGAAAAAAAGGTCAGGCCTCGTGAGTTCAGAGAAGGCGACCTCGTGCTCAGGAAGATCATGTCTTTTAACACTGATTCTAGGGGCAAGTGGACTCCCAATTTTGAAGGCCCATATGTTGTTAAGAAAGCCTTCTCTAGCGGTGCATTGATTCTTAAAACTATGGATGGTGAGGAGTTACCATGTCCTATGAATGCTGATGCAGTCAAGAAATACTTCGCCTAAAGAAATAAAAGAACAACTCACTAAGTCGAAGATATGAAAGGGCGGCTTAAGCAAAAAAGAGCATCTCGGTAGGCTGAAAACTTGAAAGGGCAGTCTAGGAAAAAATAAGAGACTCAAACAGAATAAATTCTTCCCGCAAGGTTGAAAAACCGCAAGGGCAACATAGCCAAAAGTTAGAGATTTCTTGACAAGTAACTGCATCAGACAAGACTTGATCATTGAACCAATAATCTTCTCGGATCCTCACCACCCTTTGACCGAAGTCGCTGCTCACGAATTCAAAGTTGTTAGGGAGAATAGTGGTCATTATATTTCAATGTATCTTTTCCAATGTACTACCATTTTCCAAACTTTGTAATCATCTATGGAGTCTTTCCATTTTCAGACTACCATTCTATTAATAAAATTTGAGCTTTTATCCAATTCTTTGTAATTCTTATTTTGTTCTGCTTACAGAGACTCCATTTATTATTGATGGTAATTTTCAAAACAAAGTTATTTAACAGAAAAAGTATTTTTGAAAAGAATTTACAAATTACTTTTGCTTTAGATTTTATGACTCAAGGAAAACAAAAATGGTGATTCTAAGGATGGACAAACTCTGAAATTTTGGAAGTATATTTTCCTCAGGAAGGTCCTCCTAAGTCGCTCTTGCTAATATGCGCATGATCTCTTTGTATTTCTCAAATAGTTGATTATGATATGATTGATGTTTGGTGTGGTGTTGGATTTATGGTCCTATCCTCCCCAGTCTTGATTTGGTTTTCTCCAGATTGTTTATTTTGATTTTTGGTTTTGCATGGTCTGAAGCCTCTATTTTCAAATCCCTAGTAAGGCAACTAGGAAAGGGTAGTTTCCTTTCTAAGAAGTGTTGAAACAATTGACATTTTTTTTGGGTTTTCTCCCGCCAAGTGCTAGGTTTGATTTAAAATCCCCATAATTTTGGTTTCTTGCTGTATTGTTTGACTTCTTAAATCCCTAAGTAAAGCTGAGATAACGTGTCTCTCTGAAAGTTGTTATTCCCGCGTGGTTTCATTATTTCTCCCCAAAAGAGTTTGTGTAAACATTCCTCTTGGTTTTGAAAGAATGTGTTTTGGGCTCCCCTCGATGATATGGTATTGTCCTTCCAATGAAGTCATCACGAGATCCCCAGTTGATATCTCGATGATCTGGTTTTCATCTTCCCTAGAAGGCAGTATTACGATCTCCAGTGAAAATCTAGACGTTGAAACATTTGTTTTCCCCATTGAAGTCTGTGTGATATTCCTCGGTGAAGCCTGGAGGAGGATGTTATATCCTTGTATATATACTGATTTGTTATTTTGATTATTTTAGGATTATGTTTCTTCCCAGAGGAGTTATGCCGCGAAATAGGAATTTGTTTCCTCGGTTAGTGCTTACTTTCTTATGAAACTTTCATCCTGGATGTGATTTAGCCGAGTGTTGACTTTACCCCAAGCTGGTTCTTTCTGGTCACCTCCAGTGATGTACGTGTATTTTGTCAGCATATACATGATGACATTCATACATTCATAAATACATCATGCATAGATGAATTTAAAATTCACTTCTCATCTGCATTCATTAACATTTTGTTGGCATATTACCCTATTTCGCAAAGTTATGTTACCATCTCTCCAATAGAGTGTCAACCTTAAGCAGAAAGTGTATATTCTTTAAATTTCCCCACTGAGTTATCCCTCGCGGAAGAATCTTTCTTTAGCCTTCTTATTCAACTTGTTATCTAGTTATATCTGTTTTCCCTTTTAAGTTTATTTCTCATCAAGTTCTATCTCGGTTGACTATTTCATTCCAGTTTATTTCTGGTTTGGATCTGTGATTTATGACAACATTATTATTATGTTTTCTGCAGGCTTTGAGCTCTGGTTTGAGTATGTGCATTTATTTTGCACGAGAAGACTTTACCTCCTCAGCAGGAATATATTGGCATTTCCCTAAGAGATCATAATTCTTTTCCCAGCAGCAGTGTTGCACTTCCTTCTCATAACATCAAGTGGCAGGTCTCTTTATATGAGCAACATGTACTTACCCCAATAAGTCTGTTAGTTCCCAGAGAATATTCAGATTTTGTTACTCTGATGAATGGTAGTATCGTCGTTATGGGAGATAGTTCGTTGTTGAGATTTGTTACTCAGATGAATGGTAGTCTCGTCATTATAGGAGATAGTTCATTGTTGATATATTTTTACTCCAATGGATGGTAGTATCGTCATTATGGGAGATAGTTTGTTGTTGAGATTTGTTACTCCGATGAATGGTAGTCTCGTCATTATGAGATATAGTTCGTTGTTGAGATTTGTTACTCTGATAAATGGTAGTCTTGTCATTATGGGAGATAGTTCATTGTCGATATTTTGTTACTCCAATGGATGGTAGTCTCGTCATTATGGGAGATAGTTTGCTGTTGAGATTTTGTTACTCCGATGGATGGTAGTCTTGTCGTTATGGGAGATAGTTTGTTGTAGAGATTTTATTACTCCAATGGATGGTAGCCTCATTATTATGGGAGATAGTTTGTTGTTGAGATTTGTTTACTCCGATGGATGGTAGTCTCGTCGTTATGGGAGATAGTTCGTTGTTGAGATTTTGTTACTTCGATGAATGGTAATCTCGTCATTATGGCAGATAGTTCGTCATTGAGATTCAGTTTACTCTAAAGAAGTTTGCTTATTTCCAGTCATAAGTACCGATGCTGGTCATTTGTGGCTTACCTTAGTATTGGTATTTGCTTGTGTTATCCTACCATTTCTCCCCCCTGTGAGTCGACGATACCGTTTTTGCTATCTTCTTAATGATGGGTAGTTTCCAGTTATCGGTCGAACACTGTTATCTTTTTTTTCCTCTCCTCAATATTTGAGTTGATATTGCTTTATCTCCACCTTAGGATTTACCCCAATAGAGTCGAGTTATTTGTTCACCAGTGATTTATTTTCCTGGTCGGGTTTTCCTTTAATCCTTTATTTAATTTTCTGTTTCCCCAGTGGTGTCCTGTGTCGCTTTTGGATCTATTTGTTTGCATGCATAATCATAAGCATTGCATGACATCTTAGGGACAAAAATAAGGCTTGTTTTATATTTAAGTATCTTCAATCACGTCGACATGAAGATCTTAACCTTCATATCTCCAGATAGAAGACACTTAAATAAGGGCAATTGTTGTACCCCAATTTTCCACCCTAAGATTCCTCTATCATCTCATATCAATTCAACCATATCAAGATCACAATTGGGTTTGGTTCTTCTCCCTATCTTTAGGTTTTCCCATGAGGAATCACCAAGCACCTTGATTTGTATATTGTGGCCATATTTGATTTGTGTTTAGTAACTTTCAACTAATAAATACAATGAATGTTTGCTCTAATTGATAATGCTATTGGTGAGGGCACAACACATCTCATCAGGTGATTCATAGGTTCATGAGTTTATTCCCATTCCTTATTCAACAAAGCTTCATTGAGATTCAAGCTTCATCATTGAGAGTACTTCAAATAAACATCATAATGATTTCTACTATGATTCATCATGCCTATATTTGTCAAAGAAAGTCAAAGGATGCAAAGGTTGATTAGAGAGGTTTTACTTAATTGGACAAGTTCTTGATTCATTGATTACAAGTGCATAATTCTCTCAACTCTTAATATTTTAAAGTGGTTATAGTTGCAATGGTTTCTCATTATCATCCTGAACAAATTCTATTCACATGACAAAAGTAATTGTGCAAGAAAGTTTTTCAAAATTGGAAGGGGTTTCCAAGGCATTTTGTTGCTCTAGGAGCTAGGGTTTTTAACTTCTAAGGGTTATATATTGATCATATTTTGGTATTTTTGAGTGATTCCAAATACATGCTTCTCTTTAAAGTGTTATCAACAAATCACTTCAAAAAGTTTCAAGAAAATTTTATGTGGAAGATGCCTAATGATGAAGAAAGGTTACATGTCCTCTAGATATGCCATCAAATTCTCTTATGTGACTTCAAAAGATCATAACTTTGACAATTTTTATCTCCTTGAGCCCATTCTTTTTACACAATGATCTTAAGGATTTTAACTTCAACTCTACTTTTATGTGCAAATCTTGAAAATGGATGGAAGATACCCTAAGAATGCAAAAGATTATAGGTCATCTCATAAATTTTCACCAACTTCACAAGGCCATAAATTTTTCAATACTTGGTATTTTTTAGTGATTCAAGTTTCACAATTCTCTTTGGGAAGTCTACTTCAAGATAGAATCATTGATTAAAGCTCAATTTTGGAGGAAAGCCTTGGTTGAACTAAAAACATTATAAGTCACTTTTGAGAAAAAAACATAAAATTTCTAAGTACAAAAAGTCAACATTTTTTTCTCAACTTTGACTCATCACAACTTTTAGCTCAAGAATCCAATTGTTTTCACTCTTTGCACATTGTAAACTTTGTGACCTTATCTTTCAAATGCTTCAATAATCATGCCCTAAGTTTCCCTAAATTATGCAAACCATGAGTTCAAAGACAACCACTTGAAACTGATTTTTTCCTCCAAGTGAGAATTTGAAATGTACAATTCAGCTTCTAATTACTAAATTGTTGCACGTTTTTACTTCTAATCATGTTTAACAATCTTCCATAAGTGATTAGCACCTTGAAACGCCAATTTTGGCTGAGTTTTAAGCAAAAACTGAGTCACACTTTTCATGCTTGCAACTTCACACGAATTCCCTCCAAACTTCATCGTTCCACACGCTTGAGCATCCCATTTGCTTCCCTATAAATAGAGGGTTATATCTCACTTATTTTCTCAAGCTTGAACAGCCAAAATCACTCTGTAAAACTCCCTCCATAACACCATTTTCTGAGATTTCGAATTCCTCTTTTCACCACTTATCAATCCAATTTCTTCATTGATCCTTCATCCGTGAACTTCACTGAAGCTAACAGAAGAAGAATCAAGCCTTGAGGTTCCCTGAATCGTGCTAGCCAAATCCATTTACAGAGAAAGTTCATCTGACTTCGTTAAGGTAGTTTAAGGTACCAAATCTTCTAACACAAATTACTGGAATGGTTTATGATGTTCACTGATGCTTGCTATTAACTCAATTTTTGTTAATCAATGCGTTTGATACTTCAGTTTTCGATTTCAAATTTTTCAAAACATCTCTTATTTTTCCCAAATCAAGTAAAATGTGTTTTATATAAATTTGGCGTGAGGATATGGTTGTGATCGTCTTGAAGAGACGCGTCTAATGATACCACTATGAGCGTCTAAATTAACAGATCTAAGGATCATGGTTTCACCCTAGTTGCAGGGTAGCTGGAGGTTGAAGATGACCTAAGTGGCCTCTTCAACCAATGAGAGAAAGACAATTGAAATGTTGTGACTGGTCTGACTTTCGTGACTCCAGTGCGCGCTTGTTGCCCGTGGATCACCATAGATAATCATTTTTAGCCATCTGATGCTCCAACATGTTTTAATGAATTAGATCAAACGCCTCACATTATTTCTCATTTATTTATTTTTACAAAAAATAATTTAATTTTTTTTTAATTTCAAAAATTCATAAATCACTTATTTTTTATCCAAAAATTATAAAAAAAAAATACAAAATACTTTGAATTATTTCTGATTCTGTGAATATTTTTTCATATTTTTATTTTAATGTTTGATATTTTTCATAATTTTTATTTTGTTTGCTTTATTTTTAATTATTTTAAAAATACTTGGCATTTTTTAAATTCTAAAAAAAATTATCAAGATCATTTTCTCTACTTTTGACTTTTCTGAAATTTTTCTAGAATTTTATTTTGTTTTCTACTATTTTTGATCTTTTTTTTCCACTTATTTGAGTAATTTTAATTAGTTTAAGAATACTTTTCTGTTTTAAAAAATTACCAAAAATTTTATGAAAATATTTGAGATCATTTATGACTTTTCTATGGTTTCTTCTAATTTTTCTTTGACACTTTAAATATAGTTTGCTATTTTCCCTTTTATCTTCATTTTAAAAACAATTTAAAAATCATTTTTCTTTTTTATTTTATTTAATAAATGCAATTTATTTTTTAATATATTCTGACTATGTGATTGTTGATCATAAACTTCATTAACATCATTGGATCTTGGATGTTGAGTTTAACTCCACCAAAATAGATGGATGATTTTAATGATAGTTTGATCAAATTTCTTTTTGATTCAAATATTCCCCTTCCCTCTTCATCTCATCCTATTCTTACTTGTACCACATGTTGTTAGAGAATGATCTACATATTATTTCTATAAACATATGGTACATAGATTTCTATTGACCAATCTCAAAATAGGTGTAACTTCTATATAAGTCCACTTACAATTGCTTAACATAGCGCTAAATTTTGTCCCGATTCGAGAAATGATCTTTCGTGGCCCAAACCTATGTTTGCAAGCCCAAGTATGTTTAATTTGAAACCTTTGATCCAATAACCTTAAGGTTCATTGTTAGGAGGCTTTGGTCTTATCAATCCTCTAACGAATCTTCATAAATTTTGGATTAAGCGAGTCATTTAAACGTTGTTGATCATTTATTGTAGTCTTGAGATTTTGAAATGAATGATATACTTGACAAAAAGAAAATGAAACTTGTTGTTGAGAGGCTTTGATTTTATCAATCTTCTAATGAGTTTTCAAATGCAAGTTTCAAGATGGTCATTCAACTAACCTCTAATTTCTAACTCATTAACAATTGACTTTTATTTTTATGCTTTTACTTTAAGCACCATTTATTTTAGCATTTTCATTTCATGCTATTTTCATCTTTGCTCACTTGAGCATTTTTTTATGTCATTTTTATTTTATTCATTTGAGCTTTTCATTTTCTTTTTGAAGTTACCTAATAACCAACTTGAACAATAAAAAACTTTAAGGTTACTTGGACTATTTGGTTACTATCCTTGGCATGATGGAGTTATGGACTTCTTGGATTTAGGAGTAGAGACCTTGGCCTACCTTGAGACCTTTGTCGCTTCTATTGTTATTTTGTCTGGAGTTTGTGGGGTTTACCCCAACCCATTGGGTTGTTTGTTTTCTTTGTGTGGAGGTTATTCTGATTATTTACTTTGTTTGTGATTGGGAATTCATCTGTATACAGCTGTTACTTTGTCCAACTTTTGTGAAGGCTTAATGCATCGAAAGTTTGATATTCTTAAGAGGTTTAATATCTTTGCTTGCTTGGTTTCAAATCCAAAGGATGAGAATTCTACATTGACTAATTGTGACAAGTATTAGCTTCTTGTTGGTTAGACATTTCTTTTCCCTAGCTTTTACCTTATGCTTTAGAATAGTTCCTTCATCTTCTCCCATTTTCTTTAATTTCAAAAATATTCTCCCTGCTTTTCAAAACTATTCTTGTTTTTTAAACTTGAACCAATTTCATATTAAACTTGGATTTAGGTCCATGCATTTTCAAAAATATTTTCTTAATCAAACTTTAACCAACTTAATCATACTTTGACATTTTTTATGAGAAGACTAGAATTTAATCAATCTCATTCAAACCTATTTTGCCACTTTGTCTGTTTTACTTTAAAATTTTCTCAAAAGATTAGACTCTTGTCAACCCTTGTAGTGATGCAAGATACTATACTTATACGATATATAGTGAAGTATGATATTTTCCACTTGGGTGTTGAGGGAGGCTTTGTTGATTTTAAAATCCAAGTCATATCCTCCACTTTGTGATGATGCAAATTCTCCTTTCTCATAATCATGGGTAGTAAGTATGTTTTCCACTCAGATAAGACAATGATGTCTCGTCTCTTAAAATTAACCAATACACTCGTGTTTTAATTTTTTTATAAAAAAAGGTGAACTACGAGTACCCTGATCCCCTATTGCACAGAAGGAGGTACGTATGCACTAAAGGTTTGCAACCGCGGCGGGTGCAAAAATTGTAAAAGTATTTCTTTTCTCTTCTGTACCATCTATTTTATACAACATTTATAGCTAAAATACACAAAATTTCAAAGAGGTTCTTGCTGAGTACTGTAGATGTTTAGGGTGCTAATACCTTCCCTTTTCATAACCAACCCCCAAACTTAGATTCTCTCCCCCTTTTTTGGGTTATTCGCTCTTTTCCCATTCTTTTAAAAACAATAAAGCGCAATGTCGATTTTTATTTTGATCTTTACGAGTTAAGTCGATCCAATGGCTTAGTCTTAACACTTCTACTGCTACAATATGGCAACCCCGAGGAGAGATAATTACAGCACCAATTCCATTACCAAGTGCGTTCGAAGCTCCGTCAAAAACCATAGTGTGATACGGTGGTAGAACCGACTGTTAATACTAGTTTTGCATTTGTGTTCACAAATGTTGCGGTAAGCAAGAGTCGTTGCCAACTTTTCTTTTATCCAAATTAAGGAAAGGATGAAAAGAACAGAAAAAGACCTTTTCGAGAATTTTCTGAGTAAGGGGGGTAGATTATGGAAAGGAAAGGTGTTAGCACCCTTTCCATCCGTAGTTTTCTATGAGCTCTTAGATGCTTAGCTAATTTTTTTAAATACTTTGTGCTTTGTGTTTTGAAAAGTATTTGAAAATTCCTTAGTACGAAGATTCGCTTTATGATAACTCTTCAATCAGTCCTTAAGAGTGTTGATAAAGCGAATGTTTTTGAAAGTGTTTTTGAAATATTTTTGTCTAAGTGAAAAAGTTTGTTTTGAGCAAACATCTAGGAACTATCTACTTACACTCGAAAAGTTTTTTCTTTTCCTCCTATCTTTTAGACAGTTCTATCCTACTATTAGTGAGTAGGTAGTACTATCATTAGATGTTTAAGGGACATTCTAAGGGACGTACAATCATAAAGGCAACATACGAAGACGCTTTAGCAGTTTTGTTTTAAGGGACTAGATCATTTACCAGAAGGCAACACTATAGGGTCATCGAAGGACTATGATCTTTTGATTTACGGGTCCTTGCTAAAGCATCCCCATTCTCGAGGGATATGATTGTTTTACTTTCCGAAAGGCAACCAAAGTGGGTATACCCTAGAGGTGTATATGTGCAATGTGTGTTATGCTCAATTATTTTAGTCTTGAGTTAGGTTTGCTAACGTTTGATTATCAGTCTCTTGTCATGCAATCCTATTATCATACATCTAGGCAGTTAATATATGTACAGGAATTAAAAGTGCGGAAATATAAATTATACGCTATTACAATGCTTCGGGGAGGGGGTATTTATATATCCAAAAATTTGGGGAAAGAAAATAAAGAAATCAGTAAAAGCCCTAGTAATTACCTATTACATTCTGTCAGCAGATACATTAGTAAAAAATGCGAGAATAAAATAATGCCCGCGAATTTAAAATAACGTCTAAAACCCTACAAAAAAATTCTAAGTAAAATGAGAAAATCTTTTTGGTTTTTGTTTATTTTAAGAAAATAATTAAATTAAATTAAACCTAAATTTAATTAATAAAAATAAAAAGAAAGTTATTAATCAAAATTAAATTCTAAACAAAACCTAACATTTTTGTATTTTTTGCTAAGACAATATTTGAATTGAATGAACCTAGTTCTAATTATTTTTTAAATTATAAAATAATGTCAAAATAATTAAATTAATTAATTTACAAAATTAAGATTAATTAGAAAATCCTAGGTCTAATATTTTTATGATTTTGTTGATTTATATTACTCTAAAAAAATGATTAAAAGAAAGTAAACAAATAAACAAATAAAATAAAAAATAATTGGGCCAGATGTTATAAGCAAATGGGAGGTGTGAGATTTGAATCCGCTGGGCCCAAATGAAAGGAGCCCAACGTTTTCCTGATCCTGTATGGCTAGCCTCTTGAGGTCTCATCATGTATAGCATGCTTGGAACGTTAGATCTCCATCTGCTGGCATTTAATGGTCGAAATATGAAGGCATATGGTGGTTGCTGGGTTATGCAACACATGGAATCTGCAAAGCAATGTAGAAAAATAAAATTTGGAGGCCTGGGTATCGAACCCAGGCCCTTTCGATTTCCCATATTACTTCACCATCTGAGCTAGATTTGAGATTCGAAGGAATCCACTTCACATGCCTTAGTGATGGTATCCTGTTACTTCAGACTTTACATGTAACATATTAACAATCATGCAGCATGAATATGCTGTCGAAATTAAGTTACATGGAAAATAAAATTGAGATCTTTACCAGTGGGGTGCTTTGATTCTGGAAACCTTGTTAGAACTTTGGAAGTTTTGTGGAGCTCTTGTGGGACAACATGCGCGTGTGGCAAAAAGGCCTTCGTTTGCAATGTGTATGCAACTTAGATTAGTAGTAAGAATTGCATGTGATGCAGCGTCTGGCTGATGGCGTGAGTGTGGCAAGAGTGTTTTTGATATTTGTATGGTTCTTTCTCCGCCCTTTGAAATGTGCCTTAGGCCTGTACTTATAGGAGTTTGAGGGGAGTGGAAACGACAAGGGACAACCATTAACCAGGCATTGAAGGAAAAATCAGACAAATTAAAGGATTTCCTTTTTTGGATTATCCATGCCATTTTGAAATGTTGAGTGAACCTGGACATGTTTCACCTTCGAATGCCCTCAAGTCTTGGCCTTCGATTGATTCTGAGTTTCCTTCTTCGAATGGCTCTGGTTTCATCCTTATAGCTCCTTCGATTGAGTCTATCTATATCAATTAGAATTTCTCAGATCTTTGATAACTCTGAATTCCAATTGTTCAGATTTTTCCCTTATCAGAGTGTCTTCAATTAAGTCACCATCTGCATCCATTTGAATTGCTCAAAATTCTCTTCGTCAGAGCATTGTTCTTTTTGATGATTCTGAATTCGAATTTGTTCAGAGTTTCCCTTATCAGGGCTTATTCAAAAGCTCCTCAGATCTTTGCTCTTCGATTGGCTATGACTTGCTCCTCATGGCTCCTTCGATTGGACCCATCTATTTGCCTTAGCTGCTTGATTATGGAAAATTCAAATAGCCCAAACGAGAACTTCATTCTGGACAGTCGAAGCCTCTTTTGTCACTTCCTTCGAATGCCATTGCGCAAGAGGCTTGGGCCTGGAAACATGTAGGACCAAGACTCATCATAAGACAAACTTTCTTTCAATAATTATGTGTCTCCTTCGAATGGACCGCCTGTATATCCTTCGAATGGACTTTTTGTGTGTCTTTCAAATAGTCCACATGTATGCCTTGTGCCTTATTCGAATGGGCCACCAGTGTGTGTCCTTTGAATGGACCTTTGGAGTGCTCTTTCGAAGGGGTCATATCGTGTGTCATAGTGCAGAAACTATGTTGAGAGGGTCTTAGCCTTATGCATTGAAAGCAAGCACAGAGGAAGTCTTTGCCTTGTGCATTGAAGGCAATCATAGAAGAAGCCTTTGCCCTTGTGAATCCAAGACAAGTTTGAGGAAGCCTCTACCTTGTGGATCGAAGGCCAGTTGAAAGGAGCCTTTGACTTAGTGAATCCAAGGCCATCATGAAGAGGCCTTTGCCTAGTGAGTTAAAGGTTGCATGTAGAGGCCTTTTTCCTTGTGAATCAAAATAAACACGCAGGAGGCCACTGCTGGTGAATCGAAGGGAACTTGTAGGGGGTTCTTGCCTAAATTAAACTTGGACCAAGGCTTGCTCGAAGGGGAACCAACACGTAATCAAAGCTGATGGGCCAATGCTTGATCGAAGGGTTTTAGATGCCCAATCGAAGCTTGTGAGACAAATATCGCTCGAAGGGTTTTAAAAGCCCAGTCGAAGCTCCTTATCCAGATGTCAAATGAAGACCCTTTTGTTCAACTGCCAATCGAAGGATATTGCTAAAATTCCTTCAAAGTACACTATATTCAGATGCCAATCGAAAGACACTTGACCATCATTCAAAAAATTTCATTTTCTTCAAACAAGTGCTTGTAAACCCCCCATGTAAGAGAAAACCTTGGAAGACATGAGAGGGAAAAGCCAACAAGTTTTCTCAAGCAGTGAGTATCTTGTTTCACAGTCAATAAACTTTTTTCTAAGGTAGTATATTGCATGCTCTTTTTGACCAGACTCGTCATGCTGGCCTAGTACATACCCCATTGAGTTCTCTAACACTGTTAGATACATGATTAGAGGTCTTCCTTCAACTGGTGAATTAGAATCAGAGGTTCTTGTAGGTATTCCTTGATTTTCTCAAAATCTTTCTGACAGTCGTCATCCCATTTTACTTCTTGATCTTTCTTCAATAACTTTAAGATTGGCTCAAAAGTAGCTGTCAGATGAGAAATAAATTGGGCAATCTAATTCAGCCGTCCTAAGAAACCTTTGACTTCCTTCTCAGTGCGGGGAACTAACATTTTTTGGATAGCTTTAACCTTGGCGGGATCAACTTAAATACCTTTACTGTTGACGATGAAACCCAAGAGCTTATCGGATCTCACCCCAAAGGTGCACTTGTTCGGATTTAACCCCAGCTTGTATTTCTTCAGTCTCTCAAATAGCTTATGAAGATGGTCTAGATGCTCTTCTTCAGTCTGTGATTTGGCTATCATATTGTCGATGTAGACCACTATCTCGTGATGAATCATGTCATGGGACAGAGCTACCATGGCACGCTGATAAGTTGCACCAACATTTTTCAACCCAAAAGGAATGACCTTGTAATAGAAATTGCCCTATTGTGTGACGAAAGTATTTTTCTCCATATCTTCAGGCGCCATCTTGATCTGATTATAACCTGAGAAACCGTCAATGAAGGAGAATACCTTGTGCCAAGTGGTGTTGTCAACTAAAAAATCAATATGTGGAAGTGGGACGCCATCCTTAGGACTTGCCCTATTCAGATCCCTATAGTCTATACATATGCATACTTTGTCGTCTTTCTTTGAGACCGAGACCATATTTGCAACCCATTAAGGATATGACGTTACTGTTAAGAAGCTTGTGTTGAATTGCTTCATAACCTCGGCCTTTATCTTCTGTGACATCTCGGGACACATGTGATGAACCTTCTTCTTTATTGGAGCACAACCCTCTTTCATCGGCAGATGGTGAACCACAATATCAATATCAAGCCCTGGAATGTCTTCGTATGACCAAGCAAAAATCTCCATATATTCATCCAACATCTTGATTAACTTGTTCTTAATACCTCTCTCTAAATTGGCACTTATCTTGACGTCTTTTCTGTTTGTCTCAGAACCCAAGTTTATAACCACGACTGGCTCTTCATGAGGTTGTATAGCCTTTTCCTCTTGAATTAACAGTCTGGCAAGTTCTCCAGGAATTTAACAATCTTCCCCACCTTCGTCCTCGGCTTGGTAGATCGTCAAAGTCATAAGCGGCAATAATAGAATCATTTCAACGGGATCCAGAGTGGATGTGGATCTGCAATGTAGTGTGTGGGTTTGTGTAAGAACACATAGCTATTTGAAAGTGCAATAAATTAAAAGAAAGACAGAGAGCGTAAAATTTGAATGAAAAACGTCCAATGTTTTTATTAAATGAAAATATGTTTATGAAATGAACAAATGGACCATTGTGCCCTGGATAAGACACAAGGTTTAAAGTCATTGTTTAAAAGAAATTACATAACCAAAACTTTTTAAAGAAATAAAACAAGAATGTAGCTATTAATCCAGACTAAAGGAGATAGAGATAATGTCTTCCGCCTTCCAGTTGCTGAGCTCATTGCTAATGGTAGGAGAAATCTAGCTATCAAGGTCATAATCACTGTCAGCATCTTCTATAGCATTGACTCCATCGTTGCTGACACGGAACAGAGGTCTTCTAGCATGAGCGTGACAAACAACCCTTTGACCCTCTTCTTCTACAACAAATTTAGCATCCTTTAAAGAAGCCATCTTGGATGGTGTTGTACCCCAAAATTTTCCCTCCCATTTTACCTAAGACATTCTCATTGAGGTCCTCAATTTCTCAAGGTTGACCAAGAATTGGCCAGACAAATTCTCCTCCTAAGCAATGGACTTCCAACTAGGGTTTCACTTTTCACCAAGAATTTTGGTTTCCACAGGCCTCAAGGGACTTCCATAGTTCCTAGTATGTCTTCAAGAATGCTCATGCCAATTTTCATGCCTTGTATTACAAGATTGCTTAGTCAATGGCTCAGATGACTGGAAATCAATTGTACTAGATCAAAAGTCAACTATGACTAATATACAGTTAAACTTCAAGATTTTAGGTCAACGCCAACATTTTGAAGTTATATCCATCATTTTATAAAGGGTTGATCATGATTCCTCAAGGAATGTTCTCAAATCATCAAGAATCAAAACTTTCCAAATTAGGGTTTCCTAGAGAAAGTCAAATGAACTTTGACCAGGCATAACTTTCACACGCTTCATCAACTTTTCCCCAACCAAAGCTTATTATGAAGAAGATTCAATTCCATACAACTTTATTTTTGTCCTCAAGTTCAAAAAACGCGTCATTGGAAAGATATGAGCCAATACATTATAGGTCTTTTTGAAAGTCAACAAAAAGGCATTTTTTGTCAAGGCAAGTTACATCCAGATAAAGTCTTCAAATGTAAAACTGGTCAACGTAGAGATTGAAGAGGACATCTTGGGCTTTCCAGAAAGTCTAAGATCATTTTCAAAGGATACAAATTAAGCAAGTTATGGTTTGCACAATTTGGGTAATTTTTGAGAAATACATGAAATCTCAATTGAGCAAATTTGTAATTTTGAGTTATTGGACCCAATTTTTAGAGTCCAAATGTGTTCATGACGTATCTAAGGACCTCTTAACATATCCATGCATTATTTTGTTTTTTTATATCTTATTTGTTTTGATTTTATTCAAATAAATTCAAAATATATTAAATAAATACTAAATAAATGCAAGAAATATGAAAGATATAAAAGATCCAAATCTTTTTGAAGCCGAAAAGCTCATGGCAAGCTGTCAATACCGTGTGAAGTAAGAAGGGAAGTGAATCTCTTCTTTTGGAAAGTTTTGAGTAAAAAAATCTTCATACTTTAAAACATCATTGATCAACTTGATTTCCTACTCTTTTTGTTACCCTAATTTGGTCCCATATATATGTACAAACTATTCAGATCTAGAGGAGACGCGGCTATCTCAAAAGAGACCCTAAAAAAATTCCAAAAAAATTCAAAGAGAAGGTGAAATCTTCAGTGAATGATCCAACCATTCTCCATCAGATATAAGCACTCCATCACACTCCTGAGAGTCCCATGAGTCTGTCCCTATCACTCTTGAAGCTCGTAGCATCCAAAATTACCACAATCAAGTGTTACAGGTTAAGCAAGGTTTGATAGATTTAAAATTAAAAATTTATGCATTGTTGACATGTTTGATGAGTTGATTTATGTTAAGGTCACCCTTTAGGACGGATTAGACGTTTCACATGAAAGATTTGAAGCATGAATCATATGATGCCATTGTTAGGGCATCACAAACGGAAATACTTGAACCTACCGATACAGGGGCTTTTAGATCAAATAGATGCCACCATTAGATTCCTGGGGAAATTTTAAGGGGGGTAGGATGCTTTATATGCTTTGATATTACGTGTTTTGCAGTTTCCGATTTTGACATTGTCAGAGAAGATGATCGTGACCACCATGGCTGGTGGTTTGACTTGTTTCAGGTGGTGGTCCAAGATGGCGTGGCCCTTCCCTTCGTCCTATTGGCTGGATCAAAATAATAGATCCCTCTCTCCACTCTTGATTGGTCCACTCAAACACTAGGGCCGCACTTGGCACGCATGCGTTGTACAATCAGCATGAAAGACTCGATTTACTTTATGTACTTATGCTTGTGCTTATGTTAATGAATGTAAAGTCGTCCCAATGGTTGAGTGTGTATGTGTTAAGGCGTTGTGTGTATGCTAATGCAGGGGTTCAATCCTTGCCTCTTGCATATTATTTTTTTGTTTATCGATTGCAGATCCAGTGTGACCAAGATGTGCGCGTGCACCATATGTCAGCAAGTCCACACCATTAGATGCCAGCGTAAAAAGATCTACTGCTTCAGATGTGTGTTCCACGCAGCACCTCCAAGGGCTTCTCTAACCAGATCCAGCGTAGCTCCTGGGCTCTCCTTGTTTGGGCCTAACAGATTTCCATAATCTACCCCCCTTACTCAGAAATAATCTCGAAAGGTCTTTTTCCTGTTATTTTCACCCTTTACTTTGTTGGATAAAAGAAAAGTCGGTGGCGACTCTTGCTTACCCAACATTTGCAAATACAAACGCAAAACCACTATAACAGTAGGTTCTTCCACCGTATTATAGAACTGGCGAATCTGCTGGGGAAAATAAAAAGTGGGGTTACCTTAGAGTTAAATCATTTTAAAATTTCTTTCCTTGTGTGTTTTGTATGCTTTAATTTTAAAGGGTTTGCTGGGGTTACTGTTAAAGATCCTATACCCGTATCTAGGGAACTTTTAGGTAAGCATCAATAGATCGTGGAGACTGTACGACATAGACCGATGTGGTTGAGGTGATGGCTGCATAAGTGTGACACATTTGTTGGTACCGGTATCCCTTGTGTTAAATCGAGGAGAATACAGGGCCGCTGTGTGGTGTAATAAAGCACTAACTAACCTTAGAACCTTAGTTGAACAAACTTGGCCATTAAAGAAGTAGTGAGATAGTCGGCCTCGGTATAAAGCTGAGGATTGGTTGATACTCAATACTACACTCATTGAGATCGGACTTTCGGGATATTTTGGCCGTGTGAAAAGATTGCCTGAGCTGAAACAATGCCTGATAAAGAAAGATCAGTGATATTGAGACTCCTTAGAACCTGGTTACTTTTCTAGAACAGGTTGAACCAACTAAACTTGAAGAGGGTATTCACCTATAAACCCCATGCAAGCATAAACCTAAGGTCTTGTTTGTTTTTCTTGTGTGTGATTAAATTTTTCAAACATAATATCATGCATCATAACATCCATTTTCATTTCACTAACCATTTCAAGGACCAAGGGAATTTATCTTTGTTCTGTTTTGCAGATCATGGTTTCAGTTCATAGAAACACCATCCGAATCAGCTTTGTGAGAATGCCTATCCAACTTAAAGAGTTGGTATCAAGAATTCCTGAGACTTCCTCGTTCACCAAAAAATATGGTCGACTTCTCAACCTGGTTACCTCAAACTTTGATGAGAAGATGATGGGTGTACTGAGTTCTTTGACCCCAAACACCATTGCTTCACATTTCCTGATTATCAGTTGGTACCCACCATGGAAGAGTTCTCTCAATTATTAGGTGTACCTATTCTTGATTAGATGTCTTTCACTGGTTTAGAGGAAGCTCTAAAGCCAGAGGTCATTGCAGCAACCTTGCATCTGAAACGGCCCAACATTATATCCAACTGGGAAACAAGAAGCATAGTCAAGGGTTTCCTAGTCAAGTTCCTATTAGAAAAGGCTCAATTGTTTTGGGATAATTTGGATTTCCAAGCTTTTGAAGAAGTCCTGGATCTTCTAATCTATAGGTTAGTACGGTTTCCTAATCGGGACTTACTCATAAATGTGAATGTTGTCAAGTTTTTCCTCTCTCATAACCCTGTACCTGCTTTTCTTGGAGATATCTTGCATTCCCTTCATACTTGTACCATGAAAATAATATGGGTTATGTTGTATGCCATTGCTGTCTAGGTGGTTTATTTCGCACCTTCCTCAATCAGTATTAAAGAACGATCAAGGTTTGGGTTGGTCGCAAAGGATAATGTCACTTTCTCACTCGGATATTATTTGGTACTCCCGGTCTATGAGAGATATTTCTATCATTGACCGCTGTGGGGAATTCCCTAATGTCCCACTCCTCGATATTAGGGGAGGTATCACTTATAATCCTTCTTTGGCTCTATGACAGTTTGATTATGCTCGAAGGGATGGTCCCTATGATATGCTTATCCAAGGCATTATGTTCAACTGCGAGGATGATGTTCAAGGGTATCGTCAAAGGTTCGTACGAGCTTAGGGAATGATAAACAAGGTTGATAGCAAGACTTTGGGGCATAAGAATTCCATTCCTATGGAGCCTTATCTCAAATGGGTACGAGCTTGCACCCAAAACCTTATGATGCCATATACAACCATCTTGCCAGTGATTGTGGAGCCTATCACCGAAGAAGATGTTTCTTATACAGTTCTCCATCCTGACATGCCCACTGATCTTAAAGAGTTATAGAGGTCCTGGATTCAGATGAAAGAAGAATGAGATACCTTTAGAGCTCAATTCTACAACAGTGAGAAGAAAGTGTTGGAGCTCATGAAGCAATTTCATAAAGAAAAAAGTCTTAATGTCTATCTTGGCACGAAGAGGAAGTGCCCATGGGAGACTTGATTCCTAGATTTTAAGAGTTTTTAATTTTCAATTGTAAGCCTAAGAGGCAGTTGTAATTTGAATTCTACTAATAAAATCTTCGTTTCATTTTGGTTCACAAATATAAATTTCCCAAATTCCTTGAAAACATCGCATAAACATGTCATGCATATCATTACATAAGAAGGTATTTCAAGATAGGTTTCTTATATTTTCGCTGTTTATTTCAGCAAAAAGAAATGGCTCTTGAATAAATAGTTAAGGATCTTCAAGCACAAAATGCTCAATTCTAACAGATGTTCCTGGCTCTGGCTAAAGGACAAGAAGATCTAAAAGCTCTCATTGTCAAAGAGAAGACAAAGAAACCGGATGACGTCTTGAATAAGGGAAGAATATTTAGAGGACTAGCCAAGTGAGCTTTAGAATTTTCAACTCCATCAGATGAGGGGGATAATCAGGAAGAGGATAATAAGAAGACAAAAGAAGAGGATAACATCCCAGGGACTGATGAAGAGGAAGAAGATAATACTGAAGAACAATATCTTCCTGCTGATGACAAGTATAAACAGCTGGAGGATCGTCTCAATTCTATGGAGACTCAGAGGGCACCTGGTCTGGATTTTGAAGAGTTAGGATTGGTCTCAGGGATACTTATCCCCCAGAAATTCAAAGTTCCCACATTTGCAAAGTATGACAGTGTTTCCTGTCCCAAGCTTCATTTAAGGTCTTATGTTAGGAAGATCCAACCCCACACAACTGACAAGAATTTATGGGTTCATTTCTTCCAGGAGAGTTTGTCAGGGACACAATTGGAATGGGTCTATCAACTGGAAGGAACCAACATTCGCAATTGGGAAGATCTGGCTGCAGCTTTTTACAAGTAGTACCAATATAATGCTGACCTCACTCCAACCCGTACGCAACTTCAAAGCATGTCTATGGGTCTCGTCTAAAGGTCCTGTAAGGATTACGTACACTCCTAAGGTTTCTCCTTTGATTATTACCTTTCCTGGGCCAATACCATATTCCTCCGACAAGGATATTCCTTGGAACTATGGAGTTAACATCTACTACCATGGCGTCAAGCAAGACCTATTGGTTATTAAAAATGAAGTTAATGAGGATACTAATCCTAACATTGAAAACATTATTGGGACCAGTAAGATTACCAGAAGTGGAAGGATTTTCTCTCTTGAAATCTCTCTAAAGACTGTTGCCACTCCTATTATTATTCCTTCTAATACTCGTATTGTTACTCTTGTTGCTACTCCTATTGTTACTCATGTTGTTATTACTGCTACTGAGTTAACTGAGACTCGGGGAAAAGAAGTATTAGTTGAGCCTTCCCAGACGGAGGCACCTAAATAAGCCATTCCCGAGGCTTCCAAGCAAGAAATGGAGGAAATATTGAAGATTATACGGAAAAGTGACTATAACATTGTGGAACAATTGGGGTAGACCCCCATAAAGATCTCAATGATAGATTTTTTGTTGTGCTCTGAGGCCCACGCTAAAGCTTTGGTGAAGTTCCTGAAGTCTGCTCATGTGCCATAAGAGACCTCTTCTGACCAATTTGAGAACTATGTTGCTAGTCTGACTGCTGACAATGGACTCGGTTTCTCCGATGCTGATTTGACGCCCAAGGGAAGAAAGCATAATGATGCCATGCATGTCTCTATTGAGTGCAGGGGAACTACTATGGCTCATGTTTTAGTTGATACGGGTTCATATCTGAATGTTCTACCCAAGAATTCCTTAGACAGATTGTACTGTGAAGGACTTACATTGAAGCCCAATAATATCTTGGTGAGGGATTTTGATGGTTCCAAGAGAATGGTACACAGGGAGGTGGACATTCCTATTAAATTTAGTTCCCAAACTTTTGATTCTACTTTCTATGTGATGGAAATTCGTCTGTCTTACTCTTCCTTATTGGGACGCCCTTGGATTCATGGCAACAGTGTTATCACCTCCACCTTGCATCAAATGTTAAAGGTATCCGGTTAATGGAAAGATTGTTACATTTTGTGGCGAAGAAGAGTATACGATGATACATTTGAACTCTTTCAGATATGTCGAGATGGACAGCAATTTCACTGAGATCCCATATCATAATTTTTAAGAGGTTCCTCAAACGATTGCTGTTACCAAAGCTGTTATCGCTGTTCAAAAGATTACCAGACCTCCACTGAAAATGGCTTCTCTAAAATATGCTAAGGCTGTAGTTGAAGAAGATGAGTGTACTATTTGGGGCCAACTTCCTGAAATCCCCTACAAGTCTGAAAAATTTGGTTTGGGTTTCATTTTAGGAGCTCAAAAAGTTGTTCTTCGTGCTCGAGCCGGAGGACCACCACTACGCATCAGCAACCATGGAGTCAATGCTGTGGAAGACGCTGACAGTGACTGTGACCTGGACAATTGGATCTTCCCTACTACCAACGGTGGAATCAATAATTGGATGGCTAGAGACTTTGTGCCTATTTCTTTTATCCAGGAGTAATTGTTTTTCTATTTTTAAGGATGTGTAATTTTTGAACAATTTAAACTCTAAAAGCCTTGTGTCTTACCCAAGGCACAACGGTCTATTTGTGGGGGTTATCACTTCATATTCATATGCCATTAATAAATCATTGGACGTTTTGCATACAAATTTTATGCTCTCTGTCTATCTTTTTACTCTATTTTGGTAAAAATGGCTATACTCTCTTACACACACCCACATATCAAATTGCAGATCCACATCCACCCTGGATCCCATCGATAACAGTTCTGCTATTTCCAGTTATGAATTCAAAAATCCTATCTACCAAGCCGAGGACGAAGGTGAGGAAGATTGTGAAGTACCAAGAGAACTTGCTAGACTGTTACAATAAGAGGAAAGAGTAATACATCCTCATGAAGAGCCGGTCGAGACAATAAACTTGGGTACTGAGGAGAATAAAAAGGAAGTCAAGATAGGTGCCAATTTAGAAAATGGTGTTAAAGAACGGTTAATTCAGATGTTACATGACTATGTTGATATCTTTTCCTGGTCATACGAAGGCATCCCGGTGCTGGACACTGATATTATGGTTCATTGTCTACCAACGAAAGAAGACTGCCCTCCAGTGAAGCAAAAAGGTTCATCGTATGCATCCTGAGATGTTAGAAAAGATCAGGGCTGAATTCATGAAACAGTTCAATGCCGGATTATTAGTTGTTACTTCTTATCCACAATGGGTTGTGAATGTGGTACCAATACCTAAAAAGGACGGTAAAGTGCGTATGTGTGTGGATTACAGATATTTGAATCGAGCGAGCCCCAAAGATGACTTCTCGCTTCCCCACATTGATGTTCTGGTCGACAACACCGCACAACATAAGATATTCTCCTTCATGGACGGTTTTTCTGGTTATAATCAGATCAAAATGGCACCTGAAGACATGGAGAAAACAACTTTCGTCATAGTGGGGCACCTTCTGTTACAAAGTTAGGCCATTTGGGTTGAAGAACACCGGGGCAACCTATCAGCGTGCTATGGTAGCTTTGTTTCAGGATATGATTCATCACGAGATAGAGGTCTACATCGACGATATGATAGCCATGTATCATACTGAAGAAGAGAACCTTGATCATTTGCAAAAGCTGTTTGAAGGACTGAAGAAGTACAAGTTAAGACTGAACCCGAACAAATGCACATTTGGAGTAAGATTTGGCAAGCTCCTAAGTTTCATCGTCAGTGGTAAAGGTATTGAGGTAGATCCTGCGAAGGTTAATTCTATTTAAGAGATGCCAACTCCCCGCACTGAGAAGGAGGTTAGTGGTTTCTTGGGACGTCTAAACTACATTTCCAAATTCATTTCCCACCTAACGGCTACTTGTGAACCAATCTTCAAATTACTGAAGAAAGATCAAGTAGTGAAATGGACCGACGATTTCCAGACAACCTTTGACAGAATCAAGGAGTATCTTCAAGAAACTCCCATTTTGATGCCTCCAGTTGAAGGAATACCTCTGATCATGTACTTAACAGTATTAGAGAACTCAATGGGGTGTGTGCTAGGGCAGCATGACGAGTCTGGTCAAAAAGATCACGCAATATACTACCTTAGAAAAAAGTTTACCGACTGTGAAACAAGATACTCACTGCTCGAGAAAACTTGCTGCGCTTTGGCATGGGCTGCTCGCCAACTAAGATAATATATGTTGACTCACACTACCTTATTGATATCTAAAATAGACCCTATCAAATACATATTCGAGAAGCCCGCTCTCACCAGAAGAATAGCAAGATGGCAGATGGTCCTGACCGAATACGAAATTCAGTACACTACTCAAAAAGCAATCAAAGGGAGTGTACTAGATGATCATTTGGCTCACCAGGCTGGAGACGACTACCGATCAATGAAATTTGAGTTCCCAGACAAGAATATTATGCTCGTAACTAATTGTGAAGAACCTGGACCAGATGAAGGAACTGAAAAAGGATCCTGATGGACTATGGTCTTTGACGGAGCTTCCAACGCACTCGGCAATGGCATCGGTGCTGTGATTATCTCCTCAGAAGGCTGTCATACACACTTCACTGCCAGACTATGCTTTAACTGTACCAACAATATGGCCGAATATGAAGCGTGCGTCATAGGTCTTAAAGCTTCTATTGACTTAAGAATCAAATTCTTAAGCGTATATGGAGACTCGGCCCTGGTAGTTAGTCAGATCAAAGGAGAATAGGACACGAAGCATCCTAATCCCGTCCCTTACCGAGAGCACGTGTTAAAATTGACTCCATACATTGAAGAGATTATCTTTGAACATATTCCACGAGAAGAAAATTAGTTAGCATACGCACTAGCTACCATGTCATCCATGTTCAAGGTTAGATGGGATAATGAAGCCCCTCAGATCACTAATGAAAGATTATACGAACTGACCCACTATTATGAGATTGATGCTGAGGGAGTAGAAGAAAAGCCTTGGTTCCACAAGGTGAAAAGGTATCTAGAAGATCAAGAGTACCCTGAGGGAGCATCTGTCAATGACAAAAAGTTCTTAAGAAGGTTCTCTGCCAAGTTCTTCCTGAGTAACAAAATTCTCTACAAGCGCAACCATGATTCTACCTTACTACGGTGTATGGACAAAAAAGAAGCGGAGAAGATTATGGAAGATATGCACGAAGGTACCTTTGGCACCCATTCAAGTGGGCATGCAATGGCTAAAAATATTCTACGGGCAGGATACTATTGGTCTACTATGGAAGCAGATTGTCATCATCACTTCCGAACTTGTCACAAATGCCAAATCTATGCTGACAAAGTACATGTACCTCTGGTTCTTCTAAATGTCTTGACTTATCCTTGGACATTCACAATGTGGGCTATTGATATGATTATATAGATTAGACCTAGCGCTTCCAATGGACACTATTTCATCCTTTTTTCCATTGATTACTTCACAAAGTGGGTAGAGGCAACCTCATTTTCTTCCATTACCAAGAACGTCGTGGCATGGTTCATCAGGAAAAATCTTTACTATCGGTATGGTATCCCAGAAAGAATTATCACAGATAATGGTACCAACCTCAATAATACTATGATCACCGAGCTCTGTATGCAGTTTAAAATCCAATATCATAACTCTTCTCCTTACCGACCAAAGATGAATGGTGCTGTGGAAGCTGCCAATAAGAATATAAATAATATTATACAGAAGATGACAGTGACATATAAATATTGGAATGAAATGTTACCATTTTCCCATCATGGTTACCTTACCTCAGTGCGCCAGTCAACAGGGGCAACCCCCTTTTCTCTCGTATACGGTATGGAAGTTGTCTTACCCGTTGAAGTCCAGATTCCTTCCCTGAGAATCATGAAGGATACAAGTTTAAACAAAGACGAATGGGTTTAGACTCGACTTGACCAATTGAACCTGATTGACGAAAAAAGGCTCACGACTGTTTGTCATGGTCAAATGTACCATAAGCGTATGATCAAAGCTTTTGACAAGAAGGTCAGACGTCAGGTATATCATGTTGGTGACTTAGTAATCAAGCGCATCATCCTGCCACAAGGTGATTCCAGGGGCAAATAGAATCCAACATATGAAGGACCATTTGTGATCAAGAGCATATTTTTTGGTGGAGCTATGATATTAACAACTATGGACGGTGACGACCTTCCACACACTGTAAAGGCGAACATAGTTAAAAGATATTACGCATGAAAAAGAGACCCGCTAGGTTGACTGGCCTAGGAAAAAATAAGGGCATCCCGGCAACCCAAAACGGTTTGGGAAAAAATTAGGGATATATATAAAAGAAATTTGTACACCCGGAATGTCGAAAACCTGAAAAGGTGGCTTGGGTAAAAAAGGGTATACCGGTGGCCTGAAAACTTGAAAAGGCGGTCCAGGCAAAAATTAGGGATTAAAAGCATACGACTATGTCTCATAGGATCACATTACAACAATACTTCATTATCAAATTGACAAGTTCGAATGGTATAGATCAATCCAGTCATCTTCTACCAGGCAACAAAGTGATGAGACGCTCAAAGATATAAAGGTAATAGAAGAATTGAAACCCAATGAGATTATTTCACATAGATGTTTTCAATTTGTATATTACTTTGTATAATTTTCATTTTTTGACGACATTCTCTTATTAGGATGTTTGTCTCCTTGTACAAAGACGTCTGTTATAGGAAGATTTCTTTAAATTAATACAAAATTATCTCGTTGAAAGTGCAAAACTACTTGTTTTTTATTTTTCTATTTTGTTTGCAAAAACGTCCAGCAATTACTTTTGAACATATGCATTTGAATGCGACTACCGTTACAAATACATGCATAAAAATAGAAAGACAATTGCTAAGGGTTTTTAAGAATCAGAACAATGTCGAAAAGCCATCTGTAAATCCCCACAGAACACCCCTAGGGGAACATTTTCACAAAATTCATCATCATCAAAGGTACATTCCTCAGTAGGTACAGAAGCAGGGGCATCTTCCCGTAGGTCACCGCTGTATCTTCAGCATATAGCCTAATGATCTCAGATATTCCGACATTTCTTAAACAAATCAAGAGTTCCAATCATCTCTCCAGCACCTTGGAGCTTTCCTCAGCATGGTCTATAAGTTTCTTGGTTTCCCCAGCAGGGTTTCATCAAATAGTTTAGAAAGTTTCTTTCCCCTATAGAGTTTATTTCTCTAGTTACGGAAATCCATCTCCCAGCAAATTCAACTTCAACGCATAGCAAGGAACTACATTCTTCATCTCCAGCAACAGTCAGGGATTCATTTTTCCCAGTGCAACGACACTGCAAAGAATAATTGATACGTTCACATACCGCATTCATACATCATTTTACAAATGTAATATCATATACATACAAAATTCATATATCACAATCTCATTAATTTTGAGAACATCATTACCCAATGCATTTCACGCATCATGACATTGCATACAACTAACTCCTTACCTTTTTAGGAAAGATCAACAGACGAATATCATCAACAATTTTCAATAGTTCCAGATTAATTCCTGAAACTAGACAAGGCAACTATCTGTGAACAAATGATTGTAGATCAATTTAGAAACAAGACGGTACGACTATCTACAAGACCAAGTTAGAGATTAATTCCTGAAACCAGACAGGGAAACTATCTCAACAACCAACAAAAGTAGGCTCCATATTAATTCCCAAAACAAGACCGGACAACTATCTGAGATAACAAGCTCAAGTTACTATGAAGCCTGGATTTTGACCAGATAACAATTTAAGTTGCTGCGAAGCCTGGAATACGACTAGATAACAGTTTAACTTCTTCAATTACTGCAAAGCCTGGACCCGACCAGATAGCAGTTTAATATAAAACACTATGAAGCCTGGAATCTGACCAGATAACAGTTCAAGCTACTGTGAAGCCTGAATTTAGACCAGATAAACAATTTAAGTTGCTGCGAAGCCTGGAATACAACCAAATAAAAGTTTAACTTCTTCAATTATTGCGAATCCTAGATCCGACCAGATAACAGTTTAATTTCAATTTACTACGAAGCTTGGAATCCAATCAGATAGTATTTCACTTCATCTATGTTGTTACGAAGCCTGGAATTCGACCAGATAGCAATTAACTTCTATCCTTTCAATAAAATTACTGCAAATCCTGGAATACAACCAGATAATAGTTTAAATTCATTTTTATGTGAAGCCTGGATCCAGCCAGATAACAGATTAATTTCAGTAAGTTGTTGCAAAGCCTGGAATCCAACCAGATAGCAATAAGCTTCATCCTTTCATCTAAGTTACTGCGAAGCCTGGAATTCGACCAGATAACAATTTAACCTTAAGCAAGTTACTGCGAAGCCTAGAAACCGACCAAATAATAGTTAATTTCATATTCCGTAGTAAGTCGTTGTGAAGCCTAGAATGCGACCAGATAACCGTCAACTTTTATTATCCTCAGCAAGTTACTGTGAAGCCTGGATTTTGACCAGATAACAACTAACTTTCATCTCCCTAGTCCAGAGATAACTCCCCGGTAGAGTAATAGACAACTAAAGCTCCTAGACTCTATTCCCCGAATAGAAATTAACATTCCCCCAGCGGAGCCCTTCTTAAACAACAAGCACATGATTCCCCATAATGAGACCTCTTATGGCTCAGAGTAAAGCGACCAAAGATTTATTCTGATACTTTTTCCAATTTTCAATCAACATTTATTTTGGATGGCATCTATAAGCCCATCTCCGACGTCTCTCCATCGTATTCTTCAAATGGCATCTGTAAGCCCATTCCCGATATCATCAACCAACAACATCACTTCGTACACAGACGAGTGCAAATTTCTAGGCACTATAGTGTTCAATCATCTTCCGCCTTCAGTTCATGAAAGGAAGACAAGCCAATCTAAATCATCAGGTTTAAGAAGATTCAATAGGGGAAGCTGTTGTACCCCAAATTTTCCCTCCTATTTTACCCAAGACATGCTCATTGAGGTCCTTAATTGCTCAAGGTTGACCAAGAATTGACCAGACAAATTCTCCTCCTAAGCAATGGACTTCCAACTAGGGTTTCAATTTTCACCAAGAAGTTTGTTTTCCAAAGGCCTCAATGGACTTCCATAGTTCCTAATATGTCTTCAAGAATGCTCATGCAAATTTTCATGCCTTGAATTACAAGCTTGCTTAGTCAATTGTTCAGATGACTCGAAATCAACTGTATTAGGTCAAAAGTTAACTATGACCAATATATAGTTAAACTTCAATATTTTTGGTCAAAATCAACATTTTGAAGTTATATCCATCATTTTATAAAGGGTTGATCATGATTCCTCAAGGAATGTTCTCAAATCATCAAGAATCAAAACTTGCCAAATTAGGGTTTCCTAGAGAAAGTCAAATGAACTTTGACCAGGCATAACTTTCACACGCTTCATCAACTTTTCCCCAACCAAAGCTTATTGTGAAGAAGATTCAATTCCATACAACTTTCTTTTTGTCCTCATGTTCAAAAAAAACATCATTGGAAAGATATGAGCCAATACATTACAGGTCTTTTTGAAAGTTAACAAAAAGGCATTTTTTGTCAAGGCAAGTTACATCCAGATAAAGTCTTCAAATGCAAAATTGGTCAACATAGATATTGAAAAGAACATCTTGGGCTTTCCAAAAAGTCCAAGATCATTTTCAAAGGATAAAAATTAAGTAAGTTATGGTTTGCACAATTTGGGTAATGTTTGAGAAATGCATGAAATCTCAATTGAGCAAATTTGTAATTTTCAGCTATTGGACCCAATTTTTAGAGTCCAAATGTGTTCATGACGTATCTAAGGACCTCTAAACATATCCATGCATTATTTTGTTTTTTATTTTATTTGTTTTGATTTTATACAAATAAACCCAAAATAAATTAAACAAATACTAAGTAAATGCAAGAAATATGAAAGATATAAAAGATCTAAATCTTTTTGAAGCCAAAAAGCTCATGGAAAAATGTCAAAACCGTGTGGGGTAAGAAGGGAATTGAATCTCTTCTTTTGGAAAGAATTGAATAAAAAAATCTTCATACTTTAAAACATCATTGATCAACTTGATTTCACACTCTTTTTGTTACCCTAATTTGGTCTCATATATATGTACAAACTATTCAGATCCAGAGGAGGCGCAGCTATCTCAAAAGAAAACCTAAAAAAATTCCAAAAAAATCAAAGAGAAGGTGTAATCTGCAGTGAATGATCCAACCATTCTCCATCAGATATAAGCACTCCATCACGCTCCTGAGAGTCCTAGGAGTCTGTCCCTATCACTCTTGAAGCTTGTAGCATCCCAAATCACCACAATCAAGCATCATCGGTTAAGCAAGGTTTGATAGATTTAAAATTAAAAATTTATGCATTGTTGACATGTTTGATTTGTTGATTTGTGTTCAGGGCACCCTTTAGGACATATTGGACATTTTGCATGAGAAATTTGAAGCCTGAATCATAGGATGCCATTATTAGGGCATCACAAACGGAAACACTCGAACCTAACAATACATGGACTTTTAAATCAAATAGATGCCACCATTGGATTCCCGGGAAAATTTTAAGGAGGGTAGGATTCTTTACATTCTTTGGTATTGCGTGTTTTACAGGTTTCAATTTTGACATCACCGAAGAAGATGATCGTGACCACCACGACTGGTGGTTTGACTTATTTCAGGTGGTGGTCCAAGTTGGCATGGCTCTGTCCCTTTGTCCCATTGGCTGGATCAAAATAATAGATCCCTCTCTCCACTCTTGATTGGTCCACTCAAACACTAAGGCCCCACTTGGCACACATACGTTGTACAGTCAGCATGAAAGACCAGATTTACTTTATATATTTATGCTTATGCTTGTGTTAACGGATGTAAAGCCGTCCCAATGGTTGAGTGTGTATGTGTTAAGGCGTTGCGTGTATGCAAGGGCTGTGGTTCGATCTCTGCCTCTTGTATATTATTTTTCTATTTATCCATTGCAGATCCAGTGTGACCAAGATGTGCATGTGCACCATGTGTCAGCAAGTCCACACCATCAGATGCCAGCGTAAAAAGATCTAGTGCTTCAGATGTGTGTTCCACACACAACCTCCAAGGGGCTTCTCTCACCAGATGTAGCACAGCTCTCGGGCTCTCCTTGTTTGGGCCTAACAGATTTCCATAATCTACCCCCTTACTCAGAAATAATCTCGAAAGGTTTTTTCTATTCTTTTCACCCTTTCCTTTGTTGGATAAAAGTAATGTCGGTGGCGACTCTTGCTTACCACAACATTTGTGAATACAAATGCAAAACCAATATAACAATCGGTTCTGTCACCGTATTACAGGAAACACCCAGTTAACCTTGGGGATTGCATATACATATTCAGTGGCGGTAGGCAAAATCACTTCAAAAGCATGAAAAGGAGTCTCGAAGAGTTCTCCGTCCATTTCTACTTACCGAAATAAGTTCAAGTGGCTAACCATATACTCTTCTTCGCCACAGACAGTAACAACCTTTCTATTCACAGTATATTTTAACTTCTGGTGTAGGGTAGAGGTAACAACTCCTGCCCCATTGATCCAGGGGCGTCCCAGTAAGCAAGAATAAGCTGGCCGAATGTCCATTACATAGAAGGTAGATTCAAAGATCTGCGAACCAACTTTGATCGGAAGATCCACTTCTCCATGTACCATCCTCTTTGACCCATCAAAGACTTGGACTATAATATCACTAGGCTTTAGTACAAACCACTTTTATGGATGTGTTTATTTGAAAATATTTTGAAAATTTCCATTGTTGGGTAAACTTTGTAATGATTCTCGTCTCTATGAGAATGCATACAAAGTGTTGACTTTGAAAATATTTCAAGAAAGTGCTTGTGTGTTGAAAGATGTTTGTTTTGAAATGTTTGTGTAAGTTTGAAAATATTTTGAATAGTGCCATTGTTGGGCAAACTTTGTAATAATCCTCGTCTATATAAGAATACATACAAAGTGTTAACTTGGAAAATATTTCAAGAAAGTGTTTGTGTGTTGAAAGATGTTTATTTTGAAATGTTTATGAGCAAGTAATTACGAGAAATCTACCTACTCAAAAATTTGCTGTTCTTTTCCTCCTCCTTTAGATAGTGTTATTTTACCATTTGGTTGATAAGGAGTCATATCATTGGATGTGAGGGACGGGCGTGGATCATCGTATAGTCATAGAAGGCAACTTGTAAGATATTTTAGCAATTGTCGTAAGGGACTAAGATCTATTAATCGAGGGACTATGATCTTTTAATCGAGGGTCTTTGCTAAGACATCCCACGTTTGAGGGACATGATTGTTTATATCCGAGGCAACAAGTGGGGGTTACCCTAGAGGTGCATATGTGTAAAGTGTTTTTGTTTTCATGTATTTTATCTTGAATTAGGGTTGTCTAAGGTTGATTTTAATCTTGCCATACAAACCCTAATTACTAGCAATGATATGGAAAGCGATAAATTGAGGAATTTAAATGTCCTACGCTATTACAATGCTTTTGGAGATTGGGGATACAAATTTACAAATGGGGGTGACAAGTAAAAACAAACCCTAATTACTATTACAAGGCTTTGACAATTACATAAATTGTAGGGCGAAATAATAAAATGTAAAAAAATGTAAAGATGAAGAAATAAGATTTCTTTTTAGGGTTTTTTGATAGAAAATGTTTTGTAGTTAATCTAATTACAAAAGGAGTTAATTAATTAAAAATAAAACCTAAGTCTAATGATGTCAATTATTTTAGAAAATAACTTCGATGTTTTATCTAGAAAAAGTTTGTGTATAGTGTTAGGCCATCTCCAAGCAATGCAATATGTCCAAAGTAACCTTAAAATCTCAAAATTAGGAATTTTAATGCCTGAGCTGACACAGGCCGTGTCGGCGGACACGGGCACCCATGTCAGGATCTGCCCTTGCTCTTTCACGATTTTATTGTCCCAAATGAGTTGACACGTGCCGTGTCGTGTGACACGGGCACTGCTGTAAGCCCCTGTCCTGTCTATTTTTCCAAATTTCTAACCCAACTGAATTGACATGGGCCGTGTCGTATGACGCAGGCGCCCGTGTCAGCCCATGTCCTACCTTTTTACTAAGCTTTCTCTCTGATCTGTCTTGTTGTATCCTTTTAAAAACGAAAGCAAATGATGTATGGATAAAGATATTTATAGTTTGAGAAAATTTATCTCTTGAAGTGAAAACTTTAGAACAAGTATGGATGTTTCTGGGTGCAAAGTGGTGATTGATGCTATGCCAATCCTTACTTTATGTTGAAGGTTGCTAAATCACTCCAACCAAGTCAAGTTGCAAGGTATTTTTTTTGAGCTTGGAAGATGATGATAATGATGTTACAGAAGTTGTTCTTGTGTTTGAATAACTTCTATATGATGTATGTGAAGTATCTGGATGATTTGTTTGGACAAAACTTGCAAGGTTTGAGAGGTTCAAAGATTTGGACTTCAAAGCTCAAAATTGGAGGTTTTATGGACAATTATGGATTTTTGAGAGTAAAGGGGTTTTGAGGGCTTGTTCATCTCTTTTTATCTTGAAATGATCTCTCTATTTATAGGCAAGAGGTTTTAAGGTAAGGCTTGATCAGATTTGTAAGATCACATGTTGTGCCTAGGTTGGATTGTAAATGAAGCAAACTTGAAGATCAAAGTTCCAATGCTTTTTACTTTGCTTCATAGAGTTGTTGGATACTTTCAGCATGCTTTATATGATTATTTATGTTGAGTGTGTGTAGAAGGAACAAGTTAGAGGCTCAAGAAGAGTTGACTTTGTGATTAAAGCTACTTTGCAAGAATGGCAATGTTAACTTTTTCAAAAATGGAAAAATCATTTGGACAATGCTTAAATCAAATGGACCATAGCTCAAAAGTTTGTGTAAACATTAAATTATGGTGATATTTGATAGTTAGAAGGCTTGAAAAGCAAGATTATGTAGCATAGCATGTAGATTGGATTATGTGTTCTTCACCAAAATGACTTGTATTTCAAGAATAGATGCCCAACTTCATGCCTTTGAATCTCCTAGCTCAAGTATGATAAATTCATTCTCTTTGATGTTTTGGAAATCTTGAAACATATGCTAACCACTTTGGATAAATAAAATTGGAACTTGATGAAAATTGGCCAAGAAGTTGGGCCAAAAATCTGACCAAACTTGTTGAAAATTTCTCTAAGTGTTTATACAAAAATGACATGACTTCATGAGCCTATATCTTCAAATATAAGAATTTTTTGGACATCAACCCTATAATACAAAGTTGTAGAATTCATCAAGATCTACAACTTTCATGTTGAAAATTTTCTTTGAATCATCTCGCATCTTGGTGAAAAAATGTCATGAAGTAATGAAATTATCAAGTGTAAAAACAGAAAATTTCTAAGTATTGAAAACTTTGAATTTTTGTGGACTTTCTCGACTTTCTTGATTCTTGATGATCAAGTTTGATATTTTTTAATGTCTTGATGAATTTTGATCTTTGGAATTTAATGTTGACCAAAAGTCAAAGTTTGACTTTTTGTGTATTAGTTGACTTTTTATCAATTGATCAAAATTTCAACTATCAATCTTTTGATCTTGAGAAATGATTTGAGTCATGAAGTTAGGTCAACATGTTGTGTTTGAGTCCTTGAGATTATGTTTCTAACCATTAGATTATGTATTAGGTCAAAAGTCAATGATCAACCAACTTCAGTCAAAACCCTAATTTGTGGTCTCAGTGCTTAGGAGGCGGGCTTGTCTGATCAAACCCTTGAGAAATGTCTTGAGAAAAGAGATGGAATTTTTTTGGGTACAACAGATGCCCCTGTTCAATCTTCTTAAACCTGAAGAGTTAGATTGGCTTGTCCGCCATTCGTGACTTGAAGGTGGAAGATGATTGAACACTTAAGTGCCTAGAAATTTGCACTCGTTTGTGCATGAAGTAAAACTGTTTGTTGATTATACTAGGAATGGGATTAAAGATTCCATTTGGAAAGATGATGGAGATTCGTCAGAGATGGGCTTAAAGATGCCATCCAGGATAATTGTTGATATAAATTAGACCAAGTCTTAGCTTGAATTCAACTGGAAAAGAATCAGAATAAATTTTTAGTTGATTTAAACTGAACCAGAAAAAGTGTCTACTGGAAAGAATTAGAATAAATTTTTGGTTGATTTAAACTGTGCCAACAGATGTCTCGTTTTTGTCTTTGACTGGATAAGAATCAGAATAAATATAAACCAGAAAATGTGTCTAACAGAAAAGAATCAGAATAAACATTTTGGCGATTTAAACTGAACCGGAAAAGGTGTCTATCAGAAAAGAATCAAAATAAATCTTTTGGAGATTTAAATTGAACCAGCAGATGCCTGTCTTTGTCTTTGACTGGATGAGAATCAAAATAAATCTAAACTAGAAAAGGTGTCTACCGGAAAAGAATCAGAATAAATATTTGGGCAATTAAACTGAACCAACAAATGTATGTCTTTGTCTTTGACTGTATAAGAATCAGAATAAATCTGATCCAGAAAAGGTGTCTATCAGAAAAGAATCAAAATAAATCTTTGGGCGATTTAAACTGAACCAATAGATGCCTGTCTTTTTCTTTGACCGGATAAGAATTAGAATAAATCTGAACCAGAAAAGGTGTCTACCGAAAAAGAATCAGAATAAATCTTTGGGTGATTTAAACTGAACCAGAAGATACCTGTCTTTGATTGTATCTGGAAAATATATTAGAATGAGTCTATGCCTGACTGTATCTTAAAGTTGATCAGAATGAGTCTTTGCCCGACTGTATCTTAAAGTGGATCATAATGAGTCTTCGCCCGACTGTATCTTAAAGTGGATCGAGATGAGTATTCTACCGACTGTATCGGAACCTTGATTTCCAGAATGAAACTCTGGTAAAGGCACTTGAGTAGCTGCTCTTCATGTAGATAGTCTCCCTGTCCTGTTTCGGGATTTGATCTATAATCAGTTTATTGGTAAACCCGTCTTGTTTCAGGAGTTCATACAATTGGTGATAAAGATAGTCATCCTGTCCTATTTGAGGAATTGATCTTTATCTGGCCAAAGAGAAAGAAAGATAGTTTCCCTCTCCTGTTTCAGGAGTTAATCTTTAATCAGTTTCCTCACAGATAGTTGCCCAGTCTTGTTTTAGGAATTAATCTGGAACTGTTGGAAATTTTTGATGATATTCATCTGTTGATTGAATCTTTCATAAAAAGGTAAAAAGTTAGCTTGTATGAAATGTCATGATGCATGAAATGCATAGTGTAATGATGTTCTCAAAATAAATGAGACTGTGCTATATGTGTTTCGTATGCATATGCCATGACGAGTGTAAGATGCTTGTTGAAATGTATCTTTGTCTGGGAAAATAAATCCCTGACTATTGTTGGGGATGAAGAGTATGTGTGTCTTCAATCTTATCTAGAATGCTTCCGCTGGGGATTGCTGCTTGCTTGTTTGAGGAAACTCTGCAGGGGATGTATTGATCTTTGTCTGGGGAGTAGATTTTAGGAACATTGGTTGTCCATTGCTTTATTGGGGTATTTATTTCTTATAAACCCTGACTGGGGATAAAAGAGATGGATAACGTTTTGACTTGTTTGGGGAGGATAAAGTTAACTAGTATCTGGTCCCATTCCAGGTTTTGTAGCAAGTCTCTAGGGATAGTGACAACTTTACCCGGGAGAAGAATTTTGTAGTAGTCTGAGGAATAGACTCGAGTTGGGGAATTTGTAGTCTGTTGGAGAAATAAACCCTGTTGGGGAAATAAACCGTTGTTGATGGAGAAACGCTCTTCTGAGGAAACTAATACTCTTGGGAGAAATTGAATTTTTTTAGAGAGAGGAAACTCTGCAAGGTTTCTTTTTCAGTTTTTGAGGAATATACTCAGCTGGGGATGAGAAATTCCATGCATTGTACTGATTGAGACTCCGTGGGGAGATTTAATGGGGAGAATATTATACTCCTTTATTTGTTAAAGTGATCTGTTGGTGAGATTATGGGGAATGTACTCTTATCTGTGAAGATTACTCTGTGAGGAATAATCTCATAGAAGTGGCTATGGCGACTTCATTGGGGATCACCTTATGAAAGGGAATATGTGGGGATTTATGAACAACTTGAGTGTCATCCCAATTCCTAGAGTTCTGAGTAAATGTTTATTCCTGCTCTTTTGGATATATTTTTGTTAACAATTAATCATGTTCATATGCATATGCTCATTCAATTTTAGTCATTGGACATTTTTGCAAGAAAAACAGAAAAAACAAAATGTTTGAACTTTAAAGTATATTTGTATTGATAATTTTCCTATAAACAGGTGATTTTGTACAAAGAGACGGAAATCCTAGTAAGAGGAAATCGTCGTAAAATGAAAGATTACAAAGTGAAAACAAGTGTATATAACCACGTGGAGGTGTTCTCATTGGGTTCCAACTCCACTGTTTCCCTTATGTCTTTGAACATATCATCCCTTGTTGTCGGAGGAAGTTAATTGCACTGATCTTGTACCTTTTAAACTCCCGATCTTGGTAATAAAGCTGACACGTAAGTGATCCAACATGACATAGTTGTACGCTTTAATCCCTAATTTTTTCCTGGACTGCCCTCTCGGGTTTTCAGTCCACCAGGATACCCTTTTTTGCCCAAGCCTCCTTTTCAGGTTTTCAACTTGCCGGGTGTATGATCTTTTGTATATATCCCTTATTTTTTCCCGAACCCCTTTTGATTCATCAGGCTGCCCTTATTTTTTCCTAGGTATGTCAACTCAGCGGGTCATTCTTATGCATAGTATTTTTTGACTATGTCTGCATTCATAGGGTGCAGGAAATATTCGCCATCCATAGTGATTAACATCATAACTCTGCCTGAGAATATTTATTTAACAACAAATAGACCTTCATAAGTGAGAGTCCATTTCCCCCTGGGATCGTCTTATGGAAGAATGATGCACTTTATTACCATGTCACCAACCTTATATACCTGATGCTTGATCTTTTTATTAAAAGCTTTGATCATGCGCTTCTGGTATATCTGACCATGACAGGCAGCAACCAGCCTCTTCTCGTCAATCAAATTCAGTTTATCCAACCTTGTCTGAATCCATTTGTTTTCATCTAAGTTTGCTTCTTTCATAATTCTTAGAAAAGGGATTTGAACTTCGACAGGCAGGACAACTTCCATGCCATAGACCAAAGAGAAAGGGGTAGCCCTAGTTGATGTTCGTGCAGAAGCAGGGTAGCCATGAAGAGAAAATGGTAGCATATCATGCCAGTCTTTATACGTCACCACCATATTTTGCACAATCTTTTTTATATTTTTGTTAGCAGCTTCTATTGCACCATTCATCTTAAGTCTGTATGGAGAAGAGTTACGATGTTTGATCTTGAACTACATGCATAGTTCAGTGATCAAAGCATTATTGAGATTGGTACCATTGTCAGTGAGAATCCTCTCAGGGATACCATATCGACAAATGAGGTTATTCTTGATAAATTGGGTTACGACGTTCTTGGTAACTGAGGAAAATGAAGCTGCTTCAACCCACTTGGTAAAGTAGTCAATGGTGACAAGAATGAAACGGTGCCCATTAGAGGTAGTAGGCTTGATCTCTCCAATCATGTCAATGCCCCACATTGCAAATGGCCAAGGAGCAGTCATGACGTTCAAATGAATTTGAGGCACATAGACCTTATCAGCATACACTTGGCACTTATGGCAAGTCCTTAAGTGGTGATAACAATCGGTTTCTATGGTCTACCAATAGTAACCAGCTCTTAGAATCTTCTTGGCTATAGTATGTCCGCTAGAATGAGGACCAAAGATACCTTCATGCATATCCTCCATGATCTTCTCTTCTTCCTTGTTGTCCATACAACGAATCATAATTGAATCATGGTTACGCATGTATAAGATCCCATTGCTTAGGAAGAACTTGGCTGAGAACCTCTGTAAGAACTTCTTATCGTTGACTGACGCCCCTTCAGGATACTCTTGAGCTTTGAGATATCTTTTCACTTCATTAAACCAAGGCTTCTCCTCGACACCATAAGTATCGATCTCATAGCAGTGCACTGGTTCGTCAAATCTTTCGATAGTAATTAGGGGAGTTTCGTTGTCCCATCTGATTTTGAACATGGAAGACATGGTAGCCAAAGCATTTGCCAACTTATTTTCTTCCCTCAGAATATGCTCAAAGGTAACTTCTTCAAAGTATGGTATCAAGGTCAGCACAGGCTCTTTGTAAGGGATAAGATTCAGATGTTTTATATCCCACTCTCCTTTAAATTGACTGATGACCAAAGCTGAGTCTCCATATACACTTAAAAATTTGATTCTTAGGTCAATAGTAGCTTTGAGACCCAAGATGCCAGCCTCGTACTCAGCCATGTTGCTGGTACAGTTAAAGCAAAGTCTAGCAGTGAAAGGAGTATGGCAACTTTCGGAAGAAATGATCACGAAACCAATTCCATTACCAAGAGCGTTGGAAGCTCCATCAAAAACCATATTCCATCGGGATCCTTGTTCAGGTCCTTCATACGATCCAGGCTTTTCATAATCTGTAATCAACATGATATTCTCGTCGTGGAATTCAAAGTTCATAAATTGGTAATCATCCACAACTTGATGTGCCAAATGATCTACCAGCACACTTACTTTGATTTCTTTTTTCATAGTGTACTGGATATCATATTCAGTTAAGATCATTTTCCGTCGGGCTATCCTTCTGGAGAGAGCTGGATTCTTGAAGATATACTTAATGGGCTCTATCATAGAGATTAATAGAGTGGTATGAGTAAACATATAATTTCTTAGTCGGCGATCAGCCCATGCCAAAGCACAACAAGTTTTCTCGAGCAGTGAATATCTTGTTTCACAGTCGGTAAACTTTTTGTTAAGGTAGTATATTTCACGCTCTTTTCGACCAGACTCATCATGCTGCCCCAACACACACCCCATTGAATTATCTAACATAGTTAAGTACATAATCAGAGGTCTTCCTTCAACTGGTGGCATCAGGATTGGAGGTTCTTGTAAGTATTCCTTGATCTTGTCAAAAGCTATTTGGAAGTCGTCATGCCATCTTACCACTTGATCTTTCTTTAGCAGCTTGAAGAGTGACTCACAAGTAGTAGTTAAGTGAGAGATGAATCGGGAAATGTAGTTTTGACGTCCCAAGAAACCTCTAACTTCCTTCTCAGTACAAGGAGCTATAATTTCTTGGATAACTTTTACTTTGGCTGGATCGACTTCAATTCCTTTGCCACTGACGAGAAATCCTAGGAGCTTACCATACCTTACCCCGAATATACATTTGTTGGGATTCAACCTCAACTTATATTCTTCAACCTTTTAAATAGCTTGTAAATGATAAAGGTGCTCTTCCTCAGTTTGGGATCTTTTTATCATGTCATCAACATATACTTCTATCTCATGATGAATCATATCATGAAATAAAGCCACCATAACCCGTTAATAAGTTGCACCTTCATTCTTCAGTCTAAAAGGCATGGCTTTATAACAGAAGGTGCCCCATTATGTGATAAAAGTAGTCTTTTCCATGTCTACGGGCGCCATTTTGATTTGGTTGTAACCCGAGAAGCCATCCATGAAGGAAAACACCTTGTGTTGAGTAGTGTTGTCAACTAAGACATTAATATGCGATAGTGGGAAGTCGTCTTTGGGGCTTGCCCTATTTAAATCCATGTAGTCTACACACATACGGACCTTACCGTCTTTCTTTGGCACTGGAACAAAATTTGCAACCCATTGGGGATACGATGTCACTGCCAAGAAAACTGCATTGAACTGTTTCATTACCTTAGCCTTGATATTTTCAGACATGCCAGGACGCATGTGACAAACCTTTTGTTAGATCGGAGAGCACCCTCTTTCATTAGTAGACGATGGACCACAATATCAATATCGAGCCCCGACATGTCTTCATATGACCAAGCGAATAACTCAATGTAGTCATACAACATCTGAACCAATCTGCTCTTGACACTGTCTTATAAGATGGCACCGATCTTGACTTCTCTCTTATCTGCCTCAGTACCTAAGTTTATCACTTCAACCGGTTCTTCGTGCAGTTGGATGGCCTTTTCCTCTTGTATCAGGAGTCTGGAGAGTTCTCCAGGTATCTCACAATCTTCTTCACCTTCATCTTCAGCTTGATAGATTTGATTTTCGAAGTCATAAACGATAATAGCAGAATTATTGTCAATGAGATCCGGAGTGGACGTGGATATGCAAATGTGTGTGTGTGCATGTAAGGCCACATGGCTATTTGAAAATACAGTAAAATAAAAGAAACACAAGGAGCTCAAAATTTGAATGGGAAATCGTCCAATGTTTTCATTAAATGAGCATATGATATATGAAATTACAAACCCTTACAAATGGAACATTGTGCCCCGGGCAAGGCACACGGTTTAAAGTTATTATTTTGAAGGAAATTATACAGACAAAGTTCTTAAAGCAATAAAAATAGGAAATAGCAATTACTCTTGGTTGAAGGAGATTGAGATGAAGTCTTTGGCCTTCTAGTTGTTAAGTACACCGTCAGTAGTTGGGAATATCCAGTCATCAAAATCACCATTAACATTGTCGTCTTGCAGAGTATTAACTTCGTTGTTACTAATACAGAGAGGTGGTCGACCAACACGAGCACGTCGAACCTCTTTCTTCACCTTTGAAGTAAAACCTAACCCAAATTTGTCGGATTTATAGGGAATGTCAGGAAGTTGTCCCCAGATAGTGCAACCTCAATCTTCTACAATAGCCCTAACATCCTTCAGAGAGGCTATTCTTTTTGGGAGCAGCTAGCAACATCAATCGTTGGAGGGATTACCTCAAATTCTTGGTAGAGGGTTTCAATGAATTCTCCATCCATTTCAACATATTTGAAAGAATTCAAATGACTGACCATATATTCTTCCTCTCCACAGACTGTTACAATCTTTCCTTTCACTGGATATTTCAACTTTTGATACAATGGAGGTGACTGCGTCTGCCCTATGAATCCATAGGTGTCCTAGCAAGCAAGACTAGGCGGGGAGGATATCCATTTCATAAAATGTTGAGTTGAAGACTTGAGACCCCACTTTGATCAGGAGGTCAACTTCTTAATGGACCATTCTTTTCGAACCATCAAAGGCCCTTACTACAATATCACTGGGTTTCAACACCAGTCCATCACAGTCCAATCTATCCAAAGATCCTTTAGGTAATAAATTGAGGTAGGACCCAGTATCTACTAAAACATGCATCAGAGTGGTACCTTTGCATTCAATATAAATATGGAGAGCTTTGTTGTGATTCTTCCTCGCCGGAGTTAAATCTGCATCAGAAAATCCCAAGCCATTGTAAGCTGTTAGGCTTGCTACATAATTTTCAAATTGATCGGCAGTGGTTTCTTGAGGTACATGGGCATTCTTCAGGAACTTTAATATAGCTTGGGTATGTGCATTGGAACATAATAACAAGGACAACATGGATATCTTTGAAGGTGTCTGCCCTAATTGTACCACTATCTTGTAGTCACTTTTTTGGATGATCTTTAGAATTTCTTCCATCTCTTGTCTAGATGGGTCTTCAATTGTAATCTTTTTCGGTGGTGCTTCCATTAGGGAAGGTTTAGTAACTTTTTCTTTACCTTGGGTATTAACAGTTGGTTTGGAAGCGGGAATACGAACAGGTGTTCTAGTAATTGGAGGAGAGATCTCTAGAGAGAAGACCCTTCCTTTCCTTGTGACCTTACTAGTTCGGGCAATGTTTGTAATTTCAGCGTCTTCATTTTCATTAATCCACGACTCTTTCTTGACGCCATGATAATAAACTTCTGCCCCATAGTTCTAGGGTACAACTTTGTCAGAGGTATTGGGGACTGGCCCCGGTGTAGTAATGATCAAGGGAGCTACTATGGGCTTAGAAGAAATCCTTATAGGGCCTTTAGAGGTGATCCTAATAGGAGTATTTGAAATGGTGATTATGGAAATATCTTGAGGTATACTTGTAGGTAAACTCTTCATGGATGGGTTCTTTTCAAACAAAATTTTGCGGCTATCAATCAGGCATTGGATGCCTTTGTTCAGCCATACACAACCATTAACTTCGGAAGCACAAAGGTAACAATTTTCAAGGCAGCCAGGAAATAAACCGTCTCTTAGCAGATTCTTCTTAACAGTCAATAAGGGAGTAGCCAAATCACTGATTTAGGGAACAAAGGAGACATCATTAATGGCATTGACACTTTTACCGTGACTAGACATTGGTGCGATAATCACATTAGGGGTCTGTGAAGGGTTAAACTCGATCACCTTGTTATCAATCAAATCTTGGATCTTGTTCTTCAACGCCCAACAGTTGTTGGTGTCATTGCCAGGACTATTTGAATGGTAAGCGCATTTCACATTCAGGTTATATTTGGGAGAGGCGGTATTGGGGTTTGGAGGAGGATCTCGCAGCATTACCAAATCTGCTTTCAATAGATGTTGTAGAGATTGAGACAACAGCATATTGATTCTAGTGAATTGTCTCCTTGGGACATCGGGCCTTTGTTGATTGTTTGATTGTGGTGGTCGTTAAACTGGGGTTGGATTTGAAATTAATACAGCTCCTGCCGATTGGTGTTGATCGTTCTTGACACGACTCCTTTGCCCATAAATAGCATTAGTTTCCTTATTACCAACAAATGGTTTCTTTACAGCAGTAGAGGTTGAAGCCATGGGGTTCTTTCCACTTTTGATTCCACTTTCAACTCACTCACCAGTCAAAATCAACCTAGTGAACCCAAATGATGAACTCCCAATCAGCAAGTTAAAGCATGGACTAGTCAAGGTGCCCATAAACATGTCCACTAATTCTCTGTCAGTTAATGGGGGTTTCACCCTTCCAGACATGTCCCTCCACTTTAGAGCATACTCTTTGAAACCTTCATTTGAATCCATTGTCATATTCTGCAGCTGCATGCGAGTTGGTGCAAGATCAATGTTATATTGGTATTACTTGTAGAAGGAAATAGGTAGATCCTCCCAGGTGTTGATATTAGTCCCCTCAAGTTGATAGAACCATTCCAATTGTGTCCAAGATAAGATTTCTTGGAAGAAGTGCAGCCATGACTTCCTATCAGCGGTGTGCAGTTGAATCTTGCTGACATAAGACCTCAGATGCATTTTTGGACAAGAGACCCCATCGTATTTGGCAAAGACAGAGACCTTGAATTTGTGGGGAATGAACACCCCAGGTACCAAACCCAAGTCTCCAAATTCTAAACCAAGCACTGTTTTGATTTCCACAGCCTTAAGTCGGTCTTTAAGCTGTTTGTATTTTTCATCCGCCAGTGGATATTGTTCCTCGGAATAGTCTTTGTCCTCAGTAGCTTGGTTATTTCCTCCCTCAGCTCTAGTGCTTCTAGCTTCCTCTTCTTTATTGTCTTCTTCTTCAGAAGAAACCTCGTCTATTTGAGCTAGTCGGGCAGACCCTTTAAACCTCCATCACATGTTGAGAATAATGGCACGTTTCTTTGTCTTTTTATTGGTGACAAGGAGTGCCATCATTTCTTGCTAACCTTTGTCTAGGTTGAGGAGAGTCTCTTGGAATTGTGCATGTTGATTTTGCAGATTTTTTACGGTTTGCTCTAGAGCCATCTTATACTGAAATAAACAATAAAAAGATGAGGAAACCTGTATCAGAAAAACTGCTTATGATATGATGCATGCTATGCGGATGCAATGTTTTCAAAGACCTCATAAATTTAAATTTGCTAGCCAAAAAAGGAAACAAACGCAACAATTGTATTAATGAGTTCAAAGATTACAAATTCCCCTTGGACTTACAATGAAAAATCAAAAAGGTTTCAAAGAGACAACAAAATGAAATCCTAATACAAAATACTCAAGTCTCCCACGGGCGCATCCTCTTTGGTGCAATATAGGCATTTAAGCTCTACTCCTCGTGAAGTTGTCTTGTGAGTTCCAACACTTTCTTTTCGCTTGCATAGAATCGAGCTTCAAAGGTATCTCATTCCCCCTTGAGCTGAGTCTATGATCTCTGTAATTCTTCGAGGTCGGTAGGCATATCTGGATGGAGAATAGCATAATAAGTATCTCCCTTGGAAACAGGCTCCACCACTATTGGTAGGATAGCAGGATATGGTATCAAGAGATTTTTAGCGCGATCTCGCACCCATTTGAGATAAGGATCCAAAGGAATGGAGTTCTTATGCTCCAAAGTCTTGCTAACAACCTTGTTTACCATGCCCCAAGCTCATACAAACCTTTGACGATAACCTTGGACATCATTCTCATAGTCGAACATAATACCATGGATAAGTGCATCATGAGGACCATCTCTTCAATCATAGTCAAATTATCATAAAGCTAATGAAGGGTTATAAGTAATACCTCCTCTAATGCCCAAGAGTGGAACATTAGGAAACTCCCCACAACGGTCAATGATAGTAATGTCCTCTAGAGATCGGGAACACCAACAAATATCCGAATGAGAAAGTGACATCAACCTTTGAGACCACGTCAAACCTTGTTCATTCTTTAATACTGATCGAGGAAGGTGCGAAATAAACCACCTAGACAACAACGATATGCAGCACATAAGGGCTCCTCGCTTCCTTATAGTAAGAGTGTGAAGACAATGTAGAATGTCCCCGAGCAAAGTAGGCACGGGGTTACGAGAAAGAAAAACCTTGACAACATTCTCAGCTATGAGTTGGTCCGGATTAGGGAAACCATAGATTATAAGATCCAAGATATCTTCAAAAGCATGAAAAACCATATCTTCCCAAAATATTCGAGCCTTCTCTAACAAAAACTTGGCTAGAAAACCCTCGACTCCATTCCTTGTTTCCCAATTAGCTACAATGTCAGATCTCTTCAAATGAAAGGCCTTGGAAATAACTTCAAGCTTTGGAGTTTCCTTTGAACCGGTGAGTGGTATTTGATTAGGCACTGAAACTCCTAATAATTGAGAGAATTCTTCCATAATGGGCACCAATTGGTAATCGTGAAAGGTGAAGCAATGATGCATAGGATAAAAGAACTGAAAGAGCACACACATAATTTCTTCTTGAAAGCTTGAGGTAGCCAAACTGAGAAGTCGACCATATATTTTGGTGAAGGGAGAATCTTCAAGAACCCTTGATGTTAATTCTTCGAGTTGAGGAGGCACTTTTACGAAGATGACTCAGATGGTATATCTACAAGCGGAAGCCATATCCTAAAAAATAGAACAAAGATAAATTCCTAGATCCTTGAAAAGGTTAGTGAGAATGCTATGGCATGATGTCATGATGTTTATCATGTCATGAATAATTAATTACAAACAAATCACACAATGGCCTTAGGTTTAGGCTTGCATGGGGTTTATAGGTGTTATACCCCAAAATTTTCCCTCTCATTTCTCAAGGCATTTCTCACAAGTATTCTCAAAATTCAAGCTTGCACAAGTTCAATTGGAAACATCAAATTAAAGAGGAAGCTGTTAAAAAAGGGGAAAATACATAAAAATAATATTTTTGACAAATTGAAGAAAAGAACAAGTCTTCTTCGATTCACCTCCTTCGATTGCCTTTTGGCCTCTTTAGATGCAAGCTTGGCTTGCATTCTTTGAATAGGCATGGGCCTATGGTACACTGGCTTTAATTCATAAGGCAGGAGTTTCCTGCATGCAACCTTCGATTACATCTTTGGCCTCACATGGTTCACAATATAATGGTTGCCTATGTGCTTGCTTCGATTGGATGTTTGATGCTTGTATGCCTGTGTTGACTCGACAAATATTCCCCTCCATGCTTGATTTAACTCACAAAGTGATGGCTGGCTATATGTAGCCTTCGATTGAGCCACAGATTCCTTCTTGCACGCAAGAGGCTCCCACAAGGCCAGCAGGTACAAGGCAAGAGCCTCCTGTAGCCTCCTTCGATTCCAAGGCAAAAAGCCTCCTTTTGGAATCCTTAGATTACATATTTTTGCCTCCTGCATGCCTCTTTCATCTGGGCATTTTTGCTTCCTGCATACCTCTTTCGCTTGGGCATGTGGACCTCCTTTGATGCCAGCCTAGCATATTTCGTTTGGGCATGTGGCTCCCTTCATGCAAGTCTTCGTTTAAGCATTGTCCTCTTGTATGCTTGTTTGGAGTCACAAAGTTTAGACCTCCTGCGCGCATGCTTCAATGAGGCATTGGCTATGTTTACACTAGCTTCGACTGGACACATTTCCCTTTAGTATGCTTCAATTCCACCCTTGACAACCTTCAGCACACATGGCTGGTGGATTTGAAGGGCACACATAGGAGTCCCTGTCGAAGGATATACCTTACTAGCCCATTCGAAGAATTTCATAGTCCATTCAAAGGACACATTTGGCCCTCTCAAAGATATATACATGATTGATGGTCCATTCGAAGGACATGTTTGATGGTCCATTCGAAGGACTTACAAGACCCACCTTAAGGCATACTTTGGTGACCCATCTAAGGGGAACACATTTGGCTCCTTTGAAGGATGCAAAAAAATGACCCATTTGAAGGACACTTATTGGAGTAAAATCAAATAACATTGCTGGAAGAAGGATCTGGTCGAAGGTGGTCAAAATGAAAGGATGAAATGTTCAAAAGATGCTTGCTGCCATGTTCAGGCCTGGTACACTGGCCATAACGCTCCAAAATTGCTGCATAGCAGTCCTAAAACACTGCCCCATTCTTGCACCATAATGGCATACGAACATTGCCCCTCAAAAGCTACAAAAAGCAGTTTACTCAAATTGTTCAAATTGTTTTGTTTTCCCTCCAAAACCTCAACCAGTTTTTCCTATAAATAAAAGGCTCCATAACATGCATAAGAGGATGGACACACATCCAGAGACTCTGGGGCGTGGGAAAAATCATCAAACTCTCAAACACTTAAACACATTTTCAAACACAAACCCAGAATCTAAACACTTGCTTCTCTTGAATCTGAAGCAATCCCCCATACTTTGTTTTCCTTCGAATCCAGTAGAAAGAACATCACACTTATTCTACTCATTCGAATCCAACATTAGAAACGTCACCTTCGTTTCTTCCCTTTGAATCCATAAGTGTCCAGGGCAGTAGCTAAAGGTACAACTCACATACCCCAATATCAAGCAAGGTAAGTCACTCTTAACCTTGAACCTTTCGTTTCTAGCATATCATGTGAGTAAACTTTCCTTTCGTTTCAAGCATGTACATAACATTTTTCTTCTTTTTGTTTCCACCCTTTTGACTTGTTTTCATTGCTAATCCTTTAGTTTTGCTTCTTGTTTTATTAAACATGCTTTAAGAACTAACCTAGCCATGAGACCATGCTAGTATTGCCTTAGGCCATGTTTCTATTTAAAATCTCAAACGAAAGAAACAGGAGGAAGGAGGTATGAAACAAAGCCTTAGGCTTCCACAATGACTTCCAAGCCAAAATCGAAGGAGGCAGCAAGGGACTTAAGGTGAAGTGGGCACCCCATGCTGAGCGAAAGAGGCATCCAGAAGGATAGCCATGCTGATTCCAGACCCCAGTCGAAGGAAGCAGAAAGGTGAAGAATGCACTTCATGCGGATTCTAGGCCCAGTCGAAAGGCACACCCACATTGACTTCCAGGTCCCAGTCGAAGGAAGCAGAAATGCAGACTGCATCTCATGCTGATTCCAGGCCCAATCAAAAGGCACGCCCTCACTATTTCCAGGCTAACTCGAAGGGAGCCAGAGAAGGAGAATCGAAGAGTTCTGCTGCCCAAATCAAAAAGCCCATTTTACCTCCTTTATTTTATTTTTCCTTTATATTTTCTTACTATTCAATATGGTTGTAATATTGTAGGATTTATTTTCTAAATTTTTATTGCTTTTATACCAATGTTAGTAATTAGGACGTATGGCTAGATATAAATCCAAAAAGTAGATAACCTAAAGTTCAAAGACAAAATGCATGCAAATAAAACACACTATTCACACATGCACCCTTAGGGTAATCTCACTTACTGCCTCGGAAAAATAGTCATGTCCCTCGAATATGGGCATTTTAGTAAAGACCCTCGATGACCCTCAATGTTGCCTTTGGTAAACGATCTAGTCCCCATACGAAATTGCTAAAACGTCTCATAGGTTGCCTTCTATGACTATACAAACGACCCACGCCCGTACCTTCACATCCAATGATGGGGCTTCTTACCAAAACAATGGTAAGACAACAACATCTAAAGAAGAGGAAAATAACGTTAGACCTTTTGAGTAGGTAGGATTCTCCTAGTTGCTCGCTTGCTCACAACAAAAACATTTTATACACCAACACTTTAATTTTGAAACATTTTCAAAAGACAAAGCTTTTTGTACGTGTTCTTTTGGAAACGAGAACCATTACAAATACACTTTTCAAAATCACTTTCAAAAACACATTCCACAAATATCTCTTTGAACTATTTTCAAAAACCAACACTTTGTACGCGTTCTTATAGAAATGGAGCCATTACAAAGACTTTTTCAAAATACTTTCAAAACCCACACCATAAGCACATTTTCAAACAAAAGCAAGTGATCTAGAAAGAAACTAAGAGCCCGTAGATAACTACGGATGAAAAGGGTGCTAATACCTTCCCTTTTCATAACCTACCCCCGAACTCAAGAAATAATCCGAAAGGTCTTTCCTGTTCTTTTCAACCTTTCCTTATTGGATAAAAGAAAAGTCGGTGGCGACTCTTGCTATCTGCAAAAATTGCGATCAAATGCAAAACACCCAAGTCAGTTCTCCCACCATGTTACAGAACTGGCGACTCTGATGGGGAATCACTTAAAAGTGGGGTTACCTTAGGGCTTGTTCACCTTTGCTTGATTTTATTTGTTTTACTTGCTTGCTTTACATTATGGTTACTTGTTTGGGCTTGTTTTGATCCTCTACCTAGACCTGGGGCACCTTTTAGGTAAGTAGCAATAGATTGTGGAAACTGTACGGTGTAGATCGACACGGTTGAAGCAATGGCTACGTTAGTGTCACACATTTGTTGGTACCGGTATCCCTTGTGTTGAATAAAGGAGAATATGAGGCCACCGAGCGGCGTCATGAAGCACTAACTGACTTTAGAACCTTAATTGAACAACTTGGCCATTAGGGAGTAGTGAGATAGCCGGCTTTGGTTCCGACCGAAGATTGGTTGATAATCGATGCTACGCTCATTGAGATCAGACTTTTGGGATATCTCGGCCGCAAGAAAAAATTGATTGAGCTGAGACAATGCCTAAAAGAAAGGTCGGTGATATTGAAATCCCTTAGAACCCAGTTACTTTCTAGGATAGGTTGAGCCAACTAAACCTCAAGAGGGTACTCACCTACGAACATCATAATAATTTATTGCTTTACATAATAACTTTCTTGCTTTACATACTTGTACACAATATCATAAACATCATAACATCATAAGCATTCTCACTAAACATTTCAAGTATTTAGGAATTTATCTTTGTTTTTGTTTTGTAGGCCATGAATCCCATCCGAAGGAATGCCATCCGAATCAACTTCGTGAAAGCATAGCCTCAACTCCAAGAATTAGCATCTAGGGTGCCTGGAGATTCTCCCTTCACCGAGAAATATGGTCGACTTCTCAGCTTGGTTACCTCCAATTTCCAAGAAGAAATGATGTGTGTACTATTCATATTCTTTGATCCCATGCATCATTGCTTCACCTTTCCCAACTATCAGTTGGTTCCAACACTAGAAGAGTTCTCTTAATTGTTAGGAGTGCTCGTGCTTGATCAAATACCGTTCACCAGTTTAGAGGAGACTCCAAAGCCTGAATTCATTGCCGAAGCCCTGCATCTGAAGAGAGCTGGCATTATAGCAAATTGGGAGACAAGAAGCGAAGTTAAGGGTTTCCTAGCCAAGTTTCTATTAGAGAAGGCTCGTTCATTCTGGGAAGATATGGATTTTCAAAATTTTGAAGATGTCTTGGCCCTTCTAATCTATGGTTTGGTTCTATTTCCCAATCCGGACCAATTCATAGATGTGAATGCCATCAAGGTCTTCCTCTCTCGTAATCCTATACCTACTTTGCTTGGAGTCATTTTACATTGTTTCCACACTCGCACAATGAAGAAAAAAGGTACTCTCTTGTGTTGCATTCCCCTACTCGCCAAGTGGTTTACTTCACACCTACCTCGATCAACATTGAAGAACGAGAAAGGATTGACATGGTCTTAAAGAATGATGTCCCTCACACACTCTGACATTTATTGGTGTTCTTGATCCTTGGAGGATACTACTATCATTGACCGTTGTGGGGAATTCCCTAATGTCCCACTCTTAGGCATTAGGGGAGGTATCACCTATAACCCTTCTCTCACATTATGACAATTTGGGTATGCACGAAGAGATGGTCCTCACGATGCAGTCATCTAAGGTTTGGTATTCGACTATGAGGGCGACAACCAAGGCTATCGTCAAAGGTTCATACGAGCTTAGAGAATGATAAACAAAGTGGATAGAAAGACATTTGGGCATAAGAACTCCATTCCTTTGGAGCCTTACCTTAAGTGGGTACGAACTCGTGCTCAAAGACTCGGTATGCCATACCCTGCCACTTTTCCTATCATCATGGAGCCTTTAGTTGAAGGAGATGTTCCTTATGCTATCCTTCATCCTACCATGCCTACTTTTATTGAAGACTTACAAAGAGCTTGGATCCAACTGAAGGAAGAACAAGACACCTTCGAAGCCCAGTTCTACGCGAGCGAAAAGAATGTTCTGGAGCTTACAAGACAGCTTCGTGAGAGCAAAATCTGAACGCCTACATTGCACCAAAGAGGATGCGTTCGACCTTTTTGTCTTAGGAGTTTATTTTTCTTTATTTCCTCCATTGTAAGCCCAAGGGGCATGGTTGTAGTCAATTCAAACTTATTAATACAATTGATGTTTGCTCCTTTCTTGTCTAAAACAAATTTAAATTTTCTAAGTCCTTAAAAACGTCGCATTCGCATACCAAGAATCATATCATGACAGGATTTTCCCACACTGGTATCTCATCTTATTACTGTTTAATTCAATAGAGATATCACTAGAATAGACTATCAAGGACATTCTGACTCAAAACGGTCAACTTCAATAAATGTTCTTGAACCTATCCAAGGGGAAAGAAGAAGTGAAGGCACTCCTCACTAGGGGCTTGACCATGGAGAATCCTGAGGACGACAGGGATGACGAGTTGGAGCGACTACAAACTGAGATAGCCATAATGAAGGTCCAAATGATGGGACAACTGGTAGGCCAGATGGCTCTTATCCAAAACTTGGCTCAAGGACAAGAAGAGCTGAGAGCCCTTGTCAACAAGCTTCATCAAGACAGATGCAACCAAATGGGGCAAACAGTTAGAATTGGGGATCGAGTCATTAACCAGCCTCTGATGAATAGTGGACCTTTCCAAATTGATGCCAGGTCACGGGACCAACAACGACCTCGTCAACACCAACGGGGAAATCAGCTAGGGCAAAGCAAGCCCGAGAGACAGTTTGCTAACATCAACATGCCACTGTCTCAAGCATTGCAACACATGTTAAGGATGAATCTGATTACGTTGATAGGACCTCATCCAAACCCCAATACTTCTTCTCCTAACTACAATCCTGATGCCAGGTGTGCCTATCATTCTGACAGTCTTGGGCATGATACAAACGATTGTTGGGCGCTGAAGTACAAGATTCAAAACCTGATTGACGCAGGAGCGTTGGAGTTCACACAAGACGATCAATTTGAGCTCTTCTATCACCCCTCAAGGGAATCCACATGAAGTGACGATCTGGGCGAGGAAATTTTCTGTTTATTCAAATTTTCAGTTGTAATTTCTTTGTTTACTTAAACACTTATCTTCATGTCAGACTTTGGTTATTCTCATTAATTCATTAAATATGTTTGTCTTGAATTAATCTATTCATTTTCACTCTATTTAAACTATGATTTTTACTCCCTTTATGGTATTCAACTCTTGTTTCAAAAAGTTACAAACCTTTAGAGGGAGGATGACAAAAAAAATGTCATAATCTCATACAGTATACTTTTGGACAGACATTGCTGATAATGTACATGCGTTTCTTTCAAACCCTAAACACTGGAGTTATAAGGAAGATAATCCCTAGTCAACCCCTTCGAGCCAAAGAAGTAGGAGTTTCCTTTTTTACACAAATTGAAACCTTTAATCAAAGCCTGGGGTAGGGTAGTCTCTCAGTTAAATCAAATGCGCGTTCAGTCGCAAACTTTCACTTCGTATACAACGAATGGCATCAAAAAATTTCCTCTAGAATCAAAAGACGGCGATGTTTTCTTATCACATGGGCAGTCATTATCTCTCAAAAGAAAAGCCCACTAAGTAAAAGCTTGTGAAAGAGACTTAAGAAAAACTGGGGAATCCCATTGACAGTAATCTCAAAACAAGAACAATCAAGAAAAAATCAGGGATAGCAAATCAAAGAAAGAAGACAATACAAATCCTCAAAAACATGAAAAATGTTGCAAAAAGGTAATGCCTTCCAACAAACCTAACTTGGCTGAACCATCACCAAAGCGTCATTTCAGACTCAATAAGAGTTCAAACGCACAATTAATTGAGTTTAGGACTGAAGAACATCACGAAGAACGGGAGGGTACAAATACACTTTGAGCCTTATCCTTTGTTTCTTAAACCGTGAACCATACCATGCTACAATCTTTCAAAAGTCCTAATTGAAGCATGGGTTAGTTCGAAAGCATACTGTTACAAAAGGTGTCCTGACTCCTGTAAGGTTTACTCTAAATCCTGAGTTGAATTTTCTTACAAAAATTCTTTTATCTTGCTAAAACTCATTTTCAAAACTTCAAGACAAGCATAAACTTTGCATTATTTGAATATCACTGTTTGCATATAGCTAATTGTTTGACAGTGGAGAAATTCATACGACAAATATCCAGTGAACAAAAACTCTTCCAATGAACTGAACCACTTCAAATGGGATGAAACTTCTAACGACGAATATACTATTAAGCAAGGGGGCATGACATGTCACTATCCAATTCTCCTGGGGGAATTCAAGTCAAGATCCTAAGAAATATCCCAAGAAATGAAGGATAACCAGGGGCAGGTCTGTATCTGAATCACTTGGGGAATTGAACGTGAATTCCAGCAAAGGATTACGTATGGTCAGGGAAACATTTCCTGGCAATAATACAAACACTTTCTACTAGGGGCAGTAACAAAATCTCCACAAAGTCCTTTTTGTAGGTTGATCCCCAGCCAGAGTTTCAATCTCTAAAAACTTCTCCCCAAATGAGTTGATCTCAAGAATCCTCGAGGAGTTCTGCCAAAAGAAAACACCTCTCTGGAGGATTGGAAAAATGTTTTATTTCCCCAACAAACTACAAATTCCACATCTTGATTTTGCCTCTCTGACTACTACAAATCAAGGGACCACAACTCCTCTTCCCCAGTAGACTTTCCTACAATCCCCAGTAAACTGCTGCAAAACCTGGAAGACAACCAGATAACAGTTAACTCCTTTATCCTTAACAAGTTGTTAACTCCCTTTCTCTTCCATCAAGATATAAATCCCCAGTAGAGAAACAGACAACTAAAACTCTCGAACTCCTTTCCCCAAGCAGGAATTAACATTCTCCACAGAGTTTTCTTCTCAAGCAAAATCAACATTCCCTAACAGAGTTCTCCTCAAACAACAAAACAGGAATTCCCAACATAAACATTCTAAACAGAGTTTGAAGATACACATACTCTTCAACGACAGTCTGGGAATTTGGCTTCCCAAAGTTCCCCAACATTTGTCAAGGATTTATCTTCCAAGACAAAAATACATTCCAATAACATTTCGCATTTCATGCATCATATTACATACATGAAAAATGCATACGGCATAATCTCATTTATTTTGAGAACATCATTACATCATGCATTTAGTACATCATGATGTTGCATGCAGCTAACTCTTTACCTTTTTAGGAAAGATCAATCAACAGAAAACTATCATCAACAAATTTTTGACAAGACAAGATAACTATCTGTGAACAAATCAATTGTAGATCAATTCCCAAAACAAGACTGGGTGATTATCTACATGAAGAATAATTCCTTCAGACCTCAGCTGGTTCAATTTAATTCGGTCAATGGTTTATCCTGATTCCTTTCCAGTAGAAATTTTCTATGTTTCAAATAAATCACTCCAAGATTTATTCTGATTCTTTCCATTTAAAGAATATTCATACCTCTGCTGGTTTAGTTTAAATCGATCAATGGTTTATCCTGATTCCTTTCCGGTAGACATTTTCTCTTGTTTAGATAAATCGCTCCAAGATTTATTCTGATTCTTTCCAATTAAAGAATATTCAGACCTCTTCTGGTTCAGTTTAAATCGATCAATGGTTTATCCTGATTCCTTTTTGGTAGAAGTTTTCTCTGGTTCAGATAAATCACTCTAAAGATTTATTCTGATTCTTTTCCAGACCTCTGCTGGTTCATTTTAAATTGATCAATGGTTTACCTGATTCCTTTCTGGTAGACATTTTCTATGGTTCAGATAAATTGCTCCAAGATTTATTCTGATTCTTTCCAGTTAAAGAATATTTAAGACCTCTGCTGTTTCAGGTTAAATCAATGGTTTATCCTGATTCCTTTTCGGTAGACACTTTCTCTGGTTCAGATAAATCGCTCCAAGATTTATTCTGATTCTTTCCAGTTAAAGAATATTCAAGACCTCTGCTGGATCATTTTAAATCGATCAATGGTTTATCCCGATTCCTTTTCGGTAGACAATTTCTCTGGTTCAGATAAATCGCTCCATGATTTATTCTGATTCTTTCCAGTTAAAGAATATTCAAGACCTTTGCTGGTTTAGTTTAAATCGATCAATGGTTTATCCTGATTCCTTTGCGGTAGACATTTTCTCTAGTTCAGATAAATCACTCCAAGATTTATTCTGATTCTTTTCTAGTTGAAGTTAAGTTTAGACTTAGTCTAATTTCTGTCAACAATCACTTTTGGGTGGCATCTATAAGCCCATCCCCGACAACTATTCATCATTTCTCCAAATGGCATATTTAAGCCCATTCCCTACACAATCAACCATAACATCATCAAGTGCAAATTTCTGGGCACTCTAGTGTTCAATCATCTCCCACCTTCAAGTCATAAATGGCAGATTCACCAATATAACTCTTGAGGATTAAGAAGATTGAACAAGGGCAGTTGTTGTACCCCAAAATTTGCCCTCTCATTTCTCAAGGTATTTCTCACAAGGATTCTCAAAATTCAAGCTTGCACAAGTGCAATTGGATTTTTTAGCATCAAATTAAAGAGGAAGTTGTTAAAAAAGGGGAAAATAGATAAAAATAATATTTTTGACAAATTGAAGAAAAAAACAAGTCTTCTTCGATTCACCTCCTTCGAATAGCCTTTTGGCCTCTTTCGATGCAACCTTGGCTTGCATCCTTCGACTGGGCATGGGCCTCTGGCACGCTGGCTTTGATTCACAAGGTAGGAGTTTCCTGCATGCAACCTTCGATTGCATCTTTGGCCTCACATGGTTCACAATACAATGGCTGCCTATGTGCTTGCTTCGATTGGATGTTTGATGCTTGCATGTCTGTGTTGACTGGACAAATATTCCCCTCCATGCTTACTTTGACTCACAAAGTGATGGCTGGCTATATGTAGCCTTATATTGAGCCACAAATTCATTCTTCAACGCAAGAGGATCCCACCAGGCTAGCAGGTACAAGGCAAGAGCCTCCTGTAGCCTCCTTCAATTCCAAGGCAAAAAGCCTCCTTTTGGCATCCTTCGATTGCATATTTTAGCCTCCCGCATGCCTCTTTTGTCTAGGCGTTTTTTCTTCCTGCATGCCTATTTCGTTTGGGATTGTGGACCTCCTTTGATGCCAACCTAGCATATTTCATTTGGGTATGTGGCTCCCTTCATGCAAGTCTTTGTTTAAGCATTGTCCTCTTGTATGCTTGTTTGGAGTCACAATGTTTAGACCTCCTGCATGCAGGCTTCGACGAGGCATTGGCTATGTTTACACTAGCTTTGACTGGACACATTTCCCTTTAGTATGCTTCAATTCCTCCATTGATAACCTTCAGCACACATGGCTGGTGGATTTGAAGGGCACACATAGGAGTCCCTATCGAAGGATTTACCTTACTAGCCTATTCGAAGAATTACATAGTCCATTCGAAGGACACATTTGGCCCTCTCAAAGATACATACATGACCCCTTCAAAGGACATGTCTGGGTGTGCCATTCAAAGGACATGTTTGATGGCCCATTCGAAGGACTTACAAGACCCACCTTAAGGTATACTTTGGTGACCCATCCAAGGGGCACACATTTGGCTCCTTCGAAGGATGCACAAAAATTATCCATTCGAAGGACACTTGTTGGAGGAAAATCAAATAACATTGCTAGAAGAAGGATCTGGTCGAAGGTGATCAAAACGAAAGGATGAAATGTTCAAAATATGCTTGCTGCCAAGTTCAGGCCTGGTACACTGGCCATAACGCTCCAAAACAGCTGCGGAGTAGTCCTAAAACACTCCCCCATTCTTTCACAAAAATGGCATACGAACACTGCCCCTCGAAAGCTACAAAAAGCAGTTTACTCAAATTGTTTTGTTTTCCCTCCAAAACCTCAACCAGTTTTGCCTATAAATAAAAGGCTCCACAACATGCATAAAGGGTTGGACACACATCCAAAGACTCTGGGGCGTGGGAAAAATCATCAAACTCTCAAACACTTAAACACATTTTCAAACACAAACCCAAAATCTAAACACTTGCTTCTTTCGAATCTGAAGCAATCCCCCATACTTTGTTTTCCTTCGAATCCAGTAGAAAGAGCATTGAACTTGTTCTACTCCTTCGAATCCAGCATTAGAAACGTCAACTTCGTTTCTTCCCGTCGAATCCAGAAGTATCCAGGGCAGCAGCTAAAGGTCCAGCTCACATACCCCAGCTTCAAGCAAGGTAAGTCACTCTTAACCTTGAAACTTTCGTTCCAAGCATAACATGTGAATAAACTTTCTTTTCGTTTCAAGCATGTACATAACATTTTTCTTCTTTTCGTTTCCACCCTTTTAACTTGTTTTCATTACTAACCCTTTAGTTTTTCTTCTTGTTTTATTAAACATGCTTTAAGAACTAACCTAGCCATGAGACCATGCTAGCATGGCCTAAGGCCATGTTGCTATTTAAAATCTCAAACGAAAGAGATAGGAAGAAGGAGGTATGAAATGAAGCCTTAGGCTTCCACACTGACTTCAAAGTCCCAATTAAAGGAGGCGGCAAGGGACTTAAGGTGAAGTGGGCACTCCATGCTGAGCGAAAGAGGCAGCCAGAAGGATGGCCATGCAGATTTAAGGCCCCAGTCGAAGGAAGCAGAAAGGTGAAGAATGCACTTCATGCTGATTCCAGGCCCAGTCGAAAGGCACGCCCACACGAACTTCCAGGCCCCAGTCGAAGGAAGAAGAAAGGCAGATTGTATCTCATGTTGATTCCAGGCCCAATCGAAAGGCACGACCTCACTATTTCCAGGCTAACTCGAAGGGAACCAGAGAAGCATAATCGAAGGGTTCTGCTGCCCAAATCGAAAAGCCCATTTTACCTCCTTTATTTTATTTTGCCTTTATATTTTCTTGCTATTCAATATGGTTGTAATAGTGTAGGATTTATTTTCTTCACTTTTATTGCTTTTATACAAATAATAGTAATTAGGATGTATGGCAAGATAAAAAAACCAACAAGTAGATAACCAAAAGTTCAAAGACAAAATGCATGCAAATCAAACTATTTACACATGCACCCTTAGGGTAATCTCACTTGCTGCCTCAAAAAAATAGTCATGTCCCTCGAATATTGGTGTTTTAGAAAATACCCTCGATAAAAGATCGTAGTCCCTCGATGACCTTCAATGTTGCCTTCGGTAAACGATCTAGTCCCCATACCAAATTGCTAAAACGTGCCTTCTATGACTATACAAACGACCCACGCCTGTCCCTTCACATCCAATGATGGGGCTTCTTACCAAAACAATGGTAAGATAGCAACATCTAAAGGAAGAGGAAAATAACGTTAGACCTTTTGAGTAGGTAGGATGCTCCTAGTTGCTCGCTTTCTCACAACAACAAAATTTTATACACCAGCACTTTCATTTTGAAACATTTTCATAAGACAGAGCTTTTTGTACGTGTTCTTATGGAAATGAGAACCATTACAAAGACACTTTTCAAAATAACTTTCAAAAACACAGTCCACAAACACCTCTTTGAACTATTTTCAAAAACCAACACTTTGTACGCGTTCTTATAGAAACGAGAGCCATTACAAAGATGTTTTCAAAATACTTAAAAAACCCACATCACAAGCACATTTTCAAACAAAAGCAAGTGATCTAGCAAGCAACTAAGAGCCCGTAGATAACTACGAATGAAAAGGGTGCTAATACCTTCCCTTTTCATAACCTACCCCCAGAACTCAAGAAATTATCGAAAAGGTCTTTCCTGTTCTTTTCAACCTTTGTTTATTGGATAAAAGAAAAGTCGGCGGCGACTCTTGCTATCTGCAACAATTGCAATCAAACACAAAACACCCAAGTCAGTTCTCCCACCGTGTTATAATAGGTAAGTAACCTCTTGAAGTTTATTTGGTGCAACCTGTCCTAAAAGAAGTAATCGTTTTCTAAGGAATCTCAATATCATTGATCTTTCTTCATCGGGAATTGTTTCAGCATAATCAATCTTTTCTTGTGGCCAAAATATCTCGAAATTCTAATCTCAATTAGTGTAGTATAGAGTATTAACCAATCTTCAGTTTTGCACCAAAGATGACTATCTCACTACTTTCTAATGGACAAGTTATTCAACTAAGGTTCTACGGTCAGTTGGTGCTTCACGACACCACACAGCGGCCCGTATTCTCCTTGACTGGACTCAAGGGACACCGTTACCAACAAATGTGTCACACTAACATAGCCATCTCTTCAACCATATAAGTATTACGTCGCATAGTCCCCACGATCTATTGCTACTTACCTAATATGCCCCAGATCCGGGTATAGGATCTTTACAAGTAAAACCTAAGCATACCCATAAATTTAAAGAAAACAAGACAAACAAATAAAGCAATAAAGGTGATCTAGCTCTTAAGGTAACCCCACTTCTCATTAAGTCCCCAGCAGAGTCGCCAGTTTTGTGATATCCACGAGAAAATGTCACCACCCACTTTTCTTTTATCCAATAAAGGAAATGGTGAAAAGAACAGGAAAGATCTTTTGAGAATATTTCTTGAGTTTGGGGGGTAGGTTATGAAAAGGGAAGGTGTTAGCACCCTTTTCATCCGTAGTTATCCACGAGCTTTTAATTGCTAGCTCACTTTTGAAATGCTTTTGTGGATGTGTTTGTTTGAAAATATTTTGAAAAGTTTCGTTGTTGGGTAAACTTTATAATGATTCTCATATCTATAAGAATGTGTTGTACCCAAAAGTTTGCCCTCCCATTTTTACTCAAAGCGTGCTCAAGGTTGACCAAGTATTGACCAAACTTCTACTCCTAAGGTAATGAACCTCTAATTAGGGTTTCAATTTTCATCAATATGTTCGAACTTAAATGGTATCAAATGTTTTCAATGGTCCTAATATGCCTTCGAGTTTGTCCATGCCAAGTTTCATGCCTTGCACAACAAGTTTGCTTAGACAATTATTCAAATGCTTGAGAATCAACTGTACTAGGTCAAAAGTCAATTGTGGCCCAAATACAATCAAACTTCATTATTTTTGGACAACATCAACATTTTGAAGTGATATCCATCATTTGATCAAAGGTTGATCATGATTCCTTAAGAAATGCTCCTAATTCATCAAAAGTCAAAAATAGCTAAATTAGGGTTTCTATAGGAAAAGCCAACTGCACTTTGACCAGACATAACTTTCACATACTTCATCCATTTTCCCCCAACCAAAGTTCATATTGAAGATAATCTCATTCCCTATAACTTCTCTTCAGCTCTCAAGTCCAAGAAATGCACCATTTCAAAGATACAAGGTTATACATTACATGTCATTTTTAGAAAGTCTACAAAAAACACTTTTTATCAAGACCATTTACATTAAGATAAAGTCTTCAAATGAAAAATTGATCAAAAGATCTCGTGATTTCCAAAAAGTACAATATCATTATCATGAGATCAAAACTGAGCAAGTTATGGCTTGCCCAAGTTGGGAAAATTTGTGAAATTTCAAGAAAAGTGCATTGAGAAAATTTGAAGTTTTAAGGAAAGGGCTCAATTTCTTAGACTTTAAACATCTTCATAAGCTCATAGAGGAATTTTAAAATCACTCTTACCATGCCTTACATTTTTTACTTATTTTCTACACATTTATTTTAATTTATTTCAAGTAAATATAAAATAAAATATATAAAATAATTAGAGATGGGCTTGGAGCTTTAGGCTGATGTTTTGGTTTGTCTTGAAGCCCATGATTTCGTGCAACATTGTCTAGATACATTCAAATTCAAAAATGGACAAGTTTCCATGTTTTTGGCCAAAGTTAAAAAACTTTATTCATGGCTTCAAAACACATGATCATGGCTGCTTAATTCTATGCTATCCTGTCTCCTCATTCTACTATATAAATACCAGGCCTTGGCAAGCATTAGCCATGCAAAGACAACCCCAAAAAGTCACACGAAATTGCAAAAAAAAAAAAACAAAGTTGGTGAAATTCAAAAACACGATTCCATCTTTCCTCAATCCAAACAAAGGATCCCAATACACTCCTGCAGGTTCCCTGAAGATATTCCAACCAATTCCAGGGCTTGTAGCTTCATGAAACACTCCTCCTAAATCATGATTTTCACTTAATTTCTACAAATTTGTTTTCCTCCATTCACTCATTATTAATTCAATTTGCTTGCATATTTTGATTCGTGGTGATGCATAGAACGTTTCTGTATGTATTAGTCTGAGTTTGAGTGCAGGTATAAGAATCCACCATTGTTAGGGTTCAGAGCTCCCAATTTGGGGAATTCTAGATAAAGGCAAAATTGGACGAAATTAAGGACACCATTGTGCTCAAGAGGATGAGGCCAATTGATATATGGCCTCAAATTAAATTTATATTGTGTATTTTGGATATTTCATGATGCAGGTGCTATAGTGACAAATGAAAACTGTCACTATAGGTTCCAGTAACTAAGACGACATAGGGTGAAGAAGACAAAGCGTGGCAGCTCCTCATTGGGAAGTTTGAATAAGCGCACGGTTTATATTTTTTTCCCGATATTTGCGTGTTTTTATAATATATAATTGTTGATTGATTTATATACACGAATGAATCACTAGGGTAGATGGAAAGGAAGTGCACTTGTGAAGGAGAGGACTTGGGTTCGAATCCCAGGTCCAACATTTAGTTTTCTTATATTTGCCAATTACAGATCTAGTGTGCATTAACTATGCAAGTCCAGCATATGACTCAAACCATGACCATCGGATCATGGTTGATCTAGATCTGAGCACCCCAATGAAAAGTCCACCATGCACCCTCAAGGCCTCATCCCATCAGATCTAAAATCAAGTTTGGGCTTCAACTCTGGGCCAAACGTTTTTTTCAAACAACACCCCCCAATTGCTATCATCTTGGTCCATTTGCATCTTTTTTTTCGTTTGTCAATTTTTTTCTGCTTTATTTATTTTTTCTAATTTATTTTCTTAATTTATTTAATTGATCAAATTCAATAATAAAATCACAAAAATAATAGATTAGTTTCTTTTTTTTAATTAAACTAATTTTCGAAATTAATTATTAATTTAACGATAACTTTTTTTATAAATTTAAAATAATTTAGAACTTAGGTTTTAATTTATATTCAATTTAATTTCTTTTCATAATAAAAAAACAACAAATAAGTTCTTAATTAATTTCATCTTCTAATTAGACTTTAGGTTAATTAACTCAATCATTTTCTTAGATAAAAAACCAAACAAATAAACAAAAAAATATTTTCTTATTAGGTTTTTAAATGAACTTTCAACCTTCGCCTACATTTATTTTATTCTCGCATTTTATAATGATGTAACTACTTATAAGATGTAATAGTCATCAGGCTTTATTTTCTGCTTTTAATTTCTGCATTCCCCCAATTTTTGTACATTGTAAATCCCCTCCCTGAAGTCGTGTAATAGTGTAGGTTATTATTTTCGCACTTTACATTTTTCTGTACATATTAACTGCTAGTAACTAGGATTGCATGACAAGATTGAAAAACAAAAACGTTAGCGAACCTAACACAAAAGATAAAAAATAACTGAATATAACACACATTGCACATATACACCTCTAGGTTACCCCACTTTGGTTGCCTTCGGAAATAAAGCAGTCATGTCCCTCGAAACGGGGACGCTTTAACAAAGACTTGTAAAACAAAAATATCATAGTCCCTCGATGACCCTACAGTTGCCTCTCGGTAAATGATCTAGTCCCTAAGCAAAATTTCTAAAGCGTCTCCACAAGTTGCCTTCGTGATTGTAACGTCCCTTCGAATGTACCTCATACATCGAACGATAGGGGCTAACTATTCACTAATAATAGGATAAAATTGTCTAAAGGATAAGAGGAAAATAACTACCTTTTCGAGTACAAAGTAGATAATTGTTATAAGTTTGCTCAAAACATTTTGAACTTACACAAATACTTCTTTTCAAAAAAAATTCCAAAACACTTTGTGTACTTTCTCCACTATCCCGAGAAAAACTAAAAAGTTCGTCGTACTAAGGAATTCTCAAAACATTTTCAAACACACAAAGCACAAAGGTATTTCAAAATGAGCAAACCTCTAAGAGTCCGTAGATAACTACGGATGGAAAGGGTTCTAACATCTTCCCTTTCCATAATATACCCCCTTACTCAGAATAATCTCGAAAAGGTCTTTTTCTGTTCTTTTCACCCTTTCCTTAATTTGGATAAAAGAAAAGTCGGTGGCGACTCTTGCTTACCATAACATTTGCGAATACAAAATGCAAAACTAGTATATAACCGTCGATTCTGCCACCGTATCACAGAACTGGCGACCCTGCTGGGGATAATATCAAAAAGTGGGGTTACCTTAGAACTTAGTTCATTCTTTATTGCTTTACATTGTGTGTTTTGTATGCTTTACTTTTGATGGTTTTGTTTGGGTTGTTACTTAAAAGATCTTACACCCAGATCTGGGGCATCTTTTTAGGTAAACAACAATAGATCGTGGAGACTGTACGTCATACACCGATATGGTTGAAGCGATAGCTGTGTTGGTGTGACACTTTGGTTGGTACCAGTATCCCTTGTGTTGAATCAAGGAGAATACAGGGCTTCTGCATGGTGTTGTGAAGCACTAGATGACCTTAGAACCTTAGTTGAACAACTTGGCCATTAGAAAGTATTGAGATAGACGGCCTCGGTGTAAAGCTAGGGATTGGTTGATACTCGATGCTACACTCATTGAGATCGTACTTTCGAGATGTTTCGGCCCCAAGAAAAGATTGCTATGCTGAAATAACGCTCGATAAAGAAATATCAGTGATATTGAGACTCCTTAGAACCCGGTTACTATTGATAGGACAGGTTGAGCCAACTAAACTTCAAGAGGGTAATTACCCATAAATCCCATGCAAGCCTAAACCTAAGGCTGCTTGTGTGACTTGTTTGCTTTCAACTTGAACTACTTGCAGGGTTTTATCATCTAACAACCTGATTTCCTTGCAGGATTTGTTTACAGTAATTATCCAATAAATTGGTTTTCCTGCAAGACATACTTGTCTTCATCACCCTACATTTTTCTTGATGTATAACATACACATCATAACATTATACCATAGCATTTCCTTGACCATTTCAAGGATCTCAAGGGCCTGTGGTGCATGTTATAATGAACCAGACATCTAGCAAGGGGCAATGAGATTTATTTTCCTCTAGCCAATGTCGTTAAAAGATCAAAACACGACAACTTAAGTCAGTGGCGATGACCCACTCGACATGCTGAGCTTTATTCTTATAGAAGAACCTTCAGTGATACAAAAGTTCTTCAATCAAAGATGCAAAATTCAACTCCTAACATTTTCTTGTGTTTACCCCGCAAGATCCTTGAAGACATTTACACATCATGCATGTCATTACATAACATGTCTTCCAGTACATGTTTCTCATTTTCTTGCTGTTTATTTTGGAAAGGAAAATGGCTCTCGAACAAAACAACAGAGGTTTCCAAGCTCAAGATGCTCAATTCAAAGAAATGTTCCTGAATCTAGCCAAGGGGAAAGAATAATTGAAAACACTCGTCAACGGGAACTTAACCAAGAAACATCCTGACAATAATAAGGATGACCAGTTAGAACAACTATAAGCTGAGATGGCCCTTATCCAAAGTTTAGCTCGGGAACAAGAAGAATTGAGGATTCTCATCAGCAAGCTTCTTCAGGACAGATACAACAGTCTGGGGCAAACTGCTAGAGCTTGGAGCCTAATCAATGATCAATCTATCTTGGAAGATAGGGAATTGGGTAACTTATTCATATGAGGGCATGTTGAAAATAAACTCAGGAGTGGTGTCATTCAAGGGAATGCATCTTCAAGTACTCATAAGAGACCATACAATGGGAATAAAGAGACTGTTGTACCCAAAAATTTTCCCTCCCATGTTCACTCAAGACATACTCCTAGAGGTCCTCAATTGCTCAAGGTTGACCAGGACTTGATCAGACAAACTATCCTCCTAAGCATTGGCCTTCCAACTAGGGTTTCATTTTTCACCAATATGTGTGAGATCCAAAGGTCTCAAATGTCTTTCATGGTCCTAATATGCCTTTAATATTTTCCATGACAAATTTCATGCCTTCTACAACCAGTTTGCTTAGTCAATTACTCAAATGCCTGAAAATCAACTTTACTAGGTCAAAAGTTAATTGTTGCTTATATACAATCAAACTTAAAGATTTTTGGTCAACAAAAACATTTTTAAGTGATATTAATCATTTAATCAAGGGTTGATCATGATTCCTCAAGGAAAGTCCTCAGATCATCAAAAGTAAAGATTTGTTAAATTAGGGTTTCCTAGGAAAACTCAATTAAACTTTTACCAGACATAACCTTCACATACTTCATCCATTTTCCCCAACCAATGCTAATTTTAAATATAATCCAATTCCCTACAACTTCTCTTTTATCCTCAAGTTCAAAAAATGCATCATTTAAAAGATACAAGCTCATACATTATAGTTCATTTTCAAAAAGTCAACAAAGACACTTTTTGTCAAGACAACTTACATCAAGATAATGTCTTAAAAAGAAAAAATGATCAACATAGAGAATGTATAGGACATATTGGGCTTTCCAAAAACTTCCAGATCATCTTCAAAAGATGAAAATTGAGCAAGTTAAGGTTTGCAAAAGTTGAGCAAATTTGGGAAAGTGCACGAAGTCAACTTTGAGCAAAATTGCATTTTTAGGTTAATGGACCTAACTTTTAGGTTTCAAACATTTATGACATACCTAAGGACCTCTAAACCTAACCATGCACTATTTTGATTTTTATTTCTATTTATTTGAATTTTTATTCATTTAAATATGAATTAAATCAAATAAATTAAATAAAAATGCAAAGAATAATGGGCCATGACATTTGGGTTTGATTTAATCTATTAGAAGGCCCATATTTTCGTGCAAGATACATCTAAATGGTCCAGGTTCATTGAACATTCAAAAAGAGACAAGGATCTTCAAAAATGGCAAGAACAAACTCAAAAAATGGAAAGTTTTCAATATGTTTGATTTTAGTTTTATCATGGTTTGATTAATTGATTCCTTGCCATGTATGTTGCCTCATTCATACCTCTATATAAGCATAAGCAAACCATATGCAAAAGGGCACAAAATTACTCTTTAAAAATCTCTTTAAAAGCTTTTCACAAAGCTCTCTCAAAATTCTCAAAATCGTTCAAAAATTATGAAAATTCAAAACCTGATCTTCAGCTTTCCTCCATCCAATCTCGTGCAATATTTGGACTCCTAAGGTCCCTAGGAGTCATTTCCATTCCTCACCTTGGCTTAGAGCGCGCCCGAGTCGTCCATACAAGTTGCATCGTTCGATATAGTTTATTTAAATCTAATCTTGTCAATCTGCATTTATTAATCTATTTGACATTTGCATACATGTTTGTAGTCGTACATAGAGCAGGTTAGACGTGAAGCATGTAAGTTTTGAGGCTTGGTTCATGAGATACCATTCTCAACACCGATCAAAAGCTTGGCTTCGAAACGCAAAATTCAGAGACCTTTAGCCAAAACTAACGCCATATTTCTTTATTTACTTCTTTTTATATTTACTTTTTCAAAATCATTTTTATTTAATCATAAAATAAAAAAAATAATTAGGTTTTTATTATATTTAATTTGTGCAAGTTAATTAATTACATTTTTTATATTTAATTTGCATCTTATTTATCACTCTTTTCTTTATTTAGTTAAAATTATTATTTTTTAATTTAAGTATTTTTCTTAATAAAAATGACAAAAAAAGTGCTAAGTATGTAGAAGTATTTTAGGGCTTACCTCGCTTTCCATATTCGCGCGCCCATTTTAAATTTCGTTCATTTTGTATTTATGTAACTGCAAAAGGTTGTAATAGTTAAATTTAGTACTTTTTACTTTTTGTTTCCCCATTTGGACATGTAAATACCCCCTTCCCGAAGCATTGTAATAGCGTAGGATTTACAATTCCCGCACTTTAAATTTCTGCAAGATATTAACTGTTAGTAATTAGGCTTGTATGGAAAGACTGTAAACAAAGCGTTAGAAAACTTAACACAAGACTAAAATAACTGAAAACCAACGCAATTGCACATATACACCTCTAGGATACGCCCACTTTGGTTGCCTTAAAAAAACAGTCATGTCCCTCGAAAAGGGGACGCTTTAGCAAAGACCCTTTGAATCAAAAGATCATAGTCCCTCAATGACCTTACAGTGTTGCCTTTCGGTAAATAATCTGGTCGTTAAACAAAATTGCTAAAGTGTCTCCACAGGTTGCCTTTATGACTGTACGTCCCTTCGAATGTCCCTCAAACATCCAATGATAGGGCTACCTAATCACTAATAGTAGGATAGCACCGTCTAAAGGATAGGGGGAAAAGAACAAACCTTTCGAGTATAAGTAGATAGCTCATAGATGCTTGCTCAAAAACAAAACTTTCACACTTACACAAAACATTTCAAAACACTTTCGAAAACATTCGCTTTGTTAACACTCTTGAGGACTGATACAAGAGTTATCATAAAGCGAATCGCCGCACTAAGGCATTTTCAAAGCGATTTTTCAAAACACATAAAGCACAAGCAATTTGCAAAACATGATCTAAGAATTTAAGAGCCCGTAGAAAACTATGAATGGAAAGGGTGCTAACACCTTCCCTTTCCAAAATCTACCCCCCTTACTCATAAAATTCTCGAAAAGGTCTTTTTCTATTCTTTTCACCCTTTTCTTAATTTGGATAAAAGAAAAGTCAGTGGCGGCTCTTGCTTACCACAACATTTGCGAATACAAATGCAAAACCAGTATAAACAGTCGGTTCTACCACCGTATCACAGAAATGATGACTCTGCTAGGGATACATAAAAAGTAAGGTTACCTTAGAGGTAGTTCATTATTTAAACTACTTTTGAATGCTTTGTTTGCATTACCTTTTGGGATTGTTTGGGTTGTTACTATAGATCCTGCACCCGGATCTAGGGCACCTTTTAGGTAAGTAGCAATAGATCGTGGAAACTGTGTGGGGTATACCGACACGGTTGAAGAGATAGCTATGTTGATGTGACACTTTGGTTGGTACCGGTATCCCTTGAGTAATGAAGGAGAATACGGGGCCGTTTCATGGTGTCATAAAGCATCAACTGACCTTAGAACCTTTAATTGACCAACGTGGCCATTAGGAAGTAGTGAGATAGCCGTCTTTGGTGTAGTCCTAAGTCGGTTGATACTCGATACTACACTTATTGAGATTTGACTCCCAAGTTTTGTTTGGTGGCAAGTCAGTTGACGATCAGAACGAAACTTGTGGGAAAGATCAATGATATTGAGATCCATTAGAACCCGGTTACTATTACTAGGATAGGTTGAGCCAACTAAATTTCAAGAGGGTACTTACCTACAGACCCCAGGAAATCCTAAACCTAAGGCTACTTGTGTGATTTGTTTGCTTTCAACTTGAGCTACTTGCAGGGTTTTTATCTAACAACATGATCTCCTTGCAGGATTTGTTTACAGTCATTATCCAGTAACCTGGACTTCTTAGACTCACTTGTCTTCATCACCTTACACTTTTAATTAATGCATAACATACACATCATAACATCATTCCACAACATTTCCTTAACCATTTCAAGGATCTTAAGGGTTTGTGATGCAGGTTATGATAAATCAAACGTCTAGTAAGGGGCAAGGGGATTTATTTTCCTCTAGTCAATGCCGTCAAAAGACAAAAACACGACAACTTGAGTCAGGGGTTATGACCCACTTGATATGATGAGCTTGACTCTCGTAGAAGGACACTCAACGATACGAAGTTCTTCAATTAAAGCTGCAAATTTCAACTTCTGACATTTTCTTGTTTACCCCGTGAGATCCTTGAAAACATTGCATGCATGCCATTTCATAACAGGTCTTATAGTATAGGTTTCTCATCTTTTTTTTGTTTATTTCAGCAAAATAAATGGCCCTTGAACAAACAGTAAAAGACCTTCAAGCTCAAAACGCTCAGTTCTAACAAATGTTCATGGCTTTGGCCCAAGGGCAGGAAGAACTGAAAGTTGTCGTCATCAAAGAGAAGAAGAAGAAGACAAAGAAACTGGCTGGCATCTTAAATTTGGGAAGAAGACTCAGAAGACCAGTTAAACAAGCTCTAGATATTACAACTCCATCAAATGAAAAGAATAATCATGAAGAAGTCAAAAACCTCTAAGCTGATGAAGAAGAAGTTGATTACTCTGAGGAACAATATCCTCCTGCTGACGATAAATACAAACAGCTGGAGGATCGTCTCAATGCTATGGAGATTCAGTAGGTACCTGGCTTGTACTTTGAAGAGTTAGGACTAGTTCCTGGAGTGGTCATCCCACTAAAGTTCAAGGTTCCCAAATTTCCTAAGTATGACAGTGTCTCCTTCCTTAAGTTGCACTTAAGGTCCTATGTCAGGAGGATCCAACCTTACACTGCTGACCGGAAGTTATGGGTCCATTTCTTCCAAGAAAGTTTAGCTGGCACACAACTGGAGTGGTTCTATCAGCTAGAAAGAACATACATTCATACTTGGGAAGAATTGGCTGCTGCTTTCTACAAGCAGTACCAATACAATGTTGACCTTGCTCCAACTCGTACACAACTTCAAAGCATGTCTATGGGTTCTAGCGAAGGCTTCAAGGAATATGCCCAGAAATTGAGGGATCTAGCTGATAGGGTACAACCTCCTATGAATAATCGGGAAATGGTAGACATGTTCATGGGCACTCTGACAGGCCTATTCTTTAATCTGTTGATTAGGAGTTCCTCATCCGGGTTCACAGAGATGGTTCTGACTTGAGAAAGAATCGAAAGTGGTATCAAGAGTTGGAAGATCCCGATGGCTGCATCTTCTAATGCTAAGAAGAATCCATTTGCTGGTAAGAGGGAAGCCAATGCTGTGTATGGCCAGAAGGGTCGTAATAAGGCAGACTACCACCAATCTGTAGGGGCAGTGTTGGTCTCTAATTCGGCATGCGTGCAATGACCACAATAATGGGGTAATCAGTGAAGGCAAGACAAGCTTAATAGACAGTTTACTAAGATCAACATGCCGTTGTCTCAAGCATTACAACATATGTTGAGGATGAATTTGATTATGTTGATAGGACCTCATCCAAACCCTAAGACTTCTTCTCCTAACTATAATCCTGATGCAAGGTGTTCCTATCATTCTGGAAGTCCTAGGCACAATACTAACGATTGTTGGGCACTGAAATACAAGATTCAAAATATGATTGATGCCAAGGAGATTGAGTTCGACCCTCCTGAGACTCCCAACGTGATCACTGCTCCCATGCCAAATCATGGCCAGGATTGAGAGACTTTTTGTTCATTTGAATTCTCAAGTTGTATTTTCTTTGTTTTTTCAAACAATTATTATCATGTTAAAATTTGTTATTTCATTAATGCATTGCATATGTTTGTCTTGAATTAATTTGTTTTCATTATGCTTAAACTGCTTTCTTACGTCCCTTTTGTGATATTCAACTCTTGATTAAAAGATCTAAGCCTTTAGATGGAGGATGACGAGAACGATACCACAATCTCTACAGTATGCTTTTGAACAGACCCCGTTGACGATGGACAAGCGTTGTTTCAAATCCTAAATAGTGGAGTTATAAGGAAGATAATCCATAATCAACCCCTATAAGCCTAAGAAGTATGAGTTTTCTTTTCACACAAATTAAAACCCTTAATTATAACCTAGGGCAGGGTAGTTTTCTCAGTTAATTCAGATGTGCATTCAGTCGCAAGCTTTCCCTTCATGCACGATAAATAATGTAGAAGATGGTCTCCAAAAGACGGTGATAGTTCCACATAATCATTAAGAACAGGAAGTCATTATCTCTCAAAATAAAATCCCATTAAGTAAAAACCTATGAAGGAGACTTAAGAAAAAAAACTGGGGCACCGCGCTTGCTGTAATCACAAAAGAAACAGTTTAGGCAAAAGACAGGGATAACAAAATCAAAAAAGAAATAGGTCCTATAATTACTCAACAAAAATAAAAGGTCACAAAAACGACTTCCTTCTCAAACAAACTTTCAATTTATGAACCATGACCAGAATATTGGGGCCAACATTCCGGAACTCAATTGGGATTTGAAATGCACAATTAACTGAGCATAGGACTGAAGAATATCACGAAGAGCGGGTTGGGTACAAATAAAATTTGAGCCTTTATCCTTTGTTTCTTGAACCGTAAACCAGACCATGTTATAACCCTTAAAAGTCCTAGTTGAAGCATGGGTTAGTTTTAGAGCATACTGTTACCATTGTATCTTGACTCTTGTAAGGTTTACTATAAATCATGAGTTGATATCACATTCTTGAAAATTTTGTTTTACTACAAAAAATGCATTTTCAAAAATTTTTAAGACAAACATAAGCTTTGCATTCTTTAAATGACATTGTTTGCATATGGTTAATTGTTCAAATGGAAGAGAAATTCACACAACGAATATTCAGTGAACGGAGATCCTCTTAATGGACGGAATCACCTCAGACGGAAAAAACATTTCCAATAACAAGACTTTAATAATCAAGGGGCATGACATGGTGTCTAATTAATCTGGGGCAGTCAAGCCAATATGAAAAGAATCTCTCCAAAAATGCTGAATAGCCAGGGGCAAATCTCCATCTGAATCACTCGGGGGCTGTTACATTGATCCGGGATTCCAGCAGAAAATCACTGTGAAATTTGAATCTTTGGTACCACCAAATTGCTTATCTGTGCCAGTAATATCAGTTGGTGTTAGTATCATGTCTTCGAAACCTTCCATGATAGTTCTTCAAATCCTTTCAATACTATAAGAAACTTGATCAAACATCAGGTGCACCAGATTCTTCCTGAAGTAGCCCCACACAGGCTCCCACGTATGAAAGGGCACATGCAATCACATAAAAAATTTCTGGCATTTCTACAACACTTGTTGTCATAGACGGTGACAACTCTTCACATCTTATGAGCGCGGACATAGTCAGAAAATACTACGCATGAAAAAGACCTGCTAGGTTGACAAGCCTAGGCAAAATTAAGGGCATCCCGGCGAACCAAAAGAGTTCGGGCAAAAGTTAGGGATATATACAAAAAAATTGTACAACTGGCAAGTCGAAAACCTCAAAAGGCGACTTGAACAAAAAAGGGTAACCCGGTGGACTGAAAACCCGAAAGGGCGGTCCAGGCAAAAGTTAGGGATTAAAAAACTACAACTATGTCCCGTCATATTGTCAATTGTTTATCAGTAGAATACTTATCATCCTGGTCAGCATTTACAAGCACCCCAGGAGTTGGGATGACACTCAAACCATCCACAAAGTCTCCACGGGTACTTTCTCCAGCAGGTACAGAGGCAGGGGCATCTTACTAAAAAGTCGCTGCCATATCCTCAGCTTACAACCTAGTGACGCCAGGTGTTCTTGTTTCCATGGTAGAACATGAATTTCCAACTACTGCTCCGACATCAGGTTTTCCCCAGTAAAGTCGTTAAATTTCTCAGGATTCCCCAATAGGATTTCACAAAATTCTCAGGCAGTGCACATAGCTTTCCTTCCCCAACAAAGTTTATTTCTCTAACAACGGAAGATCATCTCCCAGCAGTTCAGCTTCAACAAAATCTAAAGACTTACATTCTTCATCGACAGCTGCAATCAGGGATTTATTTTCCCTAATTCAACAGTGTTGCAATAGAACAACTGATACATTCACGTATTGCATTCATACATCATTCTACAAACGTCATAGCATCTGGAGTACAAATGCATACATCCCAATCTCATTTATTTTGAGAACACCATTACACAATGCATTTCATACATCATGACATTTCATACAGCTAACACTTTACCTTTTCCGGAAAGATCAATCAACATATATTTATCATCAACAATTTTCAACAGGTCTAGGATTAGCTCCGGAAACAAAACAAAGTAATTATTTATGAAACCAAATACAACTTTACACGGGCTCATTATGAAGCAATCTTACACGGGTTTCTTCTGACTTCCAAATACATCTTTACACGGGCTCAACATGAAGCAATCCTACACGGGTTTCTTCTGACTTCTAAATACATCTTTACACTGGCTCATCATGAAGAAATCTTACACGAGTTTCTTCTGAATTCCAAATACAACTTTACACGGGCTCATCATGAAGCAATCTTACACGGGTTTCTTCTAACTTCCAAATACATCTTTACACGGGCTCATCATGAAGCAATCTTACACGGGTTTCTTCTGATTTCCAAATACAGCTTTATACGGGCTCTTCATGAAGCAATCTTACACGGGTTTCTTCTGACTTCCAAATACAGATTTATACGGGATCTTCATGAAGAAATCTTACATGGGTTCCTTCTCCATCCTTCTGAAGTTTTACACGGACTCATCCTGAAGCAACCCTACCCAGGTTCCTTCTCACAATCTCCAGATGCAGTTTTACACGAACTCATCCTGAGGCAACCCTACCCAGGTTCCTTCTCTTGAGTTTCCAGATGCAGTTTTACACGAACTCATCCTGAGGCAACCCTACCCAAGTTCCTTCTCTTGAATTTCCAGATGCAGTTTTATACGGACTCATCCTGAGGCAACCCTACCTAGGTTCCTTCTCTTGAATTTCCAGATGCAGTTTTACAAGGACTCACCCTGAAGCAACCCTACACAGGTTCCTTCTCACAATCTCCATATGCAGTTTTGCACAAACTCATCCTGAGGCAACCCTACCCAGGTTCCTCCTCACAATTTCCAGATGCAGTTTTCCACGGACTCATCCTGAGGTAACCCTACCCAGGTTCCTTCTCACAATTTCCAGATACAATTTTACCTGGACTCATCCTGAAGCTTCCCTACCCAGGCTCCCTCTCATATATCTCCTAAAACAGATCTACCCAGGTTCCTTATCATACATTTCCATATGAAGTCTTACTCGGACTCATCCTGAAATAGCCCTACACAAGTTTCTTCTGATACAAGCTCATACATTACAGGTCATTTTCAAAAAGTCAACAAAAGACACTTTTTGTCAAGACAACTTACATCAAGATAATATCTTCAAAAGCAAAAATGATAAACATAGAGATTATAGAGAACATCTTGGTCTTTCCAAAAAATCCAAGATCATCTTCAAAAGATGAAAATTGAGTAAGTTATGGTTTGCAAAATTTGAGAAAATTTATGAAAAATGCATGAAGTCAACTTTGAGAAAAATTGCATTTTTAGGTTAATCGCCCTAACTTTTAGGGTTCAAACATGTTTATGACATACCCAAGGACCTCTAAACCTAACCATGCACTATTTTGATTTTTATTTCTATTTATTTGAATTTTTATTCATTTAAATATGAATTAAATCAAATAAATTAAATAAAAATACAAATAATAATGGGCCGTGACATTTGGGTTTGATTTGATCTATTAGAAGGCCCATATTTTCGTACAAGATACATCCAAATGGTCCAGGTTCATTGAACATTCAAAAAGAGACAAGGATCTTTAAAAATGGAAAGAACAAACTCAAAAAATGGAAAGTTTTCAATATGTTTGATTTTGGTTTTATCATGGTTTGATTAATGGATTCCTTGTCATGTATGTTTCCTCATTCATACCTCTATATAAGCATAAGAAAACCATATGCAAAGTGGCACGAAATTACTCTTTAAAAATCTATTTAAAAGCTTTTCACAAAGCCCTCTCAAAATTCTCAAAATCATTCAAAAGTTATGAAAATTCAAAACCCGATCTTCAGCTTTCCTCCATCCAATCTCGTGCAATATTTGGACTCCTAAGGTCCCTAGGAGTCATTTACATTCCTCACCTTGGCTTGGAGCGTGCCCGATTCATCCATACAAGTTGCATCTTTCGATATAGTTTATTTAAATCTAATCTTATTAATCTGCATTTATTAATCTATTTGACGTTTTCATACATGTTTGTAGTCGTACATAGAGCAGGATAGATGTGAAGCATGTAATTTTTGAGGCTTGGTTCATGAGATACCATTCTCAACACCGATCAGAAGCTTGGCTTTGAAACGCAAAATTCAGAGACCTTTAGCCAAAACTAACACCGGATTTCTTTATTTACTTCTTTTTATATTTACTTTTTCAAAATCATTTTTATTTAATCATAATATAAAAAATATAAAAAAAAATAGATTAAGGTTTTTTTATATTTAATTTGTGCAAGTTAATTAATTATATTTTTATTTATTTCAAGTAATTTAAAATCAATTAGAACTTAGACTTAATCATTTCAAATCTTTTTCTCAATAATAAAAATCCAAAAAATGTTAGAATTAGTTTCCTTTTGATTAGTTTTAATTGCATCTTTTTTATCACTCTTTTCTATATTTAGTTAAAATTAATTTTTTTAATTTAAGTATTTTTGTTAATAAAAATGACAAAAAAGTGCTAAGTATGTAGAAGTATTTTAGGACTTACCTCGCTTTCCATATTCGCGCGCCCATTTTAAATTTCATTCAATTTATATTTATGTAACTGCAAAAGGTTGTAATAGTTAAATTTAGGACTTTTTACTTTTTGTTTCCCCATTTGGACATGTAAATACCCCTCCTTGAAGCATTGTAATAGCGTAGGATTTACAATTCCCGCACTTTAAATTTCTGCAAGATATTAACTGTTAGTAATTAGGCTTGTATAGAAAGATTGTAAACAAAGCGTTAACAAACTTAACACAAGACTAAAATAACTAAAAACCAACACAATTGCACATATACACCTCTAGGGTACGCCCACTTTGGTTTCCTTAAAAAAAACAGTCATGTCCCTCGAAACGGGGACGCTTTAGCGAAGACCCTTTGAATCAAAAGATCATAGTCCCTCGATGACCTTACATGTTGCCTTTTGGTAAATGATCTGGTCCTTATGAAAAATTGCTAAAGCGTCTCCACATGTTTCCTTTATGACTGTACATCCCTTCCAATGTCCCTCAAACATCCAACGATGGGACTACCTACTCATTAATAGTAGGATAGCGCTGTCTAAAGGATAGGGGAAAAGAACAAACCTTTCGAGTATAAGTAGATAGTTCATAGATGCTTGCTCAAAAACAAATCTTTCACACTTACACAAAACATTTCAAAACACTTTCGAAAACATTCGCTTTATTAACACTCTTGAGGACTGATACATGAGTTATCATAAAGCGAATCGCCACACTAAGGCATTTTCAAAGCGATTTTTCAAAACACACAAAGCACAAGCAATTTTCAAAACATGAGCTAAGCATCTAAGAGCCCGTAGAAAACTACGAATGGAAAGGGTGCTACACCTTCCCTTTCCAAAATCAACCCCCCTTACTCATAAAATTATCGAAAAGGTATTTTTTTGTTCTTTTCACCCTTTCCTTAATTTGGATAAAAGAAAAGTCGGTGGCGACTCTTGCTTACCGCAACATTTGCGAATAAAAAATGCAAAACCAGTATAAACAGTCGGTTCTACCACCGTATCACAGAGTCCAATGCCGTGTACGACTAGAATGGCCGCAATAAGAGTAATCTCAACCAATGTGTGGGGGTAATGCAGACTTCTATTCCCGCACCGATGCAATCACAATGGGGTAATCAGCAAAGTAAAGACAAGCCCAAAAGGAAATTCGCCAAAATTAACATGTCCTTGGTTCATGTATTGCAACACATGTTGAAGATGGAGTTGATTACGTTAAGGTATCCTCATCCAAACCCCAAAACTTCTTCCCCTAACTACAATCTTGATGCAATATGCGCCTATCATTCTGATAGTCCTGGACATGATACGAAAGACTGTTGGGCATTGAAAAATAAGATTCAAGACCTGATCAATGAAGGAGTCACGGAGTTCACACAAGGTGATCAGAATGAAGTCTTCTGCCGTCCCTCAAAGGCACACCATCTGAAGTGACAAGTTCAGACAAATGGGCTTTTAGTTCATTTGAATTTTTCAAATTGTAATTTTCTTTTTGTTCGACACTTATTTATGTCAAACTTTGTTATTTTATTAATGCATCGCATATATTTGTCTTGAATCAATTTATCCGCACTCACCATTTCAAAATTGCATTCTTACTTCCTTTTTGTGATATTCGACTCTTGATTAAAAGATGTAAGCCTTTAGAGGGGGGATGGCGAAAATGATACCACAATCTCTACAGTATGCTTTTGAATAGACCCCACTAACGATGTACATGCGTTGTTTCAAATCCTAAACAGTGGAGTTATAAGAAAGATAATCCCTAGTCAACCCCTTTGAGCCAAAGAAGTAGGAGTTTTTCTTTTCACACAAATTAAAACCCTTAATAATAACCTGGGGCAGGGTAGCTTTCTCAGTTAATTAAGAGGTGTATTCAGTCACAAGCTCATCCTTCATACACGACAAATAGTGTAGAAGATACCTTCCAAAAGATGGTGATGGTTCCGCATAATCATCAAAGCAGACATTCATTATTTTTCAAAATAAAAGCCCGCTAATTCAAAACCTATGAAGGAGACTTAAGATAAAAAAACGGGGGCATCCCGCTGACTGTAACTGCCAAAGAAACAGTTCAGGAAAAAGACAGGGATAATAAAGTAAAAAAATGAAGGTCGCTACAAATCATCAACAAAAAGGAAAGTTAAATAAAAATGACTGCCTTCTCAAAATAAACATTCAATTTCTGAACCATCACCAAGCATCAGAGCAATGATTCCAGAACTCAACTTAGATTCAAAACACACAATTAACTGAGTTTAGGGCCGAAGAACATCATGAAGAACGAGTGGGTACAAATAAATTTTGAGCCTTTATCCTTTGTTCCTTAAACTGTGAACTAGGCCACCCTACAACACTTAAAAGTCCTAGCTGAAGCATGGGTAAGTTCGGAAGAATACTGTTACAAAAGGTATCCTGACTCCTGTAGGACTTGCTACAAATCCTGAGTTGATATCACACTCTTACAAAATTTGTTTGTTTTACTAAAAATGAATTTCAAACTTCAAGACAGACATAAGCTTTGCATTCTTTAAATGACATTGTTTGCATATGGCTAATTGTTCAAACAACAGAGAAATTCACAAAATGAATATTCAGTGAACAAAGATCCTCTCAGTGGACAAAATCACCTCAGACGGAAAAAACATTCCCAATAACAGGCCTTTCATAATCAAGGGGCATGACATGGTGTCTAGTTAATTTAGGGCAGTCAAGCCAATATGCAAAGAATCTCTAAAAGTGCTGAATAGCCAGGGCAGGTCTCCATCTGAATCATTCAGGGCCTGTTACATTGATCGAGGATTCCATCAAAAATCACTATGAAATTTGAACCTTTGGTACCACCAAATTGGTTGTATGTTCCAGTAGTATCAGATGGTGTTAGTATCATGTCTTCGAATCCTTCTATGACAGTCCTTAGAAAAGATACCTAGGAAATTCAAGACTATCAGAGACTTGATCAAACATCAAGTGCACTAGATTCATCCTGAAGTAGCCTCACACAGGCTCCCACATATGAAAGGGCACATGCGAGCATATAAACATCTTCTAGCAGTTCGACAACACTTGCTACTATAGACAGTGACAATCCTCTACACCCGATGAATATGGACATAGTCGGAAAATACGACTCATGAAAAATACCGACTAGGTTGACAGGACTAGGCAAAAATAAGGGCATTTTGGCGAACCCAAAATGGTTCGGGAAAAAATTAGGGATATATAAATAAAACTGTACACCCGGCAAGTCAAAAACCTGAAAAGGCGACTTGGGCAAAAAAGGGCATCCCATTGGACTGAAAATCTGAAAGGACGGTCCAGGAAAAAGTTAGGGATTTAAAGCGTATAATTATGTTCCATCATCTCGTCACTTGTCTATCAGTTGAAGACTTATCGCCCCGATCAACATCTACCCAAAACCCCAGGAGTTAGGATGATACTTAAACCATCCACAAAACCCCCGCAGATACTTTCTCCAACAGGTACAGAGGCAGGGGTATCCTACTAAAAGGTCACTGCCACATCCTCAGCTTACAACCTTGTGATGTCAAGTGTTCTTGTATCCTCGACAGAGCAAGAATATCCAATCACTACTCTGTCATCTTAAAGAATTCCCTAACTGGGTTTACAAACTTTTCATGTTCCCAAACAGATTTCTTCTCAAAACAACAAAACAGGAATCCCCAGCAGAAACATTATAAATAAAGAAGATTCTCTTCTAGGAACAGTTGAGATACTCTCCCGATACAGATGCCATTCTGATACTCATTTAAAACAGCTTCCAGATACAATTCAAATAAGCTCTAGATATGAATGTCACTCTAATACTCATTCAATACAACTTCCAGATATAGTTCAGATACACTCCAGATACGGATGCCATTCTGATACTCATTCAATACAGCTTCCAGATACAGTTCAAATACGCTCCAGATACGGATGTCATTCTGATACTCATTCAATACAGCTTCCAAATAAAGTTGAGATACACTCCAAATACGGATGCCACTCTGATACTCATTCAATACAGCTTCCAGATACATTTCAGATACGCTCCCGATATGGATGTCATTCTGATACTCATTCAACACAGCTTCCAGATACAGTTCAGATACGCTCCAGATACGGATGCCATTCTGATACTCATTCAATACAGCTTCCAGATACTGTTTAGATACGCTCCAGATACGGATGCCATTCTGATATTCATTCAATACAACTTCCAGATACAATTCAGATATGCTCCAGATACAGATGCCATTTTGATACTCATTCCAGATTTCTCTTTCAGATACAATTCAAATATGCTCCAGATATGGATATTATCCCGATACCCACTCGATACATCTTCAGATACAATCAAGGAAGGGATTTATTCTGAAACTTCCCAACTTGAGTGTGTTTCTACCACAAATCACTGGAAAATCCCCTAGTGAACCAAGAATCTCATGATTCTCCAATAGGATTTCAACAAAATTTCCAAGCAGTTTGTGAAGTTCACCTTCAGCAACAGAGTTTTATAAATCTAAAATAGTTTATAAAGCCTTATCCCTAATAGAGTTTATTTCTATAGCTACGGAAGTTCATCTCCCAACGAAGTTGATTTCTCCAAATTGTTGAAAAATTCCAACAAAACTCTTCCTCTCGACAAAATCATTCTCAAACAGAAGTCAAAGATCCTCGACAGAGAAAGGGAATCGCCAACAAAACTATCTCCATTCACTATCCCCAGCGAGAATTGAAGAATCACTTTCTTCACTCACCAACAGCAGTCTGGGATTCAACTTCCCAGTGCTCTTCAGCAGCAGTTAGAGATTTATTTTCCTAGACAAATATACTGCACAACAGCATTACATGTCCATACACCACGACATGTGCATACAAATACATATATCACAATCTCATTTATTTTGGGAGCATCGTGAAATTCATACATCATGACATCGCATGAAACTGATTTTACCTTTTTAGGTTAAATTAGCAGACAGACAAACACTATCAACTTTTACAGCAGGTCAAAGATTAATTCCCGAAACCAGACGGGGAAACTATTTGTACGACCAAGTGGTATGAACTCCCGAAACAAGACGGGTTCACCAACAAATACATCTGGCCACAGATGAATGCCCGAAACCATACGGGGAAACTATCTGTGTGATCAGCAAAATAAGTTCCAGATTAATACCTGTAACAAGCCAGGAAAACTATCTGTGGATGACCGACTGTGGATTAATAACTGTAACAAGCCCGAAGAACTATCTACATGAAGATATTGAAGATTAATACTTGTAACAAGCCAGGAAAACTATATTTTTGTCTTAAGTCAGAGATTAATACCTGAAACCAGACATGACAACTATATCAACGACCAAACAAAAACATAGTTCCAGATTAATACCTATAGCAAGCCAGGACAACTATCTCTGGAAGACCGACAAATTTCAAATTCCAGATTAATACCTGAAACCAAACATGACAACTATCTGCGAACAACTGATTGGTAGATTAACACCTGAAACCAGACAGGAAAGCTATCTACATGACCAGACAAAACAATGTTACACGGGTTCCTTCTCATATATCTCCGGGTGCAGACTAATGCGGACTCATACTGGAACAACCCTACGCAGGCTCTTTATAATGCATATTCAGGTAACGGTTAATTCCATTTTCCTCAGCAAGTTACTGTAAAGCCTGGATTTTGATCAGAAAGCAGCAAACTTTCATCTCTTCAGTCAAGAGATAGCTTCCCTAGTAGAGTAATGGAAAACTGAAGTTCCTAGATTCTATTCCCCACAGGGTATTCCTCAAGCATGAGAACAACAGAAACCCACATTCCCCAGCAGACTCCTCCTCAAGACGGCAGGAACTGGAACCTTCAAAGGAACCATGTGTGAAATCTCCATCTACTTTGGATGGCATCCGTAAGTCCATATCTGACGAATCTCTTTCATCTTCTCCAAATGGCATCTGTAACCCCATTCTCGACATCAACAACCATCAATATTACTTCATGCGAGTGCAAATTCTGGGCACTTTAGTGTTCAATCATCTTCCACCTTCAGATCACGAAAGGAAGACAAGCCAATCTAAATCCTCAGGTTTAAGAAGATTTAACAGGGGCAGCTGTTGTACCCCAAAATTTTCCCTCCCATTTTTACTCAAAGCATGCTCAAGGTTGACCAAGAATTTACCAGACTTCTCCTTCTAAGGCAACGAACCTCTAATTAGGGTTTCAATTTTCATGAAGATGTTTGAACTTCAAAGGTCTCAAATTTTTTCCATGGTCCTAATATGCCTTCAAGTTTATCCATGCCAAGTTTCATGCCTTGCACAACAAGTTTTCTTAGATAATTATTCAAATGCTTGAGAATCAACTGTACTAGGTCAAAAGTCAATTGTGGCCCAAATTCAGTCAAAATTCATGATTTTTGGTCAACATCAACATTTTTAAGTGATATCCATAATTTGATCAAAGGTTGATCACGATTCCTCAAGAAATGCTCCTAATTCATCAAAAGTATAAAATTGCTAAATTAAGGTTTATATAGGAAAAGTCAACTGAACTTTTACCAGACATAACTTTCACATACTTCATCCATTTTCCCCCAACAAAATCTCATATTGAAGAGAATATAATTCCCTATAACTTCTCTTTAGCTCTCAAGTCCAAGAAATGCACCATTTGAAAGATACAAGCTCATACATTACAGGTCATTTTTTGAAAGTCAACAAAAGGCACTTTTTGTCAAGACCATTTACATCAAGATAAAATCTTCAAATGAAAAATTGATCAAAGTAGGGATTGAAGTAGACATCTTAGGCTTTCCAAAAAATCTAATATCATCATCATGAGATCAAAATTGAGCAAGTTATGGATTTCCCAAGTTGGGAAAATTTTAAGAAAAGTGCATTGAGCAAATTTGAAGTTTTAAGGCAAGGGCTCAATTTCTTGGACTTCAAACATCTTCCTAAGCTCATAGAGAACATCTAAAATCACTCTTACCATGCCTTACATTTTTTTACTTATTTTCTACATATTTATTTTAATTTATTTCAAGTAAATATAAACTAAAATGTAAAAAATAATTAGAGATGGGCTTGGAGCTTTGGGCTGATGTTTTGGTTTGCCTTGAAGCCCATGATTTCGTATAGCATTGTCTAGATACATTCAAATTAAAAAATGGACAAGTTTCCATTTTTTTGGCCAAAGTTACAAAACTTTATGCATGGCTTTAAAACACATGATCATGGCTGTTTAATTTTATGCTATCTTGTCTCCTCATTCTAATCTATAAATACCAGGCCTTAGAAAGCATTAGCCACGCAGAGACAACCCCAAAAAGTCACACGAAATTGAAAAAAAAAACAATGTTGGTGAAATTCAAAAACACAGTTCCAGCATTCCTCAATCCAAACAAAGGATCCCAATACACTCCTGGTGGTTCCCTGAAGTTATTCCAACCAATTCCAGGGTTTGTAGCTTCATGAAACACTCATGGTTTGCACTTAATTTCTGCAAATTCGTTTTCCTCCATTCACTCATTATTAATTCCATTTGCTTGCATATTTTTATTCGTGGTGATGCATAAAACGTTTCTGGATGTATTAGTCTGAGTTTGAGTGCGGGTATAAGAATCCACCATTGTTAGGGTTCCGAGCTCCGAATTTTGGGAATCCTACCTAGAGGAAAAATTAACGAAATTAAGGACACCATCGTGCTCAGGAGGATGAGGCCAATTGATATATGGCCTCACATTCAATTTATATTGCATATTTTGGATATTTCATGATGCAGGTGCTGTAATGACAAATGAGAACTGTCACTATAGGTTGCAGTACCTAAGACGACGGAGGGTGAAGAAGACAAAGCGTGGCAGCTCCTCATTGGGCAATTTGAATAAGCGCGCGTTTTTTTATTTTTTTATCAGATATTCGCGTGTTTTTATAATATATAATTGTTGATTGATTTATATACACGAATGAATGGATAACACAGATGGCAAGGAAGTGCACATGTAAAGGAGAGGACCTGGGTTCGAATCTCAGGTCTAACATTTTGTTTTCTGATATTTGTCAATTACAGATCTATGATATGACTCAAACCATGACCATCAGATCATGATTAATCTAGATATGAGCACCCCAATGCAAAGTTCAGAATGCACCCTCAAGGCCTCATCTCAGCAAATCCAAAAGCAAGTCTGGGCTTCAACTCTGGGCCAAACATTTTTTTCAAACAACACCCCCCAATAGCTATCATCTTGGCCCATTTTCATCTTTTTTTTTGTTTGTTAATTTTTTCTGCTTTATTTATTTTTTCTAATTTATTTTATACATTTATTTAATTGATCAAATTCAATAATAAAATCACAAAAATAATAGATTAGTTTCTTTTTTTTAATTAAACTAATTTTTGAAATTAATTATTAATTCAACGTTAGCTTTTTTTATGAATTTAAAATAATTTAGAACTTAGGTTTTAATTTATATTCAAATTAATTTCTTTTCATAATAAAAAAACAATAAATAAGTTCTTAATTAATTTCATCTTCTAATTAGACTTTTGGATAATTAACTTAATCATTTTCTTACATAAAAAAACAAACAAATAAACAAAAAAAGATTTTCTTATTAGGCTTTTAGACGAACTTTCAATCTTCGCGCGCATTTATTTTATTCTCGCATTTTATAATGATGTAACTGCTTATAAGATGTAATAGTAATCAGGCTTTATTTTATGATTTTAATTTCTGCTTTCCCCCAATTTTTGTACATTGTAATTCCCCTCCCCGAAGCTGTGTAATAGTGTAGGTTTTTATTTTTACACTTTACATTTTCTGTACATATTAACTGCTAGTAACTAGGATTGCATGATAAGACTTAAAAACAAAAACGTTAGCAAACCTAACATAAAAGATAAAAAAAACTGAATATAACACACATTGCACATATACACCTCTAGGGTACCCCACTATGGTTGCCTTCGGAAATAAAGCAGTCATCTCCCTCGAAAGGGGGACGCTTTAGCAAAGACCTGTAAAACAAAAAGATCATAGTTCCTCGATGACCCTGTAGTTGCCTCTCGGTAAATGATCTAGTACCTAAGAAAAATTGCTAAAGCGTCTTCACAAGTTTCCTTCATGACTGTAACGTCCCTTCGAATGTCCCTCATACATCCAACGATAGGGCTACCTACTCACTAATAGTAGGATAGAACTGTGTAAAGGATAGGAGGAAAAGAACTACCTTTTCGAGTACAAAGTAGATAGTTGTTAGAAGTTTGCTCAAAACATTTTGCACTTACATAAATACTACTTTTCAAAAACATTTTCCGAAACACTTTGTATACTTTCTCCACTATCACGAGAAACATTACAAAGTTCTCTGTACTAAGGCATTCTTAAAACATTTTCAAACACACAAAGCACAAAGGTATTTCAAAATGAGAAAACCTCTAAGAGCCCGTAGATAACTACAGATGGAAAGGGTTCTAACACCTAACCTTTCCATAATCTAGCCCCTTACTCAGAATAATCTCTAAAAGGTATTTTTCTGTTCTTTTCACCCTTTCCTTAATTTGGATAAAATAAAAGTCGATGGCGACTCTTGCTTACCGCAAGATTTGTGAATACAAAATGAAAAACCAGTATATAACTGTCGTTTCTGCCACCATATCATAGAGTGCATAAAGAGTGTTGACTTTGAAAATATTTCAAGAAAGTGTTGGTGTGTTGAAAGATGTTTATTTTGAAATGTTTGTGTAAGTTTGAAAATATTTTGAAAAGTGTTATTGTTGGGTAAACTTTGTAATGATTTTCGTCTCTATAAGAATGCATACAAAGTGTTAACTTTGAAAATATTTCAAGAAAGTGTTTGTGTGTTGAAAGATGTTTGTTTTTAAAGGTTTATAAGCAAGTAATTACGAGCAATCTACCTACTCAAAAAGTCTTTGTTCTTTTCCTCCTACTTTAGATAGTGTTATTTTACCATTTGGTTGATAAGGAGCCATATTATTGGATGTGAGGGATGGGCGTGGGTCGTCGTATAGTCATAGAAGGCAACTTGTAAGATATTGTAGCAATTCTCGTAAGGAACTAATATCGTTTACCAAAGGCAACATTGAAGGGACATCGAGAGACTATGATCTTTTAATCGAGAGTCTTTGCTAAAACATCCCACGTTCAAGTGACATGACTGTTTATATCTGAGGCAACAAGTGTGGGTTACCCTAGAGGTGCATATGTGCAAAGTGTTTTTAATTTCATGTATTTTATCTTGAATTAGGGTTGTCTAAGGTTGATTTTAATCTTGCCATACAAACCCTAATTACTAGCAATGATATGGAAAGCGATAAATTGCGGAATTTAAATGTCCTACGCTATTATAATGCTTTTGGGGATGGGGGATACACATTTACAAATGGGGATGACAAGTAAAAAAAGACCCTAATTACTATTACAAGGCTTTGACAATTACATAAATTGTAGCGCAAAATAATAAGATGTACAAAAATGTAAAGATGAAGAAAAGAGATTTATTTTTTAGGTTTTTTGATAGAAAAGGTTTTGTAGTTAATTTAATTAAAAAAGGAGTTAATTAATTAAAAATAAAACCTAAGTCTAATGATGTCAATTATTTTAGAAAATAACTTGGATGTTTTATCTAGAAAAAGTTTTTGTATAGTGTTAGGCCATCTCCAAGCAATGAAATATGTCCAAAGTAACCCTAAAAATCTCAAAATCAGGAATTTTAATGCCTGAGCTGACACGGGCCGTATCGGCGGACACGGGCACCCGTGTCTGGATCTGCCCTTCCTCTTGCACATTTTTCTTGTCCCAGCTGAGTTGACACGAGGCGTGTCGTGTGACATGGGCACCCGTATCAGCCCCTCTCCTGCCTATTTTTCCAAATTTCTAACCCAGCTGAATTGACACGGGCGCCCGTGTCAGCTCCTGTCCTGCCTTTTTACTAAGTTTTCTCTCTGATCTGTCCTGTTGTATCCTTTTGAAAACGAAAGCAAATGATGTATGGATAAATATATTTACAGTTTGAGAAAATTTACCCCTTGAAGTGAAAACTTTAGAACACGTATGGATGTTTCTGGGTGCAAAGTGGTGATTGATTGAGCTTCTTTGGACCTTCTTGAAGCTATACCAATCCTTACTTTATGCTGAAAGTTGTTGAATCACTTCCACCAAGTCAAGTTGCAAGGTACTATTTTTGAGTTTGGAAGATGTTGATAATGATGTTACAGAAGTTGTTCTTGTGTTTGAACAACTTCTATATGATGTATGTGAAGTATTTGGATGGTTTATTTAGATAGAACTTACAAGGTTTGAGAGGTTCAAAGATTTGAACTTCAAAGCTCAAAAATGGAGGTTTTATGGACAATTATGTTTTTTTGAGAGTAAATGGGTTTTGAGGGCTTGTTCATCTCTTTTTATCTTGCAAATGATCTCTCTATTTATAGAATAGAGGTTTTAAGACAAGGGTTGATTAGATTTGCAAGATCACATGTTGTGGCTAGGTTGGATTGTAAATGAAGCAAACTTGAAGATCATAGTTCCAATGCTTTGTACTTGGATTCATAGAGTTGTTGGATACTTTAAGCATGCTTTATTTGATTTTGTATGTTGAGTGTGTTTAGAAGGAACAAGTTAGAGGCTCAAGAAGAGATGACTTTATGATTAAAGCTACTTTGCAAGAATGGCAATGTTAACTTTGTGCCAAAAATGGAAAAATCATTTGGACAATGCTTAAATCAAATGGACCATAGCTCAAAAATTTGTGTAAACATTAAATTATGGTGAGATTTGCAAGTTAGAAGGCATGTAAAGAAAGATTATGCAACATAGCATGTAGATTGGATTATGTGTTCTTCATGAAAATGACTTGTATTTCAAGAATGGATGCCCAACTTCATGCCTTTGAATCTCCTATCTCAAGTATGATAAATTCATGTTCTTGGATGTTTTGGAAATCTTGAAACATTGTCTATAACTTTCATGTTAAACACTTTGGCTAAATAAAATTGGAACTTGATGAAAATTGGCCAAGAAGTTGGGACACAAATCTGACCAAACTTGTTGAAAATTTCTCCAAGTGTTTATACAAAAATGACATGACTTCAAGAGCCTATATCTTCAAATCTAAGAATTTTTTTTACATTAACCCTATAATAAAAATTTGTATAATTCATCAAGATCTACAACTTTCATGTTGAAAGTTTTCTTTGAATCATCTCGCATCTTGGTGAAAAAATGTCATGAAGTAATGAAATTATCAAGTGTAGAAACACTTAGAATATTTCTAAGTATTGAAAACTTTGACTTTTTGTGGATTTTCTTGACTTTCTTGATTCTTGATGATCAAGTTTGATATTTTTTAATGTCTTCATAAATTTTGATCTTTGGAATGTAATGTTGACCAAAAAGTCAAAGTTTGACTTTTTGTGTATTAGTTGACTTTTCATCAGTTGATCAAAAATTCAACTATCAATCTTTTGATCTTTAGAAATGATTTGAGTCATGAAATTAGGTCAACATGTTATGTTTGAGTCCTTGATATTATGTTTCAAACCATTAGATTATGTATTAGGTCAAAAGTCAATGATCAGTCAACTTCAGTCAAAACCCTAATGTGTGGTCTCAATGCTTAGAAGGTGGGTTTCTCTGATCAAACCCTTGAGAACCCTTGAGAAATGTCTTGAGAAAAGAGAGGGAATGTTTTGGGGTACAACAATGAGGAACTCCCAATCAGATGATTAAAGAGTGGACCTGTTACAGTGCCCATGAACATATCAACTAGCTCCCGGTTAGACAAGGGAGGTTGCACCCTTCCAACTAAATCTCTTCACTTCTGGGCATATTCTTTGAACCCGTCATTCGAGCCCATGGTCATGTTTTGTAATTTCACACGAGTTGGTGCAAGGTAAACATTATATTGATAATCCTTGTAAATAGCAGCAACCAGGTCTTCCCAAGTATGAATGTTGGTTCCTTCCAGTTGATAGAACCATTCGAGTTGTGTACCAGACAAGCTTTCTTGAAATAAGTGAACCCATAACTTTCTGTCAACAATATGGGGTTGGATCTTTCGAACATAAGACCTCAGATGAAGTTTTGGACACGACACACCATCATATTTAGCAAAAGCAGGTACCTTGAACTTGTGAGGAATAACCATCCTTGGAATAAGACCTAGCTCTTCAAAATCCAATCTAGGAACTTTCTGGATTTCCATAGCATTAAGACGGTCTTCTAACTGCTTGTACCTGTCATCAATAGGAGGGTACTGTTCATTATAATAGTCTTTCCTGGAACCAATGTCGCTACCTCTCTCAGCCCTTACACTCTTGTCTTCTTCGCCCTGATTGTCATCTTCATCAGAGGAAAAATCATCGTTCTGAATCTGTTTGAGAGGACCTTTAAACCTTCTTCCCATGTTGAGAATGACTAGCTTTCAAGTCTTCTTCTTCTTCCCTTTTGTGATGACGAACATCATATCCTTATGTCCCTGGGCTAAGTTCAGGAGAGTTTCCTGGAATTGGGCATTCTGAGCTTGGAGTTCCTTAACAGTCTGTTCTAGAGCCATCTTTTACTGAAATACACAGCAAGAAGATGAGAAAAACCTATATTGGAAAACCTGTGATATAATGATGCATGATATGTAGATGCAATGTTTTCAAGGATCTCGCGGGGTAAATAAAAAAGGAGTGTTAGGAGTAGAGTATTGCTGCAGCTTTGACTGAAGAACTTCGTGTCGTTGAATGTCCTTCTACGAGAATCAAGCTGACCATGTCGAGTGGGTCATATCCTTTGACTCAGGATGACGTACTTAGGTCTTTGACGACATTGGTTATAGGAAAATAAACCCCCTTGCCCCTTGCTAGACGTCGGTTCATGATGCTTTGACGACATTTGGTTAGAGTGAAATAAATCATCTTGTCTCTTGGTAGACGTCTGGTTCATGATATCCTGAATTCCAGGCCATTAAGATCCTTGAAATGGTCAGTGAAAATGATATGGTATGGTCAGTTAAAATGATATGGTATTATGTTGGATCAGTTAATCAAACACATGAAAAGCACACAAGGCCTTAGGTTCAGGCTTGCATGGAGTTTATATATAAGTACCCTCTTGAGTTTAGTTGACTCAACCTATCCTAAGAAAAGTAACCGGGTTCTAGGAGTCTCATATCATCGATCTTTCTCTCAGGCATTGTTTCAGCACAACATCTGATTTGCGACCGAAATATCCCGAGAATCTGATCTCAATGAGTGTAGTATCGAGTATCAACCAACCTCAGTCTGCACCAAAGTCGGCCATCTCATTACCTTCTAATGGCTAAGTTGGGTCATATAGGGTTCTAAAGGTCAGTTAGGGCTTATGACACCACACGACAGCCCAACATTCTCCTTGACTGACTCAAGGGACACCAGTACAAACCAATGTGTCGCACTAACATAGCCATCGCTTCAACCATATCGGTATATGTCATACAATTTCCATGATCTCTAGTTACTTACCTAAAAAGTCCCCAGATCCAGGTATAGGATCTATATAATAAATAAACCCAAACAACCCATGAATTGTAAAGCAATCAAATCAAACAAGTAAAGCAATAAAAGTGATCTAGATCTAAAGGTAACCCCACTTTTAGTTCTCCCCAACAGAGTCACCAGTTTTGTAATACGATGAGAGAACTGACTTTTTGTTTTGCGTTTTATCGAAAATGTTGTAGATAGCAAGAGTCTCCACCGACTTTTCTTTTATCCAATAAGGAAAGGATGAAAAGAACATGAAATACCTTGAGATTTTTCTGAGTTCGGGGGGTAGGTTATGAAAAGGGAAGGTGTTAGCACCCTTTTCATCCGTAGTTATGTACAAGCTCATTAGCTCACTTTTTGAAAATTCTTTGTGTGTATGTTTGAAAATATTTTTAAAAAATTCCTAAGTACAACAACTTTGTAATGATTCTTGTATCAGTTAAGAATGCGTACAAAGTATTTGTTTTTTAAAATATTTCAGAAAAGTGTGATTGTGAGAAAATATTTTATTTTTGTGTAAGCAAGCAATTAACAGTATTTTAACCTTACTCATGGTCTTTCGTGTTATTTTTCTCCTCCTTTAGATAGTGTTATCCTACCATTTGTTAGTAGGAAGCCCTATTGTTGAATGTGTGAGGAACACGCGCGGTTCATTGTTATGGTCATAAAAGGTAACATGTAGGGATACCTTAGTAATTAGAAGGGACTGTCATCATATATGCATAGGCAGCATAGAGGGACAAGATCATTTATCGTAGGCTACTCGAGGGACATCGTAGGACTATGATCATTATGATGATTTTTACCGAGGGTTTTTGCTAACGATATACCTACGTTCGAGGGACATGACCATGTTTATCCGAAGGCAACAAGTGGGGTCACCCTAGAGGTGCGCGTGTGATAAGTTATTTAATTCACTTATTTATCTTGATTAGGGTTATCTACATTTGCTTTTATGTCTTTCCATACATGCCTAGTTACTACACGGTAATAAGGAAAGCGGTAAATTGCAGAAACTAAAAGGTCCTACGCTATTACAAAACTTCGGCGCAGGGGGTACAAACCATAAAATTAAGAGAAATAAAAATTGGAAACCCTAATTCAAACTATTACAACCCATTAGCAGTTACATAAATTGGGGAAAAAACTAATGCGAAAGTAATAGAGTTTGCGAAGATTGTAAAATAAAGAAAAATGGTTTTATGATTTTGATAAAAAAATGATTTGATGATTAATCTAAAAAAACCTAATTAGTTTTAATTAAGAAAAATATTTATTAGTTAAAAGAAAAACTAAAAAAACTACTTAATTTTGATTTAAAAGAAATTAATTTACTTAAAAAAGGTTATTTAATTTAATTAAAAGAAAGAATTAATTTGGTTAATTTAATTAAAAAAACCTAATTCTAGATTGATTTTAAATTAATTTTAAAAAAAAGGTTAAAACAAAATAATTGAAAAAAGGGAATGAGTCAGTTGTATAAGCAAACCGGGGGGATGTAAAAAAATTCACTAGGCCTAAAGCTACAAGCGCATGCGCCTGCCCGAGATATAGTGTGTTACTCCAAGTAAGTTCACTGTGGGCACGTAGGCTCTAGCGTGTTGATCTGGATCTTTTGGAGATCCAAGGGTGATGACGAGAAGGGTGCATCGCGTACACGTGAGGATGGCTTCACTGGATCTGCGAAATTCATAAAACATAAAAAAATATGTCCCACACCAGGATCGAACCCGTGTATGGGTACAATAATGTCTTAAGGGCAAGCGCGCTACCATTGGGGTGGCCATACATCCATTAACCTCTGTCAATTCATAAATATATAATGTAAAAAAATTCCAAAAGTCAGAAAGCCAAGCACGCGCGCATGAGTAAGATCCCTGTATTTTGAATGGACCAACCATAACATCCTGGTTTGCCACACATAGTCACCCACTGGACAAACCACCCTAGACGGTGGTTCTGGTCACCATCTTCGATTGTATAAAAACCATAACTTGCGAAATTCGATCAAAACGAAAAAGATAACAACCCTAATTGACTAATTAAGGTCCTGTAATTTAAATGGTATGGTTAGCTCGGTCTAAAAATTCTTGCATCGTCAGATCTAAAGCTTCAAAAGCTTCATGCCCTAACAATGGGACGATTATGTTTCTGCACCAAAACTTACATGTAAAACGTTAGAAAAATTCTAATAATGCGTATGAGTTATGATGGAATGTTAACAATGATTGAAATCATGCTAAACCTTAAAAATCAAAACTCACCAAACTTACCAACCGGAGTTCATGCAAGGAAGGGTTCTGAGGTTGATTTACGACAGATAAGGAGTGATATCAACTCCTGGAAGCTTCAAGAAGATGATATGAAGCTCAAAACTTCTTGAAAGCGACTGAAGAGTAGGGTTGGTCTTTGACATAATCTTTGGAAATTTTAAGAACTTCTTAGGGGTGTTTTGAGGCAGTTTTTCACGTGTTTTGCATCTAGTCTTGTTAGATATATATAGGTTATGAGATTAGGTCAACAAAAATTGAAGAAATTCTTGCATCAAGAGGTGAAGATTTGATTTGACATTTTGTATGGAAACTTGTTATTTTTGGCTCAATCTTGCATCAACCACTCTTGCACGAATTTGATAACTTTTACATGTAATCTTGGGTCTCCAACACGACTGAAATCAAAAGCCTTATGCTTTAGTCCATTAATTTTATATTTATTTGATTTATTTTGAGTTTAATTGAATACAAATCAAAATAAATAAAATCAAAATAAAAGATAATGCATGAATTCACTTATGGGTCTTTAAACATATCATGAAAACGTTTGGATATGAAAACTTAGGCACAATAGCTCAAAATTACAAATTTGCTCAATTTGGAATTCATGCATTCTACCAAAATTTCCCAACATGCAATCGCCATAACTCTATCAATTTCTATATTTTGAAGTTGATATGCTACTTTTAGAAAGCTCAAGATGTCCTCTACAATATCTCTTTTGATAATTTTTTCATTTGGAGAATTTATCTTAATATAAGTAGCCTTGACAAAAAGTATATTTTTATTGACTTTTGAAATGACCTGTAATGTATTGACTCATATATCTCAAATGAAGCACTTTTTGGGATTGAAAATAGAGATAAAAAGTTTTAGAGAATTAAATTTTCTTCAAGATGGGCTTTGGTTTTGGAAAAGTTGATGAAGCATGTGAAAGTTATTGCTGGTCAAATTTCAGTTGACTTCTCCTAAGGAAAGCCTAATTTGGCAACTTTTGATTTTTGATGATTTGAGGAATTTCCCTAAGGAATCATGATCAAACCTTGATCAAATGATGAATATCACTTTAAAATATTTATGTTGACCAAAAATCTTGAATTTTGACTGTATCTTGACCACAATTGACTTTTTACCCAATATAGTTGATTTTCAGTCATCTGAGCAATTGATTGAGCAAACTTGTGATGCAAAGCTTGAAAATTGACATATGAATTCTTAGGGACATATGAAGAACCATGAAAACCACTTGGAACCTTGGAAACCCAATATTTCTTTTGAAATACAAAACCCTAATTGTTGACCCATTGCTTAGGAGGAGCATTTGCTTGATTAATTCTTGAGCCACCTTGAGCATTTGAGAACCCTAGGATAATGTGTTGAAGAAAAATAGGAGGGAAAATTTTGGGGTACAACAGTTATTGTATTTCAGGGGATAATACAAGTAGCTCAGAATCTGAGTGCTCATGTTCAGCAACGCATATGTGTGAAGCATCTTTATGGGAATTGGAAGAAGAAAAATCATGGGCTTGAATTGAAAGAGGTTTTGTGGAGTGAGGCAAGGGATACTACAATTCCAATAGCTTGCTGGGCGAGAAATATGGTTTCTCCGATCGAAGCTTCCCTTTGCGGGGCGAGGGTAGATATTTTTTTCCAATTGTGTATGTGGAGCAATTTGGGCCTTGTATTTAAGGGTCGTCATCGGGCGAAGCTTTTATGTGTCCGGCAACGCGTGCAGACAAGATTTTTCTTTATATTCCATTTTCATTTCATTTGTTAGGGTTATGGTTTTGGGTGTGGTTTTTATTCTCCCAACTCCATCAACCTCATTTTTCCTTAGGATTAGCCTAGATAACAACTATGGAGCTTGCATACAGATGATCTGGGGTGGATTGCTCATTGACCGACACTGACAAATTGGGAGATTTGCGGTTCATTTCTCTTTTTCATTGTCTATTCTCTTTTAGTTGGGTTTGTATATGTATTTACTTTAATCTTATGTATATTTGTCGCCTGTGGCGTTATATAAAACTTGCTTTACAAATCTTTGTCGATTGTCATCTAATGGGAAAAATAGCAGTTGTACTATTTTTGCCTCTTGTAATAATATGGAAATTCCCTGAATTTCAATATCAAGGAATGCATGCAATTATCGAGTTAAATTCCTAGTTCAATTAAACAAAACTTGATATGGCTTTTGGTTTTGAAATTATCACTTAACAAGTAACAGAAATATAAAATGGCATTTTCACAAATATGAGGAGCATGTTAGGGTAATGTGTATAATTTTCCCTGTAACTACCTTGAATCCTGATCTCTTCAATAAGCTCATATCCTTCAATCACCAGCCCTTTAGGTTATCTTCCCCTAAGTCCTTAGTGGGAAAATCTTTGAACCTTCATCCTAAATCCTAAGTCCTTAGTGATTTCTGATAGAGTCAAGCCTTTGTTTTATCAAGAGTTATATGGTAACTATAGGGTATCCCTAATCCTAGGTGATATCTACTATAGCCTAATTGTAAAAAATCCTTAACAACCGCGGTCCAGCTAATTGTTAACCGTAAATCAATCCTAATTTGTCCGATCAAGAAAGCATAAAAACATTGTACAACTAAATTGAATAGAGAAGACTATTGTATTAAAGAAATTCAGGAATCTAAATCGTTTACAGAGTCAAATAAGGGACACCCCCTAGCATTGGGGGGTTTAGCTACTCATATTGTTCAAAATAATCACAAGATAAAAATTAGACATTACAAGTAATTGGATAGCTTCAATCTTCAATTTCTTCCGCTCATGAAAATCTTCTGCTCTCCAAGAACCTTGATCTCCCCAGTCTTCAGTCATGTTAACTACTCTTTGCTGCCAAAAAGTCATGGTTTTCATCGTGTAAACTTGGCTAAATAGTGAATAATCCATTTGTCTCGGTTTGAAATGCCCAAAATACCCCTTTAGGTCCCAAATCATGACAAATCATAAAAACACTCAAAATCAGCATCCTGGCCAACATGGGCCATGTCACCTGACACGGGTACCCGTGTCGACCTCTTTCCATCGCTCACAAAACACATCTCGCCCAAACTTCTTGACATAGGCCATGTCAGCTGACACGAACACCCTTGTCTTCCTTTGCCTCTTCTTCCAAATTAAGGCTTTGAATTCTCTCCTGACACAACCCATTTCAGGTGACTCGGGTGGCCGTGTCAGGCAACCTCTAGCTTAGTTTTTTAGACTTCCTCATAAACTCCGAATTTTCACTTTAGCCTCGATTTTCTCGGTTTTAGTCCTCTGAGCCTGAAAATAACAAAATACACAACCAACACATAAAACATAGAATAATGAAATAAAACTCTTGACAAAATAAAGAATCGATAAGTAAAATCAACTGTAAATAAAGGTGGAAAAATCACTGATCATTATCCTTGATTTTTACTCTGTGCTAGGGATTTGGATTGCTATAGACATATACTGCTCAGGTTCTCATCTAGGATGATAGTCTGTTAGTTTCTAGATTCTAGAGATAGATTTAGAGCTGACATTCACTTGGGTGTCTGTGATTAATGCTTGTGTGTTGGTTGTGTCGCTCTGAGAGATTATCAACGCGATTAGCACGATTGACTTTTGTGTTATTGAGGTTGGTTGAGAGATCGCCGCTGAGATGATATAGTGGGTGTTGTGTTTGATATGTGATGACATTGAAGAGTATTGTAGGTTGAGTATAATTGCTCTATAGGTTTAAGTTTGTGAGGAGTGGATTATATGAATGCTTGATAAGTTTCTCCTATGAAGAATGAATTTATTTCCTGTTAATAACTTTTACCTTTCATACCTTTTCCCCAAATTCAAACCTAGACTCATTAATAAATGAATTATCAAACGGAGATTTGATTACCAATCTATGTGGACACGATACGATATAAACTAAATATAACCCAATAAAATAATACTTTACTATTTACTTGTCGCTATACCTCTACAACAAACACACCAAAGGTATTCTTCTAGAGTGTTGAGTTCAGAACCTGATGATGTCACCGCTTTCATACAATAGTTAGAACCTGTTTAGAAAAGGCTACACACTAGACAGAAACTGTTAGAGTACACAATTTCTCTCTAAGATAACATGTAAGATTATCATCAAAACTTAAGGCCAAATGTAGAAACAATTTTGTTCTTACAATCTCCCCCATTTTTTATGATGATAAAACCATGTATTTTGATAGAACAATTCATACAGGGTAATCACCATGGAACGCAAATTCAGTAAATCTGACCAGCTCCCCATGAATATGTTAATACTCAAATTTCCATTTATGCTTGTTCAGAGTATCCCCTTGAGCCTAAGACTCACAAAAATGAATTTTACAGTACAAAAGGTAACATAGAGAAGGAATACTTCTCCATTGACGCCTCATCAAAGTCTGACTAGAAATGCCTGGTCTTCATCTCAAAATATGACTTACTATCAGAACACTATGAAGTAACAGAACCTGTTTAGTCATTGTCTTGATGACTCGCATCAAACATCATAACTAATTCACTGGTTCTTCTAGAAACTTTGAATCTTGCCACCAGAAGGTGAAAAGAATCACATCATTAGAAGGTTTAGCACCTGAACCATTTCATGGATGACCAATAATTTTGAATACGTCTTATAACCCTGTCTAAGACCATGTTTTCTTAACATCTCTTAGAACATGTCTCAGACCATGTCTTAGACCATGACTTCAGAACATGTCTTAGACCATGTCTTTTGAACATGTCTCATAATATGTCTTTAAACCATGTCTTAGACCATGTTTTAGACCATGTCTTAGATCATGTCTTAAACCATGTCTTAGATCATGTCTTAGACCATGTATTAGATCATGTCTTAGACCATGTCTTTATAACATGTATTAGACAATGTCTTCCGACAATTTCTTATACCATTTCATCTGACCATATCTTCATAAGGCTCACAACCTTTAACCAAATCCGGTTTGAAAAATACTTACTACACTTCTAGAAAGTTCATAACTTCTGAAGTATCAGAGTCTGGTTAATCAAAACCTGGTTACAAAGCTTTCAGACAATTTACAACTTTTGAACAACTTTGTGGTAACAGGGAAAATGTTGCCAAAGCACACTACATTCTTTCAGATAGTTCACAACTTCTAAAACAAATTCTTAGTAACAGATCAGCTTTGTCAAGCTTCTAGATAGTTCTCAACTTCTTAAGCGTCAGAGTATGATCACCATACTTTCAAAAAGTCCACAACTTCTGAAAAATAGGCGTAGTCAAGAAACAATTAACTTACTTTCCGAAAGTTCACAATTTCTAAATACTGTGGGGTATCAAAGCTTGATTAACCATATTTTCACGAAGTTCACAAATTCTGAATGATAGACTATTTAGTGAGTGTAAAATATAACTGCAAGTGCACAACATATCATGTATTTTTAAAAAGTTATCGATCCACAGAGACCAATACTCAAATATATTGTTTCTAGTTGTTACAGTGATTATCTAAGGCGATTAAAATAGTAGTGGAAAGAGACGAAATAAATAAACTTTTGATGAAAATAGATAAATAACAATGCTGGAATGTAATTCACATCAATCAACAAAACTCTGATTGTCTCCACTAAGATTACTTATGGGGCAATTTTCCTACTTTGAAAAGAATCAATTTAACGGGAACTATCGCTTTCGTGTATTCAGAACCGAGTTTACTCTCTAATTTATGCCCGCCATTGTCACTTATGGAATGTGCTTATCGTGTTAAAGTAGTAAACCTATTTTTATGAAATTAAACTCTTGACTAAGTCGAAAAGTAATTTTGATCGTGAATTTTAACTTAAAAGGGTTCGTGGCTTCTACTCAGGTAACCATATCCTAAACCTATAAATGTGTCCCCAAATAGTTTTAAAACCTTCTTCTAGAAATATCAAATCTTCCTAATTAACTAACAAAGTGCTTTCGTGGTATTTGTTAAACAAAAATAAACCAATTTTAGTCTTTAGTGTCAGATGACTTTCGATCTTACTCGACGTTTTCACTGCTTCACTTTCGTGTAAGCAGATTTAAATTAAGTTCAAAAAAATTTGATTTAAATCAAAACAGCCCCAATAGGTGATCCTAAAGAGATAATGTGTAGATCATCGCCTATTGACGATCCTCACATCCCATCACTTAGTAAATTAGTCGAACGTGTTTATGGAAAACAAAACATAAATGGTTTTAAGTGCAAAGGTAAACATAATGACGGGGAAATAGATGAAGAGAATAAAAACAAGTAAATAAGGCAGGAAAGTAAAGGCAACACAAGTAAAGTAAATTCTGAATGAACTAAAAACCTGCCCCAAACAGAGTATTGAATCTGGTACAATTGCAATAACTTGAATTAAACCTTAATGGATTGTAAACAGCAGAAATAAAGTACTTGGAAATAAAACTTGTACATGAGTGCACCAAACTTGATACAGACTAAATCGAAGGTGCAATAATCCTCTGATGTGAAGAGATTATTGCTTTACAGCTTAGAAATATATGGCTTAAGTACGCATAAGCTTGGATGAATCAAATGGTGTAACTAGTGAGGTATTTATAGGATTCCAAAAACCCCTAAAAGCCTTGAAACCTCTTCCAATATCGTGGCAAAATTGTAGGGACACTTTATGGACTCTTGGAGGATAAGAAAGCACGTTTTCAACCATCTGGCCATTATAAAGGGTGGCGACTTCCAGCCCTCATGGCGACTGCCTTGCTCACGAAGTGGCATGACTTGGTCATCCCACTTGTTAGTGCATGGACCACCCATGGCAACCCTAAGATGAATTCCACGGGGGTATCCATAGATGCAAGCTTGCTCCAAATCTTCGTTTTTCACCTGTTTTTCTTCGTTTCTGCGCACATAGCTCATGATTAGTCAATTTCCTGAAACAAATGAAAAACACCAACATAATACTAGAAATGGAATTAAAATGATAAGAAAACATGCCTAAATTAATTCAAATATATGATATGTTTTGGTGTCATTAAATTGTCCCACACTTGAAACATTGTTTGTCCTCAAGCAAAATACAAGTAAAAAGCGATATATCATAGCTATTCTGGTCTTCAAAACCTAACTTTGGATAGATTTATATCAATAGGTACTAAGTCACAAAAACAAGAGCATAATAATAACACATTTCATATTTCGTGGTCATAAGTCTCTTCCCTATACAAACTAATCTAAATCATGTCCTTATGCTAAAGTATTACTTACTCATCCCATTTTTCTCCTTTTTAATTCAAGTGCAATCACATTAAGCATGTTATCCATACATACTCATAGTAAGGCTGCCAATTAGTGACTCTGATCCTTTTCTCGGGGTTCTGGTACCTATGGTGGTGTAACCCCTTTGTTTACCAATTGTAGTTGTGGAGGATCAGACTATAGTCCACCCTACCAAGTTCAGTACCAGATACTTCTCAACCAACTAACAATAGGTTTTATTCTATTTTTGCAAGTTCCACAACTGTTGGGCTAAGAGACCGAGTGAGGGCCACCTAACTTAGAAGTTGCATTCCATATTTTTAATTAATTTTAGCAGAAAAGAAAATTAAGATCATTCACTTATATTTATCATATTCCTTACGCAGAGCATGCTTAAGCTGGAGCTGACTGCTAAAATAAACTACTTAAGGGTTTGTTTTGTGGTGAGAATTTAAGGCTAAAGCATAATAATTATCCAGATCGATCCTTATAGTTGAGAGACTTATGGTGTTAAAACGATACTGATATTTCAGGAACTTATCCCATGTCTTTATAACATGTCTTAAACTTGTATAATAGCCCAAAATTCAAAACAAAATTGTTTCTTTTTGCAAAAAAAAAAAATTAATATAGATCAAGAAAAGGAAGAAATTTAATAAACAATTGACATTATATATTTTGAAAAGAAAATACTAAAAAAGTGGTAAATCTAACTACAAAGCAGGAAATATAACTAGAAAAGCATGTAAAATTCCTCTCCCACACTTGAATCAAACATTGTCCTTAATGTTTTAATCTAATGTGACAAAGGAATGGTAGAACCTAGTATGTAGTCTGATCAGGGGCCGTATAGGCTGCAGGCTTTGCGAAATGAGAAAAATCTTCTGGAAGAGATGATCCATTTGTTCATTCATTATGTCTGCTTGTTCTCTCAAGTCATAGAGAAGGTCTATGACTTCTCTTCTTGACGCATGTAGCTTATATTCAAAATATTATGGGTCAGTATGTCCTGCGAAAAAGGTTGATGGAGGTTCATTTAATGGGGGAAAATAGTCATTTTCAGGTGTTAGAGGGGTGTCTAGGGGTGATGGGTTTTCATCTAAGTTTTCTAATTGGTACCCGCCAATAATTATTTTTGTGGACACTAGTGAACTGATGATTCGTGAGAGTGAAAAGGTGCACCACTTCATAGTTAATAAGCAGTTTAAACTGGTCAGGTCCCTCACGCTTGATTAAGCTGTAGTTAAATCAGTGGTCAATATCCATTAAATCATATACACAACATGGTTATAGGTGAGCTATTATATTTTTCATCCCTAAGGCAATGGAAATATGCGTGACTATACCACCAACAAAGATGTTTCCAATGGTTTGACTGACGATCTTGCTCAGGTTTGTTAATAGGAAGATTGTTGAGTTTATGGGGCGATTTTAGAAAACGCTCAGGATGAAAAATAATTCATCCTTGGTCAGACAAGTTTGGTTTGGAGCTTTTCCGAAGAATATCTGAGAGGTAACCATGTGAAAGTATTGAATGGCAGTATTTTGAATAAGAGTGTTATTCATAGCTTCATGACCAGGGTTAAGGTCATCAGTGATTTCTCCCCAGAAAAAGTCTAACTAATTTTGCATATTATCTGGCACTTCGGAGTAGGCTTAGGGGCTATGATAAAAAGCAAGTGCTCTAGCTAACTGATAAGTGCAAATTGTAGTTACTTTTTTATATACTTTTTGTTGCCCTCATCTACTCTTTGTTGTTAATATCAGTTGAATAACCCAAGTTTGTGTATAAATACGTTTAGTTTTTGTATAATGCATTTTTGTGTACATAGTGTATCAATTGATATTTTTGTATTCATGTTGTAGGTATTTGAGCATTCTTGGAGCATTGAAAATAAAGTGTAATTGCATCTCCAAGATGCATTGTTATATTAATAAAGGAATAAGGTCAAGAAGAGGAAGCCATTGGAGTTATGCAGGAAGAGCAAGAAAAGTTGTTGTTCTGGTGTGCCTCGCCATGCGAAGCCTGGGCAAGGAGCCTTCACGTCTGCCTCACCGAGCGATGGAGGGGCAAGAGAACTAGATCATTTTTCCAATAGCTACTGACTTGGGCTCGAAATCAGCTCGATGGGCGAGAAATAAGGATGTCGCCTAGCAAAGCTTCCCTTCACCAGACGATAGTTGATTTTTTTTACCAGTTGCGTATGTGGTGAAACTTGGGCCTTGTATTTAATGGTCGTCGTTGGGTGAAGCTTTTATGTCGTCGGGCACCGCGTGCAGACCAGATTTTTGTATATATTTCTATTTCATTTCTTTTGTAAGGGTATAGTTTTGGGTGTGGTTTTAGTTCTCCCAACTCCATGAACCTCATTTTTCATTACGATTAGCTTAGATAACAACTATAGAGCTTGCATACAGATGATCCGGGGTAGATTACTCTTCGATCGGAGCTGACAAACTGGGAGATTTGTGGTACACTTCTCTTTTTCTTTGTGTATTCTCTTTTAGTTGGGTTTGTATATGTATTTACTTTGATCTTATGTATATTTGTCGCCCATGGATTTATATTTAATTTGCTTTACAAATCTATATCGATTGTTGTCCTGGATTTTTGCTTTGTACTCGGGATTTGGGTTGTTATAGACATATACTACTTGAATTCTTATCCAGGATGATAGTCTGTTAGTTTCTGGATTCTAGAGATAGATTTAGAACTGACATTCACTTGGGTGTCTGTGATTAATGCCTCTGTGTTGGTTGTGTCTCTCTGAGAGATCATCGACACGAGTAGCACGATTTACTTCTTTGTTGTTAAGGTTGGTTGAGAGATTGCTACCAAGGTGATACAATGGGTATTGTGTTTGACACATGATGCCATTGATGAGAATTGTAGGTTGAGTATAATTGGTCGATAGGTTTAAGTTTATGAGGAGTGAATTATATGCACGCTTGATAAGTTTCTCCTATGAAGAATGAATTTATTTCCTGTTAATAACTTTTACCTTTCATACCTTTTACCCTTCTCATTAAAACCCTAAACTCATTAACGAATGATTTTTCGAACGACGAGTCGATAACTAATCTCTGTGGACACGATATGATATAACCTAAATATCACCCGGTAAATTAATACTTTACTTTTTACTTGCCGCTGCAACAAAATGGCGCTATTGTTGGGGATTGGTTTTTTGTTTCACATTGTGATAATTCCTTTATTTTTGAGTTTTGTAGATATCGTATATATTGTCTATTTTTACTTGTGTATATTGATACTTGTATATGTTTACTATACTTATAAATTTATTATATCATTAGTTGTTTCCTTTCACATTTGCTTGTGTGTTGGTTAGGAATAACCAGGTGGAAACAACTTGGAGGAACGTTCTTAAATAATAGGCGTCGAGCTTACAATGTAAAACAAGCATGCTTTATTTTTTTTCATTTTGTTAGTTTAGGTAGTTTAATGCAATTTTCCAAACAAATTTAACTCGGACTAGTTCTTAAATTTCATATCTTCACTTTTAAATTTAATTAGACAATTTCATTCGGTCTTTTAGTATGTGTATATTATTTGTGTTCATTTTTGTGTTTTTCTTAAAGCTTGTTATGAATAGCTTGTGGATATTGAGGTGATTTGTCAAGTTTGATCGTTTCGACTTGCGAATGTATGGTAATGATTTTGTTAAGGTTTTATACACGTTTGAGGTATGTGTTTATCGCTTTCTATACTTTAGTATATTCATGATACTTAAACTTTTAAGAATTTCTTTTCTATTCATTCTTTTGTATACTTGTTCATTTATGAATCACTTTAGTTCCTATCTTTTTTGTGAGGTCTCTTTCCATTGTTCACATATGCTGGAGGCCACAATTCTTATTTTAACTGGATTTTATTATGCTTAATATTTTGTTTATGTTGATTGTATGAATGCATGAAAAGGATCAAGACATTTTTGTTTCATTTTTAGCATAACTACCTAGCCAAATAGTCAATTCACCTTGTGAGTGTGTGAACTTTTGTAACCCCTTTTGAGCTTTTTGTCAATGTCTATGTTGTTTTTGCTAAATACTTGTCTATGAGTGTTTGGTTCTCATTTTTGTATGGACATTGATTCTTTGTTTTCTTGAACCCTTAACTATGATTTATAGTTTGAATTTTTGCCTTGCCTTAGAAAGTAAGGAGTATTCATATTATGATGATGGTTGAATTCAAGTTGGGAATAAGAATGTTTATGTGCTTATGTTGCAATGACTATGAGGTTAAGAAAAAAAAGAAAAAGAAAAAAAAGAAAAAGAAAATAAAATTAAAGAATAAAAATGAAAAAGCTTTGAAAAACAAAAACAAAAAGAGTTCGAATAATTGTGTGAATAAGTATTGTGATTGATTTGAGAAATTTGGAATGAAGAAGAAGTTTGATTGAAATTGTGTTGCTTGAGTCTTTGTGAGTTGATCACTCCCTTAGGTTAAGGCAAGTTTTTGTTTTGATTAGCTTTAGGACTCATTCCTTGTTTGTTAACCAAGCCACATTACAACCTTGAAAAACCCTTGTTATTCTTGCTTTTATGTCTTCAACATGATTTTTATATGAGTGTATAATTTAATCTTTTGTTTGCAAGGTTGTTGGATGAGTGAAAATACCTCATTTTTATGTGTTTGTCATCTATCGATGATTGATTTTTCTACGTGTGATTCATTTGTGAACTAGTGTTATTTTAGAATTTTTGTGTTGTACCCCAAAATTTGCCCTCCCATTTTCCTCAAGATTTTCCAAGAATAATCTTCAAGTTGCTCAAGTTGGCTCAAGGGTTGGACAATCAGATCACCTCCTAAGGCAGTCAAGTCAAAATTAGGGTTTTGTGTTGCATTAAGGTCCTCATATACAAATGGCCTCAAGTGCTTCCAAATGTCTTAATATGTTCTTAAGTTCATCCATGTCAAATTCCAAGCCTTGCAGAGGAAGTTTGGTCATTCAATTACTCAAGAGGTCCAAAAATCGATTGGGCTAGGGCAAAAGTCAACTGTGTCCCAAATACAGTCAAACCTCAAGATTTTTTGTCAATATTCTCATTTTGAAGGATAATTCATCATTTTATCAAGGGTTGATCATGATTCATCAAGGATTGCTCAAGATTCATCAAGATTCAAAAGTTGCTAAATTAGGGTTTTGTAGGAAAAGTCAACTCAACTTTGACCAAGCATAACTTTCTCATACTTTATGATAAATGACCCATCAAAAGCTCATTTTGAAGAGGATGAAATTTTATAAAATCCATCTTCACACCCCAAGATCAAGAAATGCTCTCAGAAAAAGTTACAAAATTGGACATTATAGGTCATTTTTGAAAGTCAACAAAAACACCTTTTTTGCCAAAGCTTATAACTTGATAATGGAACATCAAAATGATATGAGACCAAAAGGGTTAATTAGAGTACATCTCAAGGTTTCTAAAAAGTCCAAGAACACCTCCAAAAGTTCAAAGTTGAGGAAGTTAGGCATTGTTGAAGTTGGGCATTTTTCCAAAATTGCCAAAAGTCAACTATCCTCAAAACTCCAATTTTTGACAAAAGGGCCCACTTTTTTCCACTTGATATGGTCTTGTAATGCCACACACGTGTCCCATACTTGATTTCATGGCCATTCATTTATTTTTCTATTTTATTTAATTTTTATTGATTTAATTCATTTTTAATCAATATTAAATCAAATAAAATATATAAATTGAAGAAATCGTATCTTTGTGATTTCTACAACTTTAAATTATCATCATGAATCAAATAAAACTCGTATCATGGCTTTTCATGCATAAAAAATCAGATTTGGCCTATATTTGGAAACTTGTTAATGGTGATCAAAATCCAATCTTCCATCTTCAATGCACTTGGATTATAGCCCATGTTTTGACCTAAATTCATTCCATTATATGCACACAAGCCACACAGACCTAAAACACGCATAGAAAACTGCAGAAATGGCCATACCAAAAATGAAAAAAACCTTGAAAAAGTGGAGATCGAATTCTGGTTTGGAGGCACTTTCAAAGCAAAAGCTCAACACTACTCCCTTGCCTGATATCCTATGAAGCTGTAGCGATCAAAACCAGCCCTCGAGACCACTTGAAACGCGCTGTAACTCATCCTGAACATAGCCCTGTGCACGAATTCGTAACCTTGGATTCTAGCATTTTCTTGCCAAAATATTGATATATTTGTGATCCTTTCATAATTTCCAAGCATTCTGCATTGTTTGATTTCATTCTTGTGGCTTCTAACCCCGTATCCAGAACCTAGGGTTCTTGTTCTTGTTTTTAGGCGTTTTTTATGCAGGTTAAATTAAGGCCAATGATAGGTATAAGAATGATCATGGGAGAGAGACGATTGCAATGATGGTTTCCATAAGCATTTATATGGCCTGTAACTCATGTTTGGATGGCCCCTGCGAATTTTTCTACGGACTCAAATTCGTAGGAAATAAACCAGGGTTATTTGAAGAAGACGATAACGTGTCCCTTTGCCATTGGTCCATTCAAATCAGTGGCGCTCTTTTTTTATTTTCAGTCTTAGCGTTTTGTTTTCTATATTATATTTATTTTCTTTTCCCATAACAACTAAGCAGTTTGGTTGGAGTGGTTGAGCGCGCGAGCATATGAGCAATGGGACCTGGGTTTGAATCCCAGCCCCCCCCCCCCCCCCCCAAACTTTGTTACATTTTATTTTCAGGAAATTCTATGCAGCATCACAAGCGTGGACTACCATATATCCTCAGATCTCAATGTGCCAAGTGGCTTCAGGCCAAGATCCAAAGCCAGATTTGAGCCTCCACCATACTCTCTGGTCAACAAGCACGTAGGGAATCACAAGGGTCAAACAGGCTGGTGTTAATGGGCCAAGGATTGCTGATCATACTCCCTCTTCAGGCCCAAACCCCCATTTTGGTTTATTTCTTTTTCTCTCTATTTATTTTATTTAATCATTATTATCAAAAATTAACCAATTAATCTTTTTTATATAAAATCAGAAAAACCCAAAAAATAATATTTTTATTAATTTCAATATTTTATTATTTTTGTAAATAAATAATTTAATTAATTTAGTTTCTAATTATGTATAATTTTAATATTTTGCAATAAATAAAAATCAATTTAGAATATTAGGTTTTTAATAACTTTAATCATTGTTATTTTATTTCTTTAAATATAAAAATAAAAACCAAAAATATTTTCATTTAATTAATTAATTCAATTATTAACTTAGACTAATTTTTAATTCAAAAATAACAAAAAAAATATGCTTTATTTAATAAAAAGGGTCAAAACCCTAAAAACACTTCGATTTAATTTTCTCGCACGCAAATAACTTTTGATCCATATTTTAATATTGTAACTGCTTCGGGAATGTAATAGTTTGTTAATTAGGATTTTATTTATCGTTTTTATTTACTTTTCGCAATTTAATTTTTAAGGGTTTGCCTTTGGCGATGTAAATACCCGACGCCTTGTAATAGCTTAGATTTATTTTCCACAATTTAATTTCCGCAACCATTAACTGTTAGATGTTTGATAAATAGGCAATTCCTGACAAGATTAATCTTTAATTTAAAATCAATAGTAGCTCACCATTAACATGTACAAAGATAATAACTGAAAAACAATACACTCGCACATGCCACTCTTAGGGTACACCTCACTTGGTTGCCTCGAACGTGGTCATTTAGTATAGGAAGTTTTAGAGGTCGCCCTCTTGTCCAAAGATCATAGTTGCCTCGAAACGGTTGCCTCGGATAAAATGATCTAAGACATTAGGCTTACCGCTAAGGCGTCCTAACATTGCTTTAGTGACCACAAGTCCCTTAATTGAATTGACCCAAAAATTCCAACAACGGTGCTACCTACTCATCAATAGTGGGATAGCATTGTCTAAAGGACATTTGCACAGTTTAATTCCTTTTTGAGTAGGTAGATGTTCTTAAGTACTTGCTCCTTTTAAAACAAAACAAAACTTTTCGCACTTACACCCCTTTCAAAACAAAAACTCTTTCAAACCCACAAGCACAAAGAAAAGAAAACTTTTGAAAACACAATGAGCAAGTACCTAAGAGCCCGTGGATAACCATAGATAGAAAGGGTGCTAACACCTTCCCTTTCTATAATCTACCTCCCGAACCCGAGAAATATCTCAAAAAGGAATTTTTCTGTGCTTTTGTCCTTTCCTTGTTGGATAAAATAAAAGACGATGGAGACTCTTTCTTACTGCGACATTTTGCGAAAACAAACGCAAAACGCGAACCAGCATTCCAAAACAGTCAGTTCTCATTCCCACCGATCACAGTTTGGCATGATTTTTGTATTTAGCATTTGCTCTGTGTTTATGTTGTAGCCGTAGTTTAGTGCTAAGTGTTTACTTTGTGTGTATTTTTTTTCGTTTGAACCATTGCATTTGTTTTCCGTTTTCAAAAGTTATCAATTCGTGATTCTTCGGTTGATCTTTTTTGTTTCTTTGAGTTGTTTGTTTCTTATTTGAGGACAAACATGTTCAAGTTGGGGAGAGTTTGATAAGTGCAAATTGTAGTTACTTTTGTATATAATTTTTGTTGCACTTATCGACTCTTTGTTTTTAATATCAGTTGAATAACTCAACTTTATGTATAAATAGGTTTAGTTTGCATATAATGCATTTGTGTACATAGTATATCGATTGATAGTTTTGTATTCATTTTGTAGGTATTTGAGCATTGTTAGGGCATTGAGAATAAAGTCCAATTAGAGCTCCAAGATGCATTATTGGATTAATAAAGGAATAAGGTCAGGAAGAGAGAGCCATTAGAGTTATGTAGGAAGAGCAACAAAAGTTGTTGTTCTGGTGTGCCTCGTCAGGTGAAGCCTGGGCGAGGAGCCTTCGCACCTGCCTCGCCAGCAGACTGAGGGGTGAGAGGATTGAATCATTTTTCCAGTAGCTACTGACTTGGGCTCACCAATAACTCGTTGGGAGAGAAATAAATATGTCACCGGGTGAAGCTTCACTTTGCCGGGAGAGGGTAGATATTTTTGACCAGTTGCGTATGTGGTACAACTTGAGCCTTGTATTTAATGGTAATCACCGGGAGAAGCTTTTATGTCGTTAGGAGACGCGTGCAGACCATACTTTTATATATATTTCTATTTCATTTCTTTTGTAAGGGGATGGTTTTGGGTGTGATTTTTGTTCTACCAACTCCTTCAACCTCATTTTTCCTTAGGAATAGCTTAAATAACAACTAAGGAGCTTGTATACGGATGATTTGGGGTAGATTGCTCTTCGATCGGTGCTGACAAACCGGAAGATTTGTGGTTCACTTCTCTTTTTCTTTGTGAATACTCTTTTAGTTGTGTTTGTATATGTATTTACTTTGATCTTATGTATATTTGTCAACCATGGCATTAAATTTAATTTGCTTTACAAATCTTTGTCGATTGTTGTCCTAGATTTTTGCTCTGTGCTTGGGATTTGGGTTGTTATAGACATATATTACTTGAATTCTTATCTAGGATGATAGTTTGTTAGTTTCCAGATTCTAGAGATAGATTTAGCTGACATTCACTTGGGTGTCTGTGATTAATGCCTTTGTGTTGGTTTTGTAGCTTTGAGAGATCGTTGACACGAGTAGCATGGTCGACTTCTGTGTTGTTGAGGTTGGTTGAGAGATCGCTACCAAAGTGATATAGTGGGTGTTGTGTTTGTCATGTGATGACATTAATAAGTATCGTAGGTTAAGTATAACTGGTCGATAGGTTTAAGTTTGTGAGGAGTGGATTATATGCATGCTTGATAAGTTTCTCCTATGAAGAATGAATTTATTTCCTGCTAATAACTTTCACCTTTCATATCGTTTACCATTCCCATTCAAACCCTAAACTCATTAACGAATGATTTGTCGAACTGCGACTCGATAACCAATCTCTATGGAAATGATACAATATAACCTAAATATCACCCGGTAAATTAATACTTTACTTTTTGCTTACCGATATGCCGCCGCAACACTAACTCTCTACTTGTAAGGCGGTAATCTTTTCTGAATAGTCTAAATGTGGCTAAATCTCCATTTGGGTCATCGTTGGGTTGAAAACTGAATGAACTTAGGATTTGCAGTGTAAGATTCTTGTAGGTTGGGTGTTTTGTTAATGAAAACCTATCTCAACTCATATGGTTAAACATATAACGGACATTGTCGACCAATCCTAGCTGGACCAAAGTAGGAAAATCTGGATATCTAGTAGGTGAGATGGTTTTCTCGGCTAGGATGCTGAAGCGTTTCCTTTGTTCATCGTTTTTGAAAACGATATTTGTTTTGAATGTTTGCATCTTGAAATAATGTTAGTCGGTAAAATTTGACTAAAGTATAATGTAGTGGCCCTGAAAAGAAAACACACACAAGTTAGATATTTATTAATGAAAATTTAAATTTTACTGAAAGAAATAAATGAAGATCTATGGGTTTCCTCCCACGCAGCTCTTTGTTTAACGTTGGTAGCTCGATGGTTGTTGAAATCAAGTTGTAGTAGGGGTGGTTCGATCAAAGTGTGACGATCATAAGTGACATTTTCATGACCACTGCTATAAAGTTTCAATATTTATCCATTTAAAACGAAAGGACTTGTTGATGAATTATTAATTTCAACTGCACCACATTGTAGAACTCTTGTGACTTCAAACTGTCTAGTCCATGTGGCACATAGTTTACTTGAAAGAGTCACAATTTAGAGTTGAATAGAAGTACTGGGTCGCCTATATTGAATTTCCTTCTTGTAATTCTCTTATGATACCATGCTTTGATCCGTTATTTGTAAATTATAGCATTCTCATAAGCATTGCGTCTAATTTCTTCTAATTCGAGGATGTCCAATAATAATTTATCACCCGCATTTAAGTAATTAATATTTAAGGTTTTTATAGCCCAATAGGCTTTGTGTTCTAGTTAGAGTGGTAGGTGGCATGATTTTCCATAGACCAAATTAAAGGGAGTTATCCCTATAGGAGTCTTAAATGCAGTCTTGTAAGCCCATAGTACATCTTGGAGTTTAGAGGATCAATCCTTCCTAGAGATAGTAACTGTTTTTTCTAAGATTTGTTTTATTTCCCTATTTGAGACTTCAACCTGTCCACTGGTCTGTGGATGATAAGGTGTTGTTACCCTATGTTTTACCCCATATTTCTCTAAAATATTATTGAAGATTTTGAAATGAAGTGGGACCCACCATCGCTTATAACGAGGTGAGGAACTCCCAACCTTAGGAATATATAATTTTTAAACATTATAATAACAACCCGTGCATCGTTATTAGGTGAGGCGACATCCTCAATCCATTTAGACACGTAATCGACTGCAACAAGTATATATTTATTTCCCATGGAGGATGGAAATAGTCCCATGAAATCTATTCCCCAGACATCAAAAATATCTACTTCTTGAATGTTTTTAAGGGGCATCTCATTGCGTCTTGAAATGTTACCAGTGCGTTGGCATCTGTCACATTTGAGTATGTAGGCATGCACATCGCGCCATAAAATGGGCCAATAAAGGTCTGCTTAAAGGATTTTTGTGCAGGTTTTTGATGTGCTAGCATGCCCAACATAAGGTGAGAAGTGGAAATGAGTAATGATGTTTTCAACTTCCTCTTTAGGGACGCAACAACGGAATGCTATCTGCTCCTGTTTTGAAAAGTAGCGGTTTATCCCAGATGAAATGTTTTATGTCAATGAAGAACTTTTTCTTTTGCTGATAGGTCAGAACATGGGGTAAAATATTGACTGCCAGATAGTTAACAAAATCGACGTACCAAGGCACGCTTGTTATCATTGAGGCAATTTCTGTTTTAGGTTCTGATTCATCGTCATCTAGATATGCCCACTTCTGGACTAATTCTACTAATCTATCATAGGTGAAGTCATCATTAATGGGAATATGACCCAGTTTTCAATATTCTAGATTGGAAAGTTGGTCAGCTACTACATTCTCAGTCCCTTTTTTATCTCTTATTTCTAGGTTAAATTCGTGTAGTAGGAGAATCCAGCGAAGTAGTCTAAGCTTCGCATCCTTTTTACTTAATAAATATCGTATGTCAGCATGGTTAGTGTATATTATAATCTTGGCTCCAACTAAATAAGAACAAAATTTGTCTATTGCAAATACTACGACTATGAGTTCTTTTTTTGTGGTGGCATAGTTTAGTTGAGCGGTATCCAGGGTTATGCTTCCATAATATATCACATGCATTTTCTTCTCGGTTCTTTGTCCTAAAACAACATCGACGGTGAAATCACTAGCATCACACATACACACATAATATCGAATGGTTTATTCCAATCTGGTGGTTGCATGATAGGTGTTGAGATTAGTGTCTGTTTCAAGATATTAAATGCTTCTAGAAATTTATCATCAAAAATAAACCCGACGCCTTTCATTAAGAGACCGGTTAAGGGTTTTGTAATTTTTGAGAAATCATTAATAAAACATCGATAAAAACCGGCGTGTACAAGAAAACTTCGGATTCCCAAACCATTTGGGAGGCTGGAGATTTTCTATAATCTCAATCTTGGTTGTATGAACTTCAATTCCCCTTTGAGAAACTATGTGTCCTAGGACTATACCCTCAGTAACCCTGAAATGGCATTTTCTCAATTTAGTACGAGATTAACTTGCACACATCTTTCCATGATCTTTTCGAGGTTAGCGAGGCAGTCTTTAAAAACTGGATTCGCATATCGAGAAATTTTCTATGAAGTCCTCCATTATCTCATTAAGGAAATATGTGAATATGGCCATCATACATCGTTGAAATGTTGCAGGAGCGTTGCATAGTCCAAATGGCATTCGTCGATAGGAAAGAGTTCCATAATGTCATGTGAAGGTTGTCTTCTCCCGATCATCAGAATGAATAGGTATTTGAAAAATCCAGAGTATCCATCTAAATAGCAGAAATAAGAGTGCCTGGCTAAACATTCTAACATTAGATAAATAAATGGAAGGGGAAAGTTGTCCTTCTTAGTTACTTTGTTTAGCTTCCTATAGTCATTATACATATGTCATTCTCTTACTATACGTTGTGGTACTAACTCTCCTTTTTCTTTGGTATTACCTATACTCCCCCTTTCTTTGGTACGACATGTAATGGGCTAACCCAATTACTATCGGAGATTTGGTATATTATCCCGACTTCCAATAGTTTCAACACTTTACTTTTACCACATCACTCATGATAGGGTTTATCCTTCTCTAGTGTTATCTACATAGTTTAGAGTCTTCCTGTAGCATAATTCAGTGCATGCACACAAACTGACTTATCCCTTTTAAGTCAGAGATATTATATCCTAGAGTTGCAGGGTATTTACGTAAGACATCTAAGAGTTGATTAGTGTCTTCTTTGTTTAAATTAGAATTTACTATAGCGGGATGATTTAGTTCTTTATCAAGGAGTTCATACCTCATATTCTTATGTATCTCTTTGAGTTCTATAGTTGCCTTTTTAGGACCGGGCATATGGTCAGGGGTGAGTGATAAACATTCATGAAGACTATCATCGACATATGGTGAGTATACTTTTATTCCACCATCTTCCATTATCTCGGTTGAATGGAGTTTTATGGTTTCAGTTGGTTCTTCAAACTCTCTTACACACTCATCAATAATATCAACGGCATAACACGAGTCATATATAGAAGGAGCTTGTATAAATTTGGATAGGATGGATTTAACCTTTTTGTTCCCAACTTTGAAAGTCATCTTCCCCTTTTTAACATCTATTATAGCTTCGACAATTTATATGAAAGGTCTACCTAGGAGGATAGGGATTTCTTCGTCTTCCATTATATCCATTACGATAAAATTCGTTGAGATAAAAAGTTAACCAATCCTAAATGGAACATCAACTACTATACCTATAGGATACTTAACTGATCGATCAGCCAGTTGAAGGCACACTTTTGTAGGTTTAGGTTGAAGGGACATTTTTGTAGGTTGAGGTTCTCCCAAGTTTATTCTATTGCAAACAGCTAAAGGCATCAAGCTTATACTTGCGCCAAGATCTAGTAGTGCTCTATAAATAACATGAGTTCCTAAGAAACATGGTATGGAAAAACTTTCGAGGGCATTCTCCTTCTTGGCTATTTTATTGTTAGTTATAGAAATAGCATTGCATTCCATAGATTTAGGATCATCAAGCTTATGATTGTTTGTCAATATGTCTTTTAAGAATTTGGCATATGATGGTATCTGGGTGATAGCTTCAGTGAAAGGTATTTAAATGTGAAGTTTTTCAATAAGCTTTATAAACTCCTTGTATTGGTTGTCCAGTTTGATTTGTTTAAGTCTTTGTGGGTATGGAATTGGTGGTTTATAAGTAAGGGTGGTAGGTAAGTTTGGTTATCTTTCTCAGTTTCTTTCTCCTTAACCTCTTTTTCTCCTTGCTTCTCATGTTCAACTGATTCTTCTACCGATGGATTTTATGGTGCAGTCACAACATTTTCTTTTGGTGGTTCTGGCTTCTTTGTTAGATTGTTAGTCAACCTAGGGTTTACAAGTCCATCATATGTAGTTCAGCTTCACAGTTAAATAGCATTAACATGGCCTTTTATGTTAGATTGGGGTTGTCCTATGAATGATCCTCCTCGCGTAGCCTGGGTAACTTGTTGTTGTGCTACTTGAGAAATTTGGGTTTCCAACATCTTGTTGCGCGTGACCATAGAATCAACTGTGTTACCCAATTTTATAATCAACTCATTTATATGAATGTTTTGATTCATGAATTCTTTGTTCTGCTGAGTTTGAGTTGAGATGAAGCTTTCCATCATTTTCTCTAGGTTTTATTTCTGAGGGAGCATTTGCATAGGCTGCGAAGGTTTTTGTGTTTGGAAACCTTGAGATATATGAGGTGAGGGGTTCTGGATGGTGTTTTTGTTTTTGTAAGAGAAATTTGGGTGATTCCTACATCCAGGGTTATAAGTGTTTGAATAAGGATTTCCTTGGGTATAGTTGACCTGGTCAGGGATGAATTCAGCTATAAGGTTGCATTCAACAGTTATATGCCCTTGGGTTCCACATATTTCACATCGGAGTTAGATTTTAGCTATGGTAGTTGTGGGGTTGTCGACTAAGATTTCAACCTTTTATGCTAAAGCATCCATTTTGGCATTCATATGGGCTAGGCTACTAATTTCGTATATACCTCATTTTGTTTCTTTATTTTCTATAGGTACTCATTCAGCTCCCCATTAATAATGGTTTTGGGAAATGTCTTTTATGAGATGGAAGGCTTCGAGGTATGGTCTATTCATCAAAGCGCCCCCAGCAGCAACGTCGATGGTCATTCTTGTGCTATAGAGAAGACCATTATAGAAGGTATGAATGACCAACCATTATTCTAATCCATGGTGTGGACATGTTCTTAATAGCTCTTTATATCTTTCCAAAGAATCGAAAATAGATTCACCATCTTGTTGATTAAACCTAGTTATTTGGTTTCTTAAGATAGCGATTTTATTTGGCCGAAAATATCTAGCAAGGAAAACTTTCTTGAGGTCATTCCAAGTGGTGATAGAATTCGTTGGGAGAGAATCTAGCAATGATCTTGCTCTATCCCTGAGGAAGAAAGGGAATAAACGTAAACATATAGTCTCAGGGTATAACCATTGCTTTTAAATGTGTCAGCTAGTTGGATAAACACTTTCAAGTGTTGGTTAGGGTTCTCCATTGGGAGATCGACAAATTAGTTTTGTTGCACGATTTGCAACAAAGCGGGGTTAAATTCAAAATTGTGAGCCGCTATTGCTGGATTAAGAATACTCGAATTAGGTTCCTTGTAGAGGGTAAAGCGAAATTCTCAAGAGGCTTAAGTTCTCGTTCTTCAGCCATCACTCAACAAATTCGTTGGAGAAAATGTCTAAGTCTTTCTAGTGTGTATCTTTATGGTTCTTCTATTGGCTCTACTATGGTTCTGGTACTGTGAGTTCTTTGCATCTACCCAAAAGTATGCCTTAGTCTAGACGATGTAACAACAAAGTAACAATATTTTGACAAAATTGGTCCCCGACAATGGCGCCAAAAACTTGGCCGGCTATTTTGTGAGTGTAAAATATAAATGCAAGTGCACAACCTATCGTGTAGTTTTAAAAAGATATCAATCCACAAAGACCAATAGTCAAATCTATTATTTTTAGTTATTACGGTGTTTATCTAAGGCGATTAAAATAGTAGTGGAAAAGAGACGAAATAAATAAACTTTTGATAAAAGTAGATGAATAACAATGTTGGAATGTAATTCACATTAATCAACAATACTCTGATTGTCTCTACTAAGATTACTTACGGGGCAATATTTCCTACTTTGAAAAGAATCAATTTAACTGGAACTATCGCTTTCGCGTATTAAGAATCGAGTATACTCTCTAATTTATGCCTGCCATTATCACTTATGGAAGGTGTTTATCGCGTTAAAGTAGTAAACCTATTCTTAAGAAATTAAACTCTTGACTAAGTTGAAAAGAAATTTTGATTGGAAATTTTAACTTAAAAGGGTTCCTGGCTTCCACTCAAGGAATCGGATTCTAAACCTATAAACGCGTCCGAAAATTGTTTTAAAACCTCCTTCTAGAAATATCAAATCTTCCTAATTAATTAACAAAGTGCTTTCGTGGTATTTGTTAACTAGAAAAAAAAACCAATTTTAGTCTTTAGTGTCAGACGGCTTTCGATCTTACCCGACGTTTTCACTGCATCACTTTCGTGTAAGCAGATTTAAAATAAGTTCAGAAAAATTGAGTTTAAATCAATACAGCCCCTAGAGGTGATCCTAAAGAGACATTATGTAGAGCATCGCCTACTGACGATCCTCACATCCAAACACTTAGTAAATTAGCCATACATGTTTATGGAAAAATACATAAACAATTTTAATTGTAAAGGTAAACTTAATGACGGGGTAATAGATGGAGAGAATAAAAGCAAGTAAATAAGGCAAGAAAGTAATGGCAAGACAAGTAAAGTAAATGTTGAATGAATTACAAACCTGCTCCAAACGGAGTCTTTAATCTGGTACAGTCGCAATAACTTGAATTAAATCTTGAAGGAATGTAAACGACAAAAATAAAGTACTTGGAAATAAAACTTGTACAGGAGTGCTCCAAACATGATACAGACTGAATCGGCGATGCAATAATCCTCCGATGTGAAGAGATTATTGCTTTACAGTTTGACAATATATGGCTTAAGTATGCATAAGCTTGGGCGAATCAAATAGGGTAACTGGTGAGGTATTTATAGGATTCAAAAAAGCATTGAAACTACTTTCAACACCGCGACGAAATTGTAGGGACACTTTATGGACTCTTGGAGGCTAAGAAAGCATGTTTTCAACCGTCTGGCCACTATAAATGGTGGCGACTGCCACACCCTTATAGAGACTTCCATGCTCATGAAGTGGGCATGACTTGGTCATCCCACATGTTATTGCGTGGACCACCCATGGCAACCCTAAGAGGAACGCCATGAGGGTATCCATAGATGCAAGCTTGCTCCAAATCTTCATTTTTCGCCTGTTTTGCTTCATTTCTGCGCACATAGCTCTCGATTAGTTAATTTCTGGAAACAAATGAAAAACACCAACATAATACTAGAAATAATTAAAATGATAAGAAAACAGGCCTAAATCAATTCAAATATATGATATGTTTTGGTGTCTTCACCGAAAAATATAAGTTATCAACACACGACTACCTTACTTTTAGATAGTTCATAACTTTCGAATAATGTGAGGAATCAGAGCTTGAATTAACCATATTTTCAAGAAGTTCACAACTTCTGAAACATACATTGTATCAAAGCATGTTTTAACCTTTAACTTAGTCAGAATCTTCTGACCAAAACATAGTATTAAGGCATGATTCATTTTAGACAGTTCATAACTTCTAACGAGTACATGTTCTCAGATGCTTAGCTCACTAGAGCATTCTTCACACATCTTGATCTTGTCTTTTGATTGTCAGATGATAATCTTTTGATAGCCAATTAACCTGTCTATGAAAAACAATGAACTTTTGCAAAGTTCTTGAATCAAACATCAAACAAATGGTTAGCGGTAAAAGCATTATATTATATTTAGGTTTGAGATTATGAGATTAAATACTATCAAAATCATATATTCTTTCTCCCCCTTTGTTAGAAATCAAAAAGATTTAAAAGAAAAAATAAATTTTTCATTAAAATCAAAGGGATGAGAATATAATTGTTAGAAATAAAAGAAATGTTTTCTTGAAAGAATATATAAGTGTTTGAGATAGCTTCATGGAAATGAGCATTGAGATATGTCAGCACACATTATATCCAAACAAGAATATGAATAAAGAGAAAACAACAGGAAGGAAACTTTTATTCATTGAAGGTAAACAGGAGTACAAACATGATACAACCAAGGGAAAAACAACACAAAAGATAGAACAACACAAAAGACAGAACATCACCAAAGACACAACACCAACATCAGAAATGGTAGCCACCCAATCATCTACACCTCAAGAACTTCACATATCTCTTCCATAAGAGAATTGGAAGGTCCAACATGACAAACTTCTCCAACAATTTCAACCTTGTAGAAAAGTGCATATAGAACTCTTCCAAAAGGGATAAAGGACTAATGTTGATTTCTAGAAGTAGTAATCGAGTCCCTAAGATAGTTGAAGATAATTTTGGGAAACTTGACACTAACATGATGCACAAGGAAGTAGATGAGAAGTTTGTCATCATAAGACATATAACCCATTTTCACATTCCTGGGACGAAATTTGGTTATCAGTAGCTGAAACCAAACCTTAGCAACAGGAAGGAGATTCTTAGGATTAGTGGGTTCAAAGCTGATGGAGGTGTTATGAATGGTAATGAGTCTTTCGACAAAGGAGAATTTGAACCGAAAGTGATCAATAATTGTTCCGGTTTGAACACAGCTAATCATAGCAGCAATGGTTGACAGAGTAATGGTAATAGGGATACCGAAAACACTGGAAGTGATAAAGGCACCATTGAAACTAACAGAAGCATACTTCCAAAATTCTTTGACCAGATTAGGATAGACTGGTCCATGCAACATTGCAAAATAATTGGACCAAGCTTGCACTATGTTGTACCCCAAAATTTTCCCTCCCATATTCTTCAAGGTTTATCAAGAATCATCTTCAAATGGTTCAAGATTGTTCAAGGGTTGCACAGTCCAAATGCCTCTTAAGCTAGTCAAAATTAGGGTTTTGTTTCTTCCAAGGAATTTGAGGTTTTCAGTGGTCCAATAAAGTCCCATAGGCCTATATACATTGTCAAGCATCTACATTCCAAGTCTCAAGACTCACAGCATCAAATTGCACAGTCAAAAGTTTCATTTGGTTCACAATCAACTGCAGGGGTAAAATGGTCATTTGGCAGTCAAAAGTCAAAAATTTTGGTCAACATCTTATTTTGAGCTCATAATCATCATTTGATAAAGTCTTGATCATGATTCCACAAGCATGACTCAAAAATCATCAAGGATGCAAAAGTTTCCATTTTTGGATAGTTGAAAAGTCAACTGTAACTTGACCAGGGCATAACTTTTTCATGGTTCATCAGTAAAATCCCATCCAATGCTAATTTTGAAGGGGATTACATTTCCTACAACTCATCTTCACATTCCAAGTCCAAGAAATGCTCTCACAAAAAGTTATCAATTTCTACATTATAGGTCAATTTCAAAAGTCAACAAAAAGGCATTTTAAGTCAAAGACCATAACTTGAGATTGGTAAATCCAAATGACATGGGACCAAAGGCATTGGTTAGAGGACTTCAAGACCTTTCCAAAATATCCAAGAACATGTTCATATGATCAAAATTGAGCAAGATATGCATTGGAGAAGTTGGGAAATCTTCATGAATTTGCAAAAGTCAACTATCCTTAAAACTTCAATTTTTGACAAAAGGGCCCACTTTCTTCCACTTGATCCAGCCTTGTCATGCCACACACGTGTCCCATGATTAATTTCAAGATCAAACATTTATTTTTCTATTTTATTTAATTTTTATTGATTTAATTCATTTTAAATCCATAATAATTCAAATAAAATCTAAAAAATTAATGGAATAACATCTTTTGGTTTGAATAGCTTTTATATGTCATATGCCAGCTAGCCAATTCGTGCAAAGCCTTTTTGTGCATAAAATCCAAGATTTGAACCAAATATGGAAAGGTCCTTTAATGGTGGTCAACAAAATCTCAAGACATCAATACACCAAGATTAAGGCCCAGCTGCTGACCTAATTTTGTTCACACATACATAAGCAAGTTGTACCAACCTAAGTCACGGCCAAACAAAATTGCAAAGTTTCTTGAAAAAGTGTGAGATCAAGAACAAGGTTGCAGGGGTTTTCAGATCGAAATAAGCACGTGGTTCTCTTCCTTTCTATCCACTGAAGCTAAAGTGATCACAAACGCATCCTAAGACCACCTACCAAGCACTGTAAGTCATCACAAAGTCACCACTGAACACGAAACCTAAGCTCTCTATTTTTGCACTTTTTCTCAAAAGCATTGGCATATTTGTGTTCCTTATTTGATTTCTAACATAACTGTAATATCCAATTGCGTTTTTAGGCCCTGAATCGTGATGCCCGATTCTAGGGTTCCACTTTTTGCGTTTTAGGTATTTTGGTTCCAGGTGAAATTAGGACAAAGCATGAGTACAAATGTGATCAGGGGACCAAGACGAATATGCCCATGGCTTTAGGTGGCGTTTTCATGGCCTGAGGATAATTCTAGGAAGGGCCTACGGAGTTTCCTGCGGATAGAATTCCGCAGGTGAAAAAACCAGTGACAAAGGAAGAAGACGCTGACGCATCTCCCTCTCATTCGCTCTTTCAAAAAATAGCGCGTTTTTATTTTTTTTTCCAGGCCTTGTTTTGGTTTACCAATATAATGATTACGTGTTGTCTTGATAACAAATGAAACATGCAGCTCAGCTGGCCAAGGCGTTTGTGTATTGAGCGCTGGGACCTGGGTTCGAACCCCAGGTCCCCCCAAAACTATTATTTGTTGTTTTTCTTCACCTAATCCTGTGCAGGTCTTTCAAATGATGTCTATCATGTTCTTTCCAATCCCAGGCGCCAAGTGGCCTCCCTCACAAGATCTGATGGCCCTGAGATGAGTGACCACCATACTCATGGTCAATGAACACGCAGCCAATCAAAGTCAATGGACTGAGCTCCTAGTGGGCTTGAAAATTGCCAATACACCTTCAAATCTGGCCCCCCCCCCCCCCCCCCCCCCCCGGGTTTGCATTTTTTTTTTATTTTCTTTCATTCAATTGCTTTATTTATTTTATTGTTTTTTTTAATTAATTACTAACCAGTAAATTAATTAACACTTTCACAATAAAAATTCAGAAAACCAAAAAAACATTTTTATTAATTTCAATTACTTTTTGTAAATAAATTCATTAATTAATTTAGTTGTTTAATTAGGTTAATTGTAATCTTTTTCATATTAAATAAAATCAAATCTAGAATTAGGTTTTTCCTTTGACACTTTTTATTTCTTTTTTTTATTTTTTATTTCATTAAAAACATAAAACCACAAAAATACTTTTTCTTGTAAATAATTAATTAGTATTAGGTTTAATATTTCATTAATTTCAAAAAAAGGACAAATTCAATTCTTTTCTCAAAAAAGGGTCAAAACCCTAAGGACGTCCCGATTCAATCTTTCGCGCGCATGTTTATTTTAATTCATTATATTTATGTATCTGCTCCGGAAATGTAATAGTTAATTAGGCTTTTATCACTTTATTTACTTTTCTCCCATTTATTTTCCAAACGGGTTTTGTTTTTGGCGATGTATAGACCCGCGCCTTGTAATAGCGTAGATTCAACTTTCCGCAATTTATTTTCCGCACTCTTAACTGTTAAAAATGCATGAAAGACTTGTATGAAAAATAAAATCAATCTGTAGCTCACAAATGCATGTTCAAAGATAAACATAAACTGAAACAACGCACATGCACATGCCACTCTTAGGGTACGCCTCACTGGTTTCCTCGACGTGGTCGTCAAGTATAAGGTGTTTTAGAGGTCGCCCTCCTGTCTAAAGATCCAGTCGCCTCGAAACGTTTGCCTCGGATAAAAAAGGATCTAGGACATTAGGGTTACCGCTAAGGCGTCCTACTATTGCTTTGGTGACCATATTGTCCCTATAATCGAATTGACCCGAATAACTCCAACGACGATGCTTCCTACTTCTCAATAGTGGGATAGTACTGTCTAAAGGACTCTTACACAATCTAATTCCTTAGAGTAGGTAGATTTCTCCTAGGTACTTTCTCTTTCAAAAAACAAAAACAACCTTTCACACTCACACTTTCTAAAAGTTTTCAAACAAATACTTCATACACTCTTGAGGACTGATACAAAAGTTACCTAGAATTTTTTTCAAACTAAACTTTTTCAAAACCCACACACACTTGAAAAGAAAACAATTTTTGAAAACATAGTGAGCAAGTACCTAAGAGCCTGTGGATAACCACAGATAGAAAGGGTGCTAATACCTTCCCTTTTTATAAATCTACCTCCCGAACCGAGAGACATCTCTAAAAAGGAATTTTGCTGTGCTTTTGTCCTTTCCATGTTGGAGAACATAAAAGATGGTGGCGACTCTTGCTTACCGCGACATTTCGCGAACCAGCTTCAAAACAGTCAGTTCTATTTCCACCGATCACAGAACTGGCGACTCTGTTGGGGAATCTTTATAAGTGAGGTGTACCTTAGGATTAGACCACTCTTGTTTTCAATTGCTTGTTTTGTTTTCTTTAATATTTTGGGACTTGTCTTGGAGTTTCATAGATCCTAACCCGGATCTGGGGGATACCCTTTTAGAAGTAGCAACAAACTGTGAGGGAACTCTGTGGGGTATACCGACACGGTTGAAGCAGTTGCTACGTTGATGTGGCACTTTGGTGAGTACCGGTAACCCTTGAGTCAAGTCAAGGAGAGTACGGGGCCTCCGCGTGGTGTTGTGAAGCATCAACTGACCTTAGGAACCTTACTTGACCATCCTGGCCTCTTTAGGGGTAGTGAGATGACCGACTTTGGTGCAGTCTGAAGTTGGTAGATACTCAATACTACACTCATTGAGGGTTGTTTTCTTGGAATATTTTGATCGCCAGTTCAGTGGCTAAATCAAAACAATGAACATAGAAAACAACCCAATGATATTGAGCTCCTTAGAACCCGGTTACTTTTGATAGGACAGGTTTTTGAGCCCACCAACTTCAAGATGGTAGTACCTAGACCTCAGGCTGGCCTAAACTCTAAGGGTTGTCTTGTGTGACTTGTGTGCCTTATCATGTTTGCCTTTGTGAATACTGGTAGTGTGCTTTATCATAACATCATACCATCATACCATTGCATGCATCCTGCATAAGGACTAACCTGTATACATCTTGCATAAGGACTAACCCATTTCAAGGATCTCAAGGGTCTGTGATGCAGGTCATGATGAACCAACTGTCTAGCAAGGGGCAAAGGGGATTTATTTTCCTCTAGCCAAGGTTGATAACTTGAGTCAGGGGCTATGACCAACTTGATATGGTGAGCTTTGACTCTTGAAGAAGGGCTCTCAACAACATGAAGTTCCTTCAATCAAGCTACCGTATTCAACTTCTAACAAGTTTCTCTGTTTACCCCGTGAGATCCTTGAAAACATTGCATGCATAAATCATACGCATTCCATGCATCATGTGCATAACAGGTACTCTTTTTTACAGGTCACTCATCTTCTTCGCTGTTTATTTCAGCAATCAACATGAATCCTGAGCCTACTACTGAACAAGCTATCAAGGCCCTCCAGGCCCAAAACGCCCAGTTTCAAGAGCTGGTCATGAGCTTAGCCCAGGGTCAACAGGAGTTCAAGACTCTGCTTTTGAAAAAGAAGAAGAAGAGGACTGTTTTGTTCAACCCTAGACGCAGATCTGGGAATGGATCAAAAAATGAGGCTGAGCTGACTACCCCATCTATTGGGAAGGACATCCCACAAGGATGAGAGGTTCCTAGTCCCATGGTCTCCGAAAATGAGACAAATTACAATGATGAACAGTACCCTCCTTCTGAGGATAGGTACAAACAATTGGAGGACCGTCTAAGCACTATGGAGATTCAACACGTGCCTGGGTTGGATTTCGGAGATCTAGGTTTATCTTCTGGGGTGGTGATCCCGCACAAGTTCAATGCGCCTGCCTTTGCGAAGTACGACGGGGCTTCCTGCCCTAAGCTGCACCTCAGATCATATGTAAGGAAGATCCAACCTTACACTGCAGACAAGAATCTATGGATCCATTTCATCCAGGATAGCCTTTCAGGGGCTCAACTCGAATGGTTCTATCAGCTGGATAGAGCCAGTATTCGAAACTGGGAGGACTTGGCTACTACATTTTATAAGCAGTATCAGTACAATTCCGAGCTCGCTCCCACGCGTACCCAACTCCAGGGTATGTCATTTGGGACGGGTAAAGGTTTTAAGGAGTACGCGCAAAAGTGGAGAGACCTGGCTGGCAGGGTGCAGCCACCGTTGACTGACCGTGAACTCGTGGACATGTTCTTGGGGACCCTGTCTGGTCCATTCTTCAACCATCTGATTGGTAATTCTTCTGCAGGGTTTACAGACTTCATTCTGACTGGTGAAAGGATAGAAGCTGGTATCAAGTCTGGGAAGATACAAAAGGGTGCCTCCTCGAGCACTAAAAAGAAGCCCTTCAAGAAAGAAGCTAGTGTTGTGTATGGTCCAAGGAGACAGAACAAACTGGAATGCCGCCAAGCTGTCAACGCGGTGGTAATTTCAAAGCCTGCCGCTGCTCTTCAACAATATAACCAACCAAGGGGTGAGAGACCCAAAAGGCAGTACACTCAGCTCAGTATGACCCTGTCTCAGATATTGCCACAACTACTGTCAACCAATCTGGTAACTGTCAAAGAAGCTCCGAAGGTTGTAAACACAACATCTCCGAAGTACAATCCCAACGCCCGCTGCGCTTATCACTCTGACAGCCCGTGGCATAACACAGATGATTGTTAGGCTCTGAGGAATAAGGTTCAAGACCTTATTGATGCTAAAGAGGTTCAGTTCGAGGCGCCCGAAAGGCCTAATGTGGTGACAGCTCCCATGCCCAATCATGGAGTAAATGCTATTAGGGATGAAGACGACGTGGAGGAATCTGAATTCGACAGCTGGATCTACCCAACGACCAATGGTGGACCAAGCAACTGGACATCCAAAGACTTCACACCTATTACTTTTGTCACTCAGTAATGAACTCCTTTGTTTTGAATTTGTAACAAACAATAATTTGAAACTTTATGGGCCGGTGTCTTACCCGGGGCACCGTGGCTTCATTTGTGAGGGCTTTTGTGTGTCACTTTCATATATCATTAATAAAAGCATTGGACGTTTTTTTGCATTTCAAATCTTGCGCTCCTTTTCTTTCTTTATTATATATTACAAAACAACTATATTTACACACACTCACCTATACAGGTTCCAATCCACTCTGGATCTCACTGGTAACGACTCTGCTACTGCCAGTTATAACTTCGAAAATCCGATCAACTTAGCCGAAGACGAAGGTGAAGATGATTGCGAAGTGCCTGGTGAGTATGCAAGACTGCTGCTCCAGGAAGAGAGGGCCATTCAGCCACATGAAGAGCCAGTGGAAACAGTAAATCTGGGTACTGAGACAGACATAAAGGAAGTCAAGATTGGTGCCAATCTGGAGGCTAGTGTGAAACAACGGTTGATTCAGATGCTGCATGACTATGTGGAAATCTTTTCCTGGTCTTACGAAGACATGCCTGGGTTGGATACCGACATTATGGTTCATCACCTGCCCACCAAGGAAGAATGCCCTCCGGTTAAACAGAAGGTCCGCCGTATGCGTCCAGAGATGTCCGAGAAAATCAAAGCTGAGGTTATGAAACAATTTGATGCCGGTTTTCTAGCAGTGACTTCTTACCCTCAGTGGGTTGCCAACGTGGTTCCAGTACCGAAGAAAGATGGTAAGGTCAGAATGTGTGTTGATTACAGGGATTTGAACAGGGCGAGTCCTAAGGATGATTTCCCTCTGCCTCATATCGACGTTCTGGTTGACAACACTGCTCAGCATAAAGTATTCTCCTTCATGGACGACTTCTCCGGTTATAACCAGATCAAGATGGCTCCTGAAGACATGGAGAAGACCACTTTTGTTACTCAGTGGGGCACCTTTTGCTACAAGGTCATGCCATTTGGGTTGAAAAATGTTGGGGCAACCTACCAACATGCCATGGTTGCTTTGTTTCATGACATGATACATCATGAGATTGAAGTATACGTCGATGATATGATTGCAAGGTCCCAAACTGAGGAGGAACACCTTGACCATCTCCAGAAACTGTTTGACCGTCTGAAGTTGTACAAGCTGAGGTTGAACCCGAACAAGTGCACCTTCGGGGTAAGATCTGGAAAACTACTAGGTTACGTCATGAGCGACAAAGGTATTCAAGTGGACCCTGCCAAGGTGAAAGCCATACAAGAGATGCCAGTTCCCAAGACAGAGAAAGAAGTCAGAGGCTTTCTAGGACGTCTGAACTACATTGCCCGATTCATATCGCACTTAACTGCTACCTGTGAACCAATCTTCAAGCTACTGAAGAAAGATCAAGTAGTACGTTGGAACGATGAATGTCAGGCCGCTTTCGAAAGAATCAAAGAGTATCTCCAAGAACCACCCATCCTTATGCCACCGGTTGAAGGGAGACCTCTAATCTTATACTTGACAGTACTAGACAACTCAATGGAGTGTGTGCTGGGGCAGCATGACGAGTCTGGCCGAAAAGAGCACGCTATTTATTACCTTAGCAAAAAGTTTACCGACTGTGAGACCCGATACTCACTGCTCGAGAAAACTTGTTGCGCTTTGGTATGGGCTGCTCGCCGGCTGAGACAGTATATGTTGACTCACACTACGCTATTGATTTCAAAAATGGATCCAATAAAGTATATCTTCGAAAAGCCTGCCTTGTCCGGAAGAATAGCAAGATGGCAGATGATCTTGACGGAATATGACATCCAGTACACAACTCAAAAAGCAATCAAGGGAAGTGTATTGGCAGACCATTTGGCACACCAGGCAGTGGACGACTACCAATCTATGAACTTTGAATTTCCAGACGAGAATATCATGGTAGTGACCGATTGTGAAGTACCTGGACCGGATGAAGGACCTGAGGAAGGATCCCGATGGTCTATGCACTTTGATGGAGCCTCAAATGCTTTGGGTAATAGTATTGGCGCTGTGATCATATCACTAAAAGGCACTCATACTCCACTTACTGCCCGACTATGTTTCAACTGCACCAACAACATGGCAGAGTATGAGGCATGTATCATGGGTCTCCAAGCTGCAATTGACTTAAGGATCAAGTTTCTGAGTGTCTTCGGAGATTCCGCTCTCGTGATCAATCAGATTAAAGGCGAGTGGGATACGAAACACCCAAATCTTATTCCTTACAAGGAGTATGTGTTGATGTTGATTCCCCATTTCGAGGAGATAACTTTTGAACACTTCCCAAGAGAGGAGAATCAGTTGGCGGACACGTTAGCTACGATGTCTTCTATGTTCAAAGTCAAATGGGATAACGAGGCTCCCCGAATCATTATCTGGAAATTAGATGAACCTGCACATTGCTGTGATCTTGAAACAAAAGAGGTAACTGAAAAACCTTGGTATCATGAAGTGAATAGGTACTTGGAAGCTCAAGAATACCCCGAGGGTGCATCTGTTAATGACAAAAAGTTTCTGAGAAGGTTCGCGGCAAAGTTCTTCCTCAGCAACGACATTCTCTACAAACGAAACCATGATTCAACTTTACTGCGTTGTGTGGATAAGACTGAAGCAGAAAGGATCATGGCAGAGTTGCATGAAGGTACCTTCGGAACGCATTCCAGTGGACATACCATGGCAAAGAAAATCCTTCGGGCAGGATATTTCTGGTCCACGATGGAAGCTGACTGTTACCAACATTCTCGGACGTGTCACAAATGCCAGATCTATGCTGATAAGGTGCACGTTCCTCCAGTTCCTCTGAACGTCTTGACAGCACCTTGGCCTTTTGCAATGTGGGGCATTGATATGATCGGTGAGATCAGACCTACGGCATCCAACGGGTATCGCTTCATCCTGGTAGCGATTGATTACTTCACGAAGTGGGTCGAAGCAGCTTCCTATTCTACCGTAACCAAGAACATCGTGGCACGGTTCATTCGGCACAACCTGATCTTTCGCTACGGTGTACCTGAGAGGATCATTATGGACAATGGTACCAATCTTAACAATAAGATGATCACTGAGCTCTGCGAGCAATTCAAGATACAGCACCACAACTCTTCTCCTTACCGGCCGAAGATGAACGGGGCTGTAGAAGCGGCGAATAAGAATATCAAGAAGATTGTGCAGAAGATGACAGTGACCTATAAAGATTGGCACGAGATGTTACCGTTCGCTCTTCATGGGTACCGTACCTCAGCACGGACGTCAACAGGGGCAACACCCTTTTCCTCGGTCTATGGCATGGAGGCAGTCTTGCCTATCGAAGTTCAGATACCCTCTCTCCGGATAATGAAGGATGCAGATTTGAGCGAAGATGACTGGATCCAGACCCGGCTTGATCAATTAAACCTAATAGACAAAAAGAGACACACTGCTATCTGTCATGGTCAGACGTACCAAAAACGGATGATCAGGGCATTTAACAAGAAAGTCAGACGACAAGAGTATCAAGTCGGAGACCTGGTAATCAAGTGCATCATTCTTCCTCAAAGTGATCCCAGGGGAAAATGGACCCCTACGTACGAAGGGCCATTTGTGGTTAAACATATCTTCTCATGAGGTGCGATGATTCTAACCACCATGGATGGTGACGACCTTCCTCACCCCGCTAATGCAGACATAGTAAAAAGATACTACGCATGAATTAAAGACCCGCTAGGTTGACACACCTAGGCAAAAATAAGAGCTTCCCGGCGAACCAAAAGGGTTCGGGCAAAAATAAGGGATGAAATGAAAAAATCTGTACACCCGGCAAGTCGAAAACCTGAAAAGGCGGCTTGGGCAAAATTGGGTATCCCGGTGGATTGAAAACCCGAAAGGGCGGTCCATGCAAAAGTTAGGGATAAGCATAATACTATGTCTCATTGGATCACCTTGCATCCAGAATTCGGTATCAACTATCAGGCTCAGACGGCACCAATCAGTCAGTTTCATCTTCAACTAAGCAGCCAAGTGATGAGACGCTTGAAGATATAAAGGCGATAGCAGAGTTGGAACCCAGTGGGATTATTTTTCACATAGTTGTTTTGTTTCCTTTTCACAAAATAGTATAAACTCTATTTTGTTCGGCGGCGTTCTCTTACTAGGACGTCAGCCTCTTGTACATAAAACGCCTATTTACAGGCAAATTCAAAAATCAATACAAATCCACTTTTCCAGACAAATTGCTAATTATTTTTCTTTTTCTGTTTTGTTTTGCAAAGAACGTCCAATGTTCATTTTTGATATATTCATTTGACACTAATTGCTAACTCATAAATATTTACATACGAAACAAAGGATTAATTATAGGTGACATCAGAAACAGGGGCAATAATGAGTTGTCTAAGCGATCTAGTTGCTCTGTCCACCAAGGTACCAAGGTAAGTTCGGCTGAAGAACGTAACCAAGATACCTTCACTCCCCGCAGAGTAAGACAAGAACCAACAATACTCTCCTGAAGCAGAGTTGGCCTCCCATCAGCCCCGAAAAGGCACAGTATCCCTAGCAAGTCATCAATACTCTCCCCAAGCAGAGTTAGTCTACTGTTAGCCTTAAGGAAGTTGGATATCCCCAGAAGATCTCAATATTCCCCAACGGAGTATACAGATGTTCCTAAGCAAGCATCCCCGTCAGTCTTAGTATAAGATTGTTCCCCGGCGGAATACAGACACCCCAGTGGAGCCACTTCCCCAGTACAGTCCAAAAGTTTCCCCCAGGAGAGTTGAATCCATATCCCCAGTAGATTCTGGAAGCTTATCCTCAGTAGATTCTGGAAGCTTATCCCCTGCAGAGTACGAACGCATCTCCCCGGCTTTGTTCAAAGGTTATTTCCCACCAGAGCTTATAATTGGGTTATCCTTATCTATTTACAACGGAAAGATCGTCCTCGGCGAAGTTCTTCCTATCCCCCAGCGGAGTTCATCAAATCCCTCGACAAAGCCTATCAACGGTATCCCCAGCGGAGTTATCACCAAACCTCAGCGAAGTATCTCTTCCCACAGAGTAATTCCCCGCAGAGTAATCTCTTTGCCAAGTTTATTCACCAACGGAATCAGCTTCTCCTACCGGTTTATTCTTGCAATCATCATCCCCAGCGGAAACGAAGAACTCCACTCTTCAACATCAGCCCAGGATTCAACAAGCTCCCGACATTCATCAAGGATTTATTTTCCTAGACGAAAATACATTCATAGACATTTCACATTTCATACATCCTTCTTACATACATGATAAAGTGCATACGACACGATCTCATTTATTTTTGAGAACATCATGACATTATGCATTTCATACATCATGACATTGCATATAATTGATGTTTTTCCTTTTCAGGAAAAAGGTCAATCCAAAGATGATTACTATCAACCGTCGCAATTCCCGATTCGATACCTGTATCTAGCCAGGGCATATCTGTGAGCAATTGATTGTAGATTCGATACCTGTATCCAGCCAGGGCATATCTGCATGAAGAGTTTAGAGATTCGATACCTGTATCCAGCCAGGGCATATCTGTAGACGACCAATTCCAAATTCGATACCTGTATCTAGCCAGGGCATATCTGTGAGCGATTAATTGTGGATTCGACACCTGTATCTAGCCAGGGCATATCTGCATGAAGAGTTTAGATATTCGATACCTGTATCCAGCCAGGGCATATCTGTAGACGACCTAGTTCCAGATTCGATTCCTGTATCTAGCTAGGGCATATCTGTGAGTGATTGATTGTAGATTCAATACCTGTATCCATCCAGGGCATATCTGCATGAAGAGTTTAGAGATTCGATACCTGTATCCAGCCAGGGCATATCTGTAGATGACCTAGTTCTAGATTCGATTCCTGTATCTAGCCAGGGCATATCTGTGAGTGATTGATTGTAGATTCGATACCTGTATCCAGCCAGGGCATATCTGCATGAAGAGTTTAGAGATTCGATACCTGTATCTAGCCAGGGCATATCTGTAGACGACTAATTCCAGATTTGATACCTGTATCCAGCCAGGGAATATCTGTGAGTGATTGATTGTAGATTCGATACCTGTATCCAGCCAGGGCATATCTGCATGAAGAGTTTAGAGATTCGATACCTGTATCCAGCCAGGGCATATCTGTAGACGACTAATTCCAAATTCGATACCTGTATCTAGCCAGGGCATATCTGTGAGTGATTGATTGTAGATTCGATACCTGTATCCAGCCAGGGCATATCTGCATGAAGAGTTTAGAGATTCGATACCTGTATCCAGCCAGGGCATATCTGTAGACGACTAATTCCAGATTTGATACTTGTATCTAGCCAGGGCATATCTGTGAGTGATTGATTGTAGATTCGATACCTGTATCCAGCTAGGGCATATCTGCATGAAGAGTTTAGAGATTTGATACCTGTATCCAGCCAGGGCATATTTGTAGACGACCAATTCCAGATTCGATACCTGTATCTAGCCAGGGCATATCTTTGAGCGATTAATTGTGGATTCGACACCTGTATCTAGCCAGGGCATATCTGCATGAAGAGTTTAGAGATTCGATACCTGTATCCAGCCAGGGCATATCTGTAGACGACCTAGTTCCGGATTCGATTCCTGTATCTAGCCAGGGCATATCTGTGAGTGATTGATTGTAGATTCGATACTTGTATCCATCTAGGGCATATCTGCATGAAGAGTTTAGAGATTCGATACCTGTATCCAGCCAGGGTATATCTGTAGACGGCCTAGTTCCAGATTCGATTCCTATATCTAGCCAGGGCATATATGTGAGTGATTGATTATAGATTTGATACCTGTATCCAGCCAGGGCATATCTGAATGAAGAGTTTAGAGATTCGATACCTGTATCCAGCCAGGGCATATCTGTAGACTACTAATTCCATATTCGATACCTGTATCTAGCCAGGGTATATATGTGAGTGATTGTAGATTTGATACTTGTATCCAGCCAGGGCATGTCTGCATGAAGAGTTTAGAGATTCGACACCTGTATCTAGCTAGGGCATATTTGTAGACGACTAATTCCAGATTCGATTCCTGTATCTAGCCAGGGCATATCTAAGAGTGATTGTGTATTCGATACCTGTATCCAGCCAGGGCATGTCTGCATGAAGAGTTTAGAGATTCGACACCGGTATCTAGCCAGGGCATATCTGTAGACGACTAATTCCAGATTCGATACATGTATCTAGCCAGGGCATATCTGTGAGTGATTTGATTGTGGATTCGACACCTGTATCTAGCCAGGGCATATCTGCATGAAGAGTTTAGAGATTCGATACCTGTATCCAGCCAGGGCATATCTGTAGACGACTAATTCCAGATTCGATTCCTGTATCTAGCCAGGGCATATCTGTGAGTGATTGTAGATTCGATACCTGTATCCATCCAGGGCATGTCTACATGAAGAGTTTAGAGATTCGACACCTATATCTAGCCAGGGAATATCTGTAGACGACTAATTCCAGATTCGATACCTGTATCTAGCCAGGGCATATCTGTGAGTGATTTGATTGTGGATTCGACACCTGTATCTAGCCAGGGCATATCTGTGAGCAATTGATTGTAGATTCGGTACCTGTATCCAGCCAGGGCATATCTGCATGAAGAGTTTTAAGATCAACACCTGTAATAGGCCAGGAAACCATCTTTCTTTCTCAAGTACGCAAGTTCTCGCTAAGGAATCTCTTACGCGATCGACACCCCCGATGGCATCTTTAAGCCCATCTCCACCAATATCCATTACATTTCCAAATGGCATCTATAAGCCCATTCCCGACAAGGTTCTATCACACTTCCAGATGGCATCTATAAGCCCATCCTCCTATCCATCATCTCTCCAAATGGCATCTGTAAGCCCATTCTCGATATCACACTGCTGATATTCTACTATGTGAGTGCAAATTTCTGGGCACTTTAGTGTTCAATCATCTTCCACCTTCGGATCAAGAAAGGCACGCAAGCCAATCTACATCCTCAGGTCTAAGAAGATTGAACAGGGGCAACTGTTGTACCTGAAAATTTGCCCTCCCATATTCTTCAAGGTTTATCAAGAATCATCTTCAAATGGTTCAAGATTGTTCAAGGGTTGCACAGTCCAAATGCCTCCTAAGCCAGTCAAAATTAGGGTTTTGTTTCTTCCAAGGAATTTGAGGTTTTCAGTGGTCCAATCAAGTCCCATAGGCCTATATACATTGTCAAGCATCTACATTCCAAGTCTCAAGACTCACAGCATCAAATTGCACAGTCAAAAGCTTCATTTGGTTCACAATCAACTACAGGGGTAAAATGGTCATTTGGCAGTCAAAAGTCAAAAAAATTGGTCAACATCTTATTTTGAGCTCATAATCATCATTTGATCAAGTCTTGATCATGATTCCACAAGCATGACTCAAAAATCATCAAGTATGCAAAAGTTTCCATTTTTGGATAGTTGAAAAGTCAACTGTAACTTGACCAGGGCATAACTTTTTCATGGTTCATAAGAAAAATCACATCCAATGCTCATTTTGAAGGGGATCACATTTCCTACAACTCATCTTCACATTCCAAGTCCAAGAAATGCTCTCACAAAAAGTTATCAATTTCTACATTATAGGTCAATTTCAAAAGTCAACAAAAGGGCATTTTAAGTCAAAGACCATAACTTGAGATTGGTAAATCCAAATGACATGGGACCAAAGGCATTGGTTAGAGGACTTCAAGACCTTTCCAAAATGTAAAAGAACATGTTCATATGATCAAAATTGAGCAAGATATGCATTGGAGAAGTTGGGAAATTTTCATGAATTTGCAAAAGTCAACTATCCTTAAAACTTCAATTTTTGACAAAACGGCTCACTTTCTTCCACTTGATTCAGCCTTGTCATGCCACACACGTTTCCCATGATTAATTTCAAGATCAAACATTTATTTTTCTATTTTATTTAATTTTTATTGATTTAATTCATTTTAAATCCATAATAATTCAAATAAAATCTAAAAAATTAATGGAATAACATCTTTTGGTTTGAATAGCTTTTATATGTCATATTCCTGCTAGCCAATTCGTGCCAAGCCTTTTTGTGCATAAAATCCAAGATTTGAACCAAATATGGAATGGTCCTTTAATGGTGGTCAACAAAATCTCAAGACTTCAATACACCAAGATTAAGGCCCAGCTGCTGACCTAATTTTGTTCACACATGCATAAGCAAGTTGTACCAACCTAAGTCACGACCAGAGGATTGCTAAAACGGCCAAACAAAATTGCAAAGTTTCTTGAAAAAGTGTGAGATCAAGAACAAGGTTGCAGGGGTTTTCAGATCAAAATAAGCACGTGGTTCTCTTCCTTGCTATCCACTGAAGCTAAAGTGATCACAAACGCATCCTAAGACCACCTACCTAGCAATGTAAGTCATCACAAAGTCACTTCTGAACACGAAACCTAAGCTCTCTATTTTTGACCTTTTTCTCAAAAGCATTGGCATATTTGTGTTCCTTATTTGATTTCTAACATAACTGTAATATCCAATTGCGTTTTTAGGCCCTGAATCGTGATGCCCGATTCTAGGGTTCCTCTTTTTGCGTTTTAGGTATTTTGGTTCCAGGTGAAATTAGGACAAAGCATGAGTACAAATGTGATCAGGGGACCAAGACGAATATGCCCATGGCTTTAGGTGGCATTTTCATGGCCTGAGGACAATTCTAGGAAGGGCCTACGGAGTTTCCTGCGGATAGAATTCCGCAAGTAAAAAAACCAGTGACAAAGGAAGAAGACGCTGACGCGTCTCCCTCTCATTCCCTCTCATTCAATTGCTTTATTTATTTTATTGTTTTTTTTAATTAATTACTAACCAACAAATTAATTAACACTTTCACAATAAAAATTCAGAAAACCAAAAAAACATTTTTATTAATGAAATTCTGGCTGCAGATACTCAATGTCACGTTCAATGTTATGACACCGTATCTGGCTTACTATAAGACAGTAAATACAAAAGCAATAAAGAACACAGTCAATTGTTTACCCAGTTCAGTGTGCAACAACACCTACTCTGGGGGCTACCAAGCCAGGGAGGAAATCCACTATAAGAGATTTTAATTCAGGAATAAACCAACCAGTTTATCTCCTTCACTTAAGACCTACCCAATGCAATTCCAATCTAAGTACAACTTAAACCTGAGTTCCTACTCACTCCCCCTCAATCACAGCAGTGATACATAAACCAATTTGACTTAAGAATTGATGAAGACACTCTTCAAAAAACAAACACTTGATTAAGCTTCACAGCTTTTTAATCAAGCAACACAATCACTCGTGCTTCACAGCTTTGAGTGATGCACACAACTAACTTGACTCTGCTTCACAGCTTTAGTCAAGGAACATTCAAACACTCTTGCTTCAAAGCTTTGAGTGCTACACAACCCTTACAATTAGAAACCTATTCCAAGGCACTTATCACAATGATAATTGCTTGGAGTACAATAATCAAATCTATACAGATTACAAATGATCTTCTAATCAATAAAGAGCGATACTTGAAAAACAGCAGCTCTGTTGAATATATAGCAGCTATAGCTTCAGTTAGGGTTTCCACAAACCTAGGGTTAATTCCGTTTGACCTAAAGACCAGGTCACAGGACTTTATTAACCAGGTTAGGGTTGAGCTAGGTTACCCCTCAGAAAACGCAGGATTCTGTTCAGGAAGGACTGAGTTATTTCCTGAAAAAACTCAGACTTATCCAATCCTGCAATCCTGTTAGTTCAGAACAGGATGTCATAACATCTGTTATGACATCTGAGAAAACCTGTCTACTGATTTAGCAAAATGTGATCATTTTTCAAAATGCTCAGATACACACTTATAAACATCAGTATTTGAATTACAATATTTTTCTGCAAAGGTACCTAATGAGTCAGTACAAACTGAACTAGAATGTTATGACATCAGTCATGACATTCACACATACACTTGGGATTTACCAAAAATGCAAGCCAATACCTAAACACCTACAAACTCCCCCTTTGGCAGATTTTTGGCTAAAGACCCTAAACAATCAGAGATAGATAACAGCAGAAATAAGTGACAGCAGAAAAATAGAATGTCAAGTACTAATTAAGTAAGTACCAAAATATTCTCCCCCTCTTTAGCCACAAATGGGCCAAAGATACATGTTCATAAAATTATACAGTTATCCAAAGCAAAATAATAAGAGCAGCAGCAGAAAACAACTGAATACACTTCCAAACTCCACCAGATATCAGCAACCAACCTTCAAGCATTGTCATCAGATCCAGAGGATTCAGGCTTCTTTCTTTTCTTGTGAGCAATGTCAGCATTCTTCTCTTTGTTTGATGTCTCAACATTCTTAGAGACATCTGGATTTGTTTCAGCATTTGAGCTTTCTTGGTTCAGAGGAACAGAAATGCCAGGAACTGAGTGGTTCTCGTTCAGAATTCTTGAAACAATTTTTGCTATTGCTTGATTAACATAAGTTGTCCCTTCCCTATTTGCAATTTCAGGGGGAACTGAAGAAGAAGGATGAGATGGATTACCAGAGGCAGAAGCTTGGGGCTTTCCTGCATGTCTTGTTCTTAACTCTTTGACCTTGGTGGGGTTAGTTCGCACTTTTCTATGAGAGGAGATCTCCAGAACGTCAGAGTCCAGACAAGAAGAGATTGTCCCAGAATCTTGATCAGATGAAGAGGTTGAAATGGTCGTATTGGATGATGATGGTGTTTGAGACATTTTGACAGTTTTAGAGGACCAACAGCAACTGAGGAGAAATTTCTGATTGAGAGACTGGGTTTTGATGAGGAGACGAGAGAGGAGGGAAGCAAGGGAGTGTCTATTCAACTTCTTAAAAGAATTGTAGAAAATGAGAAAATACAATTTTAAACCAATCAGAACAGGCATAAGTCCTTTGATCCTTGTTTTAAGCAAAATTAATTGCTACAATTCCTCATGTTGGCAAATACCCAGCTTACCCCTTAAGTTTTCAAATTGATTTGCATCCAGAGCCTTGGTAAAGATGTCAGCCAGCTGTAGCTCAGTGACAACATGTTCCAATTTGATTGTCTTCTCTTCTACAAGGTCTCTGATAAAGTGATGTCGTATGTCAATATGTTTGGTCCTGCTATGCTGAATGGGATTCTTGTATTGTTGATTGTACTCAGATTATCACAGTACAATGTCATAACATCTTGTGTGACATTATACTCAGTGAGCATCTGTTTCATCCATATCATTTGAGAGCAGCTACTACCAGCTGCAATGTATTCAGCTTCAGCAGTGGAAAGAGACACACAATTCTGTTTCTTGCTGAACCAGGAAACCAGATTACTTCCCAAAAAGAAACATCCTCCAGAGGTGCTTTTTCTATCATCAGCACTACCAGCCCAATCAGCATCACAGTAGCCAGTCAGAGCTGGTTCACAGCCATGAGTATACATCAATCCATAGTTGTAAGTACCACTTACATACTTAAAAATTCTCTTCACTTGATTGATATGGCTGACTTTGGGATCAACTTGGTATCTAGCACAAACTCCAACTGCAAAGGCAATATCAGGTCTGCTGGCCGTTAAGTACAACAAGCTTCCTATCATGCTTCTGTACAGACTTTGATCCACCTTAACCCCACTTGAATCTTTGGAAAGCTTTAGATGAGTAGGAGCAGGAGTCCTTTTGTGACTTGCATTCTCCATACCAAACTTCTTTACAATATTCTTAGAATACTTGCTTTGAGATAAGAAGATTGAGTCCTCCATCTGTGAGACTTGTAGTCCAAGAAAATAAGTTAGTTCTCCCATGAGACTCATTTCAAATTCAGCCTGCATCTGGTCAGCAAAGTGTTTAACCATATGTTCTGACATTCCTCCAAACACTATGTCATCAACATATATTTGGGCAACCATCAACTTCCCTCCTTCAGTTTTGACAAAGAGTTTTGTCCAAGCCTCCTTTTCTGTAGCCTTTGTCTGAGAGAAACTTTGTTAACTTGTCATACCATGCTCTAGGAGCTTGTTTCAGGCCATATAGAGCTTTTCTCAGTTTGTAGACATGATCAGGATGGGTTGGATCCACAAAACCTTTAGGTTGTTCCACATAAGATTCCTCATTTAAGTACCCATTTAGAAAGGCACTTTTCACATCCATCTGAAATAACTTGAACTTCAGAAGACAAGCAATTGACAACAAGAGTCTGATTGATTCCAACCTGGCTACAGGTGCAAAGGTTTCATCAAAATCAACCCCTTCAACCTGGGTGTATCCTTGAGCAACAAGTCTTGCCTTATTTCTGGTGACAACTCCTTCAGCATCTGACTTGTTTTTGAATATCCATTTTGTCCCAATGATGTTAGTTCCTTCAGGTCTAGGAACCAGTTCCCAAACTTCATGTTGCTTGAATTGGTTCAGTTCATCTTGCATTGCACCAATCCAATATTCATCAGTTAAGGCTTCCTTGACATTTCTTGGTTCCATTTTGGACACAAAATAAGAGTTTGAGATGATTTCTCTAGATCTTGTGATGACTCCACTATTGGGATCTCCTATGATGAGCTCTTTTGGATGATCCTTCTGAATTCTGATGGAAGGAATCTTGCTAGCTTCCTTTGATTCAGATTCTGTTGTGGTGGAGTTGGGTAGATCATCCTGTTGGGTTGAAGTCTCAAAGAATGTCTCAACAGTACAAGGAACATCTATTTCTTCATGATAGTCATCAATTATAACATTTATTGATTCCATCATGATTTTGGTTCTGGAGTTGAATACTCTATAAGCTCTTCTGTTTGAGGAGTATCCTAGAAATATGCCTTCATCACATTTGGGGTCCAGTTTTCTTCTTTGTTCACGATCAGACAGAATATAGCATTTGCTGCCAAACACATGGAAGTACTTCACAGTTGGTTTTCTTCCTTTCCAGAGTTCATATATGGTGGATGAGGTTCCCTTTCTCAAGGTGACCCTGTTATGAACATAGCAAGCTGTATTCATAGCTTCAGCCCAAAAATACATAGGAAGTCTTTTGGCATGTAACATTGCTCTGGCAGATTCTTGTATGGTCCTGTTTTTTCTTTCCACAACTCCATTTTGCTGAGGTGTTATGGGAGAAGAAAACTCATGACTGATTCCTTCTGAAGCACAGAAGTCATCAAACTTGCTGTTTTCAAATTCCTTGCCATGATCACTTCTGATTCTGACAATACACCCTTCCTTCTCTCTTTGAATTCTCTTGCACAGTTCTCTAAAAACTTCAAATGCATCTGATTTTTCCCTAATGAAATTAATCCAAGTGAATCTGGAAAAATCATCCACAACCACATAGGCATATCTTTTACCACCAAGACTCTCTACTTGCATTGGTCCCATCAGATCCATATGGAGGAGTTCTAGAACCTTAGAGGTGGTCAGATGTCTTGACTTTGGATGTGACATCCTAGTCTGCTTACCAACCTGACATTCACCACAAACTCTTCCTTCATCAATTTGCATTTTTGGAATCCCTCTGACTGCCTCCAAGGAGATAATCCTCTTCATACCCCTTAGATGAAGATGGCCAAGTTTTTGGTGCCACAGTTTCACCTCTTTTTATTCTTTTGCAATGGAACACACAGATGAGAAATTAGTGTTCTCAGCCTCCCACAAGTAACAGTTGTCTTTGGATCTGACTCCTTTCATTACTATCTCTTGTTTGTCATTGATTACAAGGCATTCAGATTTTGAGAAATTGACCTTGAATCCTAGATCACACAGTTGACTGATACTGATGAGATTAGCGGTCAGTCCTTTCACCAGCAGTACTTCATTCAGACTTGGAACTCCAGGGCAGTCCAAATCACCAACTCCTTTGATTTCACCTTTAGCCCCATCTCCAAAGGTCACAAAACTGGTGGTGTGAGGCTTAACATTATTGAGGAGGTTCTTGATTCCAGTCATATGTCTGGAACATCCACTGTCAAAGTACCAGTCTTCCTTTGCAGAGACCCTCAAGGAAGTATGAGCTATCAGTGCAGTAGCCTTTTTCTTCCATTGAGGAGCATGTGGTACCTTTTTGGACTTAGGTTTGACACTTGAGTTCTGATTAGGGTATCCATGTAATCTGAAGCAGAAGGGCTTTATGTGGCCATATCTACCACAATGATGCATTTCCATCTTTGGTACCTTTTCCTTATATGTTTCTGTTCCTGATGTCGAGAGTTGTGTTGAGACATCTGTTTTGACATTTGCTTACCAGAACCAGATTTCGTTGCTTCCATAAATCCTAGACCAGATTTATTTCCCACATTTTGTCCAACCTGTAGGATCTCTTCCAATTTGTCTGTTCCATTTGTCAACATCTTGACAGATTTGGTCATTTCATTCAGTTGTGAGTTCAGCAATTGAACTTTTCCTTCTAGATGACTTATAGTTTCAAGGTTTGCCCTTTTTTCAGCCTCCATCTTTATGATGAGTTTTGATTGTTTCTCATTCTGCACACAGACTTCAGTACTTCTGATACACAATTTCTTGTAAGTATCAGCCAGTTCTTCAAATGTCACCTCTTCATCACTGATGTCACTTTCAGAGGTACAAACACCAGTTAAAGCAGTAACTCGTTTGGCAGTCTCTTCTTCAGAATTACTTTCTGAATCACAGTCAGACCAAGTAACTGTCATTCCTTTTTGTTTCTTAAGAAAGGTAGGACATTCAGCTCGAATATGCCCATATCCTTCACAACCATGGCATTGAATTCCTCTACCTTGAACTCCCTTCTCTTCTGACCTTGGTCTTCTGCTGGAACTGTCAATGTTAGAGGGAATGTTATGAACATTAGACCTTGACTTTGGATCTATTCTTTTGATGAGTTTGTTGAACTGTCTTCCAAGCATGGCTACAACTTCTGAAATGTTTTCTTCAACATCAGTGTTGGACATAAGTGCTATGCTCTTATTCTTTTTGACACCATTATCAGTGATTCCCATCTCAAAATTCTGAAGAGACCCAATAAGTTCATCCACTTTCAACTTGCTAATGTCCTGGGCTTCCTCTATGGCAGTTACCTTCATTGCAAATCTTTTAGGCAAGGATCTGAGAATCTTCCTCACCAGTTTTTCTTCTGACATTTTTTCTCCCAGTGCTCCTGAGGTGTTGGCAATCTCCAAGATGTTCATGTGAAACTCATGAATGGTTTCATCTTCCATCATTTTTAGATTCTCAAACTTAGTGGTCAACATCTGAAGCCTTGACATTTTTACTTTGGAAGTGCCCTCATGAGTAGTTCTGAGAGTGTCCCAAACTTCCTTGGCCAGTTCATATTGATGTACTAGTCTGAAAATGTTTCTATCAATTCCATTGAACAAGGCATTTAGAGCTTTTGAATTTCCCAGAGCTAACTCATCTTCTTCTTTACTCCAATCTTCCTCAGGCTTCAGACTGATTGTCCCATCTTTCTCAGTTATGGTGGGATGAATCCATCCTTTGTCAGCAGCTCTCCAAGCCTTTTTGTCCAGAGATTTTAGGAAGGCAATCATACGAGGTTTCCAGTAGTCATAATTAGTTCCATCCAGAATGGGTGGTCTATTTCCAAAAACTCCTTCTTTGTCCATAGTGCCAGAAAGTGATATCCCTAGATCTCACCCAGTAATACAGGCAGGGTGCCTGCTCTGATGCCAATTGAAATTCTGGCTGCAGATACTCAATGTCACGTTCAATGTTATGACACCGTATCTGACTTACTATAAGACAGTAAATACAAAAGCAATAAAGAACACAGTCAATTGTTTACCCAGTTCAATGTGCAACAACACCTACTCTGGGGGCTACCAAGCCAGGGAGGAAATCCACTATAAGAGATTTTAATTCAGGAATAAACCAACCTGTTTATCTCCTTCACTTAAGACCTACCCAATGCAATTCCAATCTAAGTACAACTTAAACCTGAGTTCCTAATCACTCCCCCTCAATCACAGCAGTGATACATAAACCAATTTGACTTAAGAATTGATGAAGACACTCTTCAAAAAACAAACACTTGATTAAGCTTCACAGCTTTTTAATCAAGCAACACAATCACTCGTGCTTCACAGCTTTGAGTGATGCACACAACTAACTTGACTCTGCTTCACAGCTTTAGTCAAGGAACATTCAAAAACTCTTGCTTCAAAGCTTTGAGTGCTACACAACCCTTACAATTAGAAACCTATTCCAAGGAACTTATCACAATGATAATTGCTTGGAGTACAATAATCAAATCTATACAGATTACAAATGATCTTCTAATCAATAAAGAGCGATACTTGAAAAACAGCAGCTCTGTTGAATATATAGCAGCTGCAACTTCATTTAGGGTTTCCATAAACCTAGGGTTAATTCCATTTGACCTAAAGACCAGGTCACAGGACTTTATTAACCAGGTTAGGGTTGAGCTAGGTTACCCCTCAGAAAACGCAGGATTCTGTTCAGGAAGGACTTAGTTATTTCCTGAAAAAACTCAGACTTATCCAATCCTGCAATCCTGTTAGTTCAGAACAGGATGTCATAACATCTGTTATGACATCTGAGAAAACCTGTCTACTGATTTAGCAAAATGTGATCATTTTGCAAAATGCTCAGATACACACTTATAAACATCAGTATTTGAATTACAATATTTTTCTGCAAAGGTACCTAATGAGTCAGTACAAACTGAACTAGAATGTTATGACATCAGTCATGACATTCACACATACACTTGGGATTTACCAAAAATGCAAGCCAATACCTAAACACCTACAATTAATTTCAATTACTTTTTGTAAATAAATTCATTAATTAATTTAGTTGTTTAATTAGGTTAATTGTAATCTTTTTCATATTAAATAAAATCAAATATAGAATTAGGTTTTTCCTTTGACACTTTTAATTTCTTTTTTTTATTTTTTATTTCATTAAAAACATAAAACCACAAAAATACTTTTTCTTGTAAATAATTAATTAATTAGTTATTAGTTTTAATATTTCATTAATTGCAAAAAAAGGACAAATTCAATTCTTTTCTCAAAAAAGGGTCAAAACCCCAAGGACGTCCCAATTCAATCTTTCGCGCGCATGTTTATTTTAATTCATCATATTTATGTATCTGCTCCGGAAATGTAATAGTTAATTAGGTTTTTATCACTTTATTTACTTTTCTCGCATTTATTTTCCAAACGGGTTTTGTTTTTGGCGATGTATAGACCCGCGCCTTGTAATAGCGTAGATTCAACTTTCCGCAATTTATTTTCCGCACTCTTAACTGTTAAAAATGCATGAAAGACTTGTATGAAAAATAAAATCAATCCGTAGCTCACAAATGCATGTTCAAAGATAAACATAAACTGAAACAACGCACATGCACATGCCACTCTTAGGGTACGCCTCACTGGTTGCCTCGACGTGGTCGTCAAGTATAAGGTGTTTTAGAGGTCGCCCTCCTGTCTAAAGATCCAGTCGCCTCGAAACGGTTGCCTCGGATAAAAAAGGATCTAGGACATTAGGGTTACCGCTAAGGCGTCCTACTATTGCTTTGGTGACCACATTGTTCCTATAATCGAATTGACCCGAATAACTCCAACGACGGTGCTTCCTACTTCTCAATAGTGGGATAGTACTGTCTAAAGGACTCTTACACAGCCTAATTCCTTAGAGTATGTAGATTTCTCCTGGGTACTTGCTCTTTCAAAAAACAAAAATAACCTTTCGCACTCACACTTTCTAAAAGTTTTCAAACAAATACTTCATACACTCTTGAGGAGTGATACAAGAGTTACCTAGAAGTTTTTTCAAACTAAACTTTTTCAAAACCCACACACACTTGAAAAGAAAACAATTTTTGAAAACATAGTGAGCAAGTACCTAAGAGCCCGTGGATAACCACATATAGAAAGGGTGCTAATACCTTCCCTTTTTATAAATCTACCTCCCGAACCGAGAGACATCTAGAAAAAGGAATTTTGCTGTGCTTTTGTCATTTCCATGTTGGAGAACATAAAAGACGGTGGCGACTCTTGCTTACCGCGATATTTCGCGAACCAGCTTCAAAACAGTCAGTTCTATTTCCACCGATCACACACTACTACGCTTTGGGTTATGTTAAGTTCATCACTTCTCAGATGAGGAATGTCGGGACGAAGTTCAGGAATGACTACGAGGAGACCCTCATTGCAATGGAAGGTTTTTTAATTCATGATGAGAGAGAGAGAGAGAGAGGGAGAGATAGAGAGAGAGTGAGAGATATTTAAGAACGAGAGAATGTAAGGGATGAAGGAAATAATGAGATATATGTCATTTAAATAGAAGGAAAAGAAATGTAACAGACAAGGGAAAAGATTTTGTTCTGAGACCTAACAGACTTGTCACTGACAAATCAATAATTGAAAGCTAAGAAAGTGGAGATAATGACAATTTCCAAGACAAGCGACGGGAAGAGATAAGGACAATTAAGAAAAAAATATGATAAAGTGTGCTAACAATTTTTATTTACAAGGAGTTGTTTAGCCATATATAATCAATTGATATAAGTTGCTAAGTTACTGAAAAAATCAGACAAATGAGTAAGGGTATACTCTTGATCAAACATTTATTGCTGAAGTAAAAGCTTCAGTTTCCAAGGTACAAATATATTCTTAAGAGAACATTTTTACCACAGAATCTTTTGATATATGAGAACTTCATTAGATTGAATTACCACATCTCATAGGCCAACAACAAGAATGATACGTACCTTAGAAGTCCATACACCATTCTAAAATACTACACACTGAGAGCAAATCCTTTTTCACACGTCATAATTTTCTGAGAAGCGATAGATTTCATCTTGAGTAGCCAGAAACAAATATTTGTTAAGACATGCTTCATCAACAAATGTAGGCCTATCAGAACCATCAAATCCAGAACCAATTCATCAAAATGTGATAGTGTTTGTCAGAGCTTTCTCATAGGTGACTTTACATCCTTCTGTAGAAGCTTCATTACCTTTAGCGCCTGACTAGATAATCTCCAGACCTGTAAATATTTCAACTAGCTTTGACTTTTCAATGTCAAGCGAATTATTAAATCTAACATAGATTAATTCTTTAACCAAAATTATATCAATTTTGTACGTTATGTAACCTTTTGAGCGTCCAGAATATCCCAATCATGACACAACTTGGAACTTTAGAGTTAAACTTGTTAAGATTCTCTTTAGGGTTCAAAATAAAACAAGAGCATCCAAAAGGATTAAAATAAGAAATATTGGGCTTATTCGTTTTCAATAATTCATAGAGAGTCTTACCCAGAATATGTCTTATAAAGACTCTATTATGAATGTAACACATTGTGTTTACAACCTCTACCCAGAAGTGCTTTGTCATGTTGGTTTCATTGATCATGGTTATGACCATTTCTTGCAAAGTCCTATTCTTCCTTTCTACAACTCCATTTTTCTATAGAGTTCTAGGGCAGGAGAAATCATGGGAAATTCCATTATCATCAAACAACTTCTCAAAGTTTTTATTCTTAAATTATCCTCTATGATCACTTCTAACCTTGACAATTCTGAGACTCATCTCATTTTGCACTTGATTACCGAAGGTGAACACAAAATGTGACTCATCCTTGTGATAAAGAGACTTTAGCCAAAGCCATATGCTATGGTTATGAAACATAACTAATCCATACTCCTTTCCATTGACTGATGTAATTTTCACTGGTAAAAACAAATCAATGTGCAGAAGTTCCAATGGTTTAGAGGTAGAAACAACATTCTTTTTGCTTTAAAAGAAGTTTTTGAAAACTTGCCCTTCTGACACAATCTATAAAGAGCTTCTGAAGAGAACTTCAGATTAGGAAGTATTATGACTAAATTAAGTTTGTTTAGATTAGATATTCTTCTCATACTAACTAAGCCCGATTATCTAAGTCAGTTGCGTTGCTCTTTATTAGCAAACATAAGACTACTCATGTTGAGTTCTTTTAAGATCAGAAAGTCTAATATTAGAGAAGTTGTTTTTCCTATTTACCATTGAATGGAATAGACTCATTCTTCTAACTAATAGAATATTATGATTTTTTAATAAGGATAACATCACAATGATTGTCAGTTAATTGGTTTAAGGACAACACATTATGTATTACTCCAACAACTACTAAAATATTAGATAGAGAGATGAAAACCATTACCAATTGTTTCAGAGCCTATTATATTTTCCTTCTGATCACCACTAAAACCCACAATGTCTTTAGGATTAAGTTCTGGGCTTTGGAACGTATGTTTTCTTCCTGCCATGTGTTGCAAGCAACCAGAGTCCGTGTACCATTACAGGTGTTTTAACTGCACTGCTAAGAATATTTGCAACATAGAATATTTGTGTCTTGGTGTAATACGGTGGTAGAAATGACTTGAGGCTTTTGCGTTTTATCGCAAATGTTGCAGATAGCAAGAGTTACCACCGACTTTTCTTTTATCCAATAAAGGAAAGGGTGAAAATAATAGGAAAGACCTTTTGATAATTTTCTTGAGTTCGGGGGGTAGGTTATGAAAAGGAAAGGTGTTAGCACCCTTTTCACCCGTAGTTATCTACGGGTTCTTAATTGCTAGCTCACTTTGAAATGCTTTGTGTTTTGTGTAAGTGGAAAGATGTTTTAAAGACGTTTTGAAAGTGGTGATTTTGTAATGATTATCGTATCGTTGAGAATGTATACAAAATATTTGTTTTGGAAATATTTTTAAAACGCCTTAGTACGAAAAACTTTGTAATGATTCTCGTATCGTTTAGAATGCATACAAAGTGTTTATTTTGAAAACATTTGTTTGAAAAGAGAGTGTTTGAAAATATGTTTGTTTTTGAAAGTAGGAGGTGTGAAAAATGGTTTTAGTTTGTGAGCAAGCAATTACGAGCATTCTACCTACTCAAGGATGTCTTTTTTCTTTTCCTCTTCCTTTAGATAGTGCTATCCTACTATTAGTTAGTAGGAAGCCCTATCATTTGGATGTGAGGGACAGGCATGGGTCATCATACAATCATAGAAAGCAACTTGTAGGACGCTTTAGCAATTGTCGTAAGGGACTAAGATCATGTACCGAAGGCAGCATCGAAGGGTCATCGAGGGACTACCATCTTTTAATCGAGGGTCTTTGCTAAAGCATGTCACGTTCGAGGGACATGACTGTTTTTTATCCGAGGCAACAAGTGAGGTTAACCCTAGAGGTGCATATGTGTAAGGTGTGTTTGATTCAATTATTTTATCTTAAATTAGGGTAGTCTAATGTTTGATTTTAAATCTTGTCATACAAACCCTAATTACTATCAATAATAAGGAAAGCGATAAACTATGGAATTTAAATATCCTACGCTATTACAATGCTTTGGGAATTTAAATATGTACAAGTTTGTGAAATGGGGAGGAAAGCAATAAACCCTAATTATCTATTACAAACCATGTACATAAATGATAATTTGAAATAATAAAATGTGCAAAAGAATATGAAGATGAAGAAAAGAGAAAAGAATTGTTTTGGTGATTTTTTTATAGAGGAAAAGGCTTAATATTTTAACCTAATTGATGACTTTATGTTTAAAATAAATTAGTAAACCTAAATAAATTAACCTAATATAGAGATTAATTAAAAGGGGACATAATTTAAATATAGAAAAACCTAAATCTAAATTAATTTTAAAAGAGAAATTAATTATTAGAAAATCTTTTTGAAGTTTTATTTGTTTGGAAAAAATGAAGAAAAATAAAATAAATAAATCTAATTATTTAAAAATATATATTTTGTATTTTTGATTAAATAAAAATAAATAAATAAATAAAATTAAAGAAAATATAAATAATATAAAAAAATATTGGGTCTGGGTGTTGAAAAGTAAAAGGGGTGTGAAAAACCATATTTGTTAGGCCCATAATAAATTTGTTTGAAATCAGAAAAAAGAGTAAAAGGATGGGCATGCGTTATTATGAGTAATTTGGGGGTGAGAAATAAAAAATAATCCAGGCGCAGAATAAAAGTCTAGCGCCTGTAGAGATCATGTGTGGCCATCCTTTTGGAGGTGCATCATGCGCTTTCTTTGTGGAGTGTGTGATCTGGCCATGTGAAAATCAAATGGAAATGATAAGAGGGTGTATAGCATACGCGCTGGGCTTGATGTACTGAATCTACAAGGAAATAAAATGAAAAAAAACAAAAGGGTACCACTGGGGCTGAACCCAGGTCCCTATAGGCAAATGACTTAGCGCGCGCTTCTCTGCCATCGGGGTGGCTATTTCATCCATTCATTATACAACTTGCACTAAATTTAAAATAAAATCATTTATGAATATTTGAAATTACTTCATCTTCTTCCTTGCGTGCGCCAAGAAAAACAACTCCATTGCTAAATTTTTAACTTCTTCATTTCTCAACCATTTTCAAAAATGTAAACATGAAAGTTGCTTGATTTTTCATCACGAATTCAACCATGTAAATAACTAAAGCTATAAATCAAAGATGAACATGAGTTTTTGTTGGTACCAAATTAAAACCTAATTTTTCTGAAAGTTAAAACTTCAAAATTCTCCACATACAATTAACATAAATAGAAACTAAAGGCATGGTTAGCTTCAGGGCAATGATGTCTACATGTTTCATTCACAAAGTAACCATTAATGATGCTTGTATAAGAAGTTCAAAGTTAATAAAACTTACCTCAAAACTGGAAATCATGTTTGAAGTTTGAGCACTCCTGGAGGTGTTGTGATGATCTGAATAGCTTCACTGAACTCCTAGTAAGCTATTGCAATGCTTACTTTGAGCTGAAAGTGCCTGAAACTTTCTAGAGAAGTCAAGTTGCAGGTGGTTGTTTTTAGAAATGGAAGATGGTGCAAATGGTTTTACAGTGATAGAACATGGACTTGGATAGGTTCTAAATGATTTATGGAAGCTTTATGATTGATTAAAAATGAAAATGCACGAAGGGATTTAGTGTTTGAGGTTCAAGGTCAGAATATGCAACAATGGAGGTTTTGGATGCCAATTCTGATTTCAGGGAGTTTGAGGGGGTTATAGGGTTCTTGATCTCGTGTGTTATATTGCAAATAACTTCTCTATTTATAGAGAAAAGGTTTGGAAGGCTCAAGTAACCATATTTCAAAGATCACGTGTTATGGTTATGTGATTTGGTTTTGAAGCAAACTTGAAACACATTGTTCCAATGTGTAGTACAAGGGCTTATAGGGTGGTTAGGAGATGTAGATATGTTGCTTCTGGCTTTGTGATTGTGTATGTTCAGAAGAAACAAGTACAAGGCTCAAAGAGAGTGAACTTTGTGATTAAAGTCACTTTTCCAAAATGGAAGTCTTGGCTTTCTTCCCTTAATGGAAAAATGACTTGGACAATGTCTTAACCACTTGGATCATAGCTCAATCAGTTGTGTAAACATTAAATTATGGAGTGACTTTCAAGTTAGAATCCTGCAAATCAATATTATGCAACATAGGTTTGATATTTGATCATGTGTTCTTCATGAAAATGCCTTGTAATTCAAGAATGAATGCCTAACTTCATCTCTTCGAATCTCCTAGCTCAAGCATGATCTCTTCAAGTTATTTAACATTTTGGAAAGCTTGAAACATTTTCTACAACCTTCATGTTTACAACTTTGTCTAAATCAACTAGGAACTTGGTGAAATTTTTCCAAGAAGTTGGGACAAAAATCTGACCAAACTTGTTGGAAATTTCACTAAGTGTTTTGTTATAAATGGAATGACTTCATGGGACTATATCTCTTAATCCAAACAATTTTTTGACATCAACCCTCAAGGACTAAGTTGTATAATTCATCATGATCTACAACTTTCATGTTGAAAGTTTTCCTTGAATCATCTTGCATCATAGTGAAAAATGGTTATGAAGTAGTGAATTTATGAAGGTCAAAAACACTTAAAAAATTTCTAAGTATTGAAAATTTTGACTTTTTGTTGACTTTCTTGATTCTTGATGATCATTTTTTTATTTTTTAATGTCTTGGTGATTCTTGATCTTTGGAATTCAATGTTGACCAAAAATTCAAAGTTTGACTTTTTGTGTGTCAATTGACTTTTCATCAGTTGATCCAAATTTCCACTATCAATCACTTGATCTTGAAAAATGATTTGAGCCATGAAATTAGGTCAAGATATTGTGTTTGAGTCCTTAAGATCATGCTTCGAGTCATTGGGTCTTGTACTAGGTCAAAAAGTCAATGATCAGTCATTCTCAATCAAAACCCTAATTTTGACAATTTTGCCCCTTTGATGATTTAAATGCTTTTCTTGAAGAATTATAATCAACCCTTGATACATTGATGAATATGACTTCAAATGTCGATGTTGGCCAAAACTCATGAAATTTGACTGTAGGTTGACCATAATTGACTTTTTACCCAATATAGTTAATTTTCAGTCATCTGAGCAATTGACTTAGCAAATTTGTGGTGCAAGACTTGAAACTTGGTATGAGCAATCTTTGAGAACTATAATGAACCATGAAAGTCATTTTAGGCATCAAAAATCCAATTGTCCTTGAGAAAAACAAAACCATAATTTGTGGACTTAGTGCTTAGGAGGTGAGCTTGTCTGATCAACTCTTGAGAACCCTTGAGTGTTTGAGAACTTTGGTGAGAAATGTCTTGAGAAAAGAGAGGGAAAATTTTGTGGTACAATAGCTGCCCCTGTTCAATCTTCTTAAACCTGAAGAGTTAGATTGGCTTGTCCGCCATTCGTGACTTGAAGGTAGAAGAGGATTGAACACTTAAATGCCCAGAAATTTGCACTCACTTGTGCACAAAGTAAAATTGTTTGTTGATTATATCGGGAATGGGCTTAGAGATTCCATTTAGAGAGATGATAGAGATGGTCTTATAGATTTCATCCAAAGTAACTGTTGATAGAAGTATTAAGACGAGTCTACGCTCGACTGAATCTGAAGAATTATTTCCAGAGTAGACCTCTGAGAAAGGTGTTTGAGCAGCTGATTGTTGTATAGATAGTTGCCCCGTCTTGTTTCGGGAATTGATCTACAATTTGCTTTGTTGGTAAACCTGTCCTATTTCAGGATTTCATACCATTCGTAATAAAGATAGTCGCCTCGTCCTATTTGGGGAATTAATCTTTATCTGACCAAAGAGAAAGAAAGATAGTATCCCCATCCTGTTTCCAGAATTGATCTATAATCTATTCATGTAGATAGTCACCCCGTCCTGTTTCAGGAATTGATCTACAATCAGTTTTGTTCTTCACATATAGTTTCCTTGTATTGTTTCAGAAATTAATTTGTAGTCGTCATTCAGATAGTTGCCTCATCTTGTTTCGAGAATTAATCTTCAATCTATTCCTGTAGATAGTCGCCCCGTCTTTTTTCGGGAATTGATCTAAAATTAGTTTCTCATAGATAGTTTCCATGTCTTGTTTAAAGAGTAAATTTATGGTTGGTCATTCAGATAGTTTCCCCGTCTTGTTTAGGGAATTAATCTGGAACCTGCTTTTTTGTTGGCTATTGAGATAATTGCCCCGTCTTGTTTCAGGAATTAATCTCCTAGCTGGTTTCATAGATAGTTTCCTCGTCTTGTTTCGGGAATTAATCTTGGACCTGTTTGTGAATTGTTAGTGATATTCGTTTGTTGATTGATCTTTCCTACAAAGGTAAAGAGTTAGCTTTATGCAATGTCATGATGTATGGAATACATAGCGTGATGGTGTTCTCAAAATAAATGAGATTGTGCTATATGCGTTTCGTATGACGTATGAATGTGAAATGTTGTTGAAGTGTATTTGTAGATCCACGCAGTATCTTTGTTTGGGAAAATAAATCCTTGACTATTGCTGGGGATGAAGAGTATGTGTATCTTCAATTTTGTCTAGAATGCTTCCGCTGGGGATTCCTTCTTACTTGTTTGAGGAAACTCCATCAGGGATGTTGATTTCTGCTTGGGGAATAAAGTTGAGGAACATTGGTCGTCCGTTTCTCTATTGGGGAATTTATTTCATTTATACCCTGACTAGGGATAAAATATATGGATAAACCTCTGACTCGTCTAGGGGAGGATAATTTTTTGTACACCCTTAATGGGGAAGAGAATTTTCATGAAGTGTACTGATTGGAACTCCATAAGGAAATTATGGGGAATGTATCCTTATTGGGGATGAATTTTGTGAAGATTATTCTTTGGGGATAATCTCAGAGAAGTAACTTTGTGGGGGATATATGGACAGCTTAAGTGACATTTCAGCTCCTAGAATCTTGAGTAAATGCGTATTCCTGTTCTTATGCATATATTTTTTAATAGATAATCATGTTCGTATGCATATGTTCATTCAATTTATTCATTGGATGTTTTTGCAAACAAAACAGAAAAACCAAGAGTTTGAACTTTAAGATGTATTTGTATTGATAATTTTCCTATAAATAGGCGATTTTGTACAAAGAGACGGAAATCCTAGTAAGAGGAAGTTGTCATGAAATTAAAAGAGTGCAAAGTAAAAACAAAATGTATAGACATGTGGAATTGATCTCATTGGGTTCCAAACTCTTCTATTGCTCCTATGTCTTTGAACATCTCGTCCCTTGCCATCGGAAGAGGTTGATTGAACCATTTGAACTTTCGACTTTGGTAATAAAGCTTGCATGTAAGTGATCCCATGAGACATAATCGTACGTTTTTAATCCCTAATTTTTTCCTGGACCGCCTTTTCGGGTTTTCAGTCCACCAGGATACCCTTTTTTGCCCAAGCCGCCTTTTTGGGTTTTCGACTTTCTGGGTGTACAATCTTTTGTATATATCCCTAAATTTTGCCTGAACCCTTTTTGTTCGCTAGTATGCCCTTATCCTAGGTATGTCAACCTAGTGGGTCATTCTTATGCGTAGTATTTTTTGACTATGTCCGCGTTCACAGTGTGCGCGAAATCTTGGCCTTCCATAGTGGTTAGAATCATAGCACCGCCCGAGAATACTTTCTTGACAACAAATAGCCCTTCATAAATAGGAGTCCATTTGCCATTGGGATCACCTTATGGTATATGTAAAATCAAGCTTCTCAAATGCACTTTTGTTTTGATGAAGACAAACTATTTTGACAAGAAGGCAAAGATTATTGATCAAGCTAAAGGCATCTTTGGATAAAGTCTTGGTTCAAGCACTTAGAAAATTTCAAGGTATAATGATAGTACTTACTTTGAACTTAAGACATAGATGCTCAATGGTCAAAAGACATATTTTATCTTGTCCAAACTTTTTCTTAAGTTTTCTAAAGCAAAAATTCAATTTTCACTTGGGTGCAATCGATTTGCATGTTGATGCAATTGATTGCATGCTTCACATTTTTAAAGTATTAGCTACTGTTTCTAAGTGCAATCGATTTGCATGTTTATGCAATCGATTGCTCTCAATCAATTTTTTCTACTGACTTCAAGTGAAATCTATTTACACACTTGTGCAATCGATTGCTCACTCAAAATATTTGAATTTTTAGCTGTTGAAACCCCGTGAAATCGATTTGCACAAGGGTGCAATCGATTGCATGCTGAACGATTTTGAAAAACAACAGCTTTACCCATGCCTGTTCATAACACCATTTCATGGAAACTTTTCATTGAATCTTGGCAATTGTTCATGATTCTTTTGCAGAAATTTATGATGTTTCAAAGGGGTGCCATGAACATATAAATACTCATTTTAAAAATCATTTTAAGTACCTCTTACAATCATATTTTATGAATTTTCAAAAATCAAACTCAAGCTTTTATACACTTTCATACACAAGTTTTCTGCACACTTTCACATATTGTCAACCAGAAAACTTTGAGCATTATATATCTTGAGTCATTGTATACTATTGTTATTGGAAGAGAAGATCAATTCATTGATAAAATAACTCAAAGTGATCATTGCTACACAAACTCACTCAAATCAAATATTGCTATATACTTGCTTATTTTTCAGGATTGTTGAAAATAAGTTCAAGTGGTTTTGTAATCTTGTTTTCCATGATTGTTGGATACAAGTAAAGTCACTTTGAGAGGATTGTTCTCATTGTTGACATAGTGAAAATACAAGAGGATTGTTCTTGGTCCAAGAGGATTGTTCTTGGTTTTGGGTAGTTCTTGTTTAAGTTTGCCACTATAAGGAAATCTCTTTCATGTTGAAAGGGGACTGGAGTACTCTCGGACTGTGAGGGGAACCAAGATATATCACTTGTGTGTCTTTATTTTTATGCACTTTAATATTTCATAAACTCACCATAAACTAGAAAAATAATATCCATCATCACTAAAACCAGAAAAATTTTAAAGTACCTAATTCACCCCCCTCTTAGGCGCACTTCGTACTTACAATTGGCATCAGAGCAGGTTATAGGTAACCTGTTCCTAAAAGATCCAGAATGGCTTCTGCAAATCAAAATCCCGTTTTCAGAGATGGTGGTAGTAAGAACAAGCCTCCTCTATTTTGTGGTGAATATTTTGACTTCTGGAAAATACGCATGAAAGCACATCTAGAAGCACAAGGAGAAGAAATATGGGATGCCGTCAAGAATGGTCCATTTATTCCTATAACGGTGATCAATGGTGCTGGCTCACCAAAGCCTAAAGCTGCATTGATTAAGATGATAAGAAGAAGGTTCTCTATGATAAAAAAGAAATCAATCTTCTTCAAGGTGCACTTAGCATGGATGAATTCTTCAGTGTCTTGGCATACAAAACAACGAAAGAAATATGGGACACCTTGGTACAAACTCATGAAGGAAATGTTGAAGTTAAAAGATTAAGACTAAATACTTTGAGTCAAGAATACGAGTTATTTCGAATGCAGCCCGGAGAAACCATCCTTGACTTTCAAAAGAGATTCGTGCACTTGACAAATCATCTTTGTGCTCTTGGTAAGACTTTGACGAATGATGAAATAAATCTGAAAGTACTTTAATCCCTAACTAGAGAATGGAAACCAAAGGTAACAGTAATTTCAGAAAAGAAAAGTCTCTCTTCAATGAATTCCACAACGTTGTTTGGAAAACTTCAAGAATATGAAACGGAACTCAGAAGACTTGAAAAACATGAAAATCAAGAGAACAAATCCAAAAATATTGCCTTAAAGATTGATTCCAAGGAAGTTGAAAAGGAAGACAATCCGGAAGAAGATGAAAATTTCATGCTTCTTGTTAAAAGGCTTGGTAAGTTTTTTGGTAGAAATTAAAAATCCCTTTCTCATGCAAAAAGAAAGAAACAATTTAAGAAAAGGGAAGCTTCAACATCAACACAAGAAGTCACATGTTATGAATGTGTTAAGAAAGGTCATATAAAGCCAGATTGTCCGAAACTCTCCAAGAAAGGTGGCTACAAAGAAAAAAAGGAATTTAAGAACAAAAAGGCCTATGTTGTATGGGAGGATAATGAAATAAGTTCTTCATCCAATTTCGATAGTGATGAAAGTGCAAATCTAGAATTGATAGCCTCACACCATTCCGATAATGAAGATGATGAGGTTAGTAATGAATTTTCTATTTTTGATAGTGATGCACAAGGTTCTATAGATGAACTATTAAATGAATGCAAAATTCTGTATAAAACTATTTCATATCAAAAGAAACAAATTTCATCTCTAGAAGAAAAATGTGAAAATATGGAAAAAGATTTCAAAGAAGAAAAACAAAAATTAATTGATGAACAAAAACAGAATTTTGTATGCAAAAATTGTGAATCACTCTCTTTCCAAATTTTCCACTTAAAAAGAGTTATTGAAAGATATGAAAAAGGTAAAATTGGATTGGAAGGTGTTCTTAGCCAACAAAGATATTCCAATGATAAAAGTGGACTTGGATATTCAAATTTTTACAAACTAAGTTCTAATAAAACTATCTTTGTTAAGGCTAGTGATCAATCATCCAAAGAGAAAGTGAACAAACCTAAAGTGAAGAAAACATTTCCTAAGAAGAAATCTAATCCTTCTAGATATAGAAGTAACTTTGAACCTACTTGTTTTTATTGTGGTATTAAAGGCCATACACCTAATGCTTGCTATGTTATAAACTTTAGTGTGGCAAGTGGGCATTATGTGTGGGTAAAGAAAGGTACTAATTATGAAGGACCGAAAGAAACTTGGGTACCTAACAAAACCTAATTTTGATTTATAGGTATGCTTGAAGACCACATGAAATCTTTGGTATCTTGATAGTGGTTGTTCAAAGCATATGACGGGAGACATAAACCAATTTTCAAATCTAGTACTAAAGGACAAGGGTTTTGTCGCTTGTGGAGACAATAATAAGGAAAGAATTCTTGGCAAATGCAAAGTTGGTGCTCCACCTTTCACATCCATTGAAGATGTTCTTTATGTTGAAGGACTAAAGCACAATCTTCTTAGTATTAGCCAACTTTATGACAAAGGCTTCAAGATCAAGTTCACCAAATATGAATGCTTGATAGAAAACGAAGTCACTCATGAGGTTTTACTTAAACATAAAAGAATTAATAATATATTTATGATTTCCCTTGATGATCCATCTTTGAAGGTAAAATGTCTCATGGCTAACAACAATGATTCATGGATTTGGCACAAAAGAGTTGCTCATATTCACATGGAACACTTGAATAAATTAATCAAGCATGATCTTGTCATTGGGTTGCCCAAGAGAAGTTTTGTCAAAGATAGACTTTGTGATGCTTGTCAAAAAGGGAAACAAACAAAATCAACTTTCAAATCTAAGAATGTGGTGTCTACTATAAAGCCACTACAATTGTTTCATATGGACTTATTTGGTCCATCAAGAACAAGAAGTTCCAGAGGTAATGTATATGCTTTGGTTATTGTTGACAATTTCTCTAGATATACTTGGACATTCTTTTTAGTGCAGAAAAGTGATGCATTCAAGGTTTAAAGAAGTATGCTAAACAAATTCAAAATGAGAAGTCTTTAACAATTGCCTCCATAAGAAGTGATCATGGCGGAGAATTTCAAATTGCTCTATTTGAAGAATTTTATGGAGAACATGGAATATCTCACAACTTTTCGGCACCAAGGACTCCTCAACAAATGGAGTGGTGGAAAGAAATAATAGGTCTCTTGTAGAGCTTGCAAGAACGATGCTTAGCGATTCAAATCTTCCAAAATATTTTTGGGTGGATGCGGTGAGCACGGCATGTTGTGTTAGCAATAGAGTTAAAATAAGACCAATCTTGAAGAAAACTCCATATGAACTTTTCAAAGGGAGAAAGCCAAACATTGATTTCTTTCACATTTTCTATTGCAAATGCTTTGTCCTAAACAACGACAAAGATAACATTGGTAAGTTTGATTAAAAATCCGATGAAGGTATTTTTCTTGGCTACTCTCTCTCTAGTAAGGCTTATAGAATATATAACAAAAGAACTTTAACAATTGAAGAATCAATGCATGTATCTTTTGATGAATCTAACCCCTCCAAGGAGGATAATATTGTTTGTAATGATGATGATGATGAAATACTAGAAGTTCCTCAAGAAAATACTTCTAAATATGTCAATAAGGATAAACTAATTCAACAAGAAGAATCACCCCTAGAAGAATCAAATTTCAATAATCTACCAAAAGAATGGAGAACTCATAGAGATCATCCTATTGATAAAGTAATTGGTGATATAAGTCAAGGTGTGTCAACAAGACTAAATCTCAAATATGCTTGTCTAAACATGGCATTTATCTCTCAAATTGAACCTTCCAAAGTTGATGAAGACTTAGGAGATGACCAATGGATTATTTCTATGCAAGAAGAGTTAAATCAATTTGAAAGGAATCAAGTTTGGGAACTTGTCCCTAGGCCAAGCAACAAACACATTATTGGAACAAGATGGGTGTTTAAAAACAAACTTAACAAAAATGGAATAATTGTTCGGAACAAAGCAAGGTTGGTAGCACAAGGCTACAATCAAGAAGAAGGAATAGATTTTGAAGAAACTTTCGCTCCAGTTGCAAGGTTAGAAGCTATTCGTCTTTTACTTGCATATGCTTGTTCATTAAATTTTTAGATTTTCCAAATGGATGTCAAAAGCGCATTCTTGAATGGATATTTCAATGAAGAAGTCTATGTTAAGCAACCCCCGGGGTACGAAGATTTCAAGAATCCATCTTATGTATTTAAATTGAGAAAAGCTCTTTATGGTTTGAAACAAGCACCAAGGGCATGGTACGATCGGCTAAGTAACTTTCTATGCGAAAAAAGTTTTGAAAAAGGTAAAGTTGACAAGACATTGTTTATCAAGAAAATCAAAGGTGACACTTTGCTAGTTTAAGTCTATATTGATGATATCATCTTCGGCTCATCAAACAAAGAAATGTGTGAAGAATTTTCAGCAATGATGCAAGGAGAATTTGAGATGTCCATGATGGGTAAAATGAATTATTTTCTTGAACTTCAAATCAAGCAATTAAAGGATGGCATCTTCATCAACCAATCCAAGTATTGCAAGGAACTGTTGAAAAGATTTGACATGGATAACTGTAAGGAAATGTCTATACTAATGGGTTCTAGTACATATGTTGATCAAGATGAATCAGGAGTTTCCATTAACATTACAAAATATCGAGGAATAATTTTCTCCTTATATTTTCTCGCGGCAATCTGTCCTGACATAATGTTTAATGTTTGTCTATGTGCTCGCTTTCAAGAAAATCCAAAGGAATCTCATCTCATGGCGGTGAAACGGATCATGAAGTATCTCAAAGGAACAACAAATGTTGGATTATGGTATCCTAAAGGTAGTGTTTGCAATTTAGTTGGTTATTATGACGCGGATTATGCAGGTTGTAAAGCTGTTAGAAAAAGCACAAGTGGTACTTGTCACATCCTTGGAAATGCATTAGTATCATGGGCTTGCAAGAAACAAGCATGTGTTGCTCTTAACACGGTCGAAGTAGAATATATTGTAGCGGGTAGTAGTTGCGCTCAAATATTATGGCTCAAGCAACAACTTCGTGACTACGGACTCGATCTACGATGCATTCCTCTACAGTGCGACAAAACAAGTGCAATAAACATTACAAAGAATCCGGTAATGCATTCAAGAACCAAACACATCGACATATGACATCATTTTCTTCGTGATCATGTACTTCAAGGAGATGTTGGGGTCACATTTATAGATACGCATAATCAACTTGATGATATCTTCACTAAACCTTAGGCAAGAGAACCGTTTTACAAGATTCGACGAGAACTTGGCATTCTTGATGAACACGACGTATAAGGTGCTTTCTATCCTTTTTATGCTTTCACATATGATTGATTAAGTTTTTTCAATGTTTTTTTTATTATTATCCATTTTTATTGCATCTTTCCCTTCTTTTTGATAATGTCAAAGGGGGAGAAGGATGTGCCACTTTATGCTTGTATATTTCCTGTCTTTAATTTCTAAGGTACTCTTCAACTAAGATGAACAAATTAAAGGGATTCCAACCTTCTCATACAAATAGGGAGTTATGCATCTTAGGGGGAGAAGTTTCTTTCCGGAAATTACACCGCACCAAGCAAGATCGTTTTTCATCATTAAAAAGGGGGAGAATGTAAAATCAAGCTTCTCAAATGCACTTTTTTTATGAAGACAACCCATTTTGATAAGAAGGCAAAGATTATTGATCAAGCTAAAAGCATCTTTGGATAAATTCTTGGTTCAAGAACTTACCAAATTTCAAGGTATAATGATAGTACTTACTTTGAACTTACGACGTAGATGCTCAATGGTCAAAAGAAACATTTTATCTTGTCCAAACTTTTTCTAAAGTTTTCTAAAGCAAAAATTCAATTTTCACTTGGGTGCAATCGATTTGCATGCTGATGCAATCGATTGCATGCTTCACATTTTCAAAGTATTAGCTATTGTTTCTAAGTGCAATCGATTTGCATGTTTGTGCAATCGATTTTTCTCAATCAATTTTTGCTACTGACTTCAAGTGAAATCGATTTACACACTTATGCAATCGATTGCTCACTCAAAATATTTGAATTTTTAGCTGTTGAAACCCCGTGCAATTGATTTACACAAGGGTGTAATCGATTGCATGCTGAACGATTTTGAAAACAACAACTTTACTCATGCATGTTCATAACACCATTTCATGGAAACGTTTCATTGAATCTTGGAAATTGTTCATGATTCATTTGCAGAAATTTATGATATTTCAAAGGGGTTCTATGAACATATAAATACTCATTTTCAAAATCATTTTAAGTACCTCTTCTAATCATTTTTTCTGAATTTTCAAAAATCAAACTCAAGCTTTTATACACTTTCATACACAAGTTTTCTGCATACTTTCACATATTGTCAACCAGAAAACTTTGAGCATTATATATCTTGAGTCATTGTATACTATTTTTATTGGAAAAGAATATCAATTCATTGATAAAATCACTCAAAGTGATCATTGCTACACAAACTCACTCAAATCAAATATTGCTATATACTTGCTTATTTTTCAAGATTGTTGAAAATAAGTTCAAGTGGTTTTGTAATCTTGTTTTTCCAGGATTGTTGGATACATGTAAAGTCACTTTGAGAAGATTGTTCTCATTATTGACATAGTTAAAATCCAAGAGCATTGTTCTTGGTCCAAGAGGATTGTTCTTGGTTTTGGGTAGTTCTTGTTTAAGTTTTCCAATATAAGGAAATCTCTTTCATGTTGAAAGGGGACTGGAGTACTCTCTGACTGTAAGGGGAAATAGGATATATCGCTTGTGTCTCTTTATTTTTATGCACTTTAATCTTTCATAAACTCAGCATAAACCATAAAAATAATATCCATCATCACTAAAACAAGAAAAATTTTAAAGTACCTAATTCACCCCCTTCTTAGGCGCACTTCGTACTTACAATAGAATGATGTGCTTTATTACCAAGTCACCATCCTTGTATACCTGATGCTTGATCTTCTTGTTGAATATCTTGATCATATGTTTTTGATACATCTGACCATGACAGACAACCGCCAACCTCTTTTCATCAATCAAATTCGATTGATCCAACCTAGTCTGAATCCACTCGTCTTTGTATAAGTATGCTTCTTTCATAATCCTTAGATAAGGGATTTGAACTTCGACAGGCAGGACAACTTCCATTCCATAGACCAGAGAGAATGGAGTTGTCCCGGTTGATGTTCGCGCTGAAGTATGACAGCCATGAAGAGAAAATGGTAACATCTCATGCCAGTCTTTGTAGGTCACAACCATATTTTTCACAATCTTCTTTATGTTCTTGTTGGCGGCTTCCACTTCGCCATTCATCTTAGGTCTGTATGGAGAAGATTTGTGATGCTTGATCTTGAACTGCATGCAGAGTTCAGTGCTCATGGCTTTGTTCAGGTTGGTACCATTCTCAGTGATGATTCTCTCAGGGATACCATACTGACAGATGAGGTTATGCTTGATAAATTGGGCTACAACATTCTTAGTAAATGAGGCAAATGAAGCTGCTTCAACCCACTTTGTAAAGTAGTCAATGGTGACAAGAATGAAATGATGTCGATTAGAGGTAGTAGGCTTAATTTCTCTAATCATATCAATGCCCCACATTGCAAATGGCCAAGGAGAAGTCATGATGTTCAAAGGAATTGGAGGCACGTGAACTTTATCAGCATAAATCTGGAACTTATGACAAGTTCTCGAGTGGTGGTGACAATCAATTTCCATAGTCGACCAATAGTAACCAGCTCTCAGAATCTTATTGGCCATAGTATGTCCACTAGAGTGAGTACCAAAGATGCATTCATGCATATCCTCCATAATTTTCACTGCTTCCTTCTTGTCTACACAACGAAGCAGGATTGAATCATGATTGCGCTTGTACGAAATCTCATTGCTCAGGAAGAACTTGGCAGATATCCTCCGTAATAATTTCTTGTCATTGATTGAAGCTCCCTCCGGGTACTTTTGTGCTTCAAGTTACCTTTTCACTTCATGAAACCAAGGCTTCTCCTCTACTCCATTAGTGTCAATCTCAAAGCAGTGCGCCAGTTTTTCAAATCTTTCAACAGTAATTCTGGGAGCTTTGTTGTCCCACTTGACCTTGAAAATATATGACATGGTAGCTAAGGCATCTTCCAATTGATTTTATACCCTCAGAATGTGCTCAAAGTTAATCTCTTCGAAGTATGAGATCAAGGTTAGTACAAGTTCTCGGTAAGGGATAAGATTTGGATGTTTTGTATCCCATTCTCCCTTGACTTGACTGATTTCCAAGGTTGAATCCCCATATACGCTCAGGAATTTGATTATCAAGTCAATAGCATCTTTAAGACCCAAGATGCACGCTTCGTACTCAGCCATGTCATTCGTACAATAAAAACAAAGTTTGGAAGTGAAAGGCGTATGGCAACCTTTGGGGGAAATGATCACAACACCAATTCCATTTCCCAGTGCGTTGGAAGCTCCATCAAAAACCATAGTTAATTGGGATCCTTGTTGAAGTCCTTCATACAGTCCAGGCTTTTCACAATTTGTAATTAGCATGATATTCTCGTCCGAGAATTCAAAGTTGATAGGTTGGTAGTCATCCACAACTTAATGCACCAAATGATCTTCCAGTACACTTACTTTGATTGATTTTTGGGTGGTGTATTGGATGTCATATTCATTTAAAATCATTTTCCATCGAGCTATGCATCCGTAGAGAGATGGTTTCTCAAATATGTACTTGATGGGATCCATCTTAGAGATCAATAGAGTAGTATAAGTCAACATATATTATCTTAGCCAGTGAGAAACCCATGCCAAAGTGCAACAAGTTTTCTCGAGCAGTGAATATCTTGTTTCATAGTCGGTAAACATTTTGCTAAGGTAGTATATTGCATGATCTTTTCGACCAGACTCGTCATGTTGCCCCAACACACACCCCATTTAATTCTCTAACACGGTTAAATACATGATCATAGGTTTTCCTTCAACTGGTGGCATCATAATTGGAGGTTCTTGTAAGTACTCATTGATCTTGTCAAAAGCCATTTTATAGTCATCATTCCATCTTACCACTTGATCTTTCTTTAACGGCTTGAAAATTCTCTCACAAGTAGCCGTCAAATGAGAGAGGAATCAGGCAATGTAGTTGTGTCGTCCTAAGAAACCTCTGACCCCCTTCTCAGTACGGGGAGATGGAATTTCTTGGATAGCTTTGACCTTCACGGGATCAACCTTAATACCTTTGCCACTGACGATGAAGCCTAGGAGCTTTCCAAATCTCATCCAAAAAGTGTATTTGTTTGGATTCAACCTCAGTTTATACTTTTTCAACCTTTTAAATAACTTGTGCAGATGGTCAAGGTGTTCTTCCTTAGTTTGCGATCTCGTTATCATGTCATCAACATAGACTTCTATATAATGATGAATCATGTCATGAAATAAAGCTACCATAGCCCATTGATAAGTTGCATCTGCGTTCTTCAAACCAAAAGGCATGACCTTATAACAGAAGGTGCCCCACTGTGTAACAAAGGTAGTTTTATCCATGTCTTTAGGCGCCATTTTAATCTGGTTGTACTCTAAGAATCCATCCATGAAGGAGAATACCTTGTGTTGAGCAGTGTTGTCAACCAAGACATCAATATGTTAAAGTGGGAAGTCATCTTTGGGGCTTTCCCTATTTAAATCTATGTAGCCTACACACATACGGACTTTACCGTCTTTCTTTGGAACTGGAACTACATTTACAACTCATTGGGGATACGAAATTATTGTACCCCAAAATTTTCCCTCTCGTTTTATTCAAAACATACTCCTAGAGGTCCTCAAGTGCTCAAGGTTGACCAAGAATTGACCAGACATATTCTCCTCCGAAGTAATGGATCTCCAACTAGGGTTTCATTTTTCACAAATAAGTTTGGGTTTAAAAGGCCTCAAGTGACTTCCATTGTCCCTAATATGTCCCCAAGAATACTCATGCCAATTTTCATGCCTTGCATTACAAATTTGCTCAGTCAAATGGCTCAAATGTCTGAAAATCAATTGTACTAGGTCAAAAGTCAATTGTGGCCAATATACAGTCAAAGTTTAAGATTTTTTGCCAACATCAACATTTTTAAGTGATATTCATCATTTGATCAATGGTTTATCATGATTCCTTAAGGAATTCTCTTAAATCATCAAGAATAAAAAATTGCTAAATTAGGGTTTCCTAGAGAAAGTCAACTGAACTTTGACTAGGCATAGCTTTCACATGCTTCATCCATTTTACCCCAACCAAAGCTCATTGTGAAGAAAATTCAGTTATCTACAATTTTCCGTCTATCCTCAAGTTCAAAAAATGTATCATTGGAAAGATATGAGCCAATGCATTACAGGTCCTTTTTGAAAGTCAACAAAAAGATATTTTTTGTCAAGGCAAGTTACATCAAGATAAAATCTGAAAATGCAAAATTGCTAAAAAAGAGAGATTGAAGAGGACATATTGGGCTTCCCAAAGAGTCCAAGATCATCTTAAAAGTATAGAAATTGAGCAAGTTATGAGTAGTACATGTTGGGAAACTTTGGTGAAATTCGTGAAATGCAAAGCATGCAAATTTGAAATTTTAAGTTAGTGGCTTAACATTTTGAGCTTAAAACATATTCATGACCTTATGGAAGACCTTTAAACTCATTATTACCTTGCCTTTCAATTTCTATCATTTTTTTCATATTTATTTTGTTTTTATTCAAATAAATACAAAACAAATTGCATAAAATAATAAGTCATGGATTATGACATATGGGCTGATGGTTTGGACCAGTTTTGGGCCTACGATTTACTGGAAACATGTCTAGGTTCATGCAAAGACCAAAGTGGCAAGAATAATGTAATTTTGGAAGTTTTTGAAATATTGATTCTCGTGATTAAAGCCATGTCTTAAAGACTTGATTTCTTTCTATGATTGTGCTCTCCTCTCACTCCTCTATATAAGCAACATTTCGCAAGCCTGAAGGGAACGCATACATTGCCTAAGAAGAGCTCTTAAATTTTCAAAAAAATAACATCCAAAGTTGTCAAAATTCACATCCAACGTTCCAACCCTTTTCAGTCCAAACAAAGGGTCAAGCATTACTCCTGAGGCTTCCAGGAGGCCATACCATCCCTTATCCATGGTTGAAGCTTCCTGAAACAAGCCAACTAAGTCACCTCTGTTTGGTAAAATTCAAATAATTGAATCTTTCAATGCATGCAATATAAATGATTCTAATGCATATTTTCATGTTCATATCATCTTTTGGCTTATTTCTTACGTGTTACATGAGAGGTTAGGTGCAGAAACAAGGATTTTCCATGTTTAGGGCGTAATCCAGATCCTGGTTCAAACTGAATGATTAACATGATCTATTAAAACCAAGGTTAGATTGGGATTCAAGAGGCGATTTTGTGTGGAATAGGCCTTTTATTCTGGACTCAAAGCTTTTAAAATCGTGGATCCCATTTTCGTGTGGCCGGAGAAGACGACCAGAGATCCACTCCGGCATCTTTGACTTGTGTTGACTCTGTTTGGAGTGTGCGTGGCAATATCATGCAATTTGATTGGTTCATTTAAATTTTGTAGTGCACGTGTTTCGCTGACTGGGATTTGATACATGATTCTGTTATATATTTATTGTTTTATTATAACAAAAATTAACTTGAATGGCCTAGTGGTGAAAAGGAAGCGTACAAAGATACTCCCTCCTAATGTGCCTGGGTTCGATCCCAGGGGTTGTTATTTTTCTTTTTTCAACAAATTTGTTTCAGATCTGATGCGTATGGAGGAAAGCAGGCGTATGATGGGCCTCACACTTGGGTCATTCAGTTCTAAGATGGCAGATCCGACGTTTCCAAATGATTGAAGACCATGGTGTACCTTAGGGTACATTTCCCACTGGATCAGGCGCAGAGTCTGGGCTGGATTGGTTTGTGCCTAACGAAATTCCAATTCTTACCCCCCAAATTTATTCAACAATAGCAGGACCATTTTTCCTATTTCATTTTTTGTTATTTTAATTAATGTTTTCTTTTAATTTTTTTTTTAATTATTTAATCAGAAAATCATAAAATAAAAAAAATATTAGGTTTAGTTTTTTTTCTTTAATTAAATCTAATTATTTAAATTAATTTATAATTATCTTAACCTTTTTTTTTAATTTAAAATCAATAGACTTAGGATTAATTAGTTTCAAGTCTTTTCTCAATAATAAAAATGAACAAATATATTAGAATTAATTTATTTTTAGGTTTATTTCTAATCACCTTTTTTTATTAATTTTAATTTAAACATTTCTTTTAAAAATAAACAAAAACAACAAAAATTATCTTAATGTCCTTAGAACTTTTTTAGGGTTTTTTAGATATTCTTTTTTTATTTTCTTGCGTATTTGTTACTTTTCATATTATTATTATATCTGCCCCCCGGTTTGTAATAGTTAAAAACTAGGATTTTATTTACTGCCTTTATCCCCAATTTTGGACTTGTAATTTCTCTCTCCCCGAAGCCATGTAATAGTTAAGTTTAATTTCCGCACTTTAATTTCCAGCACTGATATTGAACTGTTAGATGTATGCCTAATAGGATTGCATGGCAAGAATTAAAAATAAAACGGTAGCTAACCTTAATTTTCAAGATAACATAACTGAAACAAACACACTCGCACATGCGCACCTCTAAGGGTACTCTCACTTTGGTTGCCTTCAGAATAAAACAGTCGTAACTCTCGAATGTGAGGAATTTTAGTGGCTACCCTTTGGTTTAAAGATCACAAAAATGACCCTCTCAATGTTGCCTCGGTATGATCTTAATACTTTATGGTGGTTACTAAGGTATCTCCCCAAGTTGCCTTCATGACCGTACGAAGACCCTCATTAGTCCCTTAAAAACATCCGACGATAGGGCGACCTACTCAATAATAGTAGGATATTACTGTCTAAAGGAAAAGAACAAACATTTTCGAGTAGGTAGATAGTTCTTAGATGCTTGCTCAAATAAAACAATTTTCCACACACACTCTTTTCTAAAAAAAATATTTTCAAAGACACTTTGTATACGTTCTCCACGACACGAGAAACATTACAAAGTTCGCAACACTAAGGCGTCTTTTCAAAAATACATTTTTTTAAACACACAAACATAAGGCATTTTTCAAATGAGCTAGCAACTAAAAGCCCGTAAATAACTACGGATGGAAAGGGTGTTAACACCTTCCTTTTCCATAATCTACCCCCCTTACTCAGAAAAATATCGAAAGGTCTTTTATGTTCTTTTCACCCTTTCGTTTGTTGGATATAAGAAAATTAGGTGGCGACTCTTGCTTACCGCAACATTTTCCAATAAAAAATGCAAAACCAATATAACAGTCACTTCTGCCACCGTATTATAGAACTAGCGACTCTGCTGGGCATATAAAAAGTGTGGTTACCCTAGAGTTAGATCATTTTAATTTCTTTCATTGTGTGTTTCGTATGCTTTATTTTTAAAGGGTTGCTTGGGTTGTTGTTAAAGATCCTACACCCGAATTTGGGGCATCTTTTTAGGTAAGTAGCAATAAATCATGGAGGTTGTACGGTGTATACCGATATGGACAAAGTGATGGCTACGTTAGCGTGATACTTGGGTTTGTGCTAATGTTCCTTGAGTTAATCAAGGATAACATTAGGCTTCCTCATAGTTTCATTAAGCACTAACTGACCTTTAAATCCTTTAATAGACTCATCCTAGCCATTAGAAAGTAGTGAGATAGTCGACTTTGGTTCTGACCGAAGATTGGTTGATACTCAATGCTACACTCATTGAGATTGGACTTTTGAGATATTTCGGCCGCAATATTTCGATGCTTGAGCTGAAATAATGCCTGAGAGAAAGGTCAATGATATGAGACTGCTTAGAACTCGATTACTATTACTAGGACAGGTTGAGCCAACTGAAACTTCAAGAGGGTACTTACCTTTAAAACCCCATGCAAGCCTTTAAAACTAATGTCTTTGTGTGACTTTATTGTGTTTGCTATCTCTGTTTTAAAGCATAATCATAACATCATGAACATTATAACATATCATTTACACTAACCGTTTCAAGGACCTGGGGATTTATCTATTCTCTGTTTTTTAGGTTATGGATTCCGCTCGCAGAAAAACCATTCGGATCAACTTCGTAGAAATTCCTCCCAAACATAAGGAGTTTGTCTTAAGAGTTCCCGAAAGCTCACCATTAAACAAAATATATGGTCACTTTCTCAGTTTGGTTACTACCGGTTTTGATGAAGGTTTGGTGAGCGTCATATTCCAGTTCTTCGATCGTAAGCACCATTGCTTCATATTTCCAGACTATCAGTTGGTGCCCATGTTGGAATAATTCTCTAAGCTACTTGGTTTGCCTATATTGGAGCAGATACCTTTCACCGGTTTAGAACAAGATCCAACTTCTGAAAATGTTTCCATAGACTTGCATTTGAAGCCATATGACATTGAATCCCGTTGGGAAAGAAGAAGTGGGGTTAAAGGTCTTCTTGCAAAGTTTCTGATGGAGAAAGCTCAGGTATTCCTAGAAGCCATGAGTTACCATGATTTTGAAGATATCTTGGCTCTCTTGATCTATGGGTTGGTTTTGTTCCCCAATTCTTACCAACATATAGACGTGAACTCCATCAACATTTTCCTTACTCACAATCCAGTACCTATATTTCTCGAGGATATTATGCATTCACTCCACACCCGTACTATGAAGAAACGAGGAACTCTTATGTGTTTTATGCCTTTGCTCTATAGGTGGTTTATTTTTCACCTACCTCGATCAGTAATGAAGAATGAGTTAGGCTTAAGGGGGAATCAAAGGTTAATGTCTCTTTCTCACTCTGATATTTATTGGTGTTCTTGCTTTCAAGAAGACATCTCTTTTATTGATCTCTGTGGAGAATTTCCTAATGTGCCACTCCTTGGCATTAGAGTAGGCATCACCTACAACCCTTCTTTAGCCCTACGTCAGTTTGGTTACGCACGGAGAGATGGTCCTCCTGATATGTTCATCCAAGGTATTTTGTTCGACTACTCAAATGATTCGTAAGGTTATCGTCAGAGGTTTATCCGCGCTTGGGGCATGGTTAAGAAGACTGATAGTAAGACTTTAGGGAACAATAACTCCATCCCTTTGGAACCTTACCTCAAATGGGTACGAGCTCGTGCTCAAAGTCTTATGATGCCATATACTGCCATATTACAAGTGATCTTAGAGCCTATTATTCAAGGGGACGAGTCTCGCATCATTCTTCATCCTGATATGCCAACAAACATCGAAGAATTGCAAAGGTATTGGATCCAACTAAAGGAATAATGGGACACCTTCGAGACCCAATTCTATGCCAGTGAGAAGAAAGTGTTGGATTTGACGAAGCAGCTTCATGAGGAGCAGAGTCTTAATGCCTATATCAGCATGAAAATGAAGCGTCCATGGGAAACCTAGAAGTTTTAGAAGTTTAATTGTTATTTCTTTGTAAAATTTTATTTCATTTGAACTTACTAATAAAAATTCTTTGTTTCTATTTTGATTAAAAGAGTTTAAATCCTAGTGGGTCCTTGAAAACATCGCATAAACTTGTCATGCATATCATTACATAAGCAGGTATTTTAAAACAAGTTTCTTATCTTTTCGCTGTTTATTTCAACAAAAAGAAATGGCTCTTGAACAAACAGTTAAGGATCTTCAAGCACAAAATGCTCAATTCTAGAAGATGTTCCTGGCTCTAGCTAAGGGACATGAAGACATGAAAGCTCTCATTGTAAAAGAGAAGACAAAGAAGGCAAAGAAACCGACTGACATCCTGAATATGGGAAGAAGATTTAGAGGACCAGCCAAGCGAGCTCTAGAATTTGCAACTCCATCAAATGAGGGGGATAATCAGGAAGAGGATGATAAGAAGGTAAAAGAAGAAGATAACAACCCAGGGACTGATAAAGAGGAAGCAGACTATGTTAAAGAACAATATCCTCCTGCTGATGACAAGTATAGACAAATGGAGGATCATCTCAATGATATGGAGACTTAGAGGGTACCTGGCTTGGACTTTGAAGAGCTAGAGTTGGTCTCGAGAGTGGTTATCCCGCAAAAATTCAAAGTTCACATTTTTGCAAAATACGATGAGATTTCATGTCCCGAGCTCCATCTGAGGTCTTACGTTAGGAAGATCCAACCCCATACAGCTGATAGGAAGTTATGTGTTCATTTCTTTCAGGAGAGTTTATCGGGGACGCAGTTAGAGTGGTTTTATCAGTTGGAAGGAACCAACATTCGCAATTGGGAATATTTGGTTGCTGATTTTTACAAGCAGTATCAATACAATGCTGATCTTGCTCCAACCTATACGCAACTTAAAAACATGTTTATGGGTTCTAGTGAGGGTGTTGTACCCCCAAAAGTTTCACACAGACTCATCCCGAAGCAGCCCTACCTAGGCTCCTTCTGATATATTTCCAGATGAAGTTTCACACTGACTCATCCCGAAGCAGCCCTACCCAGGCTCCTTCTCATACATTTCCAAATGCAGTTTCACACGGACTCATCCCAAAGAAGCCCTAACCAGGCTCCTTCTCATAAATTTCCATATGCAGTTTCGCACGGGCTCATCCCGAAGCAGCTCTACTCGGGTTCCTTCTCATACATTTCCAAATGCAGTTTCACAACAGACTCATCCCAAAGCAACGCTACCCAGGCTCTTTCTCATACATTTCCAAATGCAGTTTCACACGGGCTCATCCCAAAGTAGCCCTACACAGGCTCCTTCTCATGAATTTTCAGATACAGTTTCACACGGGTTCATCCTGAAGAAATCTTACACGGACTCCTTCTAATACATTTTGAAACATGGCTTAACACGGGTCCATTCCAACATATCATTCAGAATTAAATCGACCAAAGATTTATTTTGACACTTCTCCCAGTTACAGTCAAGCTTAGGCTTAGTCTAATTTCTATCAACAATGACCTTTGGATGGCATCTATAAGCCCATCTCCGACAACTCTCTATCATCTCTCCAAATGGAATCTTTAAGCCCATTTCCTACACAATCAACCAACACATAGTCGAGTGCAAATTTCTGGGCACTCTAGTGTTCAATCATCTTCCACCTTCAAGTCACGAATGGCGGATCTTCCAATCTAACTCTTCAGGTATAAGAAGATTGAACAGGGGCAGCTTTTGTACCCCAAAATTTGCCCTCTCTTTTCTCAAGACATTTATTACAGAGAAATTCAAAAGTTCAAGCTTGCACCAGTATTGACTAGGTCAAGCCATCTCCTCAACACTGATATATCAAGATTAGGGTTTGAGTTTGCACAAGGTCAATTGACCAGATGACCAAAAATCAGTTGTACTAATGAAAAAGTCAATTGTAGCACCAAAAGTCAAACTTTGACTTTTTGGTCAACATTAAGTTTCAAAGATCAAAATTAATCAAGACATTCAAGAATATCAAGTTTGATCATCAAAAAGTCAAGAAATTCAAAAGTCAATTTGAAAAGTCAAACTTTTCAAGACTTATGAATTTTTCAAAGTGTTTTGCACATGTTTATTTAATAACTTCATACCAAATTTTCATCACGATGCAAGATGATTCAAGGAAAACTTCCAACATGAAAGTTGTAGATCTCAATGAGATCTAAAACATTGTAGGGAAGGACTTTTTCTAGAAATGCTTGGATTTTAAGTTATAAATTCATGAAGTCATGGCATTTTTGAATAAACACTTAGAGAAATTTTCAGCAGTTTTGGTCAGGATTTTATCCCAACTTGGAATTTTTTAACATAGTTACATGATGATTTTGTTAAAATGGACAACATGAATGTTATAGAGGATGTTTCAAGCTTTCCAAAACATCCAAGAGCATGAATTTATCATACTTGAGCTAGGAGATTCAAGGGCATGAAGTTGGGCATCCATTCTTGAATGGCAAGTCACTTTGTTGAAGAACACATAACAAAACCATTATGATATGCTGCATAATCTTGTGTTGTAGGCCTTCTTGCTTGCAAATCTCATCATAATTTAATGCTTACACCCACTCTTGAACTATTATCCAAGTGTTTGAGCCATTTTCCAAAAGATCTTTCCATTTATGGCATAAAGTTACCATTATTATTCTTGAAAAGCAAGCTTGTTGGCACAAAACTTGTCTTGAGCCCATACTTTGTTTTCTTATGATTTTACTCACCATAAATCATGGAATGTAGCTCCTCTATACCAACAACTTTGGTACTTCATCTTGGGACTATGGATTACTTGACATAGTTTGATATTTGCAATCCAACAAAACAATAACATGTTGTCTTGTAAACCTATTCAGCCCTTGTTCACAAACATTTTGCCTATAAATAGGAGAAGCATTTGCAAGAGAAGGAGGCCAGAAAAAAAAGAAGGAGAAACTAACACTCAAACTCATTTTGCTGTCAAAAACCCGAATTGTCCATAAAACCTCCATTTTTGAGCTTTGAAGTCCAAATCTTTGAATCTGATACCTTGGAAGTTCACTCCAAACAAACCATCTGAACACTTTAAATACACCATATAGAAGTTGTTCAAACACAAGAACAATTTCTGTAACATCATTATCTCCACTTTCCAAACTCAAAATCCGTACTTTGCAATTTGACTTGGTTGGAGTGGTTCAACAACTTTTATTACAAAGTAAAGATTCAAACAACTTCAAGGAGGTCTAAGGAAGCTCAATTAATCATCACATTGCAACTAGAAACATGCATACACATTTTCATTTTTCATTTCAAGAGGTAAGTTTTCTCAAACTGTGATATCCTTGTTCATATATCATTTTACTTTCATTTCCAAAATAATAAAACATGGAAAATCAAAGTAGAAGAGTTGCAAACACTAAAAATCACAAAACACTGCTTCTGGAAGTCTGACACGACCACCCGTGTCACCTAACACGGGCCCTTTCATGAAGAAAATAGGAAAAATGGCAAGACAGGGCTCTGACACGGGTTCCCGTGTCCCACTTACTAGAATTAAAACTTGACAAAATGGCAGGACATGGTCCTGACAAGGGTGCCTGTGTCACAGGACACTTCCCGTGTCAACTAAGCTGGGACTAAAAAATACATGCATATTTATTACAGGGTCCTAACACGGGTGCCCGTGTCAGCTTCAACACCAAAAATTCTTATTTTTTGAGACTCTTTTGCTATTTTTTTTCATTCAATTTGGTTGTAATAGTAATTAGGTTTTATTTTCTTTCATTCCCCATTAATAAATTTGTATCCTCATCCTATAAGAGATGTAATAGCATAGGATATCTACTTTCCACAATTTACTTCTTTCAAATATAAATGTCAGTAATTAGGGTTTGTATGGAAAGATAAAATCAATCTTAGACAACCCTAATCCAAGACAAAACAATGCATGAAAAATAAACACTTGCACACTTTGCACCTCTAGGGTTAACTCCACTTGTTGCCTTGAGAAAATAGTCATGTTACACATGTGAGAAGCCTTGGCAAAAATAATCAAAAATACAAAGATCATAGTCCCTCGATGACGCTATTAATGTTGCCTTACAAATGATCTTAGTCCCTTAATAAAAATGCTAAGGTATCTTACAACATTGCATTTTATGACTATACGATGACCCACACCCGTCCCTTTACATCCAAAGATAGGGTTTCTTACCAATCAATGGTAAGATAACAATGTAAAAGAAAGGAGGAAATGAACAAAAGACTTTTGAGTATGTAGAATGTTCTTAGTTGCTTTCTCACAATCCATCTTCAAAAACAAACATATTTTCAAACACACCAAACACTTTCAAAAACATGAAATATTTTCAAAATTGTCCAACACTTTATATGCATTCTTATAGAGACGAGAATCATTATAAAGTTTGCCTAAACGAATGCGCTTTTCAAAAATACTTTCAAAACCCACCACAAACACATTTCAAACAAAGCAATTTCAAAAGTGATCTAGCAAGCAACTAAGAGCCCGTAGATAACTACGGATGAAAAGGGTGATAACACCTTCCCTTTTCATAACCTACCCCCCGAACTCAAGAAAATATCTCAAAGGTATTTCCTGTTCTTTTCAACCTTTCCTTATTGGATAAAAGAAAAGTCGATGCCGACTCTTGCTATCCATAACAATTGCGATAAAACGCAAAACACTCCAAGTCAGTTCTCCCACCGTATCACAGAACTGGCGACTCTGCTGAGGAAAGTACTTAAAAGTGGGGTTACCTTAGAGCTAGATCACATTTAAATTATTTCATTATTTGACTTGTTTGATTTACATTATGAGTCCTTGATTGGGTTTGTATTGATCCTCTACCCGGATCGGGGAATATTATTTGGTAAGTAGCAATAGATCATGGAGACTGTGCGGGGTATATCGACATGGTTGAAGCGATGGCTATGTTAGTGTGACACATTTGTTGGTACCGATAGCCCTTGAGTCTAGTCAAGGAGAATACGGAGCCGATGTGTGGTGTCATGAAGCACTAACTGACCTTAGAACCTTTAATTGAACAACTTGGCCATTAGGAAGTAGTGAGATAGCCAGATTTGGTGCAGTCCAAAGTTGGTTGATACTCGATACTACGCTTCTTGAGATCGGACTTTTGGGATATTTCGGTCGTCAATAAAGAGGCTTGTGCTGAAACAATTCCCGATGAAGAAAGATCAGTGATATTGAGATTCCCTAGAACCCAATTACTTTCTAGGACAGGTTGAACCAACTAAACTTTAAGAGGATACTTACCTATGAAACCCATACAAGCCTAAACCTAAGGACTTGTTTTCTTTGCTTACATATGATTACTTGTACATAAACATCATGACATCATACCATATCATTTTAAATAAACATTTCAAGGACCTCAAGGGTTTGTGATGCAGGGTTATATTGAACCAGTCGTCTATCAAGGGGAAAGAGGATTTATTTTCCTCTAGCCAAATGATGTTAAAGACAAAAGCACGTTATCTTGAGTCGAGGGTTATGACTCACTCGACATGGTGAGCTTGATTCTCGTGGAAGGACATTCAACGATACGAAGTTCTCCAATAAAAGTTGTGATCAAAGTTCAACTTCTAACATCTTCTTGTGTTTACCCCGCGAGATCCTTAAAAACATTGCATTTTTACGTATCATGCATGTCATTACATAACAGGTGTTTTCCATATAGGTTTCTCATTTTTCTCGCTGTTTATTTCAGTAAGAAAATGGATCTAAAGCAAACAATTAAAGATCTTCAAGCTTAGAATGCCCAGTTCCAACAAGTTCTCCTGAACTTAGCCAAGGGGCAGGACGATCTTAAAGCACTCTTCACCAAAGGGAGTAAGAAGAAGACTAAGAAGAAGGTTGTCATCCTCAACATGGGAATAAGGTTCAAGGGGCCTTCCCAACTAGCTCAAAAAGAAGATGCTTCTTTCGAGGAAGAAGACAATCAAGAAGAGGAAGCTAGAAGAACTAGAGCTAGGGATAACCAAGCTACTGAGGACGAAGACTATTCTGAGGAGCATTATCCATCGGCGGATGAAAAATACAAACAACTTGAAGACCGACTTAAGGCTTTGGAAATCAAAGAACTACCTGGTCTAGAATTTGGAGATTTAGGGTTGGTCCCTAGGGTAGTCATTCCGCACAAATTCAAGATCCCTATCTTTTCCACGTATGACAGGGTATCTTGTCCTAAGATTCATCTGAGATCTTATGTTCGCAAGATTCAGCCACACACCACTGATCAGAAGTTGTGGGTTCACTTTTTCCAAGAAAGCTTATCTGGAACACAGTTGGAGGGGTTCTATCATTTTGACAGGACTAATATCCACACCTAGGAAGATCTAGCTGGTCCTTTCTACAAGCAGTACCAATACAATGCTGATCTTGCACCAACTCGTGTGTAGTTGTAGAATATGATTGTGGGCTCAAACGAAGGCTTTAGGAGTATGGCAAAAAGTGGAGGGACCTAGCCGAAATGGTTCAACCCCCTTTATTTTAAAGGGAGCTGGTTGATATCTTTATGGGAACTTTGACAGGACCTTTCTTCAACCACCTAATTGAAATTTCTTCGGTCGGGTTCACCGAGCTGATTCTAAATGGGGAACAAGTTGAAAATGGAATCAGAAGCAGAAAGATCCAAGTGGCTGTATCTTTCGATACTCAGAAGAAGCCATACAGTGGGAAGAGAGATTCCAATGTTGTGTATGGAAATAAGGGTCGTAACAAGAGTAACCACGACCAGTCTGTGGGGGAAGTCCTGATCTCTAATCCTGCATCGACGCGACAACAACAATGTGGAAACCAGCGAAGGCAAGACGAGCCCAAGAGACAGTTTACCAAAATCAACATGCCACTGCCACAAGCATTGCAAAACATGTTAAGGATGAATCTGATTACGTTAATATGACCTCATCCAAACCCCAAAACTTCTTCTCCTAACTACAATCTCGATGCAAAATGTGCCTACCATTCTGGCAGTCCTGGGCATGATACTAACAATTGTTGGGCGATGAAATACAAGATTCAAAATATGATTGACGCCAAGAAGATTGAATTCGGCCCCGCTGAGACTCCCAACGTGATCACCGCTCCCATGCCAAATCATTGAGAGTGTCAAGTTCATTTTGAATTTTCAATTGTAATTTCTTTTGTTTGTTCGAACATTTATCTATTATGTTAAACTTTGTTTCATTAATGCATTTCATATGTTTGTCTTGATTTAATCCATTCATTTTCACTATATTTAAACTGTGCTTTTATTCCCTTTTTGTTATATTCAACTCTCATTAAAAGTTGTAAGCCTTTAGAGGGAGGATGACAAAAATAATACCATAATATCATACAATATACTTTTGGACAGACCTTGCTGACGATGTACAGTCGTTGTTTCAAATCCCAAAATAGTGGAGTTATAAGGAATATAATCCCTATTCAACCCCTTTGAGCCTAAGAAGTTGGAGTTTTCTTTGTCATACAAATTGAAACCTTTAATCATAACCTGGGGCAGAGTAGTTTCTCAATTGATTAAAATGAACATCCAGTCGCAAGCTGTCACTTCACAAAGAAAATATCCTTCTGAGTCAAAAATGGTGTTGGTTCCCCATAAAATAGGAGGTATTTACCTCTAAAAAAGAAAGCCCATTGATTCAAAACCTACGAGGGAGAATTAAGAAAAACTGGGGCATCCTGCTGACTGTAGTCTCAAAACAAAAAAAGTCAGGCAAAAATCAGGGATAGTAGATAAAAAAAGAGGTCGTTACAAATCCTCGACAACATGAAAAATGTTGCAAAAAATGACTTCCTTCTCAAATAAACTTCCAGTACCCGAACCATCACCAAAATATCATTCTAGATTCTATTGGGAGATAAACACGCAATTAACTGAGCTTTAGACTGAAGAACGAGTTGGGTACAAATAAACTTTGAGCCTTATCCTTTGTTCCTTAAACCATGAACCAAGCCACACTATAATCCTTTAAAAGTCCTAATTGAAGCATGGGTTAGTTCGAAAGCATACTGTTACAAAAGGTATCCTGACTCCTGTAAGGCTTACCATAAATCCTAAGTTGAATTCATATTCTTACAAAATTCATTTATTTTCTAAAAATGCATTTTCAAAACTTCAAGACAAACATAAACTTTGAATTTTTTGAATATCGCTGTTTACATATGGCTAATTGTTTGACAACAGAGAAATTCACATGGCGAATATCCAATGAACATAAATTCTCTCAATAAACAGGATCACTTCAAAGGGAAAGACGCTCCCAATGACAAATTTCCCATAATCAAGGGGCATGAAATGTTATTGTCCAACTTATCCGGGGCAGTCAAGTTAAGATTCCAAGAAATCTCTCATAGCCGGGGCAGGTCTCCATCTGAATCACTCGGGGCATCGAACATGAATTCCAGTAAAAGGTCACGCACGACCAAGCAAACATTTCCTGGAAATTCTACAACACTTACTATTATGGACAGTGACAAATCCTCACGAAGTCCCTTTCATGAGGTGATCCCCAGTGAAGTCGCCATAGCCACCTCTATAAGATTATCCCCACAGAATAATCTTCAAGGATAAGGGTATAAACCCCACAAGGCCAAATTTATGGATATCCCCACAAAGTTGGAACCAAGCAATCCCCAGCCAGAGTTTCAATCTCCAGAAAACCTCTCCCCAACTGAGTTGGTCTCAAGAAGAATCCTCGAGGAGTTCTGCCAAAAGAAAACACCTCCCCAACAGATTGTCAAATGTTCTCTTCAACAAGGTTTATTTCCCCAAAAAAATACAAATTCCCAAGTATGAGTCTTTATCTTAGACCAATCCAAATCAACAGATAAAATCCCTTAATCTCGGGTAGAGTCATTGCAATCCCCAACTGAGTTATTACTATCCCCGAAAGTTATTGCGAAGTCTAGAATCCGACCAGATAACAATTTAACTTCAGTAAGTTGTTGTGAAGCCTGAAGTCCGACCAGATAGAAATTAACTTCATCCTTTCATCTAAATTACTATGAAGCCGTGATTTCGACCAGATAACAGTTCGAGTTGCTGAAACCTGGACCCGACCAGATACCAGTTAACCTCAAGATCAAATTGCTGAAACCTAGACCCGGCCAGATAATAGTTTAAGTTGTTGAAACCTAGACCCAACTAGATAACCATTTGAGTTTCTACGAAACCTAGACCCAACCAGATAATAGTTTAACTTCTCCAAATCACTAACAAAACTCCTCTTCCCCAGTAGAGTTTGCCACTATCCCCATTGAGTTGCTGCAAAGCCTTGAATTCGGCCAGATAACAGTTAACTTCTTTATCCCTAACATGTTGTTGTGAAGCCTGGAATCCAACCAGATAATAACTAAACTTCCATTCTCTCTGATCAAGAGAAAACTCACCAGTAGAGCAACAAACAACTAAAACTCTTGAACTCTTTTCCCAAGCAAAAATCAACACTCACCACAGAGTTTCCCTCAAGAAAACTCAATGTCTCCCAACAGAGTTCTCCTCCCTAACAAAGCAAAAATCCCCAGCATAAACATTCTAAACAAGGTTGAAGATGCACATGCTCTTCATCCTCAACAGCGATCCAAGATTTAACTTCCCAAAACTCCCCAGCATTTGTCAAGGATTTATTTTCCCGGAAAAAGATACACTTCAACAACATTTCACATTTCATACATCATAGCATATCCATATGAAACACATATAGCACAATCTCATTTATTTTGAGAATATTATTACGCAATACATGTCACACATCATGACTTTGCATACAACTAACTCTTTACCTTTTTAGAAAAGATCAATCAACAGATAATTATCATGAACAATTTTCAACAGGTCCAAGATTAGTTCTTGAAACAAGACAAATCAACTACCCACGCGACCAGATGTAGCTTCACACGGGCTCATCCGGAAACAATCTTACACAAATTCCTTCTCATAAATTTCCAAATGTAGCTTCACACAGGCTCATCATGAAGCAATCTTACACAGGTTCCTTCTAATTTCCAGATGCAGTTTCACACAGACTCATCCCAAAACACCCCTACCCAGGCTCCTTCTCATACATTTCCAGATGTAGTTTCACACGGACTCATCCCAAAGCAGCCCTACCCAGGCTCCTTCTCATGAATTTCCAAATGAAGTTTCACACGGACTCATCCCGAAGCAGCCCTACCCAGGCTCCTTCTGGTATATTTCCAGATGAAGTTTCACACAGACTCATCCTGAAGCAGCCCTACCCAGGCTCTTTCTCATACATTTCCAAATGCAGTTTCACACGTGCTCATCCCGAAGTAGCCCTACACATGCTCCTTCTCCTGAATTTCCAGATACAATTTCACATGGGTTCATCCTGAAGCAATCTTATACGAACTCCTTCTAATATATTTCCAAACACGGCTTAACCCGGGTCCATTCCAGCATATCATTCAGAATTAAATCGACCAAAGATTTATTCTGACACTTCTCCCAATTACAGTGAAGCTTAGACTTAGTATAATTTCTATCAACAATCACCTTTGGATGGCATCTATAAACCCATCTCCGATAACTCTCCATCATCTCTCCAAATGGCATCTTTAAGCCCATTCCCTACACAATCAACCAACACATAGTCGAGTGCAAATTTCTGGGCACTCTAGTGTTTAATCATCTTCCACCTTCAAGTCACGAATGGCGGATCCGCCAATCTAACTCTTCAGGTTTAAGAAGATTGAACAGGGGCATTTGTGGTATCCCAAAATTTTCCCTCTCTTTTATCAAGACATTTCTCACAAAGATCTTCAAAAGCTCAAGCTTGCACCAGTATTGACTAGGTCAAGCCATCTCCTCAACACTGATATCTCAAGATTAGGGTTTGAGTTTGCACAAGGTCAATTGACCATATGACCAAGAATCAGTTGTACTGATGAAAAAGTTAACTGTAGCGCCAAAAGTCAAACTTTGGCTTTTTGGTCAACATTAAGTTTCAAAGATCAAAATTCATCAAGACATTTAACAATATCAAGATTGATCATCCAAAAGTCAAGAAAGTCAAAAGTCACTTTGTTCAAGAACACATAACAAAACCCTTATGCTATGCTACATAATCTTGTGTTGCAGACCTTCTTGCTTGCAAATCTCATCATAATTTAATTCTTACACCAACTCTTGAGCTATTACCCAAGTGTTTGAGCCATGTTCCAAAAGAGCTTTCCATTTATGGCATAAAGTTACCATTGCTATTCTTGAAAAGCAAGCTTGTTGGCACAAAACTTGTCTTGAGCCCATACCTTGTTTGCTTCTGATTTTACTCCACCATAAATCATGGAAAGTAGCTTCGCTATACCAGCAACTTTGGTACTTCATATTGGGACTATGAAGTACTTGACATAGTTTGATCTTTGCAATCCAACCAAACCATAACATGTTATCTTGTAAACCTATTCAGCCCTTGTTCACAAACCTTTTGCCTATAAATAGGAGAAGCATTTGCAAGAGAAGGAGGCCAGAAAAAAAGAAGGAGAAACTAACACTCAAAATCATTTTGCTGTCAAAAACCAGAATTGTCCATAAAACCTCCATTTTTGAGCTTTGAAGTCCAAATCTTTGAATCTCATACCTTGCAAGCTTTCTCCAAACAAACCATCCAAACACTTCACATACACCATATAGAAGTTGTTTAAACACAAGAACAATTTTTGTAACATTATTATCTCTACTTTATAAACTCAAAAACCGTACTTTGCAATTTGACTTAGTTGGAGTGGTTCAGCAACTTTCAGTACAAAGTAAAGATTGGAACAACTTCAAGGAGGTCTAAGGAATATCAATCAATCATCACATTGCAACTAGAAACATCCATACACATTTTGAGTTTTCACTTTAAGACATAAGTTTTCTCAAACTTTGATATCCTTGTTCATACATCATTTTACTTTCATTTCCAAAAGAATAAAACAGGGAAAATCAAAGTAGAAGAGTTGCAAACACTAAAAATCACAAAAAGTGCTTCTGGAAGTCTGACACGGCCACTCGTGTCACCTGATATGGGCCGTGTCAGGAAGAAAACTGGAAAAATGGCAAGACAGGGCTCTGACACGGGTGCCCGTGTCATGGGACACTGCCCGTGTCCCACTTACTAGAATTAAAACTTGAAAAAAATGGTAGGACATGGTCCTGACACGGGTTCCCGTGTCACAGGACACTTCCCGTGTCAGCTCAGTTGGGACTAAAAAAGACATGCATATTTATTACAGGATCCTGACACGTATGCCCGTGTCACAGGACATGGCCCGTGTCGTCTTCAACACCAATTTTTTTTGATTTTTTGAGACTCTTTTGCTATTATTTTCATTCAATTTGGTTGTAATAGTAAGTATGTTTTAATTGCTTTCATTCCCCATTCATAAATTTGTATCCTCATCCCCTAAGAGATGTAATATCATAGGATATCTACTTTCTGCAATTTATCGCTTTCAAATATAAATGCTAGTAATTAGAGTTTGTACGGAAAGATAAAATAAATCTTAGACAACCCTAATTTAAGACAAAACAATGCATGAAAAATAAACACTTGCACACTTTGCACCTCTAGGGTTAACTCCACTTGTTTCGTTCAGAATAAATGGTCATGTTATACATGTGAGAAGCCTTAGCAAAAACAATCAAAAATACAAAGATCATAGTCCCTCGATGATGCTACGAATGTTGCCTTACAAATGATCTTAGTCCCTTAAGAAAAATGCTAAGGTATCTCACAACATTGCATTTTATGACTATACGATGACCCATGCCTATCCCTTTACATCCAAAGATAGGGCTTCTTACCAATCAATGGTAAGACAACAATGTCAAAGAAAGTAGGAAATGGACAAAAGACTTTTGAGTATGTAGAATGTTATTAGTTGCTTGCTCACAATCCATCTTCAAAAACGAACATCTTTTCAAGCACACCAAACACTTTTAAAAACATGAATATTTTCAAAAAAGTCCAACACTTTGTATGCATTCTTATAGAGACGACAATAATTACAAAGTTTTCCTAAACGAAGGCGCTTTTCAAAAATACTTTCAAAACCCACCACAAAAAGCATTTCAAACAAAGAAATTTCCAAAGTGATCTATCAAGAAACTAAGAGCCCGTAGATAACTACGGATGAAAAGGGTGCTAACACCTTCCCTTTTAATAACCTACCCCCCGAACTCAATAAAATATCTCAAAGTTCTTTCTTGTTCTTTTCACCATTTCCTTATTGGATAAAAGAAAAGTGATGGCGACTCTTTCTATCCGTAATAATTGTGATAAAACACAAAACACTCCAAGTCAGTTCTCTCACCGTATCATAGAGGGTTTCAAATATTATACCCAAAACTGGAGAGATCTCGCCGGTAGAGTCCAGCCTCCCCTGTCTGATAGGGAGTTGGTGGACATGTTCTTGGGTACTCTGACAGGCCCATATTTCAACCATTTGATTGGAAGCTCTTCATCCAGATTCACCGAGTTGATACTGACGTGAGAACAAGTGGAAGATGGTATCAAGAGTGGTAAAATCCAAGGGGTTACTTCTTCAAGTATTACGAGGAAGTCGTTCAGCGGAAAGAAGGAAATTAGTGCTGCCTATGGTCAAAGAAATCATGACAAAGTTGAAGGTTTTCCAACGGTAGTAGTTGTAATGATCTCCAACCCTATACCAACTCAACGACAAAATAATTAGCACATGCAAGATGCGCCTAAAAGACAATTCACCAGAATCAACATGCCTTTGTCTCAAGCATTGCAGCATTTGTTGAAGGCTGACTTGGTCACTCTGAAGGATCCTCCCTAAAACCCAAACACTTCCTCTCCCCACTATAATCCAAATGCACGATGTGCTTACCACTCCAACAGCCAGGGGCATGATACAAATGATTGTTGGGCGTTGTAGAATAAAGTTCAAGACCTTATTGATGCAAAGGAGATTAAATTTGACCCTCCTGAGACCCCCAATGTAATAACAACATCAATGCCCAAACATGACAAAGGTATTAATGTTGTTTATGGTGTCCTTTTTGTTTCTTCCGTGAATGATTTGACTACTCCTCTCCCAATTGTTAAGAAGAACCTCCTACGAGCCGGTTTTTTCCAAGCTGTAATGAAGATTGTCACCTTTGTGCATCCCTGCCAAATAGTTCTATATTGCTGAAGATAGGTGTCCAACGCCTGATGAACGACAAGGAAATTCTATTTGAGAAGACTCCCTGTAACACCCGTTAATTAAATTAATTATTTAATTAAATTATATTTTTGGATTATTTGTGATGTTGCAAGATGTTACGAATTATTAGTAAAATTTGTTGGATTATTATTAATTAATTAATTAGTTGATTAATAATAATTCTTATGTTGGTTTTGTACCCGAAAATTTGCCCTCTCATTTATCAAGTAATCTCTCACAGGATCTCCTTTGGTTCAAGACTGCATTAGGGTTGATCAGCTCAAGACACCTCCTCAAGCCCTAATGACTGAAAATTAGGGTTTGAAATTGCACAAGGATAATTGAACTTTTAATGCATCATATGATTTTCATGGATCATTATGGACCCTCAAGATTTCTCATGTCAAGTTTCAAGTCTTGGATCACAATTTTGCTCAATCAATTGATCAGTTGACCTAAAAATCAACTATATTGGGGAAAAAGTCAATTGTGGTCAATTTACAGTCAAACTTCATAATTTTTTATCCATATCAACATTATGAAATTATATATGTGATTCGATCAAGTTTGGACCATAATTCCTCAAGAAATTTGATCAAATCATCAAAAGGGCAAAATGGTCAAAATTAGGGTTTTGATTGAGGAAGTGTAATGTCTGATTTTTTACCTAAAAAATGGTTGATTGGTTGGAGACTTGATCTCAAGGATTCAATTGCATCATTTTGACCTAATAACTGATTCAAAACTTCCCTCAAGATCAATTGATTGATAGTTGATTTTCAGTCAACTAATCAAAAGTCAAATGCACACTGAAAAGTCAAACTTTGACTCTTTTGGTCAAAATTAAGTGTCAAAGATCAGAATTCATCAAAACATGTCAAAATATGAAACTTGTTAATCAAGAAATAAAAAAGTCAAGATTTCATTTTGAAAAGTCAAAATTTCTAAACTTAGAAATTTTTCAAAGTATTGGAAACTTCATATTTTTTCACAACTTTGAGCCAATTTTTCACAACTTTGAGCCAAGATGATTCAAAGGAAACTTTCAACATGAAAGTTGTAGATCTCAATGAGATCTAAAACATTGTATAACACAACTTCTCATAGAAATGAATGGATTTCAAGTTATGATTTTGTGAATACATGTTCATGAAACATGGAAACAGTGAAATTTTGCCCTAGTTTAGGCAGGATTTTGACCTAACTTCATGGCAATTTATCACATAGTTACAAGAGGAATTTTCAAAAATGTTCAACATAGAGATTGTAGAGGATATTACAAGCTTTTCAAAATGTCAAGGAAATTATTTAGATCATTCTTGACCTAAGAGAATCGAAGAGATGAAGTTAGGGTTTCATTCTTGATTTACAAGGTAGAATTTATGATGAACACTTGACCAATTCATAGCTAGGCTGCATAATATTTGATTTACAGGCCTCAAACTTGTTTGTCACTCCATAATTAAATGTTTACAGAGCTGTTAGAGCTTTGATCCAAGCATTTGACCTATTATCCAAGTTGTATTTCCATTTATGGCACAAAGTTACCATTCCATTCTTGTAAAGAAGCTTTAATCACAAAGTCAATGCATAGAGCTTTGCACTTGTTCCTTCTGATCACAAGCAATGTCAAAGGTAGAAGCAACATGTCTAGAGCCTCCCATAAACTCAGGCCATGCTTGTACTATGCCTTGAAACCATATTTCCACTTTTCTTCAAAATCAAGTAACATAGCCATAAGTCTATATCTTGTGCTTCTGACCCTCTAAAGTGCAAGAACATTTTCCATACATATGAACAAGTTGTTTGCAAGTAAAAAGACGAATACACAAGCTCTCAAACACTCCCAAAGTCAGATTTGCATAAAAAACCTCCATTGTTGCATATTTTGGCCAGAAATCCCAAAATCAAAAACCACTCATGCGTTCCTTGGACTTTTGCTTCCAAAAGCTTCTAAACATCATTCATAAACAATCCCAACACCTGTTATCCAACTGTAACACCATCTTCATCAACTTCCATAACCAAAAAACAGAGCTTGCATCTTGACTTCTCTAGCACGATTCAAGCACTCCCAGTATCAAGTAAGCATTGCATTAGCTTCCTAGAGGTTCAAGGAAGCTAACCTAATCATCACCATCACTTAAAACAAGCTCAAACTCATTTCACGATTTCCAGTTTTGAGGTATTTTTCTTGAACTTCTATGTCATTATTTAGGCATTGTTAGGCTTGTATTTATGAAGATAGAATGTAGATATCATTGCCCTGAAACTATACATGTCCATAGGTTTAATTTATGTTGCTTAAGCATGGAGAATTTTGAGTTTGAACTTGTTGAAACATTTAGGTCACAATTTGGTGCTTTCATAAATTCATCTTTATCTTTGAATGTTAGGTTAATTAGTTACATGGTTGGATTCGTAGTGGAAAAATGCACAAGTTTCATGTTTACATTTTTGAAAATGGTTGAGAAATGAACAAGTTTGAGATCCTTTGGCTGGAGGTTGAAGATGAAGTACAGTTAGGGAAATATTTGTGTTATGTATTTATTGTTGTGTATAAGTTAACGGATGTATCACCACCCCAGTGGTTAAAGCGCGCGCTTGTCACCCTTTGGACCTGGGTTCGAGCCTCAGCGTCCGTTTTACCATTTTTTGTTATATTTTCTATTTTTCTCTCTTTTTTTGTTTGTAATAGGTACTGGGCTTCTTCCTTTGGGCCTTTATTTTTTGTTGACTTTCCCCCCCTGATTATGTTTCATACACCCTGGCCATTTTATTTTTATTATTTCATCTTCTATTTCTTTATTTTATTTTTATTTTTTTTATTATTATTATTATCATTATTATTATTTATTAATAAAAATTTTAAAAAATATTTTATTTATTATTTATACTTACTTATTTTATTTTCTCTATAAATACAAAAAAGACCAAAAAATTTCTTTTAACAAATTAATTTCTTTTTATTAATTAATATATATATATATATATATATATATATATATATATATATATATATATATATATATATATATATATATATATATATATATATATATATATATATTATTTAAAAGCTTTTCACAAAAAAACCCTAAAAAATAATTTTTAACTTATTTTATTTATTAATTAATTTAAGTTTTAATTTTATTTAATTTTTTATTAATCATTTTCTTAATTAGGTGAAGATTAGAACCTTTCATGAAAATCCAAACAAAAATCATTTCTTTTTTCCATTTTATATTCATGCATTTTATTTTCAATTTTGTACAATGTTCAATATGGTTGTAATAGATAATTAGGTTTAATTTTCTTGCGAAATACCCATTTGCAAATTTGTACACCCCCTCCCCTAATAATGTAATAGCTTAGTATTTTTATTTTCCGCAATTTATTGCTTTATATATAAATGCTAGTAAATTAGGTTTGTATGGAAAGATAAAATCAACAAGTTAGCAAACCCTAATTCAAGACAAAACAAAGCATGTAAATCAACACACTTGCACACTTATACCCTTAGGGTAAATTCACTTTGTTGCTTTATAAAAATGGCCATGTTATGCATGTGGGATATCTTAGTAAAAAGAAATCAAAAAATACAAGATCATAGTCCCTCGATGACGCTATCAAAGTTGCCATTCAAAATAATCTTAGTCCCTCAAAGAGAATTGCTAAGATATTTCACAACATTGCTATCATGGCTATACGATGACCCATGCCCGTCCCTTTACATCCAAAGATAAGGCTTCTTACCAAATCAATGGTAAGATAGCAATATCAAAGGAAAGGAAGAAATGAACTAAGAGTTTTGAGTAGGTAGATTGTTCCTAGTTGGTTGCTCAATTTCAAATCAAACACTCTTGCTTATTTTCAAAACAAACACCAACACTTTCAAAAAAAAATTCAAAACATCTTCCAAACTTGAAACATTTTCTAAAGCTCAACACTTTGTATATGTTATTACGAACGAGAACTATTACAAAGTTTGCCTAAACGATGGAACCTTTTCAAAATACTTTCAAAAACCATACAAAGCACATTTTCAAACAAAAGCAAGTGATCTAGCAAGCAACTAAGAGCCCATAGATAACTTTGGATGAAAAGGGTGCTAATACCTTCCCTTTACATAATCTACCCCCCGAACTCCAGAAAATAATCTCAAAGGTCTTTCTTGTTCTTTTCAGCCTTTCCTTTTGGATAAAAGAAAAGTCAGTGGCGACTATTGCTAACCACAACATTTGCGATAAAACGCAAAACACCAAGTTAGTTCTCCAACCGTATCATAGTTGGGATTAAGGAAATATTATTCAAGTGATGGATTGATTAAGTGGTAGAAATATTATAGTATTAATTTAGTATAAATAAGAATATAATTAGTAATGGGCTTATGTTATGCCGTCAAGAAGTAAAAGTGGGGTGTAGCATTTAGGCTCAATTGAATTTATTTGGATTAGTAAATAATATTATATTAGTATTAGAAATAAGAGAGGAAAAGAAGTTAGTTATCAGTAAGAAGAGAAAAGGAAAATAAGGCTTTTGGAGAAGAAGAGAGATACGTGAAGTTGAACCAAGAGGCCAAGAGGAGATTCAATCGGAGACACATAGAGTTGCCTTTAAATCAAACCAGGTAATGGTGGAGTTTCTTATCCTATAATGGGGCTTATGAGAAATTGTATTTGGGATTTAGGGTGTAATTTTTTTTTTGTTTATGGCAATTGATGTTAGAAATTAATTAGTGATGAATATTGGTGAAACTTTCGTATTCCTGTGTGTGGTTGATTGATTGTTCCGTTGAAAATATGTGGATCGAAGGAAACTGGAGAAGTAACAGGATCGTTGTTGGGGTTTGATGTCGATCATCAGGCATTATTGTTGGTGACTTCTGCCGGTCGGAAGCATTTAGGAAGAGAGGAGAGTGTCGTTTGGCACTGGGTGTTGCTGTTGAAGGAGAGTGTCATTCGGCACTGATTGTTGGGCACAATGGCTGGCACTTATTTCCTGTAGCTTAGCAATATATTACCAGTTACTCGCATAAGGCCTACATATTTTTAGCATAGAATTTTATTAATACAAAAGCATTAAGTTAGGGAATAAAATTAAACTATTCTTATCAGTAGTATGTTATAGCAGAAGAAAATATATTGCCATTTAGTATATTTTAGAAGTGAATATTAGGAGAATAATTAAATAATGATTAATTAATACATAGATACTTATGGGAGTGTTTTGGAAACGACTATCATGTTTGTATTTTCCTTTGTGATGTGCGTTGATGCTATGATGTTGCGAATATTTTGTGATAATGTAAAGTTGTAGGAATTGTTATGACAAAGATTTACCTTTATTAATTGGTAATATCAGTGATATAGGCGTGTGCCTTGCGAAGATATTTTTTTGTTGACGATTATGATATGTGATGTCATGTTCATTGAGTCACATTCATTTGCATACTTTGTGATGGCCTGGATTGGAAAAATAGAGATGAAGGCTTATCCCTTGTTTGAATGCCTCTAATAATTGGAAATTGGCGATGGGGGATGAAGCCTTGTTGGTACCACATGCATTTGCACATTTGTGTCTCATCGGGTCTTGCATAAGTAATAATGACGTGAATTATGATGAATTAAGTTGTGATTAATACAAGTGAGGTTTGTGAAAAGATGTATTGTAAATGGCGTGACTATGGTGATGTTTGCAATGTGATGGTTTTATATTGTTGAATTATAATATATGATTTATCATGCGCTCACTTATACGATTTAAGAATCTCACCCCTTTCTGTTTGAATGTTACCCTGACGTTGGTAATGTGCAGGTAATCCAGAGTGGAGGCGTTTTACCTTCAGTATGTTGAGTTTGTGTCATTGCTCTGATACGTAACACTCGGGGGGGGGGGGGGGGATGAACGCTTATTGTTTATTACTGTTATTATTTCAGTTGATTGAACTTTTAGATGTTGTTCTTTAAATGATTGTTATTTGAAGTTGTTCATGTTGGACAAAGATGTTATTATGATTCCGCTGCATAGGTAAGCAACAATACATTGTGGAAACTGTGCGGGGTATATCGACATGGTCTAAGCAATAGCTATGTTAGTGTGACATATTTGTTGGTACCGGTATCCCTTGAGTAGTCAAGGAGAATGCGGGGCCGCTGAGTGATTTCATGGAGCACTAACTGACTTTTAGAACCTTTACTTGACCAACTTGGCCATTAGGACGTAGTGAGATGACCGCCTTTGGTGAAGTCCGAAGTTGGTAGATACTCGATACTACACTCATTGAGGTTTGGCTTTTTGGGATATTTCGGTCACCGTGAAAGAGGCTTGCGCTAAAACAATGCCCGAGAAGACAAACCAGTGATATTGAGCTCCTTTAGAACCTGGTTACTTTTTATAGGACAGCTTTGAGCCAACTAAAATTCAAGAGGGTACTTACCTATGAGACTCCATGCAAGCCTAAACCAAAGGACTTATTTTCCTTGTTTGTATATATTTTCTTGTACATAATATCATAAACATGATAACATCATACTCATTCTCACTAACCATTTCAAGGATTATTGGGATTTATCTTTGTTCTATTTTGTAGGACATGGCTTCTATTCGCAGGAAAACCATTCAAGTCAATCTCATAAGGATTCCTCCTCAACTCAAAGAGTTAGCATCAAGGGTCCCTGAGAACTCTTCATTCATCGAAAGACATGGTCGCCTCCTAAACGTGGTTACCTCCAACACAGATGAAGATATGATGAAGGTGTTTTTAATTCTTTGATCCTCTACACCATTGCTTCACTTTTTCCGATTATCAATTTGTGCCAACTTTGGAAGAATTCTCCCAACTCTTGAGGATTCCCATTCTCGATTAACTACCCTTCAACGATACGGAAAGAGATCCAAAACCTGAAGAGATTTATCAAGCCCTACACTTGCAACAATCTGATATCACAATTAATTGGGAAACAAGGAGTGGTGTCAAAGATTTCTTGGCCAAGTTCTTGTTTGAGAAAGCTTAAGATTGTTGGAACTCCTTGGACTTACAAGCTTTTGAGGAAATTGTGGCCCTTCACATCTATGTGATGGTTTTGTTCCCAAATCCTGACTAACTCATAGATGTAAACACCGTCAAAATCTTCATGTCTCATAACCCGATGACTACTTTGTTAGGAGACATCCTACATTCTTTTTACTCTCGCACTATGAGGAAGAGAGGTATCCTCATGTGTTGTACTCCTCTCTTAGCAAGATGGTTTATTTTGCATCTTCCCTAATCTGTGTTGAAAAATGAGCAAGGTTCAAGGTGGTCCCATAGGTTGACGATGCTCTGACATTCAGATATTCATTGGTGTTCCCGATCCTTGGAAAATGTTACTATCGTCGACCGTTGTGGATAATTCCCTAACATCCCCTTGCTTGGCATTAGAGGAGGTATCACTTACAATCCCTGCTTAGCCTTACGAAAGTTTGGTTACGCCCGAAGAGATGGTCCACATGAGATGCTTATCCAACGAGTGGTATTCGATTATGAGAATGACAATCAAGGTTACCGTCAGAGTTTTATCCGAGCTTGGAGGATGTTGAACAAGTTGGATAGCAAGACGCCGGGACACAAGATCTCCATTCCCCTTGAGCCTTACCTTAAGTGGGTGCGAGCTCGTGCTCAGAAACTTGTGATGCTTTATCCTTCCATCTTACCAATCATCATGGAGCATGTGGTTGAAGGAGACGTTCCTTACACTATCCTCCATCCCGATATGCCTACCTCTCTCGAAGACTTGCAAAAGGGTTGGATTCAGCTGAAGGAAGAATGTAATACTTTTGAAGCTCAATTCTATGCTAGTGAGAAGAGGGTCTTGGAGCTTACGAAGCAGCTACAAGAAGAGAAAAGTGTGAACGCCTATCTCGCACCGAAGAGGATGCGTTCAGTCTTTTTATCTTAGAAAGTTATTTTGTAAGCCCAAGAGGCATGATGTAATCTTTCTTGTTTTGTTTAATGAAAATTGAAGTTTGTTCTTTTTTCTATACAAATTTAAATCTCATTAATCCTTGAAATCATTTGCATAATATATATTCCATGCATCATAACATGCCAGGTTTTCACATAACAGGTTTCCTTATCTTTCTGTTGTTTATTTCAGCAAGATGGATCTAGAGAAAACTCTAAAGTATCTCGAGGCACAAAATTCTCAGTTCCAGGGAACTCTACTAGCCCTAGCCAAGGGGCAGCAAGACATGATGGCTTTGCTGGCAGTTAAGAAGAAGCCCAAGAAGAAAGCTCTACTCAACATGGGTAGAAGGTTCTAGGAGACAGTCCGTCAAATCCCAGTAGGAGGAGACTCTTTTGAAGAGGACGAGAACCAGATTGGTGAGGTCAAGAGTACTCAGGCTGACTGCATTAATTATCAAGTATCTAATGATGATTATTTCGACGAGCAGTATCCACCCGCTAATATCAAATAGAAGCAGTTAGAAGACAAATTGAAAGCTGTTGAAATCCAAGTCGTCCATGGTTTAGATTTTGATGATTTGGGTTTTATCTCTGGGGTAGTCATTCCCCATAAATTCAAAATACCAATATTTTCAAAATACGATGCAGTTTCTTGTCCAAAACTCCACCTAAAATCTTATGTGTGCAAGATACAGCCGCACACTGCTGATAAGAAGCTTTGGGTTCACTTTTTCCAAGAGAGCTTGGCTGGAACACAAGTTGAATGGTTTTATCAGTTGGATGGATCCCGTATCAATACTTGGGAGGATTTAACTACCGCCTTCTACCATCAGTATCAGTATAACACCGACTTGGCACCAACGAGGGTTCAATTACAAGATATGACCATGGGAAAGAATGAAGGATTTAAGGAATATGCGCAAAAGTGGAGAGACCTCGCCAGTAGGGTTCAACCACCCTTGACTGATAGGGAACACATTGACATGTTCATGAGTACTCTATTTGGTCCTTTCTTTAATCTGTTGGTTGGCTGCTCTTCTTCTGGTTTCACCGAATTAATCTTAACCAGTGAAAGAGTTGAAAGCGGCATTAAAAGTGGGAAGATCTTTGTGGCATCTACCTCTACTTCAAATCCTATCAAGAAACCTTTTGTTGCAAAGAAGGAAGTAAATGTTGTGTACGGGGCAAGGGACCGTACCAAGAAGAATGATCATCCATCTGTCAATGGCGTCTGAATCTCCAATCCAACTCCTACTCCAAGACCATTTGTAAATCATCAAAGTTTTGAAACTCCAAGAAGACAATTTATGAGGTTAGGAATGTCACTGTCTCAAGCCCTTCAACATTTTCAAAAGGCTAAGTTAGTGACATTGCGCGACCCTCCTTCCAACCCTGATACCTCGTCACCAAAGTATAATCTGAATGCTAAATGTGCTTACCACTCAAGCAACCCCGGGCACGAGACTGACCAGTGATGGGCCTTGAAGAATAAAATCCAGGATTTGATCGATAACAAAACTATTGAGTTTGATCCTCCTCAAATTCCGAATGTAATCACCGTTCCAATGCCAAAGCATGACAAGGGTGTTAATATTATTGAAGATACAATTTTTGTTGCCTCTGTTGAAGAATTGGTTACTCTGCTGAATATAATTAAAAATAATCTGTTGAAAGCTGGGATCTTCCCTGGCTGTGTAAAAGACTGTGTGTGTTGTACAAGACAACTCAATGGATGTGAAGGGCTGAAAAAGGCATTCAACGCCTGATGGATAACCATGAAATTCTATTTGAGAAGACCCCACTTGCCAAAAGTTTGACTAACAAATGTGAAGACCTCTCTGTTATTACCATATCAAACAAGCCTCTTAGGATCACCTCCAAAGGTCCTATTAGGATTTCAAATGAACCTGGTGTTGCTCCCTTAATAATTACCAATCCCTGGCCGATTCCCTATTCTTCAAACAAGGTAGTACCATGGAACTATGCTGCTGAGGTGTTTTATCACGGCATAAAACAAAACGCTTGGATCGAAGAAGAAAAAGATGACAATGTTGGTAACATAGCTGGCTCAAGAAAAGTAACTAGAACTGGGAGAATATTTCACCCAATATCTCACCACTAGTTGTTACAAAGACGCACATCCATATTACTGCTGCCAAGCCAAGTACCGATAAAAGATGGAAGGAAAAGGTTGTTGAGCCTGATGTGATTGAAGTACCCGAAAAGGCCATTGCTAATGGAGAGCCCTCCGCTCATAAGATGGAAGAGATCTTGAAGATCTTAAAAAGAAGCGACTTCAAGATTGTGGAACAGTTAGGGAAAACTCCTTCTAAGATTTCAATGTTGTCATTGCTGCTTTGTTACGACACCCATGCTCGGACATTAATCAAATTCCTGAAAAAAGCTCATGTCCCCCATGAGACAACAACGAACCAATTTGAGAATTGCGTGGCTAGCCCGACGGCTGATAATGGCTTGGGATTTTCGGATGCTGACTTAACATTGTTAGGGAAGAACCATAATAAAGCTTTACATGTTTCTGTCGAGTGCAAAGGGACCACCTTAGCACATGTTCTAGTCGACATTGGTTCTTCCCTGAATGTATTACCCAAGGGAGCGTTAGACCGTCTAGATTGTGAAGGTTTAGTCTTGAAGCCAAGTGATATCATCGTAAGGGAGTTCGATGGATCAAAGAGGACTGTTCATGGGGAAGTAGATCTTCCAATCAAAGTGGGCTCTCAAATATTCAACTCCACCTTCTACATTATGGATATTCATCCTGCCTATTCTTGTCTGTTGGGTCGCCCGTGGATCCATAAAGCCGGGGAAGTAACTTCAACTCTCCATCAGAAACTCAAGTATCCAGTCAAGGGAAGAATAGTCACTGTCTGCAGAAAAGAAGAGTTTATGGTGAGCCACCTTAACTCTTTCAAGTACGTAGAGATGGATAGAGAATTCATTGAGACCCCGTGTCAAGCCTTTGATGTTGTACCACCAATGGTTGCTGCTACCAAATGTTCTTCTGATGAACCCGGAGCATTTAAAGTCATACCAAAGATGGTTTCAGTCAAAGATACCAGTGCGGCAATTAAGGAAAGAAATTGTGATGCTTGGGGGAAACTCCTTGATATCCCATTCAAAGTAGATAACTTCGGTTTGGGCTTCACCGTCAAATCTTAGAAGGAAGTGAGGCATGCTCGTGCTGGAAAGCCACCTCTTCGCATTGGAAGCCATGAAGTTAACATCGTGGGTGATTCTGATGAAGAAGCTGCATTTGAATATTAGGTGTATCCCCCTTCAACGGAGCTGAAGAATTGGCATGCAAAGGACTTTGTGTCCATATCCTCCATTGAGGAGTAACCTACTTGTTATTACTTTTCTTTCAATTCAAGAAAAAAATTTCTGAAATATTCAACAATGACTTTTAAGCCATGTGCCTGGCTCGGGGCACTTTGGTCCATTTGTCAAGGGTTTTATTTATATTCATCAAATCATATGATCATTCAGTACATTGGACTCTTTTGCACTCAAATATTTGTGTTCATTATCTTTTTTTTCTTTCAAATACATTTTCAAAAATAGCCATGTATTTTACATGCGCACACACACACTCTTGTAGGTCCTCATCCACTTTGGATCCTATTACCAATGACTCTACTATTGCTGACTATGACTTTGAATACCCAATTAACCAAGCCGAAGACGAAGGCGAGGAAGATTGTAACATACCGTGAGAATTAGCCAGACTTCTATTACTAGAGGAAAAAGCTATTCAACTGCATGAAGAGTCAGTTGAAGTCATCAATTTGGGTACTGAGGCAGATAAGAAGGAAATCAAGATCGGCGTTAACTTAGAAGACAGTGTCAAGAGTAGGTTGGTTCAGATGTTGCATAATTATGTGGAAGTATTTGCTTGGTCTTATGAAGATATGCCTGGGTTGGATACCGACATCATAGTTCATCGTCTACCGACAAAAGAAGATTGTCCTCCTATCAAACAAAAGGTTCGTTGCATGAGGTCTGATATGTCTGAGAAGATCAAAGCTGAAGTAATGAAACAGTTTGATGCAGGGTTCCTAGCTGTGACATCCTATCCCCAACGGGTTATCAATGTGGTGCCAGTGCCGAAAAAAGACGGAAAGGTTCGCATGTGCATAGACTATATGGATCTGAATAGGGCAAGCCCCAAGGATGATTTCCCTCTACCACACATTGACGTCTTGGTCGATAATACTGCTCAGCATAAAGTCTTCTCATTCATGGATGGCTTCTCAGGCTATAACCAAATAAGGATGGCTCCTGAAGACATGGAGAAGATTACTTTAGTTAGGCAATGGGGCACCTTCTGCTACAAGGTCATGCTATTCGGATTGAAGAATGCAGGGGAAAAATATCAAAGAGCTATGGTAGCTTTGTTTCATGACATGATTCATCATGAAATAGAGGTCTATGTGGATGATATGATTGCTAGATCACAAACTGAAGAGGAACATCTCAATCACCTATACAAATTATTCGAGAGGCTGAAGAAGTACAAGTTGAGGTTGAATTCTAACAAGTGCACATTTGGAGTACGATCTGGAAAGCTTCTAGGTTTTGTTGTCAGCAATAAAGGCATTGAAGTTGATCCTGCCAAGGTAAAGGCCATCCAAGAAATGCCAGTCCCTCATTCTGAAAAAGAAGTCAGAGGATTCTTGGGTCGTCTCAATTACATTGCTCGCTTCATATCACACTTGACTGCTACTTGTGAGCCAATCTTCAAACTCTTGAATAAAGATCAGGTAGTCAGATGGAACGATGAGTGCCAGGCTGCCTTCGACAAAATCAAAGAATATCTTTAAGAACCTCCTAATCTCATGCCCCCAGTTGAAGGAAGACCTTTGATCATGTACTTGACAATACTAGAGAATTCTATGGGGTGTGTTTTGGGCCAACATGACGAGTCTAGCCAAAAAGAGCATGTTATTTATTACCTGAGAAAAAAGTTTACCGACTGTGAAACTAGATATTCACTGCTCGAGAAAACTTGTTGCGCTCTGTCATGGGCTGCTCACCGGCTAAGACAATATATGTTGACTCATACCTCTCTATTGATTTCTAAGATGGACCCAATCAAGTACATCTTCGAGAAACCTGCCCTTTTCGGATGGATAACCAGATGGTAAATGATCTTAACTGAGTACAAAATTCAATACACTACACAAAAAGCTATCAAAGGAAGTGTGATAGTAGATCATTTGGCGCATCACGCTATGTATGATTATTAGTCTATGAACTTCGACTTCCCTGATGAGAACATCATGCTAGTAACCGACTGTGCGAAACCTGGACCATATGACGGACCTGAACAAGGATCCCGATGGACTATGGTATTTGATGGGGCTTCCAATGCCTTAGGTAACAGAATTGGTGTTATGACCATCTCTTCTGAAGGTTTCCACACTCCATTCACTGCAAGATTATGCTTCAATTGCATGAACAATATGGTCGAGTATGAAGCATGCATATTGGGTTTGAAAGCTGCTATTGACTTGAGGATCAAGCATTTGAATGTGTTTGGGGATTCCACCCTAGTGATTAGCCAAGTAAAGGATATTGGGACACTAAGCACCCTAATTTAATCCCTTACAAGGAACTTGTGCTATCCCTAATTCCTTACTTTGAAGAGATCACCTTTGAGCACTTCCCTAGGGAAGAAAATCAGTTGGTTGACGCTTTGGCAACCATGTCTTCAATGTTCAAAGTCAGATGGGATAACGAAGCCCCCATGATTACAATTGAAAGATTCAACGAACCTGCACATTGTTCTGAACTTGACACTGACGCAGAAAAGCCATGGTACCACGAGGTGGTGAGATAACTTGAAGCACAAGAGTATCCAGAGGGATCATCTATCAATGACAGAAAATTCTTACGAAGATTTGCAGCCAAATTCTTCTTAAGTAACAAAATATTGTACAAGCACAACCATGACTCTACTCTACTCCAATGTATGGACAAAAAGGAGGCAGAGGAAATCATGGAAGACATGCACGATGGTCTCTTTGGTACTCACTCAAGTGGACATACGATGGCTAAGAAGATCTTGAGAGCTGGTAACTATTGGTCAACAATGGAGACTGATTGCCATCAACACTCTAGGACTTGTCACAAATGCCAAATTTATGCTGACAAGGTCCATGTGCCTCCTATCCCTTTGAATGTCATGATCGCTCCGTGGCCATTTGTAATATGGGGTATTGATATGATTGGAGAAATCAAGCCAACTGCTTCCAATGGACATCGCTTCATTTTGGCCGCTATTGATTATTTTACCAAGTGGGCCAAAGCCGCCTCTTTTGCCTCAGTCACCAAGAATGTGGTAGCCATATTCATCAAACACAACCTCATCTTCCGCTATGGTATCCCTGAAAGGATCATCAGCGACAATGGGACTAACCTCAACAATGTTATGATTACTGAGCTTTGCACTCAATTTAAGACCAGACATCACAATTCTTCTCCATATAGACAGAAAATGAATGGCGCAGTCGAAGCAGCCCACAAAAATATCAAGAAGATTGTGCGGAAAATGGTAGTAACCTATAAGGATTGGCATGAGATGTTACCTTTTTCTCTACATGGCTACTGCACTTCAGCTAGAACATCAACTGGGGAAAATCCCTTTTCTTTAGTCTATGGCATAGAAGTTGTTCTTCCAGTGGAAGTTTAGATTCCCTCGCTGAGGATCGTGAATGAGGCAGGCTTAGGTGAAGACGAGTGGATTCATATGAGATTGGATCAGCTGAACTTTATCGACGAAAAACGATTGGCTGCTCTTTTTCATGGTCAAACGTAACAAAAACCGATGATCAAGGCTTTCAACAAAAAGATCAAGCCTCGAGTATATCAAGTTGGTGACCTGGTGATAAAACGCATCATTCTACCACAAGGCGACCCCAGAGGCAAATGGACTCCCACCTATGAAGGGCCATTTGTTGTCAAGAGAGTGTTCTCTGGAGGTGCCATGATGCTGACTACCGTGGATGGTGAAGACTTACCACATCCCATAAACGCGGACATAGTTAAAAAATACTACGCATAAGAGACCCGCTAAGTTGACACACCTAGGCAAAAAAAGGGTGTCCCAGCAAACCAAAAAGTTTGGGCAAAAATTAGGGATATATGCAAAAGATTGTACACCTGGCAAGTTGAAAACCCGAAAGGGCGACTTGGGCAAAAATGGGTATCCTGATGGGCTAAAAACCCTAAAGGGCGGTCCAGGAAAAAGTTAACGATTTAAAGCGTATGACTATGTCCCGTGGATTCACCACAATCAACTTTATGACTAAGGTCCGAGTTTAAATGGTCCAAGATCAATCCAATCAATTTCTGTCAATGGCAAAGGGCAATTGAAGACATTGGGGCAATAGTAGAGTTCGAAGGCAATGGGATTATTTCACATGGCTATTTGTTTTTGTTTTCAATTTTGTTTTCCTTTTGACAATTACCTCTTACTAGGATCTCCGTCTCTTTATACAAAACACCTATTCATGGGAAAAATATCAATACAAATATACATTGAAGTGCAAAAATTTTGTTTTTGTTTAAAATGCAAAATTGTCCAATGACTAAAATTGAATGAACATATGCATATGAACATAATTAAAACAGTTGGGCACGTATGACCTAAGCAACAACAAACATCTCTTTAATGTATATTGGAATATCCCCCACATAGTTATTTCATTAACATTATCCCCCGCAGATCAACTACAATAGAATAATCTCCAACCAGAGTCTCAATCTCTTGGCAGCTCTCTCTCCAGCTAAGTTGATCCTACAAGTAGAAGCCTTGTGAATCACTTCCTAAAAAGAAATCACCTCTTCAGCGGTTTATCAACCGGCTTTATTTCCCCAACAGGGTTTATTTCCCCAACAAACAATGAATAGCATAACTCTCTAGCCGAGTACAAAATTCACCAGCTTAGTCTATCTTCCTCAATTGAGCCTGTTACCCACAACTGAGTGTATTCTACCCATACTAAGTCTGTAATCCCTGACTGAGGCTACATTCCTCATCTTAAGGTTTCCTTTCATACTATTGCAAATCATAGGGCCACAACCCCTAATCCTCGATAAAGTCATCAACAAAAGCTTTACTATCTCCAAAAGCTACTACGAAGACTGGACCCGGCCAGATATTAGTACAATTTTCAAGTTACTATGAAGCCTGGACCTGACCAGATAATAGTCAACTTCACAAGTCACTATAGAGCCTGGATCTAACCAGATAATAGTGTAATCTTTCAAATGCTATGAAACTTGGACCCGACCAGATAATAGTTTAACTCTTCAGATATAGAAGAACTTGGACTCAACTAGAATAAGGTTTAACTTTTTTTCCCCGATAGAGTATGCCTCTACCCTAACAAATTATTGTGAAGCCTGGACCCGACCAGATAGTAATTACCCTCAGAAATTCATTGTGAAACCTGGAGCCTGACCAGATAACAATTAAATTCCCAAACAATTTATGTGAAACTTGGACCCGACCAGATAACAATTAATCTCATGAACCTTAGAAATCTGCAAAGCTTGGACCCGACCAGATATCAGTTTTCCAACAAGTTATTGTGAAACCTGGAACCCGACCAGATAAAAATTAACTGTGATCCCTAGAGAGACACTGCGAATCCTGGACCCGACCAGATAATAGTACAACTTTCCAAAAAAACATTAAACCTGGACCCGACCAGATGGTAGTTACCACTCCAAGTTACTGTAAATCCTGGATCTGACGAAATAACAGTTAACTTCCTTACCCCTAACAAGTTGTTATGAAACCTAGATCCGACCAGATAGCTATTCAATTTCAAGAAATTTTCTGCAAAGCCTGGAATCCGACCAGATAATAGTTAATTTATTTCTTCCCCAATGAGTTACCTTGAAGCCTGGATCCTAATAGATAGCAGTAGACTTCCTCATTCTCAGCAAGTTGTGAAACCTGGATCCAACCAGATAACAGCTGGCGTTCAAGAGATATTCCCCAGCGGAAGCATCCTTTCAACCAAGTTTGAAGATGGGTATATTCTTCATTCCCCAATGGCAATTAGGGATTCAACCTCCCAGAATTTCCTCAGCAGCAGTCAGGGATTTATTTTTCCAGACAAAAACATACATCTCACATTCATACATCATATCATGTATGTACAAGATGCATTTAGCATAATACCACATCTAGTGAACATCATGCATACATCTACACTTTACTAACTCATTTTCTCAAAGGTAAAACATCAAGTTTTAGTATAAATCAACAAGCGATTTGTGCTGATACTTCTTCCAATGTTTACCAACATTCCTCCAAATGGCATCTATAAGCCCATTCACAATCCATCTTCAAGTGCAAATTTCTGGGAACTCTAGTGTTCAATCATCTTTCACCTTCAAGTCAGGAATGGCGGATCCTCCAATCTAACTCTTCAGGTTTAAGAAGATTGAACAGGGGAAGATGTTGTACCCCAAAATTTGCCCTCTCATTTATCAAGTAATCTCTCACAAGATCTCCTTTGGTTCAAGACTGCATTATGGTTGATCAGCTCAAGACACCTCCTTAAGCACTGATGACTGGAAATTAGGGTTTGAGATTGCACAAGGATAATTGAACTTTTAAAGCCTCGTATGATTTTCATGGATCATTATGGACCCTCAAGATTTCTCATGTCAATTTTCAAGTCTTGGATCACATTTTTGCTCAGTCAATTGATCAATTGACCTAAAAATAAACTGTATTGGGGAAAAAGTCAATTATGGTCAATTTACAGTCAAACTTCATAATTTTTTATCCATATAAATATTATGAACTTGTATATGTCATTTGATCAATTTTGGACCATAATTCCTCAAGAAATTTGATCAAATCATCAAAAGGGCAAAATGGTCAAAATTAGGGTTTTGACTGAGGAAGTGCAATTTCTGATTTTTGACCTAGCAAATGGTTGATTGGTTGGAGAATTGATCTCAAGGATTCAATTGCATCATTTTGACCTAATGACATGATTCAAAACTTCCTTCAAGATCAACTGATTGATAGTTGATTTTCAGTCAATTGCACACTGAGAAGTCAAACTTTGACTTTTTTGGTCAAAATCAAGTGTCAAAGATCACAATTCATCAAAACATGTCAAAATATGAAACTTGTTCATAAAGGAATCAAAAAGTCAAGATTTCATTTTGAAAAGTCAAAATTTCTAAACTTAGAAATTTTTCTAAGTGTTGAAAACTTCATATTTTTTTCACAACTTTGAGCCAAGTTTTCACCATGATGCAAGATGATTCAAAGGAAACTTTCAACGTGAAAGTTGTTGATCTCAATTAGATCTAAAACATTGTATAACACAACTTCTCCTATATATGCATGGATTTCAAGTTATGATTTTGTGATTACATGCTCATGAAACTTGGAAACTTAGTGAAATTTTGCCCTAGTTTAGGCAGGATTTTGACCTAACTTCATGGAAATTTTTCACACAATTCCAAGAGGAATTTTAAAAATTTTTCAACATAGAGGTTGTAGTGGATGTTACAAGCTTTCCAAAATTTTCAAGAACTCTTTGAGGTCATGCTTGAGCTAAGAGAATCGAAGAGATAAAGTTAGGGTTTCATTCTTGATTTACATGGCGGAATTTGTGATGAACACTTGACCAATTCATAGCTAGGCTGCATAATCTTTGCTTTACAGGCCTCAAACTTGTTTGTCACTCCATGATTAAATGTTTACCTAGCTGTTAGAGCTTTGATCCAAGCATTTGAGCTATTATCCAAGTTGCATTTCCATTTATGGCACAAAGTTAGCATTCCATTCTTGTAAAGAAGATTTAATAACAAAGTCAATGCATAGAGCTTTGCACTTGTTCCTTATGATCACAAGAAATCTCAAAGGCAAAAGCAACATGTCTAGAGCCTCCCATAAACTCAGGCCTTGCTTGTACTATGCCTTGAAACCGTATTTCCACTTTTCTTCAAAATCAAGTAACATAGCCATAAGTCTATATCTTGTGCTTCTGACCCTCTAAAGTGAAAGAAACTTTTCCATACATATGCACAAGTTGTTTTCAAGCAAAAAAACAAAAACACAAGCTCACAAACACTCCCAAAGTCAAATTTGCATAACAAACCTCCATTGTTGCATATTCTGGCAAGAAATCCCAAAATCAAAAACCACTCGTGCGTTCCTTGGCCTTTTGCTTCCAAAAGCTTATAAACATCATACATAAACAATCCCAACACCTTTTATCCAACTGTAACACCATCTTCATCAACTGCCATAACCAAAAAACAGAACTTGCATCTTGACTTCTCTAGCACGATTCAAGCACTCCCAGCATCAAGTAAGCATTTCATTAGCTTCCTAGAGGTTCAAGATAACCTGATCATCACCATCACTTGAAACAAGCTCAAACTCATTTCACAATTTCCAGTTTTGAGGTATTTTTCTTGAACCTCTATCTCATTATTTAGGCATTATTTGGCTTGCATTTGTGAAGATAGAATGTAGATATCATTGCCCTAAAACTATACATGTCCATAGATTTCATTTATGTTGCTTGAACATGGAGAAGTTTAAGTTTGAACTTGCTGAAACATTTAGGTCAGAATTTGGTACTTTCATAAATTCATCTTTATCTTTGAATGTTAGCTTAAGTTAGTTACATGGTTGGATTCGTGGTGAAAAAATGCACAAGTTTTATGTTTACATTTTTGAAAATGGTTGAGAAATGAACAAGTTTGAGATCCTTTGGCTGGAGGTTAAAGATGAAGTACAGTTAGGGCAAAATTTGTGTTATGTATTTATTATTTTGTACAAGTTAACGGATGTATCACCACCCCAGTGGTCAAAGCGCGCGCCTGTCACCCTTTGGACCTGGGTTCGAGCCCTAGCGTCCGCTTTACCATTTTTTGTTATATTTTCTGTTTTTCTCTCTTTTGTTTGTTTGTAATAGGTACTGGGCTTTCTTCCTTGGGCCTTTATTTTTTGTTGACTTTCCCCCCAGATTATGTTTCATACACCCTGACCATTTTATTTTTATTATTTCATCTTCTATTTCTTTATTTTATTTTTTATTTTTTTATATTACTTATTATTTGTATTTATTATTTATACTTACTTATTTTATTTTCTCTATAAATACAAAAATGACCAAAAAAAATATCTTTTACCAAATTAATTTCTTTTTATTAATTAATATTTAGACTTAGGATTAATTATTATATTATTATATTTTCTTAATTAAAATTAATTTAGAACTTAGGTTTATTTTAATTAATTATTTTTCATTTTTTTTAATTTAAAACCTTTTCATTAAAAAAACCCTAAAAAATCATTTTTAACTTATTTTCTTTATTAATTAATTTAAGTTTTAGTTTTGTTTAATTTTTAGTTAATCATTTTCTTAATTAGGTCAATATTAGAATCTTTCATAAAAATACAAACAAAGATCATTTCTTTTTTCCATTTTATATTCATGCATTTTATTTTCAATTTTGTACAATATTCAATATGGTTGTAATAGATAATTAGGTTTAATTTTCTTGCAAAATCCCTATTTGTAAATTTGTACACCCCCTCTCCTAATGATGTAATAGCTTAGTATTTTTATTTTCCGCAATTTATTGCTCTATATATAAATGTTGGTAAATTAGGGTTTGTATGGAAAGATAAAATCAACAAGTTAGCAAACCCTAATTCAAGACAAAACAAAGCATGTAAATCAACACACTTGCACACTTACACCCTTAGGGTAAATCCACTTTGTTTCCTTATAAAAATGGCCATGTTGTGCATGTGGGATATCTTAGTAAAAAGCAATCAAAAAATACAAGATCATAGTCCCTCGATGACGCTATCAAAGTTGCCATTCAAAATAATCTTAGTCCCTCAAAGAGAATTGCTAAGATATTTCACAAAATTGCTATCATGGCTATACGATGACCCATGCCCGTCCCTTTACATCCAAAGATAAGGCTTCTTACCAAATCAATGGTAAGATAGCAATATCAAAGGAAAGGAAGAAATGAAATAAGACTTTTGAGTAGGTAGATTGTTCCTAGTTGGTTGCTCAATTTCAAATCAAACACTCTTGCTTATTTTCAAAACAAACACCAACACTTTCAAAAAAAATTTCAAAACATCTTCCAAACTTGAAACATTTTCTAAATCTCAACACTTTGTATATGTTATTACGAACGAGAACTATTACAAAGTTTGCCTAAACGATGGAACCTTTTCAAAATACTTTCAAAAACTATACAAAGCACATTTTCAAACAAAAGCAAGTGATCTAGCAAGCAACTAAGAGCCCATAGATAACTTTTGATGAAAAGGGTGCTAATACCTTCCCTTTACATAATCTACCCCCCGAACTCAAGAAAATAATCTCAAAGGTCTTTCTTGTTCTTTTCAGCCTTTCCTTTTGGATAAAAGAAAAGTCAGTGGCGACTATTGCTAACCACAACATTTGCGATAAAACGCAAAACACCAAGTTAGTTCTCCCACCGTATCACAGTTGGGATTAAGGAAATATTATTCAAGTGATGGATTGATTAAGTGGTGGAAATATTATAGTATTAATTTAGTATAAATAAGAATAGAATTAGTAATGGGCTTATGTTATGCCGTCAAGAAGTAAAAGTGGGGTGTAGCATTTAGGCCCAATTGAATTTATTTGGATTAGTAAATAATATTATATTAGTATTAGAAATAAGAGAGGAAAAGAAGTTAGTTATCAGTAAGAAGAGAAAAGGAAAATAGGGCTTTTGGAGAAGAAGAGAGATACGTGAAGTTGAAACAAGAGGTCAAGAGGAGATTCAATCGGAGACACATAGAGTTGCCTTTAAATCAAACCAGGTAATGGTGGAGTTTCTTATCCTATAATGGGGCTTATGAGAAATTGTATTTGGGATTTAGGGTGTAAATGTTTTTTTGTTTGTTTATGGCAATTGATGTTAGAAATTAATTAGTGATGAATATTGGTGAAACTTTCGTATTCCTGTGTGTGGTTGATTGATTGTTCCGTTGAAAATATGTGGATCGAAGGAGACTGGAGAAGTAACAGGATCGTTGTTGGGGTTTGATGTCGATCATCAGGCATTATTGTTGGTGACTTCTGCCGGTCGGAAGCATTTAGGAAGAGAGGAGAGTGTCGTTTGGCAGTCGGTGTTGCTGTTGAAGGAGAGTGTCATTCGACACTGATTGTTGGGCACAATGGCTGGCACTTATTTCCTGTAGCTTAGCAATATATTACCAGTTACTCGCATAAGGCTTACATATTTTTAGCATAGAATTTTATTAATACAAATGCATTAAGTTAGGGAATAAAATTAAACTATTCTTATCAGTAGTATGTTATAGCAGAAGAAAATATATTGCCATTTAGTATATTTTAGAAGTGAATATTAGGAGAATAATTAAATAATGATGAATTAATACATAGATACTTATGGGAGTGTTTTGGAAACGACTATCATGTTTGTATTTTCCTTTGTGATGTGCGTTGATGCTATGATGTTGCGAATATTTTGTGATAATGTAAAGTTGTAGGAATTGTTATGACGAAGATTTACCTCTATTAATTGTTAATATCAATGATATAGGCGTGTGCCTTGCGAAGATATTTTGTTGTTGACGATTATGATATGTGATGTCATGTTCATTGAGTCACATTCATTTGCATACTTTGTGATGGCCTGGATTGGAAAAATAGAGATGAAGGCTTATCCCTTGTTTGAATGCCTCTAATAATTGGCAATTGGCGATGGGGGATGAAGCCCTGTTGGTACCACATGCATTTGCACATTTGTGTCTCATCGGGTCTTTCATAAGTAATAATGATGTGAATTATGATGAATTAAGTTGTGATTAATACAAGTGAGGTTTGTGAAAAGATGTAGTGTGAATGGAGTGACTATGGTGATGTTTGCAATGTGATGGTTTTATATTGTTGAATTATAATATATGATTTATCATGCGCTCACTTATACGATTTAAGAATCTCACCCCTTTCTGTTTGAATGTTACCCTGACGTTGGTAACGTGCAGGTAATCCAGAGTGGAGGCGTTTTACCTTCAGTATGTTGAGTCGGTGTCATTGCTCTGATACGTAACACTCGGGGGGGGGGGGGGGTGAACGCTTACTGTTTATTACTGTTATTATTTCAGTTGATTGAAATTTTAGATGTTGTTCTTTAAATGATTGTTATTTGAAGTTGTTCATGTTGGACAAAGATGTTATTATGATTCCGCGACATAGTTGTTCAAGTTGTTGGTTTTAAAGATTAACTTATTTTGCTGTTGGGTCATCCGAAGGTTTAAAGTGTTATGTATCCATGTTGAATGCAATGGTTTTTTTTAAAGTTGAATTTGTAGCATCCTGATTCAGTTGTACAAGTTTTTATAACTCTGATTTATATTTATAATTATTGGGTAGAATTGGGGTGTTAAAAAGTTGGTATCATAGCAAGTCGGTCTGTCTGACCAAGTCATCAAGACGTAGTTGGTTTAACAATCGAGTATTGTTAATTCAAGTTCTAACCATTTTTTATGTTGTAGTGATAAGTTGAGATGGCTGAAAGGAATGATGCTGCACTAGCTGCTGCTTTAGAAGAAATGGTGCATGCTATGGATAATCAGTCGAACACTGAGGGGAATGTTGGATTTCGTAGTTTGGCGACTTTCCAGAGGGAGAATCCGCCTATGTTCAAGGGAAAGTATGATCCTGATGGAGCATTGGATTGGTTGAAAGAGATTGAGAGAATCTTCCGTGTGATGGACTACACTCCAGCGCAGAAGGTTCGTTATGGTACTCATATGCTAGCAGTTGAAGCTGATGACTGGTGGCTAGAGACATGTCAGAGGTTGGAAGTTGCAGGTGAAAATGTCACTTGGCCTGTGTTCCGTAGGGAATTTCTGAGGAAGTATTTCCATGAAGATTTTCATGGTAAGAAGGAAATTGAATTCCTTGAGTTGAAGCAAGGGAGTATGTTGGTTGTTGAGTACGCTGCAAAGTTTGCTGAGTTGGATAAGTTTTATCCGCATTATAGTGAGGCTAATGCTGAGTTTTTGAAGTGCATCAAGTTTGAGAACGGGTTGTGCCCAGAGATCAAGAAGGCAGTTGGATACCAGAAGATTCGTGTCTTTGCTGATTTGGTTGATAGTTGCAAAATTTATGAGGAGGATAATAATGCTCATTACAAGATTATCAGTGAGAAGAGGGGTAAGCACCAACAGAATTATGGTAAGCCTTATGATGCCCAGCTGGTAAAGGGAAACAGAATGTTGATCAGGGTCTGAGGACTAGTGGGGGAGATGCTCCTGCTGGTGTGGTATGTTTCAAATGTGGAAAACCTGGGCATAAGAGTAATGTATGTACTGCTGAGGTAAAGAGGTGTTTCTGTTGTGGTAAGACTAGACATGTTGTATCTAAGTGTAGGCATAAGGAGGTGATTTGTTTCAATTGTGGTGAAGGAGGCCACTTTAGTAGTCAGTGTCATAAACTAAAGGAGGCGTAAACCAGTGGTAAAGTGTTCGCTTTGGTTGAGGATCAGGCAGCTACTAAGGACAGGCTCATCAGAGGTACAAGTTTCATTAATAGTACTCCTTTAATTACTATTGTTGATACCGGTGCTACTCATTGTTTATTGCTACTGATTATGTTGAAAGATTGGGTCTTATGTTGTCTGCTATGGATGGAGAGATGGTCGTCAACACTCCAGCCAAGGGTTTGGTGACTACTTCTTTTGTGTGTTTAGAGTGTCCTTTGTCGATCTTTGACAAAGACTTTGTTGTTGATTTGGTTTGTTTACCTTTAAGAGGTTTGGATGTGATTTTGGGAATGAACTGTTTAGAGCATAATTATGTTCATATTAATTGTTATAACAAGTCTGTGAGGTTTTGTACTCCTGAAGAAGAGGATGGTAATTTGTTGTCTGCTAGACAGTTGCGACAGTTGGTGCAAGAAGAAGCACATATGTTCTCATTGATGGTGTCACTATCTGTCTAGAATCAAGATATAATTGAGGAATTGCATGTGGTGCATGAATTTCCTAAAGTTTTCCCTGATGAAATTCCTGATGTACTGCCAGAGAGAGAAGTTAAACTTTCTATTGATCTTGTAGCTGGTACTAAACCTGTGTCTACGGAACCATACAAGATGTATGCATCTGAATTATCAAAATTAAAGAAGAAATTGGAAGATTTACTTGAAAATAAGTTTGTAAGACTGAGTGTATCGCTGTGGTGAACTCCAGTGTTATTAGTGAAGAAGAAACATGGAAGTATGAGGCTTTGTGTTGATTATAGACAATTGAATAAAGTGACGATTAAGAACAAGTATCCTCTTCCAAGAATCGATGAGTTGATGGACCAATTGGTGGATGCTCGTGTGTTCAGTAAGATTGATTTGAGGTCGGGTTATCATCAGATTAAAGTGAAGGATGAAGATATTCAAAAGACGGCTTTCAGAACATGTTATGGACATTATGAGTATTTGGTGATGCCTTTCAGTGTTACTAACGCGCCGGGAGTATTCATGGAATACATGAACTGTATCTTTCATACTTATTTGGATCGATTTGTAGTTGTGTTCATTGATGATATTTTGATTTACTCTAAGTCAGAAGGAGAGCATGCAGAACACTTAAGAATAGTATTGCAAGTTTTGAAAGAGAAGAAGTTGTATGCAAAGCTGTATAAGTGTGAATTTTGGCTAAAGGAGGTTAGTTTCCTTGGTCATGTGATCTCAGGTAGTGGAATTGTTATAGATACATCGAAGGTAGATGTTGTGTTGTAATGGGAAACTCCAAAGTCAGCTACAGAGATTAGAAGCTTTTTGGGATCAGCTGGTTATTATAGAAGGTTTATGGAAGGTTTCTCTAAGTTGGAACTTTCGTTGACTAAGTTGACTTGTAAAGGTAGAGCTTTTGTGTAGGATGTTCAGTGTGAAGAGAGTATTACAGAATTAAAGAAGAGATTGACGTCGGCTCCTATTTTGACATTACCAAATCCAGGAGAACCTTTTGTGATATATTATGCTGCTTCTAATATGGGTTTTAGAGGTGTGCTTATGCAGAATTAGAAGGTAGTTGCTTATGCGTCAAGGAAGTTGAGGACTCATGAGAAAAACTATCCTACACACGATTTAGAGCTTGCTGCAGTTGTTTTTGTGTTGAAGATTTGGAGGCATTATCTTTATGGTTCTATATTTGAAGTGTTTAGTGACCATAAGAGCTTAAAGTATTTATTAGATCAGAAGGAGTTGAATATGAGGCAACGAAGGTGGTTGGAATTGGTAAAGGACTATAATTTCGGTTTGAATTATCATCCAGGAAAAGAGAATGTGGTAGTTGATGCATTAAGTCAAAAGACTTTTCATATGTCGGCAATGATGGTTAAAGAGTTGGAGTTGATCGAACGGTTTAGAGATATGAGCTTAGTTTGTGAGGTGACACCGCAGAGTGTTATGTTGGGAATGTTCAAAATTAATAATGAATTTTTGGATAGTATCATAGAAGCTCAAAAGTTAGATGTGAAACTGGTAGATTTGATGGTTGAGATCGATCAGTATAAGAATAGTGATTTCAAGTTAGATGCGCAAGGTGTGTTGAGATTCCATAATTGGATTTGTATTCCTGATGATGCGGAGATGAAGAAAGTGATTCTTGAAGAGAGTCATAGGAGTAAGTTGAGTATTCATCCAGGAGCTACAAAGATGTATCAAGATTTGAAGAATTTGTTTTGGTGGCCTGGGATGAAGAGTGATGTGGCTCGGTTTGTGTATGCATGTTTGACTTGTCAGAAGTCGAAAGTTGAACATCAGAAGCCTGTAGGGTTGATGCAACAGTTAGAAGTTCCGGAATGGAAATGGGATAGCATTTCAATGGACTTTGTGACGAGATTACCTAATACTTTAAGAGGACATGATTCGATTTGGGTGATTGTTAATAGGCTTACGAAGTCGGCTCATTTTATTCCTATTAACATCAGCTTTCCAGTGTCGAAATTGGCCAAGATTTACACTAGTGTAATTGTGAAGTTGCATGGTGTTCCTTTGTGCATTGTTTCAGATAGAGATCTGAGGTTTACTTCTGATTTTTGGAAGAGTTTGCAAGAGGCATTGGGTTCTAAGTTGAGGTTGAGTTCGGTGTATCATCCTCAGACGGATGGTCAGACAGAAAGGACTATTCAATCGTTGGAAGATTTTTTGAGAGCATGTGTTCTTGAACAGGGAGGTTCGTGGGATACTTATCATCCGTTGATATAGTTCACTTACAATAACAGTTACCATTCTAGAATCAGAATGGCACCTTTTGAAGCATTATATGGTCGGAGATGTAGAACTCCTATATGTTGGCATGAATTTGGAGAAAGTGTAGTAATTGGACCCGAACTTGTTCGTGAGACTACTGAGAAGGTGAAGTTGGTTCGAGAAAAGATGAAAGCTTCCCAAAGTAGACAGAAGAGTTATCACGACAAGCGAAGGAAGGACTCATAATTTCAAGCAGGTGATCTTGTGTTTTTGAGAGTTATGCATGTAACTGGTGTTGGGCGAGCATTGAAGTCTAAGAAGCTCACTTCTCATTTTATTGGTCTGTATTAGATTTCATAAAGAGTTGGAAATTTTGCTTATAGAGTGGCTTTACCGCCTAATCTTTCGAATTTGCATGATGTGTTTGACGTGTCAAAACTCTAGAAGTATATTTCAGATCCATCTCATGTGATTCATATGGATGATGTGAAAGTACGAGATAATCTTATTGTTGAGACGATTCCTGTACGTATTGAGGATCGTGAAACGAAGACTCTCAAAGGCAAGAAGATTGCTTTGGTGAAATTAGTCTGGTTAGGAGCTGTTGGAGAAAGCATGACTTGGGAGTTGGAAAGCAAGATGCGGGATGTAACACCCCAAATTCTACCCGGTAATTATAACAAAAAATCAGAGTATTTAAAAAATTTCCAACACATTTGGGATATCACAATTCAACATGTTGCAACACATAAAGAGATACATAACACTTTAGTTTCGGAGGATCATATAACAACTTGCATCAACTTTTAAAACAAAACCACTTCTTTTATTAATAACGCAGCAGAATCATAATTACAACTTCAAGTAGAATCATATGTTTCATTCAACTAAAACAACTTGAGATGCAACACATTATTTCATATAATTAAACTTAGGATTCAACAACTAAAACAATTTCAACAAGTAAACAACTATTTGTTCATTTCCCCCCGAGTGTTACGTATCAGAGCAACCAACCGACTTTGAACTAATAAGGCTAAGAAAATCTTCATTCTTTAATACCTGCACGTTACCAACAGAGGGAAACACTCAAACAGAAGGGGTGAGATATCGAACTATATAATGGAACATATGATAAATAATATATCGAAATCAATTTATGTAAAATCACCGCTTCATACCAAATCAACATAAAGCAATACCATTCAGCAACACCTGAATTTAACTTATAACATTATTGTGCGTAAACAACACTTCAAATAAGAAACAAATCAATGAATTCAAATGCGACTCAATTATGCAAATGCATGTGGTACCATTGGATAAGAACTCCAAACTTACAAAGTGCCAGTTTACCGAGGCATAAGCCCTCAACAAAAAATCTTTCTAATAAAGGCCAACATGGTGAGCATTGGCTCTAACTTAGAACATGCTAATACAGGCCAACTTTAATGCTATGCTATGCGATGATATAAACAACCAAAACTTGGCAACGCAACAACGACAACAACATAATAATTGTCGACATAACAACAATTCACACTGTTCAACATTGGCCAAAGGCCTAAAACTTAATCAACTTATCAATCACAACATATAAACAACAACATATTCAATAACAACAATGTATTCGACAACGACTTATTCACACCAATAACCAACAACACAATTCCATAAACCGAAATCATTCATCTTAATTCGACTTCACCTGCAAATCAACTACCGGCTAATCATCCCATTATTTATACTTTATACTAATATTCCATATTAGTTTTCTGACAACTTAATACAACACTACTAAATTAATTATTAATGACTCTGCGACTAAAACCATCGCTGTTATTTCATCATTCTACCCATAATACAATCCTCTATTAATTTCATTACTCTTATATATATACTACTCTACAATTAATATATATTTATTGGTCAGTAATTTTTCTGCTATTTAATACCATCTCTGCAATATAATATTGTTCTGCTACTAGAAATCATCTATGCTTCCCGCACTTAACAAAACTCGGCTGTTTAGTTTATATCCTAATCACCCTAAATAATTAAATTATAAATCTACTCATCCCAAATAATTAAATGAAAATTCTAATCATTATAATATTAGTTATTAAGAACTGGGTGGAAGACTTAATTGGAGTATTATATTACTTAATAAAACTACTAATAACGATAAAATACTGTTAACCTCCTTGCCATAATGGTGTGCCTAGAGGAGCACATTCTCTTTTCCCATGTGCCCCTCGGTACACACTCCTCCTTGCTCATTCTGTGCCGTTCAGCACACTACCTACACACACAGGGTGTCGTTCAGCACCTCTTTCCTTGTCGGACGCCACGTTCGAGTGCCCCTCGGCAGATTTTTTCAGTACTTGTTTTCTTCATAATGTTTCCCAGAAAATATTTAATACAATCTCAATATACAACACTTAATTTACTACAAGCTCCAATTTGCACAGAGGAGATTCATCACCGAACAACAATCCAAACACATGAAATTAGCAACTACACTTTCAATACATTTAACATGATTTAACAACAATATTTCTGTTTATACAACCCAATTACGAGTATCATTTATCAAACAACCCGTTATAGAGTTAGAATCCCACCCTTTCCTTGGATTAACAGTCTCTCTATAATTTCCGGTCGAATTCCGATTTGGCTTCCCGGTCAGCGGTTTCTCTCTCGACGACAGTTTCCTCCAAGCCCTTGTTCTCCTTTCCTCTTTTCCTCTTCTCCAAAACCCTTATTTTCTTTACTGCTTGACAAAACCTAATTCCCTCTTATTCATATAAATCCTATTATTCTTAACAATTCCATTGGGCCTAATCTCAACACCCCCATTTTTACTACCACCAACTATTAATTAAGCCCATAAAATTAATAATAGTATTATTATAATACTATTTTCCACCACTTAACCAATAATAATTCACAACTTCGACAATTAATTTCGACACCAATTTGAAAATATTTAATTAAATAATTAATTAAATATCGGGCATTACAACTCTCCCCCACTTAGAATATTTTCGTCCTCGAAAATCTATTCGATATTACCACTCTTAGCACGAGCTTCACATCCAACCCATTGATTTCCAAGTCGCGTCTGGAAATACTTTGAACACTACTTTCCTGATAACTCAATAACTCAACACGATTTAAATTGATTACAAACATGCCAATCATCCAACACTTCGTGACATAATCAGTACTAGCACCTCAACTACTCCACCATAATCTGAAATATCAACATTTAAATTAGCAACAACTATAACACACTTATACTTGGATATACATCACCGCAATATCATCTTAACACCCTTTTCAGCACCAAAACACATACACAATTTCATCCCCGTATGACAATTATCAACAACATATTAAAAAATTTGTTCACATTGTCGTATCGCTCTCATAGTGACAGCAACACAACCAACATAATCAACTTCGTCACGTTATGGAGTATCATTCCTTACTTATGGAAATCAACAATAACATCTCAATAAAGATAACAAAATCATTACAACATCAACTTAACTGTATAACTCAGCAAGCATACCCATAACTCCCCATCAACCAACAGTCCATAATAATATTCTTATAGATCAACAAATATTTACGAGAAAATACAGTACCCAGGAACTTCATCTATATATCAAAAATCTTCCAATTCAAGCATGTAGATCAAGACATACCGTTCCCATAGGCTCCTGATGTTTTAATCCTTCACCTCTAATGAGTCGTACACGCATAGCAATTACGCCACATCACGCTTCAGCTGCGCAACTCTGATAATCCACTTTAAGTCACCGTCCTCGTTAAAATTTCTATCAACTATATGATTTACATGTTTCAATCTAGTTTCATACGTTCTTTAACATCCATCATAAAGCCATTGTTCACTTGATATTCTCAATCCTTCACATTGCGACGTCAGTTCGCATATAACTTGCCACTCCAACTTGTTCAACACGTCTCAATCCTTTCTTAGCAATTCCTCTATTACTTCACACAACCTGGTGAGAAACTATCCTCACGATATAACATCCATCACTTTGCACACCATTAAGATAGCACAACAATTCTATACCATCCAACATGATCTCGTCTACTATCAACAAGAGATTAAGGGTGATTAGTTCCTCAATTTGTCAATAGATAGCCGACAACCATAATGGAGTATAAACCATCGTTACCAAATTATAATAGTGTCCCTTTAGAACTTGTACTCAAGTCACCTAAAGCACCATAATCCAATAATTTACAATGAGGTTTACAAATACTTCCATAATTTCCCTCTCATTCGATCTTGTCGATGAGACACCACCGCTCAACATATTACACGATCCACATAACACGCACTTAGCCTCACACAAAGGTTAAGTATTATTGAACTCAAGAATTACTCTCTTCATCTCCACATCATCAGGAATGTAAATTCGATTACAGAATCTTAACACGTCCTGCGCATCTAACTTGAAATCATCATTCTCAAACTAATCGAGTCCAACCATCGAATCTACCAATTCCACATCTAAATCCTGAGCTTCTTTAATACTGTCCAGGAAATCATTCTTAATCTTCAAAACCTCCAACATAACACTCTTCAGTGTCACTTCACAACTAAGCTCATATCTCTGAACTATTCAATTAATCCTAACCCTTTAACCATCATTAATGACAGGTGCAAAGTCCTTTGGCTTAAAGCATCTGCCACAACATTAGCTTTACTTGGATGATAATTCAAATCGAAATCATAATCTTTCAACATAAACACCACAGTTGCTAACTCTAAGTCACGCGTATGATAATTCCTCCCATGAACTATGAGTCGTCTAGAAGCACAAGCAACAACTTGTCCATTCAGCATTAGCACACCACAAATTCCCATCTTAGGCGCATTCATAATACACTAAAAATGACTCACTCGGATTAGGCAAAACCAATACCAGAGCAGTCGTCAATCTTTTCTTTAGTTCTACAAAACTTTCCTCACATGCAACCTCCATATAGGAATGCATCAACCATATTCGAAAACACTTTCATAGGATATAATATATTTCTATCTCCTCAGAGGTTCAAACAGAATGCTAATCTGATACTCGAAACACAAGATATGAATTTCCAAAGTTATCCGGAAATGCAAACACCGACGTCATGCATCGACATATTATTACACATCTTACGATAACATCATAACAAAATTTCTTTGTACCAGTACCAACATTTTCCATTCTTGAAATCATACTCATCCCATCACATTTCTGACTCTGACTCGCAATTCAAAACATTCCCAACAACTTCAACTTATACAATCACTTACAAGGATTCCACAACACGATCTACAACAATTTTTCACTCTATCACCGTTCAAACATCGACACCTTACGCAAGGGCTACTCAAACTGACAACTTCACAATCTACCAGCGACGCTGAAACATCACGACCTTCTAAATTCCATCTTCTAAAAAATATCCTTGTTACTTAAAAATCACCTTCAGAAATATCAGGGATTTACACTCTACTCATACGTCAACAACCATTACATTGCTCCTCATCCTTTGAGAAGTAAACATCAACAATGTCTGGTCATCCTCCCTCAATATGCTCCAACTTGATTAACAAACAAAATCTTGAATCCATGTCACCTTCGGATTCGGGAAACAACAAAACCTCAGCAATACTTGCACTGTCGTCACACCGAACCAACATCTTACAACCGAAACGCATCCGAGAAGCAAGGCTTCTCCCCCACTTATCTTCAACCAACTCCCTGCATACAACTCGATTAGAAAAACAATAAGCACCGACAGTGTTTTACACACTTGTCACGCACTAAGAGATAAACGAAATTAGACAACTTGGTTTGATGGACCAACCTGCTCTGATACCATTATTGTAACACCCCAAATTCTACCCGGTAGTTATAACGAAAAATCAGAGTATTTAAAAAATTTCCAACACATTTGGGATATCACAATTCAACATGTTGCAACACATAAACAAATACATAACACTTTAGTTTCGGAGGATCATATAACAACTTGCACCAGATTTTAAAACAAAACCACTTCTTTTATTAATAACGCAGCAGAATCATAATTACAACTTCAAGTAGAATCATATATTTCATTCAACTAAAACAACTTGAGAGGCAACACATTATTTCATATAATTAAACATAGGATTCAACAACTAAAACAATTTCAACAAGTAAACAAATATTTGTTCATTTCCCCCTGAGTGTTACGTATCAGAGCGACCAACCGACTTTGAACTAATAAGGCTAAGCAAATCTTCATTCTTTAATACTTGCACGTTACCAACAGAGGGCAACATTCAAACAGAAGGGGTGAGATATCGAACTATATAATGGAACATATGATAAATAATATATCAAAATCAGTTTATGTAAAATCACCACTTCATACCAAATCAACATAAAGCAATACCATTCACCAACACCTCAATTCAACTTATAACATTACCGTGCGTAAACAACACTTCAAATAAGCAACAAATCAACGAATTCAAATGCGACTCAATTATGAAAATGCATGTGGTACCATTGTAGCATAACTATCAACTTAGAAAGCGTCAGTTTACTGAGGCACAAGGCATAAGCCCTCAACATATAATCTTTCCAAAAAGGCCAACATGGTGAGCATTTGCTCCAACTTAGAACATGCCAATCAAGGCCAAATTTAATGCTATGTAATGATATAAACAACCACAACTTGGCAAAGCAACAACGAAAACAACATAATAAAGGTCGACATAACAACAATTCACACCGTTCAACATTGGCCAAAGGCCTACAACTTAATCAACTTATCAATCACAACATATAAACAACAACATATTCAATAACAACAATGTATTCGTTAACGACTTATTCATAGCAATAACCAACAACACAATTCCATAAACCGGAACCATTCATCTTAATTCGACTTCACCTGCAAATCAACTACCGGATAATCGTCCCATTATTTATACTTTATACTAATATTCCGTATTAGTTTTTTGACAACTTAATACAACACTGCTAAATTAATTATTACCGACTCTACGACTAAAACTATCGCTGTCATTTCATCATTCTTCCCATAATCCAATCCTCTGTTAATTTCATTACTCTTCTATATATATTACTCTATAATTAATATATATTTATTAGTCACTAATGTTTCTGCTATTTAATACCAACTCTACAATATAATATTGTTCTGCTACTAGAAATCATTTATGCTTCCCGCACTTAACAAAACTCTGTTGATTAGTTTATATCCTAATCACCCTAAATAATTAAATTACAAATCTACTCATCTCAAATAATTAAATTACAATTCTAATCATTATAATATTAGTTATTAAGAACTGGGTGGAAGACTTAATTGAAGGATTATTATATTACTTAATAAAACTACTAATAACGATAAAATACTGTTGACCTCCTTGCCATAAAGGTGTTCCTAGTGGCACACATTCTATTTTCCCATGTGCCTCTCGGAACACACTCCTCCTTGCTCATTCTGTGCCATCCGGCACACTACCTACACATACAGGGTGTCGTTCAACACCCCTTTCCTTGTCGGACGCCACGTTCGATTTCCCCTCGGCAGATTTCTTTTAGTACTTGTTTTCTTCGTAATGTTTCCCAGAAAATATTTAATACCAATATCAATGCATAACATTTAATTTACTACAACCTCCAATTTTCAAAGGCGATTCATCACCGAACAACAACCCAAACACATGAAATTAACAGCAACACTTTCAATACAGTTAACATAATTTAACAACAATATTTCTGTTTATACAACCCAATTCCGAGTATCATTTATCAAACAACCCATTATAGAGTTAGAACCCCACCCTTACCTTGGATTGACAGTCTCTCTATAATTTCCGGTCGAATTCCGATTTGGCTTCCCGGTCGGCGGTTTCTCTCCCGATGACAGTTTCCTCGAACTCCTTTTTCTCCTTTCCTCTTTTCCTCTTCTCTAAAACCCTTATTTTCTTTACTGCTTGACAAAACCTAATTCCCTCTTATTCATATAATTCCTATTATTCTTAACAATTCCATTGGGCCTAATCTCAACACCCCCACTTTTACTACCACCAACTATTAATTAAGCCCATAAAATTAATAATAGTATTATTATAATACTATTTTCCACCACTTAATCAACTCAATGATTTAACTAACAATGCGACAACTTAAATCGATATTTCAACAATAATTCACAAATTTGATAATTAATTTCGAAACTAATTCAAAAATATTTAACTAAATAATTAACTAAATATTGGGCGTTACACGGGACTCCTATCATAAGTTGTTCGAATGAGGTAAATTTTCGAGGACAACAATATTCTAAGTGGGGGGAGAGTTGTAACACCCGTTAATTTAATTAATTATTTAATTATATTATATTTTTGGATTATTTGTGATGTTGCGAGATGTTAAGAATTATTGGTAAAAGTTGTTGGATTATTATTAATTAATTAATTAGTTGATTAATAATAACTCTTATGCTGGGATTAAGGAAATATTATTCAAGTGATAGATTGATTAAGTGGTAGAAATATTATAGTATTAATTTAGTAGAAATAAGAATAGAATTTGTAATGGGCTTATGTTATGGCGTCAAGAAGTAAAAGTGGGGTGTAGCATTTAGGCACAATTAGATTTATTTGGATTAGTAAATAATATTATATTATTATTAGAAATAAGAGAGGAAAAGAAGTTAGTTATCATTAAGAAGAGAAAAGGAAAATAGGGATTTTGGAGAAGAAGAGAGATACGTGAAGTTGAACCAAGAGGCCAAGAGGAGATTCAATCGGAGACACATAGAGTTGCCATTAAATCAAACAGGGTAAGGGTGGATTTTCTTATCCTATAATGGGGCTTATGATAAATTGTATGTGGGGATTTAGGGTGTAAATTTATTATTGTTTGTGTTTGTTTATGGCAATTGATGTTAGAAATTAATTAGTGATGAATATTGGTGAAACTTTCGTATTCATGTGTGTGGTTGATTGATTGTTCCGTTGAAAAAATATGGATCGAAGGAAACTGGAGAAGTAACAGGATTGTTGTTGGGGTTTGATACCGATCGTCAGGCCTTATTTTTGTTGAGTGTTGTCGGTCGGCAACATTAAGGAAGAGAGGAGAGTGTGGTTCGGCACTGGGTGTTGCTGTTGAAGGAGAGTGTCATTCGGCACTGATTGTTAGGCACAATGGCTGACACTTATTTCCTGTAGTTTAGCAATATATTACAAGTAACTCGCATAAGGACTACATATTTTTAGCATAGAATTTTATTAATACAAAAGCATTAAGTTAGGGAATAAAATTAAACTATTCTTATTAGTAGTATGTTATAGAAGAAGAAAATATATTTCCATTTAGTATACTTTATAAGTGAATATTAGGAGAATAATTAAATAATGAAGAATTAATACATAGAGACTTATGGGAGTGTTTTGGAAACGACTATCATGTTTGTATTTTCCTTTGTGATGTGCATTGATGTTATGATGTTGTGAATATTTTGTGATAATGTGAAGTTGCAGGAATTGTTAAGACGAAGATTTACCTCTATTAATTGGTAATATCAGTGATATAGGCGTGTGCCTTCAGAAGATATTTTGTTGTTGACGATTATGATATGTGATGTCATGTTCACTGAGTCACATTCATTAGCATACTTTGTGATGGACTGTGTCATACCCCAATTTTTGACCTAAGATCCCATTTTTATTTTTGCATTTTTATACAAAAGTCAAGGTCACTAAATACAGTCGGTTTTAACCTCTCACCTTCGAGTATTGATTATGCAGAAATTGTCAAGTGTTTTGAACATTCTTAGCCTATGTATCACTAACTTCTAATCAAGCACGAAATGTGTTTTTTTTGTTTCTTTGATTTCATGTGCTGACAGGTCTCCTTTAATTCAACACCCTTCGATTGACTCTTAGTCTCCTTCGAATGCAACTTGGATTACATCCTTCGTTTTGAGCAAGAGCCTCCTTCGAGTGCAACTTTAGAAACACCCTTCGATTCAGAAGCCAGGAACTTCCCTCACACTAAAAGGTAATGACTCCCTTTATGTTTGTTTCGACCCAAGCTTCAATTGGGCAATATGCTTCCTTCGAGCATGAGCTTTCGATTTGGCAATATGTTTTCTTCGATACAAGCTTTGACTGGGCATTAGCTTATTTCGACCACAAGGCTTCGACAAAGCATTGACTACGTTTGTACTAGCTTCAATTGAGCCTTCCATCCTTGGCACTCATCCTTCGCTTGCGGGTGTAAATCCTTGGGCACAAGTGTTTTGTCATTCTTTCGTTTGGCCATATGGCCCCTTTGTAGGTAAATTTGAGTGGGAAGGATTTCCTGTTAGAAATGGCCTGTTCCAAGCATGCAAACTCTTCACTATGTCATTGCCTTAGGCGAAGAAAGCATCTTGGTGGTGCATTCGGAGAGTTTTGTCAGGCATGTTTGGATGTCCCCATTCGAAGGACATATATTACTGATCCATCCCAAGAGCATTAATTTGTCCCATTCGAAGGATTGTCTAGGGAAGTCATTCGAACGTCACTTCGATTGAAAAAAAGAGATGGTTACTGAAAGTCTGGTCGAAAGGTGAGTCTAGGGAGTCAAGACAAAAGGACGAGAGGCCAAAGGAATTTGTCGACCAAGTCACATGTGCTTCCAAGCTCGGGCCTGATTCACTGGCCATAAAACTCCAAAACTGCTACAAAGCAGTCCTGCCACGCTGCTCCCATACTTCCACCAAATTGGCATATAAAAAACTGCACCTCGAAGACTACAAGAACATCATACCCAATTTGTTCAAATTATTTTGTTTTCCCTCCAAAAGCTTCAGCCAACTTTGCCTATAAATAAGAGGCTCCAACACATGTTTAGGAGAGGATCTTTGGACCAGAGGAACGAATCCCCCAAATTTTCTCAAACACAACAAAACTCTCAAGTTCATCAACACTTGAGAAATCAAAAAAACCCAGAATCCCAAACACTCACCTCTTTCAATTCTAAAGAACACCCCACATATAAAAGTTTTCTCAAACTCAAAGACAACCTTTTGTGACAACTCTTCGAACCAAAAGCGAACCCCCCTGTGACTACTCTTCGAATTCCAGAAACGTCCAGGTAGCAGTTCAAGTTCGAATCCCACATCCATTCAAGGCCTGAAGCAAGGTAAGTTATTCTTACCTTTGAACTTTTTGTTTCATGACATAACATGTAAATAATCTTTTCGTTCGTTTCAAACATGTATATACCATTGTTCCTTTCGTTTCCACCCTTTTAACATGTTATTTTTCAGAGCTAACCCTTTCGTTTTTTTTGCTTTCTGTTTACCTGAACTTGCCTTAACTGCTAAATTGTTTACCAAACAAATACTAGCATGGCCTCAGGCCATGTTGCCATTTAATGTTTTAAATGAAAGAAATAGGAAACAGGAAATAGGAAACGAAGCTTCTGGCTTCTACCCTCTTTCTCCAAGTCAAACGAAAGAGACAACCAGGAAGAAAATCATGTTGACTTCTAGGCCCAAACGAAAAGTATGCCTTCACTAACTTCTAGGCTCAGTCGAAAGGCATTCCCTTACTACTTTCAACCTCCATTCGAAGAAGACAACAAGGCAACAAGGCAGACTTCGCCATACACTGACTTCCAGGCCAATCGAAAGACAGAACCTCACTGGTGCCAGCCCCTAATCGAAGGCCATGACCTCACTGGTGCTAGCCCCAATTGAAGGAGGCAACAAAATGCAAGTCGAAGGGTGCTACTGCTTGGGTCGAAAGACACTCACTTTTCGTACTTTTATCTTATTTTTTCCTTCATATTTTTTATGCCTTTTGATATGGTTGTAATAGCGTAGGGTTTTATCTTTCTGCATTTTATTTACTTTGTACAAATGCTAGTAATTAGGCGTGTATGGCAAGATAAAATCAACAAGTAAACAAACCAAAAAATCCAAAAACTCTCTTTAATCATTACTTGAATATATCTTAAAACCCGCAAAACACTCAACAAATCAAAAATCCCCCCAAGGGCATGTTATCTCTGTTCTACCGCGATACCGGCCGTGCCTATTGCTAGAATGCGTGCGTTAATGTCGCCCACTAAAAAACACAAACAAATCAACTTTTTTTTCTAGAGGAACTACGGTGTTCTGATTCCTTCATTGGGTACGTAGGCAAAGGGTTACGAAACCCTCACAAACGCAATAATAAAAACTCATTTCTTTCCCCTTAAGCAAACATAGTTGTAGATAAATACACCCTTGTATATAACAAACAATTTTAACCAAAAAAATATATTCCAAAAGGTTCCTGTGGAGTACCGCAGATGCATTGGGTGCTAATACCTTCCCATTGTATAACCAACCCCCGAACTCTTGGTCTCTTTCAAAAAGCGCATTATATTTTTCATTACTTTTAAGTATTATTTTACATTGCATATTTTAGGGTTTTATTTCGCTCTTTTCCATTTTCCCTTAGAAATAATAAAGCGCGGTGGCGACTCTTGCTTTTGTGAGTCAAGTTAATCAATAGCTTGATCTCCGATTTTCACCGCTACAGAATTGGCGACTCTGCTGGGGAAAGATTGACCTCTTGCTGATCCATCCCTAAGTGGGTTAAGCCTAGTTTGTTTTATCTATTTTATTATTACTTGTTTGTTTGATTATATGTGATATATTATGGTTATTTGGGTATTGATGATATTTACAAAGGACAAGTCCTATACTCGGACTAAGTTACACTTAGGAATAGGACGGGCGGTATAGTCATGTTAACTTTGAGGGAGTAATCCCGAAGAAGGAGGCATGAAATCCCCCACTCAGTGGAAGCCCCTTTAAACGTAGTACTTATTTACCGAGTAATCGGGAAGACGATATTGCTTTTGACCTGGGAGCCAGAGAAGCTGAGATCCGTAGAACCCTTAACCCATCTTGGCCTCTTAGGTGTAGTGCAGAGACTATAACGGAGTAATCCGGAAGTAGTTGTCACGCGATGCTGCACTCAGACGAGTTTCTCTTGAGAATATTGCTAATTACTGAGTAATCGGTACGTTGGTAATATCCGAAGGAGGAATGTAGACTATGGGAACTTTTAGAACCATGTTTTACAGGTGTGATTAAGCCTTTAGTACATACCTTGGGGTTGGTCTTTACCTTTGACTCCATGCTCGTGATGTTGAACCTTTCGACTTTGTTTGTGACCTTGCTTGTGGTTGTTGCATAGCCATACCTTCATGCATCCATGAAACTCTTTTTCACTTGATTTTCAAGAAATTTGGAAACCTTTCTTTGTAAACATCACAAGTTTCGTCAAGCTCAATGGATCTTGGGTGTTGATAGGGTGAAAACCCTAATCCACCAAAATGGATGATTGATCTTGATGATAACTTGATCAACTCTTTGATCCAATTTAAAATTCGTCTTTTATCTTCATATTTTGATGTTTACAAATTAATATCTTGAGTTTCTTGAAAATCAAATAAAAACTCTCTTTTACACTCACATATCACGCATCATTCTTTGTTTCACTTTCAAAGGTCATTTCCAAGTCTTATTTTTCATTTGGTCTCACCAGTACAATACTCACGCTAAGAGAACAATGGAAAATATCAAGCAAGAGGTTTCTGAACTCCTTAGAGAGATGACTAATTTGAAAGCTAGTGTGGAGCACTTAACTGGTTTGGTCGAAATTTTGGTTGCCGCCCAAGTCAATCCTTCTAAGAAAGAAGAAGTGATGGAAAAGGTCTTCACTGAAACTCTGAAATCATTCTTTCATGAGAAGATGATAATGAATGTGCCTATTGACTTTCCTGACATGGTGAATGTTGGAGTGCGTCTAGAAGAAGATGTCAGAAAGGGATGTTCATATGAAGATGGCAGCTCAGCTAATGGTGTGAAGAAGTTTGATAATAACGTTTCCAAGAAGAGAACCAGAGGAAGAAATAATCATCGTCAGAATTATCATGTTTCTCCTATTCATCAACAAAATCAGCAAGTTCCTAATCAGAGGAAAACCCAGTTTGATCCAACTCCAATTACCTATACATAGTTGTTCCCTATTCTGATGCAAAGGAATTTGGTTCAGACCCGACCTCCACCGAAGGTTCCTGAGAAGATACATTGGTACTACAAATCTGATTTGACTTGTACCTTTCATCTAGGTGCTCCTGGGCATGACTTGGAGGGTTGCTTTGTGTTGTACCCAAAAATTTGCCCTCCCATATTCTTCAAAGTTTTGACAAACATCATCTCAATTTGCTCAAGTCTACTCAAGGGTTGCACAGTCAACCATCCTCCAAAGCCAGTCAAAATTAGGGTTTTGGTTCCTTCAAGGAAGTTGAGGTTTTCAAGGGCTCAATCAAGTCACATATGCCTATACACATTGCCAAGCATCCATATGCCAAGTTTCAAGGCTCACAAGGTCAAGTTGCATAGTCAAAAGCCCTAATTGCTTCACAATCAACTGTAGGGGTAAAATGGTCATTTGGAAGTCAAAAGTCGAAATTTTTGGTCAACATCTTATTTTGAAGCCACAATCATCATTTGATCAAGTCTTGATCATGATTCCATAAGCATGGCTCAAAAATCATCAAGATACAAACGTTTCCATTTTGGGACAACTGAAAAGTCAACTGTAACTTGACCAAGGGTAACTTTTTTCATGTTTCATCCGAAAAATCCCATCCAATGCTCATTTTGAAGGGGATGACATTTCCTACAACTCTTCTTCACATTCCAAGTCCAAGAAATGCTCTCACAAAAAGTTATCAATTTCAACATTATAGGTCAATTTCAAAAGTCAACAAAAAGGCATTTTAAGTCAAAGACCATAACTTTATATTGGTAAATCAAAATGACATGGGACCAAAGGAATTGGTTAGAGTACTTCAAGACCTTTCCAAAATGTCCAAGAACATGTTCATATGATCAAAATTGAGCAAGATATGTATTGGAGAAGTTGGGAAATTTTTGTGAAATGGGAAAAGTCAACTATCCTTGAAACTTCAATTTTTGACAAAAGGGCCCACTTTCTTCCACTTGATTCAGCCTTGTCATGCCACCCACGTGTCCCATGATTAATTTCAAGACCAAACATTTATTTTTTCATTTTTATTTAATTTTTATGGATTTAATTCATTTTAATCCATAATAATTCAAATAAAATCAAGAAATTAATTAAATGGCATCTTTGTGGTTTGAATGGCTTTCATACAGCATATGCCAACTCACAAATTCGTGCAAGCTCTTTTTGTGCATAAAATCCAAGTTTTGAACCAAGTTTGGAAAGTCCTTTAATGGTGATAAACAAGAATCTCAAACCATCAATGCAATGGATTTCAGGCTCAGCTGCTGACCTAAATGCGTTCCCATACATATGCTGAACACAACCCTAATACAATTCACGTGCAAGCTGCTATCAAACACCATAGCCAAATTCCAAAAATTCAAAGAAAAACCAAAAACTGTTTTTCATATTGCAGATCAAGTCAATGCCTTAGAGTGATTCCAACACTTTGCTGGAACTCTCAGGAGTCTTTTGGAATCAAAGTCAAGGGTTGAAGCTTGAGAAATAACGCCAAACAAGATCACGGTTAGTCAATATTTTTCAAAATCGAAACTCCCAATTCATGAACATTTGATGTGATTTAAAGCTTGTTTTACATTGTTTGCATCCCTATAAAGTTGTTGGTTACTTAATTGAATTATTATGCATTGAAACAGAAACCACCATTGATGAAATCTAGGGTTTCAGAGCTCTCAATTTAGGGCTTTACAGCATAAGCAAAATCAGAACCCCTCATGGCTATGGTTAAATTCATCAGGATGAGACGAACACGTTGATACCCTCGCGCCCTTTTTATATGTGCTACACGTCTAATCTCTATTATTGGCATTTGCAGTTTGTGGGGGTTAAAAACCCCGCTATTTGATTGTTTTTCTGCAGATAAATGAAGAAGATGAAGGACGTGGACGCATATGGTTGGAGCATTCAAACAAATGCGCGCTTTTTTTTATTCCCAGCATAATTTATTTCTTTATATATTATTTTCTTTACCCATTATATTAACAAGATGCAGCGCTTGGCTCAGTGGAGAGGGACGTGTCTGGCAATCGTTGGGACCTGGGTTCGATTCCCAGGTCCCCCCAAACCTTTGATTATATTTTTCCTAATGTGTTCATGTGCAGGCTTTGCAATGATGTCCACCATACGCCTCCAGGCATCATCATGCCATGTGTCCCAATCAACAATCTGAAGGCCAAGAAAGGGGGACTACCATGCTCCTCAGTCAACTACGCCATGGACAATTCCAAAAGTCAAACGTGGCTGAAAGCTTGGTGGGCCTGAAATGCTGCCTAACACCTCCAATCTGGCCCAAACACCACCCTTGGTTTATTATTTTTTTTTCATTTTCTTTTTTCCTTTTTATTTTCTTTAGTAATTACTCTTAATTATTATTATTTAATTAACCTAAATTATTGATTTTCATAAAATCAGAAAACCAAATATTTTATTCACTTAGTTTAATTATTTTTGTAAATAAATTCTAACATTAATTAACTTAGTTGTTTAATTAGGTATTAATTTTAATCTTTTCACAATAAATAAAATTAATTTAGAATTAGGTCTTTCTTTTGACAACTTTTAATTCCTTTTATTTTATTTTCATTAAAAATATAAAAAACGCAAAAACATTTTTTCTTTAATTAAATAATTAATTAGTTAATTAGGTTTAATGTTTCATTTAATTCTAAAAAAGGGGTCAAAACCCTAAGATGTTCCCGATTCAATCTTCTTTCGCACTTTAATTTCTTTTGATTATATTTATGTATCTGTACAGAGTATGTAATAGTTAATTAGGATTTTATCGCCTTATTTAAATTCTCGCACTTTATTTTCCAAAACGGGTTTTTGTTTTTTGGCGATGTATAGACCCGCGCCTTGTAATAGCTAGATTTACATTTCTGCAATTTATTTTCCGCACTCCTAACTGTTAATATGCCTGCAAGAATGTATGAATAATAAAACCAATCCGTAGCTTACAAATAATACGCAAAGACAATTTAACTGAAAAGCAACACACATGCACATGCCACTCCTAGGGTACGCCTCACTGGTTGCCTTGAACGTGGTCATCAAGTATAGGGTGTCTTAGAGGTCTCCCTTCTGTCTAAAAGATCCAGTTGCCTCGAAACGGTTGCCTCGGATAAAAATGATCTAGGACGTTAGGGTTACTTCTAAGGTGTCCCACCATTGCTTTGGTGACCACACATGTCCCTTAATCGAATTGACCCGAACAACTCCAACGATAATGCTACCTACCTCTCAATGGTGGGATAACACTATCTAAAGGACTCTTACACAGGCTAATTCCTTAGAGTAGGTAGATCTCATGGGTACTTGCTCTTTTCAAAACAAATAAAAATACTTTTCGCACCCACACTTTCAAAAGTTTTCAAGCAAATTTTTCATACACTCTTGAGGACAGATACAAGAGTTACTTAGAAATTATTCAAACGAAACTTTTTTCAAAACCCACACACACTTGAAAAGCAAACAAATTTTGAAAACATAAGAGCAAGTACCTAAGAGCCCGTGGATAACCACAGATAGAAAGGGTGCTAACACCTCCCCTTTCTATAAATCTACCTCCCGAACCGAGAAACATTCTCGAATAAGGAATTTTGCTGTGCTTTTGTCCTTTCCATGTTGGAGAATATAAAAGACGGTGGAGACTCTTGCTTACCGCGACATTTCGCGAAACCAGCTAAAAAACAGTCAGTTCTATTTCCACCGATCACAGAACTGGCGACTCTGCTGGGGAAATTTAATAAGTGAGGTGTACCTTAGGATTAGACCACTCTTATGTTTTCAATTGCCTGCTTTGTTTTCTTTAAAATTGTGGTCCTGTCTTGGAGTTTCATAGATCCTAACCCGGATCTGGGGGATACCTTTTAGAAAGTAGCAACAAACTGTGAGGGAACTGTGCGGGGTATACCGACACGGTTGAAGCAGTTTGCTACGTTGATGTGGCACTTTGGTGAGTACCGGTAACCCTTGAGTCAAGTCAAGGAGAGTACGGGGCCGCCGCGTGGTGTCGTGAAGCATCAACTGACCTTAGGAACCTTACTTGACCATCCTGGCCTCTTTAGGGGTAGTGAGATGACCGACTTTGGTGCAGTCCGAAGTTGGTAGATACTCGATACTACACTCATTGAGGGTTGTTTTCTTGGAATATTTTGATCGCCAGTTCAGTGGCTAAATCAAAACAATGAACACAGAAAACAACCCAATGATATTGAGCTCCTTAGAACCCGGTTACTATTTTCTAGGACAGGTCTTAACCCACCAACTTCAAGAGGGTAGTACCTAAACTTCATGCTGGCCTAAACTCTAAGGGCTGTCTTGTGTGACTTGTGTGCCTTCAAACTTGACTACTTGCATGCTTGTTATCTGACACGTGAGTTCCTTGCAGGTTTTGTTTACAGTCCTTAATTAGGACTCATTGCAGGGCCTACTTACATCACTCCATGCATAGCATAACATCATACCATTGGATACATCCTACATAAAGACTAATCCATTTCAAGGATCTCAAGGGTTTGTGATGCAGGTCATGATGAACCAACACGTCTAGCAAGGGGAAAATGGGATTTATTTTCCTCTAGCCAGGGTTGATAACTTGAGTCAGGGGCTATGACCCACTCGATATGGTGAGCTTTGACTCTTGAAGAAGGACTCTCAACAACATGAAGTTCCTTCAATCAAGCTACCGTATTCAAATTCTAACAATTTTCTTGTTTACCCCGCGAGATCCTTGAAAACATTGCATGCATACATACATGTCATTGCATTACAGGTACCCTTTTGACAGGTTGCTTAATCTTCTTCGCTGTTTATTTCAGCCATCATCATGAATCCTGAATCATCCAATGAGCAAGCTATCAAGGCCCTCCAGGCCTAGAACTCCCAGTTCCAGGAGCTGGTCATGAGCTTAGCCCAGGGACAACAGGAATTGAAGACTTCGCTTTTGAAGAAGAAGAAGAAAAGGACTGTTTTGTTCAACCCTAGACGCAGATCCGGGAATGGATCACAAAATGAGGCTGAGCTGACCACCCCATCTGCTGGGAAAGACAGCCCACAAGGGAGAGAGGTTCCTTGTCTCGTGGTCTCCGACAACGAGACAGATTTCAATGATGAACAGTACCCTCCTGCTGAGGACAGGTACAAGCAACTAGAGGACCGTCTAAATGCCATGGAGATTCAACAGGTGCTCGGGTTGGACTTTGGAGACCTAGGCTTATCTTCTGGGGTGGTGATCCCTCACAAGTTCAAGGCACCTGCCTTTGCGAAGTACGACGGGGCTTCCTGTCCTAAGTTGCACCTCCGTTCATATGCAAGCAAGATCCAGCCCTACACGGCAGACAAGAATCTATGGATCCATTTCTTCCAGGAAAGTCTTTCAGGGACTCAGCTCGAATGGTTCTATCAGCTGGATGGAACCAGTATTCGTAACTGGGAGGACTTGGCAACTGCTTTTTATAAGCAGTATCAGTATAATGCCGACCTCGCTCCTACACGTACCCAACTCCAGGGTATGTCACTGGAGACGGGTGAAGGCTTTAAGGAGTACGCGCAAAAGTGGAGAGACCTGGCTGGCAGGGTGCAGCCACCGTTGACTGACCGTGAGCTCGTTGACATGTTCTTGGGGACCCTGTCTGGTCCATTCTTCAACCATCTGATTGGGAATTCTTCTGCTGGGTTCACAGATCTGATCCTGACTGGTGAGAGGATAGAAGCTGGTATCAAGTCTGGGAAGATACAAAAGGGTGACTCCTCGAACACTGAGAAGAAACCATTCAAGAAAGAGTCCAATGCTGCGTACAGTCAGAAGAGTCGTCGTGACCAACATGTAGGGGCAGTCCTGATCTCTGGTTCTACACCACGCTGACAACAGCAGAAGGGAAATCAGCGAAGGCCGGACGAGCCTAAAAGACAGTTCACCGACATCAATATGTCGTTGTCACAAGCATTGCAACACATGTTGAAGATGAACCTGATTACGGTGATCAACCCTCCTGTAAATCCTAAGACTTCTTCTCCAAGCTACAACCCAGATGCGAGGTGTGCTTATCATTCTGGTAGCCCGGGGCATGATACTGAGGATTGTTGGGCGCTGAAATACAAGATCCAGAATATGATTGACGCCAAAGAGATCGAATTCGAGCCTGCCGAGACTCCCAACGTGATCACTGCTCCCTTGCCAAAACATGGCTAGGATTGAGAGACTCTTGTTTCATTTAAATTCTGATGTTGTATTTTTCTATGCTTATACAAACAATTATCATGTCAAACTCTATTATTTCATTAATGCATTACACGTGTCTTGTTTTGAAGTAATTGTGTTCGCTATATTCAAAATTGCTTTTATTTTTCTTGATGTTCAAACTCTCGATTAATAATTCTAAGTCTCTTGAGGGAGGATGATGAAAACGATACCATAATCTACAGTATGCTTTTGAACAGACCCCGCTGATGAGGTACATGCATTGTTTCAATTCCTAAACACTGGAGTTATAAGGAAGATAATCCCTCGTCAACCCCTTTGAGCCAAAGAAGTAGGAGTTTTTCTTTTCGAAAATTAAAACCCTTAATCATAACCTGGGGCAGGGTAGTTCTCTCAGTTGATCCAAGTGCACAGCGAATAGCATCAAAGAAGTCCTTCCGAGACAAAAAGACAGTGATGGTTCATATAATCATAAAGACAGGCAGTCGTTATCTCTCAAAATCAAAAGCCCAATAAGTCAAAACCTATGAATGAGACTTACAAAAACTGGGGCGTCCCGCTGACTGTAATCACAAAAGAAACAGTTCAAAAAAAAAACAGGGATAACAAAATAAAAAAAGAAAGAGGTCCTGCAAACCCTCAACCAAAAAGAATGGCTGCATATTCAAAATAAACTGTCAATATCCGAACCATCATTGGAATATCAGGACAAAGACTCAAACAAGGTCTAACGCACGATCAACTGAGTTTAGGTTTGAAGAATATCACGAAGAACGGGTGGGTACAAATAAAATTTGAGCCTTTATCCTTTGTTTCTTAAACCGTGAACCAGGCCACGTTATAACCCTTAAAAGTCCTAGCTGAAGCATGGGTTAGTTCGAAAGCATACTGTTACAGAGGTATCCTGACTCCTTAAGGCTTGCGGTAAAATAACGAGTTGACATCACAGTTTACAAAAAATTCACTTGTTTTATGAAAAAACTACATTTCCAAAAACTTCAAGACAGACATAAGCTTTACATTTTTAAATAACACTGTTTGCATGTGACTATTTGTTCGAACAACAGAGAAATTCGCACGAAGAATATCTAGTGAACAAAAGCACTTCCAATCCAGGGGCATGGCATGATCATTGTCCATCATCTGGGGCAGTTAAGTCAAGATTCGGAGAATCTCTCAAAAGGCCAACCAGCTTGGGGCAAATCTCCATCTGAATCACTTGGGGAATTGAACAGGAATTCCAGCAACGAATCTTGCCTGACCAAACATCTTCTGGTAGTATGGCGACACCCCACTACTGACAGTGACAACTCCCTGCACTCTGAGAGCATGGACATAGTTGGGAAAAATACTACGCACAATCAAAGACCCACTAGGTTGACACACCTAGGCAAAAATAAGGGCTTCCCGGCGAACCAAAAGGGTTCGGGCAAAAATAAGGGATGAAAATAAAAAATCTGTACACCCGGCAAGTCGAAAACCTGAAAAGGCGGCTTGGGCAAAAATGGGTATCCCGGTGGACTGAAAACCCGAAAGGGCGGTCCAGGCAAAATTAGGGATCAAAGCGTACGACTATGTCCCGTCATCTCGTCGCTCGCCTACCAGAAGAAGATTGGTCGAATCGGCAGTTGTCTAACACCTCACAAGGTATCTTCTTCTCTCACATCAGAAACAAGGGCAATAATGAGTTGTCCAAGCGATCTAGTTGCTCTGTCAACCAAGGTACCAAGGTAGGTTCGGCTGAAGAACATAACCAAGAGGCCTCCACTCCCCGGGAGTAAGACAAGGTTCAACAATACTCTCCCCCGAGCAGAGTTGGTCTCTCGTCAGCCCTGACAAGGCACAGTATCTCCAGCAAGTCAACAACGCTCTCCCCCCTTGCAGAGTTAGTCTACTGTCAGCCTTAAGGAAGTTGGATATCCCTAGAAGATCTCAACATTCCCCAGCAGAGTATACAGATGTTCATAAGCAAGCATCCCCGGAAGTCTTGATCTAAGATCGTTCCCCGGCAGAATACAAGACACCCCAGTGGAGCCATTCCCCCAGTACAGTCCAAAAGTTTCCCCAGGAGAGTTGAACCATCTCCCCAGTAGATTCTGGGAGCTTATCCCCAGTAGATTCTGGAAGCTTATCACCTGCGGAGTACGAACGCTTCTCCCCGGCTTTATTTCAGAGGGTTATTCCCCACCCGAGCTTATAACTGGGTTATCCTCAGCTAATTACCATGGAAAGATCGTCCTCGGCAAAGTTCTTCCTATCCCCCAGCGGCGTTCATCAAATCTTCCAACAAAACATATCAACGGTATCTCCAGCGGAGTTATCATCAAACCTCAGCGAAGTATCTCTTCCCCACAGAGTAATTCCTTGCAGAGTAATCTCTCCAACAAGTTTATTCCCCAACGGAGCCAGCTTCTCCTACCGGTTTATTCTTGCAACCATCATCCCCAGCGGAAACGAAGAACTCTACTCTTCAACATCAGCCCAGGATTCAACTTCCCGACATTCATCAAGGATTTATTTTCCCAGATGAATATACATTCATAAACATCACATCTTCATACATTATAGCATGCATACGCATCATACAACACAAATCTCATTTATTTTTGAGAACATCTTAAAATCATGCAGTTCATGCATCATGACATTGCATACGACTAATACTTTGCCTTTTCAGGAAAAAGTCAATCAAAAGATGATTACCATCTACCTTTACAGTTCCAGATCAACACCGGTAACAAGCCAGGAAAATTCTGTAGACGACTGATCGTGGGTTAATATCCGAAACCAAACAGGACAATTATCTACTTGATCATCCTCAGGCAACCCTACACCGGTTCCTTTTCTTTCAGAAGAAGTCTTACACGGGCTCATCAACAGGCAACCCTACACCGGTTCCTTCTCAACCTCAGATGTAGTTTTACACGAACTCATCATTAGACAACCCTACACCGGTTCCTTCTCAATTTTCAGACGAAGTCTTACACGGACTTATCATTAAAGTAACCCTACACCGGTTCCTTTTCTTTCAGAAGAAGTCTTACACGGACTTATCATCAAAGTAACCCTACACCGGTTCCTTTTCTTTCAGAATAAGTCTTACACGGACTTATCTCAAGATGACCTTACCCCAGTTCATCAAGAAGTTTTACACGAACTTATCCTGCAGTAACCTTACCCCGGTTCCTCCAGAAGTCTTACACGGACTTATCTCAAGATGAACTTACCCCGGTTCATCCAGAAGTTTTACACGAACTTATCCTGCAGTAACCTTACCCCGGTTCCTCCAGAAGTCTTACACGGACTTATCCCAAAGTAAACTTACCCTGGTTCATCCAGAAGTTTTACACGAACTTATCCTGCAGTAACCTTACCCCGGTTCCTCCAGAAGTCTTACACGGACTTATCCCGAAGTAACCTTACCCCGGTTCCTCCAGAAGTTTTACACGAACTTATCCCGAAGAAACCCTACACAGGTTCTGTCTCTCCAGACGTAGTTTTACACGGGCTCATCGTTAAAGAAACCCTACACAGGTTCTCTCTTCCCAAAGATGCAGTTTTACACGGACTCGTCATCAGAAACCCTACCCAGGTTTTACTTCTTCCAGGATGCAGTTTTACACGGGCTCATCATCAAAGTAACCCCACACAGGTTGCCTTCTCAAACTCCAGACGTAGTTTTACACGGACTCATCATCAGTAAACCCTACACAGGTTTCCTTCTCAGATCTAGATGCGGTTTTACACGGACTCGTCATCAAAGTAACCCTACACAAGTTCCTTCTCCATTTCAGATGCAGTCTTATACGGACTCATTATCAGTAAACCCTACACAGGTTTCCTTCCTCCAAAGATGCAGTTTTATACGAGCTCATCATCAGTCAACCCTACACAAGTGTCCTTCTTTCCAAGATGCAGATTTACACGAGCTCATCATCAGGCAACCCTACACAGGTTCCCTCTTTTAACTTACAAAAATTAACGTTCAACAGACCACCTCCAGATGGCATCTATAAGCCCATCCACCTGTCAACAGTCTCCAAATGGCATCTATAAGCCCATTCCCGACAAGGTTCTGTCACATCTCCAGATGGAATCTATAAGCCCATCCTCCCATACCATCTTTCCAAATGGCATCTATAAGCCCATTCCCGACAAGGTTCTGTCACATCTCCAGATGGCATCTATAAGCCCATCCTCCTATCCACCATCTCTCCAAATGGCATCTGTAAGCCCATTCCCGACATCACATTGCTGATACCTCACTATGTGAGTGCAAATTTCTAGGCACTCTAGTGTTCAATCATCTTCCACCTTCGGATCACGAAAGGCACACAAGCCAATCTACATCCTCAGGTCTAAGAAGATTGAATAGGGGAAACTGTTGTACCCCAAAATTTTCCCTCCCATATTCTTCAAAAATTTGACAAACATCATCTCAATTTGCTCAAGTCTACTCAAGGGTTGCACAGTCAACCATCCTCCTAAGCCAATCAAAATTAGGGTTTTGGTTCCTTCAAGTAAGTTGAGGTTTTCAAGGGCTCAATCAAGTCACATATGCTGATACACATTGCCAAGCATCCATATGCCAAGTTTCAAGGCTCACAAGGTCAAGTTGCACAGTCAAAAGCCCTAATTACTTCACAATCAACTGTAGGGGTAAAATGGTCATTTGGCAGTCAAAAGTCGAAATTTTTGGTCAACATCTTATTTTGAAGCCACAATCTTCATTTGATCAAGTATTGATCATGATTCCACAACCATGGCTCAAAAATCATCAAGATACAAAAGTTTCCATTTTGGGACAGCTGAAAAGTCAACTGTAACTTGACCAAGGTGTAACTTTTTCATGTTTCATCTGAAAAATCCCATCCAATGCTCATTTTGAAGGGGATGACATTTCCTACAACTCATCCTCACATTCCAAGTCCAAGAAATGCTCTCACAAAAAGTTATCAATTTCAACATTATAGGTCAATTTCAAAAGTCAACAAAAAGGCATTTTAAGTCAAAGACCATAACTTGATATTGGTAAATCAAAATGACATGGGACCAAAGGAATTGGTTAGAGGACTTCAAGACCTTTCCAAAATGTCCAAGAACATGTTCATATGATCAAAATTGAGCAAGATATGTATTGGAGAAGTTGGGAAATTTTTGTGAAATGGGAAAAGTCAACTATCCTTGAAACTTAAATTTTTGACAAAAGGGCCCACTTTCTTCCACTTGATTCAGCCTTTTCATGCCACCCACGTGTCCCATGATTAATTTCAAGACCAAACATTTATTTTTTCATTTTTATTTAATTTTTATGGATTTAATTCATTTTAATCCATAATAATTCAAATAAAATCAAGAAATTAATTAAATGGCATCTTTGTGGTTTGAATGGCTTTCATACAGCATATGCCAACTCACAAATTCGTGCAAGCTCTTTTTGTGCATAAAATCCAAGTTTTGAACCAAGTTTGGAAAGTCCTTTAATGGTGATAAACAAGAATCTCAAACCATCAATGCAATGGATTTCAGGCTCAGCTGCTGACCTAAATGCGTTCCCATACATATGCTGAACACAACCCTAATACAATTCACGTGCAAGCTGCTATCAAATACCATAGCCAAATTCCAAAAATTCAAAGAAAAACCAAAAACTGTTTTTCATATTGCAGATCAATTCAAGGCCTTAGAGTGATTCCAACACTTTGCTGGAACTCTCAGGAGTCTTTTGGAATCAAAGTCAAGGGCTGAAGCTTGAGAAATCACGCCAAACAAGATCACGGTTTGTCAATACTTTTCAAAATCGAAACTCCCAATTCATGAACATTTGATGTGATTTAAAGCTTGTTTTACATTGTTTGCATCCCTATAAAGCTGTTGGTATTACTTAATTAAATTATTATGCAGTGAAACATAAACCACCATTGATGAAATCTAGGGTTTCAGAGCTCTAAATTTAGGGCTTTACAGCATAAGCAAAATCAGATCCCCTCATGGCTATGGTTAAATTCGTCAGGATGAGACGAACACGTTGATACCCTCGCGCCCTTTTTATATGTGCTACACGTCTAATCGCTATTATTGGCATTTGCAGTTTGTGGGGGATAAAAACCCCGCTATTTGATTGTTTTTCTGCAGATAAATGAAGAAGATGAAGGACGTGGACACATATGGTTGGAGCATTCAAACAAATGCGCGCTTTTTTTTTATTCCCAGCATAATTGATTTCTTTATATATTATTTTATTTACCCATTATGTTAACAAGATGCAGCGTTTGGCTCAGTGGAGAGGGACGTGTCTGGCAATCGTTGGGACCTGGGTTCGATTCCCAGGTCCCCCCAAACCTTTGATTATATTTTTCCTAATGTGTTCATGTGCAGGCTTTGCAATGATGTCCACCATACGCCTCCAGGCATCATCATGCCATGTGTCCCAATCAACAATCTGAAGGCCAAGAAAGGGGGACTAACATGCTCCTCAGTTAACTACGCCATGGACAATTCCAAAAGTCAAACATGGCTGAAATCTTGGTGGGCCTGAAATTGTTGCCTAACACCTCCAATCTGGCCCAAACACCACCCTTGGTTTACTTTTTTTTTTTTCATTTTCTTTTTTCCTTTTTATTTTCTTTAGTAATTACTCTTAATTATTATTATTTAATTAACCTAAATTATTTATTTTCATAAAATCAGAAAACCAAATATTTTATTCACTTAGTTTAATTATTTTTGTAAATAAATTCTAACATTAATTAACTTAGTTGTTTAATTAGGTATTAATTTTAATCTTTTCACAATAAATAAAATTAATTTAGAATTAGGTCTTTCTTTTGACAACTTTTAATTCCTTTTATTTTATTTTCATTAAAAATATAAAAAAACACAAAAACATTTTTCTTTAATTAAATAATTAATTAGTTAATTAGGTTTAATGTTTCATTTAATTCTAAAAAAAGGGTCAAAACCCTAAGACGTTCCCGATTTAATCTTCTTTCGCGCTTTAATTTCTTTTGATTATATTTATGTATCTGTACAGAGTATGTAATAGTTAATTAGGATTTTATCGCCTTATTTAAATTCTCGCACTTTATTTTCCAAAACGGGTTTTTGTTTTTTTGCGATGTATAGACCCGCGCCTTATAATAGCTAGATTTACATTTCTGCAATTTATTTTCCGCACTCCTAACTGTTAATATGCCTGCAAGAATGTATGAATAATAAAACCAATCCGTAGCTCACAAATAATACGCAAAGACAATTTAACTGAAAAGCAACACACATGCACATGCCACTCCTAGGGTACGCCTCACTGGTTGCCTTGAACGTGGTCATCAAGTATAGGGTGTCTTAGAGGTCGCCCTTCTGTCTAAAAGATCCAGTTGCCTCGAAACGGTTGCCTCGGATAAAAAGGATCTAGGACGTTAGGGTTACTTCTAAGGTGTCCTACCATTGCTTTGGTGACCACACATGTCCCTTAATCGAATTGACCCGAACAACTCCAACGGTAATGCTACCTACCTCTCAATGGTGGGATAGCACTATCTAAAGTACTCTTACACAGCCTAATTCCTTAGAGTAGGTAGATCTCATGGGTACTTGCTCTTTTCAAAACAAATAAAAATACTTTTCGCACCCACACTTTCAAAAGTTTTCAAGCAAAATTTTCATACACTCTTGAGGACAGATACAAGAGTTACTTAGAAATTTTTCAAACGAAACTTTTTTCAAAACCCACACACACTTGAAAAGCAAACAAATTTTGAAAACATAAGAGCAAGTACCTAAGAGCCCGTGGATAACCACGGATAGAAAGGGTGCTAACACCTTCCCTTTCTATAAATCTACCTCCCGAACCGAGAAACATTCTCGAATAAGGAATTTTGTTGTGCTTTTGTCCTTTCCATGTTGGAGAATATAAAAGATGGTGGCGACTCTTGCTTACCGCGACATTTCGCGAAACCAGCTAAAAAACAGTCAGTTCTATTTCCACCGATCACACTTTGCTTTGAAGATTGAGGTTCAGAAGTTGGTCAAAAGTGGTATCTTGTCATTCAAGGACGTTGGTTTTGAAGTTCAAATCAAGCATGTGCCGAAGAGTAAACACGATTGATGGTCACTTTGAGTTTTGAAGGATGTTTTCGGTGATTCAAGTCCAGATGGAAAGCCTTCCCAGATTATTAACTTATTTCTTCTATTTGTAATTTTTCTTGTTTATCAAAACATTGTTTGCATGTAAGAACTTGTTTGCATCTGAATGATTATCTTAATACAATGAGTATGTTTGTCTTGAAGAAATTCATTCGTTTCACTCATATTTGTTTTCAAATTTTAAATTTCTTTTTGCATTATGATACCAACTTGTTGCCCATTCTCTTTCCTAGGCAGAGATTGAAGGGAGGATGATGATCTAAAAAAACACAAAATCTCTGGTTGTATGCTTTTGAATAAAATCTTGCTGACGATGTACATGCATTGTTTCAAATCCCTAAACACCAGAGATATAAGGAAGATAATCCCTTGCTAACCCCTTTTGAGCCTTTGAAGTAGAAGTTTCTTTTCTATACAAAAAACCTTGAATTTTAACCTGGGGCAGGGTAGTTTTTCAGTTAATCCGATTGAGTGTTCAAAATTCATAAGGAAGATATTTCTGAAGAGAAACTACGAGGGCTATCCTTCATGTATAATGAAGCCATAAGATGTGGAATCACAATGTTATCCCTCATTCATCAAGAAACGAGGAAGTCACAATCCTCTCAACAAGCAAATACAAGCTAATGTCACACTTTTGTTCAAAAAATAAAAAAAATCAAGAAGAAAAAAAAAAGAAATCCTGCTAAGTCGAAAACTTGAAAACGTGCGGCTTAAGCAAAAATTAGGCAATCTCGCTGGACTATCAATTCAAAAGAATTAGTTCAGGCAAAAGTTAGGGAAAATAAAATTGCAAGGAAAGGAATACAAAGAAAATTCCTCAGCAAAAAACAAATTGGTGACTACAAGCACGAAGATATAAGGGTGGTTGCTACTACGAAAGCCTCGTCGTTTCCTTAACCGTCACAAAATCCTTTTGAGAGATGAACACTCATGTTGAATTAACTGAACATAGGGTTGGAGAACATCACGAATAATGGGTGGGAACCTATAAATTTTGAACCTTAAAAATCTTTTTTCTAAAAACCATGAACCAGGCCACGTTACAACCTTCAAAAGTCCTAATTGAAGCAAGGTTATTTTGAAAACATACTTCAATGAGATAGTGTTCCTGACTCCCATGAATGTTCTAAATAGTTATGTTGGTATCATATGTTTTTCCTATACAAAAATAAATGGTGCTCTAACTCGCAAAATTTGTGTGATATCTTTTCAAAACCTTCAAGACTTACATAACTGTTGCATTAGAATTTTCATTCTCATAATAAACTTTTCTAACTGCAAAACATTTGTTTGATATCAAGGAAGCTCACATATAAGCACTAGTGATGCGTTTATTCTTTTAAGGCCTGAAACTCTGTTGAGTAATTAGAGAATCGTTTCAAAAAATCATATCCAGAGGCATGTCACATGAAGACCTTAAGCACGAACATGTTGCTTCTCCTATTTAATGCTTTCCCAACTTGTTTACTCTTTTGGGGCAAAATTTAAAGACTCTGTTGTGCCAACTACAGTCAATCTAGGGCAATCATGTCAAGATTCGACGAATCTCTCTAAGAGTTTGAAGACACCAGAGCATGGTGGATGCCAGGTCTTTTGTAAAATCCTCTTGAGACGATTTCTCCTCATCAACCATATAGCTTGGGGAATTTTAGAAGTGAAGTTATTCTCAAGAATCGTCGTGCATCACGCAAATTATCAGTAATAAACTTGGGGCATCCAAAATTAATCCCAGGGGCAATCCAGATTTGTTAAGATATGTGATATGTTTTGCACACATTATCAAAGGGTGGTGTTCCCAGTATCTCCAGCTAAGTAAGACTCTTTCTGGCAGAAGCATTGTTCGTGTTATTATCCTTTCAACGGATTGTTAATGATAGAAGACTGGACTTTGGGTTTTCACCGAAAAATATCTTCCTCTCCAGAGATATTTAAGCCTTATAAAAGGACTTTGCTCCAATTATGGCTTTTGTTCTATCTCCAGTAATGTTCCCATCTTGTTGAGATTAGCTGAGTGTCGGGTTGTGCTGTGATGTCTTATCATCTTCTGTCTATCTCCTCTATTTGTTTTGTCAGCATATACATGACATTCATTTATTCATTCACACTTGCATCATGCACGCACATTTGTATTTGTTGATGTCATTGAGTTCGTATACCTTGGTTATGTCTATTCAAATAGTGTATTTGCTCTTTCCAAATAGAGTGTCAACTTAAGCAGAAAGTGTGCCCCCTTTCTAATTCCCCACTGAGTTAACTCTCGTGGAAGAATCTTGCTTTAGCTTTCCTTTTCCATCTCTGGATAGGATAAATTCCCATTTGAGTTGTTTCCTCATTGGGTGGAGTCTTGTTTGACTGTTTTCTCTCCAGTTTATTCCTGGATTGAGTTTTGTCTCTTGTGAATGATACCCTGTGGATCTCTCTAGGCTGTGAAACCTAGATGGAGAGTTCATTTATTTTGCAATCTAAATACTTGGTCTCCTCAGGAAGGATTTATTCATGGTTCCCCATTGAAGATGAACTTTATTCCCTAGTGGTGTTATCATAACATTCTTCTGGAATATCAACGTGACGACAAGCGATTGACTCTTTATTTAAGTAGTTTGATCATTTCTAAATTTCTTTATGACAAATGGAAGTCTCTTCATGAGCAGTTTGTCCATCCCCGATAAAATTATTGATTCTCACCTCCAGCAATATCTTCATGATATTTTATTGATACCTTTGAAAAACAACAAGCGGCGACCTCTTCATGAGCAACTTGTATGTTATTGTTACCTTTGAAAAAACAGCAAGCGACAGTCTCTTCATGAGCAACTTGTATGTTATTGATACCTTTGAAAAAACAACAAGCGGAGGTCTCTTCATGAGCAACTTGTATGTTATCGTTACCTCTGAAAAAAAACAGCAAGCGGCGGTCTCTTCATGAGCAACTTGTATGTTATTGATACCTTTGAAAAAACAGCAAGCGGCGGTCTCTTCATGAGCAACTTGTATGTTATTGATACCTTTGAAAAAATAGCAAGCGGAGGTCTCTTCATGAGCAACTTGTATGTTATTGATACCTTGGAAAAAATATCAAGCGGCGGTCTCTTCATGAGCAACTTGTATGTTATTGTTACCTTTGAAAAAACAACAAGCGGCAGTCTCTTCATGAGCAACTTGTGTTATTGATATCTTTGGAAAACAGCAAGCGACAGTCTCTTCATGAGCAACTTGTGTGTTATTGTCACCTTTGAAAACATCAAGTGGCGGTCTCTTCATGAGCAACTTGTATGTTATTGATACCTTGGAAAAAACATCAAGCGGCGGTCTCTTCATGAGCAACTTGTATGTTATTGTTACCTTTGAAAAAACAACAAGCGGCGGTCTCTTTATGAGCAACTTGTGTTATTGCTATCTTTGGAAAACAGCAAGCGACGGTCTCTTCATGAGCAACTTGTGTGTTATTGTCACCTTTGAAAACATCAAGCGACAGTCTCTTTATGAGCAACTTGTATGTTATTGATACCTTGGAAAAAACATCAAGTGGTGGTCTCTTCATGAGCAACTTGTATGTTATTGTTACCTTTGAAAAAACAACAAGCGGCGGTCTCTTCATGAGCAACTTGTGTTATTGCTATCTTTGAAAAACAGCAAGCGGCGGTCTCTTCATGAGAAACTTGTATGTTTTTGACACCTTTGAAAGATAGCAAGTGGAGGCCTCTTTATTTGAGCAGCTTGTGTATCCCCAACAATAATGTTTACTCAACAAACGACACCTCTTTGGAAGAGTTCCATGGGGAAGCTTGTATTTTATCCTTTTGAAGCGATATCTTGGTTAAAGAAGCAATGTGTTACTGTTCTTGGTATAATTTAGAAGTCATAGATGTTTATTTGCCAGTCTCAGTGCTGATGTCAATCATTTCCCTTCTCCAGTCGCAGTACTAATGTAAATCATTTCCTTCTGCAGTCTCAGTACTGATGTAAATCATTTCTTTTCCAGTCTCAGTACTGATGTAAATCATTTCTTTTCCAGACTCAATACTGATGTAAATCATTCATTTCTTCCCTCAAAGTTATTCTCTAATAAGAGTCTCTCATTTGAAGTCTATGACTCTGTTTCCCCAGTGGAGTTATAATCTCTTCCCCTATGGGATTATTGTATAATGTACTTGGTTTCTCCAGTAGTAGTTTGTCTCATGCGGCATCATTCCTTGTTAAATTCAAAATCTTACATTCATACCATATCATAAACATAATTGCGGTATCTTAAAGCCAAAAATTGTGTATTCTATATTTAAGTCCCTTCAATCTCGTCGAAATGAAGATCCCAATCTTCATATCTCCAGATAGAAGAAACTTAAATAGGGGCAGCTGTCATACCCCAATTTTTGACCTAAGATCCCATTTTTATTTTTGCATTTTTATACAAAAGTCATGGTCACTAAATACAGTCGGTTTTAACCTCTCACCTTCAAGTATTAATTATGCAGAAATTGTCAAGTGTTTTGAACATTCTTAGCCTATGTATCACTAACTTCTAATCAAGCATGAAATGTGTGTTTTTTGTTTCTTTGATTTCATGTGCTGACAGGTCTCCTTCAATTCAACACCCTTCGATTGACTCTTAGTCTCCTTCGAGTGCAACTTGGGTTACATCCTTCGTTTTGAGCAAGAGCCTCCTTCCAGTGCAAGTTTAGAAACACCCTTCGATTCAGAAGCCAGGAACTTCCCTCACACTAAAAGGCAATGACTCCCTTTATGTTTGTTTTGACCCAAGCTTCGATTGTGAAATATGCTTCCTTCGAGCATGAGCTTTTGATTTGGCAATATGTTTTCTTCGATACAAGCTTCGACTGGGCACTAGCTTGTTTCGACCACAAGGCTTCAACAAAGCATTGACTACGTTTGTACTAGCTTCGATTGAGCCTTCCATCCCTGGAACACATCCTTCGCTTGGGGGTGTGAATCCATGGGCACAAGTGTTTTGTCATTCTTTCGTTTGGCCATATGGCCCCTTTGTAGGTAAATTTGAGTGGGAAGGATTTCCTGTTAGAAATTTCCTGTTCCAAGCATGCAAACTCTTCACTATGTCATTGCCTCAGGCGAAGAAAGCATCTTGGTGGTGCATTCGAAGAGTTTTGTCAGGCATGTTTGGATGTCCCCATTCGAAGGACATATATTACTGATCCATCCCAAGAGCATTAATTTGGCCCATTCGAAAGATTGTCTAGGGAAGTCATTCGAACGTCACTTCGATTGAAAAAAAGAGATGGTTACTGAAAGTTTGGTCGAAAGGTGAGTCTAGGGAGTCAAGACAAAAGGACGAGAGGCCAAAGTCATTTTTCGACCAAGTCACATGCGGTGTCAGGCTCGGGCCTGATTCACTGGCCATAAAACTCTAAAACTGCTACAAAGCAGTCCTGCCACGCTGCTCCCATACTTGCACCAAATTGGCATATAAAAAACTACACCTCGAAGACTACAAGAACATCATACCCAATTTGTTCAAATTATTTTGTTTTCCCTCCAAAAGCTTCAGCCAACTTTGCCTATAAATAAGAGGCTCCAACACATGTTTAGGAGAGGATCTTTGGACCAGAGAAACGAATCCCCCAAATTTTCTCAAACACAATAAAACTCTCAAGTTCATCAACACTTGAGAAATCAAAAAAACCCAGAATCCCAAACACTCACCTCTTTCGATTCTGAAGAACACCCCACACATAAAAGTTTGCTCAAACTCAAAGACAACCTTCTGTGACAACTCTGCGAACCAAAAGTGAACCCCCTTGTGACTACTCTTCGAATTCCAGAAACGTCCAGGTAGCAGTTCAAGTTCGAATCCCACATCCATTCAAGGCCTAAAGCAAGGTAAGTTATTCTTACCTTTGAACTTTTTGTTTCATGACATAACATGTAAATAATCTTTTCGTTCGTTTCAAACATGTACATACCATTGTTCCTTTCCTTTCCACCCTTTTAACATGTTATTTTTCAGAGCTAACCCTTTCGTTTTTTTTTGCTTTCTGTTTACCGGAACTTGCCTTAACTGTTAAACTGTTTACCAAACAAATACTAGCATGGCCTCAGGACATGTTGCCATTTAATGTTTTAAATGAAAGAAATAGGAAACAGGAAATAGGAAACGAAGCTTCTAGCTTCTACCCTCTTTCTCCAGGTAAAACGAAAGAGACAACCAGGAGGAAAATCATGTTGACTTCTAGGCCCAAACGAAAAGTATGCCATCACTGACTTCCAGGCTCAGTCGAAAGGCATTCCCTCACTGCTTTCAACCTCCAGTCGAAGAAGACAACAAGGCAACAAGGCAGACTTCGCCATACACTGACTTCCAGGCCAATCGAAAGACAGAACCTCATTGGTGCTAGCCCCTAATCGAAGGCCATGACCTCACTGGTGCTAGCCCCAATCAAAGGAGGCCAACAAAATGCAAGTCGAAGGGTGCTACTGCCTGGTTCGAAAGACACTCACTTTTCTTACTTTTATCTTATTTTTTCCTTCATATTTTTTATGCCTTTTGATATGGTTGTAATAGCGTAGGGTTTTATCTTTCTGATTTTATTTACTTTGTATAAATGCTAGTAATTAGGCGTGTATGGCAAGATAAAATCAACAAGTAAACAAACCAAAAAAATCCAAAAACACTCTTTAATCATTACTTGAATATATCTTAAAACCCGCAAAACACTCAACAAATTAAAACTCCCCCCAAGGGCATGTTATCTTAGTTCTACCGCGATACCGGCCGTGCCTATTGCTAGAATGCGTGCGCTAATGTCGCCCACTAAAAAACACAAACAAATCAACCTTTTTTCTAGAGTAACTACGGTGTTTTGATTCCTTCATTGGGTACGTAGGCAAAGGATCGCGAAACCCTAACGAACGCAATAATAAAAACTCATTTCTTTCCCCTTAAGCAAACATAGTTGTAGATAAATCCACCCTTGTATATAACAAACAATTTTAACCAAAAACAGATATTCCAAAAGGTTCCTGCGGAGTACCGCAGATGCATTGGTTGCTAATACATTCCCATTGTATAACCAACCCCCGAACTCTTGATCTCTTTCAAAAACGCATTGTATTTTTCATTACTTTTAAGTATTATTTTACATTGCATATTTTAGGGTTTTATTTCGCTCTTTTCCCTTTTCCCTTAGAAATAATAAAGTGCGGTGGCGACTCTTGCTTTTGTGAGTCAAGTTAATCAATAGCTTGATCTTCGATTTTCACCGCTACAGACTGGATTGACAAAATAGCGATGAAGGCTTATGCCTTGTTTGAATGCCTCTAATAATTGGCAATTTGCGATGGGGGCTGAAGCCTTGTTGGTCCCACATGCATTTGCACAGTTGTGTCCCATCGGGTCTTTCATAAGTAATAATGATGTGAATTGTGATGAATTAAGTTATGATTAAAACAAGTGAGGTTTGTGAAAAGATGTATTGTGAATGGCATGACTATGGTGATGTTTGCAATGTGTTGGTTTTATATTCCTGAATTCTAATATATGATTTATCACGCGCTCACTTATATGATTTGAGAATCTCACCCCTTTCTGTTTGAATGTTACCCTGACGTTGATAACGTGCAGGTAATCCAGAGTGAATGCGGTTTACCATCAGTATGTCGATTCGGTGTCATTGCTCTGATACGTAACACTCGGGGGGGTGAACGCTTACTGTTTATTGTTGTTATTATATCATTTGATTGAACTTTAAGATGTCGTTCTTTAAATGATTGTTATTTGAAGTTGTTCATGTTGGACAAAGATGTTATTATGATTCCGCTGCGTAGTTGTTCAAGTTGTTAGTTTTAAAGATTAACTTATTTTGTTGTTGGTTCATCCGAAGTTTTAAAGTGTTATGTATCCATGTTGAATGCAACAGTTTTTTTAAGTAGAATTTGTGGCATCCTGATTCAGTTGTATAAGTTTTTATAAGTCTGATTTATATTTATAATTGTTGGGTAGAATTGAGGTGTTACACTCCCTCTATGAAAAGTCTATATAAAGATGTAATATTTGAAGATGAGTCTATTATTACCATCTCTAATAATCCTATAAGGGTCTCCTCCAAAAGGCCTATAAGGATTACCGATAGCCCTAAAATTTCTCCCCTGATTATTACCTCTCCAGGGCCTATACCATATTCCTCCGACAAATCTGTTCCTTGGAATTATGGAGCTGACGTTTATTATCATGGCGTGAGGAAAGACCTATTAGCCGTCAAGAATGAAGTTACTGAAGATACTGGTCGTAACATTGACAAAATTTTTGGGACCAGTAAAGTTACCAGAAGTGGAAGGATTTTCTCTCCTGAAATCTCTCCAAAGACTGTTGCCACTCCTTTTATTACTCTTGTTGCCACTCCTATTTCCACTCCTATTGTTACTCCTGTTGTTATGTCTACTACTGGGTCATCTGAGACTCGGGGAAAAGAAGTATCGGTTGAGCCTTCCCAGACTGAGGTACCTAAAGAAGCCATTCCTGAGACCTCCAAGCAAGAAATGGAGGAAATTTTAAAAATCATACGAATAAGTGACTATAATGTTGTGGAACAATTGTGGAAGACCCCCTCAAATATTTCAATGCTTGCCTTGTTATTATGCTTCTAAGACCAAACTAAAGTCTTGGTGAAGTTTCTATAATATGCTCATGTGCTACAAGAGACTTTTGTCGACCAATTTGAGAATTGCGTTGCCAGTCTGACTTTCAATAATGGACTAGGTTTCTCCGATGTTGATCTGACTCCTAAGGGAAGAAAACATAATGATGCCTTGCATGTCTCTATTGAATGCAGGGCACTACTCTAGCTCATGTATTGGTGGACACGGGTTCATCTCTGAATGTGCTACCCAAGGGTGCTTTAGACATATTGGATTGTGAAGGACTTACATTGAAACCTAGCAATATTGTGATAAGGGATTTTGATGGTTCCAAGAGAATGGTACACAGGGAGGTGGACATTCCGATTAAAGTTGGTTCACAAACTTTTGACTCCACTTTCTACGTGATGGATATTCGATCGTCTTACACTTGCTTACTAGGACGCCTTGGATTCATGGGGTCGGAGCCGTCACTTCCACCTTGCATCAGATGTTAAAATATCCGGTTAACGGAAAGATTATTACAGTTCATGGCAAAGAAGAGTATATGGTAAGCCACTTAAAATCTTTCATATATGTTGAGATGGACGACGAGTTCATTGAAACCCCCTGTCCAAATTTTGAAGAGCTTCCTCAGACGATTGTTGTTACCAAAGCTGCTACTGTTGTTCCAAAGGTTACCAGACCTCCATTGAAAATGGGTTCTCTAAAAGATGCTAAGGTTGTGGTTGAAGAAGATGGGTGTACTATTTGGGGCACCCTTCTTGACATCCCCTACAAGTCTGACAAATTTGGTTTGGGTTTCACTTCAGGAGCTCAAAAAGTTGTTCGTCGTGCTCGCGCCGGAGGACCACCACTACGCATTAACAACCATAGAGTCAATTTTGTAGAAGACGCTGACAATGATTGTGACTTGGATAATTGGATCTTCCCTACTACCAACGGTGGACTCAATAATTGGACAGCTAGAGACTTTGTACCCATTTCTTTTATCCAGGACTAATTATTTTTCTGTTTTTGAGGATATGTAATTTTTGAACAATTTAAACTCTAAAGCCTAGTGTCTTACCCGAGGTACAACGGTCTATTTGTGAGGGATATCACATGTCATTTTCATATGTCATTAATAAATCATTGGACATTTTTTTCATTCAAATTTTACGCTCTCTGTCGTTCTTTTACTTTATTTTGTCAAAATAGTTATGTGCTCTTACATACACCCACATATCAAATTGAAGATTCACATCCACCTTGGATCCCATTGTTAACAGTTCTGCTATTTCCAGTTATAACTTTGAAAATCCGATCTACCAAGCCGAGGACGAAGGTGAGGAAGATTTTGAAGTACCAGGGAAACTTGCTAGACTATTACAGCAAGAGGAAAGAGCAATACAGCCTCATGAAGAGCCAGTCGAGACAGTAAACTTGGGTACTAAGGAGAATAAAAAGGAAGTCAAGATAGGTGCCAACTTGGAAAATGGTGTTAAAGAACGGTTAATTCAGATGTTACATGACTTTGTTGAGATCTTTGCCTGGTCATACGAAGACATGTCGGGGCTGGATACCGATATCGTGGTTCATTGTTTGCCAACGAAAGAAGACTTCCCTCCAGTGAAGAAAAAGGTTCTTTGTATGCCTCCTGAGACGTCAGAAAAGATCAAGGCTGAAGTCATGGAACAATTCAATTTCGAATTCTTAGCTGTTACTTCTTATCCACAATGGGTTGCGAACATGGTACTGGTACCTAAAAAGGACGGTAAAGTGCGTATGTGTGTAGATTGCATAGATTTAAATAGGGCAAGCCCCAAGGATGATTTCCCGCTTCCCCATATTGATGTTTCGGTTGACAACACCATACAACACAAGATCTTCTCTTTCATCGATAGTTTCTCTGGTTATAATCATATCAAAATGGCGCCTGAAGACATGGAGAAAACAACTTTCGTCACACATTGGGGAAATTTATGGTACAAGGTTATGCCATTTGGGTTGAAGAACGTCGAGGCCACTTATCAGCATACTATGGTAGCTTTGTTCCATGACATGATCCATCACGAGATAGAGGTCTATGTCGATGATATGATAGTTAGGTCTCAAACTGAAGAAGATCACTTGGACCATTTGCAAAAACTATTTGAAAGGATGAAGAAGTACAAGTTAAGACTGAACCCAAACAAATGAACCTTTGTAGTAAGATCTGGTAAGCACTTAGGTTTCATTGTTAGTAGCAAAGGTATTAAAGTAGACACTGCAAAGGTTAAAGTTATTCAAGAGATACTAACTCCATACACCGAGAAGGAGGTTAGGGGATTCTTGGGACATCTAAACTACATCGCCAGGGTCTACTTCAATGTAGTTTAGGTTAGGCCTTATGTTGAAGGAATACCTCTGATCATGTACTTAATAGTATTAGAAAATTCAATGGGGTGTGTGCTGGGGCAGCATGACGAGTCTGGTCGAAAAGAGCATGCAATATACTACCTTAGCAAAAAGTTTACCGACTATGAAACAAGATACTCGTTGCTCGAGAAAACTTGTTGCATTTTGGCATAGTCTACTCACCGACTAAGACAATATATGTTGCTCACACCACCATATTGATATCTAAATTGGATCCTATCAAATACATATTTGAGAAGCCCGCTCTCTTCGGAAGAATAGCAAGATGGAAAATTGTTCTGACCGAATATGACATTCAGTACACTACCTAAAAAGCAATCAAAAGAAGTGTATTAGGTGATCATTTGGCTCATCAGGCTGTTGACAATTACCAATTAATGAATTTTGAGTTCCCGGACGAGAACACTATGTTAGTAACTGAATAGAAGAACCTGGACTGGATGAAGCACCTGAAAATGGATCCCAATGGACTATGGTATTTGATGGAGCTTCCAATGCACTGGGTAATGGTATTGGCGTTGTGATTATCTCCTTCGAAGGCTGCCATACACCCTTCACTGCCAAATTGTGCTTTAATTGTACCAAAAATATGGCCGAATATGAGGCATGCACTATGGGTATCAAGGCTGCTATTGACATGAGGATCAAGTTCTTACAAGTATACAGATAATCACCCTTGGTGATCAACCAAGTTAAAGGAGAATGGGACACGAATCATCCCAATCTCATCCCTTACTGAGATTATATGATGACTTTGATTCCATATTTTGAAGAGATTACCTTTGAACATGTTTCACAAGAAGAAAATCAGTTAGAGGACATGCTAGCTACCATGTTATTCATGTTTAAAGTCAAATGGGATAACGAAGCCCCTCGGATCACTATTGAAAGATTACACGAACCGGCCCACTATTATGAGATTGAGGCTGGTGGAGTAGAAGAAAAGCCTTGGTTCCACGAGGTAAAAAGGTATCTTGAATCCCGTGAATATTTGGAGGGGGCATCCATAAATTACAAGAAGTTTCTAAGAAGATTCTCTGCTAATTTCTTCCTGAGTATTGGAATTTTCTACAAATGCAACCATGATTCCACTTTGTTGCGGTGTGTGGACAAGAGAGAAGCGGAGAAGATTATGGAGGATGTGCACGAAGGTACCTTTGGAACCCATTGTAGTGGACACAAAATGGTTAAGAAGATTCTATGGGCAGGATACTACTAGTCCACCATGGAAACAAATTGTCATCATCACTCCCAAACTTGTCACAAATGCCAAATCTATGCTGACAAAGTACATGTGTCTCTGGTTCCGTTAAATGTCTTGACTACTCCCTGGCCATTTGTAATGTATGGTATTGATATGATTGGAGATATTAGACCTACCGCTTGTAATGGACACCGCTTCATCCTTGTTTCCATTGATTACTTCACGAAGTAGGTAGAGGCAGCCTCATTTGCTTCTATTACCAAGAACGTCGTGGCTCGGTTCATCAGACACAATCTTATCTGTCGGTATGGTATCCTAGAAAGAATTATCACAGATAATGGTACCAACCTCAATAATACTATGATCATCAAGCTCTGTACACAATTTAAAATCTAGCATCATAACTCTTCTCCTTACCGGCTGAAGATGAATGGTGATGTGGAGGCCTCCAATAAGAATATAAAGAAGATCATACAGAAAATGACGGTAACATATAAAGACTGGCACGAGATGTTACTCTTTTCTCTTCATGTCTATCGTACCTCAGTGCGCACGTCAACAGGGGAAACCCCTTTTTCTCTCGTATACTGTATGGAAGCTATTTTACCCGTCGAAGTCCAGATCCCTTCCTTGAGAATCATGAAGGATGCAGGTTTAAACGAAGACAAATGGATTTAGACTCAACTTGACCAATTGAACCTGATTGATGAGAAGAGGCTCGCGGCTGTTTGTCATGGTCAGATGTACCAAAAATGTATGATCAGAGCTTTTAACAAGAAGGTCAGATGTCAGGTATATCAGGTTGGTGACCTAGTAATCAAGTGCGTCATCCTACCACAAGTGGACTCCAACATATGAAGGACCATTTGTGATCAAGAGTATATTTTCTGGCAGAGCCATGATATTAACCACTATGGACGGTGACAACCTTCCGCATCGTGTAAATGCGGACATAGTTAAAAGATGCTACACATGAAAATAGACTCGCTAGGTTGATTGGCCTAGGAAAAAATAAGGGCATCCCGACGAACCAAAAGGGTTCGGGAAAAAATCGGGGATATATAAAAAAAAATTGTACACCCGACAAGTCGAAAACCTGAAAAGGCTGCTTGGGCAAAAAAGGGTATCTCGGTGGACTGAAAACCTGAAAGGGCGGTCCAGGAAAAAATTAGGGATTAAAAGTGTATGACTATGTCTCGTTGGATCACCTTACATCCAGACTTCATTATCAAATTGACAAGTTCGAATGGTACAGATCAATCCAGTTAGCTTCTGTCGAGCAGCAAAGTGATGAGACGCTCAAAGATATAAAGGCAATAGCAGATTTGAAACCCAATGGGATTATTTCACATAGTTGTTTTCTTTTATGTACCACGTTGTATATTTCTCATTTTTACGACGAAATTTCTCTTATTAGGATGTCCGTCTCCTTGTACAAAGAATCATGTTATAGGCAGACTTTCTCAAATCAATACAAAATTCCTCTTTTAAAGTCCAAAACTATTTGTTTTTATTTTCTGTTTTTGTTCGTAAAAACGTCCATTAATTATTTTAAATGAACATATGCATTTGAATATGATTACTGTTTACAAATATATGCATAAAACAAAAAGACCGTTACCAAAGGCTTTAAGAGTTGGGTCAACATCGAAAACTCATATGTAAATCCCCATAGAGCAATCACCCCTACGAGACTATCTTCATAATATTCATCATCAGCAAAGATACATTCCTTGATGAAAAGGATCAATCATTTATCTAGCATCATGGAAGACTTCCCCAGCAAGGTCTATGGACCTCTTGGATTCCCCAACAGATTTTCATAAAACCCCTAAGCAGTTTATGAAATTTCCTTCCCCAGTAGAGTTTATTTCTCTAGCTACGGAAGTTCATCCCCCAGTGGAGTTTATTTCTCCAAACTGTTAAAATCTTCTGGCAATAATCTTTTTAATCAAGATAACTACCTCCAGAGGAATTTCCACTCACAACATAGGGTTATTCATTCCCCCAGTCAGAGTGCAGGTAATCCATGATAGGCTATCAACTTCCCTTGAAGATTTCTATCCTCAAGCAGAAATGAAAATATCCCGTGGAATATCCTCAGGAAGAAGGTAGGAATCCCCGGCCATTTAACCTCAAAAATAGTGAGGAATATCATCCTTCATCTCCGACTACAGTCAGGGATTTATTTTCCCCGGTTCAACGACACTACAAAGAGCAACTGATACGCTCACATTCATACATCATTTCCAAACGTCATATCATATACATATAACACAATCTCATTTATTTTGAGAACATCGGGTGGTAATGCATTTCATACATCATGACATTACATACAGTTAACCCTTTACCTTTTCAGGAAAAGATATGTCAACAGACCAACATCATCAACTACTGGTAGGACTAAGCAATCTTATCAGAAACAACATTTTTTGGCTCAGATAAATCAACCAAAGATTTATTCTGATACTTCTTCCAAATAAAAATAAGTATAAATATCTGCTGGCTCAGATTAAATCAACCATTGATTTATTCTGATACTTCTTTCAGTAGACCTTTTTTCTGGCTCAAATTAAATCGACCAATGATTTATTCTAATACTTCCTCCAGTTAAAAGACAACAGAGACCTCTTCTAGATTAGATTAAATCGACCAATGATTTATTCTGATACTTCTTCCATTTGAAGACAGTCGTACATAGTTGCTGGCTCAGATTAAATCAACCATTGATTTATTTTGATACTTCTTCTAGTAGACCTTTTTTCTGGCTCAGATTAAATCGACCAATGACTTATTCTGATACTACCTCCAGTTGAAGACAACAGAGACCTTTTCTGGCTCAGATTAAATCGACCAATGATTTATTCTGATAATTCTTCCAGTTGATGTCGGACATAAATATCTTCTGGCTCAGGGTAAATCGACCAATGATTTATTCTGATACTTCTTCCAGTAGATTATCTTATGGCTTAAATTAAATCGACCAATGATTTATTCTGATACATCTTCCAGTAGATCTTTTTTTTCCAGCTCAGTTTAAATCAACCAAGGATTTATTATGATACTTCCTCCAGTAAAAGACAAAATATACCTCTTATGGCTTAGATTAAATCGACCAATGATTTATTCTGATAATTCTTCGAGTTGAAGTCGGACATAAATATCTTCTGGCTCAGGGTAAATCGACCAATGATTTATTCTGATACTTCTTCCAGTAGATCATTTTCTAGCTCAAATTAAATCGACCAATGATTTATTCTGATACTTCATCCAATCGTAGACCTCTTATGGCTCAGATTAAGTTGACCAATGATTTATTCTGATACTTCTCCCAGTAGACCTTTGCTGGCTCAGATTAAATTGACCAATGATTTATTCTGATACTTCTCCCAGTAGACCTTTTCTGGCTCAGATTAAATCATCAATTATTTATTCTAATACTTCTCCTAGTAGACCTTTTCTAGTTCAGATTAAATTGATCAATGATTTATTCTAATATTTCTCCTAGTAGACCTTCTCTGCCTCATATTATATCGAGTAATGATCTATTTTGATACTTCTCCAATCAAAGACAAATATGCATATTTTCTGGCTCAAATTAAACCAATTGTAGGTTTATTCCGGTACTTCTTCCATTTTGCAGTCAATGTTTACTTTGGATGGCATCTATAAGCCCATCTCCTATGACTCTCAGTAATCTCTCTGAATGGCATCTTCTAAGCCTATTCAAGCTTACTATCAGGTGGCAACGTTACTCCGTGCACTGGCGAGCGCAAATTTCTAGGCACTTTAATTTTCAATCATCTTCCACCTCTAGATCACGAAAGGTAGACAAGCCAATCTAAAATCCTCAGGTTTAAGACGATTGGACAGGAGAAGTTGTTGTACCCTAAAATTTTCCCTCTCATTTTATTCAAAATATACTCTTAGAGGTCCTCAAGTGCTCAAGGTTGACCAAGAATTGACTAGACAAATTCTCCTCCTAAGCAATGGATCTCTAACTAGGGTTTAATTTTTCACAAAGAAGTTTGGGTTTCAAAGGCATCAAGTGATTTCCATGGTCCCTAATATTTTCCCAAGAATACTCATGCCAATTTTCATGCCTTTCATTACAAGTGTGCTCAGTCAAATGGCTCAAATGTCTGAAAATCAATTATACTAGGTCAAAAGTCAACTGTGGCCAATATACAGTTAAACTTCAAGATTTTTGGCCAAAATCAACATTTTGAAGTGATAATCATCATTTGATCAAGGGCTGATCATGGTTCCTTAAGGAATGCTCTTAAATCATCAAGAATCAAAAATTGCTAAATTAGGGTTTCGTAGAGTAAGTCAACTGAACTTTGACCAGGCATAACTTTCACATGCTTCATCCATTTTACCCCAACCAAAGCTCATTGTGAATAAAATTCAATTCTCTAAAAAAATTCTTTTTTCCTCAAGTTCAAAAATGCATCATTGGAAAGATATGAGCCAATGCATTACAGGTCCTTTTCGAGAGTCAACAAAAAGGCATTTCTTGTCAAGGCAAGTTACATCAAGATAAAATCTCCAAATGCAAAATTGATCAAAAGAGAGATTGAATAGGACATCTTGAGCTTTCAAAAAAGTCCTATATCATATTCAAAGGATAAAAATTGAGCAATTTATGAGTAGTACAAGTTGGGAAATTTTGGTGAAATTCATGAAATGCAAAGCATGCAAATATTAAATTTTAAGTTAGTGGCTTAACTTTTTGAGCTTCAAACATATCCATGACCTTATGGAAGACCTCTAAACTCATTCTTACCTTGCCTTTAAATTTTTATCTATTTTATTCATATTTATTTTGTTTTTATTCAAATAAATACAAAATAAATTGCATAAAATAGTAAGTGATGGATTATGACATATGGGCTGATGGTTTGGATCCGTTTTGGGCCCAAGATTTCGTGCAAACATGTCTAGGTTCATGCAAATACCAAAGTGGCAATAATAATGTAATTTTGGAAGTTTTTCAAATAATGATTCTCATGATTAAAGCCATGTCTTAAAGGCTTGATTTCTTTCCTTGATTATGCTCTCCTCTCACTCCTCTATACAAGAAACATTTTGCAAGCCTGAAGGGCACGCATACATTGCCTAAGAAGAGCTCTTAAATTTTCAAAAAAAAACATCCAAAGTTGTCAAAATTCGCATCGAAGGTTCCAGCCCTTTTCAGTCCAAACAAAGGGTCAAGAATTACTCTTGAGGCTCCCAGGAGGCCATACACTCCTGTTGTACCCCAAAATTTGCCCTCCCATACTCCTCAAGACATGCCAAGAATAATCTTCAAATTGCTCAAGTTGGCTCAAGGGTTGGACAGTCAAGTCACCTCCTAAGGCAGTCAAGTCAAAATTAGGGTTTTGTGTTGCATCAAGGTCCTTACATCCAAATGGCCTTAAGTGTTTCCCAATGTCTTAATATGTTCTTAAATCCACCCATGTAAAATTTCAAGCCTTGCAGAGGAAGTTTGGTCAGTCAATTGCTCAAGAGACCCAAAAAACGGATGTGCTAGGGCAAAAGTCAATTGTGTCCCAAATACAGTCAAACCTCAAGATTTTTTGTCAACATTCTCATTTTGAAGGATAATTCATCATTTGATCAAGGGTTGACCATGATTCATCAAGGATTGCTCAAGATTCATTAAGATTCAAAAGTTGCTAAATTAGGGTTTTGTAGGAAAAGTAAACTCAACTTTGACCAAGCATAACTTCCTCATACTTTATGAGAAATGACCCATCCAAAGCTCATTTTGAATAGGATGCAATTTCCTACAGTCCATCTTCACACCCCAAGAACAAGAAATGCTCTCATAAAAAGTTACAAATTTGGATATTATAGGTCATTTTTTAAAGTCAACAAAAACACCTTTTTTCCCAAAGCTTATAACGTGAGCATGGAACATCAAAACGAGATGAGACCAAAAGGGTTGATTAGAATACATCTCAAGGTTTCTAAAAAGTCCAAGAAAACTTCCAAAAGTTCAAAATTGAAGAAGTTATGCAATGTTGAAGTTGGGCATTTTTTCAAATTTGCCAAAAGTCAACTATCCTCAAAACTCCAATTTTTGACAAAAGGGCCCACTTTTTTCCACTTGATATAATCTTCTCATGCCACACACGTGTTCCATCTTTAATTTCATGGACATTAATCTATTTTTCTATTTTTATTTCATTTTTATTGATTTAATTCATTATTAATCAATATTAAATCAAATAAAATCTAAAAATTGATGTAAGAGGATTCTTGTGATCATTACAGCTTGCAAATATCATGTGCAACTCAATCAAACTCGTGCCAAGTCAAAACATGCACAAAATCTCAGATTTGATGCAAATATGGTAACTTGTTAATGGTGATCAAAATCCAATCTTCCATCTTCAATGCATAAGGATTATGGCCCATGTTTTGACCTAAATACATTCCATTATATGCACACAAGCAAGGCAGACCTAGAGGAGGCACAAGGAACTGTTGAAACGGCCAGAACGAGTTTGTAAAAAATATTGAAAAGTGAGAGATCAAAAACAACATTGGAGCACGATTAAGTCCAAAAGCTCAACACTACTCTCTTCCTTGACATCCAGTGGAGCTATACCAATCAAAACCAAGCCTTTTCATTGCCTAAAACTCATTGTAAGTCTCCACGAATATGCCTCTGCACATGAAATCGTAAATCATTCTCCTTGCATTTTTTTTCCAATTTGATTGCACTATCATGCTTAACATTCAAATTCTAACAATTCTGCATTATTTAATTTGATTTTCATGGCTTGTATTGTGATACCCGAACCTAGGGTTCTTGTTCTTGTTTTTTAGGCGTTTCTTATGCAGGATAAATTGAATCAAATAATGGTTATAGGAATGATCAGGAGGCAGAGACGAACACGTCTATGTTCTTGGATGGCATTTTCATGGCCTGGAGTGAGTTTTGAAAGCAAGCCACGGATCTTCCTGCGGATAAAAATCCGCAGGTAAAGAACCAGGGTGATATGAAGAAGATGATAACGTGGATGGGCGTGATTGGACCATTCAAATCATTAGCGCGTTTTTTCTTTTATTTCAGGCTTAGCATTTTATTCTACATATAATATTTATCTTCTATTCCACTAACGAATGTGCAAGCTGGTTGAGTTGGTGAGAGAGGCGTGGCAAAACCCCTTGGGACCTGGGTTCGAATCCCAGGTCCCCTAAAACTTTATTCAATTTTGTCTTCAGGTATTCATACGCAGCATTCCAAGCGTGGACTACCATATGTCCTCAGATCTCAATGTGCCAAGTGGCTTCAGGCCAAGATCCAAAGGCCAGATTTGAGCATCCACCATACTCCCTGGTCAACAAGCACGCAGGGAATCACAAGGGTCAAAGCAGGCTGGATGTTTTGGGCCTGAGAATTGCTGATCATACTCACTCTTCAGGCCTAAACCCCAATTTTGGTTTATTTCCTTTTCTCTCTATATTTATTTTATTTAATTATTATTATCAAAATTAACCAATTAATATTTTTTCTATAAAATCAGAAAACCCTAAAAAATAATATTTTTATTAATTTCACTATTTTATTATTTTTTGTAAATAAACATTAATTAATTTATTTGGTTTAATTAGGAACAACTTTAATATCTTTTGCATTAAATTAAAATTAACATAGAATTAGGGTGTTAATATCTTTTAACCATTCTCATTTTATTTCCTTAAATAATAAAAAAACCAAAAATATTTTTCTTTTCATTAATTAATTCAATTAATAATTTAGACTAATTTTTAATTCAAAAACAACAAAAATATGCTTTATTGAATAAAAAGGGTCAAAACCCTAAAGACACTCCGATTTAATTTTATCGCGCGCGAGTAACTTTTGATCCATATTTCAATATTGTAACTGGTTCGGGAATGTAATAGTTTGTTAATTAGGATTTTATTTATCGCTTTTATTTACTTTTCACAATTTAATTTTTAAGGGTTTGTCTTTGGCGATGTAAATACCCGACGCCTTGTAATAGCTTAGATTTATTTTCCGCAATTTAATTTCGGCAACCATTAACTGTTAGATGTTTGAATAATAGGCGATGCATGACAAGATAAATTTTAATTTAAAATCAATAGTAGCTCACCATTAACATGTACATGTAAAAATAACTGAAAAACAATACACTCGCACATGCCACTCCTAGGGTACACCTCACTTGGTTGCCTCGAACATGGTCATTGAGTATAGGAAGTTTTTGAGGTCCCCCTCTTGTCCAAAGATCATAGTTGCCTCGAAACGGTTGCCTCGGATAAAATGATCTAAGACATTAGGGTTACCGCTAAGGCATCCTAACATTGCTTTAGTGACCACACGTCCCTTAATCGAGTTGACCCGAAAATTGCAACGATGATGCTACCTACTCCTCAATAGTGGGATAGCATTGTCTAAAGGACATTTGCACAATTTAATTCCTTTTTGAGTAGGTAGATGTTCTTAAGTACTTGCTCCTTTTAAAAACAAAACAAAACTTTTCGCACTTACACACCTTTCAAATAAAAAACTCTTTTCAAACCCACAATCACAAAGAAAAGCAAACTTTTGAAAACATAATGAGCAAGTACCTAAGAGCCCGTGGATAACCACGGATAGAAAGGGTGCTAACACCTTCCCTTTCTATAATCTACCTCCCGAACCCGAGAAACATCTCAAAAAGGAATTTTTCTGTGCTTTTGTCCTTTCCTCGTTGGATAAAATAAAAGACAGTGGCGACTCTTGCTTACCGCGACATTTTGTGAACACAAACGCAAAACGCGAACCAACATTCCAAAATAGTCAGTTCTATTTCCCACCGATCACAGAACTGGCGACTCTACTGGGGATATATAAGTGAGGTGTACCTTAGGATTAGATCACTATGTTTTCAATTGTATGCTTTGTATGCTTTAATTTTGTGGGCTTGTATCGGAGTTCTATAGATCCTAACCCAGATCTGGGGATACCCTTTAGGTAAGTAGCAATAAACTGTGAGGGATCTGTACGGTGTAGACCGATACGGATGAAGCAGTAGCTACATTGGTGTGGCACCTCGGTCTGTACCGATATCCCTTGTGTTGGAACGAGGAGAATATGGGTCTTCTAAGGAGTCATTAAGCACCAACTGACTTTATAACCTTAAATTGACCAACTTGGCCATAAAACAGTAGCAGTATGCTACACTCATTGAGACTAAACTCTCGCGATGATTCTGGCCGCAAGAAAAGGTTGCTAAACTGGAATTATGACCAATTGAGGGTAGTCAGTGATATTGAGATCCTCTAGAACCCGGTAACTATTTTTTAGGACAGGTCTTAACCAACTGAACTGAAAGAGGGTAGTACCTAAGCTCCATGCCAGCCTGAAATCTAAGGGCTCTCAGTGTGACTTGTGTGCCTTTACCATGTTTGCTTTTTGTGGATACTTGTGGTGTGCCTTTATCATGACATCATGACATCATAACATTGCATACATCTTGCATAAGGACTAACCTATTTCAAGGATAAGAGGGTTTCATCTTTGCTCTAATTTGTAGGTCATCATGATGCCCATGCGTAGGAATACTATCTGAATCAACTTTGTCCAAGTACCTACCCTGCTTAAAGATTTGGTTGTCAGGATTCCAGACACTACTTCCTTCATCAGAAGGCATGGTTCTCTCCTCAGTTTGGTCACCTCAAAATTGAACGAACAAATGATGAGTGTCCTGGTCCAATTCTATGATCCACTGTACCATTGTTTTACTTTCCAGGACTTCACGCTGGTGCCTACCCTAGAAGAGTTCTCTTAGATGCTCGATATCTCCATCTTGGAACAGACTCCATTTACTGGTTGGGAAAAGACTCTTAAGCCTGAAGAAATTGCTACAGCCATTCACTTGACCGAGGAGGTAATGGCTAGCTGGGAGACTAGAAGTGGAGCTAAGGGTTTTCTGGCTAAGTTTTTGGTTGACAAAGCTAATTACTTCTGGGATAGCTTAGACTTCAAGGTGTACGAGGACATTCTGGCCCTCTTGATTTATGGTCTGGTATTGTTTCCGAATCCTGACACTTTTGTTGATATTAATGCCATAAAGATCTTCATCTCTCAGAATCCGGTACCCACTCTCTTGGGAGACATCCTTCATCAGCTCTATGCTCGTAATGCCCGAAAGCGGGGAACTTTGATGTGTTGTGCTCATTTATTGTCGAGGTGGTTTATTTCGCACCTCCCTAAGTCTGTACTGAAGAATGAAGAAGGAATGGGCTGGGCTTATAGGGTGATGTCTCTTTCTAATAATGACATTATCTGGACTCTCAAAGGTATGGATGAGGTGACTGTCATTGATCGCTGTGGAGAATATCCTAATGTTCCATTGATCGGAACCCATGGAGGAATCTCTTAAAACCCATGCTTAGCTCTCCGTCAGTTTGGAAGAGCCAGAAGAGAAGGGCCTCATGAGATGTTGATGCCTCATATCATCTTTGATTTTCAGGGAGATAGCAACGAGCCGCATCGTAGATTCATAAGGGCTTGGGACAGAGTTCACCAATCTGACCCACATGAGTTGGGACCAAAGACTTCTCTGCCAATGGAGCCATATCTCAGATGGGTCCTCATCTGTGCCCAGAAGCTAGGTATGCCGTATGAAGCTGTCAGGCCTGTTACTCTAGAAGTTGCTAATGAGGAGGGGGTTCTTCCAACTATTCTCCATCCTTATATGCCAACTGATATTGGGGCACTGAAGAGGTCTTGGATGCAGTTGAGGGATGAACGGGATTCCTACCGAGAGAGGTTCAATGAACAGGAGCAGAAGATCCAGAAGCTGACTAGGCAACTGGAGAACGAGCAGATCCTGAATGACTATGTCCGCACTGAGAAGAAGAGACCATGGGAGCGTTGATGGACTTTTGATGATTTCTTTACAGTTTTTATTTACTTTTTAGTATTTCCATTCTTGTAACGCCTAAGGGCAGTTTGTTGAACAATTTAAGTTTTGAAGTTTAAATCTAATAAAGTGTGTTTCCTTTCTTGTTTACAAATTTGAATCTCGATTGTCTTTGAAATCATAAATCATACGCATTTCATCCCATGCACTTCATAAACAGGTACCCCATTACAGGTCTCTTATCTTCTTCGCTGTTTATTTCAGCAATCATCATGTCTGCTGAACCTTCCACTGAGAAAGCTATCAAGGCCCTCTAGGCCCAGAATGCCCAATTTCAAGAGTTGTTCATGAATCTAGATAAGGATCAGCAGGACCTCAAGACCTTGATTCTGAAAGAGAAGAAGAAGAAGAAAAAGAGGACCATCCTGTTCAACACTGGACGCAGGATTGGAAACGGGCTACAGAATAAAGTTGATCTGACCACCTCATCTGGAGGGAAAGATAGTCCACAAGAAAGGAGGGCTCCTAGCCCTATGGTCTCCGACAACGAGACGAACTATGATGAAGAATAGTATCCTCCTACTGAGGATAAGTACAAACAGTTGGAAGACCGTTTTAGCGCTATGGAGATACAGAAGGTGCCCGGTCTGGACTTCGGAGATCTAGGTCTATCATCTGGGGTGGTGATTCCCCTTAAGTTCAAGGCACCTGCCTTTGCCAAGTATGACGGAGTTTCCTGTCCGAAGCTGCACCTCTGGTCATATGTGAGGAAGATCCAACCTTACACTGCTAATAAGAAATTTTGGATCCATTTCTTTCAAGACAGTCTCTCAGGGACTCAGCTTGAGTGGTTCTATCAGTTGGACGGAGCCAGTATCCGCAGCTGGGAGGATTTGGCTACTGCATTTTACAGGCAGTATCAGTATAACTCCGACCCCGCTCCTACGCGTACCCAACTCCAGGATATGTCAATAGGAACGGGTGAAGGATTTAAAGAGTATGCTCAGAAATGGAGAGACCTTGCCGGAAGGGTGCAACCACCATTGGCTGATCGTGAACTTGTTGACATGTTTTTGGGGACCCTGTCTGGTCCATTCTTTAACCATCTAATCGGAAGCTCTTCAGCTGGGTTTACAGATCTTATTTTGACTGGTGAAAGGATTGAAGCTGGTATTAAGGCTAGAAAGATACAGAAGGGTGCCTCATCGAGCACTGAGAAGAAGTCGTTTAAGAAAGAGTCCAATGATGTCTACAGTTCGAGAATACATAATAGACCTGAACATCGCCAAGCTGTCAATGCGGTTGTTATTTCAAAACCTGTTGGTGCTCCTCAGCATCACAACCATCAAAAGGACGAGAGACCTCGAAGGCAATTCACTCGTCTCAACATGACTTTGTCTCAGATTCTGCCACAGTTGCTGAAGGCCAATCTGGTGACTCTAAAATAAGCTCCGAAGTATCCAAGTACCATATCACCAAAGTACAACCCTAATGCCCGCTGCGCTTGTCACTCTGATAGCCCGGGGCATAATACAAATGATTATTGGGTTTTAAGGAACAGGGTGCAAGACCTAATTGATACAAAGGAGATTGAGTTTGAGGCGCCCGAGAGGCCTAATGTTGTGACTGATCCCATGCCCAAACATGGAGTAAATGTTGTAGAGGAAGACTTGTTTGTAGTTTCCTTGGATGATATTGTTACCCCTCTGATGACCGTCAAGAAGAACCTGTTGCTAGCCGGTTTATTTTCGGGTTGTGGCAAAGGTTTCCATATGTGTTCTATTTTACCTACTGGTTGCCCATTTCTGAAGTCAGGTATCCAGAACCTGATGGATAATAAGGAGATCCTGTTTGAAAAGATTGTTGTTCCATCCATTCATTCTGAAGAAGTTGCCATTATTACCATTTTCGACAATTCTTCCAAGGCTCCCTCAAGGAAGCTTGTTAGAATTACATCTGTTCCAAAGATCGCGCCTGTAATTATCACTGTTCCGGGGCCCATCCCCTACACCTCTGACAAAGTTGTCCCTTGGAACTATGGGGAAGATGTTTATGTTCTAGGAGTTAAGCAAGAGTTGAATGCTGATACCGGTGTCAGCAACATTACTAGACCTGCTAAAGTCACCCGCAGCGGTAGACTTTTCTCACCTGATATTGCTCCACCAACTGCCCAAAGATCTGTTGTCATTACACTTGCAAGTGTACCTACTGCCATTCCTGATCAAGTTCTTAATCCTACCCCTGTCGCCGAGTCATCTGACACTCGGGGCAAAGGGATCACCATTGATGTGCCTGCCCAGACGGAGGCACCAAAGACAATTACTGTTGAAGCTTCCAAACAGGAGATGGAAGAGATTTTGAAGATTATTAAGAAGAGTGATTATAAAGTAGTTGAGCAGCTGGGGCAAACCCCATCCAAGATTTTTATGTTGTCATTGTTGTTGTGTTCAGAGGCCCATGCCAAGGCTCTGATTACCTTCCTGAAAACTGCCCACGTGCCACAAGATACATCAGTTGATCAGTTTACCGACTGTGTGGCCAATTTAACTGCCGATAATGGTTTGGGTTTCTCCGATGCCGATTTGACTGCCAAGGGGAAGAACCACAACGATGCCCTGCATGTCTCCATTGAATGCAGAGGCACTACTCTTGCACATGTTTTGGTTGATACTGGTTCCTCATTGAACGTATTTCCTAAAAAAGCTCTAGACTGGTTGGATTGCGAGGGGTTGGAGCTAAAACCAAGTAACATCATTGTCAGGGCCTTTGACGGGTCTAAAAGGATGGTGCATGGTGAGGTTGATATTCCAATCAAAGTTGGTTCTCAGGTCTTCAATTTTACATTCTACGTGATGGATATTCGGCCATCCTATTCTTGTTTGCTGGGTCGTCCATGGATCCATAAAGCTGGAGTTGTAACCTCAATGCTTCACCAGAAGTTAAAGTACCCTGTCAGAGGGAAGATTGTGACAGTTCAAGGGGAGGAAGAGTATATGGTCAGCCACCTCAACTCGTTTCGGTATGTAGAGATGGATGGGGAGTTCATTGAAACCCCATTTCAGCACTTTGAAGAGGTTCCTCGGACACTGGCATCAGCTGAGACTGTGGTTGAAGATCCTCCTATGAAGATGGCTTCCTTAAAAGATGCCCGGGCTGTTATTGAGAAGGGTGAGTGTGCAAATTGGGGCCGACTTCCTGATTTCACTCAGAAGACTAACAAGTTTGGTTTGGGTTTCACTGTAGAAGCTCAAAGGGTTGTTCGTAGTGCAAGGATTGGAAGACCTCCTGTGTTCATCAGCAACTCGGGAGTAAATGCCATTGAAGATGATGTGGAGGAGTCTGAATTCGACAGCTGGACCTATCCTACGACCAACGGTGGACCAAGCAACTAGACAACAAAGGACTTCATCCCTATTAATTTTGTTAACCAGTAATGAACTCTTTATTTTGAGCTTGTAATAGATAATGTTTTGAAACTTTATGGCTCGGTGTCTTACCCGGGGCACCGTGGCTTCATTTGTGAGGGCTTTTGTGTATCATTTTCATATATCATTAATAAAAGCATTAGACTTTTCTTGCATTTCAAATTTTGCGCTCCTTATTTTTCTTTATTATATATTGCAAAACAGCTATTTTACACACACTCACATATACAGGTCCACATCCACTCTGGATCTCACTGGTAACGACTCTGCTACTACCAGTTATGACTTCGAAAATACGATAAACTTAGCCGAAGACGAAGGTGAAGATGATTATGAAGTGCCTGTTGAACTTGCAAGGCTGCTACTCCAGGAAGAAAGGGCCATTCAACCACATGAAGAGCCAGTGGAAACAGTGAATCTGGGTACTAAAACAGACAAGAAGTAAGTCAAGATCGATGCAAATCTGGAGCTTAGTGTGAAGCAGCGGTTGATTCAGATGTTGCATGACTATGTTGAGATCTTTGTCTGGTCTTACAAAGATATGCCTAGGTTGGATACTGACATTGTGGTTCATCGCCTACCTACCAAGGAAGACTGCCCTCTGGTAAAACAAAAAGTTTGCCGTATGCGCCCAGAGATGTCTGAGAAAATCAAGGCAGAAGTTATGAAACAATTTGACACCGGTTTTCTAGCAGTGACATCTTACCCTCAGTGGGTTGCCAATGTGGTTCCGGTACCGAAGAAGGATGGTAAGGTTCGAATGTGTGTTGACTACAGGGATTTGAACAGGGCAAGCCCTAAGGATGACTTCCCTCTACCTCACATCGACGTTCTGGTTGACAACACTGCTCAGCACAAGGTATTCTCCTTTATGGATGGTTTCTCCGGATATAATAAAATTAAGATGGCTCCCAAAGACATGGAGAAGACGACCTTTATTACTCAGTGGGGCACCTTTTGTTACAAGGTCATGCCTTTTGGGTTGAATAATGTCGGGGCAACGTATCAGCGTGCCATGGTTGCTTTGTTTCATGATATGATCCATCATGAGATTTAAGTATACGTCGAGGACATGATTGCAAGGTCCCAGACTGAGGAGGAACACCTTGACCATCTACAGAAGTTGTTTGACAGGTTGACGTTGTACAAGCTGAGATTGAACCCGAACAAGTGCACCTTCGGGGTGAGGTCTGGTAAGCTAATGGGTTTCGTCGTGAGCGACAAAGGTATTCAAGTGGACCCTGCCAAAGTGAAAGCCATACAAGAGATGCCAGCTCCCAAGACAGAGAAGGAGGTCAGAGGCTTTCTAGGACGACTGAACTACATTGCCCGATTCATCTCACACCTAACTGCTACTTGTGAGCCAATCTTCAAACTACTGAAGAAAGATCAAGTGGTACGTTGGAACGATGAATGCTAGACCGATTTCGAAAGGATCAAAGAGTATCTCCAGGAGCCACCTATTCTAATGCCACCAGTTGAAGGGAGACCTCTGATCTTATACTTGACAGTACTTGACAACTCAATGGGGTGTGTGCTGGGGCAGCATGACGAGTCTGGCCGAAAAAAGCATGCTATTTATTACCTTAGCAAAAAGTTTACCGACTGTGAGACCCGATACTCACTGCTTGAGAAAACTTGCTGCGCTTTGGCATGGGCTGCTCGCCGGCTGAGACAGTATATGCTGACTCACACTACTCTGTTGATTTCAAAGATGGATCCAATCAAGTATATCTTCGAAAAGCCTGCCTTGTCCGAAAGAATAGCAAGATGGCAGATGATCCTGACTGAGTATGACATCCAGTACACGACTCAAAAAGCAATCAAGGGAAGTGTATTGGCAGACCATTTGGCACATAAGGCAGTGGATGATTACCAGTCTATGAACTATGAATTCCCGGATGAGAATATCATGTTGGTAACTGATTGCGAGACACCTGGACCGGATGAAGGACCTGAGGAGGGATCCCGATGGTCTATTTACTTTGATGGAGCTTCAAATGCTTTGGGTAATGGCGTTGGCACTGTGATCATATCTCCTAAAGGTTCTCATACTCCGTTTACCGCCCGACTATGTTTCAACTGCACCAACAACATGGCGGAGTATGAAGCGTGTATCATGGGTCTTCGAGCTGCAATTGACCTAAGGGTTAAGTTTCTAAGTGTCTTCGGAGATTCCTCTCTCGTGATCAGTCAGATCAAAGGCGACTGGGATACGAAACACCATAATCTTATTCCTTACAAGGAGTATGTGTTGACATTGCTTCCCCATATCGAGGAGATCACCTTTGAGAACTTCCCTAAAGAGGAGAATCAGTTGGCGGATGCGCTAGCTACGATGTCTTCTATGTTCAAAGTCAATTGGGACAATGAGGCTCCCCGGATCATTATTGAAAAAGTGAACGAACCTGCGCATTGTTGTGATCTTGAGACTGAAGAAGTAACAGAAAAGCCCTGGTATCATGAGGTGAAAAGGTATCTTGAAGCTTAGGAGTATCCCGAGGGTGCATCTGTTAATGATAAGAAGTTTCTGAGGAGGTTCGCGGCGAAATTCTTCATCAGCAATGGTATTCTTTATAAACGTAACCATGATTCGACCTTACTACGTTGTGTGGATAAGATTGAAGCAGAAAGAATCATGGCAGATCTACATGAAGGTACTTTCGGAACTCACTCCAGTGGACACACCATGGCAAAGAAAATCCTTCAGGCAGGATATTACTGGTCCACAATGGAAGCTGACTGTTATCAGCATTCTCGGACATGTCACAAGTGCCAGGTCTATGCTGATAAGGTGCACATACCTCCAGTTCCCCTGAATGTTTTGACGGCACCTTGGACTTTTACAATGTGGGGCATTGATATGATTGGCGAGATCAGACCTACGACATCCAACGGGCATCGTTTCATCTTGGTAGCGATTGATTACTTTACGAAGTGGGTTGAAGAAGCTTCCTTTGCTACAGTAACCAAGAACGTCGTGGCACGGTTCATTCGGCACAATCTGATCTATTGATACGGTGTACCGGAGAGGATCATTACGGACAATGGTACCAATCTCAACAACAAGATGATCACTGAGCTCTGCGAGCAATTCAAGATACAGCATCATAACTCTTCTCCCTACCGGCCGAGGATGAATGGGGCTGTTGAAGCGGCAAATAAGAACATTAAGAAGATTGTGCAGAAGATGATAGTGACATACAAAGACTGGCATGAGATGTTACCATTTGCTCTTCACGGGTACCGCACCTCAGCACGGACGTGAACAAGGGCAACACCCTATTCCTTGGTTTATGGCATGGAGGCAGTCTTGCCCATCGAAGTTCAGATACCCTCTCTCCGGATCATGAAAGATGCAGGTTTGAGCAAAGATGACTGGATTCAGACCTGACTTGATCAACTGAATTTAATTGACGAAAAAAGACTTGCTGCTATTTGTCATGGTCAGACGTACCAAAAATGGATGATCAAGGCATTTAAAAAGAAAGTTAGACGACAAGAGTATCAAGTTGGGGACCTAGTAATCAAACGCATTATCTTACCTCAAGGTGATCCCAGGGGCAAATGGACCCCTACTTACGAAGGGCCATGTATGGTTAAGAACATCTTCTCAGGAGGAGCTATGATCCTAACCACCATGGATGGTGACGACCTTCCTCACCCCCTCAATGCAGACATAGTAAAAAGATACTACGCCTAATCAAAGACCCGCTAGGTTGACTGGCCTAGGCAAAAATAAGGGCTTCCCGGCAAACCAAAAGGGTTCGGGCAAAAATAAGGGATGAAATTGAAAAAAATCTGTACACCCGGCAAGTCGAAAACCTGAAAAGGCGGCTTGGGAAAAAATGGGTATCCCGGTGGACTGAAAACCCGAAAGGGTGGTCCAGGCAAAAGTTAGGGATTAAAGCGTAATACTATGTCTCATTGGATCACCTCATATCCAGACTTCGGTATTGACTATCAAGCTCGGACGACACAAATCAATCAGATTCATCTTCAACTAAGCAGTAAAGTGATGAGATACTTGAAGATATAAAGGCAATAGCAGAGTTGGAATCCAGTGGGATTATTCACATAGCTGTTTTGTTTTCTTTTCACAAATTGTATAAATTCTATTTGTTCGGTGGCGTTCTCTTACTAGGACGTCAGCCTCTTGTACAAAAACGCCTATTTACAAGCAAAACTTCAAAATCAATACAGATTCATTTTCAGACAAATTCAAATAGTTTTTCCTTTATCTGTTTTGTTTTGCAAAGAACGTCCAATGTTCATTTTTGATATATGCATTTGACATTAATTGCTGCTCATAAATATTTACATGTGAAACAAAGGACGAATTACTGGTAATATCATAAACAGGGGCATAAGAAATGTCTAAACTGTGTAGTTACTTTGTCCACCAAGGTACCAAGGTAGGTTCAGCTGAAGAATATGACCAAGATACCGTCACTCCCCGCAGAATAAAACAGTGCTGGTAGATCTCCCCACTGAGACTTGCAGCTATGAACGAATCAGCAATGCTCTCCCCAAGAAGAGTCAATCTAACATCAGCCTTGAAAAGGTTTGGTATCCCCAGAAGATCTTAATATTCCTCAGCGGAGTATAAAGACATTCCCAAGCAAGTATAAGAATACCCCCGGCAGTCTTAATATTCCTCAACAGAATGTAAGAATATTCCCCGGCGGAATACAAGATACCCCTGGTGGAGCCATTTCCCCAGCGCAGTCTAAAAAACTTCCCCGCCAGAGTTGAATCATCTTACCCAGTAGATTCTGGAAGCGTATCCCTTGCAGAGCGCAAATAAATCTCCCCAGCCAAATTCAGAAGGTTATCCTTACAAGAGTCTAACTGGGTTATCCTCAGCAAGTTGCAACTAAAAGATCACCCCCAGCGAAGTTCTTTCTATCCCCAGCGGAGTTCATCATTAAAATCCCCAACCGAGCTTATCAACAGAATCTCTAGCGGAATTATCGTTAAAATCTTCAGCAGAACGCCTCTTCCCCACAGAGTAATTTCCCTCGGATTAATCTCTTCATCAGTTTATTCCCGCAACGGAGTTTTTCTCTCCTACAGGTTTATCATCTTCGTTCATCATCCCCAGCGGAAACGAAAAACTCAGCTTTATTCTCCAGCAGCTCCGGGATTTATCTTCCCCAGCTAAAACATTATATTCCCATACATCATGATACATGCATATATGCATCATACCATACAATCTCATTTATGTTGAGAACATCATTGCCTGATCCATATCATGCATTGCATATGACTGACCTTTACCTTTCAGGAAAGATACAATTAAAGTTCTCATCTACGTCGAAGACCTGACCGGTTCTTAAATCTCAATTGAATTATCCTCGGTTGAATTTCAGATAAGGTTCTCAATCTCGGCAATTTCCCTACGTCATAGAATGGACGAGTACTATAACCTCGACGGTATACTCCATGGAGCACGAGTCAGTTCCTAGATCTTGATGTTTTCCTCCGTCATAATGTGGACAAGTTCTATAACCTCAACGGTATACTCCATTGAGCACGAGACAGTTCCTAAATCTTGATGAAGATGTTTCCCTACGTCATAGTATGGACGAGTACTATAACCTCAACGGTATACTCCATTGAGCACGAGTCAGTTCCTAGATCTTGATGTTTTCCTCCGTCATAGTGTGGACAGGTTCTATAAACTCAACAGTATACTCTATTGAGTACGAGACAGTTCCTAGATCTTGATGAAGATGTTTCCCTACGTCATAGTATGGACGAGTACTATAACCTCAATGGTATACTCCATTGAGCACGAGTCAGTTCCTAGAGATTGATGTTTTCCTCCGTCATAATGTGGACAAGTTCTATAACCTCAACGGTATACTCCATTGAGCACGAGACAGTTCCTAGATCTTGATGAAGATGTTTCCCTACGTCATAGTGTGGACGAGTACTATAACCTCGACGGTATACTCCGTGGAGCACGAGTCAGTTCCTAGATCTTGATGTTTTCCTCCATCATAGTGTGGACAAGTTCTATAACCTCAACGGTATACTCCGTGGAGCACGAGTCAGTTCCTAGATCTTGATGTTTTCCTCCGTCATAGTGTGGACAAGTTCTATAACCTCAACGGTATACTCCATTGAGCACGAGACAATTCCTAGATCTTGATGAAGATGTTTCCCTATGTCATAGTGTGGACGAGTACTATAACCTCGACGGTATACTCCGTGGAGCACGATTCAGTTCCTAGATCTTGATGTTTTCCTCCGTCATAATGTGGACAAGTTCTATAACCTCAGCGGTATACTACGTTGAGCACGAGACAATTCCTAGATCTTGATGAAGATGTTTCCCCCAGTTGAATTATGGACAGGTTCTTAAAGCACAGCTGAAGCATTCTCTCAGTTGTAGTACAAGCAGGTTCCTAACAAAGGTTAGACTTCCCCAGCGGAATCTTTTACAACAACAGGTATGCAAGTTCTCGCTAAGGAATCTCTTATGCGATAGACATTCTTGCAGATGGCATATGTAATCCCATCCTCCTACCAACAATCTCTAAATGGCATCTGTAAGCCCATTCCCGACATCACAATGCTGCTACTACACCATGTGAGTGCAAATTTCTGGGCACTCTAGTGTTCAATTATCTTCCACCTTCGGATCACGAAAGGCTCGAAAGCCAATCTACATCCTCAGGTTTAAGAAAATTGAATAGGGGCAATTGTTGTACCCAAAAATTTTCCCTCTCATGCTCCTCAAGACATGCCAAGAATAATTTTCAAATTGCTCAAGTTGGCTCAAGGGTTGGACAGTCAAGTCACCTCCTAAAGCAGTCAAGTCAAAATTAGGGTTTTGTGTTGCATCAAGGTCCTTACATCCAAATGGCCTCAAGTGTTTCCCAATGTCTTAATATGTTCTTAAATCCACCCATGTCGAATTTCATGCCTTGCAGAGGAAGTTTGGTCACTCAATTGCTCAAGAGACCCAAAAATCGGTTGTGCTAGGGCAAAAGTCAATTGTGTCCCAAATACAGTCAAACCTCAAGATTTTTTGTCAACATTCTCATTTTGAAGGATAATTCATCATTTGATCAAGGGTTTACCATGATTCATCAAGGATTGCTCAAGATTCAAAAGTTGCTAAATTAGGGTTTTGTAGGAAAAAACAACTCAACTTTGACCAAGCATAACCTCCTCATACTTTATGAGAAATGACCCATCCAAAGCTAATTTTTAAGAGGATGCAATTTCCTACAATCCATCTTCACACCCCAATATCAATAAATGCTCTCACAAAAAGTTACTAATTTGGACATTATAGGTCATTTTTGAAAGTCAACAAAAACACCTTTTTTTTTTCAAAGCTAATAACTTGAGCATGGAAAATCAAAATGAGATGGTACCAAAAGGGTTGATTATAAGACATCTCAAGGTTTCTAAAAAGTCAAATAACACTTCCAAAAGTTCAAAATTGAAGAAGTTATGCATTGTTGAAGTTGGGCATTTTTTCAAATTTGCCAAAACTCAACTATCCTCAAAACTCCAATTTTTGACAAAAGGGCCCACTTTTTTCCACTTGATATAATCTTTTCATGCCACACACGTGTTCCATCTTTAATTTCATGGACATTCATCTATTTTTCTATTTTTATTCATTTTTATTGATTTAATTCATTATTAATCAATATTAAATCAAATAAAATCTAAAAATTGATGTAAGAGGATTCTTGTGATCATTACATCTTGCAAATATCATGTGCAACTCAATCAAACTCGTGCCAAGTCAAAACATGCAAAAAATCTCAGATTTGATGCAAATATGGCAACTTGTTAATGGTGATTAAAATCCAATCTTCCATCTTCAATGCATAAGGATTATGGCCCATGTTTTGACCTAAATACATTCCATTATATGCACACAAGCAAGCCAGGCCTAGAGGAGGCACAAGGAACTGTTGAAACGGCCAGAACGAGTTTGTAAAAAAGCTTGAAAAGTGAGAGATAAAAAACAACATTGGATCATGATTCAGTCCAAAAGCTCAACACTACTCTCTTCCTTGACATCCAGTGGAGCTATACCAATCAAAACCAAGCCTTTTCATTGCCTAAAACTCATTGTAAGTCTCCACAAATATGCCTCTACACATGAAATCATAAATCATTCTCCTTGCATCTTTTTGCCAATTTGATTGCACTATCATGCTTAACATTAAAATTCTAACAATTCTGCATTAATTAATTTGATTTTCATGGCCAGTATTGTGATACCCGAACCTATGGTTCTTGTTCTTGTTTTTTAGGCGTTTCTTATGCAGGATAAATTGAGCCAAACAATGGTTATAGGAATGATCAGGAGGCAGAGACGAACACGTCTATGTTCTTGGATGGCATTTTCATGGCCTGGAGTGAGTTTTGAAAGCAAGCCACAGATCTTCCTGCGGATAAAAATCCGCAGGTAAAGAACCAGGGTGATATGAAGAAAATGATAATGTGGCTGGGCGTGATTGGACCATTCAAATCATTAGCGCGTTTTTTCTTTTATTTCAGGCTTAGCATTTTATTCTGCATATAATATTTATCTTCTATTCCACTAACGAATGTGCAAGCTGGTTGAGTTGGTGAGAGAGGCGTGGCAAAACCCCTTGGGACCTGGGTTCGAATCCCAGGTCCCCTAAAACTTTATTCAATTTTGTCTTCAGGTATTCATACGCAGCATTCCAAGCGTGGACTACCATATGTCCTCAGATCTCAATGTGCCAAGTGGCTTCAGGCCAAGATCCAAAGGCCAGATTTGAGCATCCACCATATTCCCTGGTCAACAAGCACGCAGGGAATCACAAGGGTCAAAGCAGGCTGGATGTTTTGGGCCTGAGAATTGCTGATCATACTCCCTCTTCCGGCCTAAACCCCCATTTTGGTTTATTTCCTTTTCTCTCTATATTTATTTTATTTAATTATTATTATAAAAATTAACCAATTAATATTTTTTCTATAAAATCAGAAAACCCTAATAAATAATATTTTTATTAATTTCACTATTTTATTATTTTTTGTAAATAAACATTAATTAATTTATTTAGTTTAATTAGGAACAACTTTAATATCTTTTGCATTAAATTAAAATTAACATACAATTAGGGTTTTAATATCTTTTAACCATTCTCATTTTATTTCCTTAAATAATAAAAAAACCAAAAATATTTTCTTTTCATTAATTAATTCAATTATTAATTTAGACTAATTTTTAATTCAAAAACAACAAAAATATGCTTTATTGAATAAAAAGGGTCAAAACCCTAAAGACACTCCGATTTAATTTTATCGCGCGCGAGTAACTTTTGATCCATATTTCAATATTGTAACTGCTTCGGGAATGTAATAGTTTGTTAATTAGTATTTTATTTATCGCTTTTATTTACTTTTCGCAATTTAATTTTTAAGGGTTTGTCTTTGGCGATGTAAATACCCGACGCCTTGTAATAGCTTAGATTTATTTTCCGCAATTTAATTTCGGCAACCATTAACTGTTAGATGTTTGAATAATAGGCGATGCATGACAAGGTCAATTTTAATTTAAAATCAACAGTAGCTCACCATTAACATGTACAGATAAAAATAACTGAAAAACAATACACTCGCACATGCCACTCCTAGAGTACACCTCACTTGGTTGCCTCGAACGTGGTCATTGAGTATAGGAAGTTTTAGAGGTCACCCTCTTGTCCAAAGATCATAGTTGCCTCAAAACGGTTGCCTCGAATAAAACGATCTAAGACATTAGGGTTACCGCTAAGGCATCCTAATATTGCTTTAGTGACCACACGTCCCTTAATCGAGTTGACCCAAAAACTCCAACGATGGTGCTAGCTACTCCTCAATAGTGGGATAGCACTGTCTAAAGGACATTTGCACAATTTAATTCCTTTTTGAGTAGGTAGATGTTCTTAAGTACTTGCTCCTTTTAAAAACAAAACAAAACATTTCGCACTTACACCCCTTTCAAATAAAAAACTCTTTTCAAACCCACAATCACAAAGAAAATCAAACTTTTGAAAACATAATGAGCAAGTACCTAAGAGCCCGTGGATAACCACGGATAGAAAGGGTGCTAACACCTTCCCTTTCTATAAGCTACCTCTCGAACCCGAGAAACATCTCAAAAAGGAATTTTTCTGTGCTTTTGTCCTTTCCTAGTTGGATAAAATAAAATACGGTGGCGACTCTTGCCTACCGCGACATTTTGCAAACACAAACGCAAAACGCGAACCAGCATTCCAAAACAGTCTATTATATTTCCCACCGATCACACATCCCTTATCCACGCTTGAAGCTGCCGGAATCCAGACAACCAAGTCACCTCCGTTTGGTAAAATTCAAATAATTGAATCTTTCAATGCATGCAATATAAATGATTCTAATGCATATTTTCATGTTCATATCATCTTTTGGCTTGTTTCTAACGTGTTACATGAGAGGTTAGGTGCAGAAACAAGGATTTGCCATGTTTAGGGCATAATCCGGATCCTGGTTCGAACTGAATGATTAAGGCATGATCTCTTAAAACCAAGGTCAAATCTCAGATTCAGGAGGCAATTTTGTGTGGAATAGGCCTTTTATTCTGGACTCAACGCTTTTAAAATCGTGGATCCCATTTTCATGTGGCTGGAGAAGACGATCGGAGATCTGCTCCGACGTCTTTGACTTATGTTGAATCCTTTGGGAGTATGCGTGGTAAGATTGTGCGATTTGATTGGTTCATTTAAATTTTGAAGTGTGCGCATTTTGTTAATAGGGATTTGATACTTGATTCCATTATATTTTTATTGTTTTATTATAACAACAATTAACTTGAATGGCCCAGTGGTGAAAAGGAAGCGTGCAAAGATACTCCCTCATAAGGTGCCTGGGTTCGATCCCATGGGTTGTTATTTTGCTTTTTTTTAACAAATTTGTTTCAGATCTGATGTGTATGAGAGAAAGAAGGCGTATGATGGGCCTCACACTTGGGTCATTCAGTTCTGAGATGGCAGACCCAATGTTCCCAAATGGTTTAAGATCATGGTGTACCTTAGGGTACACTTCCCACTGGATCAGGCGCAGATTCTAGGCTAGATTGGTTTCGGCCTAACGAAATTCGAATTCTCACCCCCCAAACTGCTTCAACAACAATAGGCCCATTTTTCCTATTTCATTTTTTAGTTATTTTAATTAATGTTTTCTTTAAAAAAAATTATTATTTAATCATAAAATCATAAAAAATATTAGGTTTAGTTTTTTTTTCTTTAATTAAATCTAATTTTTGTAAATTAATTTATAATTATCTTAACCCTTTTTTTATTTAATTTAAAATCAATATACTTAGGATTAACTAATTTCAAGTCTTTTCTCAATAATAAAAATACAAAAATATATTAGAACTAATTTCTTTTTAGGTTTATTTCTAATCACCTTTTTTATTAATTTTATTAATTTTAATTTAAACATTTCTTTTAAAAATAAACAAAAACAACAAAAATTGTCTTAATGTCCTTAGAACTTTTTTAGGGTTTTTAGTCGTTCTTTTTTATTTTCTTGCGCATTTGCTACTTTTCATATTATTATTGTATCTATCCCCCAGTTTGTAATAGTTAAAAACTAGGATTTTATTTACTGTCTTTATCCCCAATTTTGGACTTGTAATTTCCCCCTCCCCAAAGCCATATAATAATTAGGTTTAATTTCTGCACTTTAATTTCCCGCACTAATATTGAACTGTTAGATGTATGCCTAATAGAATTGCATGATAAGAATTAAAAACAAAATGGTAGCTAACCCTAATTTTCAAGATAACATAACTGAAACAAACACACTCGCACATGCACACCTCTAAGGGTACTCCCACTTCGGTTGCCTTCAGACTAAAACCGTCATAACTCTCGAATCTGAGGAATTTTAGTGGCTACCCTCTGCTTTAAAGATCACAAAAATGACCCTCTTGATGTTGCCTCAGTATGATTTTAAGACTTTAGGGTGGTTACTAAGGTATCTCACCAAGTTGCCTTCGTGACCGTACGATGACACGCGCTAGTCCCTCAAAAACATTCGACAATAGGGCTACCTACTCACTAATAGTAGGATAGCATTTTCTATAGGAAAAGAGGAAAAGAACAAACCTTTTTGAGTAGGTAGATAGATCTTAGATGCTTTCTCAAATAAAACAATTTTCCACACATACACTCTTTTCTAAAATAAAAAAAATTCAAAGAAACTTTTTGTTTACGTTCTCCACGACACGAGAAACATTACAAAATTTGTCGCACTAAGGTGTCTTTTCAAAATTACTTTTTTTCAATCATACAAACACAAGGCATTTTTCAAATGAGCTAGCAACTAAGAGCCTGTAGATAAATATGGATGGAAAGGGTGCTAACACCTTCCTTTTCCATAATCTAACCCCCTTACTCAGAAAAATCTCGAAAGGTCTTTTTCTATTCTTTTCACCCTTTCCTTTATTGGATAAAAGAAAAGTTGGTAGCGACTCTTGCTTACCGCAACATTTGCGAATAAAAAATGCAAAACCAGTATAACATTCAGTTCTGCCACCGTATTACAGACATCACTGCCAAAAAACCTGCATTGAACTTTTTCATTACGTTAGCCTTGATTTTCTCTGACATATCAGGATGCATGCGACGAACCTTTTGTTTAATCAGAGAGAAACCCTCTTTCATTAGAAGATGATGAACCGCGATATCAGTATTGAGCCTCGGAATGTCTTCGTATGACCCAGCGAATACCTCAACATAGTCGTGCAACATTTGCACCATTATTCTCTTGACAATGTCTTCTAGGTTGACACCATCTTGAATTCTTTCGTATCTGCCTCGGTACCCAAGTTTATCACTTTGACCGTCTCTTCATGCAATTGGATAGCCTTTTCCTCTTGTATCTGAAGTCTGGCAAGTTCTCTAGGTATCTGAAAATCTTCTTCACCTTCATCTTCAGGTTGATAGATTGGATTTTCGAAGTCATAAATGGCAATAGCAGAATTATTGTCAATGAGATCCAGAGTGGATGTGGATCTCTAAATGTGCGTGTGTGTAAGGTCACATGGCTATTTTGAAAATGCAGTAAAGTAAAAGAAAGACAAGGAGCGCAAAATTTGAATGCAAAATCGTCCAATGTTTTCATTAAATGAGCATATGATATATGAAATGACAACCCTTAATAAATGGACCATTGTGCCCCGGGAAAGGCACAAGGTTTAAAGGCATTATTTTAATAGAAATTACAGACAAACTTCTTAAAGCAAATAAAAATAGGAAATAGCTATTACTTCTGTCTGAAGGAGATTGAGACAAATTCTTTGGCCTTCCAGTTGTTAAGTCCATCGTCAGTAGTTGGGAATATTCAGTCGTATAAGTTTCCATCATTATCAGTGTCTTCTAGAGCATTGACTTCATTGTTGCTGATACGGAGAGGTGGTCCTCCAGCACGAACACGACAAACCTCTTTCTGAGCTTTTGAAGTGAAACCCAATCCAAATTTGTCGGATTTGTAGGGGATATTAGGACGTTGTCCCCAGATAGTGAAACCTCCATCTTCTACCACAACCCTAGCATCCTTCAAGGAAGCCATTCTTGGTGTGTCCTTAGCAATATTAGGAGTATCAGGAGTAGCTTTAGCAACAGCGATCGTTTATGGGATTACTTCAAATGCTTGATAAGGAGTCTCAATGATTTCACCGTCTATTTCAACATATTTGAAAGAATTCAAATGACTGACCATATATTCTTCCTCTCCACAGACTATGACAATCTTCCCTTTCACTGGATACTTCAGCTTTTGATGTAATATAGAGGTAACTGCACCAGCCCCATGAATCCATGGGCGTCCGAGAAAGAAAGAATAGGCTGGGCGGATATCCATTACATAAAAAGTTGAATTGAAAACTTGAGATCCTACCTTGATCGGAAGATTAACCTCTCCGTGTATCATTCTCTTTGACCCATTAAAGGCTCTTACCACAATATCGCTAGGTTTCAGCACCAGCCCTTCACAGTCCAATATATCCAGAGCACATTTTTGTAATACATTCAAGGAGGAACTTGTATCAACTAACACATGCGCCAAAGTAGTGCCTTTACACTTAATAGAGATGGTTGTAGAGCCTTGTTATGATGTTTTCCCACCGGAGTTAAATCTGCATCAGAAAAGCTTAAACCATTATCAATAGTTAGGCTCACAAAACAATTCTCAAATTGATTTGCAGTGGTCTCTTGTGGTACATGGGCATTCTTCAGTAATTTAAACAAAGCTTGGGCATGTGCTTCAGAGCATAATAACAAGGATAGCATGGATATATTGGAGGGTGTCTGCCCCAATTGTTCAACTATTTTGTAGTCACTTTTTTGGATGATCTTCAGAATTTCTTCCATCTCTTGTCTTGAAGGGTCTTCAATTGTAACATCTTTAGATGGCGCATCCATCAGAGTCGACTCATATACTTTCTCTTTACCTCGGGCATCAGCAGTTGGCCCAGTAGATGGAATACAAATAGGTGTTGTAGTTATTGTTGGAGGAGAGATCTCAGGAGAGAAGATCCTTCTTGTCCTAGTGACCTTACTAGTTCCAACAATGTTTGTAATTCCAGACTCTTCATTTTCAGTAATCCATGGCTCTTTCTTGACACCATGATAATAAACTTTTGCCCCGTAGTTCCAAGGCACCGGTTTGTCAGAGGAGTAGAGGACTGGCCCCAGTGAAGTGATGATCAAGGGAGCCACTCTTGGCTCAGCAGGAATCCTTATAGGGCCTCTAGAGGTTATCCTTATAGGAATATTGGAAATGGTGATTATGGAAACATCTTCAAGTCTCAGTTCATAAGGTATACTTTCAGGAAAAATCTCCATGGACGAAGTTTTCTCGAACATAATTTCATGGATATCAATCAGACGTTGAATACCTTTCTTCAGCCACATACAACCATTAATTTGGGAAGCACAATGGTAACAATTTTCAAGGCAGCCTGGAAATAAACCGACTCTCAATAGATTCTTCTTAACAGTTACCAAGGGAGTAATCAAATCACTGGTGTTGGAGACAAAAGAGACAACGTCAACAACATTAACACCTTTACCATGACTGGGAATGGGTGCGGTAATCACATTAGGGGTTTATGGAGGGTCAAACTCAATCGCTTTGTTATCAATCAAATCTTGGATCTTGTTTTTCAACGCCCAACAGTTGTTGGTGTCATGGCCAGGACTATTTGAATGATAGGTGCATTTCACGTTCAAATTATATTTGGGAGAGGAAGTATTGGGATTAGGATAAGGATCTCGCAGCGTCACCAAATTTTCCTTCAACAGATGTTGTAAAGCTTGAGACAATGGCATGTTGATCCTAGTGAACTTCCTTCTCGGGGAGTCTGGCCTTTGCTGATTGCTTTATTGTTATAATCGTTGAACTGGGGTTGGGTTAGAAATCAATATTGTTCCTACGGAATGATGACGATCATTCTTGATACGGCTCCTTTGTCCATAAACAACATTAGTTTCTTTCTTACCAACAAATGATTTCTTTACAACAGTAGAGGTTGACTCCATTGGGATCTTCCCACTTTTGATTCCAATTTCAACTTGTTCTCCTGTCAAAATCAGCTCAGTAAACCCTGATGAAGAACTCCCAATCAACAAATTAAAGAATGGACTAGTCAAAATTCCCAAGAACATATCCACCAACTCTCGGTCAGTCAAAGTGGGTTGCACCCTTCCAGCCAGGTTCCTCCATTTTTGAGCATACTCTTTAAAACCTTCGTTCGACCCTATAGTCATACCTTGTAATTGCACACGAGTTGGTGCAAGGTTAGCATTGTATTGGTATTGTCTGTAGAAGGCAACAGCTAAATCCTCCCATGTGTGGATATTAGTCCCTTCTAGTTGATAAAGCCATTCCAATTGTGTTCCAGATAAGCTTTCTTGGAAGAAATGAACCCATAACTTCCTATCGGCGATGTGTGGTTGAATCTTGCGGACATATAACCTTAAATGGAGTTTTGGACAAGAGACTCCATCATATTTGGCAAAGACAAGGCCCTTGAATTTGTGGGGAATGACCAGCCCAAGGACGAAACCCAAGTCTCCAAAGTCCAAACCAGGAACTGTTTGGATCTCTACAACCTTAAGTTGGTCTTTAAGCTGTTTGTATTTGTCATCCGCTGATGGGTACTGCTCACCGGAGTAGTCTTCATCCTCATAAATCTGTATATTTCCACCCCCGGCCCTGGTGCTTCTAACATCCTCTTCTTGATTGTCTTCTTCCTCAGAAGAAGCCTCTTCTATTTGAGCCAGTCGGGAAGGACCTTTGAATCTTCTTCCCATGTTAAGGATAACAGCCTGTTTCTTAGTCTTCTTTTTGGTGACAAGGAGTGCCATCATCTCTTGCTTTCCTTTGGCTAAGTTCAAGAGAGTCTCTTGGAACTGTGTGTGTTGAGTTTACAGATCTTTGACGATTTGCTCTAGAGCTATCTTATACTGAAATAAACAATAATTAGATGAGGAAACTTGTATCGGAAAACCTTCTTATTACATGATGCATGATGTTGTACCCCAAAATTTTCCCTCCCTTTTTCACAAGAAATCACAACCCTAGAGTTTTCTCAGATTTTCAAGATTGGCTCAATAATCGATCAAACAGACTTTTCTTCGGTAGTAAATCAAGAATTAGGGTTTCTCTCGCATTTCTCAGAAGAAACTGAATTCTCAGAAATTCAATTAACTGTCACATGTTTTCACACTTTTTCGAGTTTGCTGAAAGGTTACTGGTTGTTCTTAAGGCTTGTTTATCTGGGATAAGAGATGGGAGCTGAGATGGTCATTTGGAATATTCAGGTTTGCCTGATCCCGATTAACCAGATGATGTGCATCTGTTAAAATGTTTGCTTGTTAATGGAATGAAATGCTTGCTTGTTTATTGGAATACACAATGCATATTTTGATTGGAATGTTGTTGCAAGGTTACGAGATTGCAAAGTTATTGGATTACTTAAAGTTTAAGTTATCTGTATTAGAATTGTTGGAATGCAATTTCAATTATTTTGATCTGAGAATATTAAAGGATTAAGTGAAGGTGCAAAGAAAGAATTGCAATTTATTGACAGTAGAAGAGTTTTATTGGGTAAAGACTTTTTCATTTATTTCAAAAAAATGTTACAATACAGTTTATTATTTAAATGCTTTAAGTTGTGCAACTTATTGTATTTGAAAAATAAATTGGTACATTTGTTTGAATATTCATCCCTAAGTTACAAAGAAAAAGTCTAAAGCCTAAGCTTTCATTGCTCCATTGCTCCCATGCTCAAAGTCTTCTTCTTCCTCTGCTTTGTCATCACCCAAGTTGTGCTCACATGAAAGAAAAACAAAGAAAAAAGGATTAGTACAATTGATTAATTAGATTTTTCAAACAGAAAAAAGAAAGGAAAATATTCATCATTAAAGTTTGTCGTCCAGAATCATAGTGCTATTTTTTCATCACGTTTTATTTTTCTCTTTGCAAATCACAAGAAGATTGCTCTTCTTGGTTCACAAAGAGAAAAATAAAAATGCAAATTGAAGAATGCAAAGGCAAAATTATTCAAAGGCAAAGCACAAGGCGCCAAAACTGCATTACAAAACAAGGCAAACTGAATGCAAACATTGCAGCAAACTAAGGCAAACATTGCAGCAAACTGCATTACATAACAGGCGCCAAACTATACCAAACTATACTAAGTAAGCAAACTGAAACATTGCAGCAAACTGAACAAAAAAAACTGGATGCAGCATACAAGGCAAGTACAAGTGCAGATGCAGCAGGCAAAATGCAGGAGGTAAACCAAATCACAAGTCAAAAGCTTGTCATAGCTTTTCACCATTTCCCAGGACATAGGCAAAAAATTTCAGAAAATAAGAAAAAGCAAAAAAGTGCTTTGTCATTGAGAGAGAAAGAGAGAAAAGATATCACCTTTTTGGTGAGATTGTACAGTTTGGCTAAAGGATGTCACAAGTTACAAAAACAACAGCTAAAAGGATACAAGAACTAAAAACTGCATAACAAAACAGGAGAGAACACTTTGGTCAAAAGCTTGCAACACTGTAACAATATAGTAGAATCAAGCAACACAAGCCTGAGACCACTCTCCCAAAAACCTGTTAACAATTTCACACAACTCTCCAACCTGCACAATCAACCAAAAAATTCCAAATGGCCTAACAGTTTCAAAATCCCAACCTGCTATCAAGCTAACCAAAAACCTGTAACAGTTATAAACAGGCAAACTCCAAGCCAAGTCTGAAACTGCAAAAGTTGGCCAAACTGTAAACCAAACTGCAAAAGTTGGCCAAACTGTAAACCAAACCTGCCAGCCAAACAGCATAACAACCAAACTGCAAAAGTTGGCCAAACGGTAAACCAAACCTGCCAGCCAAACAACATAACAACCAAACTACAACAAAACTTCCAAAAGCCTGCACATCCCACCAAAAACAAGTTTTCCAAACCAGAAAAACCTACAAACCTGTTAATAGTTCAAACAAACTCCAAACCTGCATAACATTTCAACAAGCTTGCAAAACTAAAAATTTGCACAAACATAGCAAGCTTGCCAAAACAACCACCAAAACTACCAAAATACTAAAAAAAAAAACCAAACTTCCCAACTCAGTCCAAACAATAAAAGCCAACAAGCCTGCTAACCCAGAATTTTCAACAAGACAGAGTTTCAAACAACTACAAAACCTAACAATCAAATCACAAAAAACTTGTGTAACAAGCTTGCCCTTTCAGAACATCAATAACAGAGTTTCAGCTACAATCATCAAACAAAAAGCTACAATCAAAAGTTTAAGTTTAATCATCATCAACATTCAAGAGAGAGGAAAGAGTTTCAGAAGCAACAACAATCAAAAGTTTCAAAAACATTTAATCATCATCAACATTCAAACTCAAGGAAAAGAAATAACAAAGTTTCAGACATAGCATTAACAATAATCATCAATAAATTACAAAGAAAAGAGTTTCAGAAGCGATAATCATCGCAAGTTTCAGAAGCGACCTTCATCATCAACTACCAGCAATCACAAAATTAGAAGCAAGCGCGCTTGGCCATCATCCTCTCCTCTGCCTCTAGCCACCAAGGAACGCCACCAGCTCCATCTCCTCTTTCCTCTCCATTTTTCCAGAAAGTCCTAAGGTATGCTTCTCAAACCCTTTACTGTGTTTTAGGCATATAAAAATCATAGGTTAAACAACTAAGCAAATCAAACTAGAACAAAGCAAGCAAACATGAACAACTGTAAAACTCAAACAAGATGAACCATACCGTTTCACCAAGGCCAGTGGTCGTTAGGAGGAGGTTAGAGAGTGAAGGACGGTGATCCGGCGGCTTAGAGGAGGGGAAGATCCGAGCGATAAAGATTGAGAGATATGAAGAGGGAGAACAAAGAAACGGCGCCGTTGTGAAGCAAATCTCCCAAACCCTAACTGTTTCTTTTTTGTTTCCCCAAACCCTAAACGAAACAACTTGTGATTTGGGCCTATCTGGCCACCAAATGCTTAAGCCCATAACATTGTTGGCTCAGACCCCCCCCCTTTTTTCATTCTGACCTTCCACTCTTATTTTAGTTGGGCCTTAAACTTTCAGCATCCTAAGCCCATCTCTAATTTCAATTTATTTTCTTTTGTTTAAACAAATACTAATGTTTTTTTATTAATTCATTTTAATTAATTTGTTTCCTTTTCTTTTTGTTAATAATAACACTAATAATAATTAAAACTGTGATTTTTCTTAAATTAGTTTATTTTCTTCTTTTATTAATTAATCTTGTTTCATTTAATAAAAACACCAAAAACAAAACTTTTAATTAATTTGCTTCTTCTAAACTCTTTTTTTTTTATTTAATAAAAAGACACATACAAAAAATAATAATAATTTTTAATCTTTTAGAATAGACTTTTATTTATCTCTCTTTTAATAAATACATGCATTTCATAATTGATTGATTTTCTTTATTTCCTCATTTGTTATAGCTTTATATTGAATTGCGGCAATTCGATTTGGTTGTAATATTTGGACTTTACTATTCTTATGAGATTCATCCTCATTTTTAATAATTGTACCCCCATCCCCGGATACTTTTGTAATAACTTTAGACTTTTAATTCCCGCAATTTATTGCTTTCAATATACTGTGTAGTAATTAGGCGTGTATGGCAAGATTCAAAAATCAATCGCTAGATGACCTAATCCAAGAATAAACAACTTGAAATCAATACACAATGCACACTTGCACCCCTAGGGTTTCATCCACTTGTTGCCTTTAAAATTGGCCATGTTAAGCATGTTGAGTATCTTGGAAAAACAAAAACAAAACAAAAGATCATAGTCCCTCGATGACGCTATCTTGGTTGCCTATATAAAAATGATCTAGTACCTCAAAAATTGGCTAAAGATACTTAGCACAATTGCTATCATGGTCAATACGATGACCCGCGCCTATTCCGTTTAACATCCTAATACAAGGTTGTGTACCAAATGCAATGGTAAAACAACACTGTCAAAAGGGTTAAAAATGTGTAGGAAATACCTTTGAGTAAAATAGGGTAGACAACTCTTAGTTACTTGATCCAAACTTGCAAAATCATCCTTGTTATTTTCAAACACACCTCACAACACAATTTCAAAACATTTCCCAAATCAAACTTTCAAACATTGAAATATCTTTTCAAAAGAAAAACACCTTTGTATATTTCAAACAAGAATCATTACAAAGGTTGCCTAGACAAGGCCTCTTTTTCAAAGCATTTTCAAAAACCACACACAAAGCACCATTTCAAACAATTGAAAAGCAAAAGCAAGTGATCTAAACAAGTAACTAAGAGCCCATGGATAACCATGGATGAAAAGGGTGCTTGCACCTTCCCTTTTAATAATCTAACCCCCGAACCCAAGAAAACCTCTCAAAGGTCTTTCCTGTGCTTTTTGACCTTTCCTTTGGATAAAATAAAAAGTCGGTGGCGACTCTTGCTAAACCAAAACAAATGCGAACACAAACACAAAACCTCAAGTCATTTCTCCCACCGTATCACAGAACTGGCGAATCTGCTGGGGAGTAAATCTAAAAGTGGGGTTACCTTAGGGTTTTAGATCACCTTTACATGCTTATCTTATTTGACTTGTATGCTTTACTTTTGGGTTCCTTGTTTGGGGTTTGTTTTAAATCCTACACCCGGATTTGGGGGCACCTTTTAGGTAAGTAGCAATAAACTGTGAGGGAACTGTGCAGGGTATACCGACATGGTTGAAGCAGTGGCTGCGTTAGTGCGACATATTTGTGGGTACCAGTAGCCTTTAAGTCAATCAAAGAGAATACGGGGCCGCTGAGTGATGTCATGAAGCACTAATGAACTCTTAGAACCTTACTTGACCATCTTGGCCTTATTAGAGGTAGTGAGATGACCGGCTTTGGTGCAGTCCGAAGTTGGTAGATACTCGATACTACACTCATTGAGGATTGTTTTCTTGGAATATTTCGGTCGCCAGTAAAGTGGCTAAACTGAAACGATGAACACAGAAAATAATCCAGTGATATTTAGCTCCTTAGAACCCGATTATTATTTCTAGGACAATTTGAGCCAACTAGACTTCAAGAGGGTACTTACCTATGAAACTCCATGCAAGCCTAAACCTAAGGACTTGTCTGCTTTGTGTGAATATGACTGTCTGTATATAGACTTGCTTACTTTTGCATACTTGTACATAACATCATAACATCATACCATAGCATTTTCAATAACCATTTCAAGGATCTCGAGGGTCTTTGATGCAGGGTCACGTTGAACCAGACGTCTACCAAAGGGCAAGAGGATTCATTTTCCTCTAAACAAACGCCGTCAAAAATCAAGTACAACAACTTGAGTCAAGGGTTATGACCCACTTGACATGGTGAGCTTGATTCTAGTGGAAAGACATCCACTGATACAAAGTTCTCCAATCAAAGATGTTGATCGAAGTTCAACCTCTAACATTTTCTTGTGTTTACCCCGCGAGATCCTTGAAAACATGCATCCACATATCATGCTTCGTATCATGACAAGTTTTCCCCTTTCAGGTCTCCTTATTTTCCTACTGTTTATTTCAGTAGAGATGGCTCTAGAGAGGACTGTCAAAGATATCCAGGCTCAAAACGCTCAACTTCAAGAAATGTTCTTGAACCTATCCAAGGGGCAGGAAGAAGTGAAAGCTCTCCTCATAAGGGGCATGGTCCTAGGGAATCCATGGGGAATCAGGAATGATCAGTTGGAAGGGATACAGATTGAGATGGCAACAATGAAAATCCAAATGATGGGACAACTGGTGGGCCAGATGGATCTTATTCAAAACCTGGCTCAAGGACAAGAGGAGTTAAAGGTCCTCGTCAACAAACTGCATCAATATGGATGTAACCAATTGGGACAAACAGCTAGGGTTGAAGATCAAGTCACCATTCAGCTTCCTTTGAGATAAGAAGTCAAGGGAAAGTCTCCCCAATTTGCTTCGGGGTCACAAGCCCAACAACAACCTCACCAACATCAACAGGATAATCGGCGTGAGCAAAATACATCTGAAAAGCACTCCACCGAGATTAACATGTCATTATACCAAGTGTTGCAACGCTTGTTGGAAGTCAAACTAATTGTATTAAGGGACCCCCCTCGGTGTCCCAAAACAGCCTCCCCGAGGTACAATCCAAATGCGAGATGTGTGTATCATTCTGACATTCCTGGGCATGACACCGACAGCTGTTGGGCATTGAGAAACAAAATTCAAGATCTGGTTAAAGAAACAACGCTGGAGTTCACACAAGATGGTCAGATGAAAATCTTCCGCTGAGGGTTCTCCACCTAAAATGACAAGTTCAGACTAAGAGGCTTTTGTTTCATTTGAATTTTCAAGTTGTAATTTCTTTTGTTATTCAAACAATTATCTATTAATGTCAAACTCTGTTTCATTAATACATTGCATATGTTTGTCTTGAATTCATCCATTCGTTTTCACTATCCTTGAACTATGCTTTCTACTTTCTTTATGACATTTAACTCTTGCTAAAAGTTACGAGCCTTTAGAGGGAGGATGACGAAAACAATACCATAATCTTATACAGTATGCTTTTGGACAGACCTTGCTGACGATGTACATGCGTTTCTTTCAAATCCTAAACACTGGAGTTATAAGGAAGATAATCCCTAGTCAACCCCTTCGAGCCAAAGAAGTAGAAGTTTTTCGTTTTAACACAAATTGAAACCTTTAATCAAACCTGGGGCAGGGTAGTCTCTTAGTTAATTCAAAAATTGTGTGTTAAAGTCGCAAACTCTCATCCTGTAATATAATGAATGACATCAAAAACATTGCTTTGGAATCAAAAGACAGTGATGGTTCCTTATCTCATAGGTAGTCATTATCTCTCGAAAAAAGAAAATCCCACTGAGTCAAAACCTACAAAGGAGACTTGCGAAAGCTGGGGCATCCCGCTGACTGTAATCTCAAAAATAAGAACAGTCAGGCAAAAATTAGGGATAATAAATTAAAAGAAAGAGGTCATTACAAATCCTCAACAACAAGAAAAATGTTGCAAAAAATTACTTCCTTCCAACAAATTCAACTTGTGTGAACCATCACCAAAAACATCGTTCCAGACTCATTTGGAGTTCAAATGCACAATTAATTGAGTTTAGGATTGAAGAACATCACGAAGAGCGGGTGGGTACAAATATACTTTGAGCCTTTATCCTTTATTTCTTAAAACCGTGAACCAAGCCACGTTACAACCCTTCAAAAGTCCTAATTGAAGCATGGGTTAGTTCGAAAGCGCATACTGTTACAAAAGGTATCCTGACTCCTGTAAGGCTTTGCTCTAAATCTTGAGTTGAATTTTTCTTATAACAAGTTTTCTGCTAAAAAATGCATTTTTCTAAATTTCAAGACAAGCATAAACTTTGCATTATTTGAATATCATCGTTTTCATATGGCTATTTGTTTGACAGTGAAGAAATTCACACAATGAATGTTCCGATGAACGAAAGCTCTCTCAGTGAACAAAATCACTTCAAGTGGGATGACACTTCCGTTGCAAAAAAAATCTCTCCTATCAACAAAAGGGGACTTGGAATGGCATTGTCCAGTTAACCTGGGGCAGTCCAGTCAAGATTTCAAGAAATCTCTCAAAGTCCAGTTAACCTGGGGCAGTCCAGTCAAGATTTCAAGAAAACTCTCAATTGCCGAGTAACCTGGGGCAAGTCTCCATCACTTGGGGAATTAAACATCAATCTCATCAAAGGGTTACGTACAATCCAAATTTCCTGGCAGTGCCACAAACATTTGATACTAGGGGCAATGACAAATCTCTCCAAAATTCTTCTGAAAAGAAATTCAAGAATCCTTGAGAAGTTGATCACATCTCTAGTAGAGAAACGGTCATGGGTTTATTTCCCCAACACTTGTCAAGTATTTATTCTCCAAAACAAAATTACATTTCAACAACATTCTTAACATATGCAGATTGATCGGCGGGTAAAGGTTATTATCACCTTTTGGAGTAGCACTCGTCAAAGATTCGTTCATCACCTTTTGGAGTAGCAGTCGTCAAAGATTCCTTCATCACCTTTTGGAGTTGCAATCGTCAAATATTCCTTTATCATCCGGTTGAGTCAAAGTTAATCCAAGACCTTCTCTGGTTCAGTCAGATCGACACTAAGATCTCCCTGATTCTTATTCCAGTGGAAGATATTCCGGGTTTTGTTGTTTCAGATAAATCTCTCAACGATTTATTCTGATTCACTTCCAGATTTTTCACTATCAGAGACGAAGAATCCAACTTTTTTCTCCATCACCAGTTAGAGATTTATTTTCCCCAGCGAGAGGTTGTCTTGAAAAACATTACACATCCGTACATCAGGACATCATACAACGCAATCTCATTTATTTTGAGAACGTTAATGTTTGATATATGCCACTAACCTTTACCTTTCAGGAAAGATGCAATCAATTTCTCACAACATTTCGTATTGTGAAACTTTGATGTTGACCAGATAACGATACAAGACTGTGAAACCTGGATGTTGACCAGATAACAGTAAAGTATACTGTCAAACTTGGATGTTGACCAAATAACAGTTTACTCGGCCAATTACTTTGAAGCCCAGATTCAACCAGATATTAGTAGGCCCCAAAATCAAAGGGAAAACCGGAGGCAACCGGATAACCATTTGATTTCCTTTTGAAGACTAGACGTTGACCAGATAGGAAGAAAGGTATTGTGAAACCTGGATGTTGACCAGATAGAAATGCAACACTGTGAAACCTGGACGTTGACCAGATAACAGTTAACCGTTAACAGAATGAAGATTCTCATCCTTGAAACCTCATAATATTGGCATACTCCCAAGCTCCTGATACCGTTAACAGAATGAAGATTCTCATCCTTAAAACCTCAGAAGATTGGCATACTCCCAAGCTCCTGATACCATTATTAGAATGAATATTCTCATCCTTGAAACCTCAAAAGATTGGCATACTCCCAAGCTCATGATACCGTTAACAGAATGAAGATTCTCATCCTTAAAACCTCAGAAGATTGGCATACTCCCAAGCTCCTGATACCGTTAACAGAATGAAGATTCTCATCCTTAAAACTTCATAAGATTGGCATACTCCCAAGCTCCTGATACCATTAACAGAATGAAGATACTCATCCTTAAAACCTAAAAAGATTGGCATACTCCCAAGCTCCTGATACCGTTAACAGAATGAAGATTCTCATTCTTGAAACCCCAGTAGATTGGCATACACCCAACCTCCTGACCCAAACGCCTGAATGAAGATTCTCATACTTTCTTCCCCATTAGATTGGCATACACCCAAGCTCCTGATATTTCCGATAGAATGAAGATTCTCATTCTCAAAGTGGCATATAACCCGAGTTCCTGATATTCCCGACAGAATGAATATTCTCATTCTCAAAGTGGCATACAACCTAAACTCCTGAATTTCTTCCAAATAGGAATAAGATTTTCCTAGAGTCCTAAGCTTACTCTCCAGCAGGATAGCTACTCCCCAACAGTATAGTTATTCCCCACAGAGTTTTTACTCCCCAACAAAATCAATATTCTCATCCTTGATTCTCCAGTGAAGTTTCCAGAACCTTCTTTACTCTCAGCATAAATTTGTTAGAGTTTTTAATCCCCTGCAGATCGAAGATTCTCGTTCTTAACTCCTCAACACAAATTCCTCTAGCAGAATGAAGATTCTCATTCTCATTTCCTCACAGAATTTTCAAATATTCCCCAGCGGAGTTCTCCTCAAACAAAAAAACAGGAATCCCCAGTAGATTGGCATACAACCCAAACTCCTGATTTCCCCAGCAGTATAGCTTCTCCCCACAGAGTTTGTCAAAAAACTCGAAGACACACAACAATGGTCTAGGATTTATTTTCCCCGACAGCAGTCAAAGATTTTATTATCTCCAACTATCCAAGATTTATCTTCCTCAGCAAGACAGCTTATCAGGTTACATGCGCATACATTGAATTCATATATCATAAACATTTATAAAACACATATATTGCATCATACATTTCATGCAACATAACTTTGTGTTTCAGCTAATATTTTACCCTTTTCAGGATAAGATTAACAAGCTTCAGATTCATGATCATGAAAACAGTTTACGGGTGCTTCCAAACATGGATATTAATCTATCGCTTGTTCAGATTCAGCCTATTGAAAACAGTTTATGGATGCACCAAACACGGATGTTAATCTATTGCTTGTTCAAACCCAAGGATCATGAAAACAGTTTACGGGTGCTTCCAAACATCGATGTTAATCTATCGCTTGTTCAGATTCAGCCTATTGAAAACAGTTTACGGATGCACCAAACATGGATGTTAATTTATTGCTTGTTCAAACCCATGCATCATGAAAACAGTTTACGGGTGCTTCCAAACATGGATGTTAATCTATCGCTTGTTCAGATTCAGCCTATTGAAAACAGTTTACGGATGCACCAAACACGGATGTTAATCTATTGCTTATTCAAATTCAAGGATCACGAAAACAGTTTACGGATGCTTCCAAACATGGATGTTAATCTATTGCTTGTTCAGATTCAGCCTATTGAAAACAGTTTACGGATGCACCAAACACGAATGCTAATCTATTGCTTACTCAAATTCAAGGATCATGAAAATAGTTTACGGATGCTTCCAAACATGGATGTTAATCTATTGCTTGTGCAAATTCAAGGATCATGAAAACAGTTTACGGATGCTTCCAGACACGGATGTTAATCTATCGCTTGTTCAGATTCAGCTCATGAAAACAGTTTACAGATGCTCCAAACACTGATGCTGATCTATTGCTTATTCAGACCCCCAGCTCAGAGATGTTCCATACATGGATACCTTTCTGATACTCATTCTTTCACCTACAACATAAAGTTCAACAAACATTCTTGGATGGCATCTTTAAGCCCATCTCCGACAATATTCTGTCACATCTCCAAATGGAATCTGTAAGCCCATTCCCTCAACTATGCTTTGACGAGTGCAAATTTATGGGCACTCTAGTGTCCAATCATCTTTTACCTTCGAGTCGCGAACGGAAAACTTGCCAATCTAACTCTTCAGGTTCAAGAAGATTGAACAGGGGCAGCTATTGTACCCCAAAAGTTGCCCTCCCTTTTTCACAAGAAATCACAACCCTGGAGTTTTCTCAGATTTTCAAGATTGGATCAAGAATCGATCAAACAGACTTTTCTTCGGTAGTAAATCAAGAATTAGGGTTTCTCTCGCATTTCTCAGAAGAAACTGAATTCTCAGAAATTCAATTAACTGTCACATGTTTTCACACTTTTTCGAGTTTGCTGAAAGGTTACTAGTTGTTCTCAAGGCTTGTTTATCTGGGATAAGAGATAGGAGCTGAGATGGTCATTTGGAATATTCAGGTTTGCCTGATCCAGGTTAACCAGATGATGTGCGTCTGTTAAAATTTTTGCTTGTTAATGGAATGAAATGCTTGCTTGTTTATTGGAATACACAATGCGTATTTTGATTGGAATGTTGTTGCAAGGTTACGAGATTGTAAAGTTATTGGATTACTTAAAGTTTAAGTTATCTGTATTAGAATTGTTGGAATGCAATTTCAATCATTTTGATATGAGAATCTTAAAGGATTAAGTGAAGATGCAAATAAAGAATTGCAAGTTATTGACAGTAGAAGAGTTTTATTGGATAAAGACTTTTTCATTTATTTCAAAAAAATGTTACAATACAGTTTATTATTTAAATGCTTTAAGTTTTGCAACTTATTGTATTTGAAAATTAAATTGGTACATTTGTTTGAATATTTATCCCTAAGTTACAAAGAAAAAGTCTAAAGCCTAAGCTTCCATAGCTCCATTGCTCCCATGCTCAAAGTCTTCTGCTTCCTCTGCTTTGTCATCACCCAAGTTGTGCTCACATGAAAGACAAACAAAGAAAAAAGGATTAGTACAGTTTATTAATTAGATTTTTCAAACTGAAAAAAGAAAGGAAAATATTTATCATTAAAGTTTGTCGTCCGGAATCAGAGTGCTATTTTTTCATCACGTTTTATTTTTCTCTTTGCAAATCACAAGAAGATTGCTCTTCTTGGTTCACAAAGAGAAAAATAAAAATGCAAATTGAAGAATGCAAAGGCAAAATTATTCAAAGGCAAAGCACAAGGCGCCAAAACTGCATTATAAAACAAGGCAAACTGAATGCAAACATTGTAGCAAACTAAGGCAAACATTGCAGCAAACTGCATTACATAATAGGCGCCAAACTATACCAAAATGTACTAAGTAAGCAAACTGAAACATTGCAGCAAACTGAACAAAACAAACTGGATGAAGCATACAAGGCAAATACAAGTGCAGATGCAACAGGCAAAATGCAGGAAGTAAACCAAATCACAAGTCAAAAGCTTGTCATAGATTTTCATCATTTCCCAAGACATAGGCAAAACTTTTCAGAAAATAAGAAAAAGCAAAACAGTGCTTTGTCATTGAGAGAGAAAGAGAGAAAAGATATCACCTTTTTGGTGAGAGTGTACAGTTTGGCTAAAGGTTGTCACAAGTTTCAAAAACAACAGTTAAAAGGATATAAGAACTAAAAAATGCATAACAAAACAGGAGAGAACACTTTGGTCAAAAGCTTGCAAGACTGTAACAATATAGCAGAATCAAGCAACACAAGCCTGAGACCACTCTCCCAAAAACCTGTTAACAATTTCACACAACTCTCCAATCTGCACAATCAATCAAAAAATCCCAAATGGCCTAACAGTTTCAAAATCCCAACCTGCTATCAAGCTAACCAAAAACCTGTAACAGTTAGAAACAGACCAACTCCAAGCCAAGTCTGAAACTGCAAAAGTTGGCCAAACTGTAAACCAAACTGCAAAAGTTGGCCAAACTGTAAACCAAACCTGCCAGCCAATCAGCATAATAACCAAACTGTAAAAGTTGGCCAAACTGTAAACCAAACCTGCCAGCCAAACAGCATAACAACCAAACTGCAACAAAACTTCCAAAAGCCTGCAGTTCCCAACAAAAACAAGTTTTCCAAATCAGAAAAACCTACAAACCTGTTAACAGTTCAAACAAACTCCAAACCTGCATAACATTTCAACAAGCTTGCAAAACTAAAAATTTGCACAAACATAGCAAGCCTGCCAAAACAACCACCAAAACTACCAAAATACTCAAAAAAAAACTTCCCAACTCATTCCAAACAATAAAAGACAACATGCTTGCTAACCCAGAATTTTCAACAAGACAGAGTTTCAAACAACTACAAAACCTAACAATCAAATCATAAAAAACCTGTGTAACAAGCGTGCCCTTTCAGAACATCAATAACAGAGTTTCATCTACAATCATCCAACAAAAAGCTACAATCAAAAGTTTCAGTTTAATCATCATCAACATTCAAGAGAGAGGAAAGAGTTTCAGAAGTAATAACAATCAAAAGTTTCAGAAACATTTAATCATCATCAACATTCAAACTCAAGGAAAAGAAATAACAAAGTTTCAGACATAGCATCAACAAATTACAAATAAAAGAGTTTCAGAAGTGATAATCATCACAAGTTTCAGAAGCGACCTTCATCATCAACTACCAGCAATCACAAAATAAGAAGCAAGCGCGCTTGGCCATCATTCTCTCCTCCGCCTCTAGCCACCAAGGAACGCCACCAGCTCCATCTCCTCTTTCCTCTCCATTTTTCCAGAAAGTCCCAAGGTATGCTTCTCATACCCTTTACTGTGTTTTAGGCATATAAAAACTATAAGTTAAACAACTAAGAAAATCAAACTAGAACAAAGCAAGCAAACATGAACGAACTGTAAAACTCAAACAAGACGAACCATACCATTTCACCAAGGACAGTGGTCGTTAGGAGGAGGTTAGAGAGTGAAGGACGGTGTTCTGGAGGCTTAGAGGAGGGGAAGATCCTAGCGATAGAGATTGAGAGAGATGAAGAGGGAGAACAAAGAAACGGCGCCGCTATGAAGCAAATTTCCCAAACCCTAACTGTTTCTTTTTTGTTTCCCCACACCCTAAACGAAACAACTTGTGATTTGGGCCTATCTGGCCACCAAATGATTAAGCCCATAACATTACTGGCTCACCCCCACCCCCCCTTTTTCATTCTGACCTTCCACTCTTATTTTAGTTGGGCCTTAAACTTTCAGCATCGTAAGCCCATCTTTAATTTCAATTTATTTTCTTTTGTTTAAACAAATACTAATGTTTTTTTATTAATTAATTTTAATTAATTTGTTTCCTTTTCTTTTTGTTAATAATAACACTAATAATAATTAAAACTTTGATTTTTCTTAAATTAGTTTATTTTCTTCTTTTATTAAATAATCTTGTTTCATTTAATAAAAACACCAAAAACAAAACTTTTAATTAGTTTGCTTCTTCTAAACTCTTTTTTTTATTATTTAATAAAAAAACACATACAAAAAATAATAATAATTTTTAATCTTTTAGAATAGATTTTTATTTATCTCTCTTTTAATAAATACATGCATTTTATAATTGATTGATTTTCTTTATTTCCTCATTTGTTATAGCTTTATATTAAATTGCGGCAAGTCGATTTGGTTGTAATATTTGGACTTTACTATTCTTATGAGATTCATCCCTATTTGTAATAAGTGTACCCCCATCCCCGGATAATTTTGTAATAACTTAGACTTTTAATTCTCGCAATTTATTGCTTTCCATATATTGTGTAGTAATTAGGCGTGTATGGCAAGATTCAAAAATCAATCGCTAGATGACGTAATCCAAGAATAAACAACTTGAAATCAATACACAATGCACACTTGCACCCCTAGGATTTCATCCACTTGTTGCCTTTAAAATTGGCCATGTTAAGCATGTTGAGTATCTTGGCAAAACAAAAACAAAACAAAAGATCATAGTCCCTCGATGACGCTATCTTGGTTGCCTATAGAAAAATGATCTAGTCCCTCAAAAATTGGCTAAAGATACTTAGCACAATTGCTATCATGGTCAATACGATGACCCGCACCTGTCCCGTTTAACATCATAATACAAGGTTGTGTACCAAATGCAATGGTAAAACAACACTGTCAAAATGATTAAAAATGTGTAGGAAATACCTTTGAGTAAAATAGGGTAGACAACTCTTAGTTACTTGATCCAAATTTGCAAAATCATCCTTGCTATTTTCAAACACACCTCACAACACAATTTTAAAACATTTCCCAAATCAAACTTTCAAACATTGAAATATCTTTTCAAAAGACAAACACCTTTGTATATATTCAAACAAGAATCATTACAAAGGTTGCCTAGACAAGGCCTCTTTTTCAAAGCATTTTCAAAAACCACACACAAAGCACCATTTCAAACAATTGAAAAGCAAAAGCAATTGATCTAAACAAGTAACTAAGAGCCCATGGATAACCATGGATGAAAAGGGTGCTTGCACCTTCCCTTTTCATAATCTACCCCCTGAACCCAAAAAAACATCTCAAAGGTCTTTCCTGTGCTTTTTGACCTCTCCTTTGGATAAAATAAAAAGTCGGTGGCGACTCTTGCTAAACCGAAACAAATGTGAACACAAACGCAAAACCTCAAGTCAGTTCTCCCACCGTATCACACATGACATGAGGTTGCAATGTTTTTAAGGACCTCAAGAGATTTAAATTTGCTAGCCAAAAAGGAAACAAAAACAAAAATTGCATTTAATAAGTTCAAGAGTTACAATTTCCCCTTAGGCTTACAATGAAAAAAGCAAAAAGGGTCTCAAAGAGACAAAAACTCCTAAGACCCAAGACTCAAGTCTCCCACGGATGTTTCCTCTTCATTTCTATGTAAGCATTCAGGGTTTGCTCCTCGTGTAGTTGCTTTGTGAGCTCCAACACTTTCTTCTCTCTTGCATAGAATCTAGCTTCAAAGGTGTCTCATTATCCCTTGAGTTGAATCCACAACTTCTTCAATTCCTCGAGGTCAATAGGCATGTCAGGGTGGATAATGGTATACGGAACATCTCCCTCAATAGTACCCTGTCAAAGTAGTAGTCGTCAAAGATTCCTTCATTACCTGTTGAAGTAATAGTCATAAGACTCCTTCATTACATGTATAAGTAGTAGTCGTCCATGATTCCTTCATTATCTGTTAAAGTAGTAGTCGTAAGATTACTTTATTTCCTATTCAAGTAGTAGTCGTCCAAGATTCCTTCATTACCTGTTGAAGTAGTAGTCGTTATATTCCTTCATTACCTATTGAAGTAGTAGTCGTAAGATTCCTTCATTACCTGTTGAAGTAGTAGTCATAAGATTCCTTCATTACCTATTGAAGTAGTAGTCGTCCAAGATTCCTTCATTACTTGTTGAAGTAGTATTCGTAAGATTCCTTTAGTACTTGTTGAAGTAGTACTCGTCCAAGATTCCTTCATTGCCTGTTGAAGTAGTAGTCGTCAGATTCCTTCATTTCATGTTGAAGTAGTAGAATTAAGTTTCCTTCATTACCTGTTGAAGTAGTAGTCGTCAGATTCCTTCATTACTTGTCAAAGTAATAGTCGTCAAAGATTCCTTTATTACCTGTTGATGTAGTAGTTGTAAGACTCCTTCCCTACCTGCTGAAGTAGTAGTCGGAAAAGATTCCTTCATTACCTATCGAAGTAGTAGTCGTCAAAGATTCCTTCATTACTTGTCAAAGTAGTAGTCACCAAAGATTCCTTCATTATATGTCGCAGTCAAGTTGTATGCTTACCAGCAGTCACTTTGGATGGGATCTATAAGCCCATCTCTGGTAGCTCCTTATCACCTCTCTAAATGGCATCTATAAGCCCATTTCTAACACAATCAACTAACACACAGCGAGTGTGAATTTCAGGGCACTCCAGTGTTCAATCATCTTCCACCTTCAGATTACTAAAGGCAGACAAGCCAATCTAAATCCTCAAGTTTAAGAAGATTGAACAGGGGCATCTGTTGTACCTAAAAATTTCCCTCCCATTTTTACTCAAGAGATGCTCATTGAGGTCTTCAATTTCTCAAGGATGACCAAGAATTGACTAGACAAATTCACCTCCTAAGCAATGGATTTCCAACTAGGGTTTTCATTTCTCACAAAGAATTTTAGTTTGCAAAGGTCTCAAATGTTTTCCATGGTCCTAATATGTCTTCAAGTTTATCCATGCCAAGTTTCATGCCTTACAGCTTCTCTTTTATCCTCAAGCTCAAGAAGTGCATCATTTGGAAGGTAGAAGCTCATACATTACAGGAAGTTATTGCACCCTATACGCCTCAGCATAATGGAATAACTAAAAGAAAGAATAGAAGTGTACTGAACTTGACGAGATGTAAGTTGAAAGCTAAAAATATGCCTAAGAGATTTTGGGTCGAAGCAGCTTCGACAACAATATACATTTTGAATAGATGCTCAACGAAGAAGATGTTCGAAAGGATACTGCATGAGCCTTGGACAGGATCGAAGCCAAATATAAGTCATCTTAGAGTTTTTTGGATCAATGTGTTTCAGGCATGTACCTGAATAGTTGAGAAGGAAGCTGGATGATTGAAGTAAAGTCATGGTGCTCATAGGTTATCCTTCGACTGGTGCATACAAGATGTATTCACCGACTGGAGATAAACTAGTGATCAGTAGAGATGTGCTTGAAGACGAAAGAAAAAGGTGGGATTGGAGTCAAAGTCCAGTTCGACAAGAATTAGACACAGTCACAACTTTGTTCAAAGAAGATGAACATAACGAAGCTTCGACAAGTCAAAATGAACAAGGTGATACTTCGACTGGTCGAACCAAAAAATCACATGTTCAAACTTGTTTGAAGAAGATGAACACAATGAAGCTTTAACAAGTCAAAATGAACAAGTTGATACTTCTACTGGTCGAATTGAATAACCGTCTGTGCAGAAAGAAAGAAGGTCCACAAGAACAAGAATTGTTCGACTAGGCTGATTGGATATGAGAGGCTTCTAGATCAAGCAATTGATGCAGATTGTGGCTTAATCGAAGAAGCCATGATGGTGAAGCCTTGAGCAATTTGAATTGGTGTGAAGCCATGAAAGAAGAACTTAGAGCCATCAAGAAGAGAAAAACTTGGGAGCTTGTCGAAAGAACCAACAAAAACCAATTTATGTGAAATGGCGCTACAAGTCGAAACGAAAAACCTAACATGATGAAGCTTGTTGGCATTGAACTAATTAGCTTGAGGCACAAATTCGACAAGACACCAACCATAATATGTCTAGGTTCATTATGTTTCAAGAATGGCAAGAAAATTATCAAAATGGCAACTTTTCAAATCTTTTGATTTTGCTTTCAAAGCCATGGTTAATGGATAATTCATGCCATATTTATTCACCATGACACGCCTATATAAATACAAGACCGAATCAGAAGCAGAAGAGGCACACATGGCCTATCAAAGCTCCACAAAAAAATCATCAAAGTTGTGAAACTCCAAAAATCCTTCCTCCATCCTAACTAGTGCTGCATTCACATTCTTGAGACTCCCAGGAGTTTATTTCAGTCCATATCCACACCTGAAGTGCCCAGAAGTTAGTCAATTGAATCACTTCACTTTGATTCAGTGTTCCCAGATCGAATGAGTGCATCGTACACTATCATTCCCCTACTTCCAGATGATGGCCAATCCAGATCCAGTGCCCTCAACGTGCAGTCCATCATGCACTTTCGACAACCTCCCTCATTGGATCGAAATGCAACTTGGGTCTCTTCTTGATCTAGGCATGTGTTTTTCAAACTACACCCCCTGTTTACTTTTTCTACTAGGCCCATCTTTTTTCTTGTTTTTCTCATTTTATTTATTTCTTTTAATTCCTTTTTTTATTTTAATCAATAAACAAATATAAAAATCACATAAAAATAGATTTAGGATTTTTCTTAATTAAATTTTTAATTTTGGTAAATTAATTAAATAATCACTTTAACATTTTTTAAATTAAAATTAATAGAACTTAGGTTTAATTTCATTTTAATTCATTTTCCTTTTCATAACAAAAATACCAAAAAAAACATAAAATTAATTTCTTTTTCTTTAAATTTCATGTTTCTTTAATAATTAACCTTTTTTTTTAATTTAAATATAGATCTAGGTCAATTATTTTTTAACTTAAACCATTTTTATAAATTAAAATAAAAAACAAACAAAAGATTTTCTCTTAGGAATTTTTAGACGTCCTTTCAACTCGCGCGTGTTATTATCTTTCACATTCTATTTTTCATACTATTGTAACTTCCTACAGGATGTAATAGAATAACTAGGAATTTTACTTTTCTGATTTATTCCCCTAAGTTTTTGGACATGTAATTAATCCCCCTCCCCGAAGCCTTTTAATAGTTTAGGATTTACATTTCCACACTTTTAATTTCTGCAAACTATTAACTGTTAGGTATATGCCTAATAGAATTGTATGGCAAGAATAACAAACAAACGCTAGCAAACCTAACACAAGACCAAAATAATTGAATAAAACACAATTGCACATGTACACCTCTAGGGTATTCCAACTTCAGTTGCCTTCAGAAAAATAGTCACAACTCTCGAAACGTGGGAGATTTTAGTGGCTACCCTCCGGTTTAAAGATCATAAGTCCCTCGATGACCCTCTCGACGTTGCCTCGGTATGATATTTAAAACCCTAGGGTAGTTACTAAAGTTTCTTGCACAGTTGCCTTTATGACTGTATAAATGCCCCTTTGAATGTCCCCCAAACATCCAATGACTAGGTCTACATACTCACTAATAGTAGGATAGCAATGTCTAAAGGAAAAGAAGAAAAGAACAACCTTTCGAGTAAAGTAGATATCTGTTAGATGTGTTATACCCCAAAATTTTCCCTCTCATTTTACTCAACAAATGTCAAGTGAGGTCCCCAATTTGCTCAAGGTTGCCCAAGAGTTGACCAGACAAACTCTCTCCTAAGGAAGTATACCCCAAATTAGGGTTTCTATTTTCATCAAGATGGGTGGACCACAAAGGTCTCATATGCTTTCCAAGGTCTTATTATGTTCCCAATATCATCCATGCCAAGTTTTAGGCCTTGCATAAGAAGTTTGCTCAATCAACTGCTCAAATGCTTGAGAATCGACTGTAGTAGGTCAAAAGTCAACTGTGGCCCACATACAGCCAAACCTCAAGATTTTTGGCCAACATAAACATTTTGAAGTGACTTACATCATTTTATCAAGGGTTGATCATGATTCCCCAAGGAATGCTCCAAATTCATCAAAACCCAAAAGTTGCTAAATTAGGGTTTCTTAGTAAAAGTCAACCCAACTTTGACCAAGCATAACTACTTCATACTTTATCATAAATTTTTCATCCAAGGCTCATTTTGAAGAGGATTCAATTCTCTACAATTCATCTTCAGCGCTCAAGTTCAAAATACGCAATCATAAAAAGATATGAATTTTGTCATTATAGGTCCTTTTGAAAAGTCAACAAAAACACCTTTTGGGTCAAAGCTTCATACATGAACATGGAAGATCCAATTGAGATGAAACCAAAAGTTTTGTTTATAAGACATCCTAAGCTTTCTAAAAAGTCAAAGAACACCCTCCTAGGGTCAAAATTGAGAGAGTTGTGCATTGTCAAAGTTGGTAATATTTAGAAAATTGTCAAAAGTCAACATTGATCAAATTTGCATTTTTTTCAAAGGGGCCCATGTTTTCTTGTTTGAAACATGTTTCTAATAGGATCCACGACCCCTGATCTTTTCCACCTATTATTTTATTATTTTTATCATTTATTTTGGTTTTTTATTCATTTAAACCAAAATAAATCAAATTAAATGGTAAAATAATAAAAGAAAATCAAATCTTGGGATTTTTGTGCACATTATGACTCCATATACAGCTTGCATGGCATGTAATTCGTGCAAGGATGATTTAGATTGAAAAAGTCATGATTGGAGCTATTTTGGAAAGAAATCATACAAGGCCAAAATCAAATCAAATCTTCATAATTCCTCAAGATACCATGAGATTTCTTCCATTATTTTTGAGCTAAATTCCTCCTCTATACAAACACAACACCTTCATACACTAGGGGCACGAAATTGGATGCCCAAGAACGCTCTCTAAAAACCTCAAATTTTGTCAAAACTAGTGCAAAGTCAAAACCGAAGATCCAGCCACTTTCAGTCCAAGCCATCAATTACAATTCATTCCTAAGGTATCTAGGGTAAGAATAGGTCGAAAGTCATGGCCATTGATGCTTGAAACAAGCATAATCATCTTATCCGATTTGCTTTCCTTTCAAACATTCATATAATTAATTTCATGCATTGTTAATGTTTATTAACTGTCCAAATGAGTTCTTGTTGTTACGTAGAACATGTTTGAATCATAAACAATAGCTTGACTTGGTGGATAAGGCGCCTAACTATGACCCAAGGGGCATGGGTTCATCACCCACCCCATGCATTTTTCACTTTTTTGACTATTTTCTTTTCTAACCCTTTTCATTTATTTATTTTTCACTTGATTTGTTTTCTATCATTAATTTAATTAACATATAAAATCACAAAAAAAAATCATTAAATATTAGTTTTAGGCTTTCAATTAATTAAAATAATTTTTGACATAAAAGTTGTTTTGATTTAATCAATATTGATTTTATTTCATAATTAACTTGTAAATTAATTAGAGTTAGGTTTTAATTATTAATTCACACTTTTATTATTTTCCTAACAATTTACTGCATATTCAGTACATCATCATTCCATGCGTCCATCATACGCTCATAAATCCTACCCTTTGGATCATCCCTTGGTCTAGATCCAGCGTCCAACCACAGCAGCCCATGGTGCACTCTCTTAAGCTAATCCACATGGGATCACACGCAAGGAACATGGGCCAACCAATTTGGGCCTAACAATTTGGCAATGCACCCCCCCCCCAATCTGCATTCTACCACACATGCCCAATCTTTTCTTTTTTTATTTTATTTCAATTTTTTTATTGTTTTAATTTATTTATTTTCCAAAAATCATTTTTAATCAAAACATAAAAATCAGAAAATCACAAACAATATTAGGTTAAGTATTTTTTTTTAAATATTTAATTGAATTAATTAGTTTAATTAGGTTAACTTAAATCTTTTTTCATATTTAAATAGAAATTAGGTTTAATTCTTAATTTTAATTCCTTCTCAAAATAAAAAGACTAAAATAGGTTAACTGTTTTTTTTCATTAATTTAATGATTTTTCAAAATTAAAACATAATTAGTGATTAGGATATTTTGCAATTTATTCTTTATTTCCTTAAATAAAAATGACAAAAAATGATTTTTTTCTTTAATTAAATTCAATTTGGTTTTCAAGGGTCAAAACCCTAATTTCTCGCATTTACGTTTGTCGTACGTACTTTTCATTATATTTTTGTAATTTCTCCGAGGTTGTAATATTCCTTTAAACTAGGGTTTTATTTACTGTCTAATTTCCCCCCAAGTTTTGGTTATGTAATCCCCATTCCCCGAAGCCTTGTAATAATTAGATTTACTTTTCCACTTTTAATTTCCGCAATCTTTAACTGTCTAGATGTATGGCTAATAGGATTGTATGACAAGAATGTTTGGAAAATTAAAACGATAGATCACCTAATGTGCAAAGATTAAATAACTAAAACAAATCATATGCACATATTCACTCCTAGGGTTTACCTCACTTCGATTGCCTTCGGTAAACAATCATTAAGCATAGGAGATTTTAGTGGTTGCCCTCCAGTCTAAAGAGATCAAAGTGTCCCATTCGAATGTTGCCTCGGAAATGTTGCCTCAGAAATGTTGCCTCAGAAAGATCTTAAGACTCTAGGGTTACTACTATGGTTTTCTAACTATTGCTTTAGTGGTTGTATTTATCCCTTTCGAATGTCCCTTATAAACTCCAACGACGGTGCTACCTACTCCTTAATAGTAGGATAGCGTTGTCTAAAGGAAATAGAACGAACAATCATTTTTTCGAGTATGTAGAATCTTAAGTACTTGTTCAATAAAAACTTTTCACACAAACACCTTTCAAAACATATTTTCAAAACAACTTCATCACACTCTTGAGAACTGATACAAGGGTTATCACGAAGTAAAAGCATTTTCAAAACAAGAACGCACAAGCAATTTTAAAAAATTAACAAGTACCTAAGAGCCCGTGGAAAGCCACGGATATAAAGGGTGCTAACACTTTCCCTTTCTATAATCTACCCCCGCACTCAGAATATCTCGAAAAAAAGTTTTTTCTGTTCATTTTCCTTTTCCATGATTGGATGAAATAAAAGTCGGTGGTGACTCTAGCTTACCGCGACATTTTCCAAACAAAAAACACAATGCAAACTAGTATTAAAAGTTGGTTCTGCCACCGTATTACAAAACTAGCGACTCTGCTGGGGACTTCTATAAAGTGGGGTATACCTTAGGATTTAGATCATTTTAAAATTGCTTCTCTTGATTGTCTTGATTTCTTTACTTTTGAGGGTTTGTTCGGGGTTACTATAGATCCTACACCCGGATCTAGGGAACACCTTTTAGGTAAGTAGAAATAAATTGTGAGGGAACTATGTTGGGATATACCGACACGGTTGAAGCAGTAGCTATGTTGATGTGGCACTTTGGTTGGTACCGGTAACCCTTGAGTCAATCAGGGAGAGTACGGGGCCGCCGCATGGTGTCATGAAGCATCAATTGACCTTAGAACCTTTAATTGCACAAATTGGCCAATAGGACGTAGCGAGGTGGCCGACTTTGGTGTATTCCCAAGGTTGACAGATACTCGATGCTACACTCACTGAGGTCTGACTCTTGAGCTTTGTTTTGTTGCGAGTTAATCTCCTATTGAACGAAGCTGGGAGAAAGATCAATGATATTGAGATCCCTTTTAGAACCCGATTACTATTTATAGGACAGTTTGAACCAATCCAACTTCAAGAGGGTATGACCTTAAAACTCATGCAAGCCTTAAACCTAAGGACTTGATGTGACTTGTTTGTTGTTTTCTATACCTGTGATTTTCTAACCTAATCATGACATTAACCTAATCATGATATCATAAGCATGAAATATCATGACTAACCATTTCAAGGATTCCCTAGGGCTCATTTTTGCTCTGTGTTGTAGGACATGGCATCTGCCCGTAGGAACACTATATAGATCAACCTTGTGAAAGTGTCTCTCCAACTAAAGGATCTGGAATTAAGGGTTCTTGAAGATTCTCATTTCACTAAAGCATGGTCAGTTGCTCAATCTGGTCCCTGCAAAACCTGATGAAGAGTTGTTAAAAGTGTTATTTCAGTTCTTCGACCCGGTGCACCATTATTTCACCTTCCCAAATTATCAGTTAGTATCTACTATAGAGGAATTTTCTCAATTATTGAGGGTACCTATTCTTGACTAGTTGCCTTTCAATGGTACAGAAGAACATCCAAATCCTGAGGAAATTGCTAGAGCTCTGACTTTACAACGGTCTGACATAGTGGCAAATTGGGAGACTAGAGGGAGTGTCCAAGGAATTTTGGTTAAGTTTCTATTTGAGAAGGCTTATCATTTTTGGGATACCTTAGATTTACAAGCTTTCGAAGAGGTGCTAGCACTTCTTGTATACAGGACGGTGATTTTCCCTAATGTTGATCAACTCATAGATGTGAGCACTATCAAGGTTTTCCTGTCTCATAATCCAGTACCTACATTACTCAGGGATATTTTGCACTCTCTGCATGCTCGCACTCTAAAGAGAAAGGGAACCCTCCTGTGTTGCACTCCTCTATTGGCTAGGTGGTTTATTTCGCACCTACCCAGGGCTGTTTTGAAGAATGAACAAGGTTTGAAATGGTCTCGTAGGCTGATGTCCCTCAAGAATTCAGACATTCATTGGTGTTCGCGATTCTCGGAAGATATTACCATCATTGATCGTTGTGGTGAATTCCCTAATGTCCCTCTCTTAGGCATTAAGGGAGGAATCACTTACAACCCTTGTTTGGCCTTACGTCAGTTTGGTTATGCGAGAAGAGATGGTCCACATGACACGCTCATCCAAGGAATTGCCTTCAACTATGAGAATGATGCTCAGGAATATCGCAAAAAGTTTATAAAGGCTTGGGGCATGGTATATAAAATTGATAGCAAGACGCTAGGGCATAAGAATTCCATTCCTCTTGAGCCTTATTTCCGATGGGTATGAGCTTGTGCCCAAAGTCTTAGAATGCCTTACCCAGCTGTCCTACCAATAACCGTGGAACCAGCTACTAAAGGAGATGCTACTTCACTTGGTCACCATCCCGACATGCCAACTGATCATGAAGAGTTACAAAATTCCTGGGTTCAACTCAAAGAGGAGCGGGACAAATTTGAAGCTCAGTTCTATGCTAGCGAGAAGAAGGTCCTGGAGCTCACTAGGCTACTTCATGAATAAAGGAACATAAATGCCTACATCGCGCCAAAGAGGATACGCTCCTGGGAGACCTAATTTCTTTCTTTAAGTTTTGTTTTGTTTAATTGTAAACCTAAAAGGAATTCTTTGTAACAATTTGAAGTTATTAATGCAATTAATGTGTGTTTCTTTTGGTTAAACGAATCTGAGCCTTTAAGAATCCTTGAAATCATTGCATACGCATATCATCCATGACATTGCATAAACAAGTACCATTACAGGTTTCTCATCTTCTTCGCTATTTATTTCAGCTGAAATGTATTCTGAACAAAGTATCAAGGATCTTCAGGCACAAAATGCCCAGTTCCAACAAATGTTCATAAGTCTGACAAAAGGGAAGGAGGATCTGAAAGCCATTATCCTGAAAGAGAAGAAGAAAAAGAAGAAGGTTGTCGGAATTTTGAATATGGGTAGAAGGTTTGGAGAGCGGTTGAAGCGACAAACTGATCTGACCTCTTCATCCAAAGAAGGGGAGAATCAGGAAGAAGAGAAGGACCCTAGTCCTGCAGTCTCTGATAATGATATTATTTATAACGATGAATAATATCCTCCTGCTGAGGATAGATACAAACAGCTAGAAGACCGTTTGAGTGCCATGGAAGTTCAGAGGATACCTGGACTAGATTTTGAATAACTTGGATTGGTGTCAAGAGTGGTCATCCTACAGAAGTTCAAAGCTCCAGTTTTTGCTAAGTATGATGGGGTCCTGCCCAAAACTCCATCTTCGTTCTTATGTCAGGAAGATCTAGCCCCACGCAGTTGATAGAAATCTATGGGTTCATTTATTTCAAGATAGTCTATCAGGGACTCAGCTTGAATGGTTCTACCAGCTAGAGGGAACCAATGTCCGTAACTGGGAAGATTTGGCTGTTGCTTTTTACAAGCAGTATCAATATAACGATGACCTTGCCCCTACCCGTACTCAACTCCAGAGTATGTCCATGGGTGCAAGCGAAGGTTTCAAGGACTATGCGCAGAAATGGAGAGATCTGGCATGGAGAGTCCAACCCTCTTTGTCTGATAAGGAGTTGGTGGATATGTTCCTTGGTACGTTGTCTGGTCCTTTCTTCAATCACTTGATTGGTAGCTCCTCAGATTGTTTCACCGAGATGATATTGACTGGAGAAAGAGTAGAAGCTGGGATCCGGAGTGGCAAGATCCAGAAAAAGTCATTTGGTGGAAAGAGGGAAGCTAATGATGTGCACGTCCAGAAGGTGCGTAGCAAGGAAGACTACCACCAATCTTTTGGGGCAGTGTTGATCTCTAATTCGGCACACACACAACGACCACAACAACGAAACAATCAGCAAAGGGTGGAAAGACCTCAAAGGCAGTTCACCCAAATCAACATGCCATTGTCACAAGCATTGCAACATATGTTGAAGATGAATCTGATTATGGTGATAAACCCTCATCCGAACCCTAAGACTTCCTCTCCTAACTACAATCCGGAGGCAAGGTGTGCTTATCATTCTAACAGCCCGATGCACGATACTAACGATTGTTGGGCGCTGAAATACAAGATTCAGAATATGATTGATGCCAAGGAGATTGAATTTGACCCTCCTGAGACTCCCAACGTGATCACTGCTCCCTTGCCAAAATATGGCTAGGATTGAAAGCATTTTTGTTCATTTAAATTCTGAAGTTGTATTTTCTTTGCTTATTCGAACAATTATTGTCATGTTGTGATCGGTGGATTTAGAACTGACTGTTTAACGCTGGTTCGCGAAATGTCGCGGAAGCAAGAGTCGCCACCGTCTTTTATTTTCTCCAACATGGACAGGACAAAAGCACAACAAAATTCCTTATGAGATAGTTTCTCGGTTCGGGAGGTAGATTTATAGAAAGGGAAGGTGTTAGCACCCTTTCTATCCATGGTTATCCATAGGCTCTTAGATACTTTCTCTTATGTTTTCAAAATGTTTGCTTTTCAATATTGAGTGGGTTTGAAAAAGTTTCATTGAATGATTTCTGAATAACTCTTGTATCTGTCCTCAAGAGTGTTTGAAAAATTGTTTTAAAAGCTTTTTGAAAGTGTCTGTGTGAAAAGGTTTTGTTTTGTTTTTTTAGAAGAGAGCAAGTATCTACGAGTCATCCACCTACCCTAAGGAATTAGGCTGTGTAAATGTCCTTAAGGTAGTGACATCCCACCATTGAGAGGTAGGTAGCACCACCGTTGGAGGTGTTCGGGTCAATTCGAGTGTAGGGATAGTGTGGTTACCGAAGCAACAGTAGGACACCTTAGAAGCTACCCTTATGTCCTTGATCCTTTTTTAATCTGAGGCAACCGTTTCGAGGCAACTATTCCGAGGCAACTGTTCCGAGGCAACTATTTCGAGGCAACTGGATCATGGACATAAGGACTTACTAAAACGTCCTATACTTGACGACCACGTTTCGAAGGCAACAGGTGAGGCGTACCCTAGAAGTGGTGTGTGTATTTGTGTGTTGTTTTCAGTTTAGCAGTTATCTTTGATCACGACATTGTGAGCTACCCTTGTTTTTAATTGACCATACATTCTTTCATGCAATTTAGAATTTAAGAATGCAGAAAGTAAAATACAGGAAAATAAAGGCTACGCTATTACAAGGCGCGGATCTATACATCGCCAAAATACAAAGACCCGTTTTTAATAAAAGATGTGGAAAGTAAATAAATGCGGTAAACCTAATTACTATTACAATCCTTGAGCAGTTACATAATATTCAAAAGAAAATAATGCGCGAAATAGGAATTGAAATTGAACGTCCGAGGGTTTTGACCCTTTTTGAGAAATTAAATTAAATTAATGCATAATAATTATTTAATTAAAGAAAAGTGTTTTTTTATGTTTTTGTATTTAATGAAAATAAGAAAATTAAAATCAAGAGAAACCCTAATTCTATACATTTTAATTATTAATGAAAAGAAATATTAAAGTTACTCTAATTTACTAGTTAATTAATGTACATGTTTATTTACAAAAATAAATAGTAATTAACAATAATAATAAATAATGAGGAAAATAATTTAATTAAGATGAAAATAAAAAAACCTAATTCTACATATTTTATTTATTAAGAAAAGATTAAAGTTTAAAACCTAAATTAAACTAAATTAATTGTTAGAGTTTATTTACAAAAATATTTTAATGGTGAAATTAAATATAATTAAACATATTTGTATTTTTGATTTTTTTCTGTTTTTATTATGAAAAGAAAATTATTTTAGGTGATTTAAATCAAAATAACTAAAGCAAATAAAAGAATTAAAAAGAAAAGAAAATTAATTTAAATATACAAACAGAGGGGGGTGTCTGGCCCATGTGGAGGTGTGACTGGAAGAATCTTGGCCCATTAACAAAGCCTTGGTTTGACTTTCCACGTTTGTGTGTACGTCCATTGACTGAGCCCTACCATGGACTTCATTCTGCAGCCTTCACATTGATCATCATAAACGCGTGGCAGCCTTAAGCATGAGTACGTATGGTGGACCACTGAACCATTGCTACATGTGAATACGTTAAAACAAAAATTATGCAATATGTGGGGGGACCTGGGAATCGAACCCAGGTCCCTATACCTGCAAGACACGTCCTCCAACCACCAGGCCATTTGCGTTTGTTTGTAAATATAATAGATAGAAAATATAATATACAAAAAACATTGGTTAGTGGTATAAGACAAAAAGCGCGCCAGATATTTGAACGCTCCTATCACCCCTTGCCACGCATGCTTCTTCTTCATCTTTTTACCTGTAACATGAACAAGTAGCGGGGTTTTTGAACCCCCACAAAACCAAAGTCCAGAAAATAGCGATTAGAAGAGGAGGAAACATAAAAAAGGCGCGAGGGTATCATTGAATCAGGATTGCTGCAACGAGTTCACCCATGTAGGTTTGGTGATTCAATTTTACAGTATGTGGAAACCCCTAATTTTGAAGCTCTGAAACCCTAATGTCCTTCAATGGTAGATTTCGATTCAAGCAATTTTAGAACAATTAAATTATACCAAACACTTTAGGAAGATGTTAGTAGCATAAATCAATAATCAAAACACATGAATAATGCGTGGAAATTAAAATTCGATTATGGACATATTTGTGAAAAGCGTGAATCTGTTCTACTGTTTCTTTGAGTATGGAAGCTTGTTCTTGATGCCAATAGTTTCCTAGCAATGTCAGTAATGCAATGGGAATGTTTTCAAGCCTTGAATCGTACTGCAAGTGTGATTTCAGTTTCACCACTTTCCTTCAAAATTTGCAAATTGGTTCTCTCTTCTCAGCAGCTTTTTCGTGTCCTGTGGAATAAGGTTTCCTTGTGCATATGTATGTGAAGCATTCTAGGTCAAAAACAAGCCCAATAGTCCATGAATTGATGACTTGAATCTTTGATTGCCAATCATATATTTTCCAATCTTTTTTCATGAAAATCTTGCCAAATGTGGATGATCTTGTCCCCTTGGATGATGCACGAAATCTTTAGCATATAATGAGTGTATTTGCTGCATAAAAAGATTTGAAAAAGCATTATTTGATATTTTCTCATAATTAAATCTAATTAAATGAATTAATAAGAATAAAAATTCAATTAATTAATTAAAAATAAGAAAATAAATCCCTTTGAGCTCAATGGGTCGTGCATAGGCTTTGGGTAATGGTTCAAGGAAGAATTTGAGGCCCATTAGCATATTTGAAGTTTTTTAGGCAAAGTTGACTTTTCAAAATTCCCCAAAATTTCCCAACTTCTCCAATGCATATCTTGCTCAATTTTGAAGCTATGATCATGTTCTTGGACATTTTGGAAAGGTCTTGAAGTCCTCTAACCAATGCCTTTGGTCCCATGTCATTTTGATTTACCAATCTCAAGTTATGGTCTTTGACTTAAAGTGCCTTTTTGTTGACTTTTGAAAATGACCTATAATGTTGAAATTGATAACTTTTTGTGAGAGCATTTCTTGGACTTGAAGTGTGAAGATGAGTTGTAGGAAATGTCATCCCCTTCAAAATGAGCATTGGATGGGATTTTTCTGATAAACCATGAGGAAGTTATGCCTTGGTCAATTTGCAGTTGACTTTTTCAACTGTCCAAAAATAGAAACTTTTGCATCTTGAGACTTTTTGAGCCATGCTTGTGAAATCATGATCACGAATTGATCAAATGATGTTTGTGGCTTCAAAATAAGATGTTGACCAAAATTTTTGACTTTTGACTGTCAAATGACCATTTTGCCCCTACAGTTGATTATGAAGCAATTAGGGTTTTTGACTATGCAATTTGATGCTGTGAGTCTTGAAACTTGACATATGGATGCTTGACAATGTTTATAGGCATATGGGACTTGATTTGACCCTTGAAAATCTCAATTTATTTGCAAGAACCAAAACCCTAGTTTGACTGGCTTAGGAGGCAATTGGACTGTGCAACCCTTGAGAGATTTTGAAGCTTGATTTTGCCAAATCTTGGAGAATATGGGAGGGAAAATTTTGGGGTACAACAGTTGCCCCGGTTCAATCTTCTTAGACCGGAGGATGTAGATTGGCTGGCGTGCCTTTCGTAATCCGAAGGTGGAAGATGATTGAACACTAGAGTGCCCAGAAATTTGCGCTCACATGTTAGCAGTGTGATGTCGGGAATGGGCTTACAGATGCCATTTGGAGAGATGATGGATAGGAGGATGGGCTTATAGATGCCATCTGGAAGTATGAGAGAACCTTGTCGAGAATGGGCTTATAGACGCCATTTGGAGACTGTTGGTATGTGGATGGGCTTATAGATGCCATCTAGGTGTCGATCGCGTAAGAGATTCCTTAGCGAGAACTTGCGTACCTGAAAAAGAAAAAATAATTACCTGGCCTCTTACAGGGGTTAATCTTCAAACTCTTCATGTAGATGTGCGCTGGATGGATACAGGAATCGAATCTTTAAACTCTTCAGACGTGCCCTGGCAAGATACAGGAATCGAGTCCGGAGAATAGTCGTCAACAGATACACCCTGGCAAGATACAGGAATCGGATCTTCGAACTCTTTAGACGTGCCCTGGCAGGATACAGGAATCGAGTCTGGAATATAGTCGTCAACAGATACACCCTGGCAAGATACAGGAATCGGATCTTTGAACTCTTCAGACGTGCCCTGGAAAGATACAGGAATTGAGTCTGGAATTAGTCGTCAACAGATACACCCTGGCAAGATACAGGAATTGGATCTTCGAACTCTTCAGACGTGCCCTGGCAAGATACAGGAATCGAGTCTGGAATTAGTCGTCAACAGATACACCCTGGCAAGATACAGGAATCGGATCTTCGAACTCTTCAGACGTGCCCTGGCAAGATACAGGAATCGAGTCTGGAATATATTCGTCAACAGATACACCCTTGCAAGATACAGGAATCGGATCTTCAAACTCTTCAGACGTGCCCTGGAAAGATACAGGAATCGAGTCTGGAATATAGTCGTCAACAGATACACCCTGGCAAGATACAGGAATCGGATCTTCGAACTCTTCAAACGTGCCCTGGAAATATACAGCAATCGAGTCTGGAATATAGTCGTCAACAGATACACCCTGGCAAGATACAGGAATCGGATCTTCAAACTCTTCAGACGTGCCTTGGTAAGATACATGAATCGAGTCTGGAATTAGTCGTCAACAGATACACCCTGGCAAGATACAGGAATCAGATCTTTGAACTCTTCCGAAGTGCCCTGGCAAGATACAGGAATCGAGTCTGGAATTAGTCGTCAACAGATACACCCTAGCAAGATACAGGAATCGGATCTTCGAACTCTTCAGACGTGCCCTGGAAAGATACAGGAATCGAGTCTGGAATATAGTCGTCAACAGATACACCCTGGCAAGATACAGGAATCAGATCTTCAAACTCTTCAGACGTGCCCTGGCAAGATACATGAATCGAGTCTAGAATATAGTCATCAACAGATACACCCTGGCAAGATACAGGAATCGGATCTTCGAACTCTTCAGACGTGCCCTGGCAAGATACAGGAACCGAGTATGGAATATAGTCGTCAACAGATACACCCTGGCAAGATACAGGAATCAGATCTTCAAACTCTTCAGACGTGCCCTGGCAAGATACAGCAATCGAGTCTGGAATAAAGTCGTCAACAGATACACCCTGGCAAGATACAGGAATCGGATCTTCGAACTCTTCAGACGTGCCCTGGCAAGATACAGGAATCGAGTCTGGAATATAGTCGTCAACAGATACACCCTGGCAAGATATAGGAATCGGATCTTCAAACTCTTCAGACGTGCCCTGGCAAGATACAGGAATCGAGTCTGGAATATAGTCATCAACAGATACACCCTGGCAAGATACAGGAATCGGATCTTCAAACTCTTCAGACGTGCCCTAGCAAGATACAGGAATCGAGTCTAGAATATAGTCGTCAACAGATACACCCTGGCAAGATACAGGAATCGGATCTTCAAACTCTTCAGACGTGCCCTGGCAAGATACAGGAATCGAGTCTGGAATATAGTCGTCAACAGATACACCGTGGCAAGATACAGGAATCTGATCTTCGAACTCTTCAGACGTGCCCTAGAAAGATACAGGAATCGAGTCTGGAATATAGTCGTCAACAGATACACCCTGGCAAGATACAGGAATCGGATCTTCAAACTCTTCAGACGTGCCCTGGCAAGATACAGGAATCGAGTCTGGAATATAGTCGTCAACAGATACACCCTGGAAAGATACAGGAATCAGATCTTCAAACTCTTCAGACGTGTCCTGGCAAGATACAGGAATCGAGTCTGGAATATAGTCGTCAACAGATACACCCTGGCAAGATACAGGAATCGGATCTTCAAACTCTTCAGACGTTCCCTGGCAGGATACAGGAATCGAGTCTGGAATATAGTCGTCAACAGATACACCCTGGCAAGATACAGGAATCGGATCTTCGAACTCTTCAAACGTGCCCTGGAAAGATACAGGAATTGAGTCTGGAATTAGTCGTCAACAGATACACCCTGGCAAGATACAGGAATCGGATCTTCGAACTCTTCAGACGTGCCCTGGCAAGATACAGGAATCGAGTCTGGAATTAGTCGTCAACAGATACACCCTGGCAAGATACAGGAATCGGATCTTTGAACTCTTCAGACGTGCCCTGGCAAGATACAGGAACCGAGTCTGGAATATAGTCGTCAACAGATACACCCTGGCAAGATACAGGAATCAGATCTTCGAACTCTTCAGACGTGCCCTGGCAAGATACAGGAATCGAGTCTGGAATATAGTCGTCAACAGATACACCCTGGCAAGATACAAGAATCGGATCTTCGAACTCTTCAGACGTGCCCTGGCAAGATACAGGAATCGAGTCTGGAATTAGTCGTCAACAGATACACCCTGGCAAGATACAGGAATCGGATCTTCGAACTCTTCAGACGTGCCCTGGCAAGATACAGGAATCGAGTCTGGAATATAGTCGTCAACAGATACACCCTGGCAAGATACAGGAATCAGATCTTCAAACTCTTCAGACGTGCCCTGGCAAGATACAGGAATCGAGTCTGGAATATAGTCATCAACAGATACACCCTGGCAAGATACAGGAATCGGATCTTCGAACTCTTCAGACGTGCCCTGGCAAGATACAGGAATCGAGTCTAGAATATAGTCGTCAACAGATACACCCTGGCAAGATACAGGAATCGGATCTTCGAACTCTTCAGACGTGCCCTGGCAAGATACAGGAATCGAGTCTGGAATATAGTCGTCAACAGATACACCCTGGCAAGATACAGGAATCGGATCTTTAAACTCTTCAAACGTGCCCTGGCAAGATACAGGAATCGAGTCTGGAATATAGTCGTCAACAGATACACCCTGGCAAGATACAGGAATCGGATCTTTGAACTCTTCAGACGTGCCCTGGCAAGATACAGGAATCGAGTCTGGAATTAGTCGTCAACAGATACACCCTGGAAAGATACAGGAATCGGATCTTCGAACTCTTCAGACGTGCCCTGGAAAGATACAGGAATCGAGTCTGGAATATAGTCGTCAACAGATACACCCTGGCAAGATACAGGAATCAGATCTTCAAACTCTTCAGACGTGCCCTGGCAAGATACAGGAATCGAGTCTGGAATTAGTCGTCAACAGATACACCCTGGCAAGATACAGGAATCGGATCTTCGAACTCTTCAGACGTGCCCTGGCAAGATACAGGAATCGAGTTTGGAATATAGTCGTCAACAGATACACCCTGGCAAGATACAGGAATCGGATCTTCAAACTCTTCAGACGTGCCCTGGCAAGATACAGGAATCGAGTCTGGAATATAGTCGTCAACAGATACACCCTGGAAAGATACAGGAATCGGATCTTCAAACTCTTCAGACGTGTCCTGGCAAGATACAGGAATCGAGTCTGGAATTAGTCGTCAACAGATACACCCTCGCAAGATACAGGAATCGGATCTTCGAACTCTTCAGACGTGCCCTGGAAAGATACAGGAATCGAGTCTGGAATATAGTCGTCAACAGATACACCCTGGCAAGATACAGGAATCGGATCTTCGAACTCTTCAGACGTGCCCTGGCAAGATACAGGAATCGAGTCTGGAATATAGTCGTCAACAGATACACCCTGGCAAGATACAGGAATCGGATCTTCAAACTCTTCAGACGTGCCCTGGCAAGATACAGGAATCGAGTCTGGAATATAGTCGTCAACAGATACACCCTGGCAAGATACAGGAATCGGATCTTTGAACTCTTCAGACGTGCCCTAGAAAGATACAGGAATCGAGTCTGGAATATAGTCGTCAACAGATACACCCTGGCAAGATACAGGAATCGGATCTTTGAACTCTTCAGACGTTCCCTGGCAAGATACAGGAATCGAATCTGTAATTAGTCGTCAACAGATACACCTTGGCAAGATACAGGAATCGGATCTTCGAACTCTTCAGACGTGCCCTGGCAAGATACAGGAATCGAGTCTGGAATATAGTCGTCAATAGATACACCCTGGCAAGATACAGGAATCGGATCTTCGAACTCTTCAGACGTGCCCTGGCAAGATACAGGAATCGAGTCTGGAATATAGTCGTCAACAGATACCCCCTGGCAAGATACAGGAATCGGATCTTTGAACTCTTCAGACGTGCCCTGGCAAGATACAGGAATCGAGTCTGGAATATAGTCGTCAACAGATACACCCTTGCAAGATACAGGAATCGGATCTTCGAACTCTTCAGACGTGCCCTGGCAAGATACAGGAATCGAGTCTAGAATATAGTCGTCAACAGATACACCCTGGCAAGATACAGGAATAGGATCTTCGAACTCTTCAGACGTGCCCTGGCAAGATACAGGAATCGAGTCTGGAATATAGTCGTCAACAGATACACCCTGGCAAGATACAGGAATCGGATCTTCGAACTCTTCAGACGTGCCCTGGTAAGATACAGGAACCGAGTCTGGAATATAGTCGTCAACAGATACACCCTGGCAAGATACAGGAATCGGATCTTCAAACTCTTCAGACGTGCCCTAGCAAGATACAGGAATCGAGTCTTGAATATAGTCGTCAACAGATACACCCTGGCAAGATACAGGAATCGGATCTTCGAACTATTCAGACGTGCCCTGGAAAGGTATAGGAATCGAGTCTGGAATATAGTCGTCAACAGATACACCCTGGCAAGATACAGGAATCAGATCTTCGAACTCTTCAGACGTGCCCTAGAAAGATACAGGAATCGAGTCTGGAATATAGTCGTCAACAGATACAGCCTGGCAAGATGCAGGAATCGGATCTTCAAACTCTTCAGACGTGCCCTGGCAAGATACAGGAGTCGAGTCTGGAATATAGTCGTCAACAGATACACCCTGGAAAGATATAGGAATCGGATCTTCAAACTCTTCAGACGTGCCCTGGCAAGATACAGGAATCGAGTCTGGAATATAGTCGTCAACAGATACACCCTGGCAAGATACAGGAATCGGATCTTCAAACTCTTTAGACGTGCCCTGGCAAGATACAGCAATCGAGTTTGGAATATAGTCGTCAACAGATACACCCTGGCAAGATACAGGAATCAGATCTTCGAACTCTTCAGACGTGCCCTGGCAAGATACAGGAATCGAGTCTGGAATATAGTCGTCAACAGATACACCCTGGAAAGATACAGGAATCAGATCTTCAAACTCTTCAGACGTGCCCTGGCAAGATACAGGAATCGATTCTGGAATATAGTCGTCAACAGATACACCCTGGCAAGATACAGGAATCGGATCTTCGAACTCTTCAGATGTGCCCGGGCAAGATACAGGAATCGAGTCTGGAATATAGTCGTCAACAGATACACCCTGGCAAGATACAGGTATCGGATCTTCAAACTCTTCAGACGTGCCCTGGCAAGATTGAGGAATCGAGTCTGGAATTAGTCGTCAACAGATACACCCTGGCAAGATACAGGAATCGGATCTTCGAACTCTTCAGACGTGCCCTGGCAAGATACCGGAATTGAGTCTGGATTATAGTCGTCAACAGATACACCCTGGCAAGATACAGGAATCGGATTTGGAATCACGACAGCTGACAGTAATTATCTTTGTATTGACCTTTGTCCTGAAAAGACAAAACGTTAGTTGTATGCGATGTCATGATGTATGAAAATGCGTGATGTTCTCAAAATAAACGAGATTGTATGTTCGTGATGCGTATGTGCATGCTATAATGTATGAAGATATGATGTTCATGAATGTATTTCTTTGTCTAGGAAAGTAAATCCATGACGGGTGCCGGGAAGTTAACTCCTGGGCTGATGTTGAAGAATATAGTTCTTCGATTCCGCTGGGGGAGATGGTTGCAAGAATACCGGTAGGAGAAGATGACTTCGTTGGGGAATAAACTTGGCGAATAGATTACTCTGTGGGGAATACTCTGTGGGAGAAGAGATACTTCGCTGAGGTTTGATGATAACTCCGCTGGGGATACCATTGTTGAGCTCTGTTGGAAGTTTTGATGAACTCCGCTGGGGATAGGAAGACTTCGCCGGGGACGATCTTTCCATGGCAATTGGCTGAGGATAACCCAGTTATAAGCTCTGGTGAGGAATAACTTTCTGAATAAAGTCGGGGGAGCGTTCGCACTCTGCAGGTGATAAGCTTCCAGAATCTACTAGGGAGATTGGTTGAACTCTCTTGGGGAGGTTTTTAAGACTGTATTGGGGAAGTGGCTCCACTAGACGTCTGGTATAACTCCGGAGAACAATCTTAGATCCAGATTGCTGGGGATGCTTGTTAGGAATGTTTGTATACTCCGTTGGGAAATATTGAGATCTTCGGGGGATAATCCAACTTCCTTGAGGCTGACAGCAGGCTAACTCTGCTCGGGAAGAGTGTTGTGGACTTGCTGGAGGTATTGTACCTTCTCTGCTTGGGGGGAGTGTGGCTGAACCTTGGCTCACTCTCTGGGGAATTAAGGCATCTTGGTTACATTCTTCAGCCGAACTTACCTTGGTACCTTGGTGGACAGAGCAATTAGATTGCTTAGACAACTCATTATTGCCCCTTGTTTCTGATGTGGGAGAAGATACCTGTGGAGGCGCTTGATGACTGCCGGTTGACAAATCTTCTTCTGGTAGGCAAGTGACGAGATGTCGGGACATAGTCGTACGCTGTGATCCCTAACTTTTTCCTGGACCGCCCTCTCGGGTTTTCAGTCCACCGGGATACCCATTTTTGCCCAAGCCGCCTTTTCAGGTTTTCGACTTGTCGGGTGTACAGCTTTTTTCATTTTCATCCCTTATTTTTGCCCGAACCCTTTTGGTTCGCCGGGAAGCCCTTATTTTTGCCTAGGTGTGTCAACCTGGTGGGTCTTTGATTATGCATAGTATTTTTTTCGACTATGTCCACGCTCTCAGAATGTAGGGAGTTGCCCCTGTCAGTAGCATTGTGTTGCCATACCACCAGAAGATCTTCGTTTGATCGCCCAATGCCCCAAGTGATCCAGATTGGAGATCTGCCCCAAGCTGGTTGGCCTTTTGAGAGATTCTCGGAATCTTGACTTGACTGCCCCAGATTATGGACCATGATCATGTCTGCCCCTTGATTGGAAGTGCTTTTTGTTTACTAGATATTCTTCGTGCGAATTTCTCTGCTGTTCGAACAAAAGGTCATATGCAAACAAAGTTATGTTAAAAATGCAAAGCTTATGTTTGTCTTGAAGTTTTCGAAAATGCATTTTTTTCATAAAAACAAGTGAATTTTTTGTAAACTGTGATGTCAACTCGTTATTTTACCGCAAGCCTTAAGGAGTCAGGATACCTTTCGTAACAGTATGCTTTCGAACTAACCCATGCTTCAGCTAGGACTTTTAAGGGTTATAACGTGGCCTGGTTCATGGTTTAAGAAACAAAGGGAAAAGGCTCAAATTTTATTTGTACCCACCCGCTCTTCGTGATGTTCTTCAAACCTAAACTCAGCTAATCGTGCGTTAGACCTTGTTTGAGTCTTTGTCCTGATATTCCAATGATGGTTCGGATATTGACAGTTTATTTTGAATAGGCAGTCAATTCTTTTTGTTGAGGATTTGTTGGACCTCTTTCTTTTTGATTTCATTATCCCTGTTTTTTGCCTGAACTGTTTCTTTTGGAATTACAGTCAGCGGGATGCCCTAGTTTTGTAAGTCTCCTTCATAGGTTTTGACTTATTGGGCTTTAGTTTTTTTTTTTTGGTAATGACTGTCTGTCTTTATGATTATCCGGAACCATCACTGTATTTTGTTTTGGAGGACTCTTTTGGTGCTATTCGTTGTGCACTTGGATCAACTGAGAGAACTACCCTGCCCCAGGTTATAATTAAGGGTTTTAATTTTCGAAAAGAAAAACTCCTACTTCTTTGGCTCGAAGGGGTTGACGAGGGATTATCTTCCTTATAACTCCAGTGTTTAGGGATTGAAACAATGTCTGTACCTCATCAGCGGGGTTTGTTCAAAAGCACACTGTAAAGATCGTCGTATCGTTTTCGTCATCCTTCCTCAAGAGGCTTAGAATTATTAATTGAGAGTTGACATCAAAAAATGAAAGCAGTTTGAATATAGCGAATGCGAATATATTGATTCAAAACAGACATATGCGATGCATTAATGAAATAACAGCATTTGACATGATAATTGTTTGAACAATCAAAAGAAAATTACAACTTGAACATTCGAATGAACAAAAGTCTTCTAGCCTCAGGGCTTGTCACTCAAATGGTGAACCTCGCAGGGATAGTAGAAGAACTCGACCTGACCATCTGGGGTGAATTCCACAGCTCCTTCATCAATCAGGCTTTGGATTTTGTACCTCAACTTCCAACAGTCATCAGTATCATGCCCCGGGCTGTTAGAATGGTATGCGCACCTGGCCCCAGGATTATAGTTGGGTTAAGAAGTCTTAGGATTAGGGTGAGGTCCTATCAACGTCACCAGATTCAACTTCAACAGGTGTTGCAAAGCATGGGACAGCGACGTGTTGAGCTGGGTGAATTTCCTTTTGGGCTTGCTCTGATCAACCCGTTGCTCTGGGCGAGGTTGTGGTTGGACCTGTGAAGTGGTAGCAATTTGGAGAGATCTATTCTTCACCATACCAGACTCTTGTCCTCTTGGAAGCTGGTCAATGACCTGGTACCTGACTTGGGCTGGTTGCTTCATGTCTTGATGAAGCTGACTGATCATGGTCCTCAACTCTTCTTGCTCCCGAGCTAACCCTTGGATGAGAGCCATTTGCCCCAGAATCTGGGTTCTCATTGTATCCACCTCACCTTGCAGACGTTTTAGCCGTTCGTCCTTGTCATCTTCTGGACTGTTCTTGGCCAAATTCCCCACGAGGAGTGTCCTCAACTCTTCCTGCCCCTTGGATAGGCTTAGGAAGATCTCCCTGAACTGAGTCTCTTGAGCATGAAGACCCTGGTTATCTTGTTGGGAAGCCATTGCTGAAATAAACAGCGAAGAAGGTAAGAGACCTGTAGCAAAGGTACCTGTTATGCAATGATATGTATGATATGCATGCGATGTTTTCAAGGATCTCACGGGATAAACAAGAAAAATTTGTTAGAATCTGCATTTTGTAGCCTGATGGAAGGCACTGCATATTGTTGAGAGGCCTTCTTCAAGAGTCAAGGCTCACCATATCGAGTGGGTCATAGCCCCTGACAACCTTGGCTAGAGGAAAATAAATCCCCTTTGCCCCTTACTAGACACTTTGATTCATCATGACCTGCATCACAAGCCCTTGAGATCCTTGAAATGGATCAGTCTTTATGCAGGATGCATGCAATGTTATGATGTTATGCTATGCATGGAGTAATGTAGGTAAACCCTGTTATGAGTCCAGATTAAGGACTGTAAACAAAACCTGCAAGAGACTCAAGTGTCAGATAACAAGTATGCAAGTAGTCAATTTTGAAGGCACACAAGTCACACAAAGACAACCCTTAGAGTTTAGGCCAGCATGGGGTCTAGGTATTACCCTCTTGAGGTTGGTGGGCTCAAAACCTGTCCTATCAAAAGTAACCGGGTTCTAAGGGTCCCAATATCATTGGATTGTTTTCTGTGTTCATCGTTTCGATTTAGCCACTGAACTGACGACCGAAATATTCCAAGAAAACAACCCTCAATTGAGTGTAGTATCGAGTATCAACCAACCTCGGACTGCACCAAAGTCAGTTATCTCACTACCCTAAAGAGGCCAAGATGGTTCAATTAAGGTTCCTAAGGTCAGTTGATGCTTCACGACATCATGCGGCGGCCCTGTACTCTCCTTGACTTGACTCAAGGGTTACCGGTACTCACCAAAGTGTCACATCAACGTAGCAGACTGCTTCAACCATGTCAGTATACCCCGCACAGTTCCCTCACAGTCTTGTTGCTACTTTCTAAGAAGGTATCCCCAGATCCGGGTTAGGATCTATAGAACTCCCAAGACAGGTCCATAGTATTAAAGCATACAAATCAGGCAATTGAAAACATAAGTATGAGCTATCCTAAGGTACACCTCAGTTTTAAAATATCCCCAACAGAGTCGCCAGTTCTGTGATCGGTGGATTTAGAACTTACTGTTTAACGCTGGTTCGCGAAATGTCACGGAAGCAAGAGTCGCCACCGTCTTTTATTTTCTCTAACATGGACAGGACAAAAGCACAACAAAATTCCTTATGAGATAGTTTCTCGGTTCGGGAGGTAGATTTATAGAAAGGGAAGGTGTTAGCACCCTTTCTATCCATGGTTATCCATGGGCTCTTAGATACTTGCTCTTATGTTTTCAAAATGTTTGCTTTTCAATGGTGAGTGGGTTTGAAAAAGTTTCATTGAATGATTTCTGAATAACTCTTGTATCTGTCCTCAAAAGTGTTTGAAAAATTGTTTTGAAAGCTTTTTGAAAGTGTCTGTGTGAAAAGGTTTTGTTTTGTTTTTTTAGAAGAGAGAAAGTATCTACGAGTCATCCACCTACCCTAAGGAATTAGGCTGTGTAAATGTCCTTAAGGTAGTGCCATCCCACCATTGAGAGGTAGGTAGCACCACCGTTGGAGGTGTTCGGTTCAATTCGAGTGTAGGGACAGTGTGGTCACCGAAGCAACAGTAGGACACCTTAGAAGCTACCCTTATGTCCTTGATCCTTTTTTAATCCGAGGAAACCGTTTCGAGGAAACTATTCCAAGGCAACTGTTCCGAGGCAACTGTTTCGAGGCAACTGGATCATGGACATAAGGACTTACTAAAACGTCCTATACTTGACGACCACGTTTCAAAGGCAACAGGTGAGGCGTACCCTAGAAGTGGTGTGTGTATTTGTGTGTTGTTTTTAGTTTAGCAGTTATCTTTGATCACGACATTGTGAGCTACGCTTGTTTTTAATTGACCATACATTCTTTCATGCAATTTAGAATTTAAGAATGCGGAAAGTAAAATACAGGAAAATAAAGGCTACGATATTACAAGGCGCGGGTCTATACATCGCTAAAATACAAAGACCCGTTTCTAATAAAAGATGCGGAAAGTAAATAAATGCGGTAAACCTAATTACTATTACAATCCTTGAGCAGTTACATAATATTCAAAAGAAAATAATGCGCGAAATAGGAATTGAAATTGAACGTCCGAGGGTTTTGACCCTTTTTGAGAAATTAAATTAAATTAATGCATAATAATTATTTAATTAAAGAAAAGTGTTTTTTTTTATGTTTTTGTATTTAATGAAAATAAGAAAATTAAAATCAAGAGAAACCCTAATTCTATACATTTTAATTATTAATGAAAAGAAATATTAAAGTTACTCTAATTTACTAGTTAATTAATGTACATGTTTATTTACAAAAATAAATAGTAATTAACAATAATAATAAATAATGAGGAAAATAATTTAATTAAGATGAAAATAAAAAAACCTAATTCTACATATTTTATTTATTAAGAAAAGATTAAAGTTTAAAACCTAAATTAAACTAAATTAATTGTTAGAGTTTATTTACAAAAATATTTTAATGGTGAAATTAAATATAATTAAACATATTTGTATTTTTGATTTTTTCTGTTTTTATTATGAAAAGAAAATTATTTTAGGTGATTTAAATAAAAATAACTAAAGCAAATAAAAGAATTAAAAAGAAAAGAAAATTAATTTAAATATACAAACAGAGGGGGTGTCTGGCCCATGTGGAGGTGTGACTGGAAGAATCTTGGCCCATTAACAAAGCCTTGGTTTGACTTTCCACGCTTGTGTGTACGTCCATTGACTGAGCCCTACCATGGACTTCATTCTGCAGCCTTCAGATTGATCATCATAAACGCGTGGCAGCCTTAATCATGAGTACGTATGGTGGACCACTGAACCATTGCTACATGTGAACACGTTAAAACAAAAATTATGCAATATGTGGGGGGACCTGGGAATCGAACCCAGGTCCCTATACCTGCAAGACACGTCCTCCAACCACCAGGCCATTTGCGTTTGTTTGTAAATATAATAGATAGAAAATATAATATACAAAAAACATTGGTTAGTGGTATAAGACAAAAAGCGCGCCAGATATTTGAACGCTCCTATCACCCCTTGCCACGCATGCTTCTTCTTCATCTTTTTACCTGTAACATGAACAAGTAGCGGGGGTTTTGAACCCCCACAAAACCAAAGTCCAGAAAATAACGATTAGAAGAGGAGGAAACATAAAAAAGGCGCGAGGGTATCATTGAATCAGGCTTGCTACAACGAGTTCACCCATGTAGGTTTGGTGATCCAATTTTACAGTATGTGGAAACCCCTAATTTTGAAGCTCTGAAACCCTAATGTCCTTCAATGGTAGATTTCGATTCAAGCAATTTTAGAATAATTAAACTATACCAAACGCTTTAGGAAGATGTTAGTAGCATAAATCAATAATCAAAAACACATGAATAATGCGTGGAAATTAAAATTCGATTATGGACATATTTGTGAAAAGCGTGAATTTGTTCTACCGTTTCTTTGAGTATGGAAGCTTGTTCTTGATGCCAATAGTTTCCTAGCAATGTCAGTAATGCAATGGGAATGTTTTCAAGCCTTGAATCGTACTGCAAGTGTGATTTCAGTTTCACCACTTTCCTTCAAAATTTGCAAATTGGTTCTCTCTTCTCAGCAGCTTTTTCGTGTCCTGTGGAATAGGGTTTCCATGTGCATATGTATGTGAAGCATTCTAGGTCAAAAACAAGCCCATAAGTCCATGAATTGATGACTTGAATCTTTGATTGCCAATCATATATTTTCCAATCTTTTTTTCATGAAAATCTTGCCAAATGTGGATGATCTTGTCCCCTTGGATGATGCACGAAATCTTTAGCATATAATGAGTGTATTTGCTGCATAAAAAGATTTGAAAAAGCATTATTTGATATTTTCTCATAATTAAATCTAATTAAATGAATTAATAAGAATAAAAATTCAATTAATTAAATAAAAATAAGAAAATAAATCCCTTTGAGCTCAATGGGTCGTGCATAGGCTTTGGGTAATGGTTCAAGGAAGAATTTGAGGCCCATTAGCAAATTTGAAGTTTTTTAGGCAAAGTTGACTTTTCAAAATTCCCAAAAATTTCCCAACTTCTCCAATGCATATCTTGCTCAATTTTGAAGCTATGATCATGTTCTTGGACATTTTCGAAAGGTCTTGAAGTCCTATAACCAATGCCGTTGGTCCCATGTCATTTTGATTTACCAATCTCAAGTTATGGTCTTTGACTTAAAGTGCCTTTTTGTTGACTTTTGAAAATGACCTATAATGTTGAAATTGATAACTTTTTGTGAGAGCATTTCTTGGACTTGAAGTGTGAAGATGAGTTGTAGGAAATGTCATCCCCTTCAAAATGAGCATTGGATGGGATTTTTGTGATAAACCATGAGGAAGTTATGCCTTGGTCAATTTGCAGTTGACTTTTTCAACTGTCCAAAAATAGAAACTTTTGCATCTTGAGACTTTTTGAGCCATGCTTGTGAAATCATGATCAAGAATTGATCAAATGATGTTTGTGGCTTCAAAATAAGATATTGACCTAAAATTTTGACTTTTGACTGTCAAATGACCATTTTGCCCCTACAGTTGACTGTGAAGCAATTAGGGTTTTTGACTGTGCAATTTGATGCTGTGAGTCTTGAAACTTGACATATGGATGCTTGACAATGTTTATAGGCATATGGGACTTGATTGGACCCTTGAAAATCTCAATTTCTTTGCAAGAACCAAAACCCTAGTTTGACTGGCTTAGGAGGCAATTGGACTGTGCAACCCTTGAGAGATTTTGAAGCTTGATTTTGCCAAATCTTGGAGAATATGGGAGGGAAAATTTTGGGGTACAACACATGTCAAACTCTATTATTTCATTAATGCATTACACATGTCTGTCTTGAATTAATTTGTTTTCATTATGCTTAAATTGCTTTATATTTCCTTTTTGTGATATTCAACTCTCGACTAAAAAACTGTAAGCCTTTAGAGGGAGGATGATGAAAACGACACCACAGTCTCTACAATATGCTTTTGAACAGACCTTGTTGATGATGTACAAGCGTTGTTTCAAATCCTAAACAGTGGAGTTATAAGGAAGATAATCCCTAGTCAACCCCTTCGAGCCAAAGAAGTAGGAGTTTTTCTTTTCACACATATTAAAACCCTTAATCATAACCCGGGGCGGGGTAGTTTTCTCAGTTAATTCAGAGGCGCATTCAGTCACAATCTTCTACTTCGTACACAATGAATGGCCTTAAAGACGTCCTCTCGAATCAGAAGATGGTGATGGTTCCGCATAATCATCCAAGAAGGAAATCATTATCTCTCGAAATAAAAGCCCATTAAGTCAAAACCTATGAAGGAGACTTAAGAAAAAACAGGGGCATCCCGCTGACTGTAATCACAAAAAGAAACAGTTCAGGCAAAAGACAGGGATAATAAAATAAAAAATAAAGAGGTCCTACAAACCCTCAACAAAAATGACTTCCTATTCAAAATAAACTATCAATATCTGAACCATCACTGGAATATCAGAGCAAAGACTCAAACGAGATCTAAATGCACAATTAACTGAGCATAGGATCTAAGAACATCACGAAGAACGGGTGGGTACAAATAAAATTTGAGCCTTTATCCTTTGTTTCTTAAACCGTAAACCAGGCCACGTTATGACCCTTAAAAGTCCTAGTTGAAGCATGGGTTAGTTCGGAAGCATACTATTACAAAGGTATCCTGACTCCTGAAGGTTCGTTACAAATCTCGAGTTGATATCACATCTTTGCAAAATTCTATTTTACTAAAAAAAATGGCACTTTCAAAACCTCGAGACAGACATAAGCTTTGCATTCTTAAAATAACGTTGTTTGCATATGACTATTTGTTCAGCAGCAGAGAAATTCGCATGACGAATATCTAGTGAACAAAAACCTTCTCAATAAAAAGGATCACCTCAAGTGGAAAAACACTTCCAACCAAGGGGCACGACATGATCATTTTCCATCATCTGGGGCAGTAAAGTCAAGAATCAAGGAATCTCTCAAAGATGCCAAATAGCCAGGGGAAGATCTCCATCTGAATCCCTTAGGGCATTGGGCATGAATTCCAGCAATGAATCATATACGACAAACAAACATCTTCTGGTAGTGTGGAAACACTTACTACTATGGACAGTGACAATTCTCCATACCCGGTGAACGTGGACATAGTCGGAAAATACTATGCATGAACAAAGACCCGCTAGGTATACTGGCCTAGGCAAAAATAAGGGCATCCCGGCGAACCAAAAGGGTTCGGGCAAAAATTAGGGATAAAAACAAAAAAGATCTATACACCTGGCAAGTCGAAAACCTGAAAAGGCGGCTTGGGAAAAAAAAAAGGTATCCTGGTGGACTGAAAATCTGAAAAGACAGTCCAAGCAAAAGTTAGGGATTAAAGCGTACGACTATGTCCCGTCATCTTGTCACTTGCCTATCAGTAGAAGACTTATCATTCCGATCGGCAGTTACCAAGCACCTCATAAGTTGGGATAACACTCAATCCATAAGGCCTCCGCAGGCACTTTCTCCAGCAGGTACAGGGGCAGAAAAGTCTTGATACGAAGTCATTGTCATATCCTTAGCATGCGTCCCAGTAACATTTACACTCCCTACAGAGAAGAGGAAACCAAAGTTTTGATCTCTGCTTCCCCAAACAAGAGTTACTTTCCCCAGCCAAGCTCTTTCGGAGAACCGACATCTATATTCCCCGACCAAATTTCATAATCACAAGCGGTTCGTAAAGTTGTCTCCCAAGCAGAGTTTATTTCTCTAAATATAGAAGCTCAATCCCTAACAGAGTTTATTCCTCTGGCTACGGAAGTTCATCCCCCAATGGAGTTTATCTCTCTGAATCGGCAAGATCTTCCAGCAAAGCATGTCCTCTCTCAAACAGAGTTATTCCCTCGCAGAGTTGTTCTCAAGCAAAGTCTCTCCTCGGCATAATATCCATAAACAAGGGGCACATCGCCAACATAGTCATCTCCGGTTCACCATCCCCAGCGGAAGTAGAAGAACCACTGTTTCTACAACAATCATGAATGTAATTCCCAGTACTCTCCAACAGCAGTTAGGGATTTCTTTTCCCAAACTCGGACGTTCCACAATAGCATTTCATGTTCATATATCATGATGTGCGCATACACATTGCATACTGCATAGTCTCATTTATTTTGAGAATGTCATCCTACAATGCATTTCATGCATCATATACGATTAAGCATGTACCTTTTCAGGAAAGATGGTTATCATCAACAACTTCCAGCAAGTTCAAGATTAGCTCCTGAAACTAGACAGAGTAATTATCTGCATGATCAAATGCAGATTTATGCGGGTTCGTCATAAAGCAATCTTACACGGGTTTCTCCTAAACGCAACTTCACACGAGTTTATCCTGAAAAATCTTACACGGGTCCTTTCTCATACATTTCCAAATAAATTTTTACATGAACTTATCACAAAGTAACCTTACCCAGGTTCCTCCTGAAGTTTTACACAAACTTATCCCAAAGTAACCCTACCCAGGTTTCTTCTGAAGTTTTACACGAACTTATCACAAAGTAACCTTACTCAAGTTCCTCCTGAAGTTTTACATGAACTCATCCCAAAGTAACCTTACCCAGGTTTCTTCTAAAGTTTTACACGAACTTATCACAAAGTAACCTTACCCAGGTTCCTTCTGAAGTTTTACACGAACTTAACCGAAAGTAACCTTACCCAGGTTCCTTCTGAAGTTTTACACGAACTTATCCCAAAGTAACCTTACCCAGGTTCCTTCTGAAGTTTTACACGAACTTATCCCAAAGTAACCTTACCCAGGTTCCTTCTAAAGTTTTACATGAACTTATCACAAAGTAACCTTACCCAGGTTCCTCTTGAAGTTTTACGCGGACTTAGCCCAAAGTAACCTTACCCAAGTTCCTGCCAAAGTTTTACACAGACTTATCCCGAGGTAACCCTACCCAAGTTCCTACTAAAGCCCTACACGGACTCATCACGAGCAACCTTACCCAGGTTCCTTCTGAAGTTTCACTCTGACTTATCCTGAAGCAACCTTACCAATGTTCCTTCTCGGTTCAGATGCAGTTCTACCGAAACTCCTCACAAAGCAACCTTACCTAGGTTCCTTCTTGGTTCAGATGCAGTTTTACCCAAACTCCTCACAAAGCAACCTTACCCAAGTTCCTTCTCGGTTCAGATGTTGTTTTACCCAAACTTCTCACAAATCAACCTTACCCAGGTTCCTTCTCAGTTCAGATGTAGTTCTAGCCAAACTTCTCACAAAGCAACCTTACCCAGGATCCTTCTCGGTTCAGATGCAGTTTTACCCAAACTCCTCACGAGACAACCTTACCCAGGTTCCTTCCCATAAGCCCTACTATCCAGGGCTTTCATTTCGAAGCAACCCTAATACTCAGCCCTACTATCCAGGCTTTCATATCGAAGAAACCCTATGACCCAGGTTCCTTCTCACAACCTTACCATCCAGGTTTCTTTTCTCTTACCTCCAGACAGCAGTCCACAACACTGTAAGACCTGGACCTGATCAGACACGATTGATTTTGCATTTACCCAGTAAGTCGCGGTGCAGCTTGTACCCTGACCAGATAGCAGTTCACTTTCACCTCCTCGACTAAGAGATGATTCCCCAGTAGAGTAGCGGACAACTGAAGCTCCTAAAATTCTATTTCTCCCAAGACATTGACCAACATTCCTCAGCAGATTCCTCCTCACTACCTGTTGAAGTAGTAGTCGTCAAAGATTCCTTCATTACCTATCGACGTAGTAGTCACCAAAGATTCCTTCATTATATGTCGCAATCAAGCTTTATGCTTACCAGCAGTCACTTTGGATGGGATCTATAAGCCCATCTTCGATAGCTCCTTATCACCTCTCCAAATGGCATCTATAAGCCCATTTTCGACACAATCAACTAACACACAGCGAGTGCAAATTTCTGGGCACTCTAGTGTTCAAAAATCTTCCACCTTCAGATTATGAAACGCAGACAAGCCAATCTAAATCCTCAAGTTTAAGAAGATTGAACAGGGGCATCTGTTATAACCCAAAATTTGCCCTCCCATTTTTACTCAAGACATGCTCATTGAGGTCTTCAATTTCTCAAGGATGACCAAGAATTGACTAGACAAATTCACCTCCCGAGCAATGGATTTCCAACTAGGGTTTTCATTTCTCACAAAGATTTTTGGTTTGCAAAGGTCTCAAATGTTTTCCATGGTCCTAATATGTCTTCAAGTTTGTCCATGCCAAGTTTCATGCCCTACAACTTCTCTTTTATCCTCAAGCTCAAGAAGTGCATCATTTGGAAGGTACAAGCTTATACATTACAGGAGGTTATTGCACCATATACACCTCAGCATAATGGCATAACTGAAAGAAAGAATAGAACTGTACTGAACTTGACGAGATGTAAGTTGAAAGCTAAAAATATGCCTATGAGATTTTGGGTCGAAGCAGCTTCGACAACAATATACATTCTGAATAGATGCTCAACAAAGAAGATGGTTGAAAGGACACTGCATGAGGCTTGGACAGGATCGAAGCCAAATATAAGTCATCTTAGAGTTTTTTGGATCAATGTGTTTCAGGCATGTACCTGAATAGTTGATAAGGAAGCTAGATGATCGAAGTAAAGTCATGGTGCTCATAGGTTATCCTTCGACTGGTGCATACAACTTGTATTCACCGACTGGAGATAAACTAGTGATTAGTAGAGATGTGCTTGAAGAAGAAAGAAAAAGGTGGGATTGGAGTCAAAGTCCAGTTCGACAAGAATCAGACACAGTCACGACTTTGTTCGAAGAAGATGAACATAACGAAGCTTCGACAAGTCAAAATGAACAAGGTGATACTTCGACTGGTCGAACCGAAAAACCACGTGTGCAACTTTTTTCGAAGAAGATGAACAAAACTAAGCTTCGACAAGTCAAAATAAACAAGTTGATACTTCGACTGGTCTAATTGAAGAACCGCCTATGCAGAAAGAAAGAAGGTCCACAAGAACAAGAACTGTTCGACTAGGCTGATTGGATATGAGAGGTTTCTAGATCAAGAAATCGATGCAGATGGTGACTTAATCGAAGAAGCCATGATAGTGAAGCCTTGAGAAATTCGAATTGGTGTGAATCCATGAAAGAAGAACTTAGAGCCATCGAGAAGAGAAAAACTTGGGAGTTTGTCGAAAGAACCAACAAAAACCAATTTATGTGAAATGGAGCTACAAGTTGAAACGAAAAACCTAATGGGATGAAGCTTGTTGGGCTTGAACTAATTAGCTTGAGGCCCAAATTCGACAAGACACCAACCATAATATGTCTAGGTTCATTATGTTTCAACAATGGAAAGAAAATTATCAAAATGGTAACTTTTCAAATCTTTTGATTTTTCTTTCAAAGCCATGGTTAATGGCTGATTCATGCCATATTTGTTCACCACTACACGCCTATATAAATACAAGATCGAATCAAAAGCAGAAGAGGCACACATGGCATATCAAAGCTCCACGAAAAAATCATCAAAGTTGTGAAACTCCAAAAATCCTTCCTCCATCCTAACTAGTGTTGCATTCACATTCTTGAGACTCCCAGGAGTTTATTTCAGTCCATATCCACACCTGAAGTGCCCAGAAGCTAGTCAATCGAATCACTTCACTTTGATTCAGTGTTCCATGAACGAAGGAGTTCACCGTACACCATCATTCCCCTACTTCCAGATGCTGGCCAATCCAGATCCAGTTCCCTCAATGTGTAGTCCATCATGCACTTTCGACAACCTCCCTCATTGGATCGAAAGGTAACTTGGGCCTCTTCTTAATCTAGGCATGCGTTTTGCAAACTGCACCCCCTGTTTACTTTTGCTACTAGGCCCATATTTTTTCTTGTTTTTCTCATTTTATTTATTTCTTTTAATTTCTTTTTTTTTATTTTAATCAATAAAAAAATATAAATATCACATAAAAATAGATTTAGGATTTTTCTTAATTCAATTTTAAATTTAGGTAAATTAATTAACTAATCACTTTAACATTTTTTAAATTAAAATTAATAAAACTTAGGTTTAATTTCATTTTAATTCATTTTCCTTTTCATAACAAAAATACCAAAAAAAACATAGAATTGATTTCTTTTCTTTAAATTTCATGTTTCTTTAATAATTAACCTTTTTTTATTTAAATATAGATCTAGATCAATTATTTTTTAACTAAAACCATTTTTATAAATTAAAACAAAAAACAAACAAAAGATTTTCTCTTAGGATTTTTTAGACGTCCTTTCAACTCGCGCGTGTTATTATCTTTCGCATTCTATTTTTCATACTATTGTAACTTCCTACAGGATGTAATAGAATAACTAGGACTTTTTCTTTTTCTGCTTTATTCCCCCAAGTTTTTGGACATGTAATTAATCCCCCTCCCCGAAGCCTTTTAATAGTTTAGGATTTACATTTTCGTACCGTGCTACGGTGGCAAAACCGACTGTTTAAAATACTGGTTTGCATTTTGCTTTTTTGTTCGCAAAATGTCGCGGTAAGCAAGAGTTTCCACCGACTTTTATTTCATCCAATCAGAAAGAAAAAAGTACAGAAAAAATCCTTTTTTGAGATATTCTGAGTACAGGGGGGTAGATTATAGAAAGGGAAGGTGTTAGCACCCTTTCTATCCATGGGTTTCCATGGGCTCTTAGGTACTTGCTCATCTTTTAAAATTGCTTGTGTATATGCTTTATTTTTGAAAATGTTTTACTTTGTGATAACCCTTGTATCAGTCCTCAAAGGTGTGACGAAGTTGTTTTGAAAGTTTGTTTTGAAAGTTTGTTTGAAAAGTGTAAGTGTAAAGAGTTTTATTTTGAGCAAGTACCTACTAGCGTCTACCTACTCGAAAAAGATCGTTTCTATTCTCGTTTCCTTTAGACCGTGTTATCCTACTATTAGTGAGTAGGTAACCCTAGTCATTGGAGTTGAAAGGGTCAATTCGAAAGGGACGTACGATCACTAAAGCAATGCTAGGATGTCTTAGTAATAACCCCAAAGTCTTAAGATCATATTCGAGGCAACATTTCTAAGGCAACATTTCCGAGGCAACATTCGAATGGGGCATTTGATCTTTGTTAGACAGGAGGGCAATCACTAAGACACCCTATACCTAATGATCGTTTACCGAAGGCAACTGAAGTGAGAGTATACCCTAAGAGTGATATGTGCGAGTGATCTATTTTCAATTATTTAGTCTTTGCACATTAGGGTTTTCTAACTGGATTAATTCGTCATGCATTCTTATCATACAATCCTTTTAGCATACATCTAAATAGTCAAATATTTGCGAGAATTAAAATGCGAGAAAGTAAATCTACGCTATTTTCAAGGCTTCGGGGAGGGGGATTAATTGCATGGCCAAAACCCGGAAAAAAGCAATAAATAAAAAACCCTAGATTAAACTATTATAAACAATGCACCTTTACAACAATATTGACAAGAAAATAAATAATACGCGCGTAATGAATCGAATGCGGTGCAACTAGGGTTTTGACCCTTGCCTAAAACTAATTGCAATTAATTAAAGAAAATGTTTTTGTTTTGTTTTGTTATTTAGGAAAATAGAGAAATTATTTAAAAAGAAAATTCTAATTAATCCTATTTTTTTTTAAAAAAAGAATTAATTTAATCTAGAACCTATTTTTGTATTTTTATTTAAGAAAAAGAGCAAAATTGAATTTAATCAAAAGTTTAACTTAATTTCTATTTGATTTTATTTTTGAAAACAAATTATAATTTTCCTATTTTAAACTAAATTAAATTAATTTTGATAAATTAAAAACTAATCCTAATTTTTGATGAATTATTGATTTTATGTTTTTTTGTGAAAAAATAAATTAATTTGTGAATTAAAGAAATTAAAATAAATATTGAAAGATTTTAAAAGAAAACTAAAAGAAAAAGAAAGAAATATGGGCCTGTATTAGCAATTATGGGGGGTGCTGTTTGAGATTTTGAGCCCAAAAGACACAGGCCTGTTTAACTTTGCCTGATTCAATGTGGATGTTGACTTGAGGCATATGGTGGTCCTTCAATGGTGGTACGTTGATCTGGAGCGCTGATAACTTGGATGGACAGATCCTTGTGGTATATGGTTCACTTCTTGATTTGCTATGCGTTGGATTACATATTGAAGAAAAACATGAAATAAAGGTTGGGACCTGGGGATCGAACCCAGGTCCTTTGCACTTTTCCCCTGCACGCTTGCCAACTGAGCTGTGATGCTTGCTTGTACATATAATAAAAACAAAAGATAATATAATGAAAACAAAACACTGAAACCCAAAACGCACGAAATTCAAATCACCCAACCAGGGGGTGCCACGCCTCCATCTTCTTCCTCCCATCTGTCATTTTAGATAACAACGCTTTTACCTACGGTTGTCCTACTGTAGCTACAAACCTGTGTATTTCAGAAACTCTCCACAAGCAATATAAATGGCCATGGCTGGTACCAATCAACTTGTCTCATCCCCACGAGTCTCATGGTACCAGAATCAATGTCCAATTTTACCTATCATGCAAAGCCCTAAACAAGAACATAAAACCCTAGCTATGGAAATATCATGTACATGCGTTAGAAATGAAATTAAATGGTACCAATAGTTTGCAAACTCAATGATGAACACGAATATGTAATCAAAACATACGTAGGATGGGAAAATCAATGAAATCAAATTTGAGTTTGTAAGCAAATCGTGATACCTGTAACTTACAATTCCAGGCGTGAAGAGACTTGCAACTGATTGGGATATGTTCCTGGGATGTCTAGCAATCTATTGCCGATGTGAGAATGGCACGATTTGGTCTCTAGTATGGAAATTGGATCACCACTTTTCTTGAAATTTTTTGAGTTTTGTCTGCCACTTTCACGACTGTTCCTACCCCTCTATTGCCTTGGCTTGCTTATGTATATGTAATACAACCTATTAGGTCAACAAAAACGACCTCAATCTTACTCATCATGGAGATTTGATTTGGTCTTGTATGGCATATGATTTCTTTCCATTTTTTCTCAAATCCAATCTTTTTCCAACCAAATTATCCTTGAACTAATTGATTATCAATTGACAGTATATAAGATTTTCTTTCAATGCAAAAATCATCTCTAAAACACAAAATATGATTTATAAGGATTTATTTGATTTTATTTGAATTTTAAATGAATAAAAATCCAAATAAATAAAATAAATTAATAAATAAAGCATGGAGGGTCCCATAGGTCGTGGACTATGTTATCATTGAAGTACAAGCATAAAAAGTTGGGCCCATTTAGCAAAAAATGCAAATTTGAGCACATTTGACTTTTGGCAATTTTGCAAAAAGGTCAACTTAGCCAATGCATAAATCTCTCTATTTTGACTTTAGAGATATGTTCTTGGACTTTTGGGAAATCTTAGGATGTCCTCTAATAAACCCTTTTGGTCTCATCTGAATTTAGTCTTCCATGTTCATGTATGAAGCTTTGACCCAAAAGGTGTTTTTGTTGACTTTTCAAAATGACCTATAATGTCAAAATTCATATCTTTTTGTGAGTGCATATTTTGAACTTGGGAACTGAAGATGAATTGTAGGTAATTGCATCCTCTTCAAAATGAGCTTTTGATGGGTCATTTTTGATAAAGTATGAGAAAGTTATGCTTGGTCAAAGTTGAGTTGACTTTTCCTACAAAACCCTAATTTATCAACTTTTGGGTTTTGATGAATTGTGAGAAATCCTTGATGAATCATGATCAACCCTTGATCAAATGATGAATGATACTTCAAAATTAGGATGTTGACAAAAACTCTTGAAGTTTGACTGTATGTGGACCACAATTGACTTTTGACCTAGCACAGTCGATTTTCAGGCCTTTGAGCAATTGACTGAGCAAACTTCCTCTACAAGGCTTGAAACTTGAAATGGATGATCTTGAGAACATATTAGGACAATGGTGAGCATTTGGGATCCTTTGGACTCAATCATCTTGATGCAAAATGAAACCCTAATTTGAAGTAGACTGCCTTAGAAGAGAGTTTGTCTGGTCAATCCTTGGACTTCCTTGGACTTCCTTGAGCAATTTAAGGACCTCACTTGACATGTATTGAGAAATACGGGAGGGAAAATTTTGGGGTACAACAGCTTCCCCTGTTCAATCTTCTTAAACCTGAGGATGTCGATTGGCGTGTCTGCCTTTCGTGATTTGAAGGTGGAAAATGATTGAACACTAGAGTGCCCAGAAATTTGTACTCGCATAGAGTGATACTTGACTTATGCTATCGGGAATGGGCTTATAGATGCCATTTGGTAGTCACTAGAGAATTGTCAGAGATGGGCTTAAAGATGTCATCTGAAGAAGTGTCGATCGCATAAGAGATTCCTTTGTGAGAACCCGTATACCTATTGTTGAGGAGGACTTCGCTGGGGAATGCTGGTCTCTGTCTTGAGGAAAAATAGAGTTTTAGGAGCTTCAGTTGTCTATTACTCTAGTGGGGAATAATTCCGGTTTTGGAAGCAGAAGTGAACTGTGTGTTTGGTCGGGGTATATGATGCACCGCGACTTTCTGGGGAAATGTGAAATCAATTATGCTTGATCGGGTCCCAGTCTTACAATGTTGTGGACTGCTGTCTGGGGATAAGAGAGGAAGAACCCGGATGGTAAGGTTATGAGAAGGAACCTGGATAGTAGGGTTACTTCGAGATGAAAGCCTGGATAGTAGGGTTTTAAGAAGGGACCTGGTTAGTAGGGTTACTTCGATATGAAATCCTGGATAATAGGGCTGTGAGAAGGAACCTGGATAGTAGGGTTACTTCGAGATGAAATCCTAGATAGTAGGGCTGTAAGAAGGAACCTGGATAGTAGGGTTACTTCGAGATGAAAGCCTGGATAGTAGGGCTGTAATAAGGAACCTGGATAGTAAGGTTACTTCGAGATGAAAGCCTGGATAGTAGGGCTGTGAGGAGGAACCTGGATAGTAGAGTTACTTCGAGATGAAAGCTTGGATAGTAGGTCTGTAAGAAGGAACCTGGATAGTAGGGTTACTTCGAGATGAAATCCTGGATAGTAGGGTTGTGAGAAGGAACCTGGATAGTAGGGTTACTTCGAGATGAAAGCCTAGATAGTAGGGTTGTAAGAAGGAACCTGGATAGTAGGGTTACTTCGATATGAGTTTGGGTAAAACTGTAGAGGGAACCTGGGTAAGGTTGTCCTTGTCGCGTCGATGATTACTCTATTTAGCTTCGAGTGTTGACCATGGACCTGCTGGAAATTGTTGATAATAATTGTCTTTCCTGAAAGAAATACAGGGTTAGTTATATGCGATGCATGAGATGCATTGTATAATGACGTTCTCAAAATAAATGAGACTATGTTATATGTGATGTATGCACATATCATGATGTATGAACATGAAATGTTGACGTAATAATCTGAATCTTGGGAAAATAAATCCCTGATTTCTATGAAAAACATAGTTCCTCTACTTTTGTCAGGGATGGTGAACAAAGATGACAATGTTGGGGATTTGCCCCTTGTCTAGAGAAATATTCTGTCGGACGAGACTCTGTCTGAAGACAAATCTGCGGGGGATAACTCTGTTGGAGAGGCGATACTATGTTGATGGATTTGCTGATTTGGAGGAATTAACTTAGCTGGGGATGAATTTCCGTTGCCGGTGAATTCTAATGGAGACTGAATTCCTGCTTGTGAGAGAAATAAACTCTGCTTGGGGAAAAATTTATTGACTCACTCCTGATTGTGAACCTCAGCTGGGGCGAGTTGTATCCTGTTTGGGAAAACTAACATCACTGTCTTTGGATACTTTTTACTCTGTAGGGAGTGTATGTACCACTTCTCATGTTCTCAAGCTGGCTCTATCCCTGTACCTGATGGCCAGAGTAACTGTAAGGTTTTGGACACTTCTTGTTTGTCCCTGTTCTTGGAATTACGAGTAATCGTCTTTTGTTTTTTATGTAAATATTTACGAGCAGCATTTATTTTCAAATGCATATATAAAAAATGAGCCATTGGATGTTCTAGCAAAACAAAACAGGAAAAAGGAAATAACTCAAAGCTTTGTGGAAATGACTCGTATTGATTTTGAAGTTGGCCTGTAATAGGCGTTTTGTACAAGGAGGCCGACGCTCTAGTAAGAGAACACCGCCAAAAGATAGAAATTACAACTTTTGTTTAAGAAAGAAAAACAGTTATGTGAAACAGTCCCATTGGGTTCCAACTCTACTATTGCCTTTATGTCCTCAAGCATCTCATCACTTTGTTGTCTGGTAGAAGGTGTATCAGATCGATTGGCGCCGTCTGAGCTTGATAGTCGATATCGAAGTCTGGTTGCAAGATGATCCAATGAGACATAGTGTTACGCTTTAATCCCTAATTTTTGCCTGGACCGCCCTTTCGGGTTTTCAGTCCACCAGGATATCCTTTTTTGCCCAAGTCGCCTTTTCAAGTTTTCGACTTGCCGGGTGTACATTTTTTTTTATATTTTCATCCCTTACTTTTGCCCGAACCCTTTTGGTTCGCCGGGAAGCCCTTATTTTTGCCTAGGCCAATCAACCTAGCGGGTCTTTGATTATGCGTAGTATCTTTTCACTATGTCTGCATTGACAGGGTGAGGAAGGTCGTTACCATCCATGGTGGTTAGAATCATAGCTCCTCCCGAGAAAATGTTCTTAACCACAAATGGCCCTTCGTATGTAGGGGTCCATTTTCCCCTGGGATCAACTTGCGGCAGTATGATGCGTTTGATCACCAGATCCCCAACTTGATATTATTGACGTATGACTTTCTTGTTAAACGCCTTGATCATTCTCTTTTGATACGTATGACCATGAAAGATAGCAGTAAGTCTCTTTTTGTCGATTAGGTTCAGCTGATCAAGTCGGGTCTGGATCCAATCGTCTTCGTTCAAACCCGCATCCTTCATAATCCTGAGAGAGGGTATCTAGACTTCGATGGGTAGGACTGCCTCCATGCCGTACACCAAAGAGTAGGGTGTTTCCCCTGTCGATGTCCGTGCTGAGGTACGATACCCATGAAGAGCGAATGGTAGCATCTCGTGCCAGTCTTTGTATGTCACTGTCATCTCCTGCACAATCTTCTTGATGTTATTGTTAGCTGCTTCAATAGCGCCATTCATCGTCGGCCGATATGGAGAAGAGTTATAATGTTGTATCTTGAACTGTTTGCAGAGCTCGGTGATCATCGTGTTGTTGATATTTGTACCATTGTTAGTGATATTCCTCTCTGGTACACCATATCGACAGATTATATTTTGTTAGATAAACCGCGCCACGACATTCTTGGTTATTGTAGCAAAGGAAGCTGCCTCGACCCACTTTGTAAAGTAATCAATTGCTACCAGAATGAAACGATGTCTGTTAGATGCAGTAGGTCTGATCTCGCCAATCATGTCGATGCCCCACATTGCAAAAGGTCAAGGAGTTGTCAAAACATTCAGGGGAACCGGAGGTACATGCACCTTATCAGCATAGACTTGGCACTTATGACAGGTTCGAGAGTGCTGATAACAATCGACTTCCATAGTAGACCAGTAATATCCTGCCTGTAGGATTTTCTTTGCCATGGTATGTCCACTGGAATGAGTTCCGAAGGTACCTTCATGTAACTCTGTCATGATTCTTTCCGCTTCGCTCTTGTCTACACACCGCAATAAGGTTGAATCATGGTTACACTTATAAAGGATCCCATTGCTAAGAAAGAACTTCGCCGTGAACCTTCTTAGAAACTTCTTATCATTAACAGATGCCCCCTCGGGGTATTCTTGAGCCTTGAGATACCTCTTTACCTCATGAAACCAGGGTTTATCTGCTACTTCCTCGATGTCAATCTCACAGCAGTGTGCGGGTTTGTCCAACCTCTCAATGGTAATATGGGGAGCTTCATTGTCCCATCTGACTTTGAACATAGAAGACATGGTAGCTAGCGCGTTCGCTAATTGGTTCTCTTCTCTAGGGAAATGTTCAAAGGTTATCTCCTCGAAGTGCGGGAGCAATGTCAGTACATACTCTTTGTAAGTAATAAGATTCGGGTGCTTCGTATCCCACTCTCCTTTGATCTAACTTATCACCAGGGCGGAATCTCCGAATACACTCAAGAACTTAATCCTTAAGTCAATAGCAGCTCGAAGACCCATGATGCATGCTTCATACTCCGCCATATTATTGGTGCAGTTAAAACATAATCGGGCAGTGAACAGAGTATGACATCCCTCAGGAGATATAACTACAGCGCCAATTCCATTACCTAATGCGTTCGAGGCTCCATCAAAATACATAGACCATCGGGATCCCTCTTCAGGTCCTTCATCCGGTCCAGGTTCTTCGCAGTCGGTGACCAATATGATATTCTCATCCGGGAACTCGAAATTCATGGACTGGTAGTCATCCACGGCCTGATGCGCCAAATGATCCGCCAATACACTTCCCTTGATTGCTTTTTGAGTTGTGTATTAGATGTCGTACTCAGTTAAGATCATCTGCAATCTTGCTATCCTTCCGGAGAGAGCGGGCTTCTCGAAAATATACTTGATCGGATCCATCTTTGATATCAATAAGGTAGTGTGAGTCAGCATATACTATCTCAGCCGGCGAGCAGCCCATGCCAAAGCGCAACAAGTTTTCTCGAGCAATGAGTATCGGGTCTCATAGTCGGTAAACTTTTTGCTAAGGTAGTAAATAGCATGCTCTTTTCGGCCAGACTCGTCATGCTTCCCCAACACACACCCCATTGAATTGTCTAGCACTGTCGAGTATAAAATCAAAGGTCTTCCTTCAACTTGAGGCATCAAAATTGGTGGTTCTTGAAGGTATTCCTTGATTCTTTCGAAAGCGGTCTGGCATTAATCATTCCACTTTATCACTTGATCTTTCTTCAGCAACTTGAAGATTGGCTCACAAGTAGCTGTCAGATGTGAAATTAACCCGACGATGTGATTCAGATGTCCCAAGAAGCCTCTAACTTCCTTCTCTGTGTGGGTAGCTGGCATCTCTTGTATGGCTTTTACCTTTGCAGGGTCCACCTGAATACCTTTATCACTGACAACAAAACCCAGAAGCTTACCTGACCTTACCCCGAAGGAACATTTGTTCGGATTCAACCTCAGCTTGTACGTTTTCAACCTGTCAAATAGTTTCTGGAGATGATCAAGGTGCTCTTCCTCGGTCTGGGACCTGGCTATCAAGTCATCAAGATAAACCTCGATCTCATGGTGAATCATGTCGTGGAACAAAGCGACCATGGCGCGTTGATAAGTTGCCCCATCATTCTTCAACCCAAAAGGCATTACCTTGTAACAGAAGGTTCCCCATTGTGTAACGAAGGTTGTCTTCTCCATGTCCTCGGGAGCCATCTTGATCTGGTTGTACCCAGAAAAACCATCCATGAAAGAGAAGATCTTATGATGCGTGGTGTTGTCGACTAGAACATCAATGTGAGGAAGCAGGAAGTCATCCTTGGGGCTTGCCCTGTTCAGGTCTCTATAGTCCACACACATATGTACCTTACCGTCCTTCTTAGGTGCCAGAACAACATTGGAAACCCACTGCAGATAAGAAGTGACATCTAAAAATCCGGCGTCAAGCTGTTTCATGACCCCTGCCTTAATTTTCTTTGACATTTCGGGGCACATACGGCGAACCTTCTGATTTACCGGAGGATAGTCTTCTTTAGTCGGCAGTCGATGTACCACAATATTAGTGTCCAAACCAGGCATGTCTTCATAGGACCAGGCGAAGATTTCAACATAGTCGCGTAGCATCTGTATTAACCATTGTTTGACACTAGGCTCCAGATTCGCACCTATCTTAACCTCTTTCATGTCTTCCTCTGTACCCAAATTCACTAACTCAATTGGCTCTTCATGAGGCTATATGGCCCTCTCTTCCTGATGCAATAGTCTAGCAAGTTCTCCAGGAACCTAACAATCATCATCACCTTCGTCCTCGGTTTGGTTGATCGGATTTTCGAAGTCATAACTGGCAGTAGCAGAGTCGTTATCAATGGGATCCAGAGTGGATATGGATCTGCAGTATGATACGTGAGTGTCTGTAAGAGAATAGTTGTTTTAATAAAGTGAGAGACAGAAAAGAAAAACAAGGAGCGCAAAAAAATTGTAATGCAAGAAACGTCCAATGTTTTATTAATGATATATGAAAATGACAAGTAATAAGCCCTCACAAGCAAACCCAAGGTGCCTCGGGGAAGGCACCGGGCCACAAAGTTCCAAATTGTTTATTACAAATCTTAAAACAAAAGTCAATTCCTGCGGAATAAAAGAAACAGGTATGAAGTCCTTCGCCGTCCAGTTGTTCAGTCCACCATTGGTTGTTGGGTAGATCCAGCTGTCAATGTCTGAATCTTCTTCGCTGTCCTTGATTGCATTAACTCCCCGATTGCTGATGTGTAGAGGAGGTCTTCCAATTCGTGCGCGCCTAATAGCCCTCTGAGCCCCTGTAGTAAAGCCCAAACCAAATTTGTCAGTTTTGTGAGTGAAATCAGTGAGCTGACCCCAATTTGTACACCCACCTTCTTCAATTACAGCCCTGGCGTCTTTGAGAGAAGCCATCTTCAACGGAGGTTTGTTGGTAGTAACTTCGGTTGACGCAAAAGTATGAGGGACTTCTTTGAAATTCTGACAAGGAGTTTCTATGAATTCCACGTCCATCACCACGTAGCGGAAGGAGTTGAGATGACTTACCATATACTCTTCTTCACCTCATACCGTGACAATATTCCCCTTCACTGGATATTTCAGCATTTGATGGAGTGTGGAAATCACCGCCCCAGCCTTATGAATCCAAGGACGACCCAGCAAGCAAGAATATGATGGCTTAATATCCATTACGTTGAAGGTGGAACCAAAGGTCTGAGAACCCACTTTGACAGGGATGTCCACCTCCCTGTGCACCATTATCTTTGATTCGTCGAAATCCCTTACCACAATGTTACTCGGCTTCAGAATCAAACCTTCACAATCCAGACGGTCTAACGCTTTCTTTGGCAGAACATTCAATGAGGACCCAGTATCTACCAGCACATGGGCCATAGTGGTTCCCCTGCACTCGATCGATACATGCATAGCATCATTATGATTTCTTCCTTTTGGTGTCAGATCCGCATCTGAGAAACCCAACCCATTGTCAGCGGTCAGACTAGCTACGCAATCTTTGAACTGATCGGCTGAAGTTTCCTGTGGCACATGCGCAGTATTGAGAAATGCAATCAAAACCTTTGCATGGGCTTCAGAATACAACAGCAAGGACAACATGAAGATCTTTGACGGGGTCTGCCCCAGCTGTTCGACCACATTGTAGTCGCTTTTCTTGATAATTTTCAATATCTCCTCTATTTCTTGTTTAGAGGTTTCCACAATGATTTTCCTAGGTGCCTCCATCTGGGAAGGCTCACCTATGATTTCTTTGCCCCGAGTCCCAGATGGCTCGGCGACAGGGGTGATAACTGGAGTGGGAACTGGGACAGTAGTTGATGTACTAGCAGACAGAATGACAACAAGTTTAAGGACAATCGAAGGGGAAATCTCAGGAGAAAGGAGTCTTCCACTTCGGGTAACCTTACTGGTCCTGCCAATATTACTGATATCTGTATTGGCTTCTTTAGTCCTCAGATCTTGTTTAACACCATGGTAATATACATCAGCACCATAATGCCATGGGATAGCCTTATCTGAGGTATATGGGATGGGACCCGGAGCGGTGATTATTAATGGAGAAATTCTTGGAACAGGTGTAACCCTAACAGGTTTTGTCGAGGAAACCTTGGAAGGATTTGCGGAAATGGTTATGATGGCAACATCTTCAAACGGAATCATAGTCTTCTCAAACAAAATTTATTTATTATCCATCAGGCGCTGAACACCTGACTTCAATAAATAGAAACCGGAAGGCAGAATTGAACACATGTGGCAACCTTCACCACAGCTCGGAAATAAATCGGCCAACAACAAATTCTTCTTAACTGTCATCAAAGGAGTAGAAATTTCTTCCACAAAGGTCACAAATGAATCAGTGTCCACAGCATTGACTCTACGACCATGTTTTGGCATAGGAGCAGTTATGAAGTTGGGCTTTTCCGGAGCATCAAACTCAAGCTCCTTAGCTTCCAACAAATCTTTCACTTTGTTTCTCAGAGCCCAACAATCGTTTGTATCATTTCCCGGACTCTCGGAATGGTAGCCGCACCGCATGTTGGGATTGTATCTGGGAGAAGTAGTGTTTGGATTCTTGGGAGCCTCTCTCAAGGTTTCCATGTTGGATTTTAGAAGATGCGGTAGGACTTCAGCCAAAGTCATGCTGATGCGGGTGAACTGTCGTTATGGTCTTTCCACCCTTTATTGATTATTGTGTTGTGGAGCAACCGTAGGTCTTGGTATCACTACAGCATTTACCGTTTGATGGTGTTCATATTTGATTTGGCCCCTCGGGCTATAGACTGCATTGGCTTCCTTCTTACCAGTGAAAGGCTTCCTTGTTGAACTCGAGGAGGCATCCTTCTGTATTTTACCACTCCGAATTCCAGCTTCTACTCTTTCTTCGGTTAAAATCAGCTCGGTGAAACCAGATGACGAGCTTCCAGTCAAGTGATTGAAAAATGGACCAGATAGCGTCCCAAGGAACATATCCACCAACTCCCTATCAGACAAAGGGGGTTGAACTCTTCCATCCAAGTCTCTCCACTTCTGAGCATAGTCCTTAAAACCTTCACCTGCACCCATGGACATACCCTGGAGCTGAGTACGAGTGAGAGCAAGGTTGGTGTTATACTGATACTGCTTGTAAAAAGCAGCAGCAAGGTCTTCCCAGTTTCGCACACTGGCTCCCTCCAACTGATAGAACCATTCAAGCTGAGTCCCTGACAGACTATCTTGAAAGAAATGCACCCACAAATTTCTGTCAGCAGTGTGGGGTTAGATCTTTCGGACATACGAGCCGAGATGGAGTTTTGGGCAGGATACTCCATCATATTTAGCAAAAACTAGAGCTTTGAACTTATGAGGGATGACCACTCCTGATACCAGTCCAAGTTCTCCAAAGTCCAAACCAGGGATTTTCTGAATCTCCATAGCACTAAAACGGTCTTCTAGCTGCTTGTATCTATCCTCGACGGGAGGATATTGCTCATCATCATAATCCGTATCATTATCAGAAACTCCAGGACTAGGGTCCTTTTCTCTTTCTTGGTTCTCCCCGTCCTTGGATGAGGAGGTCAGATCAGCTGGTTGTATCAACCTTTCTCCGAATCTTCTACCCATGTTCAGAATACCGACCTTCTTTTTCTTCTTCTTATCTTTCAGAATAAGGGTCTTCAAATCCTCTTGCCCTTTAGCCATACTTTTGAACATCTGTTGGAATTGGGCATTATGTGCTTGAAGATCTTTGATGGCTTGATCAGAAGACATTTCGGCTGAAATAAAAAGCGAAGAAGATGAGAAACCTGTAAGGGTACCTGTAATGATGTGCATGATAATGGGATGCGTATGTAATGATTACAAAGACTTTGGGAGATTTAAATTTGCAAACCAAAAATAAATAAACTTTATTAGATTAACTTTGAAAGGTTCAACAATGCCTTTAAGGCGTTATAAAGAAGTAAATAAAACAAGATCTAAAACTAGAAAAAGCAAAATCAAAAGCCCCATGGATGCTTCCTCCTTGTGCCGATGTAGTCATTAATCACTCTTTCTTCCTCGAGCTACCTGGTGAGCTTCAGAATCTTCCTTTCTTGCTCATGGTACTGTTTCAGGTAAGTATCCCGCTCATTCTTCAGCTGAATCCAAGACCTCTGCCACTCCTCAAGATCAGTGGGCATGTAATGATAGAGAACCGTGTAAGGAATGCCCTCTTCATTAGTGGGCTCCACAATCACTGGTAATACGGCCTCATAGGGAATCCCAAGCTTCTAGGCACGAGCTCAGACTCATTGGAGGTAAGGCTGCACAGGAAGGGAAGTCTTTGGTCCCAACTCTTGGGGGTTAGATCGGTTCACCTTGCCCCAAGCTCGTATAAACCTCCGGCGATGCTTCTTAACATCTTCCTTATAGTCAAATACAATGTCCTCAAGAAGCAACTCATAGGGACCATCTCTTCGAGCACGAACAAATTGTCGTAATGCTAGGGAAGGATTGTAAGTTATGCCCCATCTAATTCCAAGCAATGGGACATTAGCGTATCCCCCACAACGGTTAATAACAACATTTTCTTCCATAGCCCGGGAACACCAAAGAATATATGTATGAGCAAGTGACATTATTCTGTAGGACCAACCCAAACCTTCTTCATTCTTCAGCACAGACTTAGGGAGGTTAGAAATAAACCACCTCGACAGCAACGACATGCAACACATAAGAGTCCCTCTTCTCCTTATGGTACGAGTATAGAGGGCATCCAAGATACCTCCAAGAAAGGTAGGCACAGGGTTGCGAGAAAGGAAAATCTTGACAGCATTCACATCTACAAAGGAATCCAGATTCGAGAAGAGAACCAAACCATAGATAAGGAGAGCCAAGACATCTTCAAAAGCTTGAAAATCTAAATCATCCCAGAATAGCTGAGCCTGGTCTATCAGAAATTTGTCTAGAAAACCTTCGACCCCACTTCGTGTTTCCCAATTAGATACTACATCAGCCCGTTTCAAATGCAGAGCTGAGGCAATGTCTTATGGTCTAGGAACTTCTTCCGTACCTGTGAAGGGTACCTGTTCAAGGATGGATATGCCCAATAGGTGAGATAACTCTTCCAAGGTGGGAACCAGCTGGTAATTTGGAAAGGTGAAGCAATGATGCACGAGATCGAAGAACTGAAAAAGTACGCTCATCATCTGCTCATCAAGATTTGAAGTAACCAGGCTGAGAAGTTGACTGTGTCTCTTAATGAACGTAGAAGTCTCAGAAACTCTTGAGGCTAGCTCTTTAAGTTAGGCAGGTATTTGCACAAAGTTGACTCGGATGGTTTTTCTGCGCACGGAATCCATAATCTGCAAAACATAACAAAGATAAATTTCCTTGGTCTTTGAAATGGTTAGTGTAATGAAGCATGAATGACATGTTATGATGCATGATGTCATGGTAAACCACAGGTATAGCAAACACAGATATTGCAAACACAGTCAAATCACACAAAAATCCTTAGGTTTAAGGCTTGCATGAAGTCAAAGGTAATACCCTCTTGAAGTTAAGTTGGTTCAACCTGTCCTAGAAAAAGTAACCGGGTTCTAGAGGATCTCAATATCACTGACCATCCTCCATCGGTCATGGTTTCAGCTCACGCAATCTTTTCTTACGGTCGGAACTATCTCGAGAGTATGGTCTCAATGAGTCTAGCATCTAGTTTTAACCAGTTCCCAGATTTACACCGAGGTCGACTATCTCACTACTTTCTAATGGCCAAGTTGGTCGATTAAAGGTTCTAAGGTCAGTTGATGCTTAATGACACCACGCAGCGGCCCCGTATTCTCCTCGTTTCTCCATAAGGGATACCAGTACCAACCAATGTGCCACATCAACATAGCTACTGCTTCAATCGTATCGGTCTACGCTGTATAGCTCCCTCACAGTCTATTTCTACTTACCTAAAAGGTATCCCCAGATCCGGGTTAGGATCTATAGTAACTCTCAAACAAAAACCTTAAATGTAAAGCAATCAAAGTAATCAAGAGAAGCAATTATGATAAACTAGATCCTAAGGTATACCCCACTTATATCTCCTTAGAAGAGTCGCCAGTTATGTGCTACGGTGGCAGAACCGACTGTTTGAAATGCTGGTTTGCGTTTTGCGTTTTTTGTTCACAAAATGTCGCGCTAAGCAAGAGTCGCCACCGACTTTTATTTCATCCAATCGGAAAGGGAAAAAAACAGAAAAAAATCCTTTTTCGAGATATTTTGAGTACGGGGGGTAGATTATAGAAAGGGAAGGTGTTAGCACCCTTTCTATCGATGGTTTTCCATGGGCTCTTAGGTACTTGCTCATCTTTTAAAATTGCTTGTGTATGTGCTTTGTTTTTGAAAATGTTTTACTTCGTGATAACCCTTGTATCAGTGCTCAAAGGTGTGACGAAGTTGTTTTGAAAGTTTGTTTGAAAAGTGTAAGTGTGAAGAGTTTTGTTTTGAGCAAGTACCTACTAGTGTTTACCTATTCGAAAAAGATCGTTTCTATTCTCGTTTCCTTTAGACCGTGTTATCCTAATATTAGTGAGTAGGTAACCCTAGTCGTTGGAGTTGAAAGGGTCAATTCGAAAGGGACGTACGATCACTAAAGCAATGCTAGGACGTCTTAGTACTAACCCTAAAGTCTTAATATCATATATTTAATGATCGTTTACCAAAGGCAACCGAAGTGAGAGTATACCCTAAGAGTCATATGTGCGAGTGATCTGTTTTCAATTATTTATTCTTTTCACATTAGGGTTTTCTAACTGGATTAATTTGTCATGCATTCTTATCATACAATCCTATTAGCATACATCTAAATAGTAAAATATTTGCGAGAAAGTAAATCTACGCTATTACAAGGCTTCGGGGAGGGGGATTAATTACATAGCCAAAAACCCGGAAAAGAGCGATATATAAAAAACCCTAGATTAAACTATTACAAACCATGCACAGTTACAACAATATTGACAAAAAAATAAATAATACGCGCGCGATGAATCGAATACGGTGCAACTAGGGTTTTGACCCTTGCCTAAAACTAATTGCAATTAATTAAAGAAAATGTTTTTGTTTTGTTTTGTTATTTAGGACAATAGAGAAATTATTTAAAAATAAAATTCTAATTAATCCTAATTTTAAAAATAAAAAAAGAATTAATTAAATCTAGAACCTATTTTTGTATTTTTATTTAAGAAAAAGAGCAAAATTGAATTTAATCAAAATTTTAACCTAATTTCTATTTGATTTTATTTTTGAAAACAAATTATAATTTTCCTATTTTCAACTAAATTAAATTAATTTTGATAAAATAAAAACTAATCCTAATTTTTGATGAATTATTGTTTTATGTTTTTTTGTGAAAAAATAAATTAATTTGTGAATTAAAGAAAATAAAATAAATATTGAAAGATTTTAAAAGAAAACTAAAAGAAAAAGAAAGAAATATGGGCCTGTATTAGCAATTATGAGGCGTGCTGTTTGAGATTTTGAGCCCAAAAGACCCAGGCCTGTTTGACTTTTCCTGATTCAATGTGGATGTTGACTTAAGGCATATGGTTGTCCTTCAATGGTGGTATGTTGATCTGGAGCGCTGATGAGTTGGATGGCCAGATCCTGGTGGTATATGGTTCACTTCTTGATTTGCTATGTGTTGGATTAACTATTGAAGAAAAACATGAAATAAAGGTTGGGACCTAGGGATCGAACCCAGGTCCGTTGCACTTTTCCCCTGTGTCTTTCACGACTGTTCCAACCCCTCTATTGCCTTGTCTTGCTTATGTATATGTAATACAACCTATTAGGTCAACAAAAACAACCTCAATCTTGCTTATCATGGAGATTTGATTTGGTCTTGTATAGCATATGATTTCTTTCCAATTTTGCTCAAATCCAATCTTTTTCCAACCAAATTAGCCTTGCACGAATTTATTCTCAATTGACAGCATATAAGATCTTCTTTCAATGCAAAAATCACCCCTAAAACACAATATATGATTTATTAGGATTTATTTGATTTGAATTTTAAATGAATAAAAATCCAAATAAACAAAATAAATGAATAAATAAAGCATGGAGGGTCCCATAGGTCGTGGACTATGTTATCATTGAAGTACAAGCATAAAAAGTTGGGCCCATTTAGCAAAAAATGCAAATTTGAGCACATTTGACTTTTGGCAATTTTGCAAAAAGGGTCAACTTGGCCAATGCATAACTCTCTCAATTTTGACCCTAGAGAGGTGTTCTTGGACTTTTTACAAAGATTAGGTTGTCCTATAAGAAACTCTTTTGGTCTCATATCAATTGAGTTTTCCATGTTCATGTATGAAGCTTTGACCCAAAAGGTGTTTTTGTTGACTTTTTAAAATGACCTATAATGTCAAAATTCATATCTTTTTATGAGTGCATATTTTGAACTTGGGAGCTGAATATCAATTGTAGGGAATTGCATCCTCTTCCAAATGAGCTTTGGATGGGTCATTTTTGATAAATTATGAGAAAGTTATGTTTGGTCAAAGTTGAGTTAACTTTTCCTATAAAACCCTAATTTAGCAACTTTTGGGTTTTGATGAATTGTGAGAAATCCTTGATGAATCATGATCAACCCTTGATAAAATGATGAACGAGACTTAAAAATGAGGATGTTGACAAAGAATCTTAAAGTTTGACTGTATGTGGACCACAATTGACTTTTGACCTAGCACAGTCAATTTTTAGGCCTTTGAGCAATTGACTGAGAAAACTTCCTCTACAAGGCTTGAAACTTGACATGGATGATCTTGAGAACATATTAGGACAATGGTGAGCATTTTGGATCCTTTGGACTCAAACATATTGATGCAAAATGAAACCCTAATTTGAAGTAGACTGCCTTAGGAGAGAGTTTGTCTGGTCAACCCTTGGACTTCCTTGAGCAATTTGAGGACCTCACTTGACATGTATTGAGAAATATGGGAGGGAAAATTTTGGGGTACAACACGCACTTTTAATTTCTGCAAACTATTAACTGTTATGCCTAATAGAATTGTATGGCAAGAATAACAAACAAACGCTAGCAAACCTTACACAAGACAAAAATAATTGAATAAAACACAATGGCACATGTACACCTCTAGGGTATTCCAACTTCGGTTGCCTTCAGAAAAATAGTCACAACTCTCGAAACGTGGGAGATTTTAATGGCTATCCTCCGTTTTAAAGATCATAAGTCCCTCGATGACCCTCTCGATGTTGCCTCGGTATGATCTTAAAAACCCTAGGGTAGTTACTAAAGTTTCTTGCCCAGTTGCCTTTATGACTGTATAAACGTCCCTTTGAATGTCCCTCAAAAATCCAATGACTAGGGCTACCTACTCACTAATAGTAGGATAGCACTGTCTAAAGAAAAAGAAGAAAAGAACAACCTTTCGAGTAAAGTAGATAGCTGTTAGATGTGTTGTACCCCAAAATTTTCCCTCTCATTTTACTCAAAAAATTTCAAGTGAAGTCCCCAATTTGCTCAAGGTTACCCAAGAGTTGATCAGACAAACTCTCTCCTAAGGCAGTATACCCCAAATAAGGGTTTCTATTTTCATCAAGATGGGTGGACCACAAAGGTCTCATGCTTTCCAAGATATTATTATGTTCCCAAGATCATCCATGCTAAGTTTCATGCCTTGCATAAGAAGTTTGCTCAATCAACTGCTCAAATGCTTGAGAATCGACTATAGTAGGTGAAAAGTCATTTGTGGCCCACATATAGTCAAACCTCAAGATTTTTGGCCAACATCAACATTTTTAAGTGACTTCCATCATTTGATTAAGGGTTGATCATGATTCCCCAAGGAATTCTCCAAATTCATCAAAACCCAAAAGTTGCTAAATTATGGTTTCTTAGTAAAAGTCAACCCAACTTTGACCAAGCATAACTTCTTCATACTTTATCAGAAATTTTCCATCCAAGGCTCATTTTGAAGAGGATGCATTCCCTACAATTCATCTTCAGCGTTCAAGTTCAAAATATGCACTCATAAAAAGATATGAATTTCGACATTATAGGTCCTTTTAAAAAGTCAACAAAAACACCTTTTGGGTCAAAGCTTCATACATGAACATGGAAGATCAAATTGAGATGAAACTAAAAGGTTTGTTTAGAGGACATCCTAAGATTTCTAAAAATTCCAAGAACACCTTCCTAGGGTCAAAATTGAGAGAGTTGTGTATTGTCAAAGTTGGCAATTTTTGGAAAATTATCAAAAGTTAACATTGATCAAATTTGCATTTTTTTCAAAGGGGCCCGTGTTTTCTTGTTTGAAACATGTTTCTAATACGACCCACGACACCTGAGCTTTTCCACCTATTATTTTATTATTTTTATCATTTATTTTGATTTTTTATTCATTTAAACCAAAATAAATCAAATTAAATTGTAAAATAATAAAAGCAAATCAAATCTTGGGATTTTTATGCACATTATGAGTCCATATACAACTATCATGGCATGTAATTCGTGCAAGGATGATTTAGATTGAAAAAGTCATGATTAGAGCTATTTTGGAAAGAAATCATACAAGGCCAAAATCAAATCAAATCTTCATAATTCCTCAAGATACCATGAGATTTATTCCATTATTTATTACCTAAATTCCTCCTCTATATAAACACAACACCTTCATACACTAGGGGGCATGAAATTGGCTGCCCAAGAACGCTCTCTAAAAACCTCAAATTCTGTCAAAACTAGTGCAAAGTCAAAACCGAAGATCCAGCCACTTTCAGTCCAAGCCATCAATTACAAATCATTCCTGAGGTATCTAAGGGTAAGAATAGGTCGAAATTCATGGCCATTGATGCTTGAAACAAGAATACTCATCTTCTCTGATTTGCTTTTCTTTCAAACTTTCATATAATTAATTTCATGCATTGCTAATGTTTATTAACTGTCCAAATGAGTTCTTGTTGTTACATAGAACATGTTTGAATCACAAACAATAGCTTGGCTTGGTGGATGAGGCGCCTAACCGTGACCCAAGCGACATGGGTTCATCACACACCCCATGCATTTTTCACTTTTTTGACTATTTTCTTTTCTAACCCTTTTCATTTATTTATTTTTCACTTGATTTGTTTTCTATCATTAATTTAATTAACATATAAAATCACAAAAAAAATTAAATATTAGTTTTAGGCTTTCAATTAATTAAAATAATTTTTGACATAAAATTTGTTTTGATTTAATCAATATTGATTTTATTTCATAATTAACTTGTAAATTAATCAGAGTTAGGTTTTTAATTATTAATTCACACTTTTATTATTTTCCTAACAATTTACTGCAGATTCAGTACATCACCATTTCATGCGTCCATCATACGCTCACAAATCCTACCCTTTGGATCATCCCTTGGTCCAGATCCAATGTCCAACCACAGCAGTCCATGGTGCACTCTCTGAAGCTAATCCACATGGGATCACACGCAAGGAACATGGGCCAACCAATTTGGGCCTAACAATTTGGCAATGCACCCCCCAGTCTGCATTCTACCACACAGGCCCAATCTTTTCTTTTTTTATTTTATTTCAATTCTTTTTATTGTTTTAATTTATTTATTTTATTTATTTTCCAAAAACCATTTTTAATCAAAACATAAAAATCAGAAAATCACAAACAATATTAGGTTTAGTCTTTTTTTTAAATATTTAATTGCATTAATTAGTTTAATTAGGTTAACTTAAATATTTTTTCATAATTAAAATCAAATAGAAATTAGGTTTAATTCTTAATTTTAATTCCTTCTAAAAAAAAACACTAAAATAGGTTAATTGTTTTTTTTTCATTAATTTAATGATTTTTCATAATTAAAACTGAATTAGTGATTAGGATATTTTTCAATTTATTCTTTATTTCCTTAAATAAAAATGACAAAAATGATTTTTTTTTCTTTAATTAAATTCAATTTGGTTTTCAAGGGTCAAAACCCTAATTTCTCGCATTTACGTTTGTCGTACGTACTTTTCATTATATTTTTGTAATTGCTTCGAGGTTGTAATAGTCTTTTAAACTAGGGTTTTATTTACTGTTTAATTTCCCCCCAAGTTTTTGTTATGTAATCCCCATTCCCCGAAGCCTTGTAATAATTAGATTTACTTTTCCGCTTTTAATTTCTGCAATCTTTAATTGTCTAGATGTATGGCTAATAGGATTGTATGGCAAGAATGTCTGGAAAATTAAAACGGTAGATCACCTAATGTGCAAAGATTAAATAACTGAAACAAATCATATGCACATATTCACTCCTAGGGTTTACCTCACTTCGGTTGCCTTCGGTAAACAATCATTAAGCATAGGAGATTTTAGTGGTTGCCCTCCAGTCTAAAGAGATCAAAGTGTCCCATTCGAATGATGCCTCAGAAATGTTGCCTCGGAAATGTTGCCTCAGAAAGATCTTAAGACTCTATGGTTACTACTAAGGTTTTCTAACTATTGCTTTAGTGGTTGTATTTGTCCCTTTCGAATGTCTCTTACAAACTCCAATGACGGTGCTACCTACTCCTTAATAGTAGGATAGCATTGTCTAAAGGATATAGAACGAACAATCCTTTTTTCATGTAGGTAGAATATTAAGTACTTGCTCAATAAAAACTTTTCACACAAACACCTTTCAAAGCAAATTTTCAAAACAACTTCGTCACACTCCTGAGGACTGATACAAGGGTTATCACGAAGTAAAAGCATTTTCAAAACAAGCACGCACAAGCAATTTGAAAAAATGAGCATGTACCTAAGAGCTCGTGGAAAACCACTGATAGAAAGGGTGTTAACACATTCCCTTTCTATAATCTAACCCTCGCACTCAGAATATCTCAAAAAGTGGTTTTTTCTATTCTTTTTCCTTTTCCATGATTGGATGAAATAAAAGTCTGTGGCGACTCTGGCTTACCGCGACATTTTACAAACAAAAAATTCAAAACGCAAACCAGTATTAACAGCCGATTTTTCCACCATATCACAAGATGCTTGCTCAAACAATGTTTACACTTACACAAAACTTCTTTCAAAAACATTTTCTAACACTTTGTATACATTCTCTACCATTCCGAGAAACATTACAAAGTTCGCCGCACTAAGGCGCTTTCAAAAATACTTTTCAAAACACACAAAGCACAAGGTATTTTTCAAATGAGCTAAGCATCTAAGAGCCCATATATAACTACGGATGGAAAGGGTGCTAACACATTCCCTTTCCATAATCTACCCCCCTTACTCAGAAACAAATCTCGAAAGGTCTTTTTTGTTCTTTTCACCATTTCCTTTGCTAGATAAAAGAAAAGTCGGTGGAGACTCTTGCTTACCGCAACATTTGCAAATATAAAGACAAAACCAGTATAACAGTCGGTTCTGCCACCATATTACAGGTACCGCTGGGGCTCGAACCTAGGTCCCTATAGGCAAATGACTTAGCACGCGCTTCTCTGCCACTGGGGTGGCTGTTTCATCCATTCATTATAGAACTTGCACTAAATTTAAAATAAACTCATTTTTGAATATTTGAAATAACTTCATCTTCTTCCTTGCACGCGCCAAGAACAACAACTCCATTTCTAAATCTGTAACTTCTTCATTTCTCAACCATTTTGAAAAATGTAAACATGAAAGTTGCTTGATTTTTCATCACGAATTCAACCATGTAAATAACTAAAGCTATAAATCAAAGATGAGCATGAATTTTTGTTGGTACCAAATTAAAACCTAATTTTCTGAAAGTTCAACTTCAAAATTCTCCATGTACAATTAACATGAATGGAAACTAAAGGCATGGTTAACTTCAGGGCGATGATGTCTACATTTTTCATTCACAAAGTAACCATTGATGATGCTTATATAAGAAGTTCAAAGTTGAGAAAACTTACCTCAAAGCTGGAAATCGTGTTTGAATTTTGAGCACTCCTGGAGATGTTGTGATGATCTAGATAGCTTCAATGAACTCCTAGGAAGCTATTGCAATGCTTACATTGAGCTGAAAGTGCCTGAAACTTTCTGGAGAAGTCAAGTTGCAGGTGGCTATTTTTGGAAATGGAAGATGATGCCAATGGTGTTACAGTGATAGAACATGGCCTTGGATAGGTTCTAAATGAGTTATCGAAGCTTTATGAATGATTAAAAATGAAAACGCATGAAGGGATTTAATGTTTGAGGTTCAAGGTCAGAATATGCAACAATGGAGGTTTTGGATGCCAATTCTAATTTCATGGAGTTTGAGGGGGTTATAGAGATCTTGAACTCATGTTTTATCTTGCAAATAACTTCTCTATTTATAAAGAAAAAGTTTGGAAGGCTCAAGTAACCAGATTTCAATGATCACATGTTATGGTTATATGACTTGGTTTTGAAGCAAACTTGAAACACATTGTTCCAATGCATAGTACAAGGGCTTGTAGGGTTGTTAGGAGCTGTAGATATGTTGCTTCTGGATTTGAGATTGTGTATGTTCAAAATAAACAAGTGTAAGGCTCAACAAGAGTGGACTTTGTGATTAAAGTCACTTTTCCAAAATGGAAGTCTTGGCTTTCTTCCCTTAATGGCAAAATGACTTGGAAAGTGTCTTAACCACATGGGTCATAGCTCAATCGGTTGTGTAAACATTAAATTATGGAGTGTTTGCAAGTTAGAATCCTGCAAAGCAATATTATGCAGCATAGGTTTGAGATTTGATCATGTGTTCTTCATGAAAATGCCTTGTAATTTAAGAATGAATGCTCAACTTCATCTCTTCGAATCTCCTAGCTCAAGCATGATCTCTTAAAGTTATTGGACATTTTAGAAATTTTGAAACATTGTCCAAAAACCTTCATGTTGACCACTTTGGCTAAATCAACTTGGAACTTGGTGAAAAATTGCCAAGAAGTTGGGACAAAAATCTGACCAAACTTGTTGAAAATTTCACTAAGTGTTTTGTTAAAAATGTCATGACTTCATGGGCCTATATCTCTTAATCCAAGTATTTTTTGTACATCAACCCTCAAGGACAAAGTTGTAGAATTCATCATGATCTACAACTTTCATATTGAAAGTTTTCCTTGAATCATCTTGCATCATAGTGAAAAATGGTCCTGAAGTAGTGAATTTATCAAGGTAAAAAACACTTAGAATTTTTCTAAGTATTGAAATTTTTGACTTTTGTTGACTTTCTTGATTCTTGATAAACAAGTTTGATATTTTTGAATGTCTTGATGATTCTTGATCTTTGGAATTCAATGTTGACCAAAAAGTCAAAGTTTGACTTTTTGTGTGTCAGTTGACTTTTCATCAGTTGATCCAAATTTCTACTATCAATCACTTGATCTTGAGAAATGATTTGAGCCATGAAATTAGGTAAAGATATTGTGTTTGAGTATATCATGCTTTAAGTCATTGGGTCATGTACTAGGTCAAAAGTTAATGATCAGTCATTCTTAGTCAAAACCCTTATTTTAACAATTTTCCCCTTTGATGATTTGAATGCTTTTCTTGAGGAATTATGATAAACCCTTGATCAATTGATTAATATGACTTCAAAATGTTGATGTTGGCCAAAAATCATGAAATTTGACTGTATGTTGACCACAATTGACCTTTTACCCAAAACAATTGATTTCCAGTCATCTAAGCAATTGACTGAGCAAATTTGTGGTGCAAGACTTAAAACTTGGTATGAGAAATATTGGAGACCTATAATGAACCATGAAAGTCATTTTAGGCATCAAAAATCCAATTGTCCTTGATAAAACTAAAACCCTAATTTGTGGACTTAGTGCTTAGGAGGTGAGCTTGTCTAATCAACTCCTGAGAACCCTTGAGAATTTGAGAACTTTTGGTGAGAAACATCTTGAGAAAAGAGAGGGAAAATTTTGGGGTACAACACTTGGGTATACACAACTTCTTGGGTCCTCTCTTGTTAGTTCTCCTAGATTTCTTAACAACGTTGGGTTTAACATCAGAATAACCATATTTATAGATTTTAAAAGGAGAAGGTTTAGCTAAAGCTTTTGCCTTAGGTTCAGAAGTAGTTTTCTCTTTTTTAATTCCCTTTGTCTTTAGGCACACACCTAGCAGAGACAAAATGGGAATAAGGAGTATTAGGTTTATCTTCCTTATCATAATTAGATTCGTCATAGAAGTTATAACCAACACCATTGGTCCCATTTCACGCCATAGATCATAGAAGCCATCACGCTTCTTCCTATGCTTCTGGAAAGAAACTTTTGGAAGGCTTTGTCATATTTCTTGTTGACATCATCAGTACTCTCTGAAGCATCTAAAAGAATTCTCGTGCCTTTGAGGGCATAGTCCTCATTTTTAAGAAAAAAGTTTTCTTTATTTAAAATGGAAAGGTCTTACTTGAGCTTGTTGTTTTCAGAATATGTGGATTCATGGGAATTTTTAAGTTCCTTGAATTCAATCTTGAGTAACTCATGCTTTTCCAGAATTTCAAGTAAAGAAGAAGTTAATTCAGAATGAGTAAGATAAAAAAATACGTCTTTGGAGAATACCTCATTTGTGTCTGAATCAGATTGTTCTTCATCTTCTGGAGGGATCTTTTCAACATACATTCTAACTTGAGCCATCAGCGCTATTTTGGCATGTTCTCCTTCTGAATCGTCTTCTGAGAGGTTGCCATAAGCCATTTCTTCTTGCTCTATAGAGCTTTCTTCTTAAGCTTGTTCTTCTTAAGTTTATGACAACCATTCGTGTAGTGTCCTGGCTCATTGCACTCATAACAAGTGACTTATTTTCCACTAGACTTCCTTTGACCAGAAGTAGAATCGAAGCAACCACCAGTCCTTCTAGTACTTCTAAAATTATGGCCTTGATTTCTCTTCCAGAGACGGTTAACCCTTCTGGACAGTAGAGATAACTCATCTTCATCTTCATCAGACTCTTCTTCTTAATCCTCAATCTCTTAAGTTTAAAGAGCTTTGGACTTCTCAGATCTTCTAACAGACTTGAGCGCAATATATCCCCCTCTCTTTTTAGGTTCATCCTGATCTAGCTCAATCTCTTGACTCCTCAAAGAAATCACCATTTCTTCTAGAGAAGTGTTGTTTATTGTAATACGGTGGGAGAACTGAATTTTGGTATTGCGGATAACAAGAGTTGCCACCGACTTTTCTTTTATCCAATAAGGAAAGGGTAAAAAGAACAGGAAATACCTTTGAGAATTTTTATGAGTAAGGGGGGTAGGTTATGAAAAGGGAAGGTATTAGCACAGTTTTCATCCGTAGTTATCTACATGCTCTTAATCGCTAGCTCACGTTTGAAAATGCTTTATAAATGTGTATGTTTGAAGATATTTTTAAAATGCCTAAGTTCGGAAATTTTGTAATGATACTCATATCAGTTGAAAATGCATACAAAGTGTTTGTTTTGAAAACATTTCAGAAAAGTGTTGGTGTGTGTGATACAGTGGCAGAATCGGCTGTTAATACTAGTTTGCATTTTTTGTTCGCAAATGTCTGGGTAAGTAAGAGTCGCCACCGACTTTTCTTTTATCCAACAAAGGAAAGGGTGAAAAGAATAGAAAAAGACCTTTTTCAAGATTTTCTGAGTAAGGGGGTAGATTATGGAAAGGGAAGGTGTTAGCACCCTTTCTATCTGTGGTTTTCCACGGGCTCTTAGGTACTTGCTCATTTTGAAAAACTGTTTGTGTTTATGTGTTTTGAAAGATTTTTGTTTTCCCTATGGTAACTCTCGTATCAGTCCTCGAGAGTGTGATAAAGCGTTTTTGAAAAGATTTCTTTTTTTAAAATGTGTAAGTGTGAAAATTTCAGGTTTGAGCAAGTACTTAAGGGTCATCTACCTACTCAAAAAAGGGTGTTCTTTTCCTCCTACCCTTTAGATAGTTTTATCCTACTATTAGTGAGTAGGTAGCGCTATCGCCGAATGTTGAGGGACTATCAAAAGGGACGCTATGGTCATTGAAGGCAACATGTAAGGATATCTTAGCATTTGAAGGGATTGTCATCATATAGGCAACATCGAGGGACAAGATCATTTCTCATAGGAAACTCGAGAGAGGTTTAGGGACCATGATCTTTTATGATGACTTTTATATCGAGGGTCTTTTCTAAGATACCCCTATGTTCGAGGGACATGACCATTATTTTCCGAGGCGACCAAATGAGGTATACCCTAGGGGTGCAAATGTGGAACAATGTGCTTTTTCAGTTATGTTTATCTTGCAATTAGTGATCTACTGATTAATTGATTCTTGTCATGCACGCCTAAGTTACTAACCATTATATACAAGCATGTAAACAAAAAGCGAGAAATAAAGTCTTACGCTATTACATGGCTTTGGTGTAGATACATAAGCAATGGAATGAAAAGTAAAAATGTGAAAATAAAAACCTAGTTAACTATTACAAACCGGGAGCAATTACATAAACGGTAAAAAAAATCATATGGAAAGAATAATAGCGCGCAAAATTAAAACGGGAAAAAGTTTTAAACCCTGAAAAAATCTAATTTCTCATTTAAAAATATTTTTTTGTATTTTATGAAAAAAATATTTGAATTTTAACCTAATTCTCTAATTAATTTTAATTAATCAAATAAGGTTAAAATTTAATTTAATTAATTAATTTGCAAAAAAATTAATTTTATTAAAAAATTCTAAATCCTAATTTATGATTTTCTGATTTTTTATGATTTTATAGAAAAAAATGATTTTTTGAAATAATAAAAAATGACAGAAATTAAATAAGAATAATAAAAAGAAAAGAAGAATGGGCCTGAAGGTGGTGTGAAACCCAAACTGGAGTGTGTTGTTTGAATTTGTCTAAACCTAAGTCTGGTTGTCCCACTGTTAGCGCCTGATCCCATGTTGTTGTGGTATGAAGGTCCATGGTGTGCCTGCATGCTGGAGGCGGTAGATCTAGAACCATACAGATTGAATGGTTGGATCTGAGGGTGCATGATGCGCGCCTGGGGGTGAGACCTATTGGATCTGCAAGAAAAAAATTAGAAAATATAACATGTTGGACCTGGGACTCGAACCCAGGTCCTCTCCCTTCCAGTGCGCTTCCTTTACCGTCTGAGCCAAGTGTTCATTCGTTATATTAAAAAAACAAAAAACAATATAATCAAAATTAAATGCCCAGAAATCCCCTTTATAAAAACGCGCGCGCTGTTTTAAATGGCCCAACCAGGTCATGCCACGCCTTCATCTTCTTTAGTTGTCCGTCGTTTTAGCTCATGGACTTTTACCTACGGACTATATCTATCACTAAAAACCTGTAAATCTCAAAAATCTCATACAAGCAATATAAATCCAATTCATGGTCATGGATCAATTGTGTTTGATCCTCTGAGCATGATGGTACCCTTTATTAGGCCCAATTTAGCCTGTATCTGAAAACCCTAAAACGACCATTTAAACCCTAACAATGGCAGATTACTATATATGCATCAAAACAGGAAATTAATCATTCAAACACGTTCTAAATGCTCATACAAACAAGAATGTATACTCAAAATCTATTTCTAATGCATGTATGATCAAAATCGATTTCAAAAAGGAAGGTGCAAACCGTGATGATGTGCGTGATGATTCAGGATGCTTTGATGCTTGGGAATGATGTTGTTAGCTTCAGAACGTCCCCAGGAATGGATTGCAAGTGTCAAAACTCCTTGAATCCCTCTGCAAATGTCAAACTGATTGCCACTTTTTTGTGAAAAAGTTGAAAGTTTTGTGTGTGTTCTATGCCGCCAATCCTTGTCCTTTTGGTCTAGAAATGTTATGCATATGTATCTAAAAGTATTAGGTTAACAAAATTGGATGGAATCTTGAAGATTTATAAGAGAAAGATTTGATTTGCCTATGAAATTTTAAGTTTCCAAACTTGGCCAAAACATGCTCTTTTGTTTCCAATCAACCCTTGCACGAAATGATGACTTGCTCATCAGATCCTAGACTCATTATACGGTCATAAAACAAATCTTTGGGTTTTATTTCATTATTTCACTATTTTATTTGATTTATTATGATTTAAATGAATAAAAATTCAAATAAATAAAAAACAATCTTATAAAAATAATATAATGGATTTAAATATCTTAAATAAGTCCATGGATATGTTTGAGATCCAAAACCCACGCCCATTAGTCCAAAAGATCCAATTTGCTCACATTGAGTTTTGTGCATTTCCCTAAAATTGGTCAACTTTAGTAATGCATATATTTTTCAATTTTAACCCTATGAGGGTGTTATTGGACATTTTAGAGAGTTTAGTATGTCCTCTAAATAACCCTTTTGGTTTCATCTCAATTGGATCTTCCATGTTCATGTAAGGAGCTTTGACCCAAAAGGTATTTTTGTTGACTTTTTGAAAGGACCTGTAATGTTTGAGCTTATATCTTTTGATTGAGGAATTTAATGAACTTGAGGGTTGAAGATAAGTTGTAGGGAGTTGGATTCTCTACAAAATGAGCCTTTGAGGAAAAATTTCTGATAAAGTATGAGAAAGTTATGCCTGGTCAAAGTTTGGTTGACTTTTCCTATAGAAACCCTAACTTGGCATTTTTTTTAATTTTGATGAGTTAGGAGCATTTCTTGAGGAATCATGATCAACCCTTTATCAAATGATGGATAATACTTCAAAATATTGATGTTAACCCAAAATCTTGAAGTTTGATTGTATTTGGGTCATAGTTGACTTTTGACCTAGTACAATTGATTTCCAGGCATTTGAGCAGTTGACTGAGCAAACTTATTGTTCAAGGCATGAAATTTGGCATGGATGATCTTTGGGACATATTAGGACAATGGATAACATTTGGGATCCTTTGGACTCACACATCTTGCTTGAAATTGAAACCCTAGTTTGAGATTCATTGCCTTAGGAGGAGAATTTGTCTAGTCAATTTTTGGTCATCCTTGGGCAATTGAGGACCTCTAGAGGCATGTCTTGAGTGAAAATGGGAGGGAAAAGTTTGGGGTACAACAATTTCCCCTGTTCAATCTTCTTAAACTCGAGGATGTAGATTGGTTGGTTTGCCTTTCGTGTTTTGAAGGTGGGAGATGATTGAACACTAAAGTGCCCGGAAATTTGCACTCGTCTGAAATGATGCTTGACTGTGTAGGTAATATCGGGAATGGGCTTACGGATGTCATTTGGAGAAGGTGATGGAATATTCATCAGAGATGGGCTTAGAGATGCCATCCAGAGAATGTGACGGAGAGTCGTCGGAGATGGGCTTAGAGATGCCATATAGAATAATGTTGATTTCATGAGATGTTCCTTTGTGGGAATTCCTATGCCTGTCCTTGAGGAGGACTCCATTGATGAATGTTGGTCCCCGTATTGGAAATAGAGTTTAGGAGCTCCGGTTGTCCATTACTCTAGTGGGGAGTCATCTCTTGATTGAAGAGACGAAAGTGAATTGCCATCTGGTCAGGATCCAGGCTTTATATTGACTTGCTAAGGATAATAAGGCTGACTGTTATTTGGTCGTATTCCAGGCTTTGCAGCGACTTACTGGGGGAATGAGATTAAACTATTATCTGGTCGTGCCCGAGGCTTTGCAGTTTCTTTAACTGGAAAAGAAATCAGAAAAATATTAGTGTCGATTTAACTGAACCAGAGAAATATATTTAATTAACTTTGACTGGAATGGAAATCAGAAGAATCTTAGGATCGATTCAATTGAACCAGAAAAAATTCTTGGGTTAATCTTCAACTAGAATAGGAATCCAAGAGATCTTAGTGGCGATCTGACTGAACCACGGAAGGTCTTTAATTAACTTTGACTGGAACGAAAATCAGAAGAATCTTAGGGTCAATTCAACTGAACCAGACAAAAGTCTTGGGTCAATCTTCAACTGGAATAGGAATCAAAGAGATCTTAGGGGCGATCTGACTGAACCAGAGAAGGTCTTTAATTCACTTTGACTGGAACGGGAATCAGAAGAATCTTAGGATCAATTCAACTGAACCAAAACAAAGTCTTGGAATATCTTCAACTGGAATATGAATCAGAGAGATCTTAGTGGCGATCTGACTGAACCAGAGAAGGTCTTTAATTAACTTTGAATGGGACGAAAATCAGAAGAATCTTAGGATCGATTCAACTGAAGTAGATAAAAGTCTTGGAATATCTTCAACTGGAATAGGAATCAGAGAGATCTTAGTGGCAATCTGATTGAACCAAAGAAGGTCTTTAATTAACTTTGACTGGGACGGAAATCAGAAGAATCTTAGGATCGATTCAACTGAACCAGACAAAAGTCTTGGAATATCTTCAACTGGAATAAGAATAAAATAGATCTTAGTGGCGATCTGACTGAACTAGAGAAGGTTTTTAATTAAATTTTACTGGGACAGAAATCAGAAGAATCTTAGGATCGATTCAACTGAACCAGAAAAAAGTCTTGGAATATCTTCAACTGGAATAGGAATCAGAGAGATCTTAGTGGTGATCTGACTGAACCTGAGAAGGTCTTTAAATAACTTTGACGGGAATGGAAATCAGAAGAATCTTAGGGTCGATTCAACTAAACCAGACAAAAGTCTTGGAATATCTTCAACTGGAATAGGAATCAGAGAGATCTTAGTGGCGATCTGACTGAACTAGAGAAGGTCTTTAATTAACTTTGACTGAGAAGGAAATAAGAAGAATCTTAGGATCGATTCAACTGAACCAGAAAAAGGTCTTGGAATATCTTCAACTGGAAAAGGAATCAGAGAGATCTTAGTGGCGATCTGGCTGAACCAGAGAAGGTCTTTAATTAACTTTGACTGGGACGGAAATCAGTAGAATCTTAGGATCGATTCAACTGAACCAAACAAAATTCTTGGAATATCTTCAACTGGAATAGGAATCAGAGATATCTTAGTGGCGATCTGACTGAACCAGAGAAGGTCTTCTGAGAATGTCGTTCTGAGGAAGATGATGAAATAGCCTTTCACCAGGCGTAGATTTTGAGGAAACTACCAGGTTACATAAGTAGCTGACGATGTTTATTGATTTTATCTTTTCCTTGAAAAAGGCAAAGAGTTAGTCATATGCAATGTCATGATGCATGAAAGGCATTGTGGTGATGTTCTCATGATAAATGAGTGTATGTTGTATGCGGCATGTATGTGTATGCCATAATGTATGAATATGGAATGCTATTGTGATGTTTCTTAGTCTTGGAAAGTAAATCTCGGACTGCTGCTGAAGAGTATAAGGAGGTTGAATCCTTCATTTCCGCTGGGGATGATGAATGGATATAATTTTCCAGGGATTTATTCTTCCTGTTTGAGGATGTTCTACCGGGGATTGACTCTACTTGAGAATAACCTTATGGAGGGAGATGCTTTATTGGAATATTTTGCCGTTGTAGAAAAATAAACTCTATTGGGGAATGAACTTCTGTAGTTAGAGAAATAAACTCTACCTGGGAGGAGATTTTATAACTGTTTGAAATTATGAAACTCGGTTGGGGAATACAGGTTGCAGCTGGAGAAGGAACTTTGCTGGAGAAGATAATTCCTATTTGGGGAAGAAGAGATTGAAACTTTGATTGTTTCTACTCTGTGGGGAACATAGTTTTCACGGGGTCATATGTAATGGTGACTTCGTCTCAAAATTGTATCTTCCCTTATACATGTTGGAAGGATTAATTATCGGGACTAAAATGTTTTTTAGATTTTTCCCCGTTCCTCAAAGTCATGAGAAATTGTCTTTCTGTTTCTTATGCAGATATTTGTGAATAGCAATCATATTCAAATGCATATGTCAAGAATAAGTCATTGGACATTTTTGTAAAACAAAACAGAAAAAGAAAAACAAATTGTTTTGTACTTTCAAAGAAAAGATTTGTATTGATTTTTTTTGAAGTTTGCCTATAACAGGCATTTTGTACAAAGAGGTTGATGTTCTAGTAGGAGAACGCCGTCGTGAGAGTGAAAACTATACAAAATAGCGTACAAAGAGAAGAAAACAACTATGTGTAATAATCCCATTGGGTTTTAATTCTACTATATCCCTTATGTCTTCAAGCGTCTCATCACTTTGTTACTTGTCCGAAGCTGACTGGACTGATCAGTACCGTTTGAGCTTAATAGTTGATACTGAAGTCTGGTCGCAAGGTGATCCAATGGGACATAGTGATACGCTTCAAATCCCTAACTTTTTCCTGGACCGCCCTTTCGGGTTTTCAGTCCACCGGGATACCCTTTTTTTCCCAAGCCGCCTTTGCAGGTTTTCGACTTGCCAGGTGTACAAATTTTTTTGTTTTTATCCCTAACTTTTGCTTAAACCCTTTTGGTTCATCGGGATGCCCTTATTTTTTCCTTGGCCAGTCAACCTAGAGGGTCTTTATTTACGCGTAGTATCTTTTCACTATGTCTGCATTAATAGGGTGAGGAAGGTCGTCACCATCCATGATGGTCAGAATCATGGCTCCATTGGAAAATATGCTTTTGATTACAAATGGCCCTTCATATGTGGGAGTCCATTTGCCTCTGGGATCACCTTGTGGCAGTATGATGCGCTTGATTACCACATCACCCACTTGAAATACTTGACGTCTGACCTTTTTGTTGAAAGCCTTGACCATCCGTTTTTGATACATTTGACCATTATAGACAGCAGTAAGTCTTTTCTCATCAATCAGATTTAGTTGATCAAGTCGAGTTATGATCCAATCGTCTTTGTTCAAACTTGCATCCTTCATGTTCCTCAAGGAAGGGATTTGGACTTCAATAGGAAGGAGAGTCTCCATACCATATACCAGAGAATAGGGTGTTACCCCTATCGACGTTCGTGCTGAGGTGCGATAACCATGAAGAGAAAATGGTACCATCTCGTGCCAGTCTTTGTATGTCACCGTCATCTTCTGTATATTTTTCTTGATATTCTTATTAGTAGCCTCCACAGCGCCATTCATCTTTGGACAGTAAGGGGAATAATTATGATGTTGGATCCGAATTGTTTACTGTGTTTGGTGATCATTGTATTGTTGAGATTTGTACCATTGTCTGTAATGATTCTCTCTGGCACACCATACCGAAAAATCAGATTATGCTTGATAAACCGTGCCACAACATTCTTGGTAACAGTAGCAAAAGAGGCAGCCTCAACCCAGTTCATGAAGTAATCAATGGCCAGCAGGATGAAGGGGTGCCCATTGGAAGCGGAAGGTATAATATCTCTGATCATGTCAATGCCCCACGTTGCAAAGGGCCAGGGATCCGTCAAGACATTCAAGGGAACCAGAGGTACATGCACCTTATCAGCGTAGATCTGGCATTTATGACTAGTTCGAGAATGCTGATAACATTTTGCTTCCATAATGGACCAATAGTATCCTGCCCGTAGGATCTTTTTAGCTATAGTATGTCCACTAGAGTTGGTGCCAAAGGTACCTTCGTGTAAATCTGCCATAATCTTCTCTTCTTCGCTCTTATCTACACACCGAAGTAAAGTAGAGTCATAGTTGGGCTTGTAGAGGATTCCATTACTGAACAAGAACTTTTTGGAGAACCTTCTCAGAAACTTCTTATCATTGACCGATGCCCTCTCAGGATATTCTTGAGCCTCGAGATACCTCTTCACTTCATGGAACCAAGGATTGTCTTCTACCTCTTCAGTGTCAATATCGTAGCAGCATACTGGTTCATTCAACCTCTCAATAGTGATCCGGGGAGCCTTGGTGTCCCACTTGACCTTGAACATAGATGACATAGTAGCTAGTGCATCCGCTAACTGGTTCTCTTCTCATGTAAAATGTTCAAAGGTGACCTCTTCAAAGTGTGGAAGCAATGCCAGCACATGTTCTTTGTGCGAGAGAGATTTGGGTGCTTCGTATGCCACTCTCCTTTGATTTGACTTATTACCAAGGCTGAATCCCCGAAAATGCTCAAGAACTTGATCCTCAGGTCAATAGAAGCTTTGAGACCCACGATACATGCTTCATACTCCACCATATTGTTGGTACAGTTGAAACATAGTCTGGCGGTGAAAGGATTATGGCATCCCTCAGGAGACATAATTACAACACTAATGCCATTGCCGAGTGCGTTTGAGGCTCCATCAAAAACTATAGTCCATCGAGATCCTTCTTCAGGTCCTTCATTCGGTCCAGGATAATCATAGTCACTCACTAGCATAATATTATCGTCCGGGAACTCAAAATTCATGGACTGGTAGTCATCCACAGCCTGATGAACCAAATGATCAGCTAATACACTTCCCTTGATTTCTTTCTGGGTCGTGTATTGGATATCGTATTAGGTCAAGATCATTTTCCATCTTGCTATTCTTCCGGAGAGAGCGGGCTTCTCGAAGATGTACTTTATCGGATCCATCTTAGATATCAACAAATTAGTGTGGGTCAACATATATTGTCTCAGTCGGCGAGCAGCCCATGCCAAAGTGCAGCAAGTTTTCTCGAGCACTGAGTATCTTGTTTCACAGTCGGTAAACTTTTTTCTAAGGTAGTATATCACATTCTCTTTTCGATTGGACTCGTCATGCTGCCCCAGCACACACCCCATTTAATTATATAGCACTGTTAAGTACATTATCAAAGGTCTTCCTTCAATTGGAGGCATAAGAATTGGAGGTTCTTGAAGGTATTCCTTGATTCTCTCGAAGGCAGTCTGGCATTCATTATTCCACTTTACCAATTGATCTTTCTTCAAGAGTATGAAGATTGACTCACAAGTAGCAGTTAAATGGGAAATGAATTTGGCAATGTAATTTAGGCGTCCCAAGAAACCTCTAACCTCCTTCTCAGTGCGAGGAGCTGGCATCTCTTGTATAGCCTTCACCTTTGTAGGGTCTACCTGAATGCCCTTATCACTAATAATGAAACCTAGAAGTTTACCAGACCTTACCCCGAAGGTGCACTTGTTCGAATTTAACCTCAGCTTGTACGTCTTCAATCTATCAAACAATTTTTATAGATGATCAAGGTATTCTTCCTCAGTTTGAGACCTGCCTATCATGTCATCAACATAGACCTCTATCTCATGGTGAACCATGTCATGAAACAAGGCTACCATGGCTCCCTGATAAGTTTCCCCAGCATTCTTTAATCCAAACGGAATCACTTTGTAGCAGAAAGTTCCCCATTGCATAATGAAGGTTGTCTTCTCCATGTCTTTGGGTGCCATCTTGATCTGATTATAACCAGAGAAACCATCCATGAAGGAAAATATCTTGTGATGCGCGGTGTTATCAACCAGAACATCGATATGGGGAAGCGGAAAGTCATCCTTGGGGCTTGCCCTGTTCAAATCTCGGTAGTCCACACACATTCGTACCTTGTCGTCCTTTTTATACACCAGAACTACGTTAGCGGCCAATTGGGGATAAGATGTGACAGCTAGGAACCCAGTGTTGAACTGTTTCATAACTTCTGCTTTGATCTTCTCTGACATTTCATGGCGCATACAACGGACCTTCTGCTTTACTGGAGGTAAATCTTCTTTAGTTGGTAGACGATGAACCACAATATTCGTATCCAGTCCTGGAATGTCTTCATATGACCAGCCAAAGATCTCAACATAATCATGCAACATCTGAATTAAACACTGTTTGACACGAAGCTCCAAATTTGCACCTATCTTGACCTCTTTTATGTTCTCTTCTATGCCCAAATTCACTGTATCAACTGGATCTTCATAAGGATGTATAGCCCTCTCTTCCTGCTGTAACAGCCCAGCAAGTTCTTCGGGTGCCTCACAATCTTCCTCACCTTCGTCCTCGGCTTGGTTGATCGGATTTTCAAAGTCATAACTAGCAATAGCAGAACTGTTATCAATGGGATCCATAGTGGATACGAATATGCAGTTTGATAAGTGAGTGTGTGTAAGAGCATAGTTGAATAGACAAAGTAAAGGTAGAAAAGAAAAAATAGAGAGTGCAAAATTTGTATGCATAAACGTCCAATACTTTATTAATTCCATATGAAATTGAAAAATGATAACCCTCACAAATAAACCATTGTGCCCCGGGTAAGACACATGGCCAAAAAGTTTATATTTTTTATTACATATCCAAAAACAAGAAAGACAATTACTTATAAATAAAAGTAATTGGTACAAAGTCTTTTGTTGTCCAGTTACTGGGTCCACCGTTGGTAGTAGGGAAGATCCAGCTATCCATGTCATACTCATTATCAACATCTTCCATGGCGGAGACAACATCAATAGCACTGATTCCAGATCTGTGCTTGGGCATGGGTGTAGTTATGACGTTGGGAGTTTCTAGAGCATCAAATTCAATCTCCTTTTCCTCGATCAGATCATGTACCTTGTTCTTCAAAGCCCATAAGTCATTCGTGTCATGCCCCGGAGTCTCAGAATGGTAGGCGCATCGAGCATTTGGATTGTAGAGGGGAGAGGTAGTATTAGGATTCTTCGGGGCTTCCTTCAAAGTTACCATATTGGACTTCAATAACTGTGGCACAATTTGAGACAGAGTCATATTTATCCAGGTAAACTGTCTTACTGGCCTTTCTGTTCTCGGTTGATTGTTCCTTTGTTGAATATGTTCAGGTTTAGAGATCATAACAGCCCCTACCTCCGGAAGGTGTTCAATTTTGTCCTGATTCCTTTGATTGTACACAACACTAACCTCTTTCTTCCTAGTAAATGGCTTCCTTACTGTACTAGAGGATGCATCCTTTTGGATCTTACCACTCCTAATTCCAGCTTCCACTCTTTCCCCTGTCAAAATCAATTCAAAGAAGCCGGCTGAGGAGCTTCTAATCAGGTGATTGAAAAATGGACCAGACAGGTACACAGAAACATATCCACTAGCTCCCTATCATACAGGGGAGGCTGGACTCTTCCTTCTAAGTCCCTCCACTTCTGAGCGTAGTCTTTAAAGCTCTCGCTCGAACCCATAGACATACTTTGGAGTTGGGCACGGGTGGGAGCACGGTCTTCATTTTATTGATAATACTTGTAGAAAGCAGCAGCCAGGTCTTCCCAATTACGAAGGTTGTCCCTTTCCAGGTGGTAGAACCATTTTAGTTGAGTTCCAGACAGACTATCCTAAAAGAAGTGGACCCATAAGTCCTTGCCCTCCATGTGAGGATGGATCTTCCTCACATAAAACCAGAGGTGCATTTTGGGACATGAAACCCCATCATATTTGGAAAACACTGGCACCTTGAACTCTTTTGGGATGAAAACCCCAGACACCAAACCCAACTCTTCAAAGTCCAGCCCATGCACTTTCTGGATTTCCATTGCACTCAGACGCTCTTCTAGCTGTTTGTACTTTTCGTCGGCTGGAGGATACTGCTCTTCATTATAATCAGTCTCATTGTCAGATTCCCTCAGACTAGGGTCTTCCTCTCTTGTCCCCCCTCTTGATTATCTCCTTCTTTGGAGTAAGATGTCATCTCAACCACTTGCCTTAGCGGTCCTTTGAATCTCCTAACCAGATTTACCACACCAGTTGTCCTCCTCGGCTTCTTAGTCTTCTCTTTTACAATCAGGGCTTTCAGTTCCTCTTGCCCCTTGGCCAGAGTCGTGATCATCTATTGAAATTGTGCATTCTGAGTCTGTAGATGCTTCATTGTTTATTCTAGATCCATTGCTGAAATAAACAGCAAAGAGGATGAGAAACCTTCTATGACACATGTTTATGCAATGATATGTATGATATATGTATGCAATGTTTTCAAGGATTTCGCTGGGTAAACAAGAAAATGTCAAAAGTTGAAGTTTGCAGCTTTGATTTAAGAATTTCATATTGTTGTACCCCAAAATTTGCCCTCCCATATTCTTCAAAATTTGCAAAGAGCATGCTTCAAAATCTCCCCAAGGGTTGCACAGTTCAAAGGCCTCCTAACAGTCAAAAACTAGGGTTTTGGTTCTGACAAAGAAATGGAAGTTTCCAAGGGTCCAATCAAGTCCCAAATGCCTACAAACATGGCCAAGCATCCTCATGCCAAATTTCAAGACTCACAGCACAAAATTGCACAGTCAAAAACCCTAATGGCCCTACAGTCAACTGCAGGGGCAAAATGGTCATTTGACAGTCAAAAGTTCAAATTTTTGGTCAACATCTTATTTTGAAGGCACAAACATCATTTGATCAATTCTTGATCATGATTCTCAAAGCATGGCTCAAAAATTCTCAAGATGCAAAAGTTTCCATATTTGGACAGTTGAAAAAGTCAACTGTAACTTGACCAAGGCATAACTTCCACATGGTTCATCAGAAAAATTCCATCCAAAGCTCATTTTGAAGAGACAGACATTTCCTACAACTCCTCTTCACACTTCAAGTCCAAGAAATGCTCTCACAAAAAGTTATCAATTTCAACATTATAGGTCATTTTCAAAAGTCAACAAAAAGGGACTTTAAGTCAAAGACCATAACTTGAGATTGGTAAAATAAAATGACATGGGACCAAAGGCATTGGTTAGAGGACTTCAAGACCTTTCCAAAATGTCCAAGAACATGATCAAAGCTTAAAAATTGAGCAAGATATGCCTTGTGGAAGTTGGGAAATTTTTGGGAATTTTGAAAAGTCAACTTTACTTCAAATGCCTCAAAATTGCTAATGGGCCACATTTTCTTCCAAGAATCATCATCCAAAGGCTATGCACGACCATTTGGCCCAAAGGGGATTTATTTCATCATTTTTTATTATTTATTTGAATTTTTAATCACCATTAATTCATTTAATTAAATAAAATATGAAAAAAAATACTAAACAAACGTGTTTGAATCTTTTTATGCAGCATATGCTCTCATTGGTTACTCAAGATTCGTGCACATAAAAAAAGGAAGGATTTGGCCATGATTGGTATCAAAAGACATGAAAAAGATTGAAAAAATATTCATTGAAAATCAAATATTTGATACATCAATGCAAAGGGTTTTGGACTCAATTTCTTACCCTAATACATTGGCATACATATACAGATCATAACCCTAATGCTAACAACCTTGAAGCTGCGCCTCATATCACAAACACACTTTGCAATTTTTGGTGAAAAACTCAAAACTGAAAACTGCATTCTAGCACGATTCAAAGAAAAGTAACAATTCCAATAGCTTGCCAAAGCATCAAGGAAGCTTTCTGAATCTTTTTCCAGTCCCCACGCCTCAAGAATTGGTATATGGATGTCAAACTTTCTCAAAATTTTTCCATAATCGTATTCTAATATGCATACATTTTTGATACATTTTGAATATTGATTTAGACTAATATGAAGGTTCTGAGACTAATGGTAACCTTTAATTTGACTAACAATGCTTGTAGCGAAATATGCCATTGAAATGTTTTAGGGTTTCTCATGTTTCAAATTGGGCGTTTGCATATACTGTAAAATCAGGACATCCCAGTACCATGGTTAGAATCAGGACGTTTGGACGAATTCAATACACTAGTCGCGCCCTATTTATATGGCCACACGAGCTATTCGCTATTTTGGAAAAGACTGTGTTTTGGGGGGGTTTAAAACCCCCGCTACTTCTTTTTATTTCAGGGACGAACGAAGAAGAAGATCATGTGGCAAGATCTGATTGGATAATTTGAATTCCAGCGCGCGTTTTTTTGTTTCTATGTCATTAACGTCAATTTTCATTTATATTATTTGTTTTTCATTATATATACAACGCGTTCAAATGGCACAGTTGGTGGAACGTAGCGCTGGGAAGCATTGGGACCTGGGTTCGAACCCCAAGTCCCCCTACTTTATTTCATATTTTTCTTCCTAACGTGGTTTTGTGTAGCATGCTTCCTGAGGCCTACCATGCAGCCTCATATCTTGGCTTGCCACACGTCCCATAGCATCAGTCCAGTGGTCCAGATCCAAAGCCTATGGAATGCTTCAGTCAACGCATACACACGTGACCACCAAAAGTCAACCAGGCCTCCAATAAATGGGCCAAAAATGCTGGAAAATACCTCTAAATTGGGGTCCACACCCCCATTGGTTTGCTTTTTTTTTTCATTTTCTTTATTTTTTTATTTTATTTGTTTTATTTGGTTTTAGTTTAATTCTTTAAATTAATTTTTTTCTTTAACATAAAAAAAAAATAAAAAATCAGAAAGACAAAAAATATAAATATATTTTATTTAAATGTTTTTGTAAATAAACTTTATTAATTAATTTAGTTTTTTAATTCTAGGTTTAATTCTAATATTTTTCTTAATAAACTAAAAAATGTAGAATTAGGTTTTTTTAAATCCTTTTATCCTTTTTCTTTTCTTTTACCATTATTAATAATTAATTATTTATTTTTGTAAATAAATTGCCATGTAAATAATTAGGATAAAATTAGGGTACAAACTTAAACATTTTTTTTAATAAATAAAAATAGTTTAGAATTAGGGTTTTAATTTCATTTAATTTTATTACTAAATTCCATAAATACAAAAAACTCAAAAATAATTTCCTTTTCTCATTTAACTTAATTAATTTATTAATTGTAATTTAGTTTCCTTAAAAGGGTCCAACGCCCTCGCATTCGACCATAATTCTATTTCGCGCGCTTATTTTATTTCCTTTTTATAAATTTCATGTAATTACCCCAAAGCCATGTAATAGATTAATTAGGATATTTATATTTTCGCATTTTTATTTTATTTCAAATCGGGTCTTGGATTAATTTGGCGATGTAGACCCGCGCCTTTGTAATAGCGTAGGACTTTTAAATTCCGCATCTTTTTAACTGTTAATAATTTGCATGAAAGAATGAATGCCAAAATAAAAGCAACGCGTAGATCACCAATCCATGAACAAGATAAACATAAATGAAAACGACACACAAGTCACACACCACCCCTAGGGTACGCCTCATTGTTGCCTTGCCCCTCGAAAGGTGGTCGTCGAGTAGAGGACGTTTTAGTAAGTCCTCGTGTCCATGAACATGGCATGAGGGTAGCTTCTAAGGTGTCTTCCTATTGCTCTGGTGATCACCATGTCCCGAACCCTCGAATTGACCCGAACACCTCCAACGGTGGTGCTACCTACCTCTCAATGGTGGGATGGCACTACTTTAAGGACATTTACACAGACGAATTCCTTAGGGTAGGTAGACGACTCTAGATACTTGCTCTAATTTCAAAACAAAATCAAAACTTCTTTTCACACCGACACCTTTCAAAAAGCTTTCGAAAGCAACTTTTCAAACACTCTTGAGGACTGATACAAGAGTCGAACTGAAATTTTCAAAGAAACTTTTTAAACCCACAATTGAAAAGCAAACAAACAATTTTGAAAACACAATGAGCAAGTATCTAAGAGCCCATTGATAACCATGGATAGAAAGGGTGCTAACACCTTCCCTTTCTATAAATCTACCTCCCGAACCGAGAGCAATCTCTATAAGGAATTTTTCTGTGCTTTTGTCCTTTCCATTTGGAGAAAATAAAAGACGGTGGCGACTCTTGCTTCCGCGACATTTCGCGAACCAGCGTTAAACAGTTAGTTCCAGATCCACCGATCACAGAACTGGCGACTCTGCTGGGGAATAAACTTAAAGTGAGGTGTACCTTAGGAATAAGATCACTGTGTTTTCAATTGCTTTGACTTGTCTGCTTTAAATTGTGGGACTGTCTTGGGAGTTCTATAGATCCTAACCCGAATTTGGGGATACCTTCTTAGAAAGTAGCTGTAACCCTTGAGTTCAGTCAAGGAGAGTACGGGGCCTCCGCGTGGTGTCGTGAAGCATCAACTGACCTTAGTAACCTTAATTGAACTATCTTGGCCTCTTTAGGGTAGTGAGATAACTGACTTTGGTGCAGTCCGAGGTTGGTTGATACTCGATACTACACTCAATTGAGGGTTGCTTTCCTGGAATATTTCGGTCGCCAGTTAAGTGGCTAAATCGAAACGATGAACAATGAAAGCAATCCCGTGATATTGGGACCCTTAGAACCCGGTTACTTCTAATAGGACAGGTTGAGCCCACCAACTTCAAGAGGGTAATACCCAGACCCCATGCTGGCCTAAACTCTAAGGGCTTGTCTTGTATGACTTGTGTGCCTTACATGTTTGCCTTTGTAAATATCTGTGGTGTGTTTAATCATAGCATCATGACATCATCCAGCATCATATGCATTGACTAACCATTTCAGGGGTTCAAATCTTCATCTTTGTTCTTGTTTTGTAGGACATGGAAACTGTTCGCAGAAAGACAATTCTAATCAGCCTTGTAAGGATCCCTCCTCAGCTTAAGGAGCTTATATCCAGGATTCCCGAGAGCTCTTCATTCAGTGAAAGACATGGAAGACTCATCAGCTTGGTCAATACCAACATTGAGGAAGATATGATAAAGGTCCTGTTCCAGTTCTTTGACCCTCTGCATCACTGTTTCACTTTCCTGGATTATCAGCTGGTACCTACATTGGAGGAGTTCTCCCGGCTTCTGAAGATCCCTATCCTTGATCAACTACCCTACAACGGTACGGAAAAGGAACCCAAGCTTGAAGAGATTGCTAAAGCCTTACACCTACAATCATCTGACCTCAAGGGACATTGGGAGGTTAGAAGTGGTATCAAAGGGTTCTTATCCAGGTTTCTGTTTGAAAAGGCCCATGAATGTTGGAACTCCCTTGACCTACAAGCTTTTGAAGAAGTTGTGGCCCTCCTTGTCTATGGTTTGGTGTTGTTCCCTAACCCAGATCAGCTTATAGATATCAGTGTTGTCCAGATCTTCATGTCCAGGAATCCTATACCTACGTTGCTGGGGGACATCCTTCACTCATGTTACACTCGAACCATGAGAAAAAGAGGTGTCCTTATGTGTTGCACTCCTCTCCTGGGAAGGTGGTTTATTTCGCACCTTCCACAATCAGCTTTGAAGAACGAGCGGGGTTTGAGATGGTCACAACGGTTGATGACTCTTACACACACAGATATACATTGGTGCCCTCGGTCCAGAGAGGATGTCACTATCATTGATCGTTGCGGGGAGTACCCTAATGTTCCTTTACTTGGAATCAGAGGAGGTATTACTTACAGCCCATGCCTGGCTTGGAGACAATTTGGTTATGCTCGGAGGGACGACCCTCATGACATGTTAATTCCTGACATAGTTTTTGACTTCGACAACGATGCACAAGGACTTCACCAGAGATTTATCAGAGCTTGGAGGATGCCAAGTAGGATAGGCAGCAAGACACTGGGGCACAGGAACTCCATCCCGTTGGAACCTTATCTCAAGTGGGTACGCGCCCGCTCCCAGAAGTTAGTGATGCCATATCCTCATATGCTCCCTGTGATCAAAGAGCCAGTATTGGAAGGAGAAGTGTCATACACCATTCAACATCCTGACATGCCCACGTCCTGGGAAGAGATGCAGAAGAGCTGGATCCAGCTTAAGGAAGAACGGAATTCTCTTGAGACCAGTCTACATGCTAGTGAAAAGAAGGTCTTGGAGCTCACCCGCCTATTGCACGAGGAGAGGAATCTCAACACCTACATAGCTCCAAAGAGGATGCGTAGTGTCTTTTGGGATTGATTTGCTTTGTAATATGTGCCCATGAGGCTTTGATGTACTGAACAATTATTTCCTTAATGATAACGTGTGTTCCTTTTTGTCTACAACAAATTTTAACTTTCGAACCCTTGAATGCATTGCATAAACACATATCATTCATCATGTGCATAGCAGGTTTTCTTCTTTTCAGGTTGCTTACTGTTCTTTGCTATTTATTATTGCATCATGAATCCTGACTCATCATCAACCGAGATGTCTATCAAGGCTCTTCAGGCGCAGAATGCGCAATTTCAGGAGCTGATCATGGGTTAGGCTCAAGGCTAAGAAGAGCTGAAGGCTTTACTCCTGAAGAAGGAGAAGAAGAAGAAGAAGAGAATTGTTCTTTTCAACTCGGGCCGAAGGTTTGGCAACACTCTGCAGAATGAAGAGGCTGGTTCTTCTATAGGCAAGAGCAGTCCCCAAGGGGGAAAAGGTCCTAGTCCGGTAGTCTCTGACAACGAGACTGACTTTAATGAGGAACAGTATCCTCCTGCTGAAGACCGGTATAAGCAGTTGGAAGACAGACTGAATGCTATGGAGATCCAACAAGTGCCTGGGCTGGATTTCGGAGACTTGGGCTTATCTACTGGTGTGATTATTCCTCACAAGTTTAAGGCACCATCTTTCACCAAGTATGATGGGGCGTCTTGTCCCAAGCTACACCTCAGATCTTATGTGCGGAAGATTCAACCGTACTCAGTGGACAAGAATTTGTGGATCCACTTCTTCCAGGAGAGTCTTTCAGGGACTCATCTCGAATGGTTCTATCAGCTGGATGGGACCAAGGTTCGTAATTGGGAAAAGTTGGCTACTGCTTTTTACAAGCAGTATCAATATAATGCCGACCTTGCTCCTACACGTACCCAACTCCAGGGTATGTCGCTAGGGTAAAGCGAAGGTTTCAAAGAGTATGCACAGAAGTGGAGGGATCTGGCTGGCAGGGTGCAGCCTCCGTTAACTGACCGGGAGTTGGTAGACATGTTCTTGGGGACCCTATCTGGGCCATTTTTCAACCATCTTATCGGTAACTCGTCTGCAGGGTTTACTGATCTTATTCTGACTGGGGAGAGAATAGAGGATGGAATGAAGTCTGGAAAAATTCAGAAGGGTGCATCTGCAAGCTCTGAGAAGAAACCCTTTAAAAAAAGAGGCCAGTGCTGTGTATGGGTCTAGAAGACAACAGAAACCTGAGCGCCGCCAATCTGTCAACGCGGTGATGATTGTTAAACCTGCTGCCGCTCCTCGGCAAACCAATCCACAAAGGGCTGAAAGACCCAGAAGAGAGTTTACCCGGCTAAGTATAACTCTATCACAAATCTTGCCGCAGTTGCTGTCCACCAACTTAGTGACTGTCAGGGAGGCCCTGAAAGTGGTGAATACTGCCTCTCTGAAATATAACCCAAATGCCCACTGTGCTTATCACTCCGATAGCCCGGGGCATTCCACTGATGACTGCTGGGCCTTAAGGAATAAGGTGCAAGACCTTACTGACGCAAAAGAGATACAATTTGAAGCGCCTGAGAGGCCAAATGTGGTGACTGCTCCTATGCCCCAGCATGGAGTGAATGTCGTTGATGAAGAGGTATATGCCGTTTCTGTGAATGATGTAGCTACTCCCTTGATGACTGTTAAGAGGAACCTACTGCTGTCCGGTTTATTTCCGGGTTGTAGTGACGACTGCCTTTTCTGTGCTGTTTCCCTTTCTGGTTGTCCTTTGCTGAAGTTGGGCATCCAAAGCCTGATGGACAGCAAAGAGATTCTGTTCAAGAAGACTGCTGTTCAGTTTGTTCCGGTGGAAGAAGTTTCTGTTGTTACAATCTTTAATAATCCGATCAAGGCTCTCCCAAGGAAGCCGGTTAAAATCATGACGGTCGCACCCGTTGTTATTACTGTTCCGGGGCCTCTCCCCTACGAATCTGATAAGGCTGTCCCCTGGCACTATGGGGCAGACGTGTATGTGCATGGAATCAAGAAAGAGTTCAACACTGGCACCAGCATCAGCAATATCACTGGTCCAGCAAAAGTTACCTGCAGTGGCAGGCTCTTCTCGCCTGACATTGCACCACCAGCTATTCGAAGACCCCTCACTATGACACCTGCAAGTGTACCTGTTCCCAGTTCTGATCAAGTTGTTTCCCCTGCCGCCGAGTCGTCTAATGCTCGGGGCAAAGGGATTGAAGATGAGCCTGCCCGGATGGAGGCGCAAAAATCTGTGAATGTTGAGGCCTCCCAACAAGAGATGGAGGAAATTCTGAAAATAATCAAGAAGAGTGACTTTAATGTTGTCGAGCAGCTGGGGCATACACCCTCCAAGATCTCGATGCTTTCCTTACTACTGTGCTCAGAGGCCCATGCTAAGGCCTTGATTTCATTTCTCAAGACGGCCCATGTGCCACAGGAGACATCTGCAGTCCAGTTTACTGATTGTGTAGCCAATCTAACAGCAGACAATGGTTTGGGTTTCTCGGATGCTGACCTTACTGCTAAGGGAAAGGACCACAATGATGCCCTGCATGTCTCTATTGAATGCAGGGGCACTACTCTTGCACACGTGTTGGTGGACACTGGTTCTTCCCTAAATGTGCTACCCAAGAAGGCCTTAGACCGTTTGGATTGTGAAGGCCTAGAGCTGAAACCTAGCAATATCATCGTCAGAGCCTTTGACGGTTCTAAGAGGATGGTTCATGGAGAGGTAGACATTCCTATTCGTGTGGGTTATCAAGTATTCGACTCTACTTTCTATGTGATGGATATCCGTCTATCGTATTCTTGTCTACTGGGTCGACCTTGGATCCACAAAGCTGGGGCAGTGACCTCTACCCTGCATCAGAAGCTCAAGTATCCCGTCATAGGGAAGATTGTCACTGTGCAGGGAGAGGAGGAGTATATGGTGAGCCATTTGAATTCCTTCAGGTATATTGAGATGGACGAGGAGTTTATTGAAACCCCCTTTCAACATTTCGAAGAGGTACCTCCAACATTGGAAGCAGCGGAAACAGTGGTTAAAGAGGATGTTCCTTTGAAGATGGCTTCCTTGAAGGATGCCCGGGCTGTGATCAAGAAAGGTGAATGTGCTAACTGGGGCAGGCTCCCTGATTTTACACCTAAAACTGACAAGTTTGGACTGGGTTTTACTGCAGAGGGTCAGAAGGCTATGCGCAAGGCGAAGACTAGAAGACCTCATGTGCTCATTACCAATCCAGGAGTGAATGCTATTGGGGATGAAGATGAGGTGGAAGAGTCAGAGTTTGATAGCTGGATCTACCCGACGACTGATGGTGGATTGACCAATTGGATTGCTAAAGATCATACTCCTGTTACTTTTGTTACGCAGTAATAAACTCCTTTGTTTTGTTATTTGTAATAAACAATTAAAACTCTATGGCCCGGTGTCTTACCCGGGGCACCGTGGCTTCATTTGTGAGGGTATATTAAATTGTCATTTCATATATCATGAATAAAGATCTTGGACGTTTTCTCGCATTTCAAATCTTATGCTCCTTTTCTTTCTTTCCTTTCTTTACATATTGCAAAACAGCTGTATTTACACACACTCACTCATACAGGTTTCAATCCACTCTGGATCTCACTGGTAACGACTCTGCTACTGCCAGTTATGACTTCGAAAATCCGATCAACTTAGCCGAAGACGAAGGTGAAGATGATTGCGAAGTGCCTGGCGAGCTTGCAAGACTGTTACTCCAGGAAGAGAGGGCAATTCAACCACATGAAGAGCCGGTGGAAACAATAAATCTGGGTACTGATACAGACAGAAAGGAGGTAAAGATTGGTGCCAACCTAGAGCTCAGCGTGAAGCAACGGTTGACTCAGATGCTACATGATTATGTGGGGATATTTTCCTGGTCCTACGAAGACATGCCCAGGTTGGATACCGACATTGTGGTCCATCATTTGCCTACTGTGATCGGTGGATCTGGAACTGACTGTTTAACGCTGGTTCGCGAAATATCGCGGAAGCAAGAGTCGCCACCGTCTTTTATTTTCTCCAAATGGAAAGGACAAAAGCACAGAAAAATTCCTTAAAGAGATCGCTCTCGGTTCGGGAGGTAGATTATAGAAAGGGAAGGTGTTAGCACCCTTTCTATCCATGGTTATCCATGGGCTCTTAGATACTTGCTCATTTGTGTTTTCAAAAATGGTTTGTTTGCTTTTTAACTGTGGGTTTTAAAAAAGTTTCTTTGAAAATTCCAGTTCGACTCTTGTATCTGTCCTCAAGAATGTTTGAAAAATTGCTTTCGAAAGCTTTTTGAAAATGTGTTGCTGTGAAAAGTATTTTTTGATTGGTTTTGAAATTTAGAGAAAGTATCTAGAGTCGTCTACCTACCCTAAGGAATTCGTCTGTGTAAATGTCCTTTAAAGTAGTGCCATCCCACCATTGAGAGGTAGGTAGCACCACCGTTGGAGGTGTTCGGGTCAATTCGAGGTTCGGGACATGGTGATCACCAGAGCAATGGGAAGACACCTTAGAAGCTACCCTCATGCCAGGTTCCCGGATCATGAGGACTTACTAAGACATCCTCTACTCGACGATCACCTTTCGAGGCAAGGCAACAGTGAGGCGTACCCTAGGGGTGGTGTGTGCGATTTGTGTGTCGTTTTCATTTGCATTTTTATCTTTTGTCATGTTATTGGTGATCTAGCGTTTGTTTTTATTTTGTCCATACATTCTTTCATGCCTTTGATTAACAATTAAAAATGCGAGGAAAGTAAAAGTCTAAAGCTATTACAAAGGCGCGGGTCCACATCGCCAAAATTAAACCAGGACCCGATTTGACAGAAAAATAAAGAAAGTAAAAGAAAATAAGGAATTAAAAGTGCGAGAAATTAATTACAAGGCCTTGGGAGAGATACATAAATATTATAACGGAATAAAATAAATATGCGAATTAATAAGCAATTGAGAACGAGGGCGTTGAACCCTTTTGCAAAATTAAATTACATGGAATTAATTAAAATTAAAAGAAAGAAAGAACTTGTTTTTTGGTATTTTTTAGTATGTTAGGATTTAATATGAAAAAAAGAACTAATTAAAATAAATACTAACCCTAATTCTAATGGCTTTTAATTTATTAAGAAAACATTGAATTTTAACCTAAATTAACCCTAATTTTTATATACAAATTTAATTATAAAAGATAAATAAAATATTTAATTATTTAATTATTTATGAAAGAAAAATAAAAAGGGATGAAAAAATTATTAATTAAACCCTAATTCTACATTTTTTAGATTTTTTATTAAAAGTATTAAAATTAAACCTAATTTATACTAAATTTAATTATATGCATTATTTATGAAAATACTAAAAATAAAATATTTATTGTTTTTTCTCTTTTTCTGATTTTTATGATTTTTTTTATATTTTATGAAAGTAATAAATTAATTAAAACAATAATTTAAATGGAAATAGAAAATAATAAAAAATAATAATATGGCAAACCTAGTGGGGTTGTAGTCCCCAACATGGAGGTGAAGCCCAAGCATTCTGGCCCATTTAGCATGGTCCGTTTGACTTTTCCAGGTAGCATGCTGCAGCGTTGACCATGGTTCATCATATTCCTTGGATCAGGGCCTTTGATTTGATGCCCTTGGACGCGTGGATGGCTTGATGGAGAAGGTGTATGGTGCGTCTCAATATGGAATCTGCATGTGATCATTAATTGCAAAATAATAATGAGAATACTGAAGACCTGGGGCTCGAACCCAGGTCATGCACTTTACCAGCCAACGCATATGCCACTGAACCAATTCACGCATGTTTATTATATAACCACTAACAAATAATATAAAAGAAAGATGGTCAGTGGCTTCAAACACGCGCGAAGATTTGAATCTTCCAATCACCGCTCCACACATCATCGTCCTCTTCGCGTGGTTTTATTTTCCTGAAATACACAAAACATTGGCAACGGTTTTCACGCGTTCTCTTAGGCCAGCTATTAAAAAATAGCGATTAGCCCTGTGATGCTCATAAATTGAGCGCGAGGGTCTCAAACCTTTCATCCAAGCTTGCTGAATGCGTTCATGGCATTGTGGTAGGCTGATTTTACATTATCTGAAAACCCCTAATTCGAAACTCTGCAAACCCTAAAAAGCAACAATGGCATCTGGGCATATAATGCGTAAAACTTCAATCAAGGCATATGGTTAGCTTGCAAACACTTCACTGATCATGAATATACAAACAAAACACTATGAATGTGCATGGATGTTAAAACACGATAATGAAGAAAAAATGGAGAAGTGTGACTTCTGTATACCGTTTCAAAGCGTTAGGATTGATGTTCTTGATTGGAATACGTCCTATAATGCTCAAAGAAGCTAATGGAAACACTATTTTGTCTTGAATCGCCTTGCAAAGGTGTTTTCAGAATTGAGATTTTTTGAAAAAAATGCAAGTTTGTCTAGAGTTTTCTGCGCAGCTTCAATGGTCCCTGGCATTAGGTTTTCGTTCATGCTTATGTAATGAATCAATTAGGTCAAGAAAAACAAAACAAATCAATTGCATTCATGGTTTTGAGATTTGATTTTCAATCATATTTTTTTCAATCTTTTTCATGCAATTTTGTACCAATCATGATCCAATCAATCCAAATCTTTCCATATTGAATTATGCACGAATTATTGAGTAGATTACATGTGCAAAAAGATTTGATACTTAGGTTAAATATTTTCCATGTATTTAATTTGATTTAAATGAATTAATATAAATAAAAATTCAAATAAATAAATAAAAAATGAAGAAATACTTCCCTTTGGGCCAAGTGGTCGTGCACATGCCTTGGATAGTGAATTGTGGAAGAAAAATGGGCCCATTAGCAATTTTAGGTCATTTGAATCAATGTTGACTTTTCAAAATATCCAAAAATTTCCCAACTTCCACAAGGCATAACTTGCTCAATTTATATGCTTTTCTCATGTTCTTGGACATTTTGGAAAGGTCTTTGAGTCCTCTAACCAATGCCTTTGGTCCCATTTCATTTTGATTTACCAATCTCAAGTTATGGCCTTTGACTTAAAGTCCCTTTTTGTTGACTTTTGAAAATGACCTATAATGTTGGAATTGATAACTTTTTGTGAGAGCATTTCTTGGACTTGAAGTATGAAGATGAGTTGTAGGAAATGTCTTTCTCTTAAAAATGAGCTTTGGATGGAATTTTTCTGATAATCCATGTGAAAGTTATGCCCTGGTCAATTTACAGTTGACTTTTTCAACTGTCCAAATAAGGAAACTTTTGCATCTTGATGATTTCTGAGCCAAATTTTGAGAATCATGATCAAGCATTGATAAAATGATGTTTGTGGCTTCAAAATGATATGTTGACCAAAAATTTGAACTTTTGACTGTCAAATGACCATTTTGCCCCTACAGTTGACTGTAGTGTAATTAGGGTTTTTGACTGTGCAATTTTGTGCTGAAAGTCTTGAAACTTGGTATGAGGATGCTTGACCATGTTTATTGGCATATGAGACTTAATTGGACCTTTGGAAACTTCATTTTCTTGATCAGAAGCAAAACCCTAATTTTGACTGCTTAGGAGGCCCTTGAACTGTGCAACCCTTGGGGAACTTGGAAGCTTGACTTGGCAATTTTCTTGGAGAATATGGGAGGGCAAATTTTGGGGTACAACACCTACCAAGGAAGACTGCCCTCCGGTTAAGCAAAAGGTCCGCCGTATGCGTCCAGAGATGTCTGAGAAGATCAAAGCCGAGGTTATGAAGCAATTTGATGTTGGGTTCCTTGCAGTGACTTCTTATCCTCAGTGGGTTGCTAATGTGGTGCCGGTACCAAAGAAAGATGGAAAGGTCAGAATGTGTGTTGACTACAGGGATCTGAACAGGGCCAGCCCCAAGGATGACTTCCCTCTACCTCATATTGATGTCCTGGTTGACAATACTGCTCAGCACAAAGTGTTCTCTTTCATGGATGGTTTTTCAGGATATAATCAGATCAAGATGGCACCTGAAGACATGGAAAAGACTACCTTTGTTACTCAGTGGGGAACCTTCTGCTACAAGGTCATGCCTTTTGGACTGAAAAATGCTGGGGCAACCTACCAACGTGCCATGGTTGCTTTATTTCATGACATGATCCATCATGAGATAGAAGTGTATGTTGACGACATGATCGCAAGGCCCCAGACTGAGGAAGAACACCTAGATCATCTGCAGAAATTGTTTGACCGACTGAAGTTGTACAAGCTGAGGTTGAACCCGAACAAGTGCACCTTCGGGGTAAGATCTGGAAAGTTGCTAGGCTTCGTTGTAAGTGATAAGGGTATTCAAGTGGACCATGCCAAGGTTAAAGCTATTCAAGAGATGCCAGTTCCTAAGACAGAGAAAGAGGTCAGAGGCTTTCTAGGACGCCTGAATTACATTGCTCGATTCATCTCGCATCTGACCGCCACCTGTGAACCAATCTTCAAGCTGCTGAAGAAAGATCAGGTAGTACGTTGGAATGATGAATGTCAGGCTGCTTTTGATAGAATCAAGGAGTATCTCCAAGAACCACCCATTCTTATGCCACCGGTTGAAGGGAGACCTCTGATACTATACCTGATAGTGCTTGACAACTCAATGGGGTGTGTGCTGGGGCAACATGACGAGTCTGGCCGAAAAGAGCATGCCATTTATTACCTTAGCAAAAAGTTTGCCGACTGTGAGACCCGATACTCACTGCTTGAGAAAACTTGCTGCGCTTTGGTATGGGCTGCTCGCCGGCTGAGACAGTATATGCTGACTCACACTACCTTGTTGATCTCCAAGATGGATCCTATAAAGTACATATTGAAAAGCCTGCTCTGTCTGGGAGAATAGCAAGATGGAAAATGATCTTGACAGAATACGACATTCAGTACACGACCCAGAAAGCCATCAAGGGAAGTGTATTGGCAGACCACTTGGCACATCAGGCAGTAGACGACTATCAGTCAATGAACTTCGAGTTTCCAGACGAGAGCATCATGATAGTGACTGATTGTGAAGTACCTGGACCGGATGAAGGACCCGAGGAAGGATCCCGATGGTCTATGCACTTTGACGGAGCCTCCAATGCTTTGGGTAACGGTATTGGCGCTGTGATCATATCCCCTCAAGGCACTCATACTCCACTGACTTCCCGGCTATGTTTCAACTGCACCAACAACATGGCGGAGTATGAGGCATGCATCATGGGTCTCCAAGCTGCGATCGACTTAAGGATCAAGTTTCTGAGTGTCTTCGGAGATTCCGCTCTCGTGATCAATCAGATCAAAGGCTAGTGGGATACGAAACATCCGAATCTTATTCCTTACAGAGAGTGTGTGTTGACATTGATCCCCCACTTCACGGAGATAACCTTTGAACACTTTCCGAGAGAGGAGAATCAGTTAGCGGACGCGTTAGCTATGATGTCTTCTATGTTCAAGGTCAAATGGGACAATGAGGCTCCCCGGATCATTATCTGGAAACTGGACGAACCAGCATACTGTTGTGATCTCGAGACTAAATTGGTGACTGAGAAGCCTTGGTACCATGAGGTGAAGAGATATTTGGAAGCCCAGGAATACCCTGAAGTTGCGTCTGTCAATGATAAGAAGTTTCTGAGAAGGTTCGCAGCGAAGTTCTTCCTTAGCAACGGCATCCTGTACAAGCGAAACCATGATTCGACCCTACTGCGTTGTGTGGATAAGACAGAAGCAGAAAGGATTATGGAAGAGCTACACGAAGGGACATTCGGAACCCATTCCAGTGGACACACTATGGCAAAGAAAATCCTTCAGGCAGGGTATTTCTGGTCCACAGTGGAAGCTGACTGCTACCAACATTCTCGGACATGCCATAAATGCCAGATATATGCAGACAAGGTGCACGTTCCTCCAGTTCGTCTAAATGTTCTGACTGCGCCTTGGCCGTTTGCGATGTGGGGCATAGATATGATCGGTGAGATTAAACCTACAGCGTCCAATGGGCATCGCTTCATCCTGTTAGCGATTGATTACTTCACGAAGTGGGTTGAAGCAGCATCCTACGCTACGGTAACCAAGACTGTTGTGGCACGGTTCATTCGGCATAATCTGATCTGTCGATACGGGGTCCCTGAAAGAATCATTACAGACAACGGTACCAATCTTAATAACAAGATGATCACTGAGCTCTGCGAGCAGTTTGAGATACAGCACCATAACTCTTCTCCTTACAGACCGAAGATGAATGGGGTTGTAGAAGCAGCAAATAAGAACATTAAGAAAATCGTGCAGAAGATGACAGTGACTTATAAAGATTAGCACGAGATGTTACCGTTCGCTCTACATGGGTACCGTACCTCAGCAAGGACGTCAACCGGGGCAACTCCCTTCTCCTTGGTCTACGGTATGGAGGCAGTCTTACCGATCGAGGTGCAGATACCCTCTCTCCGGATAATGAAGGATGCAAATCTGAGTGAAGATGATTGGATCCAGACACGACTTGATCAGCTAAACTTAATTGACGAAAAGAGACTTGCCGCTATTTGTCATGGTCAAACGTACCAAAAACGGATGATCAGGGCATTTAACAAAAAGGTTAGACCACAAGAATATCAAGTTGGGGATCTGGTAATCAAGCGTATCATCCTTCCTCAGAGTGATCCAAGGGGCAAATGGACCCCTACGTATGAAGGTCCATTTATGGTTAAGAACATTTTCTCAGGAGGAGCCATGATTCTAACCAACATGGATGGTGACGACCTTCCTCACCCCGCCAATGCAGACATAGTAAAAAGATACTACGCATAAAAAAGACCCGCTAGGTTGACATACCTAGGAAAAAATTAGGGCTTCCCGGCGAACCAAAAGGGTTCGGGCAAAATGAATGGATGAAATGAAAAAATCTGTACACCCGGCAATTCGAAAACCCGAAAGGGCGGTCCAGGCAAAAGTTAGGGATAAAGTGTAATACTATGTCTCATTGGATCACTTTGCATCCAGAATTCGGTATCTACAGCAAATTCAGACAGCATCGATCAGTCAGCTTCATCTTCAACTAAGGTCATCAAGTGATGAGACGCTCAAAGACATAAAGGCGATAGCAGAGTTGAAACCCAGTGCGATCATTCATTTCACACAGCTGTTTTATTTTCTTTTGTACAAATTTGTATAAACTCTTTTGTTTGGCGGAGTTCTCTTACTAGGACGTCAGCCTCTTGTACATAAACGCCTATTTACAGGCAAACTCAAAATCAATACAAATTCACTTTTCAGCTACAAACTGCCTTTTGTTTTTTCCTTTTTCTGTTTTGTTTTGCGAAGAACGTCCAAGGTTCAATTTGTGATATATGCATTGACAATAATTTGCTAACTCATGAATATTTGCATACGAAACAAAGGATTAATCACAGGTAACATTAGAAACAGGGGCAATAAAGAGTTGTCTAAGCGATCTAATTGTTCTGTCCTCCAAGGTATCAAGGTAGGTTCAGCCGAAGAACATAACCAGATATCTTAATTCCCCAGAGAGTGAGTCGCAGATCAATGCACTCTCCCCAAGCAAAGCTATTATCAGCCTTAAGGAAGTTGGGCATCCCCCGCAGATCTCAACATTCCCCAGTAATCATACAGATATTCTTAAACAAGCATCCCTGGCAGTCTTGACCTAAAGATTGTTCCCCGGAGGTATATCGAACATTCAATGGAGTCACTTCCCCAATATAGTTCAAAATCCCCAGGAGAGTCCAATCCAGTTTCCCCGGGAAAGTTGGAATCCACCTCCCCAAGCAGTAAGCTTATCCCCAGTAGATTCTGGAAGCTTATCCCCGTAGAGCACGAACGCGTCTCCCGGCTTTATTCAAAGGTTATTTCCCTACCAGGATATAACTGGGTTATCCTCAGCCAAAAGCCACAGAAAGATCGTCCTCAGAAAAGTCTTCTTACTCCCCAGCGAAGTCTATTAACACTTCCAACACAACAATGGTATCCCCAGCAAAGTTACTATCAACATCACAACAAAGTACCTCTCTCCCCACAGAGTATTGTTCCCCAGCAAGACCACTAGAGTAATTTTCTCCCTGCAGAGTATTCCATTCGCCAAGTTTATTCCCCAACGGAGTTATCTTCTCCTACCGGTATTCTTGCAACTATCATCCCCAGCGGAGGCAAAGATCTATTCTTCAACATCAACCCAGGAGTGACTTCCCGGCACCCGTCAAGGATTTATTTTCCTAGACAAAAAGATACATTCATAAACATCACATTTTCATACATTATAGCATGCATATACCCATCATATCTTACAAACCTCATTTATGTTGAGAACATCATTACTTGATCCATATCATGTATTGCATATGACTGACCTTTACCTTTCAGGAAAGATCCAGTTAAGTTCTCAGCTATAGTTCAAGACTTCAGTCTGGTTCAGTTAAATCGACCCTAAGATTTTCCTGATTCTTATCCAGTCAAAGGCCTTCTCTGGTTCAGTCAGATCGACCCTAAGATCTCCCTGATTCTTATCCAGTTGAAGATTTCAAGACCTTGTCCGGTTCAGTTAAATCGACCCTAAGATTTTCCTGATTCTTATCCAGTCAAAGGCCTTCTCTGGTTCAGTCAGATCGACCCTAAGATCTCCATGATTCTTATCCAGTTGAAGATTTCAAGACCTTGTTTGGTTCAGTTAAATCGACCCTAAGATTTTCCTGTTTCTTATCCAGTCAAAGGCCTTCTCTGGTTCAGTCAGATCGACCCTAAGATCTCCCTGTTTCTTATCCAGTTGAAGATTTTAAGACCTTGTCCGGTTCAGTTAAATCGACCCTAAGATTTTCCTGATTCTTATCCAGTCAAAGGACTTCTCTGGTTCAGTCAGATCGACCCTAAGATCTCCCTGTTTCTTATCCAGTTGAAGATATTCCAAGACCTTGCTTGGTTCAGTTAAGTCGACCCTAAGATTTTTCTTGATTCTTATCCAATCAAAGGCCTTCTCTAGTCCAGTTAAATCGATCCCTAAAAGATTTTCCTGATGAAGACTCAGTAGAAGACAACCAAGATTCTCTCAGCATTACTATTGAGGTTGAAGTCGCCCAAGATTCTCTCAGCGTTACTTTTGAGGTTGAAGTCGCCTATGATTCTCTCAGCGTTACTGTTGAGGTTGAAGTCGCCCAAGATTCTCTCAGCGTTCCTGTTGAGATAGTAATCATCCAAGGTTCTCTCATCGTTACTGTTGAGGTAGTAATCGTCCAAGGTTCTCTCACCGTCCCGTTGAGGTAGTAACCATCCCTGGTTCATTCATCACCACTTGAAGCTCCAGATTCAATTCCTGTAGCCAGTCAGGACACATCTATGCAAAGAGTTTGAAGACCATCTCCGGTAACAGGCCAGGTACTCATTTTCTTTTTCAGGTACACAAGTTCTCGCTAAGGAATCTCTTATGCGATCGACATCCAGATGGCATCTATAAGCCCATCCACCTACCCATCATCTCTCAGCATGGCATCTATAAACCCATCATCCTATCCATCAATCTCCAAATGGAATCTGTAAGCCCATTCCCACCATCACACTACTATGTGAGCGCAAATTTCTGGGCACTCTAGTGTTCAATCATCTTCCACCTTCGGATTACGAAAGGCACGTCAGCCAATCTGCATCCTCAGGTCTAAGAAAATTGAACAGGGGCAACTGTTGTACCCCAAAATTTTCCCTCCCATATTCTTCAAAATTTGCAAAGAGCATGCTTCAAAATCTCCCCAAGGGTTGCACAGTTCAAAGGCCTCCTAACAGTCAAAAACTAGGGTTTTGGTTCTGACAAAGAAATGGAAGTTTCCAAGGGTCCAATCAAGTCCCACATGCCTACAAACATGGTCAAGCATCCTCATGCCAAATTTCAAGACTCACAGCACAAAATTGCACAGTCAAAAACCCTAATGGCCCTACAGTCAACTGCAGGGGCAAAATGGTCATTTGACAGTCAAAAGTTCAAATTTTTTATCAACATCTTATTTTGAAGCCACAAACATCATTTGATCAATTCTTGATCATGATTCTCAAAGCATGGCTCAAAAAGTCTCAAGATGCAAAAGTTTCCATATTTGGACAGTTGAAAAAGTCAACGGTAACTTGACCAAGGCATAACTTCCACATGTTTCATCAGAAAAATTCCATCCAAAGCTCATTTTGAAGAGAAAGACATTTCCTACAACTCCTCTTCACATTTCAAGTCCAAGAAATGCTCTCACAAAAAGTTATCAATTTCAACATTATAGGTCATTTTCAAAAGTCAACAAAAAGGGACTTTAAGTCAAAGACAATAACTTGAGATTGGTAAATCAAAATGACATGGGACCAAAGGCATTGGTTAGAGGACTTCAAGAAATTTCCAAAATGTCCAAGAACATGATCAAATCTTAAAAATTGAGCAAGATATGCCTTGTGGAAGTTGGGAAAGTTTTGGGAATTTTGAAAAGTCAACTTTACTTCAAATGCCTCAAAATTGCTAATGGGCCACATTTTCTTCCAAGAATCATCATCCAAAGGCTATTCATGACCATTTGGCCCAAAGGGGATTTATTTCATCATTTTTTATTATTTATTTTAATTTTTAATCACCATTAATTCATTTAATTAAATAAAATATGAAAAAAAAATACTAAACAAACGTGTTTGAATCTTTTTATGCAGCATATGCTCTCATTGGTTACTCAAGATTCGTGCACATCAAAAAAGGAAGGATTTGGCCATGATTGGTATCAAAAGACATGAAAAAGATTGAAAAAATATTCATTGAAAATCAAATATTTGATACATCAATGCAAAGGGTTTTGGACTCAATTTCTTACCCTAATCCATTGGCATACATATACAGATCATAACCCTAATGCTAACAACCTTGAAGCTGCGCCTCATATCACAAACACACTTTGCAATTTTTGGTGAAAAACTCAAAACTGAAAACTGCATTCTAGCACGATTCAATGAAAAGTAACAATTCCAATAGCTTGCCAAAGCATCAAGGAAGCTTTCTGAATCTTTTTCCAGTCCCCACGCCTCAAGAATTGGTATATGGATGTCAAACTTTCTCAAAAATTTTCCATAATCGTATTCTAATATGCACACATTTTTGATACATTTTGAATATTGATTTAGACTAATATGAAGGTTCTGAGACTAATGGTAACCTTTAATTTGACTAACAATGCTTGTAGCGAAATATGCCATTGAAATGTTTTAGGGTTTCTCAAGTTTCAAATTGGGCGTTTGCATATACTGTAAAATCAGGACATCCCAGTACCATGGTTAGAATCAGGACGTTTGGACGAATTCAATACACTAGTCGCACCCTATTTATATGGACACACGAGCTATTTGCTATTTTGGAAAAGACTGTGTTTTGGGGAGGGGGGGGGGGTTTAAAACCCCCGCTACTTCTTTTTATTTCGGGGACGAACGAAGAAGAAGATCATGTGGCAAGATCTGATTGGATAATTTAAATTCCAGCGCGCGTTTTTTTGTTTCTATGTCATTAACGTCAATTTTCATTTATATTATTTGTTTTTCATTATATATACAACGCGTTCAAATGGCACAGTTGGTGGAACGTAGCGCTGGCAAGCATTGGGACCTGGGTTCGAACCCCAGGTCCCCCTACTTTATTTCATATTTTTCTTCCTAACGTGGTTCTGTGTAGCTTGCTTCCTGAGGCCTACCATGCAGCCTCATATCTTGGCTTGCCACACGTCCCATAGCATCAGTCCAGTGGTCCAGATCCAAAGCCTATGGAATGCTTCAGTCAACGCATACACACGTGACAACCAAAAGTCAACCAGGCCTCCAATAAATGGGCCAAAAATGCTGGAAAATACCTCCAAATTGGGGTCAACACCCCCATTGGTTTGCTTTTTTTTTTTTCATTTTCTTTATTTTTTTATTTTATTTGTTTTATTTGGTTTTAGTTTAATTCTTTAAATTAATTTTTTTCTTTAACATAAAAAAAAATAAAAAATCAGAAAGACAAAAAATATAAATATATTTTATTTAAATGTTTTTGTAAATAAACTTTATTAATTAATTTAGTTTTTTAATTCTAGGTTTAATTCTAATATTTTTCTTAATAAACTAAAAAATGTAGAATTAGGTTTTTTTAAATACTTTTATCCTTTTTCTTTTCTTTTACCATTATTAATAATTAATTATTTATTTTTGTAAATAAATTGCCATGTAAATAATTAGGTTAAAATTAGGGTACAAACTTAAACATTTTTTTTAATAAATAAAAATAGTTTAGAATTAGGGTTTTAATTTCATTTAATTTTCTTACTAAATTCCATAAATACAAAAAACTCAAAAATAATTTCCTTTTCTCATTTAACTTAATTAATTTATTAATTGTAATTTAGTTTCCTTAAAAGGGTCCAACGCCCTCGCATTCGATCATAATTCTATTTCGCGCGCTTATTTTATTTCCTTTTTATAAATTTCATGTAATTACCCCAAAGCCATGTAATAGATTAATTAGGATATTTATCTTTTCGCATTTTTATTTTATTTCAAATCGGGTCTTGGATTAATTTGGCGATGTAGACCCGCGCCTTTGTAATAGCGTAGGACTTTTAAATTCCGCATCTTTTTAACTGTTAATAATTTGCATGAAAGAATGAATGCCAAAATAAAAGCAACGCGTAGATCACCAATCCATGAACAAGATAAACATAAATGAAAACGACACACAAGTCACACACCACCCCTAGGGTACGCCTCATTGTTGCCTTGCCCCTCGAAAGGTGGTCGTCGAGTAGAGGACGTTTTAGTAAGTCCTCGTGTCCATGAACATGGCATGAGGGTAGCTTCTAAGGTGTCTTCCTATTGCTCTGGTGATCACCATGTCCCGAACCCTCGAATTGACCCGAACACCTCCAACGGTGGTGCTACCTACCTCTCAATGGTGGGATGGCACTACTTTAAGGACATTTACACAGACGAATTCCTTAGGGTAGGTAGACGACTCTAGATACTTGCTCTAATTTCAAAACAAAATCAAAACTTCTTTTCACACTGACACCTTTCAAAAAGCTTTCTAAAGCAACTTTTCAAACACTCTTGAGGACTGATACAAGAGTCGAACTGAAATTTTCAAAGAAACTTTTTAAACCCACAATTGAAAAGCAAACAAACAATTTTGAAAACACAATGAGCAAGTATCTAAGAGCCCATGGATAACCATGGATAGAAAGGGTGCTAACACCTTCCCTTTCTATAAATCTACCTCCCGAACCGAGAGCAATCTCTATAAGGAATTTTTCTGTGCTTTTGTCGTTTCCATTTGGAGAAAATAAAAGACGGTGGCGACTCTTGCTTCCGCGACATTTCGCGAACTAGCGTTAAACAGTCAGTTCCAGATCCACCGATCACACATATCATTGAGTGTCCTTCTACAACAGTCAAGCTCACCATATCAAGTGGGTCATAGGCTCTGACTCAGGTTGCTGATTTTTGATCTTTTGACGACATTGTCTAGAGGAAAATAAATCCCTTTTCCCCTTGCTAGACGTCTGATTTACCATAACCTGCATCACAAACCCTTGAGATCCTTGAAATGGTTAGTATGATATGCCATGTTATGATGTCATGATTATGCTAAGAAATCACATATATGGCAAGCACAAGCAAATAACACTCAAACCTTAGGTTTAAGGCTTGCATGGGTTTTAAGTTCATACCCTCTTGAAGTTGGATTGGTTAAACCTGTCCTATAAGTAGTAACCGGGTTCTAAGGGATCTCAATATCACTGACCTTTCCCACAAGCTTCGTTCAATAGGCGACTGACTTGCAACCAAACAAAACTCAGGAGTCAATTCTCAATGTGTGTAGCATCGAGTATCTGCCGACTTTGGGAATACACCAAATACGGACATCTCACTATGTCCTAATGGCTAAGCTGTTAACTTAAAGGTTCTAAGGTCAGTTGACGCTTTATGACACCTCGCAGCGGCCCCGTATTCTCCTTGATTAACTCAAGGGATACCGGTACCAACCAAAGTGTCGCATCAACATAGCCATCTCATCAACTGTGTCGGTATACCCTGCACAATTTCCATGACCTATTGTTAGTTACCTAAAAGGTTTTCCCCAGATCTTGGTGTAGGATCTATAGTACCCAAACAATACCCTTAAAAGTAAAGAAATCAAACAGACAAAGAAGCAAGTTTAAAATGATCTAGACCCTAAGGTAAACCCTAATTTATAATTCTCCCCAGTAGAGTCGCCAGTTCTACGATACGGTGGCAGAACCGACTATTAATACTGGTTTGCATTTTTTGTTCGCAAATGTCACGGTAAGAAAAATTCGCCACCGGATTTTCTTTTATCCAACAAAGGAAAGGGTGAAAAGAATAGAAAAGGACCTTTTTCGAGATTTTCTGAGTAAGGGGGTAGATTATGGAAAGGGAAGGTGTTAGCACCCTTTCCATCTGTTGTTTTCTACGGTCTCTTAGGTACTTGCTCATTGTGAAAAATTGTTTGTGTTTATGTGTTTTGAAAGATTTTTGTTTGCTTTATGGTAACTCCCGTATCAGTCCTTGAGAGTGTGATAAAGCGTTTTTAAAAATGTTTTTTTTAAAAATGTGTAAGTGTGAAAATTTCAGGTTTGAGCAAGTACTTAAGGGTTATCTACCTACTCAAAAAAGGGTGTTCTTTTCCTCCTACCCTTTAAATAGTGATATCCTACTATTAGTGAGTAGGTAGCCCTATCGTCGGATGTTGAGGGACTATCGAAAGGGACGCTATGGTCATTGAAGGCAACATGTAAGGATATCTTAGCATTCGAAGGGAGTGTCATCATATAGGCAACATCGAGGGACAAGATCATTTCTCGTAGGCAACTCGAGAGACGTTTAGGGACCATGATCTTTTATGATGACTTTTATACCGAGGGTCTTTGCTAAGATACCCCTACGTTTGAGGCACATGACCATTATTTTCCGAGGCGACCAAATGAGGTATACCCTAGGGGTGAAAATGTGCAACAATGTGCTTTTTCAGTTATGTTTATCTTGCAATTAGTGATCGACTGATTAATTGATTCTTGTCATGCATGCCTAAGTTACTAACCATTATATACAAGCATGTAAAGAAAAAGCGAGAAATAAAGTCATACGCTATTACAGGGCTTTGGTGTAGATACATAAGCAATGGATTGAAAAGTAAAAATGCGAAAATAAAAACCTAGTTAACTATTACAAACCGGGCGCAATCACATAAACTGTAAAAAAAAATCGTATGGAAAGAATAATAGCGCGCAAAATTAAAACGGGAAAAAGTTTTAAACCCTGAAAAAATCTAATTGCTCATTTAAAAATATTTTTTTGTATTTTATGAAAAAATATTTGAATTTTAACCCAATTCTCTAATTAATTTTAATTAATGAAATAAGGTTAAAATTTAATTAAATTAATTAATTTGCAAAAAATTAATTTTATTCAAAAATTCTAAATCTTAATTTATGATCTTCTGATTTTTTATGATTTTATAGAAAAAATGATTTTTTGAAATAATTAAAAATGACAAAGAAATTAAATAATAATAATAAAAAGAAAAGAAGAATGGGCCTGAAGGGGGTGTGAAACCGAAACTGGAGTGTGTTGTTTGAATTTGTCTAAACCCAAGTTTGGTTGGCCACCTGTTAGTGCCTTATCCCATGTCATTGTGGTATGGAGGTCCATGGTGTGCCAGCATGCTGGAGGCGCTAGATCCAGAACCATGCATATTGGATGGCTGGATCTGAGGGTGCATGATGCACGCCTAGGGGTGAGACCTATTGGATCTGCAAGAAACAAGTCAGAAAATATAAAATGTTGGACCTGGGACTCGAAACCAGGTCCTTTCCCTTCCAGCGTGCTTCCATTACCGTCTGAGCCAAGTGTTCATTCGTTATATTAAACAAACAAAAAAGAATATAATCAAAATTAAATGCCCAGGAATCCCTTTTATAAAAATTTGTGCGCTGTTTCAAATGGCCCAACCAGGTCATACCACGCCTTCATCTTCTTCAACTGTCCGTCGTTTTAACTCATGGACTTTTACCTACAGACTATATTTGTCACTAAAAACCTGCAAATCTCAAAAATCTCATATAAGCAATATAAATCCAATTCAAGGTCATGGATCAATTGGGTTTGATCCTCTGAGCATGATGGTACCCTTTATTAGGCCCAATTTTGCCTGTATCTGAAAACCCTAAAATGATTGTTTAAACCCTAACAATGACAGGTTATTATATATGTATAAAAACAGGAAATTAATCATTCAAACACGTTCTAAATGCTTATACAAACAAGAATGTATACTCAAAATCTATTTCTAATGCATGTATGATCAAAATCGATTTAAAAAAGGAAAGTGTAAACCGTGATGATGTACGTGATGATTCTGGATGCTTTGATGCTTGGGAATGATGCTGTTAGCTTTAGAGTGTCCCCGGGAATGGATTGAAAGCGTCAAAACTCCTTGAATCCCTCTGCTAATGTCAAATCGATTACCACATTTTTGTGAAAAAGTTGAAAGCTTTGTGTGTGTTCTATGCGGACAATCCTTGTCCTTTTCGTCTGGAAATGTTATGCATATATATCTGAACGTATTAGGTTAACAAAATTGGATGGAATCTTGAAGATTTATGAGAGAAAGATTTGATTTGCCTATGAAATTTTTAGATTCCAAACTTGGCAAAAACATGCTCTTTTCTTTCCAATCAACCCTTGCACAAAATCATGACTTGCTCATCAGATCCTAGACTCATTATATGGTGATAAAACAAATCTTTGGGTTTTATTTCATTATTTCACTATTTTATTTGATTTATTATGATTTAAATGAATAAAAATTCAAATAAATAAAAACAAATCTCATAAAAATAATATAATGGATTTAAATATCCTAAATAAGTCCATGGATATGTTTGAGATCCAAAACCCACGCCCATTAGTCCAAAAGATCCAATTTGCTCACATTGAGTTTTGTGCATTTCCCTAAAATTGGTCAACTTTAGCAATGCATATCTTTCTCAATTTTAACCTTATGAGGGTGTTCTTGGACTTTTTAGAGAGTTTAGGATGTTCTATAAACAACCCTTTTGGTTTCATCTCAATTGGATCTTCCATGTTCATGTAAGGAGCTTTGACCCAAAAGGTATTTTTGTTGACTTTTTGAAAGGACCTGTAATGTCTGAGCTTATATCTTTTGATTGAGGAATTTATTGAACTTGAGGGATTAAGAGAAATTGTAAGGAATTGGATTGTCTTAAAAATGAGCCTTTGAGGAAAAATTTCTGATAAAGTATGAGGAAGTTATGCCTGGTCAAAGTTTAGTTGACTTTTTCTATAGAAACCCTAACTTGCCATTTTTTACTTTTGATGAGTTAGGAGAATTTCTTGAGGAATCATGATCAACCCTTGATCAAATGATGGATAATACTTCAAAATTTTGATGTTTACCTAAAATATTGAAGTTTGACTGTATTTGTGTCACAGTTGACTTTTGACCTAGTATAGTTGATTTCAAGGCATTTGAGCAGTTGACTGGGAAAACTTATTGTTCAAGGCATGAAATTTGGCATGGATGATCTTGGGGACATATTAGGAAAATGGAGAACATTTGGGATCCTTTGGACTCATACATCTTGCTTGAAATTGAAAGCCTAGTTTGAGATTCATTGCCTTAGGAGGAGAATTTGTCTGATCAATTCTTGGTCATCCTTGGGCAATTGAGGACCTCTAGAGGCATGTATTGAGTGATAATGGAAGGGCAAGTTTTGGGGTACAACAGTGTGAAAAGAGATGTTTTTGTGAGCAAGCAACTAAAAGCTATCTACCTACACAAAAGTCTTTGTTTTTTTTCCTTCTCCTTTAGATAGTGCTATCCTACCATTAGTTAGTAGGAAGCCCTATAATTGGATGTTTAAGGGACAGACGCGGGTCATCATACAGTCATAAAGGCAACTCATAGGGCACTTTATCAATTTTTTGTAAGGGACTAAGATCTTTTACCAAAGGCAACATCAAAGGGTTCGTTAGGGACTACGATCCTTTTAATCAAGGGTCTTTGCTAAAGCGTCCCATGTTAGAGGGACATATCTTTTTTTATCCGAGGCAACAAGTGAGGTTACCCTAGAGGTGGGAGTGTGCGAAGTGTGTTGTGATTCAGTTATTTTAATCTTTAGGATTAGGGTTAGTTATCGTTTGATTTTATGTCTTGCCATACACGCCTAATTACTATACAGTATATAGACATAATTATAAGTGCAGAAAGTAAAATGCGGGAAGATAAAACCTAGGCTATTACATGCCATAGGCAGTTACATAATAGAAAAAATTGTGAGAAAATAAAAACTACGACTATTACAAAATCACCCGTGCAACTTATACATTTGATTTCTAAAATTTAAATAGCAAAGAATAAATAAAAAGCAATTATGAGAAAATATTAAAACCTAAAAAAAGTTCGCAATGTTAGGAAAATAATTTTAAGGTTAATGACAAATTAAACCTAATTTTAATTGATTTTAATTAATTAGCAAAACCTTAATGTCTAAAAAATGTTAATTGATTTAATTAATTAATAAAACAAAGTTAAAACTAATTATTGATTTAAAAAACTAAGCCTAATTTGATTTTTTTGGTATTTTTGTCAAATGACTTTTTTGTTTAAACAAATTAACCTAATTCTAAATTAAATGACAAATTATAAAATAAAATAAAACCTAAGTCTAAATTAATTTAAAAAGTTAATTGATAAAAGAAATCTTCTTTTTTGGATTTTATGAAATATTCTGATTTTTTTAATTATCTTTTGATCTTAATTAAAAGAGAAAAAATGCCAAATTAATTATAAAAAAATATGAAAAAAACAAAGAAGATTGAAAAATTGAAAAAAAAAAAGTTAAAAGGAAAGGAATGGGGTGGGATTGAGATATCGTATTATAGCGCTTGAGGGGCTTGAACGTGGACCTGGATCAACTCCTTTGATCCTCAAGAAGTGATTGTTGGCCTTAGTTTGGACTGAAAATGCTTAGAGTTCAAAATCCAATCACTCACTTTTCTTTGAATTTTTGAGAATTTTTTTGAGTGGTATTTGAGGCAGTCTCTGTGTGTTCTTTTGCTTCTGACTTTGTGTATTTATGTATAGGGAGGAATATGGAGAACAAGTATGGCAAGAAAACAATGCATTCATGGCCATGATACAAGAATCAAAAAACTTTATAAACTTCCATTTTGATATTTTTCTTGAGTTGTCTTGGGCTTGAATTGATCCAAGAAAGCAAGCCCACATGCCTTATAACACTGCCCCATATTTTATTTATTTAAATTTTCATTTTAAATGAATAAAAATGTAAATAAAATAAATAAATAAAATAAAAAATATAGGAATGGATTTAGAGGTCTTCCAACACATTGTGATCATGTCTGAACATCAAAAGTTAGGTTCACTAGTTCAAAATTTCAAGTTTGCTCACTTTGCATTTCAGGTATTTTCTCAAAATTTCCGAACTTGCAAAGGTCATAACATTCTTAATTTTCACCTTTTGAAGGTGATCTTTTACTTTTTTGGAAATTTCAAGATATCCTCTACAATTTCTCTTTTGATCATTTTTGCATTTGAAGACTTTATCTTGATGTAAGTTGCCTTGACAAAAAGTGTCTTTTTGTTGACTTTTGAAATGACCTATAATGTATTAGTTCATATCTTTCAAATGAAGCACTTTTTGGACTTGAGCATACATATACCAAGTGGTAGAGAATTGAATTTCCTTCAAAATGGGCTTTGGTTTGGGGAAATTTGATGAAGCTTGTGAAGGTTATATTTGGTCAAAGTTCGGTTGACTTCTTCTAAGGAAACCCTAATTTGGCAACTTTGGAATTTTGATTATTGAGGGCTTTCCTTGAGGAATCATGATCAACCTTTGATCAAATGATGAATATAATTTCAAAATGTTGATGTTGACCAAAAATCTTAAAGTTTGACTGTATGTTGACCATAGTTAACTTTTTTACCCAATACAATTGAATTTCAATCATTTGAGCCATTGACTGAGAAAACTTGTGATGCAAGACTTGAAACTTTACATGAGCATTTTTGAATACCTATGGAGAATCATGGAAACCAGTTGAGACCTTTGAAACCCATTCTTCTTTATGCAAGATGAAACCCTAGTTGTGGACCCATTGCTTTATGAGGAGAGTTTGTCTGATTAACTCTTGAGAAACCTTGAGCATTTGAGAACCCTAGAAGAATGTCTTAAAATAAATGGGAGGGAAAATTTTGGGGTACAATAGCTTCCCCTATTCAATCTTCTTAAACCTGAAGAGTTAGATTGGCATGTCCACCATTCGTGACTTGAAGGTGGAGGATGATTGAACACTTAAGTGCCCAGAAATTTGCACTCGCCGGTGCACGAAGTGACATTGTTGGTTGATTATACCAGGAATAGGATTAAATATGCCAGTTTGAGAGGTGACAGAGACTCATCGGAGATGGGCTTATAGATTCCATCCAAAGAAACTGTTAATAGATATTAGACTAAGTCTATGCCCGACTTTGTCTTAGAAGATGTATTTGGAGTGAGTCTACACCCGACGTGGTCCAAAAGGATAACCAGAATAAATCTACACTCGATTTAATGTATCTACGCTCGACTTCAACTGGAAGAAGTATCATAATAAATCTACGCTCGATTTAATCTGAGCCAGAAGATGTCTACACCTGACTTCAACTGAAATAAGTATCAGAATAAATCTATGCTCGATTTAATCTGAGCCAAAAGATGTCTACGTTCGTCTTCAGTTGGAAGAAGTATCAGAATAAATCTACGCTCTATTTAATCTGAGCCAGAAGATGTCTAAGCCCGTCTTCAACTGGAATAAGTATTAGAATAAATCTACGCCCGATTTAATCTGATCCAAAAGATGTCTACATCCGTTTTCAACTGGAAGAAGTATCAGAATAAATCTACGCTCGATTTAATCTGAGCCAGAAGATGTCTACATCTGTTTTCAACTGGAAGAAGTATCAGAATAAATCTACGCTCGATTTAATCTGAGCCAGAAGATGTCTACTCCCATCTTCCCTTGGATGAAGTATCAAAATAAATCTACGCTCGATTTTATCTGAGCCAAAAGATGTCTATGCCCGACTTCAACTCGAAGAAGATGTTTAAAGAAGTCTTCGAAGAAACTTTTTTTTTAAAATTTAGTCTCTGAAGGAAATGCTTGTCAGATTAAATCTCTGAGGGAAATACTTTTTAGAATAAATTTCTGAGGTAGTGCTTTTCAAAATTTAGTCTCTGAGCAAGATGCTTGTCCGAATTCAGTCTCAAAGGAAATGCTTGTCGAAATTCAGTCTCCGAAGAAATGCTTGTCAGAATTTAGTCTTCGAGGAAATGCTTGTCGGAATTCAGTCTCCGAGGAAATGCTTGTCGGAATTCAGTCTCCGAGGAAATGCTTGTTAGAATTTAGTCTCCAAAGAAATCCTTTTTGGAATTCAGTCACCAAGGAAATGCTTGTCGGAATTCAGTCTCCGAGGAAATGCTTGTCGGAATTCAGTCTTCGAGGAAATTCTTGTCAGAATTCAGTCTCCTAGGAAATGCTTTTTTAGGAGATTTTGTTCAGAGTAAATCTTTGAAGGAAGTCATTTTGTCATGCAGATGTTTTCCCCGTCTTGTTTCGTGAATTGATCTACAATTTTCTTTCATTGGTAAACCCAACCTATTTTGGGAATTCATACCACCTGGTCTTTGATAGTTTCCCCGACTTATTTTTTGGAATTAATCTTTGACCTGTTTAAAAATTGCTGATGATATTCGTCTGTTTGTAGATTTAACTTGAAAAGGCAAAGTTAGTCTTTATGCAATGTCATGGTGTATGTAATTCATTGCGTAATGATGTTCTTAAAATGAATGAGAGTGTGTTATATGCGTTTTGTATGCATATGCTATGATATTTTGTAAATGATGTATGAGATGTAAGATGTCACTGACGGAGATGGTAGTTTCGCGTAACATTTTTTATCAGAAAATAAATCCCTAATTGTTGTTGGGGATGTCGAATATGAATCTTTGATCTGTTGGGGATTCCTGCTTGCTGTTTGAGGAAACTCTGTTGGGGAATGTTGGTTTCTGTTTGGGAAGAAGAGCTCAAGAACATTGGTCATTCGTCGCTCTACTGGGAAATTTAACTCTTATATACCCTGACTAGGGATAAAAGAGATGGATAACCTTTCGAGGTGTTGTCTGACCGAGTTTTTGATATGGATATCTACTAGTCGGGCAGAATAAGGTTAAGTGATATCAGGTCCGGTTTCAGATTCCGTAGCAAGTCTCTGGGGATAGTAGCCTGGACTTTCCTTTGCTGGAGAGAGGATTATAGCCGGTGATTTGCATAAGCTAAAGGAATAGACTCAGGTTGGGGAGGCTGAATTTCGTTGGGGAAGTAAATCCTATTGGGGAAATAAAACCCTGTTGTAGAAACACTTTGCTGAGGAAATGAGCACTGCTGGAGGAAAGAAATTTGCAGGGGGGTTTATAGTTTTTGAGGAATAAGCTCAGCCGGGGAAGGGAATTTCCATAAACTATAATGATGTTGTAATCTCTGATGGAGATCTGGACTCCACAGGTTGGCGATATTACTAGGGAAAAGATCATATTCCTTTATCTGCTAGGGTGATCTGCTGGTGAGTATGATCATGTTAACAATTGGAAGATGCCATAATTTCTGTCTTGAAGGCATATTAGACTTGTGGGGAATGTATCTCTGTTCAAGATGAGCTTGTGCAGATGGCTCTGTAGAGATAATTTCGTGGAAACTGCTCTGTGGGGATTCATGGATGACTTAAACATTATCTTAACTTATAGAGTCCTTGGTAAATGCTGATCGGAGTGTAAGCCTTCCACTTATAGACAAGTGATGAGATAACGGGACATAACCGTACGCTTTAATCCCTGACTTTTTCCTGGACTGTCTTTTCGGATTTTCAGCCCACCGGGATACCCCTTTTTACCCAAGCCGCCTTTTAAGGTTTTCAACTTGTCGGGTGTACAATATATATATATATATATATATATATATATATATATATATATATATATATATATATATATATATATATATATATATATATATATATATATATATATATATATATATATCCCTAATTTTTGCTCGAACCTTTGGTTCGCTGGGATGCCCTTATTTTTGCCTAGTCTAGTCAATCTAGCGGGTCTTTTTTTCATGCGTAGTATTTTTTGACTATGTCCGTGTTCACAGGGTGCAAAGAATTGTCATTGTCCATAGTAGTAAGTGTTGTAGAACTGCCAGAAAATGTTTGTTGGAATTCATGTTCAATGCCCCAAGTGATTCTCATGGAGATCTGCCCCTGGCTATTCAGCACCTTTGAGAGATTATTTGAATCTTGACTTGACTGCCACATATGAGTTGGATAATAACATGGCATGCCCCCTTGATTATGGAAGGCTTTTTATTAGAAGTATCTTTCCATTTGAAGTGATTCTATTCATTAAGAGGATTTATGTCCAATGAATATCCTTTGTGTGAGTTTCTCTGTTGTTGAACAATTAGTCATATGCAAACAATGGCATCTAAAAACGCAAAGCTTATGTCTGTCTTGAAGCTTAAAAATGCATTTTTTTAGTAAAACAAAATTTGTAGGAATATGAATTCAACTCGGGATTTATAGTAAGCCTTACATGAGTCAGAATACTTTTTGTCACAGTATTCTTTCGAACTAACCTATGCTTCAGTTAGGACTTTTAAGGGTTGTAACGTGGCTTGGTTCACGGTTTCAGAAACAAGGGATAAATGCTCAAACTTTATTTGTACCCAACCCATTCTCTGTGATGTTCTTCAGCCCTATACTCAGTTAACTATGCATTTAGATTCCAATTGAGTCTGGAATGACATTTTGTGATGGTTCGGATACTGGAAGTTTATTTGAGAAGGCAGTCATTTTTTTGTAACGTATTTTTGTTGTCGAGTATTTGTAGCGGCCTATTTTTTATTTTATTATCCCTACCTTTTGCGTGAACTGTTTCTTTCGTGATTCTAGTCAGCGGGATGCCCCAGTTTTTTCTTAAGTCTCCTTCATAGGTTTTGACTTAGAGGGCTTTACTTTTAAGAGATGATGACTGCCTGTTTTACGAGAACCATCATCGTCTTTTGATTTGGAAGGATGTCTTTAATACTATTTACTATGTACGAAGTAAAAGATTATGACAACCTGTGCGTTTGAATTAACTTAGAAACTACCCTGCCCCAGGTTATGATTAAAGGTTTCAATTTGCGTGAAAAATAAAACTCCTACTTTTTAGGCTCAAAGGGGTTGACTAGAGATTATCTTCCTTATAACTCCACTATTTAGGATTTGAAACAACGCTTGTACATCCTCAGTAAGGTCCATTCAAAAGCATACTGTAAAGATTATGGTATCATTTTCATCATCCTCCCTCTAAAGGCTTACATCTTTTAATCACGAGTTGAATATCATAAAAAGGGAGTAAAAAAATAGCTTAAATGTAGTCAAAATGAATGGATTACTTCAGGATAAACATATGCAATGCATTAATGAAATGACAAAGTTTGATACAAAATAAATGTTCAAACAATCAAAATAAATTACAATTTGAAAATTCAAATGAAATAAACGCTCTCAATCTTGGCCATGATTTAGCATGGGAGCAGTGATTATATTGGGGGTCTTAGGAGGGTCGAACTCAATCTCCTTAGCATTAATCAAATCTTGGATTTTAATTTTCAAAGCCCATCAGCTACTTGTGTCATGTCCAGGACTATTGGAATGATATGCGCATCTCACATTAGGATTGTACCGAGGAGAGGAGGTGTTGGGATTTTGAGGAGGACCCTTCAATGTTATTAGCTCATTGTCGTATCCCAAATTTGTCCGCCTTAGTTCTACCGTCAAAGTTATTTTCAAACATGGGTTTTACAGGGTAAAATTCATTTGGTTTAATTGCATTAATATTTTGGGGTTTTTAATAAATATTCGCTTTCAAGTCTATTTAAAAATATAATAATTATTTTTATTTTTAAAATAGCAAATAATTGTTCGTCTTCATATACTTTCAATTGGCTTCTTATTTCAAACAAACAACATTGCACAATTGGTAAGGAAACATAGCGTGAAAGCATAAGGTCACGGGTTTGAATCTCACTTGGTACATTTTTTATATTTCTTTGTTTATTGTTACTAATTTTATTTCTATTTATAAAATTCGTAAAAAAAAATCATTTTTTAAATATTTAAATATTAAATTTCATATTTTTAATTAATGAATTTTTAAAAAATAGTTATTTTTATTTTTTTCACTTTTTATTCTAAAAATAACCAAAAAAATCTAAAATACAAAAAGATTTAAAAATATTTTGTTATCTTTTGTATTTTAGGTAGTAATATTTGTTTTAGGAGAGAATGAATGTAATTGGTTACAATGATTATAAATCCAAAAATTTGATTTCTTTTTGTGTTTTAATTATTTGGGTTGATGATTTATTTTATTCTATTTTTGTTAATTTCATTTCAATTTCAAGTTACATTCAAATCTTCCCAAAAATCATATTTTTTATTATTTAAATATATTTTTGTTTTTTTATTTTAGGCAATTTTTAATAATAATGTTTAATTTATTTTATGCATTTTTCTTCAAAAAGTGTCTAAAAATTCACTAAAAAAATCATATCTCTATCTATCAAATCAAAATTCACATTACAAATCAAATATGGAATTATACAACAAATTGAATCAATTCACATCAATTAACAATAACACTAAATCCCTAATTGTCTCTAATTCCTAAATTTTTGTTAATCAAATTCTAACAGCAAATTCTAAAAACCCTAAAAACTAAAAACTTATATATACTGAAGAGATTACAGTGAAAAAGGGGAATAAAAAAATACAGAGAATAAAGCTTAATACAGGGGAGGATACAGAGAAGAAGAAAAAGAAGAGAGCGGAGAAGAGCTTGCGTGAAGAACACCGAAGAGAAAATAACCTTGTTGTTGGTTGAAGATCCGAGAGAAGGATGATTGGGGTTTCATTATCTGAAGCCTCAATCTCTGTTGATCTGCCGCCGCACCACCTTCAAGCTCCACCGCAACCTGCAAAAGCGAAGGAGAGCAGGGATCAATACTAAATCCAGAACATTCAAAGGTAGAGAGAAAGCGAAATCGCGAAAGGATAACTGGACTTAGCATTTTTATTTGGTTGATTTGTTATTTTTGGGATTTAGGGGGTTTTTGGGGTCGGATTCGTGTTGGGTTTTTGGTAGAGTGCCGCCGATGGTGATTTGGGAGTTAGGGATAAAGTGAGAGAGAGTGAAAGGGTTTATGTGTACGAGAGAGAGTAAGATGAATAAGTGGAGTATTTTATAACAACAAAACAATGTAAATGAATAAAAACAAAATGTAATTCATTTCAATTCCATGCGCGTTGGCTCACAATAATTATCATACTCCCTCGTTATCCTTCGTGTGATCGTGATTGGATGGCCATAGGCCAAGTTCTACCTTATTTTCCATACTCCCTCGCCCACGTAATCCATCCTCCTAAAGACACCTCCCTAATTTGCTTGTTAGTTCAAAATCGCACCTCCCGGGTTTAACTTAATTAAATCATTTTTTCTATTATCACTTATTTTCTATTTTTTATAATTATTATATTTTAATATTTTTTATTATTATATATTATTATAATTACTTAATTTCTTATTATTATTTATAACTCATTATTATTATAAATGTTATTTTCCACTTATTATTATTATTATATTTCATTTGATATGTAAAATTATTTATTTCTTACCCTTGTAAGAATAATATTATTATTATTTATATATTAATATATGAATTATTTTTATGAACATTATTTTTTATTATTGTATTAATATATTTTTTGTCATGCATTAATGAAGATATTTTCGTAGTTAATACATTTAAAAAATACTAACCAATCTCAAACTATTTTTCGCAATCAACTAAACTAATCAACTGTTTTTTTTGCAAAAGGGTTTCAAACTAGTTTTGGCTTACTACGCACTCAGTAAAAATCTTCGCAATCACTACTCCCGACCGAGTGTGAAGTGATTCAAAATATGTTTGCAAACCTCTAAAAAACACCAACCCATACGAACTACGAATTGGGACTCTGATTCCTCATAAGAGGATACGTAGGCATACGATCAAAAATCCTAGCGAGTTCTCCTATAAAAAATTTAAACCCTTCCCCAAATAAAATTTAAATCCCGCTTCCCCAACTCAAACCTAAAACCTAGTATCCTTGTGAACAAGGTAGATGAAAGGTTCCTAACACCTTCCTTTCGTCTAAAGAAGTCTGAAACCTAGAATCTTTGTCTACGAATTAGGGTTTCTGTTAGATTCCCTTCCCTAGGATAAAAACTAATAGTGGCGACTCTTATTTAAAAACCAGGTTCTACACTCTTCCTTCAACAGGTGTTGCAGTGCCTGAGACAATGGCATGTTGATATTATTAAATTGTCTCCTATGTGCATCTGGCCTATGCTGATTGCCTTGTCGTTGATGTTGAGTTGGTTCAGGATTGAAGATTAGCACAGCTCCCACGGATTGGTTGCGATCACTTCTAACACAACCCTTCTGGCCATAACGACATTGGTTTCCTTCTTATCACTTAATGTCTTCTTCACATCACTTGAAGATGTAGCCGCTGGAATCTTTCCACTCTTGATACCACCTTCTACATGTTCCCCAGTTAGAATCAGCTTAGTAAAACTAGATGAGGAGCTTCCAATCAGATGGTTAAAGAATGGACATGTTAGAGTTCCCATGAACATACCAACCATCTCCCTATCGGACAAAGGAGGTTGAACTCTTCCTGCTAAATCCCTCCACTTTTGGGCATACTCTTTAAAACCCTCGTTCGAGCCCATAGTCATATTTTATAATTGCACACGAGTCGGTGCAAGGTCAGCATTATACTGATACTTCTTGTAAAAAGCAGTAGCAAGGTCTTCCCAAGTATGAATGTTGGTTCCTTCCAGCTGATATAACCATTCAAGCTGTGTACCAGACAAACTTTCTTCAAAGAAATGGACCCATAACTTCCTGTCAGCAGTATGAGGTTGGATCTTTCGAACATACAACCTCAAATGAAGTTTAGGACAAGAGATCCCATCTTATTTAGCAAAGACAAGGACCTTGAACTTGTGAGGGATGACCACCCCCAGGATCAGACCTAGCTCTCCAAAATCTAATCCAGACACTTTCTGGATTTCCATAGCTTTTAGACGGTCTTCCAACTACTTGTACTTGTCATTTGCTAGAGGCACTGTTCATCAGAGTAGTCTTCATCTTCAGAACCCTGATTATTTCTGTCTTCAGGCTTGATGCTTCTACCATCCTCTTATTGGTTGTCGTCTTCCTCTAAGGAAATATCATCTACTTGAACCGGTTGAACAGGACCTTTGAATATTCTTCCTATATTGAAGATAACAACCGGCTTTTTAGTCTTCTTTTCATTGGTGATAAGCGCCATCAGATCTTTCTGCCCCTGTGCCAGATTCAGAAGAGTCTCTTGAAATTGTGTGTGCTGAGCTTGGAGGTCCTTAAAAGTTTGCTCGAGGGCCATCTTATATTGAAATAAACAGTAAGTAGATGAGAAAACATGTATGGAAAACTTGTTATGTAATGATGCATGATATGTAAATGCAATGTTTTCAAGGATCTCGCAGGGTAACAAAGAAAATGTTAGAAATTTCTGCAACTTTGACTGAAGAACTTTGTATCGTTGAATGTCCTTCTACGAGAATCAAGCTTACCATGTACAATGGGTCCTAAACTTTGACTCAAGATAATTTACTTTGTTCTTTAACGGCATTTGGTTAGAGGAAAATAAATCCTCTTGCCCCTTGCTAGATGTCTGGTTTATGCTACTTCAACGGTATTAGGTTAGAGGAAAATAAATCCTTCTTCCCCTTGCTAGACGTCTGGTTCATGATACTTCGATGGCATTTGGTTAGAGGGAAATAAATCCTCCTGCCCCTTGCTAGACATCTGGTTCATAATAAGCTTGCATCACAGACCCTTGAGGTCCTTGAAATGGTTAACGAAAATGTTATGGCATGATGTTATGATGTGTATGCTATGCATCAAGCAAAAGTGTAAGGTGATGAAAACAAGTAAGCCTTGCAAGAAGTCCAAGTTATTGGATAATGAATACAAACAAGCCCTACAAGGAATTCACGTCGTTAGATAATGAACTCAAACAAGTCACATAAGTAGCCTTAGATTCATGCTTGCATGGAGTTTGTAGGTAAGTAACCTCTTGAGTTTTAGTTGGCTCAAACTGTCCTAAGAAAAGTAATCAGGTTCTAGGAGCCTCAATATCACTGATCTTTCTCCCAGGCATTGTTTCAGCACAAGCATTTGGTTTGCAACCGAAATATCTCGAGAGTCTGATCTTAACGAGTGTAGCATCGATTATCAACCAACTTCAGTCTGCACCAAATTCATCTATCTCACTACTTTCTAATGGCTAAGTTGTGTCAACTAAGGTTCTACGGTAAGTTAGTGCTTTATGACACCACGCGGCAGCCTAACATTCTCCTTGACTTAACTTAAGGGACACTGACACCAACCAATATGTCACACTAACGTAGCCATCACTTCAACCGTATCGGTATACATCGTATAGTTTTCACGATCTATTTCTACTTACCTAAAATGCTCACAGATTCGGGTATAGGATTTAAACAAGAAATAAACCCAAGCATATCCTGAAATATAAAGAATACAAGGCAAACAAGTAAATCAACAAAGGTGACCTATCTCTAAGGTAACCCCACTTTTAGTATTCCCCAGTAGAGTCGTCAGTTCTGTAATACGGTGGGAGAACTGACTTTTGGTTTTGCATTTTATCGCAAATGTTGTAGATAGAAAGAGTCGCCACTGACTTTTCTTTTATCTAATAAAGAAAGGGTGAAAATAACAAGAAAGACCTTTAAGAATTTTTCTGAGTAAGGGGGGTAGGTTATGAAAAGGGAAGGTATTAACGCCTTTTTCATCTGTAGTTATCTACGGGCTCTTAATCGCTAGCTCACTTTTGAAAATGCTATGTGAATGTGTAAGTTTGAAGATATTTTGAAAATGCCCAAGTTCAACAACTTTATAATGATTCTCGTAATAGTTGAGAATGCATACAAAATATTTGTTTTGAAAATATTTCAGAAAAGTAATGGTGTGAAAAGAGATGTTTTTGTGAGCAAGTAACAAAAAGCTATCTACCTATTCAAAAGTCTTTGTTCTTTTCCTCCTCCTTTAGATAGTGTTATCCTACCATTAGTTAGTAGGAAGCCCTATCATTGGGTGTTTAAGGGATAGGCGCGGGTCATCGTACAATCATAAAGGCAAATCGTAGGGGGCTTTAGCAATTTGTTGTAACAGACTAAGATCGTTTACCGAAGGCATCATCGAAGGGTCATCGAGGGACTACGATCTTTTTAATCGAGGGTCTTTGCTAAAGCGTCTCACGTTCGAGGGACGTGACTGTTTTTTATCCGAGGCAACAAGTGAGGTTACCCTAGAGGTGTGAGTATGCGAAGTGTGTTGTGATTCAATTATTTTAATCTTTAGGATTAGGGTTAGTTATCGTTTGATTTTATGTCTTGTCATACACGCCTAAATACTATACGTTTATATATACATACAAAATTATAAGTGCAGAAAGTAAAATGCAGGAAGATAAAACCTAGGCTATTACATCCCATAGGCAGTTACAAAATAGAAAAAGTTGCGAGGAAATAAAAACTACGACTATTACAAAATCACCCGTGCAACCTATACATTTGATTTCTAGAGTTTAAATAGCAAAGAATAAATAAAAATCAATTAGGAGAAAATATTAAAACCTAAAAAAAGTTTTAAGTGTTAGGAAAATAGTTTTAATGTTAATGATAAATTAAACCTAATTTTAATTGATTTTAATTAATTAGCAAAACCTTAAAGTTTAAAAAAATGTTAATTGATTTAATTAATTAATAAAACAAAGTTAAAACTAATTATTGATTCAAAAGACTAAGCCTAATTTGATTTTTTTTTTGTATTTTTCTCAAATGATTTTTTGTTTAAGCAAATTAACCTAATTCTAAATTAAATGACAAATTATTAAATAAAATAAAACCTAAATCTAAATTAGTTTAAAAAGTTAATTGATAAAAAAAAATCTTCTTTTTTTGGATTTTATGAAATATTCTGATTTTTTAATTATCTTTTGATCTTAATTAAAAGAGTGAAAAAACCAAATTAATTTAAAAAAATGAAAAAAACAAAGAAGATTGAAAAATTGAAGAAGAAAAAAAAGTTAAAAACAAAGGCCTGGGGTGGGATTGAGATATCGTATTCTGGCGCTTGAGGGGCTTGAACATGGACCTGGATCAACTCTTTTGATCTTCAGGAAGTGATTATTGGCCTTAGTATGGACTAAAAATGCTTGGAGTTTGAAATCCAGTCACCCACTTTTCTTTTAATTTTTGAGAATTTTTTTAGTGGTATTTGAGGCACTCTCTGCGTGTGCTTTTGCTTCTGACTTTGTGTATTTGTGTAGAGGTAGGAATAGGGTGAACAAGTATGGCAAGAAAACCATGCATTCATGGCCATGAGACAAGAATCAAACAACTTTATAACCTTCAATTTTGATATTTTTCTTGCCCTTTTCATGCTCACACGGTTTTCAAGGTTGTCATGAGTTGTCTTGGGCTTGAATTGATCCAAGAAAGCAAGCCCATATGCCTTATAACATTGCCTCATATTTTATTTATTTTAATTTGAATTTTAAATGAATAAAAATTAAATAAAAGAAACAAAAATAATAAAAAATATGTGATTGGATTTAGAGGTCTTCCAACACATTGTGATCATGTTTGAACATCAAAAGATAGGTTTACTAGTTCAAAATTTCAAGTTTGCTCACTTTGTATTTCATGTATTTTATAAAAATATCCCAACTTCCAAAGGTCATAACTTTCTCAGTTTTCATCTTTTGAAGGTGATATTTGACTTTTTGGAAATCTCAATATGTCCTCTAAAATTTCTCTTTTTATCATTTTTGCATTTGGAGACTTTATCTTGATGTAAGTTACCTTGACAAAAAGTGTCTTTTTGTTGACTTTTGAAATGACCTGTAATGTATTAGCTCATCTCTTTCAAATGAAGAACTTTTTGGACTTGAGCATACATATACCAAGTGGTATATAATTGAATTTCCTTTAAAATAGGCTTTAGTTGGGGAAAAGTTGTTGAAGCATGTGAAAGTTACGCTTGGTCAAATTTCAGTTGACTTCTCCTAAGGAAACCCTAATTTGGCAACTTTGGACTTTTGATGATTTGAGAGCTTTCCTTGAGGAATCATGATCAACCTTTGATAAAATGATGAATATAAATTCAAAATGTTTATGTTGACCAAAAATCTTGAAGTTTGATTGTATGTTGACCACAATTGACTTTTTTACCCAATATAGTTAACTTTCAATCATCTGAGTCATTGATTGAGCAAACTTGTGATGCAAAACTTGAAACTTGACATGAGCATTGTTTAAGACCTATGGAGAATCATGGAAACCACTTGAGACCTTTGAAACCCATTATTCTTTGTTCAAGATGAAACCCTAGTTGTGGACCCATTGCTTTAGGAGGAGAGTTTGTCTGATTAACTCTTGAGAAACCTTGAGCATTTACGAACCCTAGAAGAATGTCTTAAAGAAAATGGGAGGGAAAATTTTTGGGTATAACATTCATATCTTTTGCAAGTTTAAGCGCAGCTACCATAGGTCTCCATTTGGATGGAAAAACTTTTGATAATTTTCTTCATTTGATCTGACGTACAATACCCTTTGTTCAGAACTCTCAGTCCTGCAACTAAGGTTTGAAACCTTGAAAACATGGTCTCAATTGTTTCACCATCCTCCATTTTGAAGGCTTCATACTTTTGAATCAAGGCCAGAGACTTGGTTTACTTGACTTGATAATTTCCTTCATGAGCCATTCTAAGAGAGTCAAATATAGACTTAGTTGAGTCTCTATTTATGATATTCTCATACTCAGTATAAGAAATAACATTTAACAAAATGGTTCTTGCTTTATGATGATTCTTACAATCCTTTTTATGTTGATCAGTCATACATTTCCTTTCAAGCTGCTTTCCATTTGCATATGTAGGATGTTCATAGCCATCAATTACCATATCCCAAATATCCACATCATGACCTAAAAGAAACTTTATAGTCTATCTTTCTAGTACTCAAACTTTTCACCATAAAAAATGGGAGGTTTAGCATTGTAGTTATCTTTATTAGAAACTGGAGCTGGTGGTGGTGGAGTAGGATCAACCATAGTGTTTCTAAAAATCGTTTAGATCTTTATCTAACACATTTAAGTGTTTGATAGAAATCAATACCTGAACCGAAGCTCTGATGCCAATTGAAGGTGAGTGAAACACAAGAAATAGGGGGTTTGAATTGGTTTGCACCAAATATAATATTTTTCCAACTCAAACACAAAGATAACAAGTTAATAAAAATAGATGAACACAATTATGTTAATCCTGGTTCACTGTTAACTAAGTTATTCTAGTCCACCCCACAAGGTGATTTGCATTATACACAAGGACTTTATCCACTATAATCAACCAGAAAACAGGCAATCATAATAAGTTTGATTAACCTTATTGGCACCCCTAATAAGTCTGTCGACCCGTATTGCAAATCCACTATGAGCGTAACAAAAGTCATCTTGAGAATCCAGACTCACAGAGTCTCTCGAGGAACCTATGAACAACCATTGATTTAAAAAGATATGTATACAAAAATGCTTCTATAAAGCATATTACACAATGTTTAAGTACAAAAACACAAAATGTTGATAGCAAGATACAAATAAAAGCTCCTTGCTTATTTACAAAACTATACAAAGAATTTATCTACAGAGTTTTTGCAGCTGTTTGGTGTATTTTTATAGAATTGATTCGTTGATTTCAAATTCTTCCAAATCATCATTTTATAGCTGAAAAAGACATCCATTGGAGGGTAGTATAGGAAACATAAATACAATTGTTTTTTCCCAACGATCATGGTGAGACTGGTAGGCAATAGTACAAAAAAGTGTGTCCTTACGCCACCCTATAGAGTAGAGGTCATAATGTACTTTTATACTCACCAACACACGTGTAATACGGTAGGAGAACTGACTTGGGTGTTTTGCGATTTATCGCAATTGTTGTGGAAAGCAAGAGTCGCCACTGACTTTTATTTTATCCAATAAAGGAAAGGGTGAAAAGAACATGAAAGACCTTTTGAGAATTTTCTTGAGTTCGAGGGGTAGATTATGAAAAGGGAAGATATTAGCACCCTTTTCATCCGTAGTTATCTACGGGTTCTTAGTTTCTAGCTCACTTTTAAATGCTTTGTAAATGTGCTTGTGATTTGTTTGAAAGTATTTTTTTAAAAGTGCCTTTGTTTAGGCGAACTTTGTAATGTTTCTCATTTCAGCGAGAACTTATACAAAGTGTTGTATTTTGAAAATATTTCATGAAAGTGTTGGTGTATTTGAAAGATGTTTTATTTTTAAATGTTTGTGAGCAAGCAACTACAATCTTTATACCTACTCAAAAGAAGTCTTTGTTCTTTTATTCCTCCTTTAGATAATGTTATCTTACCATTAGTTAGTAAGAAACCTTATCATTGGATGTGAAGGGACGGGCGTGGGTCATCATACAGTCATAGAAGGAAGGATTGTAGGATAGCTTAGCAATTTGTTGTAACAGACTAAGATCGTTTACCGAAGGCATCATCGAAGGGTCATCGAGGGACTACGATCTTTTTAATCGAGGGTCTTTGCTAAAGTGTCTCACGTTCGAGGGACGTGACTGTTTTTTATCCGAGGCAACAAGTGAGGTTACCCTAGAGGTGTGAGTATGCGAAGTGTGTTGTGATTAAATTATTTTAATCTTTAGGATTAGGGTTAGCTATCGTTTGATTTTATGTCTTGTCATACACGCCTAAATACTATACGTTTAGATATACATACAAAATTATAAGTGCAGAAAGTAAAATGCAGGAAGATAAAACCTAGGCTATTACATCCCATAGGCAGTTACAAAATAGAAAAAGTTGCGAGGAAATAAAAACTACGACTATTACAAAATCACCCGTGCAACCTATACATTTGATTTCTAGAGTTTAAATAGCAAAGAATAAATAAAAATCAATTAGGAGAAAATATTAAAACCTAAAAAAAGTTTTAAGTGTTAGGAAAATAGTTTTAATGTTAATGATAAATTAAACCTAATTTTAATTAATTTTAATTAATTAGCAAAACCTTAAAGTTTAAAAAAATGTTAATTGATTTAATTAATTAATAAAACAAAGTTAAAACTAATTATTGATTCAAAAGACTAAGCCTAATTTGATTTTTTTTTGTATTTTTCTCAAATGATTTTTTGTTTAAGCAAATTAACCTAATTCTAAATTAAATGACAAATTATTAAATAAAATAAAACCTAAATCTAAATTAATTTAAAAAGTTAATTGATAAAAAAAAATCTTCTTTTTTTGGATTTTATGAAATATTCTGATTTTTTAATTATCTTTTGATCTTAATTAAAAGAGTGAAAAAACCAAATTAATTTAAAAAAATGAAAAAAACAAAGAAGATTGAAAAATTGAAGAAGAAAAAAAAGTTAAAAACAAAGGCCTGGGGTGGGATTGAGATATCGTATTCTGGCGCTTGAGGGGCTTGAACATGGACCTGGATCAACTCTTTTGATCTTCAGGAAGTGATTATTGGCCTTAGTATGGACTAAAAATGCTTGGAGTTTGAAATCCAGTCACCCACTTTTCTTTTAATTTTTGAGAATTTTTTTGAGTGGTATTTGAGGCACTCTCTGCGTGTGCTTTTGCTTCTGACTTTGTGTATTTGTGTAGAGGTAGGAATAGGGTGAACAAGTATGGCAAGAAAACCATGCATTCATGGCCATGAGACAAGAATCAAACAACTTTATAACCTTCAATTTTGATATTTTTCTTGCCCTTTTCATGCTCACACGGTTTTCAAGGTTGTCATGAGTTGTCTTGGGCTTGAATTGATCCAAGAAAGCAAGCCCATATGCCTTATAACATTGCCTCATATTTTATTTATTTTAATTTGAATTTTAAATGAATAAAAATTAAATAAAAGAAACAAAAATAATAAAAAATATGTGATTGGATTTAGAGGTCTTCCAATACATTGTGATCATGTTTGAACATCAAAAGATAGGTTTACTAGTTCAAAATTTCAAGTTTGCTCACTTTGTATTTCATGTATTTTATAAAAATATCCCAACTTTCAAAGGTCATAACTTTCTCAGTTTTCATCTTTTGAAGGTGATATTTGACTTTTTGGAAATCTCAATATGTCCTCTAAAATTTCTCTTTTTATCATTTTTGCATTTGGAGACTTTATCTTGATGTAAGTTACCTTGACAAAAAGTATCTTTTTGTTGACTTTTGAAATGACCTGTAATGTATTAGCTCATCTCTTTCAAATGAAGAACTTTTTGGACTTGAGCATACATATACCAAGTGGTAGATAATTGAATTTCCTTTAAAATAGGCTTTAGTTGGGGAAAAGTTGTTGAAGCATGTGAAAGTTACGCTTGGTCAAATTTCAGTTGACTTCTCCTAAGGAAACCCTAATTTGGCAACTTTGGACTTTTGATGATTTGAGAGCTTTCCTTGAGGAATCATGATCAACCTTTGATAAAATGATGAATATAAATTCAAAATGTTTATGTTGACCAAAAATCTTGAAGTTTGATTGTATGTTGACCACAATTGACTTTTTTACCCAATATAGTTAACTTTCAATCATCTGAGTCATTTATTGAGCAAACTTGTGATGCAAAACTTGAAACTTGACATGAGCATTATTTAAGACCTATGGAGAATCATGGAAACCACTTGAGACCTTTGAAACCCATTATTCTTTATTCAAGATGAAACCCTAGTTGTGGACCCATTGCTTTAGGAGGAGAGTTTGTCTGATTAACTCTTGAGAAACCTTGAGCATTTAAGAACCCTAGAAGAATGTCTTAAAGAAAATGGGAGGGCAAATTTTGGGGTATAACATTCATATCTTTTGCAAGTTTAAGCGCAGTTACCATAGATCTCCATTTGGATGGAAAAACTTTTGATAATTTTCTTCATTTGATCTGACGTACAATACCCTTTGTTCAGAACTCTCAGTCCTGCAACTAAGGTTTGAAACCTTGAAAACATGGTCTCAATTGTTTCACCATCCTCCATTTTGAAGGCTTCATACTTTTGAATCAAGGCCAGAGACTTGGTTTACTTGACTTGATAATTTCCTTCATGAGCCATTCTAAGAGAGTCAAATATAGACTTAGTTGAGTCTCTATTTATGATCTTCTCATACTCAGTATAAGAAATAACATTCAACAAAATGGTTCTTGCTTTATGATGATTCTTACAATCCTTTTTATGTTGATCAGTCATACATTTCCTTTCAAGCTGCTTTCCATTTGCATATGTAGGATGTTCATAGCCATCAATTACCATATCCGAAATATCCACATCATGACCTAAAAGAAACTTTATAGTCTATCTTTCTAGTACTCAAACTTTTCACCATAAAAAATGGGAGGTTTAGCATTGTAGTTATCTTTATTAGAAACTGGAGCTGGTGGTGGTGGAGTAGGATCAACCATAGTGTTTCTAAAAATCGTTTAGATCTTTATCTAACACATTTAAGTGTTTGATAGAAATCAATACCTGAACCGAAGCTCTGATGCCAATTGAAGGTGAGAGAAACACAAGAAATAGGGGGTTTGAATTGGTTTGCACCAAATATAATATTTTTCCAACTCAAACACAAAGATAACAAGTTAATAAAAATAGATGAACACAATTATGTTAATCCTGGTTCACTGTTAACTAAGTTATTCTAGTCCACCCCACAAGGTGATTTGCATTATACACAAGGACTTTATCCACTATAATCAACCAGAAAACAGGAAATCATAATAAGTTTGATTAACCTTATTGGCACCCCTAATAAGTCTGTCGACCCGTATTGCAAATCCACTATGAGCGTAACCAAAGTCATCTTGAGAATCCAGACTCACAGAGTCTCTCGAGGAACCTATGAACAACCATTGATTTAAAAAGATATGTATACAAAAATGCTTCTATAAAGCATATTACACAATATTTAAGTACAAAAACACAAAATGTTGATAGCAAGATACAAATAAAAGCTCCTTGCTTATTTACAAAACTATACAAAGAATTTATCTACAGAGTTTTTGCAGCTGTTTGGTGTATTTTTGTAGAATTGATTCGTTGATTTCAAATTCTTCCAAATCATCATTTTATAGCTGAAAAAGACATCCATTGGAGGGTAGTATAGGAAACATAAATACAATTGTTTTTTCCCAACGATCATGGTGAGACTGGTAGGAAATAGTACAAAAAAGTGTGTCCTTACGCCACCCTATAGAGTAGAGGTCATAATGTACTTTTATACTCACCAACACACGTGTAATACGGTAGGAGAACTGACTTGGGTGTTTTGCGATTTATCGCAATTGTTGTGGAAAGCAAGAGTCGCCACTGACTTTTATTTTATCCAATAAAGGAAAGGGTGAAAAGAACATGAAAGACCTTTTGAGAATTTTCTTGAGTTCGAGGGGTAGATTATGAAAAGGGAAGATATTAGCACCCTTTTCATCCGTAGTTATCTACGGGTTCTTAGTTTCTAGCTCACTTTTAAATGCTTTGTAAATGTGCTTGTGATTTGTTTGAAAGTATTTTTTAAAAGTGCCTTTGTTTAGGCGAACTTTGTAATGTTTCTCATTTCGGCGAGAACTTATACAAAGTGTTGTATTTTGAAAATATTTCATGAAAGTGTTGGTGTATTTGAAAGATGTTTTATTTTTAAATGTTTGTGAGCAAGCAACTACAAACTTTATACCTACTCAAAAGAAGTCTTTGTTCTTTTATTCCTCCTTTAGATAATGTTATCTTACCATTAGTTAGTAAGAAACCTTATCATTGGATGTGAATGGACGGGCGTGGGTCATCATACAGTCATAGAAGGAAGGATTGTAGGATAGCTTAGCAATTTGTTTGTAAGGGTCTAAGATCGTCTACCGAAGGCAACATCGAAGGGTCATCAAGGGACTATGATCTTGTAATCGAGGGTCTTTACTAAAGTATCCCACATTCGAGGGACATGAGTGTTTTAATCTAAGGAAATAAGTGTGGGTTGACCCTAGAGATGAAAGTGTGCAAATTGTATTGTTTTCATGCATTTTTCTTGAATTAGGATTGTCTATTGTTTGGTTTTAAGTCTTGTCATACAAACCATAATTACTAGCAATAATATGGAAAGCGATAAATTGCGGAGATTTAAAGTCCTACACTATTACAATATTTTGGGGATGGGCATATAAATTACAAATGGGGATGAAAAATAAGTAAACCCTAACTATTACAAGGCTTTGACAAATTACATTATTTATAGTGCAAAATAATAAAATGTACAAAGAATGTAAAGAGAAAGAGATTGAAAAGAAAATTGTTTTTATGGTTTTTTATGGATAAGGTTTTTAATTAAACTAATTGATTTGAAAATGAGTTAATTAAAATCCCTAAATCTAAATTTAATTTAATTAAAAAAAGAGAAAGTTAAAATAAAACCTAGGTCTAAATTAATTTAATTAAGAAAAGAAATTAATTTATTAAGAAAATATTTTTTTGGTCTTTTGTTTAAAGGAAATAAAGTAAAGTGAAAATGAAATAATAATTTTAGTCTAAGTATTTAATAATAAAAATATATATTTTTGTATTTTTTATTAGAAATAATAATAATAAAACAAGAAAAGAAAAATGTAAATTTAGGAGTCAGGGGGTTTTGAAAAGGAATTGGGAGGTTAGAAAGTAAGATAGTTTTCAGTTTAGGCCCAAGGCCTGTTTTGTTGAAAATCAGAAAAATAAAACAAAAACAAAATAAAATGTTTGGGCCTGCGTTTTCTTTTAGTAAAAAGGGGGTGAGAAGAATTAAAAAAAAGATAGGCCCAGTTAGGGGAGGCCTAGCGTGCTACCAAACAAAAAAATAACAAGGAAAATGTTAGAAAAATAACAAAAGGTCTCACTGGGGCTCGAACCCAAGACCTTATACACTAATGCCTTACGCCCGCACCTTCTGCCACTGGGGTGGCTATTTCATCCGGTTATAAAACATGTTGAAATAAATTTAAAATAAACTAAGTCCATGATTGTACTTCATCTTCTTCCTCGCACCATAACTAGAGCTCTGTAACTTTCTCATCTCTCAACCATTTCAGAAATTATAAACATCAAACCTGTCAGAAATTTCACCATGATTTTAAATATGTAAATAACTTAAACAATGTATCAAAGATGAGCACGAATTTTAACTGGTACCAAATTATGACCTAATTTTTTAGAAAGATCAAACTCAAAATTCACACTACTCAGGCAACATAAATGAATTCTAAGGAGATGGTTAGTTTTAGGGCTATAATGTCTACATTTTATATTTGAAAATGGAAACCAAATGATGCTTGTATGGAGAGATAGATGTTCATAAAACTCACCTTGCAGATGGATATCGTGTTTTAAGTTTGAGCAACCTTCAAAGTGTTGTAATGATTTGGTTAGCTTCCTTGAACCTACAAGAAGCTATTGCAATCTTACTTTGGATTGAGTGTGCCTGAGATGTTCTGGAGAAGTCAACCTGTAAGCAATTGTTTTTGAAAATGGAAGATGAGGAAAATGATGTTACAGTTGTGTTGCCTGTGTTTGGATTGTCTCTATATGTGTATTAGAAGCTTGGTGATTGATGAAAATGGAAAATGCACGAGGGGATTGTGAGATGGATGTTCAAAGGCAGAAATGACACAATAATGGTGTTTTTAGAGCAATATCTGGTTTGAGGGAGTTTGAGAGAGTTTCAAGGCTTGTAAATTTGTGTCTTGTATTGCAACAATGGCATCTATTTATAAGCGAGAGGTTTGGAGTTTTGAAATGATCAGAAAACAAAGATCACATGTTATGGATTTTTAACTTGTTTTTTAAGCAAGCTTGACAAACATCTTTCCAAGGCATAGTACAAGGCTATCTAGAGTTGTTACCAACTTTAAACATGTTTATCTGACTTTATAGATGAAGCTTGTGCAGAAGGAACAAGTGTAAAGCTCAATACAAGTTGACTTTATGATTAAAGCAACTTTTCAAGAATGGCAATGGTGCCTTTGTGCTATAAATGGAAATGCAACTTGGATAATGGCTCAAATGCTTGGACACTGGATCAATATGTTGTGTAAACAATTAATTAAGGAGTGAATTTCCAGTTATAAGCCTGCAAAGCAATATTATGCAGCATGGCTATGAGATTTGGTCAAGTGTTCATCAAAAAAATTACTTGTAATTCAAGAATGGATGCCCAACTTCTTGTCTTTGATTCTCTTAGCTCAAACATGATCTCTTCAAGTTCTTAGAAATTTTGGAAAGATTGAAACATTGTATACAACCTTCATGTAGACCATTTTTGCAAAATAAAATTGGAACTAGGTGAAAATTGGCCAAGAAGTTAGGTCAAAAATCTGCCTAAACTTGTCAAATTCTCCACTTAGTGTTTTATGAAAATGTCATGACTTCATGGGCTTATATATTATAATCTAAGAATATTTTGGACATAAAACCTCTAATACAAAGTTGTAGAATTCATCAAGATCTACAACTTTCATGTTGAAAGTTTTCTTTGAATCATCTTGCATCTTGGTGAAAAAAGGTCATGAAGTAGTGAAATTATCAAGGTTTAAAACACTTAGAAATTTTCCCATGTCTTGAAAATTTTGACTTTTTATATTGGCTTTTGACTTTGTTGATTCTTGAGGATCAATCTTCATATTTTTGAATGTCTTGATTAATCTTGATCTTTGAAACTTAATGTTGATCAAAAAGTTAAAGTTTGACTTTTGGTGTATCAATTGACTTTTTCATCAATTGACCAAATTTCAACTATCAACTGTTTGATCTTGAGAAATCAATTGAGCCATGGAATTAGGTCAAGATGTTGTCTTTGAATCCTTAAGATTATGCCTCAATTTAATAGGTCATGTATTAGGTCATAAGTCAAAAATCAGTAAGTCTCAATCAAAACCCTAATTTTGACCATTTTGCCCCTTTGATGATTGGAACACTTTTGTTGAGGAATTATTATCCAAACTTGATCAATTGATAAATATGACTTCAAAATGTTGATATTGGCCAAAAATATTGAAGTTTGACTGTAGGTTGACCACAGTTGAATTTTTACCCAATATAGTTGATTTTCAATCATCTGATCAAATGACTGAGCAAAATTGTGACCTAAGACTTGAAACATGGCATGGGTATTGTTGGGGACCTATGATGAATCATGAAAGTCATTTGAGGCATTAGAAGTCCAAATGTCCTTTTGAAAATCAAAACCCTAATTTGGGGTCTCAGTGCTTAGGAGGTGGTTTTGCCTAATCAACACTTGTGCAAGCTTAAGCCATTGAAGATCTTGTGAGAAATGTATTGAGAAAAGAGAGGGAAAATTTTAGGGTACAACAACTTCCCCTGTTCAATCTTCTTAAAACTGAAGAGTTAGATTGGCATGTCCTCCATTTGCGACTCAAAGGTAGAAGATGATTGAACACTAAAAGTGCCCAAAATTTTAAACTCGTTTGGGCACAAAGTAGAGTTGTTGATTAATTATCGGGAATGGGCTTAAAGATGAAATTTGGAGAGATGATAGAGAGTTTTCAGAGATGGGCTTATGGATGTCATCCAAAGTAACTGTTGATAGAGATTGGAAGAAGTATCAAAATAAATCTTTGGTCAATTTATCTAAAACAGAGGAAAGTGTCTACTAGAAATTAATCAGGATAAATCATTGGTCGATTTAAACTGAACCAGGGAAAGTTTCTATCAGAACGGAATTAGGATAAATCATTGGTCGATTTAAACTGAACTAGTAGAGGTCTGGAAATTGTCTTTAACTGGATATGAATCAGCATAAATCTTTAGGGTCGATTTAACTGAACCAGAGAAAGTGTCTTTCGGAACGGAATCAAGATAAATCATTGATCGATTTTAAACTGAAACAACAGATGTCTTATATGTTATTTAACTGGATAACGAATCAGCGTAAATCTTAGGGTCGATTTAACTGAACTGGAGAAAGTGTCTACCGGAAACGAATCAGGATAAATCATTGGTCGATTTAAACTGAACCAACAGATGTCTTGAAGGTTCTTTAACTGGATAACGAATCAGCATAAATCTTAGGGTCAATTTAACTTAACCAGAGAAAGTGTATACCAGAAATGAATTAGGATAAATCATTGGTCAATTTAAACTGAACCAGCAGATGTCTTGAATGTTCTTTAACTGGATAACGAATCAACATAAATCTTAGGGTCGACTTAACTTAACCAGAGAAAGTGTCTACCGGAAACGAATCAGGATAAATCATTGGTCAATTTAAACTGAACCAGCAGATGTCTTGAATGTTCTTTAACGGGATAACGAATCATCATAAATCTTAGGGTCGATTTAACTGAACCAGAGAAAGTGTCTACCGGAAACGAACCAAGATAAATCATTGGTCAATTTAAACTGAACCAGAATATGTCTTGAAGGTTCTTTAACTGTATAACAAACCAGCATAAATCTTAGGGTCGATTTAAGTGAACCAGAGAAAGTGTCTACCGGAAACAAATCAGGATAAATCATTGGTCAATTTAAACTGAACCAGCAGATGTCTTGAATGTTCTTTAACTGGATAATGAATCAACATAAATCTTAGGATCGACTTAACTAAACCAAAGAAAGTGTCTACCGGAAATGAATCGGGATAAATCATTGGTCAATTTAAATTGAACCAGCAGATGTCTTGAATGTTCTTTAACTGGATAACGAATCAGCATAAATCTTAGGGTCTATTTAACTGAACCAGAGAAAGTGTCTACTGAAAACGAATCAGGATGAATCATTGGTCAATTTAAACTAAAACAGCAGATGTCTTGAAGGTTCTTTAATTGGATAACAAATCAGCATAAATCTTAGGGTCGGTTTAATTGAACCAAAGAAAGTGTCTATCGGAAATGAATCAGGATAATTCATTGGTCGATTTAAACTGAACCAGCAGATGTCTTGTGAAAGAAATGTTTGTTGTTGATGTTATTTATATGGTGACTGATCTTTCCTGAAAAAGGTAAAGAATTAGCTGTATGAAATGTCATGATGTATGAAATGCATTGTGTAATGATGTTCTCAAAATAAATGAGACTGTGCTATATGCATTTCGTATGTGTATGCTTTGATGTATGAATGTGAAATGTTTGTTTAGGAAAAATAAATCATTGACCATTGTTGAGGATGAAGAGTATTTGTATCTTGGACTTGGTGTATAATGCTTCCACTGGGAATTCCTTTTGACTTTAGTTAAGGACACTCTTCTGGGGATGTTTGATTTCTTCTTGGGGAGTAGAGTTTAGGAACATTAGTCGTTCATTGTTCCACTGGAGAATTTAACTCTTATATGCCTTGACCGAGAATAAAAGAGATGACTAAACTTCCGTCTTGTCTGGGGAGGATAGTTGACTGGTATTTGGTTGAAATCAAGGCTTTGCAGTACCTTTCTGGGGATAGTGACAACTCTACTGGGGAAGAGGAGTTTTGTCAGTGATTTGTAGTAGTTTGAGGAATGGACTTAAGCTAGGGGAGATTGTAATTTGTTGGGGAAATAAACCTTGTTGAAGAAAGTACTTTGGAGACCTTATTAGGGAAATGAATTCTTTTATGGAAGAACATTTGCAAGGTTTCTTTTCCAGTGATGGAAGACCAAACTCGGTTGGGGAAGAGAATTTTCAGGAGATATGCTAATTGGAATTCAGAAAGGAAGTTGTATGAACTTACTCTATGGGGATTTATGGATAGCATGAGGGTTACCCTGGCTCCTCGAGTAAGTACTTATTCCTGTTATTATGTGTATATTTGGTAACAGTTAATCATGTTCATATGCATATGTTCATTTTGTTTTTAGTCATTGGACGCTTTTGCAATCAAAATAGGAAAATAAAAAGTTTGCACTTTAAAGTATATTTTTATTGATAATTTTCCCACAAACAAATGATTTTGTACAGAGAGACAGAAATCCTAGTAAGAGGAAGTCGTCAAAAAATGAAAAGAATACAAAGTGAAAACAAAAATGTATAGCCATGTGGAAGTGATCTTATTGGGTTCTGTGATACGGTGGGAGAACTGACTTTTTTTTGGAATGCTGGTTCGCGTTTTGCATTTCTGTTCGCAAAATGTCACGGTAAGCAAGAGTCGCCACCGACTTTTATTTTATCCAACAAGGAAAGGAAAAAAGCACAGAAAAACTCCTTTTTCGAGATATTTCTGAGTACGGGGGGTAGATTATAGAAAGGGAAGGTATTAGCACCCTTTTCTATTCATAGTTATCTACGGGCTCTTAGGTACTTGCTCATCATTTTCAAAATTGTTTTCTTTGTGCTTGTGGGTTTTGAAAAAGTTTTTGTTTTAACTTCGATTTAACTCTTGCTTCTGTCTTCAAGAGTGTAATGAAGTGTCTTTGAAAACTTGTTTGCAAAAGAGTGTAAGTGTGAAAAAGTTTTGTTTTGGATGAGAAAGTATCTAAGAACTAATCTACCTACTCGAAAAATGAATCGTTATATGCTAATTTCCTTTAGACAATGATATCCCACTATTAGTGAGTAGGTGGCACCATCGTTGGAGTTTGAGGGTCAATTCGAAAGAGGGACATACGGTCACTAAAGCAATGTTAGGACGTCTTAGTGGTAACCCTAATGTCTTAGATCATTTATCCGAGGCAATGATATCCGAGGCAACCTTTCCGAGGAAACTTATGATCTTTTAGACAAGAGGGCGACCTCTAAAACAACTTATACTCAATGACCGTTTACAAAGGCAACCAAGTGGGGTGTACCCTAGGAGTGCGCATGTGCGAGTGTGTTGATTTCAGATTGTTTATCTTTGCACAATTAAGGGTGATCTAACTGTTTTAAATTCAGACATTCATTCTTGTCATGCAAACCCTATTATCAAACATCTAGCAGTTGAATATTTGCAAAATTTAAAGGTGCAGAAATTAAACTACGCTATTACAAGGCGTCGGGTATTTACATCGCTAAAAAACAACCCTTTGAAAATAAAAGCGGTAAAAGTAAATGTCCTAATTAAAATATTACAAGCATGGAGCAGATACAATAATTGGATAAAATAACGCGCGCGAGAAAATTGAATCGAATGCGAAACTAGGGTTTTGACCCTCTTAATTAAAGGAAAATGTTTTTGTTGTTTTTATTTTTTAAGGAAAGAAATTAAATCCTAAAATTAAATGCTAAATTAATTAGATTATTAAATTAATTAATGAAAAATAATTAAATGACATATTTTTGGAGTTTTGTTAATTTAGGAAATATAATAAAATAATTAAGTTAATGTTAAAACCTATTGATTCTAATTAATTTTAAATATTTACAAAATAAATGAAAGTTATCTAAAATTAACCTAATTAAATTTAATTAATTTTTTTACTAAAAATAAATATCCTAAATTTAATTTTAACAGAAAATATATTTTGTGAGTTTTTTTTGATAAAAAGAAAATAATTTTTGGTTAGTAATTAAATAAAATAAAATAAAATAATTAAATGAAATATAGAAAAGAAAATATAAAGAAAGAGATTGGGCCTGATTTTTAAGGGTGTCAATAGCAGTTTTCTCGGCCCAATTGAGGAGGTCCGTTTGACTTTTGCAATCCAGCGCGTATGCATTGACTTGGTCTTTGGTGTGCCCTCAATAGTAGCCACCAGATCTGGCCATCTGGCACGCTTGATGCTGAAGGTATATGGTGGACACTAGGCTTGAGCGTGTACTGGATTTCCTGAAATAACAAGGAAAAATAACAAATGCTGGAGGCAGGGATCAAACCACTGACCTCCAGCCTTTAACGCCTTGAACATCCCACATGTAACCACTACACCACTTGTTTTCATTTGTTCATTAATCAAATGCTGAAAATAATATATAAAACAAAAGAAAATTGGAAAACAAAATTAAAAAAATGTGCGCTCGTTTAAACAAGCCAATGGTGGGGTGACATGCCTTCATCCCTGTTCTTGAACCGTGGCTAAAAGTTGAACCACCTATACCTACGGACAAATGTCCGTCGCTACAAACAGGGGTTCATCCAAAATCCTCTACAAGCGACATAAATGGAATCTAGTACCATGGTTGAGTTCGTCTCACTCTCCTGATCACAACCATACCCATCATTTAGGCTAATTGTTCCTGATATAAAAAACCCTAAACCAAAGCTTGAAAACCTAACAATGGTGAGTTTCGATTCAGTCCATATAAATGAAATTAAATAATGCCAAAAGCTTGCAAACGCTCTGTAGATTAAGAATATGCCATTATTTTACGCTATGGATGCAAGAACAAAGCTTTTCTAATTCAAGAAAAGGGTGATACCGTGAGCGACTTACAGTGCGTGAGAGGGCTTGAAAATGCCTACTTTTGATTGCTTTCCCTTGTGGAGACTTCCAGGAGATGATTGGGACAAATACCCATCCTTGAGGATGCCTCTAAGTGGGATTTTGATCTCACACTTTTTTGCCTTTTTTTTCTCCAGATTTTGTTCTTGCTCTATGCCTGATTTCTAACCCCGATTTTGATCTTCACGCAACCCCTATGTATCCAGCAATGCATTAGGGTTAATAGTTGTGTCCAAATATTCTTCTTTCAATGCTTTAGATATTGATTTGATTGGCTTTGAACAACTTTCCAAACATGGTTTATTTCCAATCTTTTTGTGCACACAAGATTTGATGCGAATTTGAATGTTGCTAGCTGTAATTAGAGCCTGAAACAATCACAAGATCCTTTGTTATCAATATTTTGGATTTTATTTGATTTATTATGATTTAATTTAAATTAATTCAAATAAAAATCAAAATAATTAATAAAAATATGATATGGACAAGTGGCAAGGGCTAGAGCACGTGGGCTATAATTCCAACTCAAAACAAGTGAAAAAGATTGGGGCCATTTGGCAAAATTTGAAGTTTTGGGGATAGTTTACTTTTTGCAATTTTGCAAAAAAGGTCAACTTCAACAATGCATAACTTCCTCAATTTTGACTCTTTGGAGGTGTTCTTGGACTTTTAAGAAATATTGAGATGTCCTCTAAGAAACCCGTTTGGTCTCATCTCAATTTGATATTACATGCTCAAGTATGAAGCTTCGACAAAAAAGGTGTTTTTTGTTGACTTTTCAAAATGACCTATAATGTCCAAATTCATAACTTCTTGTGAGTGCATATTTTGATATTGGGAGATGAAGATGGAGTGAAGGAAATTGCATCCTCTTCAAAATGAGCTTTTGATGGGTCATTTCTCATAAAGTGTGAGAAATTTATGCTTGGTCAAAGTTGAGTTGACTTTTCCTACAAAACCCTAATTTAGCAACTTTTGAATCTTGATGAATTGTGAGCAATCCTTGATGAATCATGATCAACCCTTGATAAAATTATTAAATATACTTCAAAATGAGGATGTTGACCAAAAATCTTGAAGTTTGACTGTATATGGGCCACAGTTGACTTTTGCCCTAGCATAGTCGATTTTTGGATCTTTGAGCAATTGACTGAGCAAACTTCCCCTGCAAGGCTTGAAACTTGACATGGATGATATTGAGAACATACTATGACATTGGTGAGCTCTTGGGGTCACTTGGACTCAATGATCTTGATGCAACATGAAACCCTAGTTTGGGGTAGACTGCCTTAGGAGAGAGCTTGTCTGGCCAACCCTTGGACTACCTTGAGCAACTTGGAGATCTTTCTTGAAATGTTTTGAGAAATATGTGAGGGAAAATTTTGGGGTACAACAACTTCCCCTGTTCAATCTTCTTAAGCATGAGGATGTAGATTGGCTTTCATGCCTTTCGAAATCCGAAGGTGGAAGAGGATTGAACACTAGAGTGCCCAGAAATTTGTACTCGCATGATATAGTAATTGTCTTGTGATGTCGGGAATGGGCTTACAGATGCCATTTGGAGATTGCTGACGAGGGGATGGGCTTAAAGATGCCATCTGAAGGGGTGTCGATCGCATAAGAGATTCCTTAGCGAGAGCTTGTATACCTGTTGTTAAGGAAGATTCCGCTTGGGAAGTCTGATCTTTGTTGGAAGAAGTAGAATTTTAGGAGCTTTGGCGTCCGTCATTCTGTTGGTGAGTCGTCTCTGTTGATATTTAGGAACTTCGATTGTCCGTACTCAACTGAGGAAATATTTGCGTCGAGATTTAGGAACTTTCCTGTAATTCAACTGAGGAAACATCTTTGTCGAGATTTAGGAGTTCGTCCTTAATTCAACTGAGGAAACATCTCTGCTGAGATTTAGGAGCTCGTTTGTAATTCAACTGAGGAAAACATCTCTGCTGAGATTTAAGAACTCGTCCGTAATTCAACTGAGGAAACATATCTGCTGAGATTTAGGAGCTCGTCCGTAATTCAACTTAGGAAAACATCTCTGCTGAGATTTAGGAACTCTCCCGTACTTCAACTGAGGGAACATCACTGTCGAGATTTAGGAGCTCGTCCCTAATTCAACTGAGGAAACATCTCTGTTGAGATTTAGGAACTCGTCCGTAATTGAACTGAGGAAACATCTCTGCTGAGATTTAGGAGCTCTTTCATAATTCAATTGAGGAAAACATCTCTTTTGAGATTTAGGAACTCGCCCATACTTCAACTGAGGGAACATCTCTGTCGAGATTTAGGAGCTCGTCCGTAATTCAATTGAGGAAACATCTCTGCTGAGATTTAGGAACTCGTCCATAATTCAACTGAGAAACATTTGTCGAGATTTAGGAACTCGTCCGTAATTTGACCGAGGAACATATCTGTCGAGATTTAGGAACTTGTCCACAATTCAACTGGGGAAATAACTTCACTGAGATTTAGGAACATCGTCTGTAATTCAACAACTTCGCTGAGATTTAGGAACTTGTCCGTAATTCAACAACTTCGTTGATATTTAGGAACTTGTCCGTAATTCAACTTAGAAAGCAACTCTGCTGAGATTTAGGAACTCGTCTGTAATTCAACTGATAAATCAACTCTGTTGAGATTTAGGAACTCGTTCGTAATTCAACTGAGATAAAAGTTTTGTCGAGATTTAGGAACTCATCCGTAAATCGACTGAGGAAATATCTTTGTCGAGATTTAGGAGCTCGTCCGTAATTCAACAACTTCGCTGAGATTTAGGAACTTGTCCGTAATTCAACTGAGAAAGAACCTCTGCTGAGATTTAGGAACTCGTCCGTAATTCAACTGAGATAAAAGTTATATCATGATTTAGGAACTCATCCGTAATTCGACTGAGGAAAGAAATTTCATAGCTTGAATTTTGTGTATTTTTCCTGAAAGGTAAAGGTTAGTTGTATGTAATGCATGATATGTATCAAGCAATGATGTTTTCAAAATAAATGAGATTGTGTTGTATGATGCATATATGCATGTTTCATGATGTATGGAAATGTGATGTTTTTAGTTGGGGAAAATAAATCTCGGATTGCTGCTGGAGGAAGAATTGAATTCTTCGTTTCCGTTGGAGACAGTGGATGCCGATGTTTGTGAGAGTAAAACTGCGGGAGAGGATAACTCCACTGGGGAATAGAATGACGAGGAAATGACTTTGTGGGGAAGAGATGCTCTGCTGAGGATTCCACCGATAAATTCAATTGGGGATGAATTACCGTTGCTGGTGATAATGAACCTTGTTGGGGATTGAACTCCTGTTTGTGAAAGGAAAGAACTCCGCTGGGATGATTTTCCAGTCACGACTTCACGGGGAATAATCTTTTAGACTCTACTGGGGATAATCTTCCAGAGTCTCCTGGGGACAATTCTTCAAACTCCACTGGGGATGTTTTTTATACTCCGCTGGGGATGATAAGACTTTTTAGTGCTGATGGTAGATAAACTCTGCTTTGGGGAGAATATCGCCAATTCATTCACAGTTGCAAGTCTCAGCTGGGGAGAGTTAACATTACTGTCTTCTCCTTACTTTGCGGGGAGTGAATGCACCTTAGCCCCATTCTTCAGTTAAGTCTACCTTTGTACCTGGTGGATAGAGCAACCGTAAAGCTTGGACAATTCTTATTTCCCTTGTTCCTGTTATTACGAGTAATCATCTTTTGCTTCGTATGTAAATATTCGCGAGCAGCAATTAATGTCAAATGCATATATCAAAAATGAACATTTGACGTTCTTTGAAAAACAAAACAGAAAAAGGAAAACAGTTGAAATTTCATTGTAAAAATGAATTGTATTGACTTTGAAGTTTGGCCTGTGAATAGGCGTTTTTGTACAAGAGGCTGACGTCCTAGTAAGAGAACGCCTCCGAACAATAGAGTTCATACAATATGTGAAAATACAAAGAAAACAACTATATGAATAATCCCACTGGGCTCCAACTCTGCTATTTCCTTTATTTCCTCGAGCATCTCATCACTTTGCTACTTAGTTGAAGGTGGATCAGATTGATTAGTGTCGTCCGAGCTTGATAGTCGATACCGAAGTCTGGTTGCAAGGTGATCCAATGAGACATAGTGTTACGCTTTGATCCCTAATTTTTGCCTGGACCGCCCTTTCGGGTTTTCAGTCCACCGGGATACCCTTTTTTTCCCAAGCCGCCTTTTCAGGTTTTCGACTTGCCGGGCGTACAGATTTTTTTCATTTTCATCCCTTATTTTTGCCCGAACCCTTTTGGTTCGCCGGGAAGCCCTTATTTTTTCCTAGGCCAGTCGACCTAGCTGGTCTTTGATTATGCGTAGTATTTTTTCACTATGTCTGAATTGACGGGATGAGGAAGGTCGTCACCATCCATGGTGGTTAGAATCATAGCTCCTCCTGAGAAAATGTTCTTAACCACAAATGGCCCTTCGTAAGTAGGGGTCCATTTTCCCCTGGGATCGCCTTGTGGTTGGATGATGCGCTTGATTACCAGATCCCCAACTTGATACTCTTGTCGTCTGACTTTCTTGTTAAATGCCTTGATCATCCGCTTTTGATACGTCTGACCATGGCAAATAGTGGTAAGTCTCTTTTCGTCGATTAAGTTCAGCTGATCAAGTTGGGTCTGAATCCAGTCATCTTCGCTCAAACCTGCATCCTTCATAATCCGAAGAGAGGGTATTTGAACTTCAATGGGCAAGACGGCCTCCATGCCATAAACCAAGGAATAGGGTGTTTCCCCTGTTGATGTCCGCACTGAGGTACAGTACCCATGAAGAGCAAATGGTAACATCTCATGCCAATCTTTGTATGTCACTGTCATCTTCTGCACAATCTTCTTAATGTTCTTATTAGCCGCTTCAACAGCCCCATTCATCTTCGGCTGGTAAGGAGAAGAGTTGTGATGATTTATCTTGAACTGTTCGCAGAGTTCAGTGATCATCTTATTGTTGAGATTTGTACCATTGTCCGTAATGATCCTCTCTGGTACACCATATCGACGGATCAGATTGTGTCGAATGAAACGTACCACGACGTTCTTGGTCACTGTAGCAAATGAAGCTGCTTCAACCCACTTCATAAAATAATCAATTGCTACCAGGATGAAACGATGCCCGTTGGATGTCGTAAGTCTGATCTCACCAATCATGTCGATGCCCCACATTGCAAAAGGCCACGGAGTTGTCAAGACGTTCAGAGGAACTGGAGGTATGTGCACCTTATCAGCATAGACTTGGCACTTATGACAGGTCCGAGAATGTTGATAACAGTCGGCTGCTATAGTAGACCAATAATATCCTGCCCGAAGGATCTTCTTTGCCATGGTATGTCCACTGGAATGAGTTCCGAAAGTACCTTCATGCAACTCTACCATAATCCTTTCTGCTTCGTTCTTATCCATACAACGCAATAAGGTTGAATCATGATCACGCTTGTAAAGAATAACATTACTGATGAAGAACTTTGCCACGAACCTCCTCAGAAACTACTTATCTTTAACAGATGCACCCTCGGGGTATTCCTGAGCCTCAAGATACCTCTTCACTTCATGAAACCAGGGTTTATTCGTTGCCTCTTCAGTCTCAATATCACAGCAATGTGCAGGTTCGTCCAACCTTTCAATGGTAATCCGGGGAGCTTCATTGTCCCAACTGACCTTGAACATAGAAGACATTGTAGCTAGCGCATCTGCCAACTGATTCTCCTCTCTAGGGAAGTGTTCAAAGGTTATCTCCTTGAAGTGTGGGAGAAACGTCAACACATACTCTTCGTAAGGAATAAGATTTGGGTGTTTCGTATCCCACTCACCTTTGATCTGACTGATCACGAGAGCGGAATCTCCGAAGACACTCAGAAACTTAATCCTTAGGTCAAATGTTGCTCGAAGACCCATGATGCACGCTTCATACTCCTCCATGTTGTTGGTGCAGTTGAAACATAGTCGGGCGGTGAACGGAGTATTAGAGCCTTCAGGAGATATGATCACAGAGCCAATGTCATTACCAAAAGTGTTTGAAGCTCCATCAAAGTACATAGACCATTGGGATCCTTCCTCAGGTCCTTCATCCGGTCCAGGTGTTTTTTTAGTCAGTCACCAACATGATATTCTCATCCGAGAATTCAAAGTTCATTGATTGGTAGTCGTCTACAGCCTGATGTGCCAAATGATCTGCTAACATACTTCCCTTGATTACCTTTTGGGTCGTGTATTGGATGTCATACTCAGTCATGATCATCTTCCATCTTGCTATTCTTCTGGACAAGGCAGGCTTCTCGAAGATATACTTGATTGGATCCATTTTTGATATCAATAGAGTAGTGTGAGTCAGCATATACTGTCTCAGCTGGCGAGCAGCCCATGCCAAAGCGCAACAAGTTTTCTCAAGCAACGAGTATCGGGTCTCGCAGTTGGTAAACTTTTTGCTAAGGTAATAAATAGCATGCTCTTTTTGGCCAGAATTGTCATGCTTCCCCAGCACGCACCCCATTGAATTGTCCAGTACTGTCAAGTATAGGATCAAAAGTCTCCCTTCAATTGGAGGCATCAAAATAGGTGTCTCTTGGAGATATTCTTTGATCCTTTCGAAAGCGGCCTGACATTCATCGTTCCATCTTACCACTTGATCTTTCTTCAGTAACTTGAAGATTGGCTCACAAGTAGCAGTCAGGTGTGAGATGAAACGGGCAATATAGTTCAAACGTCCCAGAAAGCCTCTGACTTCTTTTTATGTCCAGGGAGATGGAATTTCCTGTATAGCCTACACCTTTGTAGGGTCCACTTGAATACCTTTATCACTTACGACGAAATCCAGCAGCTTACCAGATCTCACCCCGAAGGTGCACTTGTTCGGGTTTAACCTTAGTCTGTACAACTTCAACCTGTCAAATAGCTTCTGAAGGTGGTTAAGATGTTCTTCCTCAGTCTGGGATCTTGCAATCATGTCATCAACGTATAATTCAATCTCATGATGGATCATGTCATGGAACAAAGCGAACATGGCGCGCTGATACGTTGCCCCAGCATTCTTCAATCCAAACGGCGTGACCTTGTAGCAAAAGGTACCCCATTGAGTAATAAAGGTTGTCTTCTTCATATCCTCGGGAGCCATCTTAATCTGATTATAACCGGAGAAACCATCCATAAAGGAGAAGACCTTATGTTGTGCGGTGTTGTCAACCAGAACGTCGATATGAGGCAGAGGGAAATCATCCTTGGGGCTTGCCCTGTTCACATCCATATAGTCAACACACATTAGAACCTTACCATCCTTCTTCGGCACTAGAACCACGTTGGCAACCCACTGCTGGTAAGAAGTAACTGCTAGAAAACCGGTGTCAAACTGTTTCATAACTTCAGCCTTAATTTTCTCAGACATCTCTGGGCGCATTCGGCGAACTTTCTGTTTCACTGGAGGACAGTCTTCCTTGGTAGGCAAGCAGTGAACCACAATATCAGTATCCAACCCAGGCATATCTTCATAAGACCAGGCAAAGATCTCAACATAGTCACGCAGCATTTGAATCAACCGTTGCTTAACACTACACTCCAAATTTACACCGATCTTGACCTCTTTCTTGTCTACCTTTGTACCCAGGTTTACTGTTTCCACTGGCTCTTCATGTGGCTGTATGGCCCTCTCTTCCTGAAGTAACAGTCTAGCAAGTTCACCAGGCACTTCACAATCATCCTCACCTTCGTCCTCGGCTTGGTTGATCGGACTTTCGAAGTTATAACTGGCAGTAGCAGAGTCGTTATCAGTGGGATCCATAGTGGATGTAGACCTGTATATGTGAGTGTGTGTAAAATAGCTGTTTTACAAGATAGAAAAGAAAAACAAAGAGCGCAAAATTCGTAATGCAGGAAAACATCCAATGCTTTTATTAATGATATATGGAAATGACACACAATAAGCCCTCAAACAAAGCCATAGTGTCTCGGGTAAGGCATCGGGCCGTAATGTTTAAAATTTTCTGTTACACATTCAAAACAAAAGTCTATTACTGTGTAATAAAAGAAATTGGCACGAAGTCCTTTTCTGTCTAATTGCTTAGTCCGTCGTTGGTAGTCGGGTAGATCCAAATGCCAAACTCAGATTCTTCATCATCGCCTTCAATGGCATTCACTCCTGAATTGCTGATAAAGAAAGGAGGTCCTCCAATCCGTGCACGCCGAACAACCCTTTGAGCTTCTGCAGTGAAACCCAAACCAAACTTGTTATTCTTATGTGGAAAGTCATGGAGTTGGCCCCAATTTGCACACCCACCTTTCTCAACAACAGTCCGGGCATCCTTGAGGGAAGCCATCTTCATTGGAGGATCTTCAGCAACAGTCTCAGTTAATGCTAGCATCTGGGGGACTTCTTCAAAGTGTTGACACGGGGTTTCAATGAACTCCCCGTCCATCTCCACATACCGGAAAGAGTTGAGGTGGCTCACCATGTACTCCTCTTCTCCTCGTACCGTAACAATTTTCCCCTTCACTGGGTATTTCAGGATCTGGTGGAGCGTAGAAGTTACTTCCCCAGCTTTGTGGATCCACGGGCGACCCAGCAAACAAGAATAAGATGGCCGAACGTGTAACACCCCAGTTTCAATTATTTGATTTATTTAAATTTGGGAAATTATTTTATTAGAATTAATAAAATAAAAAGGGATTATTTATTTTGAAATATGGAGGAAAATAAAAGAAATAAGAAAATGCTGAGTTTTTAAGTTATTGGGCTTGGATGTTGTTAGTAAAGAGTGGGGGTGCAAAAGAAGTAAAGATATGTTTTGGAACTCAAAGTTATTTTTCTCATTATTCACGATAACACAGAAGTTGGGATTTTGGGAAGCAGAGCTCTGAAGGTACGAAGAATGAAGAACGAAGAACATCGCTCAAAAAGTTCAAAGCTGCTAATTGTTAAGGTAAGGGGGGCTATTACTCGATTTACCTTTGTTTATGGGTTTATGTACGGTTGATTTGGGTAATCGTAGGGAAAAAACCCAATTGTTAGATGTTATTAGGGATCGATACCCTTAGGATTGAACCTTGTTAAAGAAGGGTTAGGTTCCCAATTTTATGAAATCAATTAACGATTTTAGGCTCCTAATGGTGGATTGGGAGTATATCTGCATGATCGTGAATTTACCTTAGAAGTTATAGGGATAACCTCAATGTTAGCAGATTTCCCCAAAAGGGACGGTTAATCCCGGTTAAGGTTACTATAATGATTGTTGGTAATTAGGAAATTGAGGTGTTGTTTTGAATTATACAAAATCGATGTCGTGAGGTACCGAAATGCGCGTTTTGGCTGGCATTTTCCCGCGTTTGGCTGCTGTTCTGAGCTACTGCAGGTACAGGAAAATCCTGTACGCGCTCAGCAACACGGGCCGTGTTGCACAACACGGGCACCCGTGTTGCTCTTCTGTGTTGGTAAAGTAATGTGTTTTCTGGACACATTACAACACGGGCCGTGTTGCACAACACGGGTACCCGTGTTGCTCCCCTGTACTGATAAGGATAATGTGTTTTTTCTGGATATGTTACAACACGGGCCGTGTTGCACAACACGGGCACCCGTGTTGAGGCTACTGTGTTGATTTTCTGAACTTTGTTTTCAGTGCTTGATTTTGGATTTTATTGCCATGCTTTTGGATAATGTTATCGAGCATGAATTATGATATGACTTGATATGATTGATGTTTAAATAGTATGCTGAGTGATTACATGCTATCCATATCCTGTTATGATTGATGTTGTTGATGTGCATGATATGTTGATTGATGTTCATAGTATGCTGAGTGTTACATACTTACATATCATGTTGCATTTGTTAATTCCCATTGTGTGGAATTAACATGGTGGCCAATATACGTGTCCGCGATTTAATGGAACGTTGAGGTGGTAGCCGTGTCCGCGATATAATGGAACGGTGAGTTATCCGTGACCCGAGATTTAATGGGGCGGTAAAGTGGTACCACATGCATGGGTGTGTTGCATTACCTTGAATATAACATGAATGGATGATTTTTCCAATGTTGTATTTGATTGTTTGTATGCACGTATGGTTGCTAAATGGTTGACGATGTTTGATGTTAATTGCAATATGAAAAGTAATATATTATGGTTGTATGAATTGCAAAGGTTTTTGTAAACTATGAAATATGCTAATTGTTGGGTGATGCTTATGGTTTCCTGAATTGATTGTTATGAACGCATAATCAAATGTATAATTGAGATGCTCACCCTTACTGTTGAATATTTCAGATTGAGGAGCTTCGTTCAGGTGCTTGGCGAAGGCTTGTCGTTTCTAGTTTATTTTCGTTTTAGTATTGTCCGGGTCATGCTCTGATAGTTGTAACTCCGGGAACGTCTGTTTTGTCGAGCTGTTTTAGTCAGACTCGTTTAATTCCTTATGTTTTATTATAATATGATGTTGACATTTTCCAGGTGTTAATCCCTGATGATTTTGGAAAATATTATAACATTGATTTTATTAATTAAAGTATTCCGCTGTGTAAACATGTATGAGTTACTACTACGTTATGCATGACAGGAATTTGTTTTATTAAAAGAGAATTGTGACATCCTCGATTATACATGTACTCTGATATTATGATTTTAGTGTTTGTGAAATTTTATGCGGGGTTTTAGAGGGTGTTACAATAGTGGTATCAGAGCATAGTCGGTCGTTGCGACCAGAGTCTTGAGTCAGTCATCCCTTTTGTATGCGATTAGTGTAAGATAACACTGTCGATACTGTATTCTAATGTGGAGTATGTTTTAATTCTCAGGAATATGGCTGGAAGAGGTAACGGACGAAATGATGCTGCACTCGCTGAGGCTTTGGGGATGTTAGCTGGTGTACTTGCTGGAAACCCAACTGGAGGCGTGATTGGTGCTGATAGGCAATTGGGAAATTTCCAAAGGAACAATCCTCCGTTGTTCAAAGGTACACATGACCCTGAAGGTGCTCAGAAGTGGCTGAAGGAAATCGAAAGGATTTTCCGTGTGATTGATTGTGCTGAAGATCTGAAAGTCAGATATGGTACGCATATGTTGGCAGAAGAGGCCGACGACTGGTGGGTTGCCACAAGGACTGAAATGGTTCAGGATGGAGAGGCACTGACTTGGGCTAACTTCAGAAGGGCTTTTCTGAGGAGGTACTTTCCTGAAGATGTTCGGGGAAGAAAGGAAATTGAATTTTTGGAGCTTAAGCAGGGCAATCTGACGGTTAGTGAGTATGCTACTAAGTTCACTGAGCTGGCAAAGTATTATGCACACTACAACAATGATGAGGCTGGAGAATTCTCTAAGTGTATCAAATTTGAGAATGGTCTCCGAGATGAGATTAAGCAGGGAATCAGGTACCAGCGTATTCGTAGATTTTCTGACCTGGTGGATTGTAGCAGAATCTTGGAAGAAGATATTACCAGGAATAGGTCGTCGCACTCTCGTGGGGCTGTTGATAAAAAGGGAAAGCAACATATGGACCGTGGCAAGCCATATGGTAGAGATAACCAGAGATCAGGCGGTTGGAAAAGGCCTAGTGGGGGAGACTCTAAGGCTCCTATCAGATGCTACAGGTGTGGTGAGTCTGGTCATCACATTCGAGATTGCAAGAGTGATGAGAAGAAGTGCTATAAATGTGGAAAGGCTGGTCATTTGTCTATTGATTGCAAAGGGAAGTCTGTTACTTGTTACAATTGTGGCGAAGAAGGTCACATTCGTCCGCAGTGTCCTAAGCCTAGGAAGGATCAGTCAGGTGGAAAAGTGTTCGCTTTGTCTGGATCTGAGACTACTCCAGAGGATCGATTGATTAAAGGTACGTGTTTTATTCATGGCACACCTTTAGTTGCAATTATTGATACTGGTGCAACTCATTCTTTCATTTCTTTGGATTGTGCTGAGAGGTTGAAACTGGACATAGCTGGTATGCGAGGTGGCATGGTTGTTGATACTCCTGCATCGGGTTCAGTGACAACTTCACTTGTATGTAGGAATTGTCCTATTGAGATTTTTGGTAGAGGTTTCGGTATGGATTTAGTGTGCCTACCACTTGAACAAATTGATATTGTCCTTGGGATGAACTGGTTGGAATTCAACCGGGTTCATCTGAACTGTTTTGCTAAGACGGTGATTTTTCCAGAAGCAGTTGGTGTCGAGAATTTGACTATGACTGCTAGGCAGGTACAAGAAGCAATGGAGGACGGTGCTAATGTGTTTATGTTACTTGCTTCGTTAGATGCAACAGGAAAGGTCAGGAGTGGCGAATTGCCAGTGGTGTGTGATTTTCCAGAAGTCTTTCCGGATGATGTTGGTGAGTTACCTCCTGAGAGAGAAGTGGAATTCTCTATAGATTTGATTCCTGGTACGAGACCGGTGTCGATGGCGCCATATCGTATGTCTGCATCTGAGTTGGCGGAATTGAAGAGTCAGTTGGAAGATTTACTGGAGAAGAAGTTTATTCGTCCAAGTTTTTCGCCTTGGGGTGCTCCGGTATTGTTGGTTAAGAAGAAAGAAGGTTCTATGAGACTGTGTGTTGATTACAGGCAATTGAACAAGGTAACCATTAAGAATCGGTATCCGTTACCGAGGATTGATGATTTAATGGATCAACTAATTGGAGCTAGTGTGTTCAGTAAGATTGACTTGAGATCTGGATATCATCAGATTCGTGTGAAGGCGGAAGATATTCAAAAGACTGCTTTTCGAACGAGGTATGGGCATTATGAATATTCTGTTATGCCGTTCGGGGTTACTAATGCACCTGGTGTTTTCATGGAATATATGAATAGGATTTTTCATCCGTATCTGGATAAGTTTGTTGTGGTTTTTATTGATGACATTCTGATTTATTCCAAGAATGACAAAGAGCATGCGGGACATCTCAGAATTGTGTTAGAGTTGTTGAAAGATAGGAAGCTGTATGCAAAGTTGTCCAAATGTGAGTTCTGGCTGAATGAAGTTAGTTTTCTTGGACATGTGATTTATAAGAATGGTATTGCAGTGGATCCTACAAAAGTAGAAGCGGTATCTCAGTGGGAAGCGCCGAAGACTGTTTCTGAAATCAGAAGTTTTCTTGGTCTTGCAGGTTATTACAGAAAATTTATCGAAGGATTCTCAAAGTTAGCATTGCCGTTGACGAAATTGACTCGTAAAGGACAAACGTTTATTTGGGATTCTGATTGTGAGAAGGGTTTCCAAGAATTGAAGCGGAGATTGACTAGTGCTCCTATTCTGATTTTGCCAAATCCGGTGGAATCTTTTGTGGTCTATTGTGATGCATCTCTGTTGGGTTTAGGTGGTGTTTTAATGCAGAATCAGCAGGTAGTTGCGTATGCTTCGAGACAGTTGAAGGTTCATGAAAGGAACTATCCTACTCATGATTTAGAGTTGGCAGCAGTTGTGTTTGTCTTGAAATTGTGGAGACATTATCTGTATGGTTCGAGATTTGAAGTGTATAGCGATCATAAGAGTTTGAAGTATCTTTTCGATCAGAAAGAGCTCAATATGAGGCAAAGAAGGTGGTTGGAATTTCTCAAAGATTATGATTTTGGTTTGAATTACCATCCTGGTAAGGCAAATGTGGTTGCAGATGCTTTGAGCAGGAAATCCTTGCATATGTCTATGATGATGGTTCGTGAATTGGATTTAATTGAACAATTCCGAGATTTGAGTTTAGTTTGTGAAAGTACTCCGAAGTGTGTTCGTTTGGGTATGTTGAAACTTACTAGTGGTATTCTAGAAGAGATCAGGATCGGGCAGAAATCTGATGTTAATTTAGTTGATAAATTGACATTGATCAACCAAGGTCAAGGTGGTGAGTTTAGAATTGATGAAAATGATGTTATGAGATTTGGCGATAGAGTTTGTGTTCCTGATATTGCAGAAATCAAGAAGAGTATATTAGAGGAAGGACATCGCAGTGGGATGAGTATTCATCCGGGTGCCACGAAAATGTATCATGATTTGAAGAAATTGTTTTGGTGGCCGGGAATGAAAAAGGAAATAGCTGAATTTGTGTATGCATGTTTAATCTGTCAGAAATCGAAGATTGAACATCAGAAGCCGTCTGTATTTATGCAACCAATGTTTATTCCAGAATGGAAGTGGGATAGTATTTCTATGGATTTCGTATCTGGGTTGCCGAGGACTCCTATGAATTGTGAAGCGATATGGGTCGTTGTGGATAGGTTGACTAAGTCTGCTCATTTTATACCGGTGCGAATGGATTACTCAATGGAGAGATTGGCACAGTTATATATTGAGAAAATAGTGAGTTTGCATGGAGTTCCTTCTAGTATTGTGTCAGATAGAGATCCGAGATTCACTTCGAAATTTTGGGAAGGATTGCAGAAGGCTTTGGGTACTAAATTGAGGTTGAGTTCAGCTTACCATCCTCAGACTGATGGACAGACGGAGAGGACGATTCAATCGTTAGAAGATTTATTGCGTGCTTGTGTTTTAGAGAAGGGTGGAGCTTGGGATAGCTATTTGCCATTGATTGAATTTACTTATAACAATAGTTACCATTCGAGTATTGGTATGGCTCCGTTTGAGGCATTGTATGGGAGACGGTGTAGAACGCCTTTGTGTTGGTATGAATCTGGAGAGAGTTCGGTGATTGGGCCAGAGATTGTTCAGCAGACTACTGAAAAGATCAAATTGATTCAAGAGAAGATGAGAGCTTCTCAGAGTCGTCAGAAAAGTTATCATGATAAGAGGAGAAAGAATTTAGAATTTAGTGCTGGAGATCATGTGTTTATGAGAGTTACTCCGATGACGGGTATTGGTCGAGCGTTGAAATCTAAGAAGTTGACTCCGCATTTTATTGGTCCGTTTCAGATTACAGAAAGAGTTGGAGAAGTTACTTATCGTATTGCTTTACCTCCGAGACTTGCGAATTTGCACGATGTTTTTCATGTTTCTCAGTTGAGGAGATACATTCCAGACCCATCTCATGTAATCCAAATAGATGATGTACAGGTGAGAGATAACCTGACAGTAGAAACATTGCCTATGAGGATAGAAGATCGGGAAGTGAAACAGTTAAGAGGTAAAGAGATAGCATTAGTGAAGGTTGCTTGGGGAGGTCCAGCAGATGGAAATATCACTTGGGAGCTGGAGAGCCAGATGAAAGAGGCTTATCCGGAACTGTTCGTCTAAGGTATGTTTTCGAGGATGAAAACTCTTTTAGTGGGGAAGAGTTGTAACACCCCAGTTTCAATTATTTGATTTATTTAAATTTGGGAAATTATTTTATTAGAATTAATAAAATAAAAAGGGATTATTTATTTTGAAATATGGAGGAAAATAAAAGAAATAAGAAAATGCTGAGTTTTTAAGTTATTGGGCTTGGATGTTGTTAGTAAAGAGTGGGGGTGCAAAAGAAGTAAAGATATGTTTTGGAACTCAAAGTTATTTTTCTCATTATTCACGATAACACAGAAGTTGGGATTTTGGGAAGCAGAGCTCTGAAGGTACGAAGAACGAAGAACGAAGAACATCGCTCAAAAAGTTCAAAGCTGCTAATTGTTAAGGTAAGGGGGGCTATTACTCGATTTACCTTTGTTTATGGGTTTATGTACGGTTGATTTGGGTAATCGTAGGGAAAAACCCCAATTGTTAGATGTTATTAGGGATCGATACCCTTAGGATTGAACCTTGTTAAAGAAGGGTTAGGTTCCCAATTTTATGAAATCAATTAACGATTTTAGGCTCCTAATGGTGGATTGGGAGTATATCTGCATGATCGTGAATTTACCTTAGAAGTTATAGGGATAACCTCAATGTTAGCAGATTTCCCCAAAAGGGACGGTTAATCCCGGTTAAGGTTACTATAATGATTGTTGGTAATTAGGAAATTGAGGTGTTGTTTTGAATTATACAAAATCGATGTCGTGAGGTACCGAAATGCGCGTTTTGGCTGGCATTTTCCCGCGTTTGGCTGCTGTTCTGAGCTGCTGCAGGTACAGGAAAATCCTGTACGCGCTCAGCAACACGGGCCGTGTTGCACAACACGGGCACCCGTGTTGCTCTTCTGTGTTGGTAAAGTAATGTGTTTTCTGGACACATTACAACACGGGCCGTGTTGCACAATACGGGTACCCGTGTTGCTCCCCTGTACTGATAAGGATAATGTGTTTTTTTCTGGATATGTTACAACACGGGCCGTGTTGCACAACACGGGCACCCGTGTTGAGGCTACTGTGTTGATTTTCTGAACTTTGTTTTCAGTGCTTGATTTTGGATTTTATTGCCATGCTTTTGGATAATGTTATCGAGCATGAATTATGATATGACTTGATATGATTGATGTTTAAATAGTATGCTGAGTGATTACATGCTATCCATATCCTGTTATGATTGATGTTGTTGATGTGCATGATATGTTGATTGATGTTCATAGTATGCTGAGTGTTACATACTTACATATCATGTTGCATTTGTTAATTCCCATTGTGTGGAATTAACATGGTGGCCAATATACGTGTCCGCGATTTAATGGAACGTTGAGGTGGTAGCCGTGTCCGCGATATAATGGAACGGTGAGTTATCCGTGACCCGAGATTTAATGGGGCGGTAAAGTGGTACCACATGCATGGGTGTGTTGCATTACCTTGAATATAACATGAATGGATGATTTTTCCAATGTTGTATTTGATTGTTTGTATGCACGTATGGTTGCTAAATGGTTGACGATGTTTGATGTTAATTGCAATATGAAAAGCAATATATTATGGTTGTATGAATTGCAAAGGTTTTTGTAAACTATGAAATATGCTAATTGTTGGGTGATGCTTATGGTTTCCTGAATTGATTGTTATGAACGCATAATCAAATGTATAATTGAGATGCTCACCCTTACTGTTGAATATTTCAGATTGAGGAGCTTCGTTCAGGTGCTTGGCGAAGGCTTGTCGTTTCTAGTTTATTTTCGTTTTAGTATTGTCCGGGTCATGCTCTGATAGTTGTAACTCCGGGAACGTCTGTTTTGTCGAGCTGTTTTAGTCAGACTCGTTTAATTCCTTATGTTTTATTATAATATGATGTTGACATTTTCCAGGTGTTAATCCCTGATGATTTTGGAAAATATTATAACATTGATTTTATTAATTAAAGTATTCCGCTGTGTAAACATGTATGAGTTACTACTACGTTATGCATGACAGGAATTTGTTTTATTAAAAGAGAATTGTGACATCCTCGATTATACATGTACTCTGATATTATGATTTTAGTGTTTGCGAAATTTTATGCGGGGTTTTAGAGGGTGTTACAGAACGTCCATCACATAGAATGTAGACGCGAAAATTTGAGAACCAACCTTAATTGTAATATTCACCTCTTCATGTACCATCCTCTTGGACTCGTCAAAGGCCCTAACCACAATGTTGCTTGGCTTCAGCACCAACCCTTCACATTCCAACCGGTCTAACGCCTTCTTGGGTAAAACATTCAACGAGGACCCAATATCCACAAACACATGAGCTAGAGTAGTGCCCCTGCACTCAATGGAAACATGGAGAGCATCATTGTGATTCTTTCCCTTGGCAGTCAAATCTGCGTTGGAGAAACCCAACCCGTTGTCAGCTATCAAACTAGCCACACAATCTTTGAACTGGTCAGCAGATGCCTACTGCGGCACGTGCGCAGTTTTCAGGAAAGCAATCAGAGCCTTAGCATGGGCCTCTGAACACAACAATAAAGACAACATAGAGATCTTGGACGGGGTTTTCCCCAGCTGTTTGACTACATTGTAGTCACTTTTCTTGATGATCTTTAAAATTTCCTCTATCTCCTGTCTAGAGGCTTCAACAGTAATCTTCTTCGATGCCTCCGTCTGGACAGGGACAGTGCATGTGTACTAGCAGGTGTAATAACAACAGGCTTCCGAATAGTCGGTGGAGAGATCTCAGGGGAGAAAAGTCTTTCGCTTCGGGTGACTTTACTAGATCCAACAATATTGCTAACATCAGTATCAGCCTCTTCACCCTTCAAATCATGTTTAATTCCATGATAATACACGTCAGCCCCATAGTGCCACGGGACAGCCTTATCTGACGTGTAAGGGATAGGTCCAGAAATGGTAATGATCAAAGGAACAATTCTTGGAGAAGATGTAATTCTAACAGGCTTTCTCGAGGAAGCCTTGGAAGAATTTGCGGAAATGGTGATTATAGAAACATCTTCAAAAGGAATCAATGGAACCAAAGTTTTTTCAAACATAATTTCTTTGTTATCCATCAGGCGTTGGACACCTGACTTCAATAGATGGAAACCAGTAGGTAGGACGGAACACAGATGGCAACCTTCGCCACAGCCCGGAAATAAACCGGCTAACAGAAGATTCTTCTTCACAGTCAACAATGGAGTAGCAATGTCTTTTACTGAAGTCATAAACGAGTCATCATCTACAGCATTCACTCCATGCTTTGGCATAGGAGCAGTCATGACATTAGGCTTTTCCGGTGCTTCAAATTCAATCTCCTTAGCATCAATCAGATCATGTACCTTACTCTTCAAAGCCCAACAATTATTGGTATCATGCCCTGGGCTATCAGAGTGATAAGCACAGCGGGCGTTCAGATTATATAGTGGTGATGTGGTGTTGGGATTCTTTGGAGCTTCCCTCGGAATCACCAAGTTGGTCTTTAGCAACTGCGGCAGAATTTGAGATAAAGTCATGTTGAGCCGAGTAAACTGTCTTTGCAGCCTCTCTGTTCTTGGTTGATTATTGCGTTGAGGGGAAACAACAGGCCTTGATATAACCACCGCATTAACCGCTTGGCGGTGCTCAGGTCCGTTCTGGATTTTTAAGCTGTAAACTGCACTAGACTCCTTCTTGAAGGGATTCTTCTCGGTACTTGACGAAGCACCTTTATGTATCTTGCCGCTCTTGATACCGGCTTCAACTCTCTCCCCAGTCATTATCAACTCGGTGAAACCAGACGATGAACTCCCAATCAGATGATTAAAATACGGACCAGACAAGGTCCCCAGAAACATATCCACTAACTCCCTATCAGCCAAAGGGGGTTGTACTCTTCTTGCAAGGTCCCTCCACTTTTGAGCATAGTCCGTAAAACCTTTGCTCGCACCCATAGACATACCCTGAAGTTGGGTACGCGTGGGAGCAAGGTCAGCATTATATTGGTACTGCTTGTAAAAAGCAGCAGCAAGGTCCTCCCAATTACGAACGTTAGGTCCTTCCAGTTGGTAGAACCATTCAAGTTGAGTCCCTAAGAGACTATCTTGAAAGAAATGGATCCATAGGTTCTTATCAGCAGTATATGGCTGGATCTTTCTAACATACAAGCGGAGGTGTAGCTTTGGGCAGGAGACCCCGTCGTACTTAGCAAAGACTGGTGCTTTAAACTTGTGGGGAATCACCACCCCATATGCCAAACCCAAATCTCCGAAGTCCAGACCAGGAATTTTCTGGACCTCTATCGCGCTTAACCGGTCTTCAAGTTGCTTATACCTGTCCTCAGCAGAAGGATACTAGTATTCATCAAAGTCAGTCTCATTGTCTGAAACTACAGGGCTAGGAGCCCTCCTCTCTTCTTGGTTCTCTCCCCCTCCAGATGAGTGGGTCAAATCAACTTCTTCTCGTAGCCTGTTCCCAAACCTGTGACCCATGTTCAGGAGGACCGTCTTCTTCTTCTTCTTCTTTTTATCCTTCAAGATAAGAGTCTTCAGATCTTTCTGACCCTTGGCCAAGTTCATGAACATTTCCTGGAACTAAGCGTTTTGAGCTTGTAGGGCCTTGATAGCTTGATCAGTGGATGTTTCAGAAGACATGATGCTGAAATAAACAGCGAAGAAGATAAGAGACCTGTAAGGGTACCTGTAATGAGGTACATGGGAATGGAATGCATATGATATGATTTCAAAGACTTTAGGGAGATTCAAATTTGTAAACCAAAATGAAACACACTTTTATTAGATAAAAACTTGAGATTAATGTTTAATAGATTCCTTTAAGGCGTTACAAAAAGAAAAAACTGAAAAGTAAATCAAAACTAGAAATAACAAAAGACATCAGCGCTCCCATGGTCGTTTTCCGTTGGTGCTGACATAATCGTTGAGGACCTTCTCGTTCTCCAGCTGCCTTGTAAGCGTTAGGATCTTCTGTTCTTGTTCATGATACTTTTCTCTGTAAGTATCCCGCTCTTCCCTCAACTGGTCCAAGACCTTTTTAATGCCCCAATGTCAGTAGGCATGTATGGATAGAGGACAGTATGAGGAACCCCTTCTTCATCAGTACTCTCAATAATTACTGGTAAGACAGCTTCATATGGCATCCCCAGTTTTTGAGTACGGGCTCGAACCCACCGGAGATACGGTTCCATTGGAAGAGAGGTCTTCATTCCTAGCTCGTGTGTATCAGACCTGTGAACCCTATTCCAAGCTCGTATGAACCTGCGGTGATGTTCCTCAACATCCCCTTGGAAGTCAAAGACAATGTCCGGAAGAAGCAACTCATGAGGTCCGTCCCTCCTAGCTCGCCCAAACTGTCGTAAGGCCAAACAAGGATTATAGGTGATCCCTCCTCTAATTCCCAGCAATGGAACATTGGGGTATTCCCCACAGTGATCAATGACAACCACTTCTTCCATGTCTTTAGTGCTCCAGATGATGTCCGTGTGAGCAAGGGACATAATTATGTAGGCCCAGACCATTCCTTCCTTGTTCTTCAAAATAGATTTAGGGAGGTGAGAAATAAACCACCTCGCCATCAATGGTGCACAACACATAAGGGTTCCCCGTTTTCGAGCAGTATGGGCATAAAGAGCATGCAGAATGTCACCTAAGAGAGTGGGCACCAAATTACAGGACATGAAAATCTTCATTGCGTTCACGTCGACAAAAGAATCTGAATTAGGGAACAGAACCAGGCCATAGATAAGAAGTGCCAGGATATCTTCGAATGCTTGAAAATCCAAACTGTCCCAAAACTGTTGAGCCTGATCAAACAAGAATTTAGCCAGCAAGCCTTTCACCCCATTCCGAGTCTCCCAGTTAGACATTACATCAGCCTTTGTCAGATGTAGGGTTGTAGTAACATCCTCTGGCCTAAGAGCTATCTCCCAACCTGTAAATGGCGTCTGCTCTAGAATAGAAATACCAAGTAAATCAGAGAACTCCTCCAAAGTAGGGACCAACTGATAGTCCGGAAAGGTGAAGCAGTGGCACAATGGGTCGAAGAACTGGAACAAGACACTCATCATCTTCTCGTCCATCTTAGAAGTGACCAAACAAAGGAGGTGACCATGTCTTCTGACAAAATAAGAAGTATCAGGGACCTTGGAAACCAAATCTCTAAGCTGAGTACGAATCTGTACAAAGATGATCCGAATAGTGTTTCTACGCATAGAGGCCATGACCTACAAAACAGAACAAAAATGAATCCCCTCGGTCTTTGAAATGGGTTAGTCTAATGAAATATGCATGCAATGTCATGATGCATGATGTCATGATAGAAACACACCACAAGTATTCACAGATAGCAAACATGGTAAGGGCAAACAAGTCACACAGTAGCCCTTAAATTTCAGGCTGGCATGGAGTTTAGGTATTACCCTCTTTCAGTTTAGTTGGTTCAACCTGTCCTAGTAATAGTAACCGGGTTCTAGAGGATCTCAATATCACTGACCACCCTCGATCGGTCATAATTCCAGTTTAGCAACCATTTCTTGCGGTCGGAATCATCGCGAGAGTTTGGTCTTAATGAGTGTAGCATACTGCTACTTTTCTATGGCCAAGTTGGTCAATTATAGGTTCTAAGGTCAGTTGGTGCTTAATGACCCTTTAGCAGCCCCATATTCTCCTTGTTCCACCACAAGGGATATCGGTACAAACTAAAGTGCCACACCAACGTAGCTACTGCTTCAACCGTATCGGTCTACGCCATACAGTTCCCTCACAATCTATTGCTACTTACCTAAAAGGTATCCCCAGATCCAAGTTAGGATCTATAGTAACTCCGATTCAAACCCACAAAGATAAAGCATACAAATCAAGCAATTGAAAACATTATGATAAACTATTCCTAAGGTATACCCCACTTATAATCTCCTTAGCAGAGTCTCCAGTTCTGTGATACGGTGGGAGAACTGACTTTTTTTTGGAATGCTGGTTCGCGTTTTGCGTTTGTGTTTGCAAAATGTCACAGTAAGCAAGATTCGTCACCTACTTTTATTTTATCCAACAAGGAAAGGAAAAAAGCACAGAAAAATTCCTTTTTCGAGATATTTCTGAGTACGGGGGGTAGATTATAGAAAGGGAAGGTATTAGCACCCTTTCTATCCGTAGTTATCTACGGGATCTTAGGTACTTGCTCATCATTTTCAAAATCGTTTTCTTTGTGCTTGTGGGTTTTGAAAAAATTTTTGTTTTAACTTCGATTTAACTCTTGCTTCTGTCTTCAAGAGTGTAATGAAGTGTTTTTGAAAACTTGATGCAAAAGAGTGTAAGTGTGAAAAAGTTTTGTTTTGGATGAACAAGTATCTAAGAACTAATCTACCTACTCGAAAAAGGAATCATTCTATGCTAATTTCCTTTAGACAATGATATCCCACTATTAGTGAGTAGGTAGCACCATCGTTGGAGTTTGAGGGTCAATTCGAAAGAGGGACATACGGTCACTAAAGCAATGTTAGGACGTCTTAGTGGTAACCCTAATGTCTTAGATCATTTATCCGAGACAACGATATCTGAGGCAACGATATCCGAGGCAACCTTCGCGAGGCAACTTATGATATTTTAGACAAGAGGGCGACCTCTAAAACAACCTATACTCAATGACCGTTTACAAAGGCAACCAAGTGGGGTGTACCCTAGGAGTGCACATGTGCGAGTGTGTTGATTTCAGATTGTTTATCTTTGCATAATTAAGGGTGATCTAACTGTTTTAAATTCAAACATTCATTCTTGTCAAGCAAACCCTATTATCAAACATCTAGTAGTAGAATATTTGCAAAAATTAAAGGTGCAGAAATTAAATTACGCTATTACAAGGCGTCGGGTATTTACATCGCCAAAAAACAACCCTTTGAAAATAAAAGCGGTAAAAGTAAATGTCCTAATTAAAATATTACAAGCTGGGAGCATATACAATAATTGGATAAAATAACACGCGCGAGAAAATTGAATCGAATGCGAAACTAGGGTTTTGACCCTCTTAATTAAAGGAAAATGTTTTTGTTGTTTTAATTTTTTAAGGAAAGAAATTAAATCCTAAAATTAAATGCTAAATTAATTAGGTTATTAAATTAATTAATGAAAAATAATTAAATGACATATTTTTGGAGTTTTGTTAATTTGGGAAAGAAAATAAAATAATTAAGTTAATGTTAAAACCTATTGATTCTAATTAATTTTAAATATTTACAAAATAAATGAAAGTTATCTAAAATTAACCTAATTAAATTTAATTATTTTTTTTACTAAAAATAAATATCCTAAATTTAATTTTAACATAAAATATTTTTTGTGAGTTTTTTTTGATAAAAAGAAAATAATTTTTGGTTAGTAATTAAATAAAATAAAATAAAATAATTAAATGAAATATAGAAAAGAAAATATAAAGAAAGAGATTGGGCCTGATTTTTTAGGGTGTCAATAGCAGTTTTCTGGGCCCAATTGAGGAGGTCAGTTTGACTTTTGCAATCCAGCGTATATGCATTAACTTGGTCTTTGGTGTGCCCTCAATAGTAGCCACCATATCTGGCCATCTGGCCATCTGGCACGCTTGATGTTGAAGGTATATGGTGGACACTAGGCTTGAGCGTGTACTGGATTTCCTGAAATAACAAGGAAAAATAATAAATGCTGGAGGCAGGGATCGAACCCCTGACCTCCAGCCTCTAACGCCTTGAACATCCCACTTGTAACCACTACGCCACTTGTTTTCATTTGTTCATTAATCAAATGCTGAAAATAATATATAAAACAAAAGAAAATTGTAAAAAAAAATAAAAAAAACGCGCACTCATTTAAACAAGCCAATGGTGGGGTGACACGCCTTCATCCCTATTCTTGAACCGTGGCTAAAAGTTGAACCACCTATACCTACGAACATATGTCCGTCGCTACAAACAGGGGTTCATCCAAAATCCTCTACAAGCCACATAAATGGAATCTAGTACCATGGTTGAGTTCGTCTCACTCTCCTGATCACAACCATACCCATCATTTAGGCTAATTGTTCCTGAAATAAAAAACCCTAAACCAAAGCTTGAAAACCTAATAATGGTGAATTTCGATTCAGTCCATATAAATGAAATTGAATAATGCCAAAAGCTTGCAAATGCTCTGTAGATTAAGAATATGCAATTATTTTACGCTATGGATGCAAGAACAAGGCGTTTCGAATTCAAGAAAAGGGTGATACCGTGAGCGACTTACAATGCGTGAGAGGGCTTGAAAACGCCTGCTTTTGTTTGCTTTCGCTTGTGGAGACTGCCAGGAGACGATTGGGACCAATACCCAGCCTTGAGGATGCCTCTAAGTGGGATTTTGATCTCACACTTTTTTGCCTTTTTTTCCAGATTTTGTAACCCCGATTTTTATCTGCACGCAACCCTTATGTATCCTGTAATGCATTAGGGTTAATAGTTGTGTCCAAATCTTCTTCTTTCAATGCTTTGGATATTGATTTGATTTGCTTTGAACAACTTTACAAACATGGCTTATTTCCAATATTTTTGTGCACACAAGCTTTGATGCGAATTTGAATGCCTTGCTAGCTGTAATTAGAGCCTGAAACAATCACAAGATCCTTTGTTATCAATATTTTGGATTTTATTTGATTTATTATGATTTAATTTAAATTAATTCAAATAAAAATCTAAATAATTAATAAAAATATGATATGGAAAAGTGGCAAGGGCTAGAGCACGTGGGCTATAATGCCAACTCAAAACAAGTGAAAAAGATTGGGCCCATTTGGCAAAATTTGAAGTTTTGGGGATAGTTGACTTTTTGCAATTTTGCAAAAAAGGTCAACTTCAACAATGCATAACTTCCTCAATTTTGACTCTTTGGAGGTGTTCTTTGACTTTTTAGAAATCTTGAGATGTCCTCTAAGCAACCCTTTTGGTCTCATCTCAATTTGATATACCATGCTCAAGTATGAAGCTTTGACAAAAAAGATGTTTTTTGTTGACTTTTCAAAATGACCTATAATGTCCAAATTCATAACTTCTTGTGAATGTATATTTTGATCTTGGGAGATGAATATGGATTGTAGGAAATTGCATCCTCTTAAAAATGAGCTTTTGATGGGTCATTTCTCATAAAGTGTGAGAAAGTTATGCTTGGTCAAAGTTGAGTTGACTTTTCCTACAAAACCCTAATTTAGCAACTTTTGAATCTTGATGAATTGTGAGCAATCCTTGATGAAACATGATCAACCCTTGATCAAATGATGAAATATACTTCAAAATGAGGATTTTGACCAAAAATATTGAAGTTTGACTGTATGTGGGCCACAGTTGACTTTTGCCCTAGCATAGTCGATTTTTGGATCTTTGAGCAATTTACTGAGCAAACTTCCTCTGCAAGGCTTGAAACTTGACATGGATGATATTGAGAACATATTAGGACATTTGTGAGCTCTTGGGGTCACTTGGACTCAAGGATATTGATGCAACATGAAACCCTAGTTTGGGGTAGACTGCCTTAGGAGAGAGCTTGCCTGGCCAACCCTTGGACTACCTTGAGCAACTTGGAGATCTTTCTTGAAATGTTTTGAGAAATATGGGAGGGGAAATTTTAGGGTACAACAGGTTCCAACTCTGCCATTTCCCCTATGTCTTCGGATATCATCCCTTGCCATCAAAAGAAGTTGATTGAATTGATCTTGAACCATTTGAACTTTTGACCTTGGTAATAAAGCTGGTTGTAGTGATCTAACGGGACATAGTCGTGCGCTTTGATCCTTAACTTTTTCCTGGACCGCCCTTTCGGGTTTTCAGTCCACCAGGATACCCTTTTTTCCCAAGCCTTCCTTTCAAGTTTTCGGCTTGCCGGGTGTACAATCTTTTGTATGTATCCCTAATTTTTTCCTAAACCTTTATGGTTTGCCGGGATGCCCTTATTTTTTCCTAGGTATGTCAACCTAGATGGTCATTCTTTATGCGTAGTATTTTTTGACTATGTCCACGTTCACAGGGTGCAGGAAATCTTCTCCATCCATAGTGGTTAACATCATAGCACCGCCAAAGAATACTCTTTTGACAATAAAAGGCCCTTCGTAAGTGGGGGTCCATTTGTCCCTGGGATCGCCTTGTGGTAAAATGATGGGCTTTATTACCAAGTTGTCAGCCTGATATACTCGAGGCTTGATATTCTTGTTAAAATCCTTAAGCATGCGTTTTTGATACATTTGACCATGACAGATAGCAGCCAGCCTCTTCTCATCAATCAAATTCAACTGATCTAACCTAGTCTGAACCCATTCATCTTCGCCTAAGTCTGCTTCTTTCATAATCCTTAGAGAAGGAATATGTACTTCAACAGGAAGGACGACTTCGTGCCATAGTATAAAGAGGTTGGGGTTGCCCTAGTTAATGTTTGTGCCGAGGCACGGTAGCCATGAAGAGAAAATGGTAGCATTTCATGCTAATCTTTATAGGTCACCGCTATCTTTTGCACAATCTTCTTAATGTTTTTGTTGGCAGCTTCCACTGCGCCATTCATCTTAGGTCTGTATGGAGAAGAGTTGTGATGCTTAATCTTGAACTGCATGCAAAGTTTAGTGATTATAGCATTATTGATATTGGTTCCCTTGTTAGTGATGATCCTTTCAGGGATGCCGTATCAGATGATGAGGTTATGCTTGATAAACCGAGCTACAATGTTCTTAGTGACTGAGGAAAATGAAGTTGCTTCAACACATTTTATGAAGTAGTCAATGGAGACGAGGATGAAACAATGTCCATTAGAGGCAATGGGCGTGATTTCTCTGATCATGTTTATGACCCACATTGCAAATGGCCACGGAGAAATCGTGACATGTAAAGGTACTGGAGGTGCATGAACCTTATCAACATAGATCTAGCATTTATGGTAAGTCCTTGAGTGATGGTGACAATCAGTTTCCATTGTTGACCAATAGTAACCAGCCCTCAGAATTTTCATGGCCATAGTGTGTCCACTAGAGTGAGTTCCGAAGATACCAGTATGCATGTCCTCCATGATCTTTTCTGCTTCTTTCTTGTCCATACAATGGAGCAGAGTTGAATCATGGTTGAGTTTGTACAAAATCCCATTACTTAGGAAGAAATTGGCTGAGAACCTCCACAGGAATTTCTTGTCATTGATTGAAGCTCCTTCAGGATAATCTTGTGCTTCAAGGTACCTTTTCACCTCATGGAACCAAGGCTTCTCCTCATCAATGTCAATCTCACAACAGTGCGTCAGATCGTCAAATCTTTCGATAAAAATTCTGGGAGCTTGTCGTCCCAATTGACCTTGAACATAGACGACATATATGCTAAGGCATCTGCCAACTGGTTTTCTTCCCTTGGAAAGTGTTCAAAGGTGACCTTTTCGAAGTAAGGGATCAAGGTGAGCACAAGTTCTTTGTAAGGGATCAAATTTGGATGTTTGGTATCCCACTCTCCTTTAACTTGGCTGATTACTAAAGCTGAGTCTCCGTACACGCTCAAGAATTTGATTCTTAGGTAAATAGCAGCCTTAAGACCTAAGATGCATGCCTCATACTCAGCCATGTTATTTGTACAATTGAAGCAAAGTCTGACAGTGAAAGGTGTATGGCAACCTTCGGGAGAAATGATCACAACACCAAATTCTGTTACCCAATGCATTGGAAGCTCCATCAAAAACCATAGTCCATCGGGATCCTTGTTCGGGTCCTTCATACGGTACAGGCTTTTCACAATCGGTTATCAGCATGATATTCTCATCCGGGAACTCAAAGTTCGTGGATTGGTAGTCATCAACGACCTGATGGGCCAAATGATCTGCCAACACACTTCCTTTGATAGCTTTTTGTGTAGTGTACTGGATGTCATATTCGTTAAGATGATTTTCCATCTGGCTATTCATCCGGAGAGGGCTGGCTTCTCAATGATATACTTGATGGTATCCATATTAGAAATCAATACAATAGTATGAGTCAACATATACTGTCTTAGTCGGCGAGCAGCCCATGCCAAATTGCAGCAAGTTTTCTCGAGCAGTGAATATCTTGTTTCATAGTAGGTAAAATTTTTGCTAAGGTAGTATATTGCATGCTCTTTTCGACCAGACTCATCATGTTGGCCCAGCACACACCCATTGAATTCTCTAATACGGTCAAGTACATAATCAGAGGTTTTCCTTCAACTGGAGGAATTAGGATTGAAGGTTCTTGTAAATACTCCTTGATCTTGTCAAAATCTGTTTGGCAGTCGTCATTCCATCTAACTACTTGATCTTTCTTCGGTAGTTTGAAGATTGGCTCACAAGTAGCAGTTAAGTGAGAGATGAATCAAGCAATATAGTTGAGTCGACCTAAGAAACCTATGACCTCCTTCTCAGTATAGGGAGCTGGCATTTCTTATATGGCTTTAACTTTTAGAGGATCGACTTCAATACCTTTCCCACTAACGACAAATCCTAGGAGTTTTCCAGACCTCGCCCCAAAGATGCATTTGTTGGGATTCAGCCTCAGCTTGTATTTCTTCATCCTTTCAAACAGCTTGTGTAAATGATCTAGGTGCTCTCCCTCAGCTTGTGATCTTGCTATCATGTCATCAACATAGACTTCTATCTCATGATGGATTATGTCATGAAATAGAGCTACCATAGCTTGTTGATAAGTTACGCCTGCATTCTTCAAACCGAAAGGCATGACCTTATAGAAGAAGGTGCCCCACTGCGTGACAAAAGTGATTTTCTCCATATCTTCCAGCACCATTTTGATTTAGTTGTAATCGGAGAAGACATCCATGAAGGAAAACACTTTATGTTGAGTCGTATTGCCAATCAAGACGTCAATATGTGGTAGGGGAAATCATCTTTGGGGCTTTCCCCATTCAAATCCATATAGTCTACACACATACAGACCTTTATGCCTTTCTTCAGCACTGGGACCACATTTGCAACCCATTGGAGATATGATGTCATTGCCAGAAAAACTTGCATTGAATTGTTTCATTACCTCAGCCTTGATTTTCTCAAACATGTATGGCCTCATGCGACGAACCTTTTGTTTGATCGGAGCATAACCTTCCTTCATCAGTAAATGGAGAACCACAATGTCAGTATCAAGTACCAGCATATCTTCAAATGACCAAGAAAATACCTCAACGTAGTCGTGCAACATCTTAACCAATCTACTCTTGACACTATCTTCCAGGTTAGCGCCAATCTTGACTTCTTTTTTATTTGCCTCAGTACCTAGGTTTATCACTTCAACATGTTCTTCGTACGATCGAATGACCTTTTCCTCTTGGCTCAGGAGTCTGACGAGTTCCCCAGGTATCTCACAATCTTCTTCACCTTCATCTTCGGCATGATAGATTGGATTTTCAAAGTCATAGATGGAAATAGCAGATTATTGTCAATGAGATCCGGAGTGAATGTAGATCTGCAAATGTGTGTGTGTGAATGTAAGGTCACATGGCTATTTTTGAAAATGCAGTAAAGTAAAGATAGACAAGGAACACAAAAATTTGAATGAAAAATAGTCCAATGTTTATCATTAAAATGAGAATATGGCATATGAAAATGACAAACCCTTAACAAATGAACCATTGTGCCCCGGGCAAGGCACATGGTTTAAAGTAATTGTTTTAATCGAAATTACAGACACATTTCTCAAAGTAATAAAAACAGTAAATGACAATTACTCCTTGCTGAAGGAGATTGAGATGAAGTCCTTGGTTTGCCAGTTGTTAAGTCCTCCATCAGTAGTTGGGTAGATCCAGTTGTCCCAGTCACCGTCACTGTCAGAGTATCCAAGAGCATTAACTTCATTATTGCTAATACGAAGAAGCGATTTCCCAACACGAGCATGTCGAACCTCTTTTTGAGCCTTGGAAGTGAAAATAAAACCAAACTTGTCTGACTTGTATGGGATATTAGGAAGTTGTCCCCAAGTGGTGCAAACTCCGTCTTCAACTACAGCACGAGCATCTTTGAGAGAGGCCATCCTTGGTGTATCTTTAGCACCTTTTGGAGTGTTAGGAGTGGCTTTGACAATAACAACCATTGGAGATACTACTTCGAATGCTTGACAAGGGGTCTCGATGAACTCCCTGTCCATTTCAACGTACTTGAATGAATTCAGATGACTGGTCATAAACTCTTATTCTCCACAGATGGTGACAATTTTCCCTTTGACCTGGTACTTCATCTTTTGGTGTAATATGGAGGTAACGGCACCTGGCCCATGTATCTATGGGCGTCCAAGCAGGCAAGAATAAGTCGGCGGATATCCATCACATATAATGTTGAGTTGAATACCTGAGACCCAACCTTGACAGGGAGATCAACTCTCTATGGACCATCCTTTTCGACTCATCAAAAGCTCTCACCATAATGTCACTTGGTTTTAGTACCAACTCTTCACAGTCCAATCTGTCCAGAGCCCCTTTTGGTAAAACATTGAGGGAGGACCCAGTATCCACTAACACATGTTCTAAAATGGTGCCCTTACACTTGATGGAAATATGCAGAGCTTTATTGTGATTTTTCCCCGCCGGGGTCAAATCTGCATCTGAAAATCCAAAACCATTGTCCACAGTCATGCTTGCTACACGGTTTTCAAATTGGCCAGCCGTAGTTTCTTGTGGAACATGTGCATTTTTCAAGAATTTTAACAGGGCTTGGGCATGCACCTCAGAACATTACAACAAGGATAACATGGACATCTTTGAGGGTGTTTTCCTCAATTGTTCCACTATCTTGTAGTCACTTTTCCGGATAATTTATAAAATCTCCTCCATCTCTTGGGTAGATGGGTCCTTAACGGTAACATCTTTCGTGGGCGCTTCTGTCCATGCAGGCTCAGTCATTTTTTCCTTTCCTTGAGTATCAGCAACACGTTTAACAACAGTAATACGAATGGGTGTAGCAGTGGTTGTCGGAAGTGAAATCTATGGAGAAAAGATCCTCCATGTTCTAGTAACATTACTTGATCTAACAATGTTTGTAATGCCAACAGTTTCATCTTCGGCAATCCATAAATCTGTTTGATACCATGTGTTGTACCCTAATTTTTGCCCCTAAGATCCCTTCATCATACCATGTTGATTCAATCACAACAAGATCACATTAGGGCTTTTGGTTCCCCTCCCTATCTTTAGCTTTGCTCTTTGAGGAATCACCAAGCACCTTGACTTATTTTTCTTGTGTAATCATTCATGTTTTGTTTTGACTTTCCTTTTAATTAATAAAATGCAATGTTGGTTTGTCTTACTTGTCAACAATGTAGGTATAGGCAATAGGGCTTAGCAAGTTGATCCATGGGTTCATGAGTTTATTTCCATGACTTTGTCAATGAAGCTTGAGAAGTTCAAACCTCACCATTAAAGTTGTTTTGGAAGGGATGGCATGGAACGGTTATTTTGGTTCACTGCATTTCCAAGTTATCAAGATTGATTCAAAAAAGTACAAGGGGTTGATTGAAGGAGTTGTCATGCTTGGGCAAGGCCTTGTTCCCATTGATCACAAGTGCATATTTCTCTAAATTCTCAAGATATGGAAGTGGTTTTGGTGGCTATGAATTCTCATTTTTCATCCTCAACAACTTCCATTTACAAAGCAATGGTGTTGGTACAAGAAGGTGGTTCAAAATTGTCAAGGTTCCTCCAAGAATTTTCTTGATCTAGGAGTTAGGGTTTTGAACCTCAAAGGAGTATATCTTGCTCATCTTTTGGTATTTTTGAGTGATTCCAAAAACATCATTCTCTTCAAAGGGTTATTAACAAATCACTTCAAAAGTTCCAAGGAGTTTTCATGTGGAAGAAACTTGATGAGGAAGAAAGATTACAAGTCCTCCAGATGAATCCCATTATTTTTCCATAATGATCTTGAATATGTGAACTTTATGCCTTATTTTATGTGCAAAGTGAGGAAATGGATGGAAATTACCTTAAGGATACAAAATATTATAGGTCATTTCATGATTTTTTGCCAACTTCAACAATTCATAACTCTCTCAATTTTTGGATATTTTGAATGGTTCAAGTCCCAAAATGTCATTCAAGAGACCTACTTCATGCCATATTTTTTGGTTAAGAGCAAATTCCAAGTGGAAAGCTATGTTTGGATGCAAGACATTATAGGTGACTTTAGAAGAAAAAATTGAAATGTTTCTAAGTATGGAAAGTCAACATTTTTTTCTCCAACTTTGACTCAACACAACTTCCAGCTCAAGCATCCATTTGATTCCATTCTTTTTCCATTGCAAATCTTGTAACCTCATCTTTCTTAAGCATCAAGAATCATGCCATAAGACCCCTTGAGTTGAAAATGCCATTGTTTTAAAATTGGTAACTTGGAACTGAATTCACCAAGTCAAAATTTTGAAATCCATAATGTGGCCTCTAATCACAAGGTTTACACGCGTTTTTGATTTAAACTTGATTAACAAACTTTCTAGAAGTGTTTAGCAGCTCAAAACGCAAGGATTGTATGAGTTTTGGTAAAAAGAAGATCACACTTCACTCGTGCATCAGGTTTGCACGAATTCCCTCCAAAATGCATCATTCACTCTTCCTTTTGATCCCATTTGCTTCTCCTATAAATAGATGAACTATCCCATTCATTTTCTCAAGCTTGGATAGCCAGAATCACCCTGCCAAACTTATTCCATAACTCAGAATTCAACAACTTCGAAATCCATATATAAGCCTTTTTCAATCCAATTTTTTCATCAATTCACCTTTCTTGATCTTCCCTGAAGTTAACCATATAATTACATTCAAGAATCGTGCCCTATATTGCTCCATAGAAGTCCATTTTCAGAGCTCTGCAACTCAACTTCAATAGGTAGATTCCTTCACCAATTCTTCAAAACTTTGATATCATTGTGATGCTCTCATTTCCCTGGTTCTAGTTGTAACACGTGCTTTTTACTGGAAACACGTCTTGACCGTGAACTTTCAAATCCCTTTTCAAAACTTTCTTTCCAAATTGCTTGAGCTACAATTTATATAAATTTGGCGCGAGGGTGTGGTTGTCTTCGTCTTGAAGAGACGAAGCGAATGGCATAGGTCTGAGCTTCTGATTTTACAGTTTGAGAGACCTGCAATTCACGTTGGCTGGAGGTTGAAGATGACCAACGTGTCATCTTCCAACCAATGATAGCACGCCAGTTATTTTTGAATTCTGATTTAATAATTGATTCAGTGCTTTATTCACTAATGACCATGATATGCACAGCGTGTCAGATCCCTTGGATTTGAATACTAACGCGTTTTGACTCTCATCCAATGGTCCACATATTTTTTACTTTTATTTTCTTTTCTGATTTTTTATATTTAATTGTTTTAAACTTAAAAATATCATAGAAAATTCATTTTAAGTCCAAAAAATCTGAAAATTATGAAAAATAGTTTTGATTATTCTCTTTCTGATTTTTATTTTTTCATAATTTAATTTTGTGTTTTGGTATTTTTTATAAATTTGCACTTTATTTGAATTGTTTTAAATGTTTAAAAATACTTTTATACATTTTTAAATTCTGGAAAAAATTACGGAATGATCCAATGATATTGTGACAAATATTGGTGACCTTATTTTATTTTTATTTCAGACTTTGTTATTTTTTATCATTTTTGGTTTATTTTACCCCTTTCTTTTAATTTTAAAAATAGTTTCTAACTTTAAAAAATTACCAAAAAAATTATAAAATCATTTGAGCCTTTTTTTGATTTTTCTATGGTCTTACTTTTTATTTCTTGATTAATTTGAACATAGTTGATATTTTTCTCTTTTATTTCTATTTTTAAACATTATTTTTTAACCTTTTTGTATATATTAAAGTGTAATATCATTTTGTGACTATTTTCTGGCTGATCTTGAGTTAAATTTTTTATCATGAACTTTATTAACATCATTGGATCCATGGTGTTGAGTCTAACTCCACAAAAATGGATGAATGATTTTAATAATAGTTTGATAAAATTTAATCCAAAAGTGGTTTGTATATTCTCTCTCATCCCTCTTCATCTCATCCCTTTCTTATTGCACTAAATGTTGTTGGAGCATGATCTCTATATCATGTCTCAAAACAAATGGTGTATATATTGCTATTGACCGGCCTCAAAATAGGTGCGACTTATATATAAGTCCACTTACAATTGCTTAATATAGCGCTAAATTTTGTCCCGATTCGAATAAATGATCATTCATTGACCAAACTTATATGTTTGCAAGCCCAAGTATGTTAATTTGATCTCTTTGATCCAATAACCTTGAGATTCATTGTGTGGAGGCTTTGGTTCTACCAATCCTCTAATGGATCTATAACACCTTTGGTCAACGCGGATCACTTAAACATTGTTGATCATTAAATGGTACTCATAAGGATTCCAAATGGATGATATACTTGACAAAAAGCAAATGTAACTTGTTATGTGGAGGCTTTGGTTCTACCAATCCTCTAATGAGTTCCAAATGCAAGTTTCAAGATGATCATCCAACTAACCACTAATCACTAATAATTGACTTTATCCTTTATTCTTTTATATGCCCCTTTTATTTTTATGCACTATTTACTTTTAGCATTTACATTTCATGCCATTTTCATCTTTGCTCATTTGAGTATTTACTTTCTTGTCATTTTTATTTTTGCTCACTTGAGATTTACTTTTCTTTTTCAAAACACCTAATAATAAACATAAACCCTAAAAATATTTAATTATACTTGGACTATTTGGTTACTATCCTTGGCATTATGGAGCATTGGGCTTTTTGGACTTAGGATTAGAAACCTTGGCCTATGATTGGAGACCTTGTGATCTTATCTGATTATTTTGTCTAGAGCTCTTGAGGTTTACCTCAAGACATTGGGTTATTTGTTTGTTTTGTGTGCAGGTTGTTGTGATTACACCCTTTGTTTGTAATCTGGAATTCACCCATATACATCCGTTACTCTGCCCGATTTTTATGAAGACTTAATACACTTGAAGTTTGGTTCTCTCAAGAGGTCTAGTATCATTTCTTGTTTGGTTTCAATCTAAAGAATGGGAATTCTATTTTGGCTCATAGTGTCAAGTATTGGCTTCTTATTGGTTAGATTGTTCTTATCCCTAGATTTTACCTTATTCTTTAGGATAGCCTCTTCTTCTCCTCCCATCTTCTTTAATTTCAAAAATCTTCTCCCTCCTTTTGAAAACTCTTCTTGTTTTAAACTTGAACCACTTTCATAATAAACTTGGACTTAGGTCCATGAATTTTCAAACATTTTCATAAATAAACTTCAATAAACTTAATAATACTTTGACATTTTTTTGTGAGGACTAAAAGTCAATCAACCTCATTTCAAACCATTTTTGCCACCTTGGCTTTCTTTTTTAAATTTTTCTCAAAAAGATTGAACTCTTGTCAATCCTTGTAGTGATGCAAACAACTATACGTCTATGATATGTAGTGAAGAGAGATATTTTCCACTTGGGTGTTGAGTGAGGCATTGTTGATTTTAAAATCCAAGTAATATCCTCCACGTTGAGATGATGCAAATTCTTCTTTCTCATGATTGTCGGTAATAGGTATGTTTTCCAGACGGACAATGACGATGATGTTTTATCTCATAAAATTGACCAACACATTTGTCTTTTAAAATTTTTAAAAGAGGAACTACGTGTACCCTGATACCCTATTGCATGAAAAGGAGGTACGTAGGCACTAAAGGTTTGCAGATTTTTCAAAGAGGTTTCTGTGGAGTACCATAGATGTTTAGGGTGCTAATACCTTCACTTTGCATAACCAACCCCCTTACCTTGAATCTTTCCCCTCTTTTTGGGTTATTCGTTATTTTCCCATTCCTTTGGAAACAATAAAGCGCGTTGGTGATTTTTATTTTAATTTGTATAAGTCTAGTCAATCCAATGGCTTAGTCTTAAACATTTCAACCGCTACAGAAAAATGGCGACTTCACTGGGGAAAGATTGACCTCTTACTAGTCCATCTCTAAGTGGGTTGAGCCTATCTTTGTTTATATTTGTATATGTGTTATTATTGTTTTTATGTTGTATGTTGTATATATGTTTGTCTGGACTTTCCTGGTTTTCAGGGTGCTTGGTGATTACTCATAAGTCCTATACCCAGACTTGGGAAAACTTTAAGATAGGACGGGCGGTATAGTAATGTTAACTTTGAGGGAGTAATCCAAAAAAAAAGAGGCATGAGATCCCCCACTCAGTGGAGGCCCCTTTGACTGTAGTGTCGTTTACCGAGTAATCGGGAAGACGTACTGCTTTCGACCTGGGAGCCTGTTGAAGTTGAGGACCGTAGAATACCAAACCCATCTTGGCCTTTTAGGTGTAGTGTGGAAGCTATGACAGAGTAATCCAGAAATAGTTGTCACGCGATACTACGCTCATACGAGTTTTTCTTGAGAATATTACTAATTACCCAGTTAATCAGGAAGTTGGTAATATTCGAAGGAAGGGTGTAGACTATGGGAACCTTTAGAACCTTGTTCGGCAGGTGATAACTTTTAGACCAATACCTTATGGGTAATATCTTCGACCTCATGCTCGTGACGTTGAACCTATGAACCCTATATGTGTGATCTTATGTGTGATTGTTGCATCATGCATCCATGCACTCATAAGCGTCTTTTGAAGAAATCTTATTTCAAGGGATTTAAAAGTTGACCATTTGTGAATATCTTAGGTACTTTTTAACCATGGATTCTGGAAAGAGAAAGACCGGGAAGTACAATTCAAGGATCCCAAGATAGATGAGTTGATCGGTCTAATTCACGAGATCGAGTGTTCTGCAGACTTTCGAAAGAAGTATGGATCCATTATTCCTATCATGAAGCTGAAGATGAAGGAGGGTATTCTCTCGACCTTGGTCCAGTTCTATGATCTGATGTATCATTGCTTTACTTTTCCCAACTATCAGTTGATGCCTACACTGGAGGAGTATTCTTATCTGTTGGATTTACTTGTTACCAATCGTGTTCCTTTTACTGGTTTGGAGGGTGAGCCAAAACCACATGAGATTGCTGCTTTGATTCATTTGGGGAAGTCTGAGGTGGAAGCCCATATGACTGCTAAAGGAGGGATTAGAGGATTACCAACTCAGTTCTTATTGGAGAAAGTTCGTTACTTTTCCAGGATGAAGAGTACAGTTGCTTTTGAGGCCATCTTTGCTCTACTTGCTTATGGGTTGTTCTTATTTCCTAATGTGGACAAGTTTGTTGACATTAATGCTATCAGAATATTCATGATTGGAAACCCAGTTCCTACCTTGTTGGGTGATGCTTATTACTCTATTCATCTTAGGAATTCTTATCATGGGGGATGATTATCTGTTATACGCCTCTGTTGTACCAGTGGTTTATCTCTCATATGCCTCAGTCTGATTCTTTTTGGGATGTCAAGAAGGAACCTTGTTGGGCTCCTAAGATCATGGAACTTACTCACTCGGATATTGATTGGTATCATCGAACTTACCATGATATAGAGATTATTGACAATTGTGGTAGTTTCCCCAATGTACCTCTTCTTGGTAGAAAGGGAGGAATTAACTATAACCCTGTTCTTGCACGATGATAACTTGGTTATCTGATGAGGGATAAACCAAACAGTATTCATTTGAGTAGTTTCTTTCTGAATGAGGGAGAAGACCATAGGGAAGCTAGGGAGCATATTGCGAAGGCCTGGCGTCACATTCATAAGAAGATTAGGAAGGATTTGGGACCTAGGGGTGTTGTTTATTTGGAGCCATATCTTCAGTGGATCCAAACGAGAGCTATTCAGTTGAAGATGCCATATTCCCGGGAAACACCTATGCCTGGTCTATTTGTGAAGACCACTCCTCCCTTATTAGATGATCTAGAAGAGCTGCAACTTGCTTTGGTTAGGATGCAACAGGAAAAGGACGCTTGGAATAAAAAGTTCCAAACTTTAGAGATTTCCTATAGAGCAGACTTGAAGGAGAAAGATGACTTCATTGAGATCCTTGAGAGTCGAGCGGTAGAGACTATGGAGAGGCGAGGGTATTTATTTTATCCTAAGCCTCAATCAGATGTTGATCACTCACTTCCTGATTCAAGTGATTGGAAGGAGGTTGCCATCAGACATGCGGAAGAAAACCAGAGGTTGAAAGCTCAGATTTCCAGGCTCATGGGGAAGCGCCAGCGTATAGAGTGATCTCCATTAATTTTACTTCTCAGGGTTTTAGATTTTAATTTCATCTTGTACTTGGGATCATTGAAACTTGTAATCCATTTTGGAGTTGTTATAATAAAGTTTTTCAGTATTTCAAATGCGTTATTACTTTGATATTTGCAATATGTCCATAAATTTAAAATCCCTTGAAATATTAAATAAAATAAAATCATGTGCATTACGTATCATGCATCATATTGCACATATTTCTTGCATTTGTTATGCATATCCAGGTGTCTTACCAAGCTTCTTTACTTCGTTCAGTAAGCTGACTCACCCTACAACACTCGGGCTAATTTCAGAAAGAAGATGGACAACTTAGAACAAGAGAATCGCGAGCTACGTGAGGAGGTTTCTGCTTTGAAGGCCGGCATGGCCAATCTGACTACTCTAATGGAAGCTCTGGTGGCTGCTCAGAATCAGCCACCGAGTGTCCAACCTCAACCAACAAGGGCAACTACTGAAGCTCCGACTGTTCCTGTATCTGCTACTCCAGTTGTTATTCAGAATCGCATGCCTCAAGGTTATCCATGTGGAATGCCATAGAATTTTGCACTTCAAGGTTTCAATCTTGGTCCTCAAGATACTTCAATTGTTCAGACTATTGTTACTCTGGCACCTCCTGTGGTGCATGCTGCTCCTGCTGCGCTTCCTTCGGTGAATATGGTTCTGTTTGTTAATGATGGTGTGTGTCGTCCTTTCCCTCCACCAATTGAAGACTTGGGTCTTTATGACAGAATGGATGATTTTCAAGAGCATTTTGACAAGATGCAAAGAGAGATGAAGGCCCTCAGGGGAAAAGAACTATTTGGGCAGAATGTGAATTAGTTATGCTTGGTCCCGAATGTTAAGATACCTGCTAAGTTTAAGGTCCCGGAGTTTGAGAAGTACAAGGGCAACACTTGCCCTCGTGCTCATCTGGTGATGTACGTAAGGAGAATGTCTATCCATACTGATGATCAACGTCTACTGGTTCACTTTTTTCAGGATGGTTTGACCGGTTCCGCACTGAAGTGGTATATGAGTTTGGACAACGCCAATATCCATACTTTCAATGATTTGGGAGAAGCGTTCATGAAACAATACAAGTACAACATGGACATGGTACCTGACCGTGATCAACTTAGGGCCATGGTTCAGAAAGACAGGGAATCATTTAAATAATATGCAAAGAGATGGCGTGAGGTAGCCGCCCAAGTGATTCCTCCCATGGAAGATAAGGAGATGACTAAGATTTTCTTGAAAATGTTGGGTGCTTTCTACTACGAGAGGATGGTAGCAAGTGCACCAAGTAACTTTACTGAAATTGTAGGAATGGGTATCCACTTAGAAGAGGCTATAAGAGAGGGCCGTTTAATGAAGAATGAAAGTTCTGGAGGTGTGAAGAAACCATCTTATGGGTTTACCAAGAAAAGGAAGGGGATGCAAATGTTGTTATGCAAGAGAGGAGGGTTAATACTCCCAGAAGGAATTATCAGCGTCATCAGCAAGTCGCCTCAGTTACTCTAGTTATGGGTGCAGCTCCAACTACCGTTGCTTATCAGAGACCATCCCAACAGGGCAATCAAGGGTATAGTCAGAGAAGGGAGAGTTATGACCCTATTCCTATGAGTTATACAGAGTTACTACAGACATTGATTCAGAAGAAGCTGGTTCAGACCCGACCACCTCCCGCCGTACCATCACCATTTCCTTGGTATTACAAAGTAGACCAAACATGTGCTTTTCATTAGGGAGCACTAGGGAATAATGTTGAGAATTGTTATCCTTTGAAGACCGAGGTGCGGAAATTGGTGAAGTCTGGTATTCTATCTTTCAAGGATGTGGTCCCTAATGTGAAAGACAATCCTCTACCCAAGCATGGAGGAGTAAATGTTATGAATATGGTGGCCGATTGTCCAGACGACTTCCGGATTTTTGATATTAATCTGGTTAGAGGAGATTTGGTGAAGATGCATGCAGACCTTTGTGAATTTATCTACTATACGCATGACCATTTTGGTTGTGCTATTTGCAGTACAGGCATACATGGTTGCGATAAGATAAGGGCTGATTTACAAGAGATGATGGATGAGGGCCTAATCCACATAATCAGACCTAGGGAAGAGTATGAAGAGGAGTCGAATATGGTTTCTGGATGTCTTGGAGAATTCAGAATTTTTGATGTAGAGTATATGAATGAGGACCTTGTGCAATTGCATGCTACCTTCTGCCATATGGCTGGTCAGGTGGAACACCAATATGGATCTTGTTGAGTTTGCTGTCGAGATTCCCGAGGATGTTCAATCATGAAGAAGGGTGTTCATCTGTTGTTAGATAATGGAATTATCAAGGTTACGAGTCAAAGGGATGATTACCATGAAGGTGATATGGTTGAGTTTTGTTTGATGGAAGAAGAGTCAGATGAAGAGTATGTCTCCACAGATGAGTATTTCTTCTTAGATGAGGATTTGTTTTCCAGAAACGACTCAATAATGATTGATTATGTTGAAGAAGGGGTAAACGTCATTGTACCTTGTTTTGGGGCACCTACCCATCTTGAAGTTGAGTATTATAGCACGCCAGTTGTTACCCCATTGGTGATTAGTTTGCCGGGTCCTATCCCCTACAAGTCAGATAAGGTTGTGCCTTACAAATACAATGCTACAATCTTAGAGGATGGAGTGGAAGTTCCCATCCAGCCAATGCTTGATGTTAGGAATATCGCTGAAAATAGAAGGGTGACCCGCAGCGGTCGTGTGTTTGCACCAGTTGTTCGAAGAGATGTTAATGCTGGAAAGAAAATTGTTGAGAATGTTGAACCCAAGAAGGCTACGGGTGATACTAGTGGGGCTGCGTTATAGAAAGAAGTGGATGATATTTTGAAGATAATCAAGACGAGCAACTACATAATTGTAGATCAACTACTGCAGACTCCTTCAAAAATATCTATCTTGGCGTTATGGATTAACTCCTCTGCTCACAGAGAATCCTTGATGAGGGTATTGGACCAAGCTTTTATGGAGAGTGATATGCCAATAGACCAATTCAGTAGTGTAATAGGGAACATTACATCATGTAATAACTTGAGTTTATGCGATGATGAATTACCAGATGAAGGAAGGAATCACAACCTGGCCCTCCACATCTCTATGAACTACAAGAATGATTCACTATCCAATGTGCTTATTGATAATGGATCTGCGTTGAATGTTATACCGAGGAGTATGCTTATGAAGTTGAAATATCAAGGAACACCTATGCACCCGAGTGGTATCATTGTGAAAGTGTTTGATGGATCAAGGAAATCTGTTATTGGTGAAGTGGACTTACCTATTCATATAGGACCACATTTGTTTCAGATGACTTTCCAGGTCATGGATATTGTACCTGCCTATAGTTGTTTGCTAGGAAGGCAGTGGATACATGAGGCAGGGTCTGTCACTTAAACTTTACACCTGAAACTGAAGTTTGTACGTGAAGGGAAAGTAGTGATCATAAATAGGGAACATGCATTATTGATATCTCATTTGTCCTCTTTCAGCATTGTGGAGGCGGATGAAGCTATTGTTGGGACCCAGTTCCAAGCCTTATCCATTGACAATATAAGAGGAAATGATAATTCCATGGTTTCACTTAAGGATGTGCAGCAGGTTGTGCGTAAGGGTCATAGTCAAGTATGGGGACAGATTGTGGATCGACCTGTGAACAAGAACAGAGCTGGCTTGGGGTTCTCTTTGAAGAATGACAAAGGTAAGGGCATGAAGTCGAAATATTATGTGGGCAAATATCAAGACATCTTTTGTAGCGGGGGTTATCTTCATCCAACTGTTTCCAGGATTAATGCCATTGTAGAAAATGAAGCAGAGCAGGAAAGACTGAATTATGTGACGCACGGAAATAGGGTTCAGAACTGGATCACCATTGATGTTCCCTCTTGCATACTTGTTTCAAAGTAATTTGTTTTGTTAATATTTTTGAAAAAAGCTTTCACTCTGCCCAATGTGGAAGTATTAATGTTGTAGGGCTTATCTATTTGCTGTGACTTTTAAAATCAATAATAAAAGTTGTCTTTGTTTCCCAAATTGTGTCTTTATTTTCTGCTTTTTCTTGGAAAATGGCAATAAAAAAAACCTTTCAAAATAAATAATAACTGAAATTCAATATGCATGATCACTTGTTATATGTGTCAGTTTCTAAAAGCAAACATAAATCATATGTGCAGATTAATTAAAAAACCCGTTGAATACAATGACCCTGCACCCTCTCCCAACATTGAATGTCCTGTGTATGGGGCTGAAGAAGAAGATTATGATGAGATTCCAGAAGAGGTCTCACGGTTACTTGAGCACGAGGAAAATACCATTTAGCCATATAAAGAGCCATTGGAAGTGATCAATTTGGGTTCAGAAGAAGATCTGAAGGAAGTCAAGATTGGAGCATTATTGCATACTGTAGCGATAAAAAATGTAGCGGGGTAAATCGGAGATCGAATTATTGATTAATTCGTCTCACAAAAGCAAGAGTCGCCACTGCGCTTTATTATTTCCAAGGGAAAAGGGGAAAGAGCGAAATACAACCCTAAATATGCAATGTAAAATAATACTTTTAAAAGTAATAAAAAATACACGGCGTTTTTGAAAAGAGATCTATGGTTCGGGGGTTGGTTATACAGTGGGAAGGTATTAGCACCCAATGTATCTATAGTACTCTATAGGAACCTTTTGAAATATCTGTTTATTAAAATTGTTCGTTTGATTGAAAAATAAATTGTTTTGGCCGAAAAAGGGGTACGGACGGGTTTTTGAAGATACGACGACCTAATGTCGAAGTTTTTGCTTAAAAGGTATAAGTTTTAAAAAAGATTGAATATTTGAGGAAAAAAATTATCCTAAGTTTTAATGAAATGCGAATATTCGCGCGATTAGACTTGAGGACATGAAGTCAACAGATTTAATCGTTTTTTCCCTTGGATTTAAACGTAAACAGAATAATCCAATAAACAGAAAAATTATGATAAATAAATGATATACAACAATTTAAATAAAAGACTAAGTGGTGTAAATATGCACCTATGTTTTTTGTTTAATAACGCAAGAGAATTAATAAAAATGTTTTCTTTTTAAGTTTTTTATTATATGTATTTTTAATATGGATAAAGCAAGAGAATTATCTAAAAAATAAAATGTTTTTTAGTTCTTAAAATTTCTATTTTTTTATATTTTTGTATTAGTATTAATATAAAGTATTTATTTAGTAAATAGATCTAAACTATATTAAACTTTAAAAGTTATTTAACTAAACCTAAAAATATACTAAAATTACTAGATTAAACCTAATGTTAAACTAATAAAATTAATCAAATATTAAAATGTTTTCATTAAATTATCTATTATTTAATTAATTTTTACTAATTAACTAAAAAAAACTAAAGAAAACAAATAAAAGTCAAGAAATAAAAGGGGGGTAAAAATAAAGACAAAGCAAATGGGACAAAGGCTTAAGGGAGGCCCAAGACAAAGAGACAGGGAAGGGGGGTGTAAAAGCAGTTTCGTTGGGCTTAGGGGAGGTAAACAGGGTTAAGGCCCATACATTTCATAATTCTGTTTTAGGGTTAAACGCGTTTTGGTAATTTGGAAAAAAGGATTAGGGTTCTGGACAGAGCGGCGCTCATCGTTTCGTGTTCTTCTTCGTCTCATCTTCTTCACTGTGAGCTTCTGAATCCTTTGCTCGAACCACCAACATGTCTAAGCTTCTGACCTCCCTTTGCCCGAGCCACCAACGTGCCTTCTTCCCCGTGCGTTGCTCAGCGACACAGTGAAGGTGATGCTTCGTTCTTACAGTGCGCTATGTTTTATGATTTTTGTTGCATGTTTCTGATTTCGTTCATTTTCGATTCTGACTTCGTTTTATGTGTGATTATTGTTGAGGAAAAAGAAAAAAAAGGAGCAACGAAAACTACCTTTTATGAAGGAGGAATGAAGGGTGTTATGGAGGCTTGTTGGCGGAGGGAGAAACACAGTGGGCTATGAACTTGGAGACCCTGGTTTGTCTTCTTTAATGCTTTTTAGGGTTTTATGATGACAGTTGAAAACCCTTTTGCATGATATATTTTCTTCTTCTTCTTATTTTGCTTGTTGCCTTTTCGGATTTTTTGGCCTATGATGATGAATCTGAGGTCTTGACGGTATTGGACATGTTATTGTTGAAATGTTTTGACATGGGTTTGGTAAAAAGCTTGCATTGTTCTGGGTTTTGCTTTGGTCGGATAGACAAGGGGTTATGGTTTTAGGCTATTACAGGTTGCACTGGTTTTGGTCGCGATACAGTAGGTTTTGAGGCTTGATGGTTTAGGCCATTACAGGTTGTACTGGTTTTGATTTAGGCCATGGTTATGTGACAGGTTATTGAAACAGGTTTATTGGTTTTGATATGGTTTGAGGTTAAGGTTTGTGAGATAGCAGGTTAATGGTTTTTTAGGCCATATCTGTTTGAAAATGGTTATATGGTTTTACTGGTTTTATGCAGTAGGTTCTATGGTATATACAGGTTAATGGTTGTATGCCATATTTGTTTGAAAATGGCTATATGGTTTTGGTTTGACAGTAGATGGAAGGTTCTAGTAATGGTTATGTTGATGGTGTTTGAGAATGGTTGTGGTTTTAATGCATGTTGTGTATGGTTTAGGCCATAGTTGAGGTTTTTTTAAAAAGGGTTATGGTAGCAGGTTTGTAGTTTAGGCCATAAGGTTTTGGTTTATGAGATAACAGGTTCTGGCTTTTGAGAGCTTGGTTACTGGTTTTGTATTGTGTTTTGACAAAAAAAATTGTGTTTTAGCCTTGAAGGTGGATGTGATCCTTTTTTGAATGGATTGATAATAATATATCAGTTGGTTCGGCCTCTTTGTTTATGCTACAGGTTGTATATCTTGGTATCTTTCTTGATACTCTGCACCATACTGCTCCAACAGTTTGTTTGTATTCCTTTTTCATGCTTTCTTATTTTTTATGAGATGTTGTTGTAGTTGTTTTGTAACTCTTCCTGCCTAAACCAAAACCTGTAAAACCAAACTTCTATCTCTCTTCTCTCTCTTAGGTACATTTTGACATAAAATGATGCTATGTACTAACTGCTCTGAAAAGGCACAAGGCTGGAAAATGATGTAAATGGAAAAATGCTTTGCTTGCAAATTGGTTTTTAAAAATTGCATATCCTCTTTGTCTTTCAATGTAACAGTAGAAGAGCCTCATGTTTTGGCCTCTTCCCATGTGCATGGCATGGTTTACGTTGGGATATTGACTTGGAATTGAAAATGCATGTGTTGTTTATATTATGCATTTTATATTGATTTTGAAATATGCATGGGATTTGAAACATGCAGTTGGCTTTTTAATTATGCTGTTTTAAAAACAAAAAATGAATTTGTGCATCTTTTAAATTTGTGCATTCATTTTTGAAAGTAAAATTCGTCCCTTTTTGTGAACCGGGAGAAATCCCGCGATTTGCAAAAAAGGGTAAAACTGATTCCAGCCGTTTGCTTTTAATGATGAACACTAATAAATAATTTTCTGCTTTTAATTATTTGTTTATTTATGACTTTTTCTTTTAATTGTTTTTGCAGGTAAAATTAAATGAGCAGACAAAGAAGCATTGGATAGAAGATGAAGAATTAGAATTTTAGAAAAATAGTTTTTATTTTACTTTAAACTTTTTATGTAATTGTCATTATAAATATTTTGTAAATAATACAATATTTAAATAACAATTGTAATAAATAGAATAGAGTGAATAAAATTCTATTATTTCCCAATTAATTCTTTTTCTTTCCAATTATTTATTTATCGTTTATAATTCTTTAAATTGTATAATAACTGAAAATCAATTTCAATTACTTAAATTCAGAATAATAAACAAATAAATAAACATCATTGATCAATTAATAACTTCAATTATTTAATTCATTATTCATAATTCTCTAAACTATAATAATTAAAAATAGAATTTCAATTATTTAACTTAGAATGATAAATAATTAAATAATCATTGTTGACCAATTAATAAACCTCTTTCCAAATGTTTATTTCATTATTCATAAATCTTTAAATTATATAATAACCGGAAATAGATTCCAATTATTTAAATTTAAGATAATAAATAATTAATAAACATTGTTTGATCATTGATCGATTAATAAATTCAGCGTTCAAAAATAAACAGCTCTCAACCTGAAAAAGTTATGAATTTTTAAAAATCAATAGATCAAAACGCTTGCAATGTAATGATGCAGATGGGAGATGGTATCTTAGGTCTAAATTTGGGGTACAACAGCTGCCCCTATTTAAGTTTCTTCTATCCGGAGATATGAAGATTAAAATCTTCGTTTCGACGAGATTGAAGGTACTTAAATACATAATACGCAAATTTTTACCCTAAGATACCGCCATTATGTTTGATATGAATGCAGTGATTGAATTCACAGAGAAAGATATTGTATGAAACAAGACAATGCTGGAGAAATCAAAAACCAACAAAACACAGGGACGTGGATCATACACTACTGGGGAAACGAGCCATCGACCTCAAACGACGGACTCTTGACATCGAATAAAATTGGGGGAATACGATCTCTGACCCTAACAAAGAAGGCATCTTGCATAGGCCATAAAACAGATTATCGACCCAAAAACAGTGAGTTCACAACTCAAAAATCAAAAATAGACAGAGAGTATCAAATTTTGCTGATGATGGATTACCAACTCCTGAAGGTAAAGATTCATAACAAACTCCCTCTGCGAGATTTCCCGAGATATACTCATTAATGTTGAGATAATATGGTTGTGGGTACGCAAGTCGCTCAAATAAAGTAGCGGCCACTTGCCGTCTTCCCAAAAAAAATTATGACATACAAGCTACTCAAATAAAGAGGCTGCCACTTGCTGTCGTCCAAAAACTATGACATACAAGCTGCTCAAATAAAGAGGCCGCCACTTGCTGTCGTCCAGGGGTGTCAATAACACACAAGTTGCTCAAATGAAGAAGCCGCCACTTGCTGTTTTCCAAAGAAAATACCAATAACATACAAGCTGCTCAAATAAAGAAGCTGCCACTTGCTGTCTTCCAGAAAAATAATAACGTACAAGTTGCTCAAATAAAGAGACTGCCGCTTGCCATTTTCCAAAATAATAATAATGCACAAGTTGCTCGTGAAGAGCTGCCGCTTGTCGCTTTCCGAAAATAATAATAACGCACAAGTTGCTCGTGAAGAGCTGCCGCTTGTCGTTTTCCACACGATAATAATAACGCACAAGTTGCTCATGAAGAGCTACCGCTTGTCGCTTTCCGAAAATAATAATAATGCACAAGTTGCTCGTGAAGAGCTGCCGCTTGTCGTTTTCCACAAGATAATAATAACGCACAAGTTGCTCGTGAAGAGCTGCCTCTTGTCGCTTTCCGAAAATAATAATAACGCACAAGTTGCTCGTGAAGAGCTGCCGCTTGTCGTTTTCCACAAGATAATAATAACGCACAAGTTGCTCATGAAGAGCTGCCGCTTGTCGCTTTTCGAAAATAACTCAAAAGGAAAATGCGATGACAACTGGAAGAGAATAAAATCTTCGTCAAAGAGAATCATGAATCAATCCTTCCCGAGGAGATCCATACTTAAACGTGCAAAAAAAATGCACCATCCGTCTAGGTCGCGATTTCACTAGGGAAAATCAATGAGATAGCCTATGCAAGAGACAACAACTTCATCCAGGAATAACTAGAGAGAAAACAGTCAAACAAGACTCTACCCAATGAGAAAGCAACTCGATTGGGGAATTCATCCTATCCAGAAATGGACAAGGTGAGCTAAATCAAAAATCATCCATGAGGATTAACTCAGTTGGCGAATTTAGAAAGGAAGTGCATTTTCTTCCTAAGCTAAACCTTCTACTTGGAAAGAAACATGTACATTATTTTAATAAACAAAGTACAACCCAAAATCGATGGCAAATGTGAACATGTATGCGTGATATAAGTGTAAATGAATAAATGAATGTTATGCTGACGAAACGAGCAGACGGAATATCTTGAAGACAATAAGATGTCACGACAAGATAAATACTCGACCAATCTTAAAAGAAGACGAAAAATAAACTGGAACTGGAACCACAGAGCAACGTCAGAGCACAACACACCACAATGTTCAAGTCTTCTGAGGAGAACAACATTCAAATCCAATCTTACAATACCAATAGACCACTGGCATGAGACAAAGCGTACCACACTTCCGAAATCTCCCAAATAAAGATAACTGAAACAAATCTTAACTGGAACACTTGGGGAGTCAACAAACTTAGTACCACCAGAAATGCAAGCTTACACAACTAACACCTCATGACGATTTGAAATAAAACATGTTCATCATGCAAGGATAAATTACTGTACTGTTGCATTTCATGGCTTGACCATCCTCGGAACAATTGTTAATATTCCTTTCGTTATTCACGGCACATTTTTAAAATAAGAATACTTTAAGTAAATTTGTTTCAAGTATTTCCATAAAAATTAAAATTTTGCCCACAAAAGATAAATGCTCAAATTTCAATAATTAGATGGTAGTTCGCTAACAATGCGACTCCAACGGTTTACAAAGTTTGGGAAATAGTACATGAAATAAAAAGGTTACACAAAAAAACCATGATCACTATTCTCCCTAACAACTTCGAATTCCGAAATGTGCTCAAGTGCTAGGGCTGGTCTGACCAAAAGCTTGCCTAAGCCGCCCCTTCGGGTTTTCAACTTAACAAACTGTCAACTCAAACCTAAGCGAAATACTTCTTGACTGCATCGGCGTTCATGGGACGCGGGAGCTCTTCACCGTCCATATTGGTGAGAATCAAGGCACCCCCAGAGAAAAATTTCTTAACGACATATGGTCCTTCATAGTTCGGAGCCCACTTGCCCCTAGAATCAGGTTGGAAAGATAATATCTTCCTGAGCACAAGGTCACCCTCTCTGAACTCGCGTGGTCGAACCTTCTTATCAAAAGCCTTCTTCATTCTCTGCTGATACAACTGACCGTGACACAAAGCTGTCAATATCTTCTCTTCGATTAAATTCAACTGATCATATCTACTTTGACACCATTCGGCCTCAGAAAGTTTAGCTTCCATCAACACTCTCAGAGACGGAATCTCAACCTCCACGGGGAGTACTGCTTCCATACCGTAAACTAGGGAAAATGGGGTTGCGCCTGTTGAAGTTCGAACTGAAGTACGGTATCCATGCAGAGCAAACGGAAGCATTTCATGCCAATCCTTATAAGTTACCACCATCTTCTGGACAATCTTCTTGATGTTCTTGTTAGCAGCTTCAACAGCCCCATTCATCTTCGGTCTGTAAGGAGAAGAATTATGATGTTCGATCTTGAACTCTTCACAAAGCTCTTTCATCATCTTGTTATTCAAATTCGAACCATTATCAGTGATAATCTTGCTCGGGATACCGTATCAACAAATGATCTGATTCTTGATAAATCTGACTACCACTTGTCTGGTTACATTAGCATAAGATACTGCTTTCACCCATTTAGTAAAATAATCGATCGCTACCAAGATGAAACGATGACCATTTGAAGCTTTGGGTTCAATCATTCCAATCATATCAATGCCCCACATAGAGAAAGGCCAAGGTGAAGATATAACGTTGAGGAGGGTCGGTGGCACATGCATCTTGTCCGCATAAATCTGGCATTTATGACATTTCTTCACATATTTGCAGCAATCAGATTCCATTGTCATCCAATAGTAACCAGCTCTCAACATCTTTCTAGCCATCGCATGTCCGTTGGCGTGAGTGCCAAAAGATCCTTCATGTACTTCTTGCATCAGCATGTCTGCTTCATGTCTGTCTACACATCTGAGTAGGACCATGTCGTAATTCCTCTTATACAAAACTTCTTCATTGAGGAAGAAACTGCTTGCCAATCTTCTCAACGTCTTCCTATCTTTATTGGATGCCCCAGGCGGGTACTCTTGAGTTTGAAGAACACGTTTAATGTCATAGAACCACGGTTTGTCGTCGGTAACCTCTTCTATTGAGAACACATGAGCAGGTTTGTCGAGGCGCATAACCCAGATTGTAGGCACATCGTTCCAACCATTCACTTGAAACATTGAAGACAAAGTAGCCAAAGAATCGGCCATCTGGTTCTCGTCTCTAGGGATATGATGTAATTCCACTTTGTTGAAGAAAGTTAACAATCTTCTAGCATAGTCTCTGTAAGGGATCAAACCAGGATGACGAGTCTCCCATTCTCCTTTGATTTGATTAATCACCAATGCCGAATCTCCGTAAATATCAAGAATCTTAATCCTTAGATCCACTGCTTCTTCGAGACCCATAATACATGCCTCATATTCAGCCATGTTGTTCGTGCAGTCAAACTTCAATCTCGCCGTGAACGGGATATGAGTACCTCGGGGAGTGAATATGATTGCCCCAATTCCATTTCCATAGGAATTCACAACTCCGTCAAATATCAAACCCCAACGGGATTCGGGATCAGGTCCTTCTTCAGGTAACGGCTCTTCACAATCTTTAGCTTTCAAGTACATAACATCTTCATCTGGGAAATCAAACTTGATGGATTGATAATCGTCAATTGGTTGGTGAGCCAAATGATCGGCTAAAATACTCCCTTTGATTGCTTTCTGAGTGTGATACTCAATTTCATATTCAGATAACAACATCTGCCAACGGGCTATTCTTCCAGATAAGGCGGGCTTCTCAAAGATATACTTGATCGGATCCATTTTGGAGATCAACCAAGTGGTGTGGTTAATCATATACTGGCGCAGACGACGAGCAGCCCAAGCTAATGCACAACAGGTTTTCTCAAGCAATGAGTACCGATACTCACAGTCTGTGAATTTCTTACTCAGATAATATACGGCATGTTCCTTTCTTCCAATCTCATCTTGCTGACCAAGCACACATCCCATGGAATCTTCCAATATAGTCAGGTACATAATCAAAGGTCTTCCTTCCACTGGAGGAATCAAAATGGGAGGTTCAAGCAAATATTCTTTGATGCTATCAAAAGCTCTCTGACAATCTTCTGTCCACACACATCCTTGGTACTTTCGGAGAAGCTTGAAAATCGGCCCACAGGTAGCAGTCATATGAGATATAAACCTAGAAATGTAGTTCAGTCTCCCAAGGAATCCTCTTACTTGTTTTTCCGTCTTGGGTGCGGGCATCTCCCGAATGGCTTTGACCTTATCAGGGTCTACCTCAATACCTTTCTGACTGACAATGAAACCCAGAAGTCTTCCAGATCGAACACCAAAAGTGCACTTGTTGGGATTCAGACGGAGTTTGTACTTTCTCAAACGCTGGAATAACTTCAACAAATGTTCCAAGTGATCTTCCTCAGTCTGTGATTTGGCAATCATGTCATCCACATACACTTCTATCTCCTTATGCATCATGTCATGGAACAAAGCAGTCATGGCCCTTTGGTATGTCGCACCAGCATTCCTTAAACCAAACGGCATAACCCGATAACAAAAAGTTCCCCAAGGTGTAATGAAAGCGGTCTTCTCCATATCTTCTGGTGCCATCTTGATTTGATTGTAACCAGAGAAACCATCCATGAAAGAAAAGACTTTGAACTTTGCGGTACTGTCGACCAATACGTCAATGTGCGGTAATGGGAAGTCATCCTTTGGGCTAGCTCTATTCAGATCTCTATAGTCTACACACATCTGAACCTTGCCATCTTTCTTTGCAACAGGCACTATATTGTCTAACCACTGGGGATAGACCGATGTAACAAGGAAACCTGCATTAATCTGCTTTTGAACCTCTTCTTTGATCTTGTCAGCCATATCGGGATGAGTCCTTCTCAGCTTCTGCTTAATCGGCGGACATTCAGGTCTCAACGGTAAACGATGCTCCATAATATCGTTGTCCAAACCCGGCATATCTTGGTAGGACCAAGCAAACACATCAACATACTCTTTGAGAAGCTCCAACATTTTCTCTTTAACTTCCGGGATAAACAATGCTTCGACTTTGACTTCCTTTCTATCTTCTTCATCACCCAAGTTGACCAACTCTACAGGTTCTTCAAATGGCTGGATAATCTTTTCATCATGCTCAAGCAAACGCGAAATTTCAACAGGAACCTCTTCATCATCCTCTTCTTTGGCTCTGAACACAGGGAATTCAAAGTTGGGAGAGGGCATAGGATCATTGTTTTCGATGGTTAAGTCATGGATTAATCTGCACATATGATTATGCTTTATTTTAGAAATCGATTTGTGCAAATAAAACAAAAGGTTATTATATTTCCTATTACTACCAATTAATTTTCATTGTTATTTCCCAGAAAAAAATGTGAAAAGTAAAACAGTAGTGGATAAAATAACATTTTTATTCATTGAAGGGAAATACTTGAAACAAAGAGCCCAGACATTTCTCTTTTGCCTTGGGCAGAGCAAAAGGAATTATTTTTCATAGCCCGACACAAAATACTCTTCGCCTTGGGCAGAGCGAATTTTTTCAAAGAAAAACAAAACAAAACATTACTCGGAAATATGCATAACAATAGGAACATCAACAGCTATCCAGTTTTGGCAAGCCAATCCAGGCGTCACAAAATCGGGCAGATCCTCCTCGGAATCGTCCTCTATGATAGCATCAACCTCAGGATGTATAAAACCTGCACTTCCGAAAACCTCTTGAAACGGACGAACAACCACCTCCTTCTTGACTCTCGCAGACACGGGACGAAAACCAAGACCTTCGCCAGATTTGTTCTCGGGCAAAGTCAACACCTGGCCCCATCCTTCGGCCGAACCACTTTCCACCACTCGTCGCGCATCCTCAAACGAAGAAATGGATGCCCCTTGCTTCTTCACTTCATTCTTGGCAACAAATAGACCCTGGAACTGGGTTCTGACATCCTCGTCAGCATCAATAAAAGAGAAGGATGATAAATGGCTTACCACCATAGCCTGCTCTCCCCCAATCATTACTAGCTTCCCATGCCTCACAAACTTCAGTCTCTGATGGAGCATGGAAGTGACTGCCCCTGCATCATGGATCCATGGACGACCCAATAAGCAACTGTAGGCAGCACGAATATCCATTACTTGGAAAGTGATTTGAAAAGTATGGGGACCAATTACTATAGGAAGATCCACTTCACCAATGATTGTCTTCCTAGAACCATCAAACGCTTTGACAATTACTCCACTAGGTCTCATGGGAGCACCTGGATATGAGAGTCGAGACAAAGTAGTTTTGGGCATTACATTCAACGACGAACCTGTATCCATCAACACACTTGATAAGGTATCATTTCCACAACTTACTAAGATATGCAAAGCCATATTATGGTTTCTCCCCTCTTCCGGGAGTTCTTCATCACTGAAACCAAGATTGTTACACGAAGTAATATTTCCCACAATTCCATCAAATTGGTCAACCGTCACATCATGATCCACGAACGCGTGGTCCAAGACCTTCATCAAAGCTTCTCTATGGGCACCAGAATCTCTCAGTAAAGCAAGCAAAGAAATCTTGGAAGGAGTTTGCAAAAGTTGGTCCACAATCTTATATTCACTTCTCTTGATAAGCTTCAGAATCTCATCATCCTCAGGGCGAGGGATAGGTTCACTGGATCGGCCTATCTCAACCCTTGGTTCAACATTTCTCACTAGAATTTCCGCCGGTATGGGCCTCCTGACTTGAACTTCTAGTCTCTTCAAAGGTACTGCTGCAAAGACACGCCCACTTCTCGTAACTCTACTCACATCAGCAATGTTAACAAAAGACGGTCTTGTCGGTATAGGGACTTTTACCCCATTCTCAATCATTGTGGCATTATACTTATACGGTACAGCTTGGTCTGAGTTGTAAGACACAGGACCAGGTGGGTAAATAATCAAAGGATCCATAGGTGTAGTCTGACTATCGTAAGCGATCTCTACTGATTCAGGCAAATTGAATTGTGGTATGATAACATTCACTTCATCCTCCGGATCTCGGTCATATGTAATGGTGATAACTCTCCGGTCTAACAACTTCTGAATATCCTCCTTCACAATAGGACAATCAACCTCTCTTGAACAAAATTCACAAACATCATAATCATGCTGATGCTTAATAAAGGCAAGTCTTCTCAAACTCTGATGTAACTTGATCAACGACTCTCTTATGTGTTCAACTTGAAAAACTCGAAACTTCCCCGGACAACCTTCCACCATATTCACTGATGCTGCCCCATGTCGAGGCAAAGGATTATCTCTAACATTTGGATTAACATCCTTGAAAGACAAGATACCATTCTTAATCAACCTCTGCACGTCTGCCTTCAAAGCAAAACATTTCTCAAGGTTGTGCCCCGGCGACCCTTGATGATATTCACAAAACTGATCCGCCTTGTACCACGGAGAAGTACTGTTTGGTGCGACAGGAGGAGGCTTTGTCGTTATGAGATTCTTTCTGATAAGAGTAGGGAACAATTCAGTATAAGTCATAGGAATGGCATCGAACTGCGGTTTTCTGGGTGAACGGTTCTGATTGTTGAATGGATAAGCCTGTTGTCGAGGCTGCTGTTGAAATGGTCGTTGTTGAGTTGGTGGAGTTTGATGAGCTGGGGTCATCAAAGCTGGGCGGACAGCCGGAGTGACTGCCGCAACATGAGAGTAACCTCTCCTCAGTCTCCCTGGGAACAATGCGCTGACATCCTGCTCTTTTCTTTTCGAGAAAACACTTCCAAACTTCTTAGTACTGCTAGACGGACTTCCTTCTTTAACCAAACGCCATTCACGAATCCCTTCCTCTAACCGCATGCCCATGCTTACCATTTCGGTGAAGTCACTGGGTGCGCTGGCGATCATTCTTTCATAGTAAAAGGAACCTAAAGTCTTCAAAAATATCTTAGTCATCTCTTTCTCCTCAAGAGGTGGATAGATTTGAGCAGCAATTTCACGCCACCTCTGGGCGTACTCCTTAAAAGATTCCCTATCTCTTTGCGACATTGCCCGGAGTTGATCCCTGTTCGGCGCCATGTCAACGTTATACTTATACTGGTGGACAAAAGCTTCGCTAAGATCGTTGAAGTTGCGGATCCGAATACTGTCTAAACCCATATACCACTTTAGAGCAGCACCCGTCAAACTATCTTGAAAATAATGAATCAACAAGTCATGATCATCGGAATACGTAGACATCTTTCTCACGTACATAGTCAAATAACTTCTAGGACACGAATCACCCTTATATCTTTCAAAGTCTGGCACTTTGAATTTTGCTGGAATCTTGACATTCGGAACTAAACAAAGGTCGTGCGTGTTCTTCCCAAACAGATCCTTCCCCTTTAACGCTCTAAGCTCCTACTGCATTTCTTGGAACTGATCCTGAAATTCTTCCATTCTATCAAAAAGACCCAAACTTTCAGCAGGCTCGGCAGGATAAGTAGGTTCATTCAAGTATGGCACAGAGTGAACCACAGGAGCGACAGTTGTCATAATCGGTTGCGGAAAAGGTGTCACAGACGGAATTACTGGCGGCATGGCAGTTGTCTCTGGCTGAGGAAGAGACAAAGCAGGTTGAAACAAAGGCTGTACGGCAGGCTGATACCCCTCTGGCACAAAGTTGTAAGGCATTCCCCACGGAAAACCTTTCGGCATCTGATGTTGAAGCGGAGAGTTGATTTGAGTCACAGATGTTGGAACAGTGACAATCTCGGAAACCACTGGAGTTGAAGTCTGAATCTCAGCAACTGTAGTCGATGGATGATTCTGAACAGCCACCAAACTTTCCACTAACGCAGTTAACTTTTCCATCTCGATACGAAGGGTAGCAACTTCCCCACGAAGCTCATGGTTTTCCTGTTCCAGATCTTCCATTTTCCTCTGACGATTGGCTCGAGTGTCGTATCGGTGAGACATCTTGACAACCTTTAGAGTGGAAAAAGAAACAAGGATAAGACTCTAGAAAACATGTGAAGTGGAATGTTGAATGATGCATGATATGTGATGCAAATGATGATTCATTTTAATAGTTTTTCAAGGAACTTCGATAATTTTGCACATATCAATGGTAAAGGAATTTGGAACAACAAAAACTCAATCCATTAATCAAAAAGCGCTAAATTACAACTTGCAACTTTGAAACAACAAAATAATAAATTACACTTTGGGATAACAACCCAATAATAAAAGCAGTAAATTACAACTTTGGAACATGAAGCCCATAATAAAGCAATAAATTACAACTTTAAAACATGAATTCCTTAATAAAGCAATAAATTACAACTTTGGAGCATGAAGCCCTTTTACATAGTTTTACAAAATGACATTAATAAAATAAAACTAAAAGCTAAAGATCACTCCGAAACATCGGATGAAGGACCAAACACCAACTGTAACCGGAGCTTCTTGATCTTCTCTTCATAAAAGTCTTCCATCTCTTTCTTCTCAGCTACCAGTCGATCAATGATTTCCTTCTGCGGATTAGGAACAAGAGCAACGCTTACCGAACCTTCCTTCTTTCTCTTCCTCTCACTAGCATATTTCTTCAGTAAAGCGTCCTTTTGACGAAGCTTCTCATCATGATCAATGAACCAGCCGTCTTGAATAAAGAGTAAATCCTCCTTTTCCTTTAGCTGTCGAGTCAGGACTCGATTCTCATATTCAGACATATTATACTTTTCTTTCCAAGCATCTCTCTCGGACTTCATCCTGGCCAGATTTCCTTGGTATTCTCCTATGTTCGCGATAGGGATAACAACAAATGATGATGCAACGGTAGGGAATAAAGGTTTCTCAAGTTTATAGGGCATCTTGAGAGCACAAGCCCTAGCACGGACCCACTGTAGGTAAGGCTCCAAAGAAACGGCACCTCTATGTCCTAACATATCTCTCCCTTTCCTATGGATGTGGCGCCAAGCTCCTTCGATCTCCCTCTTAGCTGCCTGATGATCTTGTCCTTCCTGTAGAAAGAAACCACTCACATGGATGTTGTTTGGCTTATCTCTCATCGGGTACCCAAACTGACGGCACGCGAGAACAGGGTTATAGTTAATTCCACCTCTCGTACCAAGAAGAGGCACGTTAGGAAAAGCACCACAACTATCGATGATCTTCACGTCGTAGTAAACTCGATTATACCAATCAATGTCGAAATGAGTGAGAGCCATAATCTTTGGCGCCCAACGCGGCTCCTTCTCGAGATCCCAGAAAACATCAGACCCAGGTAGATGCGAAACATACCACTGATACAGCAACGGTGCACAGCAAATAATCATCCCTCCTTGATAAGAGTTTCGAAGATGGATGGAGTAGTAGGTATCTCCGAGCAGTGTAGGGACCGGATTTCCAATCAAGAAAATTCTAATGGCGTTGATATCCACAAACTTATCAATGTTAGGGAACAAGAATAAACCATAAGCAAGTAAAGCAAAGACTTCTTCAAAGGCAATAGTATCTTTCATCTCAGCGAAATGACGAGCTTTCCTCAACAAAAACTGCGCAGACAGACCTCGGATTCCCCCTTTTGTAGTCATGTTCTCCTCTATCTCTGACTTCTTCAAGTGGGTGATGGTCGCTATCTCGTGAGATTTGGGCTCCTCTTCTAAGCCAGAAAAAGGAACACGGTCGGTGATCGGCAGACCAAGTATGTAGGAGTACTCTTCTAAGGTGGGCATCAACTGGTAATCCGGAAAGGTGAAACATCGGTACAAAGGATCGTAGAATTGAACCAACGTATTAAGAATGCCTTCCTTCATCTTGCGCTTCATGAGAGGTATAATGGACCCATACTTTTTCTGAAAATCCGTCGGGTTCTCGATCTTCGGAATTAAACTCTTCAGCTCTTCAATCTCGGGCTCCTTAAAACTAAAGCTTCAAGTGTTTCTCCTTCCAAATTCCATAATAACCTGAGATGTCTGCAAAAATCATTCTGAAGTTCCTTGAAAAACAAGTTTTTTACAAAGATGTTGATGAATGCATGAATGAATGATAATGCAACAGTCACACACAAGTTCACAAACATGGGGTTCAAAGGTTCAACGTTCAGCATGGAGTCGAGGGTAAAGCCCACCCCAAGGTATGTACTAATGGTTCAATCACACCTGTAAGACAATGTTCTAAGAGTTCCCAGAGTCTATATTCCTCCTTCGGATATTACCAACGTCTTGATTACTCAATAATTAGCAATATTCTCAAGAGAAACTCGTCCGAGCGTAGCATCGCGTAACAACTACTTCCGAATTACTCCGTTATAGTCTCCGCACTACACCTAAAAAGGCCAAGATGGGTTAGAGTTCTACGGTCCTCAACTTCTCGGGCTCCTAGGTCGAAAATAATAATGTCTTCCCGATTACTCGATAAATAAATATTAAGTTCAAGAGGGCCTTCCATTGAGTGGGGGATCTCATGCCTCCTTCTTCGGGATTACTCCCTCAAAGTTAACATGACTGTACCGCCCGTCCTATTCTTAAGTGTTACTTAATCCGGGTATAGGATTCGTCCTTTGCAAAAAACCCAAACACCCCAATTTAAACACATAATCAAACAAATCAAATAATAATAAACAGATAAGACAAATTAGGCTTAACCCACTTAGGGATGGACCAGCAAGAGGTCAATCTGTCCCCAGCAGAGTCGCCAATTCTGTAGCGATAAAAAATGTAGCGGGGTAAATCGGAGATCGAATTATTGATTAATTCGTCTCACAAAAGCAAGAGTCGCCACCGCGCTTTATTGTTTCCAAGGGAAAAGGGGAAAGAGCGAAATAAAACCCTAAATATGCAATGTAAAATAATACTTTTAAAAGTAATAAAAAATACACGGCGTTTTTGAAAAGAGATCTATGGTTCGGGGGTTGGTTATACAGTGGGAAGGTATTAGCACTCAATGTATCTATAGTACTCTATAGGAACCTTTTGAAAAATCTGTTTATTAAAATTGTTCGTTTGATTGAAAAATAAATTGTTTTGGCCGAAAAAGGGGTACGGACGGGTTTTTGAAGATACGACGACCTAATGTCGAAGTTTTTGCTTAAAAGGTATAAGTTTTAAAAAAGATTGAATATTTGAGGAAAAAAATTATCCTAAGTTTTAATGAAATGCGAATGTTCGCGCGATTAGACTTGAGGACATGAAGTCAACAGATTTAATCGTTTTTTCCCTTGGATTTAAACGTAAACAGAATAATCCAATAAACAGAAAAATTATGATAAATAAATGATATACAACAATTTAAATAAAAGACTAAGTGGTGTAAATATGCACCTATGTTTTTTGTTTAATAACGCAAGAGAATTAATAAAAATGTTTTCTTTTTAAGTTTTTTATTATATGTATTTTTAATATGGATAAAGCAAGAGAATTATCTAAAAAATAAAATGTTTTTTTAGTTCTTAAAATTTCTATTTTTTTATATTTTTGTATTAGTATTAATATAAAGTATTTATTTAGTAAATAGATCTAAACTATATTAAACTTTAAAAGTTATTTAACTAAACCTAAAAAGATACTAAAATTACCAGATTAAACCTAATGTTAAACTAATAAAATTAATCAAATATTAAAATGTTTTCATTAAATTATCTATTATTTAATTAAGTTTTACTAATTAACTAAAAAAAACTAAAGAAAACAAATAAAAGTCAAGAAATAAAAGGGGGGTAAAAATAAAGACAAAGCAAATGGGACAAAGGCTTAAGGGAGGCCCAAGACAAAGAGACAGGGAAGGGGGGTGTAAAAGCAGTTTCGTTGGGCTTAGGGGAGGTAAACAGGGTTAAGGCCCATACATTTCATAATTCTGTTTTAGGGTTAAACGCGTTTTGGTAATTTGGAAAAAAGGATTAGGGTTCTGGACAGAGCGGCGCTCATCGTTTCGTGTTCTTCTTCGTCTCATCTTCTTCGCTGTGAGCTTCTGAATCCTTTGCTCGAACCACCAACATGTCTAAGCTTTTGACCTCCCTTTGCCCGAGCCACCAACGTGCCTTCTTCCCCGTGCGTTGCTCAGCGACACAGTGAAGGTGATGCTTCGTTCTTACAGTGCGCTATGTTTTATGATTTTTGTTGCATGTTTCTGATTTCGTTCATTTTCGATTCTGACTTCGTTTTATGTGTGATTATTGTTGAGGAAAAAGAAGAAGAAAAAGAGCAACGAAAACTACCTTTTATGAAGGAGGAATGAAGGGTGTTATGGAGGCTTGCTGGCGGAGGGAGAAACACAGTGGGCTATGAACTTGGAGACCCTGGTTTGTCTTCTTTAATGCTTTTTAGGGTTTTATGATGACAGTTGAAAACCCTTTTGCATGATATTTTTTCTTATTCTTCTTTTTCTTGTTGCCTTTTCGGATTTTTTGGCCTATGATGATGTATCTGAGGTCTTGACGGTATTGGACATGTTATTGTTGAAATGTTTTGACATGGGTTTGGTAAAAAGCTTACATTGTTCTGGGTTTTGCTTTGGTCGGATAGACAAGGGGTTATGGTTTTAGGCTATTACAGGTTGCACTGGTTTTGGTCGCGATACAGTAGGTTTTGAGGCTTGATGGTTTAGGCCATTACAGGTTGTGCTGGTTTTGATTTAGGCCATGGTTATGTGACAGGTTATTGAAACATATTTATTGGTTTTGATATGGTTTGAGGTTAAGGTTTGTGAGATAGCAGGTTAATGGTTTTTTAGGCCATATCTGTTTGAAAATGGTTATATGGTTTTACTGGTTTTATGCAGTAGGTTCTATGGTATATGCAGGTTAATGGTTGTATGCCATATTTGTTTGAAAATGGCTATATGGTTTTGGTTTGACAGTAGATGGAAGGTTTTGGTAATGGTTATGTTGATGGTGTTTGAGAATGGCTGTGGTTTTAATGCAGGTTGTGTATGGTTTAGGCCATAGTTGAGGTTTTTTTTAAAAGGGTTATGGTAGCAGGTTTGTAGTTTAGGCCATAAGGTTTTGGTTTATGAGATAACGGGTTCTGGCTTTTGAGAGCTTGGTTACTGGTTTTGTATTGTATTTTGACAATTTTTTTTGTGTTTTAGCCTTGAAGGTGGATGTGATCCTTTTTTGAATGGATTGATAATAATATATCAGTTGGTTCGGCCTCTTTGTTTATGCTACAGGTTGTATATCTTGGTATCTTTCTTGATACTCTGCACCATACTGCTCCAACAGTTTGTTTGTATTCCTTTTTCATGCTTTCTTATTTTTTATGAGATGCTGCTGTAGTTGTTTTGTAACTCTTCCTGCCTAAACCAAAACCTGTAAAACCAAACTTCTATCTCTCTTCTCTCTCTTAGGTACATTTTGACATAAAATGATGCTATGTACTAACTGCTCTGAAAAGGCACAAGGCTGGAAAATGATGTAAATGGAAAAATGCTTTGCTTGCAAATTGGTTTTTAAAAATTGCATATCCTCTTTGTCTTTCAATGTAACAGTAGAAGAGCCTCATGTTTTGGCCTCTTCCCATGTGCATGGCATGGTTTACGTTGGGATATTGACTTGGAATTGAAAATGCATGTGTTGTTTATATTATGCATTTTATATTGATTTTGAAATATGCATGGGATTTGAAACATGCAGTTGGCTTTTTAATTATGCAGTTTTGAAAACAAAAAATGAATTTGTGCATCTTTTAAATTTGTGCATTCATTTTTGAAAGTAAAATTCGTCCCTTTTTGTGAACCGGGAGAAATCCCGCGATTTGCAAAAAAGGGTAAAACTGATTCCAGCCGTTTGCTTTTAATGATGAACTCTAATAAATAATTTTCTGCTTTTAATTATTTGTTTATTTCTGACTTTTTCTTTTAATTGTTTTTGCAGGTAAAATTAAATGAGCAGACAAAGAAGCATTGGATAGAAGATGAAGAATTAGAATTTTAGAAAAATAGTTTTTATTTTACTTTAAACTTTTTATGTAATTGTCATTATAAATATTTTGTAAATAATACAATATTTAAATAACAATTGTAATAAATAGAATAGAGTGAATAAAATTCTATTATTTCCCAATTAATTCTTTTTCTTTCCAATTATTTATTTATCGTTTATAATTCTTTAAATTGTATAATAACTGAAAATCAATTTCAATTACTTAAATTCATAATAATAAACAAATAAATAAACATCATTGATCAATTAATAACTTCAATTATTTAATTCATTATTCATAATTCTCTAAATTATAATAATTAAAAATAGAATTTCAATTATTTAACTTAGAATGATAAATAATTAAATAATCATTGTTAACCAATTAATAAACCTCTTTCCAAATGTTTATTTCATTATTCATAAATCTTTAAATTATATAATAACCGAAAATAGATTCCATTTATTTAAATTTAAGATAATAAATAATTAATAAACATTGTTTGATCATTGATCGATTAATAAATTCAGCGTTCAAAAATAAACAGCTCTCGACCTGAAAAAGTTATGAATTTTTAAAAATCAATAGATCAAAACGCTTGCAATGTAATGATGCAGATGGGAGATGGTATCTTAGGTCAAAATTTGGGGTACAACACATACTGATGTGAAGAGCAGGTTGATTGAGTTGTTGAAAGAGTATGTGGATATTTTTTCTTGGTCTTACCAAGATATGCCTGGTCTAGATACAAATATTATAGAGCACCGTTTTCCGTTGAAGCCAGAGTGTCCACCAATTAACAAAAGTTGAGAAGAACTCACCCAGATATGGCAGTGAAAATCAAAGAGGAGGTTCTAAACCAGATTAATGCTGGTTTTCTTATGACGTCAGTGTATCCTCAATGGATTGCCAATATTTTCCCAGTACCAAAAAAAGACAGAAAAGTCTGCATGTGCGTAGATTACAGAGATCTAAATAAAGTTAGTCCAAAAGATGATTTTCCATTGCCACACATTCATATGTTAGTGGATAGCACAGCAAAATTCAAAATATTCTCGTTCATGGACGAATTTTCCAGGTATAATCAAATAAGAATGGTTCCTGAGGACATGGAAAAAACAACGTTTATCACACCCTGGGGAACATTCTATTACAGATTGATGCCCTTCGGGTTGAAGAACGCTGGTGCAATGTACCAGAGGGCTATAACAACCCTATTCCATGATCTGATGCACAAGGAAATCAAAGTATATGTTGATGATATGATTTCCAAATCCCAGACTGAAGAAGGGCATGTAGAAGATTTGTTGAAGTTGTTTCAGCATTTAAGGAAGTATCATCTCCGCTTGAATCCAAATAAATGCACCTTCGGTGTTTGATCAGGGAAATTGTTGGGTTTCATTGTTAGCCAGAAAGGAATTAAAGTTGACCCTGATAAAGTCAAAGCAATTCAAGAGATGCCAGCGCCAAGAACTGAAAAGCAAGTCAGAGGTTTCCTCAGGCGTTTGAATTATATTTCCAGATTTATTTCCCACGTGACTGCAACATGTGAATTGATCTTTAAGTTATTAAAGAAAGATCAAGGTTGTGTGTGGACAGATGACTTCCAAAGGGCATTTGAAAGTATTAAAGAATATCTTCTTGAACCTCTTATCTTGCTCTCTCCTGTCGAAGGAAGACCGTTGATTATGTATCTGACATTGTTAGATAAATCCATGGGTTGTATTCTGGGACAACAAGATGAAACGGGGAAGAAGGAGTTCGGCATTTATTATCTTAGTAAAAAATTCACTGATTGTGAGTCGCGGTATTCCATGCTGGAAAAGACATGTTGTGCTTTGGCCTGGGTGGCAAAGCGTTTGCGGCAGTATATGTTGAATCACACTACTTGGTTGATCTCCAAAATGGATCCAATCAAGTATATTTTTGAAAAGCATGCTCTTACTGGGAGAATTTCACGCTGGCAGATGTTATTATCTGAATATGATATCGAATACCGCACTCAAAAAGCTATTAAAGCAGTGTGTTGGCAGATTATCTTGCTCACCAACCAGTGGAGGATCACCAGTCTGTAGAATATGAGTTCCCCGGTGAGGATGTGATGTTCCTGAAAGTGAAAGATTGTGATGAACCATTGCCTGAGGAAGGTCCTGACCCTGAAACTCGTTGGAGTATGATATTTGATGGAGTTGTGAATGCTTATGGTAAAGGAATTGGTGTCGTGATTGTCACTCCCCATAGATCGCACATTCCTTTTACCGGGAGGTTAACATTTGATTTTACTAATAATATAGAAGAATACGAGGCTTGAATCATGGGTCTCGAAGAATCTATTGATCTCAGAATTAAAATTCTAGATGTATATGGTGATTCAGCTTTGGTAATAAATCAGATTAAAGGAGAATGGGATACTCGTCACCCCGGCTTAATCCCTTACAAAGATTATGCTAGAAGATTGTTACCCTTCTTTAAAAAAGTTGAATTCCATCATGTTCCTAGAGATTAAAATCAAATGAAGGATGCTCTAGAAACTCTGGCTTCTATGTAGCAAGTGAATACTTGGAATGATATACCTCGAATTACGGTTCGACGACTAGATAGGCCTGCTCATGTGTTTACAACAGAAGAGGTAGCAGATGAAAAACCTTGGTATCATGACATCAAGCATTTTCTTCAGACTCAGGAATACCTGATTGGTGTTTCAAAGAAAGATAGAAAGACATTGAGAAGATTGGCAGGAAGTTTCTTCCTTAGTGAAAATGTGTTGTATAAAATAAATTGTGACATGGTCTTGCTTAGACGCGTGGATAGACACGAAGCAGACATGTTGATGCACGAGGTTCATGAAGGTTCATTTGGAACTCATGCTAATGGATATTCGATGGCTAAAAAGATGCTAAGGGAAGGTTACTATTGGCTGACAATGGAATCTGATTGTTACAAATTTGCAAAGAAGTGTCATAAATGTCAGATTTATGCAGATAAGGTCCATGTACCTCCGACACTTCTCAATGTGATCTCTTCCCCATGGACTTTCTCTATGTGGGGTATTGACATGATAGGGATGATAGAACCTAAAGCTTCAAATGGACATTGTTTCATCTTGGTAGCAATTGATTACTTCACCAAATGGGTGGAGGCTGCTTCATATGCCAATGTTACTAAGCAGGTGGTTGTGTGTTTCATTAAGAATAATCTTATATGTCGGTATGGTGTGTCGAGCAGAATTATCACCGACAATGGCTCGAATTTGAACACTAAAATGATGACAGAACTGTGCGAAGAATTCAAGATTGTACATCACAATTCATCTCCATACAGGCCAAAGATGAATGGGGTTATTGAAGCTGCTAATAAGAATATCAAGAAAATTATCCAGAAAATGGTTGTTACTTATAAGGATTGGCATGAAATGCTCCCTTTTGCTCTGCATGGATATCGAACATCTGTCTGCACTTCAACGGGAGCAACCCCGTTCTCCCTGGTGTACAAAATGGAATTTGTACTCCCAGTCAAGGTTGAGATTCCCTCTTTGCGTGTGATAATGGAAACCAAGTTGTTAGAGGCTGAATGGGTCCAAAATCGGTTTGACCAATTGAATTTGATTGAGGAGAAGAGGATGACGGCTTTGTGTCATGGCCAGTTATATCAGAAAAAGATGAAGAAGGATTTTGATAAGAAAGCCAAACCTCGTGAATTTAGAGAAGGCGACCTCGTGCTCAGGAAGATCATGTCTTTCAACACTGATTCTAGGGACAAGTGGACTCCCAACTTTGAAGGCCCATATGTTGTCAAGAAAGCCTTCTCTGGCGGTGCATTAATTCTTGAAACTAAGGATGGCAAGGAGTTCCCACGTCCCATGAATGCTGATGCAATCAAGAAATACTTCTCCTAAAGAAATAAAAGAACAGCTCGCTAAGTTAAAAACCCGAACGGGTGGCTTAGGCAAAAAAGAGTGTCTCGGTAGGCTGAAAACCCGAAAGGGCGGTCTAGGCAAAAATTAGAGACATAAACAGAATAAATTTCCCACTAATCTGAAAACCCGCAAGGGAAGCTTAGGAAAAAGTTAGGGACTTTCTTGGCAAGTAACTACATCAAAAAAGACTAGATCATTGGAGCAACAATTTTCTCGGATTCTCATCACACTTCAACAGAAGTTACTGCTCAGGATTTCAAAAGTTGTTAGAGGGGATAGTGGTCATTGTATCTCAATGTATCTTTTCCATTATATATTACTATTTTCCAAACTTTGTAATCATCTATGGACTCTCGCCATTCGAGACTACCATTCTATTAATAAAGTTTGAGTTGTTACATAATTCTTCGTATTCTTTATTTTATTTAGCTTGCAAAGACTCCATTTATTATTGATTATAACTTTAAAAGCAAAAGGATTAAATAAAAAAATCGATTTTTCAAAAAGAATTTACAATTTTCTTTTACTTTAGAATTTGTGATGCGGAAAAAAAAACAACAACAAAATGGTGATCCCAGGAATGGACAAACTCCAGTTTGTTTTAAGAGGTTTTTGTTCCCCTCAGGAAGTTTTACTCATGATGATTCGCCGTATTGGGTTCGTGACTCCGGCATCCTCGATCAAGTTTGGATTCATTTCTCATCTTTTCTGAATTTTCATGATGTGAAGTTTCAATCCGAGATTTCTCCAGTGAAGTTTTTGTTCGGTCTAATGGAAGTTCTTTTTCCCGAGAAGTTGGTACCATAATCATTCTTGAAGAACGCAGGTCCCTGGTTTCTCTAGTGAAGAACGTATTGTGGTTTTCCCTTTGAGGATGTGGTGTTAACCTCCCCAATGAAGTACTCCTGAATTCCCCAGTGAATGTTTTGATTATTTGGTGTCCATTTGCTTTACTTGAGACTGGTTTTGCAATCCCCAGTAGAAGTGTTACTTTTGAAAATGGTTGTTTCCCCGGTGAATCCTGGAGAAGGATGTTCTATCCTTGTATCTGTACTATTTTGTCACTTTGTTTTGTTTATTTCTGGATTGTGTTTCTCCCCAGTAAAACTAAAGCAGACAGTAGGTTTTGTCTCCTCAGTTGGCATTTACTTTTTCTTGGAATGATAATTTTGGATGTGGTTTAGCCGAGTGTTGTTTGGGCCAGAGTTGGTTTTGCATGGTTATTCCCAGTGTTATATATCTGTTTTGTCAGCATACGCACGATAACACTCATACATTCATACATACATCATGCATACCTAAAATTGGCAAATTATTGTTCATTGACATTTTTTAATATATTTGTTGACATATCACCCTGTTTTGCAGAGTTACGTATCCTCTCTTCAATAGAGTGTTGGCCTTAAGCAGAAAGCGTATATTCTTTCAATTTCCCCACTGAGTTGTCCCTCATGGAAGATTTTTGCTTTAGCCTTCTGGTACAGCTCCTTGTTTGGATGAATTTGGTTTTTCCTTTTGAGTTTATTTCTCAAAGGACGTATTTTGGTTGACTGTTTCATTCCAGTTTATTTCAGGTTTGAATCTGTGGTTCCACAATAATATTATTTACTTTGGATTTCTAAAAGCTTCGAGTTTCGGTTTGTGCATTTATTTTGCACGAGAATAATTTATCTCCTCAACGGGAATATCGTGGCATCTCCCCAGGAAGTCATATTTCTTTCCCCAGGAAGCCATATTTGTATCCCCAGAAAGTCATTTCTTTTTACAATTCTCCATGACAACAAGTAGCAGGTCTCTTTATTTGAGAAACTTATGCTTCCCTTTAAAAGTCAACGTAACCTTTTTTTTGCTATCTCCTCTATGAGTGGATAGTTTGTAGTCTGTCATCAGTTTATGCCAGTGGAGGGCAAGACTTTTAAATTCGCAGAAATAGCTCGTTGTGAAATCTTTGCAAGTGGAAGTCTCTTTATTTGAGACATCTTACATATTACCCTTTCCAGGCAGAGTGCCTTGGTTAAAGAAGAAGTTGAGACCCGTTCTAGGCGAAATGCCATGATTTTAGAGAAACTTGTTATCTTTTTGCTACCTTCAGTGAACGTTGGTAGTTCATCGGCAGTGAACGGTGATGCTATGATATATTCTCTTTCTACCTTCAGTGAAAGTTCGTAGGTCATTGGCAGTGAATGTCGATGATTGTTATCTTTTTGCTGCCCTCAGTGAACATTGGTAGTTCATCATCAGTGAATGGCGATGCTATGATATATTCTCTTTCTACCTTCAGTGAAAGTTGGTAGATCACCATCAGTGAAAGTTGGTGTTTGTTATCTTTTTTCTACCCTCAGTAAACGTTTGTAGTTCATAATCAGTGAACGGCGATGCTATGATATATTCTCTTTCTACCTTTAGTGAAAGTTGGTAGATCACCATCAGTGAAAGTTGGTGTTTGTTATCTTTTTGCTACCCTCAGTAAACGTTGGTAGTTCATCGTCAGTGAACGGCGATGCTATAATATATTCTCTTTCTACCTTTAGTGAAATTTGGTAGATCACCATCAGTGAAAGTTAGTGATTGTTATCTTTTTGCTACTGTTGTACCCCAAAATTTGCCCTCTCATATTTCTCAAAACATTGCAAGAAAAATCTCCAAGTTGCTCAAGTTTACTCAAGAGTGGGTCAGACAAATCATCTCCTAAGGCAGTCAACCCCAAATTAAGGTTTTGTGTTGCATCAAGATCCTTGAGTCCAAATGACCTCAAATGCTCCCTAATGTCCTAATATGTTATCAAGGTCATCCATGACAAATTTCAAGCCTTGCAGAGGAAGTTTGCTCAATCAATTGCTCAAAGGGTCTAAAAATCGATTGTGCTAGGGAAAAAGTCAACTGTGACCTAAATACAATCAAACCTCAAGATTTTTTGTCAACATTCTCATTTTGAAGGATATTTCATCATTTGATCAAGGGTTGATCATGATTCATAAAGGATTGTTCAAAATTCATCAAGACTCAAAAGTTGCTAAATTAGCGTTTTGTAGGAAAAGTCAACTCAACTTTGACCAAGCATAACTTTCTCATACTTTATGAGAAATGACCCATCCGAAGCTCATTTTGAATAGTATGAAATTTACTACAATCCATATTCATACCCCAAGATCAAAAATGCACTCACAAGAAGTTATAAATTTTGACATTATAGGTCATTTTTGAAAGTCAACAAAAACACCTTTTTTGCCAAAGCTTATAACTTGAACATGGAATATCAAAATGAGATGAGACCAAAAGGGTTGGTTAGAGGACATCTCAAGCTTTCTAAAAAGTCCATGAACACTTCCAAAATTTCAAAATTGAAGAAGTTATGCATTGTTGAAGTTGGGCATTTTTGCAAAATTGCCAAAAGTCAACTATCCCCAAAACATCAAATTTGGTCAAATGGGCCCATTCTTTTCCACTTGATTTGATCTTGCCACATTACACACGCGTCCTAGCTTCAACCTTATGTCCATTTATCAATTTTATCATTTTATTTGATTTTTTATTGAATTATTTCATTTTAAATCAAATTAAATCAAATAAAATCTCAAAATTTGATTATATAAGATCTTTTGCTATTTTCAGGACTTAATCATCATCATGGACAGAATCAAACTCGTATCAAGCATCCCATGTGCAAAAAGATTGGATTTTTGACAAATTAGGCAAGCTTTCAATGGTGGATCAAATCAAATCCCATGGCATTAATGTGCAAAGATTCAAAGCATAATTCTTGACCTAATGCATTTCATATTACATATAGAAGTCAAGGCACGCGAAAACTAGGCTAGAGGCTGCAAGAACACTGAAAACAAAACTTGGAAAAAGTGGTGAAAAGTGCAAAACCAAAATCACACTTAGAGGCATTTTCAGAAGCAAAAATCAACACCAATCGATTGCTGGAGGTTCACTGAAGCAGAACCAACCTAAAGCCAGTCTCCATACACGCTCAAAAGCTCTGTAAGTATCTCAAAAAATCGCCCTTCTCTTGAATTCGCAAATCTTATTTCTTGCATCTTTTGCACAAACTATGGGCATATTCATGATCCTCATCAAATTTCCAAGCTTTCTGCATCACTCAATTTTATTTATCTGACTTGTAAAGCCAAGAACCGAATTTAGGGTTTTGTGGTTTGCTTTTTGGGCGTTTCCCTTACAGGTAAAATTAGCCCCAATAATGGCCATGGACATGACTGGAGGAGGAAGACGAGCATAACCATGGTCTTGGGAGGAATTTTTATGGCCTAGATTTAATTTTGGGGTTGACCTACGAATTTAGCTGCGGATCTAAATCCGCAGGTAAATTTACAAGGTTTGAAGGTTAGGGACGACAAACGTGTCTCCCTCTGATTGGACCATTCGAATCTTCGCGCTTTTTTCTTTATTTTTATTTTTCTGGCATATTAATATGTTTTCCCTTATAATTATTATTTTCCATTATACTAACAATTGAAGCGCGTTGGCCTAGTGGAAGCAAGCGTTGGCAGTCATGTACAGGACCTGGGTTCAAATCCCAGGTCCCCCATATGCTTTATTATATTTTTCTTCAGGTAATCAGGTGCTGACCCAAGCGTGTAGCCTATTATACTCCCTCATTCAATCAATGGACAGATGGCCATAGGCCAGATCTGAGGGCCAAGGGATGAACGTCCACCATGGGATCCAGTCAACCAGTGCATAGGGAATCCAGAAAGTCAGCCAGGCCAGCGCCTAATGGGCTTTGAATTTGCCATTCTAACCCCCCATACAGGCCCAAACCTCCTAACTCTTTCTATTTTTTTATTTTATTTTAATTGTTTGTTTTATTATTTTTTTTAAATCATTAACCAATCAAATCTTTTTCTTAATAAAATTAAAACCAAAAAATATTTTCTTAATTAAATTAAATTTCAGTATTTTATTTTTTTCTTTATTAACAATATTAATTAATTAATTTAGGCCATTAATTAGGAATAACTCTAATATATTTTCAATAATTAAAATTAACTTAGACATAATTAGGTTTTTATTTTTATTGATCAATTTTATTTTCTTTCTTTAAATACCAAAAAATCCAAAAATATTTATTTTCATTAATTAATTGATTTCTTTATTAATTTAATAATTAACTTAGTTTAATTTCTTTTTAAATTCAAAAATAACCAAAAAAAATCTTTTCTTTAATAATTAAAGGGTCAAAACCCTAGAACTCGCATTCGATTTAATTTCCCGAACACGATCTATTATATCATACTTGTATTTGTTCCCGGGATGTAATAGCTTAATAGGACTTTAATTATTTTTATCGCTTTATTTATTTTCCGCATTTAAATTTCAAAGGGTTGTTTTTGGCGATGTAAATACCCGACGCCTTGTAATTTAATTTCCGTAATTTATTTTCCGCAATTTATAATTGTTAGATGTTTGGTAATAGGGATGCATGACAAGAATGAATGTCTAAACTAAAATCAACATAGATCACCATTAACATGTACAAAGATAAAATAAACTGAAAACGACACAATCGCACATGCGCACTTTTAGGGTACACCCCATTTGGTTGCCTTCGTATGCGGTCATTAAGTATAGGTCACTTTAGAGGTCGCCCTCTTGTCCAAAGATCATAGTCGCCTCGAAACGGTTGCCTCGGATATTGTTTCCTCAAAACAAATGATCTAAGACATTAGGGTTACCGCTAAGGCGTCCTAACATTACTTTGTATACCGCACGTCCCTGAATTCGAATTGACCCTAAAACTCCAACGACGGTGCTACCCACTCATTCATAGTGGGATAGCATTGTCTAAAGGAAGATATCATAGAACGATTCCCTTTTCGAGTAGATAGATGGTTCTTAAGTACTTGCTCTTTCCAAACAAAACAAAATCTCTTTCACACTTACACCTTTCAAACAAAAACTTTTTTTAAACCCACAAGCTCAAAGAAAGCAATTTTGAAAACAATATGAGCAAGTACCTAAGAGCCCGTGGATAACCACGGATAGAAAGGGTGCTAACACCTTCCCTTTCTATAATCTACCCCCCGAACCCGAGAAACATCTCGAAAAAGGAATTTTTCTGTGCTTTTTTCCTTTCCTTGTTGGATAAAATAAAAGACGGTGGCGACTCTTGCTTACCGCGACATTTTGCGAAAACAAACGCAAAACACAAACCAGCATTCCAAAAAACAGTCAGTTCTTTCCCACCGTATCACAGCTACGTTCAGTGAACGTTGGTAGTTCATCGTTAGTGAATGGCGATGCGATGATATATTCTCTTTCTACCTTCAGTGAAAGTTGGTAGGCCATTGGCAGTGAACTTCGATGATTGTTATCTTTTTTCTACCCTCAGTGCACGTTGGTAGTTCATCGTCAATGAACGGCGATGCTATGATATTTCTTTTCCTTCTACCTTCAGTGAACGTTGGTAGCTCACCGTCAGTGAACATCGGTGTTGTTATTTCTTTTCCTTCTACCTTCAGTGAATGTTGGTAGCTTTACCTCCAGTAGGAGTTGGTGTATCCTTTGACCATTTTACCATCCTCTCTGAGTCGGGTCTTTTGATCCACCAGTGATTTATTTTCCTAGTTGGGTCGCTCTCTTGTTTCTTTATTTTTTTTACATCTCCAGTGGTGTTTTGCGTCCCTTTGGATTTGTCCAAGTGCACTCATATTCATAAGCATTGCATGGCATCTTATGGCCAAAAATAGGGTTTGTTTTATATTTAAGTATCTTCGATCGCATCGACACGAAGATTTTTAACCTTCATATCTCCGGATAGAAGAAACTTAAATAAGGGCAGCTGTTATACCCTATTTGTGGCCCCTAAGATCCCTTCATAATACCATGTTGATTCAATCACAAGATCACATTATGGATTTTGGTTTTCCTCCCTATCTTTAGCTTTTCTCTTTGAGGAATCACTAAGCACCTTGACTTGTTTTTCTTATGTAATCATTCATGTTTTGTTTTGACTTTCCTTTTAATTAATAAAATGCAATGTTGGTTTGTCTTACTTGTCAACAATGTAGGTAAAGGCAATAGGGCTTAGCAAGTTGATCCATGGGTTCATGAGTTTATTTCCATGACTTAGTAAATGAAGCTTGAGAAGTTCAAACCTCACCATTGATTCAAAAAAGTACAAGGGGTTGATTGAAGGAGTTGGCATGCTTGGACAAGACCTTGTTCCCATTGATCACAAGTGCATATTTCTCTAAATTCTCAAGATATGGAAGTTGTTTTGGTGGATATGAATTCTCATTTTTCATCCTCAACAACTTCCATTTACAAATCAAGGGTGTTGGGCAAGAAGGTGGTTCAAAATTGTCAAGGTTCCTCCAAGCATTTTCTTGATCTAGGAGTTAGGGTTTTGAACTTCAAAGGAGTATATCTTGCTCATATTTTGGTATTTTTGAGTGATTCCAAAGACATCATTCTCTTCAAAAGGTTATTAACAAATCACTTCAAAAGTTCCAAGGAGTTTTCATGTGGAAGAAACTTTATGAGGAAGAAAGATTACAAGTCCTCTAGATTAATCCCTAATTTTCCATGTGTGAATTCAAATGATCATAAATTGGTCAATTTTTATCACCTTGAGCCCATTATTTTTCCATAATTATCTTGAATATGTGAACTTTATGCCTTCTTTTATGTGCAAAGTGAGAAAATGGATGGAAATTGCCTTAAGGATACAAAAGATTATAGGTCATTTCATGATTTTTTCCAACTTCAACAATTCATAATTCTCTCAATTTTTGTATATTTTGAATGGTTCAAGTCCCAAAATGTTACTCAAGAGATCTACTTCATGCCGTCTTTTTTGGTCAAGAGCAAATTCCAAGTGGAAGGCTATGTTTGGATGCAATACATTATAGGTCACTTTTGAAGAAAATTTTGAAATGTTTCTAAGTATGGAAAGTCAACATTTTTTCTCCAACTTTGACTCAACACAACTTTCAACTCAAGCATCCATTTGATTCCATTCTTTTTCCATTGCAAAGCTTGTAACCTCATCTTTCTAAAGCATCAAGAATCATTCCCTAAGACCCCTTGAGTTGAAAATGCCATTGTTTTGAAATTGGTAACTTGGAATTGCATTTCTCACCAAATCAGAATTTTGAACTCCATAATGTGGCCTCTAATCATAAGATTTACATGCGTTTTTTGATTTAAACTTGATTAACAAACTTGCCAGAAGTGTTTAGCACCTCAAAACACAAGGATTGGATGAGTTTTGGTAAAAAGAAGATCACAATTCACTCGTGCATCAGGTTTGCATGAATTCCCTCCAAAATGCATCATTCACTCTTCCTTTTGATCCCATTTTCTTCTCCTATAAATACATGAAATATCCCATTCATTTTCTCAAGCTTCGATAGCCAGAATCACCCTGCCAAACTTGTTCCGTAACTCTGAATTTAGCAACTTCGAAGTCCATATACAAGCCTTTTTTAATCAAATTTTTTCATCAATTCACCTTCCTTGATCTTCCCTGAAGCTAACCATATAATTACATTCAAGAATCGTGCCCTATATTGCTCCATAGAAGTCCAGTTTCAGAGCTCTGCAACTCAACTTCAATAGGTAGATTCCTTCACCAATTCTTCAAAACTTTGATATCATTATGATGCTCTCATTGCTCTGGTTCTAGTTGTAACACTTGCTTTTTACTGGAAACACGTATTGATCATGAAATTTAAAATCCCTTTTCAAAACTTTCTTTCCAAATTGCTTGAGCTACAATTTATATAAATTTGGCGCGAGGGTGTGGTTGTCTTCGTCTTGAAGAGACGAAGCGAATGGCATAGGTCTGAGCTTCTGATTTTACAGTTTGAGAGACCTGCAATTCACGTTTACTGGAGGTTGAAGATGACCAACGTGTCATCTTACAACCAATGATGGCACGCCACTTGTTATTTTTGAATTATGATTTAATAATTGATTCAGTGCTTTATTCACTAATGACCATGATATGTACAGCGTGCTAGATCCCTTGGATTTGATTACTAACGCGTTTTGACTCCCATCCAATGGTCCACATATTTTTTACTTTTATTTTCTTTTCTGATTTTTTATATTTAATTGTTTTAAACTTCAAAAAATTATAGAAAATTCATTTTAAGTCCAAAATATCTGAAACAATTATGAAAAATATTTTTGATTATTCTCTTTCTCATTTTTATTTTTTCACAATTTAATTATATGTTTTGGTATTTTTTTTATAAATTTACACTTTATTTGAATTGTTTTAAATGTTTAAAAATACTTTTATGCATTTTTAAATTCTGAAAAAAAATTACGGAATGATCCAATGATATTGTAACAAATATTGGTGACCTTATTTTTTTTTGTTTCTGACTTTGTTATTTTTTGTCATTTTTGGTTTATTTTACCCCTTTCTTTTAATTTTAAAAATAGCTTCTGACTTTAAAATATTACCAAAAAATTTAGAAAATCATTTGAGTCCTATTCTGATTTTTCTATGGTCTTACTTTTTATTTCTTGATTAATTTGAACATAGTTGATATTTTTCTCTTTTATTTCTATTTTTAAACATTATTTTTTAACCTTTTGTATATATTAAAATGTAATATCATTTTGTGACTATTTTCTGGCTGATCTTGGGTTAAATTTTTGATCATAAACTTTATTAACATCATTGGATCCATGGTGTTGAGTCTAACTCCACAAAAATAGATGAATGATTTTAATAATAGTTTGATAAAATTTAATCCAAAAGTGGTTTGTATATTCTCTCTCATCCCTCTTCATCTCATCCCCTTCTTATTGCACTAAATGTTGTTAGAGTATGATCTCTATATCATGTCTCAAAACAAGTGGTGCATAGATTGCTATTGACCGGCCTCAAAATAGGTGCGACTTCTATATAAGTCCACTTACGATTGCTTAACATAGCGCTAAATTTTGTTCTGATTCGAATAAATGATCATTTTGGCCCAAACTTATGTTTGCAAGCCCAAGTATATTAATTTGATCTCTTTGATCCAATAACCTTGAGATTCATTGTGTGGAGGCTTTGGTTCTACCAATCCTCTAATGGGTCTACAACACCTTTGGTCAATGCGGATCACTTAAATATCGTTGATCATTAAATGGTACTCATAAGGATTCCAAATGGATGATATCCTTGACAAAAAGCAAATGCAACTTGTTGTGTGGAGGCTTTGGTTCTACCAATCCTCTAAGGAGTTCCAAATGCAAGTTTCAAGAGTATCATCCAACTAACCACTAATCACTAATAATTGACTTTATCCTTTATTTTTTTGTATGCCCCTTTTATTTTTATGCACTATTTACTTTTAGCATTTACATTTCATGTCATTTTCATCTTTGCTCATTTGAGTGTTTACTTTCTTGTCATTTTTATTTTTTCCCACTTGAGATTTACTTTTCTTTTTCAAAACACCTAATAATCAACATAAACACTAAAAATCGTTAATGATACTTGGACTATTTGGTTACTATCCTTGGCATTATGGAGCATTGGACTTTTTGGACTTAGGTTAGAAACCTTAGCTTATGATTGGAGACCTTGTGATCTTATCTGATTATTTTGTCTGGAGCTCTTGAGGTTTACCTCAAGACATTGGGTTGTTTGCTTATTTTGTGTGCAGGTTATTGTGATTACGCCCTTTGTTTGTAATTTGGAATTCACCCGTATACAGCCGTTACTCTGCCCGATTTTTATGAAGACTTAATACACTTGAAGTTTTGTTCTCTCAAGAGGTCTAGTATCATTGCTTATTTGATTTTAATCCAAAGAATGGGAATTCTATTTTGGCTCATAGTGTCAAGTATTGACTTTTTCTTAGTTAGATGGTTCTTATCCCTAGCTTTTACCTTATGCTTTAGGATATCCTCTTCTTCTCCTCCCATCTTCTTTAATTTCAAAAATCTTCTCCCTCCTTTTGAAAACTCTTCTTATTTTAAACTTGAACCACTTTCATAATAAACTTGGACTTAGGTCCATGCATTTTCAAACATTTTTATAAATAAACTTCAATAAACTTAATAATACTTTGACATTTTTTTGTGAGGACTAAAAGTCAATCAACCTCATTTCAGACCATTTCTTCAACCTTGGCTTTCTTTTTTAAACTTTTCTCAAAAAGATTGAACTCTTGTCAATCCTTGTAGTGATGCAAACAACTATACTTCTATGATATGTAGTGAAGAGAGATATTTTCCACTTGGGTGTTAAGTGAGGCATTGTTGATTTTAAAATCCAAGCCATATCCTCCACTTTGAAATGATGCAAATTCTCCTTTATCATGATTGTGGGTAGTAGATATGTTTTCCACACGGACAATGACAATGATGTTTTATCTCATAAAGTTGACCAACACATTTTTGTTTTAAAATTTTTAAAAGAGGAACTACGTGTACCCTGATCCCCTATTGCACGGAAGGAGGTACGTAGGCACTAAAGGTTCACAACCACGGCGGGTGCAAAAATCATAAAAAATATATTTCTTTTCTCATCTCCACCATCCATTTTTTTTATACAACATTTTTTATAGCCAAAATATACAGATTTTTCAAAGAGGTTCCTGCGGAGTACCGTAAATGTTTAGGGTGCTAATACCTTCCCTTTTCATAACCAACCCCCTTACCTTGAATCTTTCCCCCTCTTTTTGGGTTATTCTCTCTTTTCCCATTCCTTTGGAAATAATAAAGCGCGGTGGCAAATTTTATTTTGATTTGTATAAGTCTAGTCAATCCAATGGCTTAGTATTAAACATTTCTACCACTACACCATGGTAATACACTTCCGCCCCATAATTCCAAGGCACAACCTTATCAGAAGAGTAAGAGATTGGCCCTGGTGTGGTAATAATCAGTGGGGCTATCGTTGGTTCAGCTGGAATCCTAATAGGACCTTTGGAGGTGATCCTAATAGGATTTTTTGAGATAGTAATAATGGACACGTTTTTAAACTCTTGAGATACACTTTCGGTCAAACTTTTCACAGATGGAATTTTCTCAAATAGAATCTCATGGTTATCCATCAGATCTTGGACACCTTTATTTAGCCATTCACAACCATTAACTTGTATAGCACAATGGTAACAGTTCTCAAGGCAGCCTGGGAATACACCAGCTTTCAACAAATTCTTTCTAACATTCTTCAAAGGAGTGGTTAAATCATTGACAGAGGAAACAAAAGAGACATCTTCAATGGAGTTAACACTTTTACCATGACTAGGCATGGGTGCGATGATGACATTGGGAGTCGGTGGAGGGTCGAATTCAATTATTTGTTGTCGATCAGGTCTTGGATTTTTTCTTTAAAGACCAACAGTCATTGGTATCATGTCCGGGATTGTTTGAATGGTAAGCATATTTTGCATTGGGGTTATATTTTGGAGAAGCTTTGTTGGGGTTAGAAGGGGGATCTCTCAAAGTCACCAAATCAGCTTTTAATAGGTATTACAGAGCTTGAGATAATTGCATATTGATTCTTGTAAATTGCCTCCTTGGGATATCTGGTCTTTGTGGACCGTTTTGTTGACATGGTTGTTGAGTTGGAGTTGGGTTAGAAATTAATACTGCCCCTACTGAATGATGACAGTCACTCTTAGTACGGCTTCTTGATCCATACACAGCATTAGTCTCTTTTTTACCAATAAATGGTTTTTTCATAACATTTGAGGTGGAGGCCATGGGTATCTTCCCGCTTTCAACCCTCTCGCCAGTCAAAATCAATTCAAAAAATTCGAATGATGAACTTCCAATCAGCAAGTTGAAAAATGGACCAGTCAATGTTCCCATAAACATGTCTACTAACTCTCTATCAGTTAAGGGTGGTTGCACCCTGCCAGCCAAGTCTCTCCATTTTTGAGCGTATTCTTTGAAGCCTTCATTTGAACCCATGGTCAAGCCTTGTAGTTGCACCCGAGTTGGTATAAGATCAGTGTTATATTAATATTGACGGTAAAAGGCAGCGGCTAAATCCTCCCAGGTATGGATATTAGCCCCTTCCAATTGGTAAAACCACTCCAACTGTGTTCCAGATAGACTCTCTTGGAAAAAGTACACCCATAGTTTCCTATCAGTGGTGTGCGACTGAATTTTTCGGACATATGATCTTAGATGAAGCTTTGGACATGATACACCATCATACTTGGCAAAAACTGGGATCTTGAATTTATGGGGAATGACAACCCCAGGAACTAAACCCAAGTCTCCAAAGTCCAAGCCAGTCACAACTTGGATATCTACAGCTTTGAGTATGTCTTCTAGATGCTTATATTTTTCGTCGGCTGATGGGTATTTCTCGTCGGAATAATCCTCGTCTTCATAAATTTGATTGTTTCCACCCCTAGTATGGGTGCTCCTAGCATATTCTTCTTCATTATCATTCTCCTCGGAGGAGTCCTCTTAAATTTGAACCTGTCAGGCGGGGCCTTTGAACCTCTTCCCCATGTTAATTACATCTTTCTTCTTGGTCTTATTCTTTGTGACAAGAAGCTTCATCATTTCTTGTTGACCCTTTTCTAAGTTGAGCAGAGTCTCTTAGAATTTAGTGTGTTGATTCTGCAAGTCCTTGACAGTTTGCTCGAGATCCATCTTATACTTAAATAAACAGTAAAAAGTTGAGGAGACCTGTGTTGGAAAATATGCTTATGATGTGATGCATTTTATAAGTATACAATGTTTTCAAGGACCTTAGAAGATTTAAATTTGCTAAACCAAAAGGAAAGAGAAACAAATATTTCATTAGTAAATTCCAAAACTACAATTTTTGTTTTAGGCTTTACAATAAAATATTTCAAAGAGACAGCAAAAATATAAACTCCTAAGTCTCCCATGGACGCTTCCTCTTTAGTGTGATGTAGGCATTAAGGCTTTGCTCTTTGTGAAGTTGCTTCGTTAGCTCCAACAATTTCTTATCGCTTGCTTAGAATTGGGCTTTAAATGTGTCTCTCTCTCCTTTGAGTTGAATCCACAATCTTTACAACTCCTTGAGATTAGTAGGCATGTCAGGATAGAGAATGGTATAGGGAACATCCCCCTCAATAGTGGGCTCCACAACTATTGGCAAGATGGCTAGATACGGCATCATGAGATTTTGAGTGCGAGCTCGCACCCATTTGAGATAAGGCTCCAAAGGAATAGAATTCTTATGCCCCAAAGTTTTGCTATCAACCTTGTTCACCATGCCTCAAGCTCGTACAAACCTTTGACAATAACCTTGGGCATCACTCTTATAGTCGAACATAGTTCCTTGAATGAGTGCTTCATGAGGACCATCCCTCCAAGCATAACCAAAATGTCGTAGAGCCAAATAAGGATTATAAGTAATACCTCCCCTAATGCCCAAGAGTGGAACATTAGGGAATTCTCCATAACAATTAATGATGGTAACATCCTCTAAAGATCGGGAACACCAATGAATATCGGAATGCTAAAGTGGCATCATTCTTTGAGACCACCTCAAGCCTTGTTCTTTCTTTAAAACTGGTCGATGAAGCTGTGAAATAAACCACATAGATAGAAAGGGTGCACAACACATAAGAATCCCTCTTCTCTTTATGGTACGAGCGTGAAGAGAATACAAGATATCTCCGAGCAAAGTAGGCACTGGGTTGCGAGAGAGAGAAACTTTGACGGTATTCATGTCTATGAGTGGGTCTGGATTAGGGAACAGTACCATCTGATAGATTAGAAGAGCCAAGACTTCCTCAAATGCTTTCAAATCTAAAGCATCCCAAAATATTGAGCCTTCTAAAACATAAACTTAGCAAGAAAACCTTTAAAACCACTCCTTGTTTCCCAATTAGCCACAATGTCGGACCGTTGCAAATGTAAGGCTAATACAATCTCCTCAGGTCGTGGATCTTTCTCAATACCGGTGAAGGATATTTGATCAAGAATAGGCACTTCTAATAGTTGAGAGAATTCTTCCATGGTTGGCACCAATTGATAATCAAGAAATGTAAAATAATGATGTTTGGGGTCAAAGAATTGAAAGAGAACATGTACCATGTCTTCTTCAAAGCTTGAGGTAACCAAGTTGAGAAGTCTACCATATCTCTTAGTGAAGGGAGAATTTTCAGGAACCCTTGAATTTAACTCTTTGAGTTGAGGAGGAACTTTCACAAGGTTGATTCGGATGGTATTTCTGCGAGTGGAAGCCATATCCTACAAAATAGAACAAAGATAAATTTCTAGGTCCTTGAAATGGTTAGTGAAAAATGCTATGGTATGATGTCATGATGTTATGAACAAATAAACATATACAAGCAAAGTAAAAAAGTCCTTAGGTTTAGGCTTGCATGAGGTTTATAGGTAAGTACCCTCTTGAAGTTTAGTTGGTTCAACTTGTCCTAAAAAGTAATCGGGTTTTGAGGAATCTTAATATCATTGATCTTTCTTCATCGAGCATTATTTCAGCGCAAGCCTCTATTTTGGAGACCGAAATATCCCAAAAGTCTGATCTCAATGAGCGTAGTATCGAGTATTAACCAACTTTGGACTGCACCAAAGCCGACTATCTCACTGCTTCCTAATGGCCAAGTTGTTAGGTTCTATGGTTAGTTAGTGCTTTATGACACCACACATCAGCCCCGTATTCTCCTTAATTCTCCATAAGGGATACCGGTACCAACAAATGTGTCACACTAACGTAGCCATTGTTTCAACCATATCGGTCTATACTGTACAGTCTCCACAATATAATGCTACTTATCTAATGATGCCCCCAGATCTGGGTAGAGGATCTATTCAAAACCCAAACACCCTTTTAAGATTAAAGCAAGCAATTCAAACAATGAAAGCATTTAAATGTGAACTAATCTCTAAGGTAACCCCACTTATAAGTAAAATCCCCAGCAGAGTCTCCAGTTCTGTAATACAGTTGGAGAATTGACTTGGGTGTTTTGCGATTTATCGTAATTGTTGCGGATAGCAAGAGTCGTCACCAACTTTTCTTTTGTCCAATAAAGGAAAGGGTGAAAAGAACAGAAAATACCTTTTGAGAATTTTCTTGAGTTCGGGGGGTAGATTATGAAAAGGGAAGGTATTAGCACCCTTTTCATCTGTAGTTATCTACGGGCTCTTAGTTGCTAGCTCACTTTGAAATGCTTTGTAAATGTGCTTGTGATTTGTTTGAAAGTATTTTTGAAAAGTTCCTTTGTTTAGGCGAACTTTGTAATGTTTCTCGTTTCGGAGAGAACGTATACAAAGTGTTGACTTTTGAAAATATTTCATGAAAGTGTTGGTTTATTTGAAATATGTTTTGTTTTGAAATGTTTGTGAGCAAGCAACTAGGAACGTTCTACCTACTCAAAATGATTCTTTGTTCTTTTCCTCCTCCTTTAGATAGTGTTATCATACCATTAGTAAGTAAGAAACCTTAACATTGGATGTGAAGGGACAGACGTGGGTCATCGTATAGTCATAGAAGGCAACATTGTAGGAAACCTTAGCAATTTTTTTGTAAGGGTCTAAGATCTTTTACCGAAGGCAACATCGAAGGGTCATCGAGGGACTACGATCTTGTAATTGAGGGTCTTTGCTAAAGTATCCCACGTTCGAGGGACATGACTGTTTTAATCTAAGGCAACAAGTGTGGGTTGACCCTAGAGGTACAAGTGTGCAAATTGTACTGTTTTCATGCATTTGTCTTGAATTAGGGTTGTCTATTATTTGGTTTTAAGTCTTGCCATACAAATCCTAATTACTAGCAATAATATGGAAAGCGATAAATTGCGGAGATTTAAAGTCCTACACTATTACAATATTTTATGGATGGGGATATAAATTACAAATGGGGATGACAAATAAGTAAACTCTAACTATTACAAGGATTTGACAAATTACATTATTTATAGTGCGAAATGATAAAATGTATAAAGATGTAAAGAGAAAGAGATTGAAAAGAAAATTGTTTTTATGGTTTTTTATGGTTTTTTATGGAAAAGGTTTTTAATTAAACTAATTGGTTTGAAAAGGAGTTAATTAAAATCCCTAATCTAAATTTAATTTAATTAAAAAAAGAGAAAGTTAAAATAAAACCTAGGTCTCAATTAATTTAATTAAGAAAAGAAATTAATTTATTAAGAACTTTTTTTTGTCTTTTGTTTAAAGGAAATAAAATAAAGTGAAAATGAAATAATAATTTTAGTCTAAGTATATAATAATAAAAAATATATATTTTTGTATTTTTTTATTAGAAATAATAATAATAATAATAATAAAATAACAAAATAAAATAAAATAAAAATGTAAATTTAGGAGTCAGGGGGTTCTGAAAAGGAATTGGGAGGTTAGAAAGTAAGATAGTTTTCAGTTTAGGCTCAAAGTCTGTTTTGTTGGAAATCAGAAAAATAAAACAAAAACAAAATAAAATGTTTGAGCCTGTGTTGTCTTTTAGTAAAGAGGGGGTGGAAATAATTAACAAAAAGACAGGCCCAGTCAAGGGAGACCCAACATGCTACCAAACAAAAAAAGAACAAGGAAAATGTTAGAAAAATAACAAAAGGTCTCGTTGGGGCTCGAACCCGGGACCTTATACACTAATGCCTTACGTGCGCACCTTCTGCCACTGGGGTGGTTGTTTCATCCGGTTATAAAACATGTTACAATAAATTTGAAATAAACTAAGTCCACGACTGTACTTCATCTTCTTCCTCGCGCCATAACTAGAGCTATGTAACTTTCTCATCTCTCAACCATTTCAAAAATTATGAACATCAAATTTGTCAGAAATTTCACCACGATTTCAAATATGTAAATAACTTAAGCAATGGATCAAAGATGAGCACGAATTTTAACTTGTACCAAATTCTGACCTAATTTTTCAGGAATTTCAAACTCAAAATTCACACTACTCAGGCAACATAAATGAATTCTAAGGACATGGTTAGTTTCAGGGCTATGATGTCTACATTTTATCTTTGAAAATGGAAGCCAAATGATGCTTGTATGGAGAGATAGAATTTCAGAAAACTCACCTTGCAGATGGAGATCGTGTTTTGAGTTTGAGCAACCTTCAAAGTGTTGTAATGATCTGGTAAGCTTCCTTGAACCTCCAGGAAGCTATTGTAATGCTTACTTTGGATTGAGTGTGTCTGAGATGTTCTGGAGAAGTCAACCTGCAAGCAATTGTTTTTGAAAATGGAAGATGTGGAAAATGGTGTTACAGTTATGTTACAGGTGTTTGGATTGTCTCTAGATGTGTATTAGAAGCTTGGTGATTGATGAAAATGGAAAACGCACGATGGGATTGTGAGATGGATGTTCAAAGGCAGAAATGACAAAACAATGGTGTTTTGGAGCAATTTCTGGTTTGAGGGAGTTTCAAGGCTTGTAAATTTGTGTCTTAGCTTGCAACTATGGCCTCTATTTATAAGCAAGAGGTTTGGAAGTTTGATATGATCAGAAAACAAAGATCACGTGTTATGGATTTTTAACTTGTTTTTGAAGCAAGCTTGACAAACATATTTCCAAGGCATGGTACAAGGCTATCTAGAGTGGTTACCAACTTTAAACAGATTTATCTAACTTTGTAGATGAAGCTTGTGTAGAAGGAACAAGTGCAAAGCTCAATACAAGTTAACTTTGTGATTAAAGCAACTTTTCAAGAATGGCAATGGTGCCTTTATGCCATTAATGGAAATTCAACTTGGATAATGGATCAAATGCTTGGATAATGGCTCAATATTTTGTGCAAGCAATTAATTAATTAGTGAATTTCAAGTTAGAAGCCTGCAAAGCAAGATTATGCAGCATGGCTATGAGATTTCGTCAAGTGTTCATCACAAAAATGACTTGTAATTCAAGAATGGATGCCCAACTTCTTGTCTTTGATTCTCTTAGCTCAAACATGATGTCTTCATGTTCTTGGACATTTTGGAAAGCTTGGAATATTGTCTACAACCTTTATGTTGACCATTTTGGAAAAATAAAATTGGAACTAGGTGAAAATTGGCCAAGAATTTAGGTCAAAAATCTGCCTAAACTTGTCAAACTTTTCACTAAGTGTTTTATGAAAATGTCATGACTTCATGGGCTTATATCTTCAAATATAAGAATTTTTTGGACATCAAATCTCTAATACAAATTTGTAGAATTCATCAAGATTTGAAACTTTCATGTTGAAAGTTTTCTTTGAATCATCTTGCATCTTGGTGAAAAAAAGGTCATGAAGTAGTGAAATTATCAAGGTTTAAAACACTTAGAAATTTTCCTAAGTCTTGAAAATTTTGACTTTTTATATTTACTTTTGACTTTCTTGAATCTTGATGATCAATATTCATATTTTTTAATGTCTTGATGAATCTTGATCTTTGAAACTTAATGTTGATCAAAAAGTCAAAGTTTGACTTTTAGTGTATCAGTTGACTTTTTCATCAGTTGACCAAATTTCAACTATCAATTGTTTGATCTTGAGAAATGAATTGAGCCATGGAATTAGGTTAATATGTTTTCTTTGAATCCTTAAGATTATGCCTCAAGTTAACAGGTCATGTATTAGGTCAAAAGTCAAAAATCAGCCATTCTCAGTCAAAACCCTAATTTTGACCATTTTCCCCTTTGATGACTGGAACACTTTTCTTGAGGAATTGTGATCCAAACTTGGTAAGTTGATAAATATGACTTCAAAACGTTGATATTGGCCAAAAATATCTAAGTTTGGCTGTAGGTGGACCACGATTAACTTTTTACCCAATACAGTTGATTTTCAATCATCTGATCAAATGACTGAGCAAAATTGTGATCCTAGACTTGAAACTTGGCATGAGTATTGTTGGGTACCTATGATGAACCATGAAAGTAATTTGAGGCATTATAAGTCCAATTTTTCTTGTGAAAATTAAAACCCTAATTTGGGGTCTTAGTGCTTAGGAGGTGGTTTGGCCTAATCAAAACTTGTGCAAGCTTGAGCCATTGAAGATCTTGTGAGAAATGTCTTGAGAAAAGAGAGGGAAAATTTTGGGGTACAAAAACACGCAATCCCTTAATATTGATATTTGTCTTATATATTTTCAGAGGCTTCTAATTTGTATGTTGATGGAGCATGTTGCAGAAAGATAAGAACTGTGTATCTTAAGAATCTAAGTCTTTGAGTCTTCAAAGCTTGTTCAGAGAACCCTTTCCTTCAGAGTCTTCAGCACTTGGTCTTCAGAAGAATGCCTTCATATCTTCAGAGCTCGTTCAATAAAACCTTGTATTTTGTATCTTCAGAACTTAGAACAGCAGAAGTAAAGCTTTAGAAGGCCTCTGTCATACCCCAAATTTTCCCTTCGAGTTCCTAATAGTTTTTTCATTTCTAAAATTGTTTTTTATAAAATTTTATTCATAATAGTTATGGGGGTTTTAAAATTTATAAAATGGATTTATCTTGTAAAGAAATCATGGGCCTTTCTCAATCAAAAAGGGCCCATGTATTTTTTTAGTCCATTTCAAATATTGGAAAAAGGGTGTATGAAACAATACATTTTGTTTAAGGCCAAATAGTTAGAATCTGGCCCATTTCTGTTTTTTGAGAAACTATGCTTATTTTATAAATTTTTATTAAGGTGTTTATTTTATTTTTTAAAAAAGATTGATTGGGATAAAACTGAACTGGCAGGCCCAAAATAGATTGGCCCATTTCAGGATTTTTTTGACTATTAGTAATCATTATTGTACTGAGATTTTTTTTTAACTTAATAAGAAAAATGATGTTTTGGTCAAGTTGACAAAAACGTTAAAAAGGCTTCCAAATTACATAAGCCAAACCGGCCTAGTCTAATTTAAGTTAATGTTTGGCCCAAGATCAAATCAAACAAAATTCATTGTAATAACGCGTGTTGTACGAATCAAAAGGGAAAAGCTGCGTGTTTTCAGGCTAACATTACTATGATCTTTACATTCCAATTTTTCGATCACAATCTAACAAAAAATAAGAAAAGTTTTAAACATTACAGAAACATAATCAAAAAATATCTTTTCATTCATTTTTTCAGAACCAAGTACTTAATACAAAATTAACTAAATACATAAACAGATTGTTGATAATCAAAACCGAATCAACATAAATACAAAACAAATTACAGACTTATTGATTTATTTCCTAAATAATCTAATCCTAAAAACTACTATAAAACCTAAAAACTAAGAACAGAACAATGGGAGGGGAAATAAATTACAGGGGACAAGCTATTACAGAACCGAAATGTTACAGAGGGAGAAAAGTGATCAATACAGAGGGGAAAATATTATTATAGAAAAAGAGCAAAAAATTATTGAGAGAAAAAGAAACTATTACAGAGGAGCGGGAGATTTACATAAAAAAGAGGGTTACGTCTTGTGATCCTTCAAATTATAAGAATAAAGTCTTCTTCTCCATTTTCAGCGATATTCTTCCGATCCAACTCTGTTGTCCTCTTCCTCAACGCATTTCACTCTCTCACATTTGAATCAGCACCACGTCATTGTGGAAATCATGCTGTGGCCACTATTCTTCCATTGAACTCTGTCTTATGACTTCGCTCACTTCATCGTCGTAACCTGCAAAGACAACAAGGAAAGGGATCAGAAATTGAAACCCGAAGCAGAGAAAAGAAATTATGGCGATAGAGGTGACAAAATACTTAGCTAGCGTGATTTTGATTTTTGATTGTTGAGAAATTTGGGGATTTGGGGCGGTTTTGGATTGATCTGGGCTTTAGGGGGTGGTGTCGCCGCTATAGGGTGGTGTCTCTGGTTTTGTTTTGCTTAGGGTTTGTACTGAGAGAAGAACAAAGAGAACATGAGAGAGAGTGATGAAGAACAAAGGGGAAAATGAAACGGAATTGTAAAATAAAAATTATATAATGTTGTGTAATCCAATACGCGTAGCCTACCATAATAACCGTACTCCCTCAATCATAACCGCACAGCCTCAATCAAATGATCCAAATAGCGTGTGCCCTACCATGTTACCGCGTGACTCCCCACACGGAGTCCACACGGACTCCCCAATCTCGTAGGGCCATTCCCTATCATTAATCACACTCTCCTTTTTATTTTTTTGCTAACGCACGTGTTTTCACACCCTCCTAGCCAAATGGACCAAGTCCAATATCTAGACTTGGACCCATACTCACTACACCCACAGATTTTACTATATGGTTCAAAAATGCACCCCCTGCTTTTTGGGCCTGAATTCAATATCTGAATTCAGACCCATGCTACTAACACTCCCCTATTTTACTACCTAAACACAATTTACACCCCCTACGTTTTTTTATTTATTTTCTTTACCATTTTACTCTATTATTTTTATATTTTATATTTTGTATATTTATGATTTTAATATTTTCTATTATAAATCAAATTAATTATTTTCAACTCGTAAAAAATATATTTTTTATTGCATTAAATTACGCTTTTAATCATGCACTTAAATAAAATATTTTCACAATTAAATACTTAAAAATATTCAATCAAACACCAAATCATTTTTCATAAATTAAATTAATTCAAACAATTTTCAAAAAGGAGTACGAAGTATATCTTAATCAACTACGCGCTTAGTCCGAAATTTCCGCTATTCACACACCTGGGCTAATTACGAGGGAAATTAAAATATCAGTGTAATCCATAAAAAACACAAACCCGTTGTGAACTACGAAATGTGACTCTGATTCCTCCTAAGAGGATATGTAGGCATATGATCAAACTCATGGCGAGTTCCCCTAATTAATATTAAAACTCTTTTCCCCTATAAAACTTAAAAACCCTATTTCCTAAAATTACGCTTCTAAACCTAGTATCCTTGCGAACAAGGTAGATGACAGGTGCCTAACACCTTCCCTTTGTCTAGAACCGAGTCCAAACCTAGAATCTCTAACTTATTTGGGTTATTCCTTTATATTCTCTTCCATTAGGATAAAAATTAAGGGTGGCGACTATGTATTTAAAACCAGTTGCAACAGCTGGTGACTTCACTGGGGACTCAACCCTAGGTTTAGAAGCCTTATCCTTTGTTTTTAGGGTTTTAGGGTTTTTTTTCTTATTTCTTTTGGGTTTTTTATTATTTCTTATTTATTTATTTATTTTCTGCTTATTTTTTACTATTCATTATATTATTATATTTGTGGTGGAATTTAAATTCTGCAAAATTATTCTCAAAACCCTCAGAAAGAAGGTTTGTCTATTAGACAAGGGGATACATCAACCCTATGAGTTTATGTGACGAGTTCTCCTAGATTCGGTGGAATTCCGCAAAAGGAATACCTCTCGAGAGAAATCCTCTTGGGAAGTAGGACTTTGGAATGACACTCATGACTCTTTGTACGACCTTTAAACCAAAAAACTCATGATGAGACCTTTCATGACCGAGAGATGAAAAGTTTCGGTCTGTAAAGAGACTCCGCTTAAAGGAGGCCCTTGTTCCTTTCCCTTTAGTGTTATTCCCGATACCCTTAAGGAAGCCACCTTATGGGGAGGGTAGAATATCCCTAGGCCAATAACCTACCTTCTAAGAATACCTTTCACAAACCCCACTATAATCTTTAAACCCGTAAGGGTTATCTTTTCCTCTACTATTATCTCTAGCCCGTAGGGCTTCCCTCTATGTCGTAATCCCTATCTTGTAGGGACTCCTCCTCGTCTTTCATTGGCCATAATTCTCAAGGAGTTTCTGCATGTCTCAATCTCTTAGTTAGTGTAAGGTATCATCATGTCTATTATTAAACTTGAATAGAGTACCCCCCCACGTCTACTCTCATACTACGTCTACATCATATTGCATATCCATCATTTTTTTTTGCATACCTAAGAAGAAAAAATTGTTTTGCATACCTAAGCATTTTTATTTTCATCCATTTGCACAAAATCATTTACACTTCCACCCTTATCTAAATGTGATCTAGCTAGTAAGATTCTCGATACTCACAAGGGAACTCAAAGAATGTCCGAAGAAGCCATGGAGGAACTCAAAAGAGGCTAAGAACTATTGAAGGAGGGGGTCCACCAGTTGAAAACACAAATGAACTTGATCATGCAAGTATTACTGAGGAATGGAGGTAACCCTTCGTCATCCCAACCGCAGGCTTATTCAGTACCGCAGATGTCGCCACCGTGGGAAGTTCCCCCTCCTTAAAAGCAACTACAAAAACCTTATCAACATAAGGGAAATGCCCAACAAAGGGGAGGAAAAAAACTACCACCAAGGAGATTTGATCCACTCCCCATGCCTCACAGTCAATTGCTGCAGCATCTACTCGAAGCATCTTTGGTAGAGCTAAAACCTCTAGCTCCTCCAGTCGAGCCACCCCTAAGAAAATACGATGCCAACGCCAAATGTGAGTCTCACGCCAATTCTCCGGGGCATACTATAGAAAAATGTTAAGCTTTTAGACATAAGGTCCAAGATTTGGTCGATATTAAGCAGTTGACTTTTGAATAAGGGATCCCATTGGTGAACAGTCGCCCTTTGCTTTGACAAATACAAAGACTAATAAGAACCCCGTAAATTCAATGGATCAACAAAGAAGCTTATCTCTAGGATAATTAGGATTTATCATGTGTAATTTCTTTCTTGCTAAGTGTTATTTGTTATAAACTTTGTACTCTTTGATCAGTAATTCTAATGAAATAAGCATGCATATTTTTGGAATCGATTCATTTCACAAATAATCAATGACTTTCTATTCTTCTTCTATCTTCCATTGCATAACTTTAACAAACTTGGAGGGAGAATGATGAAAATACAAAATAATCGAATTTTGCTGACGTATGCTTTTTAATAGTAAGGTTTAGCTGACGATGTAAGGTATTGTTTCACTTCCTAAATATGGCAGAAATAAGGACTTAATCCGTAGTTAACCCCCCCTCGAGCCAGAATTCGGTGTTCTTTCTATTTTCTAAAAAAACCTTAATCTTAACCAGGGGCAGGGTAGCCTTTCAATTAATTCAATGGCGCGTTCTATCCTCAAGAGAATTGATTTATCTAAACGAAAAGTTCAAGCATACCTCTTCCCTTGGTACATCATTTAGGAAACAATCTAAGCAAAGATTCAAGCATCCTTTTTCGCGCTTTCATCAATCAAGATTGAGGAATCAACGAAGACAAAGTCCACGACATCTTCTTCCTCAATACATCAATCAAGGTCGAGGAAATGATGAAGACAGAGCTTACAATAATCAGCATGACAGTCACAATTTTAAAAATTAAATTCAAAAAAAAAGGAAAAAGCTCGCTAAGTTTAAGGAAATAAAAAAAGTTTACTTAGGCAAAATTTAGGGCATCCCGATGGACCAAAAATTCAAAAGAATCGGTCCATGCAAAATAAGGGATTGAAAATAAAAAAATCGGAGAAAAATCTTTTGACTTCCTCCTCAAGAATCATCAAGGCCTCTCATCAGCACTTGGATATTATCAAATTCTTGGATATTATCAATGCATGGATCTTATCAATGCTTTTCATTGGCGCTTGGATCTTTATCTATGCTTCTCATCATCTACGCGACTATGAAATTTATCTTGGGAATTAAATGCATTTGTTGCATTAATTGAAGTTATGACTGGAGAACATTAAGGATAATGGGGTGAGATAAATAAATTTTGAGCCTTATATCTTTTGTTTCTTAAACCACTAACCATGGCCACGTTACAACCTTCAAAAGTTCTAATTGAAGCTAGGTTCACTATGAAAGCATACTCAACAAGATTTATGTTGAACTAACTCATGTGTTTGTTAAAATTATTTCTAACTACTTTGCTTCTTTGAATATTCATCTCTAATCATCCATTTCTTTTCAATAATCAATTTCAATTTCAAGAACTTGCATGTGCACCACATTAGGATTATTTTTCAAAATGTACAATATTTTCTACGAATCAATACTTAGCATCAAGGAGATTTAAAAATTGGTCTAATCAAAGGTAGCATTTCCAAGAAGCTTCTAATTAGGGGAAAAGCATATAACATGACCCCTATAAACAAGGGAAAATACTAATGATAGTAGAGGTTTATGACATGAAGATACTATCAACAAGGGGTGATCATTCCGAGATGCAATCAACTCGGATCAAATTTCAAAGCACTGTTCAATCGGGGGCATACCTTTCGAGGGAGAATTCCTTAACCAAGTCATACCGCAACAGGTTATGAATCGGTTTCCTCATGTTAAAAAAACCTCTAAAGGCCTTGATAATCAGGGGAAACCTTCCAATATTCAAATGTTGGGGCAGTACGTGCCAAGTTCATCCTACTACGCGTAGGGTCCAAATTCCCCTTCAGGAAACTTCGAGAACAAACTTTTCAAGCTCCGAATACTTGGGGAAATCTATGTCAAGTTCATGGTGAGGTATAAGTTCTTTCTGAGGGTACTTCCTCAAGATCTAGGAGATTGAGGGGAACCTCTTTCAAAATTTGAATGGTGGGGCAAACCATTACAAGGCTCGATCAGAAGGTGTTGATTCAAAATGGTTCGTCAAAGCCGAACATTTTCAAGAGTTCTTTAATTAGGGGCATAATGAAAAATAGTGGAGTCATTCACATTATAGTCAAACTGTTTCCAATCTCATATCAATGAGAATTTCCTCCAAGACCTAACATATTCCACATAGGGGCAAGCACTATGTGCACTTCTATAATCTCCAATGGATCTTTCTCTTACACCAGCAATCTTCAAGTTCAAATCGAGTATCGGGAAATCATGATAGCATAACATTCAAGCATCATGTGACAATCAACCTTGTTACATAGGTAAACCTCTACGCTTAATCATCAACGACCCATCACAGGGGCACTATTTAACAAATCATTTGAGTCATAATCATAAAGCATAAGGCTGCATAAATCATGCATCAAGGCTCTTCGATCCATGATCGAGATATACTTATCATCTCATCCATCCCACAAAGGTTTCCCCTATAAAACTTAAAAACCCTATTTCCTAAAATTACGCTTCTAAACCTAGTATCCTTGCGAACAAGGTAGATAAGGGGTGCCTAACACCTTCCCTTTGTCTAGAACTGAGTCCAAACCTAGAATCTATAACTTATTCGGGTTATTCCTTTATATTCCCTTCCAATAGGATAAAAATTAAGGGTGTCGACTCTGTATTTAAAACCACTTGCAACAGCCTCCAAAGTTTCCTTGCATAAGTCACGATCAGAAGCGCTTGTACTAACGTTCCTTAGAACCGTTGCATAAGAAACATTCCAGAATCTTGACTTAACTTGGAACACACCAAATGTATTCTTCCAGAGTGTTGAGTTCTGAACCTGATGACGTCACACGCCTTCTTACCAGAGTCAGGACCTATTTAGAAAAAGCAACACACTAGACAGAAATCGTTAGAGTACACAATTGTTCTCTAATATAATTGTAGTGGTAGAAATGTTAAGACTAAGCCATTGGATTGACTATACTTGTACAAATCAAAAATAAAATCACCATCGTGCTTTATTGTTTCCAAAGGAATGGGAAAAGAGCGAATAACCCAAAAGAGGGGGAAAATTCAAGGAAGGGGGGTTGGTTATGCAAAGGGAAGGTATTAGCACCCTAAACATCTACGATACTCCATAGGAACCTCTTTGTAAAATCTGTATATTTTGGCTATAAAATGTTGTATAAAAAATAGATGGTGTAGGTGAGAAAAGAAGTATTTTTCATGATTTTTGCACTCTCCGCAGTTGCGAACCTTTAGTGCCTACGTACCACCTTCCGTGCAACAGGGGATCAGGGTACTCGTAGTTCACCTTTAAAAATTTTAAAACACAAGTGTGTTGGTTAATTTTATGAGATAAGACATCATCATCATTGTCCGTGTGGAAAACATACTTACTACCCACAATCATGAGAAAGGAGAATTTGCATCATCTCAAAGTGGAGGATATGGCTTGGATTTTAAAATCAACAACGCCTCACTCAACACCCAAGTGGAAAATATCTCACCTCACTACATATTGTAGAAGTATAGTTGTTTGCATCACTACAAGGATTGACAAGAGTCCAATCTTTTGAGAAAAAGTTTTAAAATAAAAGCCAAAGTGGCAAAAATGGTTTGAAATGAGATTGATTAACTTTTAGTCTTCTCACAAAAAATGTCAAGGTATTATTAAGTTGATTGAATTTTATTTATGAAAAGGTTTTGAAAATTCATGGACCTAGGTCCAAGTTTATTATGAAAGTGGTTCAAGTTTAAAAAAGAAGAAGAGTTTTCAAAAGGAGGAAGAAGATTTTTGAAATTAAATAATATAGGAGGAGATGAAGAGACCATCCTAAAGCATAAGGTAAAAGCTAGGGATAAGAACCATCTAACCAATAAGAAGCCAATACTTGACATTATGAGTCAAGATAGAATTCTCATTCTTTAGATTGAAACCAAGCAAGAAAATATACTAGACCTCTTGAGATAACCAAACTTCATGTGTATTAAGTCTTCACAAAAATTGGGCAGAGTAACGGCGGTATACGGGTGAATTCCATATTACAAGCAAAGTATGTAATCACAATAACCTGCACATAAAACAAAAAACAAACAACCCAATGTCTTGAGGTAAACCTCAATAACTCCAGACAGAATATCAATTAAGGTCACAAGGTCTCCAACATAGGCCAAGGTCTCTAATCCTAAGTTCAAGAAGTACAAAACTCCATAATGCCAAGGATAGTAACCAAATAGTCGAAGTATCATTAAAGTTTTTTATGGTTCATGTTGATTATTAAGTGTCTTCAAAAGGAAAAGAAAAGCTCAAGTGAGCAAAATAAAAAATGACATAAAAGTAAATGCTCAAGTGAGCAAAGATGAAAATAGCATAAAAGTAAATGCTCAAGTGAGCAAAGATGAAAATAGAATAAAATGCAAATGCTAATGTAAATGGTACATAAAGTAAAGAGCACAAAATAAAGGCATAAAATAAAGTCAATTGTTAGAAATTAGTGGTTAGTTGGGTGACCATCTTGAAACTTACATTTGGAACTCATTAGAGGATTGGTAGAACCAAAGCCTCCACACAACAAGTTGCATTTGCTTTTTGTCAAGTATATCATCCATTTTGGAATCCTCAAAAGTAGCATTTAATGATCAACGATGTTTAAGTGATCCGCGTTGACTAAAAGTGATGTAGATCCATTAGAGGATTGGTATAACCAAAGCCTCCACATAATGAATCTCAAGGTTATTGGATCAAAGAGATCAAATTAACATACTTGGGCTTGCAAACATAGGTTTGGGCCACGAATGATCATTTATTCGAATTGGGATAAAATTTAGCGCTATGTTAAGCAATCGTAAGTGGACTTATGTAGAAGTCGCACCTATTTTGAGGTCGGTGAGTAGCAATTTATGTACTTCATGTTTGGATAAATGATATAGAGATCATCATCCCTTAACATGTAGCACAATTAAAAAAGAAAGGGATAAGATGAAAAGGGAGGGGAATGATAAGCTAATTTGGATCACTGCCTCAAATTTATTTCATCTTTAAATTCAATCACTCATCTAGATGGATTAAAGCACTAAGCATATCATTAATCCAAAGCATAAAAAACTAATTAAATAATTCACTCTTTGGTAGATTTGAATTGATGAACATTTATCATACTTCATCTACATCACAAAGTCCATTGAATTTAAAGATAAATTGGACATTTAAAATTGCAATCCAAATCAACAATCAAAAGGAGTAAGTAGAAAAACATTTATGGATCAAAACAGCCCCAAAACAAGGCAAAAATGCATTTTGTCTATGTGCAACTCGATTGCACTATAGTGTGTGATACAGTGGAAAAATCGATTGCTTTTTGTTATTGGTTTGCATTTTTTTTTGCAAATGTCGCGGTAAGCAAGAGTCGCCACCGACTTTTATTTCATCCAACAAAGGAAAAGGAAAAATAACAGAAAAAACCTTTTTTCGAGATGTTTCTGAGAAAGGGGGGTAGATTATGGAAAGGGAAACTATTAGCATCCTTTCCATTCGCGGTTTTCCACGGGCTCTTAGGTACTTGCTCATTCTTAAATTGCTTTCGTGTGTTTGTGTGTTTGAAAAAGTTTTTAAATTTGTCTTAGTGCGGCGTTTCACTTTATGGTAACCCTTGTATCAATCCTCAAGGGTGTGATAAAATGTTTTTTGAAAACTTTAGTTTGAAAATCTTGTTTGAAAGTGTAAGTATAAAAAATTTTGTTTTGAGCAAGTACCTAAAAGTTTCTACCTACTCAAAAAAGTATGTTCATTTTCTTATTTCCTTTAGACAGTGTTATCCTACTATTAAGGAGTAGGTAGCTCCATCGTTGGAGTTTAAGGGATAATCGAAAGGGATGAAAGGGACAATTACGATCAAAAAAGAAATGGTTAGGAAACCTTAGTAATTACCCTAAAGTCCTAAAGATCTTTCCGAGGCAACATTCGAATGGGTCATTTTTTATCTTTTGGGACTAGAGGACAACCACTAAGACTCCCTATACTTCATGACCGTTTACCAAAGGCAACTGAAGTGGGGAAAACCCTAGGAGTGAGCATGTGCAAGTGTTTATTTCTTAGTTTATTTATCTTTGCACAATTAGGGTTTTCTACTGTATTAATTTGATTTATCTTTTGCATACAAGCCTATTATCCATACTAGACAGTTTATAGTTGCAGAAAATTAAAAGCGGAAAAGTAAATCTACGCTATTACAAGGCTTCGGGGAGGGGGTTACATAACCAAAAACTGGGGATTGAACAGTAAAATAATAAGCAGCAAAATAAACCCTAATTAAAATCTATTACAAACTCGAAGCAAATACAATAATTGGAATTAAAAATAAAATATTGTGCACGCGACGAATTGAATACGGGAATCAAAGTCTAAAATTAAAGAAAATCAAAGAAAATATTTTTTGTTATTTTATGATTGAGAAATTTAACTATTTGCAAATTAACCCTAATTTTCTAATTGATTTTAATTATGAAAAAAAAGAATTTAAATTGCCCTAGTTAAATTAATCTAATTAATTAATGAAATAAAATATTTTATGAAAAATCTGATTTTAATGTTTTCGTGATTTTTTGTGATTTTTTTATTTAATAAAAAATGATTTTGTTTTGTAAAAATAATTAAATAAATAATTAAAACAAATAAAAGAAATTAAAAAAAGAAATAGTGGGCCTGGTGGGGGTGCAACCCATATTGAAGGGTTGCAAGTTGAATTATGTCCAAAAAGCCCAATCCAATGGCCTAGCACAGCGCTGGATTTGGTGTGATTATGCTAGGGATGTCCATCATGAGCTGCAGCCTAGAAGCGTTAGATCTGGGCCATGTGATGATCCAAGGCGTGAGATCTTGAGGTTCATGGTAGGCACCTGGTTGTAAGGCACATGGAATCTGCAGTTAAACATTGAGAAAAATATTATGTATGAGGCAGGCATCGAACCCCTGACCTCCTACATACGCGCGTCTTGAAACCTCCTCCCTTTGCCACTGAACCATTTGCTTCATTTTTTACTATCAATACAAATAATATATTATGAAGAATGAATTATTAGCTTCTTATAAAAATGCGTGAATTTTTAAATGAACCATTCAGGGTCTGCCACACCTTCATCTTCCTCGCTAGGACTGTTGTCTTAGGTAAAGACCTTTACCTACGGACGTTTGCCATTGTTGCAATCTGTGTATCTCAAAAATCATATTCAAGCAACATAAATTAAATCCAATTACACAGATCAATTAGGTTTGATCTCCTGAATGCAATGATATCCATCTTTGGCCCTGATTTTGCCTGAAACGCAAAGCCCTGAAAAGCAACCTTAAACCCTAACAATGGCATTTCATCACACAGGCATTCTAAAGGATGATACAAACATGAATATATACTTATAAATCATTTATCATGCGTGAATTCAAAAATCAATTTCAAGTATATGGGCAAATTGTGGCAATGGTACATGTGATTTTTGAAGGTGTTGATGCGTGCAAGTGATGTTGTTAGCTCTAGAAGGTGGCCATGAATGGATTGCTGGCCTTGAAACAGCTTGAATCGCCTTGTAGAGCAAAATCTGATTGCCTCTTTCTTTGTCAAAAGTTGAGTTTTCTTCTCTCACTCAACACGGCCAAACCTTGTTCCTTTGCTCTGGGAATGTTGTGGACATATAAGAGAACGAATTAGGTCAATAAAAATAGATCATATCTTTGCAAATTATGGAGATTTGATTTGATTTTTTTCCTTGTATGATTTGTTTCTAAAATAGACCAAATCATGATTTTTTAATCAAAATAGCCCTTGCACGATTTGAATGATTTGCTAGTTGTTCAATGACTCGTAATATACTCATAAAATCAAATCTTAGATTTTATTTCATTATTCCATTATTTAAATTGATTTATTTTGATTTAAATGAATAAAAAATCAAAACAAATAATAAAAATAATAAAATAAACGTGAATAAGTTCAGGGGTCGTGGGTCCTATTAGGAACAAGTTTCAAACAATAAAACATGGGCCCATTTGGAAAAAAATCAATTTTGATTAATGTTGACTTTGGGCAAATTTCCAAAAATGGCCAACTTTGGCAATGCATATCTCTCTCAATTTTGACCCTAAGAGGGTGTTGTTGGACTTTTTAGAAAGCTTAGGACATCCTATAAACAACCATTTTGGTTTCATCTCAATTGGATCTTTCATGTTCATGTAAGAAGCTTTGACCCAAAAGGTATTTTTGTTGACTTTTTGAAATGACCTATAATGTCTGAATTTATATCTTTTCATGAGTGCATTTCTTGAACTTGAGGGATGAAGATGAGTTGTAGGTAATTGGATTCTCTTCAAAATGAGCCTTGGATAAGAAATTTCTGATGAAGTATGAGAAAGTTATGCCTGGTCAAAGTTTGGTTGACTTTTCCTATAGAAACCCTAATTTAGCAACTTTTGAGTTTTTGATGAATTTGGGGCATTCCTTGAGGAATCATGATCAACCCTTGATAAAATGATGCATATCACTTCAAAAATTTTATGTTGACCAAAAGTCTTGAAGTTTGAGTGTATTTGGGCCACAGTTGACTTTTGACCTAGTACAGTTGACTTTCAGGCATCTGAGTAGTTGACTAAGCGAACTCCTTGTGCAAGGAATGAAACTTGACATGAATGATCTTGAGGATATATTAGGGAAGTGGAGACCAATTGGGAACCTTGGAACTCAAACATCTTGATGAAAATGAAAACCCTAGTTTGAGGCTAATTGTCTTAGGAGGAGGATTTGTCTGGTCAATCCTTAGGCATCCTTGGGAAAATTGAGGATCTCTAGGAGTATGTTTTGAATAAAATGAGAGAGAAAATTTTGGGGTACAACAGCTGCCCTTGTTCAATCTTCTTAAACCTGAGGATGTAGATTAGCTGGTCTGCCTTTCGTGATCTGAAGGTGGAAGATGATTGAACACTAGAGTGCCCAGAAATTTGCACTCGCATGAAGTGATACTGATTGGTAATATCGAGAATGGGTTTACAGATTCCATTTGGAAGGCGACGAAGAGTCATCGGAGATGGGCTTAAAGATGCCATCCATAAAAGATATCAGTTGCATAAGAGATTCCTTTGCGAGAATTCCTGTACCTGCCGTTGAGGAGGACTTTGCCGGGGAATGTTGACTTATGTTCTGGGAAATAGAGTCTAGGGGCTTCGGTTGTCCATTACTCTACTGGGGAATATGAAATTGACCGTATCTGGTCGGGTCCTGGTTTTATAGTGATGTAAACTGTTGTCCGGAGATAAAAGAGAAGGAACCTGGATAGTAGGGTTACTTTGAGATGAAATCCTGGATGGTAGGGCTATGAGAAGGAACCTGGACATTAGGGTTACCTCACGATGAGTTCGGGTAAAACCACATCTGAACCTAGAAGGAACCTAGGCAAGGTTGCTTTGTGCTGAGTTTGGGTAAAACTACATATGAACCGAGAACGAACCTGGATAAGGTTGCTTCATGATGAGTTTGGGTAAAACTGCATCCGAACCGAGAAGGAACCTGGGTAAGGTTGCTTCGGGACAAGTCCGTGTAAAACTTCGGAAGGAACCTGGGTAGGTTTACTTCAAAATGAAAGCCTAGGTAGTAGGGCTACTTCATGATGAGTTCATGTAAAACCGCATTGGGAAATTGTAAGAAGGAACCTGGGTAGGGTTGCTTCAGGATGAGTCTGGGTAAAACTTCAAAAAGAACTTGGGTAAGGTTACTTCGGGATAAATCTGTGTAAAACTTCAGGAGGAACCTGGGTAAGGTTACTTCGTGATGAGTTCGTGTGAAACTTCACGAGGAACCTGGGTAAGGTCACTTCCGGATAAATTTGTGTAAAACTTCAGAAGGAACCTGGGTAAGGTTACTTCGGGATAAGTCCGTGTAGGGCTACGGGAATGACCCTGGATTGTAGGGTTACTTCGTGATGAGTTCGTGTGAAACTTTATTTGGAAATGTATGATAAGGGGCCCGTGTGATATTTTTTCAAGATAAGCCTATGTGAAGCTGGATTTAGGAGAAACTCATGTAAGATTGCTTCGTGACGAATCCGTGTAAAGTTGCATTTGGTGACGCAGATAATTACTCTGTTTAGTTTCAGGAGCTAATCTTGGACCTGCTGGAAATTGTTGATAATAACCATTTTTCCTGAAAAGGTACATGGTTAATTATATGTGATGCATGAAATGCATTGTGTGATGATGTTCTAAAAATAAATGAGATGATGTTGTATGTAATATGTGTGTGCATGTCATGATGTATGAACATGAAATGCTATTGTGACATATTTGAGTCTGGGAAAATAAATCCCTGACCGCTGCTGGGGAGTACTGGAAATTGACTTCCTGGTCGTTGTAGAAAAAGTGGTTCTTCTACTTTCGATGGGGATGACGACGGGAGATGACTATGTCGTGGATTTTCTCATGTTTGTGAATATTCTGTCGGGGAGAGACTCTGCTTGAGAATAACTCTGCGGGGGAATATCTCTTTTTGAGAGAGGAGATGATTTGCTGGAAGATTTTTCTGATTCGGAGAAATAAACTCAGCTGGGGGATGAATTTCTGTCACTGGAGGAATAAGCTCTGTTGGGGATTGAGCTTCTGTATTCAGAGAAATAAACTCTGCTTGGGAGACGACTTTATGAACCGCTTGCGATTATAAAATTTGGCTGGGGAATATAGGCGTCGGCTCTCTGAAGGAGCTTTGCTGGGGAAAGTAGCTCCTGTTTAGGGAAGCGGATGTCAAAGCTTTAATTTCCCCTACTATGTGGGGAGTTGTAATTGGCCATATTGTTGTGTTGTAGTATTGTCAAAAATGTTTTCTTGATGGCACATGATTCATTGCTACAATGCGTGCGTAATGCCCCAAGTGATTTCGATGGAGATCTTCCCCTGGTTATTTGGCACCTTTGGAGAGATTTCCCCAGGTGTGTTAGACATCATGTCATGCCCCTTGCTTATGGAAGACCTGTTATTGGAAGTGTCTTTCCCGCTGAGGTGATTCTGTCCATTTAGAAGATGTATGTTCATTGAATATCCATTGTTCGAATTTCTTTGTTGTCAAACAATTAGTCACATGCAAACAATGTCATTTAAAGAATGCAAAACTCATGTCTGTCTTGAAATTTTTTTTTTAAATGTGTTTTGTGTAGTAAAACAAAATTTGCGAGAATGTGATATCAACTCGGGATTCGTAACAAGTCCTACAGGAGTCAGGATACCTTTGTAACAGTATGCTCTCAAACTAACCCATGCTTCAGCTAGGACCTTTAAGGGTTATAACGTGGCCTGGTTCACGGTTTAATAAACAAAGGATAAAGGCTCAAAATTTATTCGTACCCACCCATTCTTCATGATATCCTTCAGTCTTATGCTCAGTTAATTGCGCGTTTAGAATCCCAGTTGAGTCCTAGAGTATTGTCCTTGATGTTTCGGTGATGGTTCGGATACTGACAATTTATTTTGAATAGGCAGTCATCTTTTTTGTAGAGGATTTGTAAGACCACTTTCTTTTTGATTTTACTATCCCTGTCTTTTGCCTGAACTGTTTCTTTTTGTGATTACAGTCAGCGGGATGCCCCAGTTTTTTCTTAAGTCTCCTTCATAGGTTTTGACTTATTGGGCTTTTATTTTGAGAGATAATGAATTCATGTCTTGACGATTATGCGGAACCATCACCGTCTTTTGATTTGGAAGGACGTCTTTGATGCCATTCATTATGTACGAAGCGGAAGATTGCAATTGAATGCGCCTCTGAATTAACTGAGCAAACTACCCTGCCCCCGGTTATGATTAAGGGTTTTAATTTGTGTGAAAGAGAAAACTCCTGCTTCTTTGGCTCAAAGGGGTTGACTAGGGATTATCTTCCTTATAACTCCCTTGTTTGGGATTTGAAACAACGCTTGTACATCGTTAGCAGGGTCTGTTCAAAAGCATACTGTAGAGATTGTGGTATCATTTTTGTCATCCTCCCTCTAAGGCTTAGAGCTTTTAATCGAGAGTTGTATATCATGAAAAGGAAGTATAAAGCAGTTTAAGCATAGTGAAAAGAAATTAATTCAAGACAAACATGTGTAATGCAATAATTAAATAACAAAGTTTTGACATGACAATAATTGTTCGAATAAGCAAAGAAAATACAACTTGAGAATTCAAATGAACAAAAATGCCTTCAATCCTAGCCATGATTTGGCCTGGGAGCAGTGATCACGTTGGGAGTCTCAAGAGGGTCGAATTCAATCTCCTTGCCGTTAATCATATTCTGAATCTTGTATTTCAGCGCCCAACAATCGTTAGTATCGTGCCCCGGGCTGCCATAATGATAAGCACACCTTGCATCTGGATTGTGGTTAGGATAGGAAGTCTTAGGGTTTGGATGAGGGTTTATCACCGTAATCATATTTATCTTCAACATGTGTTGCAATGCTTGTGACAATGGCATGTTGATTTGGGTGAACTTCCTTTGAGGTCTTTCTACCCTTGGTTGATTGTTCTGTTGTTATGGTCGTTGTGCGCGTGCCGAATTAGAGACCAGCACTGCCCTCACATATTGGTGTTAGGGTGCCTTATTATGCCCCTTCTGGCCATGCATAGAATTGGCTTCCCTCTTACCACCAAATGGCTTCTTCTCAGCACTAGAAGATGCAACCATCGGGATCTTCCCGCTTCTGATACCATTTTCGATTCTCTCTCCTTCCAGAACAATCTCTGTGAACCCGGATGAGGAACTCCCAATTAGAAAATTTAAGAATGGTCCTGTTAGAGTGCCCATGAACATGTCTACCATTTCATGATCAGTCAAAGGAGGTTGTACTCTGCCATCTAGATCCCTCCACTTTTGTGCATATTCCTTGAACCCTTTTTTCGAGCCCATGGACATATTCTACAGTTGCACTCGAGTCGGTACCAGGTCAGCGTTGTATTGGTACTGCTTGTAGAAAGCAGTAGCCAAGTCTTCCCATGTATGGATGTTGGTTCCTTCCAACTGATAGAACCAATCTAGTTGAGTGACGGCCAAACTTTCTTGGAAGAAATGGACCCATAACTTTTGGTCAGCAGTGTGAGGCTGGATCTTCCTCACATGGGAACGGAGGTGAAGCTTCGGATAAGACACCCCATCATATTTTGCAAATACCGGAGCCTTGAACTTTGGTGTAATAACAACCCCAGATACCAAACCCAGCTCTTCAAAATCCAGCCCTGGTATTCTTTGAATCTCCATTGCGCTCAAACGATCCTCTAGTTGTTTATATTTATCCTTGGCTGGAGGATATTGTTCATCATTGTAATCAGTGTCATTATCAGAAACCTCGGGGCTAGGGTCCTCCTCCCTTGTCTCTCCTTATTGATTCTCCCCTTCTTTAGATGAGGAGGTCAAATCAACCGGTTACTTCAATGGTCCCTTGAATCTTCTGCCCAGATTCAGGACACCAGTGGTCTTCTTCTTCTTCTTCTCTTTCAGAATAAGGGCCTTCAGATCTTCCTGCCCCTTAGCCAAGGATACAAACATTTACTGAAATTGGGCATTTTGTGCCTATAGGTCCTTGATACTTTGTTCAGAAGACATTATTGCTGAAATAAACGGCGAAGAAGATGAGAAACCTGTTACGATACTTGTTTATGCATTGATATGTATGGCATGTGTATGCAATGATTTCAAGGACTTTGGAAAATTTAAATTTGGGAATCAAAATGAAACAAAGATTTTATTAGTATAATTCAAAATACAATTGCCTTTTAGGCGTTACAATTAAAAATTCTAAAAAACTAAAAGAAATCAAGTTTCCCATGGATTCTTCCTCTTCGTGCCGAGATAAACATTAAGGATTCTTTCCTCATGAAGCTGCTTTGTGAGCTCTAAAACTTGCTTCTCCTGGGCATAGAACTAGTCCCTATAAGTATCACACTCCTTCTACAACTGAATCCAGGACCTCTGTAGTTCTTCAAGATCGGTGGGCATATCAGGATGAAGAACCATGTAGGGAATATCCCCTTCAGTAATGGGCTCCACAATCACTGGTAAGACGGCTACGTAGGGCATCATAAGTTTCTGAGCACGAGCTCGTACCCATTGGAGATAAGGTGCTATAGGAATGGAGTTCTTCGGCCCCAAAGTCTTGACGTCAGATCTGTTTATCATGCCCCAAGCTCGTATGAACCTCTGGCGATACCCCTGAACATCATCCTCATAGTTCAACATAATGCCCTGGATAAGCATCTCGTGAGGACCGTCCCTTCGAGCGTAACCAAATTGTCGCAGAGCCAAAGAAGGATTATAAGTTATACCTCCCCTAATGCCAAGTAGTGTGACATTAGGAAATTCCTCGCAGCGGTCAATAATAGAAATATCTCCCATAGATCGGGAATACCAGAGGATATCCGCGTGAGAAAGTGAAATTATCCTTTCCAACCAACCCAAGCCTTCTTCATTCTTCAGCACTGACTTAGGGAGGTGAGAAATAAACCACCTCAACGGCAATGGCATGCAGCACATAAGAACCCCTCTCTTCTTCATAGTACGAGTGTGGAGAGCATGCAAGATATCTCCGTGCAAAGTAGGCACAGAGTTGCGAGAGAGGAAGATATTGGTAGCATTCACATATATGAGTAAGTATTGATTAGGGAACAATACTAACCCATAAATTAGAAGAGCCAAAACCTCCTCAAAAGCCTGGAAGTCCAAATCATTCCAAAACAGCTGGGCCTTCTCTATTAGGAACTTGGCTAGAAAGCCCTTGACTCTGCTTCTTGTTTCCCAATTGGATACCACGCCGGCCCATTTCAGATGCAAAGCTGAGGCAATGAATTCTGGCTTAGGAACCTCTTCTAAACCTGTGAAAGGCATCTGGTCAAGAATAGGTAGATCCAATAACTGAGAGAACTCTTCCATGGTAGGAACCAACTGATAGTCTGGAAAGGTGAAGCAGTGGTACTTGGGATCAAAGAACTGAAAGAGTACACCCATCATCTTTTCACCAAAGCTCGAAGTAACCAGGTTGAGAAGTCGACCCTGTCTCTTAGTGAATGAAGAAGTTTCAGGAACCCTTAATACTAGCTCCTTGAGTTGGAGAGGTATTCTCACAAAGCCGATTCGGATAGTGTTTATATGAGTGGAAGCCATGATCTGCAAAATAGAACAAAGATAAAGTCCCTTGATCCTTGAAATGGTTAGTGTAATAAGAATGGATGCTATGTTATGATGCATGATGTTATGTTCAAACAAAGTAAATCATACACAAGCAAAGCACACAAATAGGCCTTAGGTTCAAAGGCTTGCATGAGGTCAAAGGTAAGTACCCTCTTAAATTTTAGTTGGTTTCAAACCTCTCTTAGAAAAGTAACCGGGTTCTAAGGATTCTCAATATCATTTATCATCCTTTATCGGGAATTATTTCAGCTCGGGCAATCTTTTCTTGTGGCTGAAATATCCCGAAAATCTGATCTTAATGAGTGTAGCATCGAGTAGCAACTAGTCCTCAGCTTTATACCGAGGTCGGCTATCTCACTACTTTCTAATAGCCAAGTTTGCTCAACTAAGGTTCTAAGGTCCGTTAGTGCTTCACGACACCACGCGGCGGCCCCGTATTCTCCTCGTTCCAACACGAAGGATACCAGTACCAACCAAAGTGTCACACTAACACAACCATCACTTAAACCATATCGGTTTATGCCATACAGTCTCCACAATCTATTGTTGTTTACCTAAAAAGTGTCCCCAGACCCAGGTGTAGGATCTTCAACAATACCCACGCAAAAACCCTTAAAGATAAAGCAGGCAAAACAAACAAGAAAGCAATTTTAAAAATGACCTAGATCCTAAGATAACCCCACTTTTAAGATTTTCCCCAGCAGAGTCGCTAGTTCTGTGATACGGTGGCAGAACCGACTGTTTTATGTTACTCGTTTATGTTTTTGTTTGCAAATGTCACTGTAAACAAGAGTCACCACCGACTTTTATTTCATCCAACAAAGGAAAAGGAAAAAGAACAGAAAAAACCTTTTCTCGAGATGTTTCTGAGTACGGGGGGTAGATTATGGAAAGGGAAGGTATTAGCACCCTTTCCATCTGCGATTTTCCACGGGATCTTAGGTACTTGCTCATTCTTAAATCGCTTTCGTGTGTTTATGTGTTTGAAAAAGTTTTGAAATTTGCCTTAGTGCGGCCTTTCACTTTATGGTAACCCTTGTATAAGTCCTCAAGGGTGTGATAAAATGTTTTTTGAAAACTTTAGTTTGAAAAGCTTGTTTGAAAGTGTAAGTATAAAAAATGTTGTTTTGAGCAAGTACCTAAAAGTTTCTACCTACTCGAAAAAGTCTGTTCATTTTCTTATTTCCTTTAGACAGCGCTATCCTACTACTAAGGAGTAGGTAGCTCCATCGTTGGAGTTTAAGGGATAATCGAAAGGGACGAAAGGGACAATCACGATCACTAAAGCAATGGTTAGGAAACCTTAGTAATTAACCTAAAGTCCTAAATATCTTTCCGAGGCAACATTCGAATGGGTCATTTTTTATCTTTTCGGACTAGTGGACAACCACTAAGACTCCCTATACTTCATGATCATTTACCGAAGGCAACCGAAGTGGGGAAAACCCTAGGAGTTAGCATGTGCAAGTGTTTATTTCTCATTTTATTTATTTTTGCATAATTAGGGTTTTCTACTGTATTAATTTGATTTATATGTTGCATACAAGCCTATTATCCATACATCTAGACAGTTTATAGTTGTTGAAAATTAAAAGCGGAAAAGTAAATCTACGCTATTACAAGGCTTCGGGGAGGGGGTTACATAACCAAAAACTGGGGATTAAATAGTAAAATAATAAGCAGCAAAATAAAACCTAATTAAAAGCTATTACAAACTCGAAGCAAATACAATAATTGGAATTAAAAATAAAATATTGTGCGCGCGACGAATTAAATACGGGAATTAAAGTCTAAAATCAAAGGAAATCAAAGAAAATATTTTTATTATTTTATGATTGAGAAAGTTAACTATTTGCATATTAACCCTAATTTTATAATTGATTTTAATTATGAAAAAAAAAAGAATTTAAATTTCCCTAGTTAAATTAATCTAATAAATTAATGAAATAAAATATTTGATGAAAAATCTGATTTTAATGCTTTTGTGATTTTTTTATTTAATAAAAATTGATTTTGTTTTGTAAAAATAATTGAACAAATGATTAAAACAAATAAAAGAAATTAAAAAAATAAATAGTGGGCTTGGTGGGGGTGCAACCCAGAATGAAGGGTTGCAAGCTGAATTCTGTCCAAAAATCCCAATCCAATGGCCTAGCACGGCGCTGGATTTGGTGTGATTATGCCAGGGATGTCCATCATGAGCTGCAGCCTGGAAGCGTTAGATATGGTCCATGTGATGATCCAAGGCGTGAGATCTTGAGGTGCATGGCAGGCGCTTGGTTGTAAGACACGTGGAATCTGCAGTTAAACATTGAGAAATATTATGTAGGAGATAGGGATCGAACCCCTGACCTCCTAAATACGCGCGTCTTGAAACCTCCTTCCTTTGCCACTGAACCATTTGCTTCATTCGTTACTATCAATACAAATAATATATTATAAAGAGTGAAAAGTTAGCTTCTTATAAAAACGCGCAAATATTTAAATGAACCATTCAGGGTGTGCCACGCCTTCATCTTCCTCGTTGGGACTGTTGTCTTAGGTAAAGACCTTTACCTACAGACGTTTGCCATAGCTACAACTTGTGCATCTCAAAAGTCATATTCAAGCAACATAAATCAAATCCAATTACACATATCAATTAGGTTTGATCTCCTGAATGCAATGATATCCATCTTTGGCCCTAATTTTGCCTGAAATGCAAAGCCCTAAAAAGCAAACTTAAACCCTAACAATGGGATTTCATCACACAGGCATCAAAACACGTAATTAAATTTGCAAACACATTCTAAAGGATAATACAAACATGAATATATACTTATAAATCATTTATCATGTGTGAATTGCAAAAATCAATTTCAAGAATATGGGCAAACCGTGGCACTGGTATGTGTGATTTTTGAAGGTGTTGATGCGTGCAAGTGATGTTGTTAGCTCCAGGAGGTTGCCAGGAATGGATTGCTGGTCTTGAAAGAACTTGAATCGCCTTGTAGAGAAAAATCTGATTGCCTCTTTATTTGTCAAAAGTTGAGTTTTCTTCTCTCACTCCATACGGCCAAACCTTGTTCCTTTGCTCTGGGAATGTTGTAGACATATAAGAGAACGAATTAGGTCAATAAAAACATATCATATCTTTGCAAATTATGGAGATTTGATTTGATTTTTTGCCTTGTATGATTTGTTTCTAAAATAGACCAAATCATGATTTTTTTTAATCCAAATAGCCCTTGCACGATTTGGATGATTTGCTAGTTGTTCATTGATTCATAATATGCTCATAAAATTAAATCTTAGATTTTATTTCATTATTCCATTATTTAAATTGATTTATTTTGATTTAAATGAATAAAAAATCAAAACAAATAATAAAAAAATAATAATAATAATTGAATAAGTTTAGGGGTTGTGGGTCCTCTTTGGAACAAGTTTCAAACAAGAAAACATGGGCTCATTTGGAAAAAAATCAATTTTGATCAATGTTGACTTTGGGCAAATTTCCAAAAATGGCCAACTTTGACAATGCATATCTCTCTCAATTTTGACCATAAAAGGGTGTTCTTTAACATTTTAGAAATCTTAGGATGTCCTATAAAAATTCCTTTTGGTTTCATATCAATTGTATCTTTCATGTTCATGTAAGAAGCTTTGACACAAAAGGTGTTTTTGTTGACTTTTTGAAAGGACCTATGATGTCTAAATTTATTTCTTTTCATGAGTGCATTTCTTGAACTTGAGGGCTGAAGAGGAGTTGTAGGGAATTGGATTCTATTCAAAATGAGCCTTGGATGAGAAATTTATGATAAAGTATGATAAATCTATGTCTGGTCAAAGTTTGGTTGACTTTTCCTATAGAAACCCTAATTTAGCAACTTTTGAGTTTTTGATGAATTTGGGGAATTCCTTGAGGAATCATGATCAAACCTTGATAAAATGATGGATATTACTTCAAAATGTTGATGTTCACCAAAAATCTTGAAGTTTGACTGTATGTGGGCCATAGTTGACTTTTGACCTAATACAGTTGACTTTCAAGCATCTGAGCAGTTGACTAAGCGAACTCCTTGTGCAAGGCATGAAACTTGACATGAATGATCTTGAGGATATATTAGGGAAATGGAGACCAATTGGGACCCTTGGAACTCAAACATCTTGATGAAAATGAAAACCCTAGTTTGAGGCTCATTGTCTTAGGAGGAGGATTTGTATGGTTAATCCTTAGGCATCCTTGGCCAAATTGAGGATCTCTAGGAGTATGTTTTGAATAAAATGAGAGGGAAAATTTTGGGGTACAGTACAGTGAAAATCGATTTTCACAATGCTTTTTTTTCAAAATTTTATTGGAAATGCTTCTGTGCAATCGATTGCACCAGGGCAGCAATCGATTGCACACTGTTACAGTAGGAAAAACAACATTTCAAAAGGCAGAATTCTTGTTCAAACTTTCCATCAAATACCTTATGATCATGGATCCAATTGAGCACGAAAATTATATCAAATCATGAGAAAATTACACTAATGGAATCACAAAACAATGCTCAATGAATCAATCCCAAAGATCACCAAGAGATCATATTGTGAAAGATGAATTATCCAACTTACCAAAGGTAGATCTAGAGAATTATCAAAACAACTTCAAGAATTTGCTTCAATTCAACCACAAGAATCAATTGCCCAAGCTCGGATCTAGATAATTGATGAAGAAAAGTGTTTGGATGAAGGTTTAGCTCAAAGATTAGTAAGCTTCAATGCAAAGCTTACTAACTTTTTTTTGAAAAAGGAGCTTTGAGTGAATTTGGTAGATAGAGAGAATTGAGAGATTTTTTAGCAAGGTGAATTTGGCTATCAAAAGCTTGAAATTTGAATGAAATGATGGCTCTATTTATAGAGTTTAGGATTGGGATTAGTGGTAATTTGGTAATTAATTCTTGGAGTTAAAATTTGAATTAATGATAATTCTTTCAAAAATTAGAGCCAAAATTTGAATTAATGATAATGCTTTCAAAAATTAGAGCCAAAATTTGAATTAATGAATATTTTTAAAAATGCAAGATTGACACCAAAATTTGAATTAATGATATATCTTTCAAAAAAATGAAGAAAAATTGGAGCCAAAATTTGACAAGCTTAAAATTGCTGATTTTTCAAATTTTCACTTTGTGCAAATCGATTGCACTATATTGCAAATCGATTTGCACAGTGAATTTTTTTAAAAATTGCACAAAATGCACTTTGTGCAATCGATTGCACTCTAGGAGGAATCGATTTTAAAGTGAAAAAAAATGAAAATTTAAAAAAAAAATTCTTTTGCAAATAGAGATTTTAGGGAAATAATACCAGAAAACCTTATTTGTCAGATGCTTTGACTCGGTACCTACAAAACACAAATATTCAAATACAAATATTTTTTTGTATTTTGATTAGAAGTTAGTCAACAACACATATACAAAATACACAACTAAGGTGCTTGGAGATTCCTCAAGAGCAAACTTAAAGATAGGAGATAGAAAAAGATGAAGAACCAACCCTAGTGTGATCTTGTTATGATCGAGTTGATATGATATGATAGGGGAATCTTAGGGGGGGAAATTAGGGTACAATAGCTGCCCTTATTTAAGTGTCTTCTATCCGTAGATACGAAGGTTAAAAATCTTCGTATCGACGCGATTGGAGATACTTAAATATAAAACAAGCCCTATTTTTGGCCCTAAGATGCCACGCAATGCTTATGATTATGAATGTAGATGGACAAATCTAAAGAGACGCAAGACACCACTAGGGATGTAGCAAAGGAAACAAAAATCGATAAGAAACCCAACCAGGAAAATAAATCACTATTGAACAAAAGACCCGACTCTATTGGTGTAAAACCCAAAGAAGAGATAAGGTAGCATTAACTCAGCTAAAGAGGAAATAGTACAGGATAAAAGTGATCGGCAGATAAATATGAACTACCAACTCAACAGATGAAGATAGAAGATCAAAAAGATACCGACTCATAGATGACGGTAAAAGATCAAAGGATACACCAACTTTCGCTGAAGGCAAAACTGCCAACATTCACTGAAGGTAGTAAGAGAATAACATCAACGTTCACTGACGGTGAACTACCATCTTTCACTGAAGATAGCAAAAAGATAACACCCACGTTCACTGAAGGTGAACTACCAACGTTCACTGAAGGTAGTAAGAGAATAACATCGACGTTCACTGACGATGAACTACCAACTTTCACTGAAGGTAGAGAGAAAATAAATATAGCACCAACGTTCACTGAAGGTAGTAAGAGAATAACATCGATGTTCACTGACGATGAACTACCAACTTTCACTGAAGGTAGAGAGAAAAGAAATATAGCACCGACATTCACTAACAGTAAACTACCAACATTCACTGAAGGTAGCAAAAAGATAACACCCACGTTCACTGAAAGTGAACTACCAACGTTCACTGAAGGTAGAAGGAGAATAACACCGACGTTCACTGATGATGAACTACCAATGTTCACTGATGGTAGAGAGAAAGGATAATAATCACCAACGTTCACTGATGGTGAAATACCAACATTCACTGAAGGTAGCAAAAAGATAACACCCACGTTCACTGAAGGTGAACTACCAACATTCACTAAAGGTAGAGAGAAAATAACATCGATGTTCACTGACGATGAACTACCAACATTCATTGATGGTAGAGAGAAAGGATAATAATCACCAATGTTCACTGATGGTGAACTACCAACGTTCACTGAAGATAGCAAAAAGATAACACCCACGTTCACTGAAGGTGAACTACCAACGTTCACTGAAGGTAGTAAGAGAATAACATTGATGTTCACTGACGATGAACTACCAAATTTCACTGAAGGTAGAGAGAAAAGAAATATAGCACCAACGTTCACTGACAGTGAACTACCAACGTTCACCGAAGATAGCAAAAAGATAACACCCATGTTCACTCAAGGTGAACTACCAATGTTCACTGAAGGTAGTAAGAGAATAACACTGAAGTTCATTGACGATGAACTACCAACTTTCACTGAAGGTAGAGAGAAAAGAAATATAGCACCGACGTTCACTGACGGTGAACTACCAATGTTCACTGAAGGTAGCAAAAAGATAACACCCATGTTCACTGAAGGAGAACTACCAATGTTCACTGAAGGTAGAAGGATAATAACACCGACGTTAACTGACGATGAACTACCAACATTCATTGATGGTAGAGAGAAAGGATAATAATCACCAACGTTCACTGATGGTGAACTACCAACGTTCATTGAAGGTAGAAAAAAGATAACACCCACGTTCATTGAAGGTGAACTACCAACGTTCACTGAAGGTAGAAGGAAGAATAACATCGACGTTCACTGACGATGAACTACCAACTTTCACTAAAGATAGAGAGAAAAGAAATATAGCACCGACGTTCACTGGCGGTGAACTACTGACTTTCACTGAAGGTAGAAAAAAGATAACACCCACATTCACTAAAGGTGAACTACCAACGTTTACTTAAGGTAGAAGGAATAATAACAAGTGTACCTAAAATTCTAGAATTTCACCTAAAACGGGTCTTAAACTTCTTTAACCAAGGCATTTCTCCTGGAAAGGGTAATATATAAGTCGTCTCAAATAAAGAGACTACCACTTGTAAAGATTTCACAACAAACTATCTCTATGATATTGAAAGATTTTCCATCCACTGGAGTAATTTGACAACAAACTGCAAACTATCCACTCATAGAGAAGATAGCAAAAAACTAACGTCGACTTTTACAGGGAAGTACAGGTTGCTCAAATAAAGAGACCTGTTACTTGCTGTTATGGGAAGGATTGTAAAAATGACTTTCTGGGGAAAGCAATATAGCTTCCTCAGGAAAGAAATATGACTTCCAGGGGAATGAAATATGACTTCCTGAGGAATGAAATATGACTTCCTGGGGAATGAAATATGACTTCCTAGGGAAAGAAATATGACTTCCTGGGGAATGAATCATGACTTCCTGGGGAAATGCCAATATATTCCTACTGAGGAGATAAAGTCTTCTCGTGCAAAATAAATGCACATTCTCAAACCAAGGCTTGAATCTTGCAGAGATCCAAAGTAATAATATTACTGGGAAACAAAAATTCAAACCAGAAATAAACTGGAGTAAAAAAGTCAACCAAAATACATCCTTTGAGAAATAAACTGAAGAGGGAAACCCAAATCATCCAGACAAAGAGCTGTACAGGAAGGCTAAAGCAAAAAATCTTCCACGAGGGATAACTCAGTGGGGAAATTTAAAGGATATACACTTTATGCTTAATGTTGGCACTCTATTGGAGAGAGGATAACACAACTCTGCAAAACAGGGTAATATGCCAACAAAAAATTAATGAGTGCAAATAAGCAATGATTTGCTAAATTCAACTATGTGTGATGTATGTATGAATGTATGAGTGTTATTATCTATATGCTGACAAAACAGACATATAATACAGGGAATAACTAGACAAAACCAACTCGGGTACAGTCAATACTCAGCTAAATCACATCCAAGATGAACATTCTAAGAGAAAGTAAGCACCAACCAAGGAAATAGAATCCTATTTCGCGGCTTAACTTCACTGGGAAGGAACATAATCCGGAAGTAATCCAATCATAGCAACAAATCAGTCCAGATACAGGGATATAACATCCTTCTCCAGGATTCACCGGGGAATAACACACAGACTTCAATGGGGAAAACACATGTTTCACGATCCGTACTCCTATTGGGGATTGCAATACTGATTTCAAGTAAGGAAGATGGAAACCATATCATCAAAACACCAACTGGGGATCTCGTGCTGACTTCATTGGGAAAATATCATACAGACTTCACTAGAGGAGATAGTGCCTCATCCTCGAGATACCAACTAGAGACTTCGTGTTGACTTCCATGGGGAGGACAACACCACATCATCGAGGGGAAACCAAGATACATTCCTCAATATTGAGAGTAAGTATTGCACCAACTTCTCTGGGGAGAAAGTATGAAACCTCATGGGGATAACAACTTGGAGAGTTAAGAAGTCAAACATAATAGAGAGAAATCAAAATTATGGGGATTTTAAATCAAACCCAGCACCTAGTGGGAGAAAACCCAAAAAGTTGATAACCATTTCAACACTTCTTAAATAAAACATTGCCCTTGCCTGATTATTGGTAAATCAAACAAAATGCAAGTACTGCCGAAAGGGAGATACTTCGTAAATGAGTCAAACTCAGCATGCACATGGATAAAATACTTTTATCAAATAAGCGAAACCTTCACTGGGGAATCTTGGATTGAGTCTTCATATCATGCAAACTTATTCCAACAAAAGATGTCCTGGGATAGCCTTCCTGGGGAATCAAGAAGTCAACATTATAGAAATAAGTCAAACTCATTGGCATTTTAAATCAAACCCAGCACTTGGCGGGTGAAAACCTAAAAAATTGACAAATGTCTCAACACTTCTTAAATAAAACATTGCCCTTGCCTGAATATCGGGAAATCAAACAAAAATGCAAGTACTACCGAAAGGGAGATGCTTCACAAATGAGTCCAACTCAGCATGCACAGGGAGACAAGATTTCTATCAAATAAGCGAAGCCTTCACTGGGGAATCTTAGATTGAGTCTTAATATCATGCAAACCTATTCCAACAAAAAATGCCCTGGGATAGCCTTCCTGGGGAATAAATACCAACAATAATGCCAACACTATAAAAAAGAGCGACATTTTGCAAATAGTTCCATCTCAGCACACCAAGAGAACAAGACCTTTTCTTCATATGAGGGAAGACTTCGCTGGGGAATCTAGGATAGAGGCCTCAGACCATGCATACCAAAAAATCAAAAATGAACCAAGACTTGACTGGGGATAATGAGATCACAAACCTAATACCACACCTTACGCCAATTGGTATTGTCTTCAATATACAAAACGCACGTGCATACCAGCGAAAGTGGCCTGAGAGAACCTTCCTGGGGGAAACAAAACTTCCCAAAATTACTGGAGGCCGTCCATTCCTGGGATCACCACTTTTGTTTTCCTCCTGAATCACAAAATCAAAAGTAAAAGTAAGTTGTAAATTCTTTTTGAAAAAGACTTTTTTTATTTAATCTTTTTGCTTTGAAAATTATTATCAATAATAAATGGAGTCTTTGTAAGCTGGATAAAATAAGAATTACAAAGAATTGGGTAAAAGCTCAAGTTTTATTGATAGAATGGTAGTCTGCGAATGGCGAGACTCAACGGATGATTACAAAGTTCGGAAAATGGTAATATATAATGGAAAAGATACATGGAAATACAATGACCAATATTCCCTCTAACAACTTTGAAATTCTGAACAGCAACTTCTGTTGAAGTATGGTGAGGATCCAAGAAGATTGTTGCTTCAATGATCAAGTCTTGTCTGATGCAGTTACTTGCCAAGAAAGTCCCTAACTTTTGCCTAAGTTGCCCTTGCAGGTTTTCATATTAGCGGGAAAATGTATTCTGTTTATGTCTCTAATTTTTGCCTAAACCGCCCTTTTGGGTTTTCGGCCTACCGAGACGCTCCTTTTTGCCTAAGCCGCCCTTTTGGGTTTTCAACTTAGCGAGCTGTTCTTTTATTTCTTTAGGCGAAGTATTTCTTGACTTCATCAGCATTCATGGGACGTGGGAACTCCTCATCATCCATAGTTTCAAGAATTAATGCACTTCCAGAGAAGGCTTTCTTGACAACATATGGGCCTTCAAAATTGGGAGTCCACTTGCCCCTAGAATTAGTGTGGAAAGATATGATCTTCCTGAGCACGAGGTCGCCTTCTCTAAATTCACGAGGCTTGACCTTCTTATCAAAAGCTTTCTTCATTCTCTTATGATATAACTGCATGTGACACAAAGTCGTCATTCTCTTCTCTTCGATCAAATTCAATTGGTTAAACCTATTCTGGACCCATTCAGCCTCTGACAACTTGGTTTCCATTATCACACGCAAATAGGGAATCTCAACCTCGATTGGGAGCACCACTTCCATTCCATACACAAGGGAGAACGGGGTTGCTCCTGTTGAAGTGCGGACCGATGTCTGATATCCATGTAAAGCAAAAGGGAGAATTCCATGCCCATCTTTATAAGTAACAACCATCTTCTGGATGATCTTCTTGATATTCTTATTAGCAGCTTCAACAGCCCCATTCATCTTCGGCATGTACGGAGATGAATTGTGATGGACAATCTTGAATTCTTCACAAAGTTCTGTCATCATCTAGTTGTTCAGATTCGAGCCATTATCGGTGATAATTCTGCTCGACACACCATACCGACATATGAGATTATTTTTAATGAAGCGCACTACCACCTGCTTAGTAACATTAGCATATGAAGCAACTTTCACCCATTTGCTCAAGTAATCAATTGCTACCAATATAAAATTGTGTACATTCGAAGCTTTGGGTTCTATCATTCCAATCATGTCAATACCTCACATACATAAGGGCCACGGGGAAGAAATAACATTGAGAAGTGTTGGAGGCACATGAATTTTGTCTGCATAAGTTTGGCATTTATGGCACTTCTTTGCAAATCTATAACAGTCAGATTCCATTGTCAACCAATAGTAACCTGCCCTTAGCATCTTTTTAGCCATCGAATGTCCATTGGTATGAGTGCCAAATGAACCTTCATGGATCTCATGCATCAACATGTCTGCTTCGTGTCTATCCGTGCTTCTGAGCAAGACCATGTCATAATAACACATTTTCATTGAGGAAGAAACTATCAACCAATCTTCTCAATGTCTTTCTATCTTTATTCGATGCACCAATCACGTATACCTGAGTCTGGAGAAAATGCTTGATATCATAATACCAAGGTTTCTCATCTGCTACCTCTTCTGTTGTAAACACATGAGCAGACATATCCAGTCACCGAACTATAATTTGAGGTATATCATTCCAAGTATTCACTTGATACATAGAAGCAAGAGTTGCCAGAGCTTCTGCCATTTGATTTTCGTCTTTGGGGATGTGATGGAATTCAACTTTATAAAAGAAGGGTAACAATCTTCTAGCATAATCTTTGTAAGGGATCAAGTCGGGGTGACGAGTATCTCACTCTCCTTTAATCTGATTTATTACCAAAGCTGAATCGCCATACACATCAAGAATTTTAGTTCTGAGATCAATAGCTTCCTCGAGACCCATGATACAAGCCTCATATTCTGCCATATTATTAGTATAATCAAATGTCAACCTTGCAGTAAAAGGAAAGTGTGATCCATGCGGAGTGACAATCACAACACCAATTCCTTTACCATAAGCATTCACAGCTCCATCAAATATCATGCTCCGGCGAGAATTAGGATCAGGACCTTCCTCAGGCAATGGTTCATCACAATCTTTTACTTTCAGAAACATCACATCCTCATCGGGGAAATCATACATCACAGACTGATAATCATTAACTGGTTGGTGAGCAAGATAATTTGCCAACATGCTGCTTTTAATAGCTTTTTGAGTGTGGTATTCGATGTCATATTCAGATAACAGTATCTGCCAGTGGGAAATTCTCCCAGTAAGAGCAGGCTTTTCAAAAATGTACTGATTGGATCCATTTTGGAGATCAACCAAGTAGTTTGATTCAACATATACGGCCGCAAATGTTTTGCCGCCCAGGCCAGAGCACAACATGTCTTTTCCAGCATGGAATACCGTGATTCACAATCAGTAAACTTTTTACTAAGATAATAAATGACATACTCTTTCTTCCCTGTTTCATCTTGTTGTCTCAGAATACAGCCCATGGAATTATCTAACACTGTCAGATACATAATCAATGGTCTTCCTTCAGTAGGAGGGAGCAAGATAGGAGGTTTGAGCAGATATTCTTTAATACTTTCAAATGCCCTTTGGCAGTCATCTGCCCATACACAACCTTGATCTTTCTTTAACAACTTAAAGATCGGTTCACACATTGCAATCATGTGGGAAATGAATCTGGAAATATAATTCAAATGCCCGAGGAAACCTCTGACTTGATTTTCAGTTCTCGGTGCTGACATTTTTTGAATTTCTTTGACTTTATCAGGGTCAACTTCAATCCCTCTTTGGCTGACAATGAAACCCAACAATTTTCGTGACCGAACACCGAAGGTACATTTATTTGGATTCAAGCGGAGACAATACTTCCTCAAAAGCTTAAACAACTTCAACAAATCTTCTATATGCCCACTCTTCAGTATGAGATTTAGCAATCATATCATCAACATATACCTCAATTTCCTTGTGCATCAGATCATGGAGTAGGGTTGTCATAGCCCTCTGGTACGTTGCACCAGCGTTCTTCAACCCGAAGGGCATCACTCTGTAACAGAATGTTCCCCAGGGTATGATAAATGTTGTTTTTACCATGTCCTCAGGAGCCATCCTTATTTGATTATACCCGAAAAATCCGTCCATGAACGAGAAAACTTTGAATTTTGTTGTGCTATCCACTAACATATCAATGTGTGGCAATGGAAAATCATCTTTTGGACTAGCTTTATTTAGATCTCTGTAATTTACACACATGTGAACTTTTCTGTCTTTCTTAGGTACTGGGACAATATTGGAAATCCACTGAGGGTACAATGATGTCACAAGAAAACCGCCATTAATCTACTTTAGAACTTCTTCTTTTATCTTCACTGCCATATCTGGGTGAGTTCTTCGCAACTTCTGTTTGATTGGCGGGCACTCTGGCTTCAGTGGCAAATGGTGATCTGCAATATTTGTATTTAGACCAGGCATATCTTGTTAAGACCAAGCAAAAATATCCATATACTCTTTCAACATCTCAATCAACCTTCTCTTCACATCAGGATGCAGTAATGCTCCAATCTTGACTTCCTTTGGATCTTCTTCTGAAACCAAATTAATTACTTACAATGGCTCTTTATATGACTGAATGGCATTCTCCTCGCGCTCAAGAAACCGTGATACCTCTTCCATAATCTCATCATAGTCTTCTTCTTCGGCCCCATACACAGGACATTCAAAGTTGGGAGAGGGTGCAGGGTCATTATATTCAACAGGTTTTTTAATTAATCTGCACATATGATTTATGATTGCTTTTAGAAACTGACACATATAACAAGTGATCATGCAGATTGAATTTTAGTTATTATTTATTTCGAAAGGTTTTTTCTGATTACCATTTTCCAAGAAAAAAGCAAAAAAAAACACAATTTGAGAGACAAAGACAACTTTTATTATTGATTTTAAATATCAAAGCAAACAGATAAGCCCATACAATACTTTCACCTTGGGCAGAGTGAAAGATTTTCAAAAAGATTAACAAAAACAAATTACTTAGAAACATGTATGCAAGAGGGAACATCAATGGTGATCCAGTTCTGAACTCTAACTCCGTGCGTCACATAATTTGGCATTTTTGGTTCTGCTTCATCTTCCACAATGGCATTAATCCTGTAAATAGTTGGATGAAGATAACCCCCTCTATGAAAGATGTCTTGATACTTGCCTGCAGCAGACTTTGGCTTCATGCTCTTACCTTTATCATTCTTCACAGAGAACCCCAAACCAGCTCTATTCTTGTTTACATGTGAATCAACAATCTGTCCCCATGCTTCACTATGGCCATTACGCATAACCTGCTGAGCATCCTTAAACGAAGCCATATAATTATCATTTCCTCTTATATTATCAATGGATAAAGATTGGAACTGGGTTCCAACAGCAGCTTCATCCGCCTCCACAATACTGAAAGAGGACAAATGAGATATCAATAATGATTGTTTTCCATTTACAATTACCACTTTTCCTTCACGTACAAACTTCAACTTCTGGTGTAAAGTCGAAGTGACATCCCCTGCCTCATGTATCCACGGTCGTCCCAGCAAGCAGTTATAAGCGGGTACAATATCCATGACCTGGAAAGTAATCTGAAACAAATGTGGGCCTATATGAATAGGCAAGTCCACTTCACCAATAACAGATTTCCTTGATCCATCAAACGCTTTCACAATTAAGCCACTCAGGCGCATGGGCGTTCCTTGATATTTTAACTTCATGAGCATGCTCCTCGGTGTGACGTTCAATGCGGATCCATTATCAATCAACACATTAGATAATGAATCATTCATGCAGTTCATCGAGATGTGGGGGGCAAAATTGTGATTCCTTCCTTCATCGAGAAGTTTGTCATTGCAGAAACTCAGATTATTACATAATGTAATGTTCCCTACCACATTGCTGAGTTGGTCTACTGGCATATTACTTTCCATGAAAGCTTGGTCCAATAACCTCATCAAATATTCTCTATGAGCAGCAGAGTTCATCAATAGAGCCAAGATAGATATTTTTGAAGGAGTTTGCAGTAGCTGATCTACAATTCTATAGTCACTCATCTTGATTATCTTCAAAATATCATCCACCTCTTTCTCCAAAGTAGCACCACTGGATTCACTCGTAGCCTTCTTTTCCTCAACACTTTCCACAACTTTCTTTCCAGTACTAACATCTCCATGAACAATTGGTGCAAATATACAACCACTTCAGGTCACTCTACTAGTCTCAACAATATTTCCAACATTAGGCATTGGCTGGATGGGAACTTCTGCACTATCCTCTAAAATTGTAGCATTATATTTGTAGGGTATAGCCTTGTCTGACTTATAGGGGACAGGACCCGGTAAGCTAATCACCAATGGAGTAATAGCTGGCTTGCCATGATACTCGACTTCAAAAGGGGTGGGTGCATAAAAAAAAGTCATAATAACATTTACTCCCTCTTCAACACATTCAGTCATTACAGAGTCATCTCTGGAAAACATATCTTCATCTGAGGAGAATAACTCATCTGTAGAGGCATACTCATCATCTGACTCTTCTTCAGCCAAACAAGCCTCAATCTCATTAACCTCATGGTAATCATCCCTTTGGCCTGTAACCTTGATAGTTCCATTATCCAATAACAATTGAATACCTTTCCTTATAATTGAGCATCCTCGGGAGTCCCGACAGCAAATTTGGCAAGATCCATACTGATGTTCTACTTGACCAGCCATGTGGTAGAAAGTAGCATGCAATTGTACAAGATCCTTATTCATATGTTCCACTTCAAAGATTCTGAACTCTCCAGGACATCCAGAAACCATGTTTACTTCCTCTTCATACTCTTCCCTAGGCCTGATTATATGGACGAGGCCCTCATCCATCATCTCCTGCAAATCAGCCTTTATCTTGTCACAACCATGTATGTCCATACTGAAAATAGCACAACCAGCATGGTCATGTGTATAGTAGCTAAATTCATAGAGGTCTGCATGCATTTTTACCAAATATCCTCTAACCAAATTAATATCGAAAATCCAGAAGTCCCCTGGACAACCAGCCACCATGTTCACAGCATTTGTTCCTCCATGCTTTGGCAAAGGATTATCTTTCACATTAGGGCCAACATCTTTGAAGGATAAGATACCAGACCTCACCAATTTTTTTACTTCAGTTTTCAAAGGATAGCAAATCTCAACATTGTGCCCTGGTGCTCCCTTATGAAAAGCACATGTTTGGTCTGCCTTGTAATACCAAGGCAATGATGATGGTATAACGGGAGGTGATCTGACCTGGACCAACTTCTTTTGAATTAACGTCAGAATTAATTATGCATAGCTCATAGGGATAGGGTCATAACTCTCCCTTCTCTGATTATACCATTGATTCCCCTGATGGGATGGTCTCTGATAAGCAACAGTGGTTGGAGCCACACCAACAACTAGAGTTACTGAGGCGACTTGTTGATGACGCTGATAATTTCTTATAGGAGGATTAAATCTTCTCTCTTGCATAACAACATTTGTATCTCCTTCCTTCTTTATGGCAAACCCATATGATGGCTTCTTCGTATTTCCGGAACTTTCACTTTTTGTTAAATGAGCCTCTCTTACAGCCTCTTCCAAACGGATACCCATGCCCACCATTTCAGTAAAGTCACTTGGCGTACTCGCTACCATCTTCTCATAGTAGAAAGCACCCAGAGTCTTCAGGAAAATCTTAGCCATCTCCTTCTCTTCCATGGGAGGAATCACTTGGGCGGCTACCTCACGCCATCTCTATGCATATTCTTTGAATGATTCCCTATCCTTCTGGACCATGGCCCCGAGTTGTTCACGGTCAGGCGCCATGTCCATGTTGTATTTGTAATGTCTGATAAATGCTTCTCCCAATTCGTGGAAAGTATGGATATTGACGTTGTCCAAACTCATATACCACTTCAACGCAACACCAGTCCAACTATCCTGAAAAAAGTGAATCAACAGACATTGATCATCACTGTGGGTAGACATTCTTCTTACATACATCACAAGATGAGCACAAGGACAAGTGTTTCCCTTGTACTTCTCGAATTCTGGGACTTTAAACATCGCAGGTATCTTGACATTCGGGACCAAGCATAAATCATTCACATTTTTCCCGAACAATTCCTTTCCCCTAAGGGCCTTCATCTCCCTCTTTATCTTGTCAAACTGATCTTGAAAATCATCCATTCGATCATAGAGACCCAAGCCTTCACTTGGTAGAGGAAAAGGACGATACATATCATCATTAGCAAATGGGACCATATTCGTCGAAGGAGGTGAAGCAGGAGTAACATGCACCACAGGAGGTGTAGGAGTAACAGTAGTATGAACAATTGGAGTAACTTGAGGACTAATATTGAAACCTTCAGGCATAAAGTTTTCTGGCATTCCCCATGGATAATCTTGAGGCATGCGATTCTGAACAACAACTGGAGTAATAGACACAGGAACAGTCAGAGCTTTAGTAGTAACCTTTGTCTGTTGAGGTTGAGAAATCGGTGGCTGATTCTGAGCAGCCACCGGAGATTCCATCAGAGCAGTAAGATTGGCCATACCGACCTTCAGAGCAGAAACTTCCTCGCGTAGCTCGCGATTTTCTTGTTCTAAGTTGCCCATCTTCCTTCTGAAATTAGCTCGAGTATTGTAGTGGTGAGACAGCTTGCTGAACAAAGTAAAGAAGCTCAGTAAGACCCCTGGATATGTAAAAAATGAAATAAGTATGTACAATATGATGCATGATGTGCAATGTACGTGACTTATTTTATTATTAATATTTCAAGGGACTTAAAGATTTATAGACACATTACAAATATCAAAGTAATAACACATTTGAAGTACTAAATTTTTTTATTATAATAACTTCAAAATGGATTACAAGTTTCAATCATGCCAATTACAAGATGAAAATAAAGTCTAAAACCCTAAGAAGTAAAGTTGATGGAGATCACTCTATACGCTGGCGCTTTCCTGTAAGCCTGGAAATCTGAGCCTTCAACCTCTAGTTTTCTTCCGCATATCTGGTGGAAACCTCCTTCCAATCACTTGAATCAGGAAGTGAGCAACTAGCATCTGACTGAGGCTTATAGGAAAATAAATCCCCTTGCTTGTCCATTGTCTCTACAGCCCGACTCTCAAGAATCTCAATCAAGTCGTCTTTCTCCTTCAAGTCTTCTCTATAGGAAATCTTTAAAGTTTGGCACTTATTCTTCCAAGATTCCTTTTCTTGTTGCATCCTGACTAAAGCAAGTTGTAGCTCTTCCACATCATCCAATAAGGGAGGAGTCTTTACAAACAAATCAAGCATATGTGCTTCCCGGGAATACGGCATCTTCAACTGAATAGCTCTCGATTGGACCCACTGAAGATAAGGCTCCAAAGAAACAGTCCCCCATAGGTCCCAAGTCATTCCTACTCTTCATATGAATGTGACGCGAGGCCTTTTCAATTTGCTCCCTATCTTCCTTATGGTCTTCTCCCTCCTTCAGGATGAAACTACTCAAACGAATACTATTTGGTTTATCCCTCATCGGATGACCAAGCTGTCGTCGTGTAAGAACATGGTTGTAGTTAATTCCTCCCTTTGTACCAAGAAGAGGTACATTGGGGAAACTATCACAATTGTCGACAATATCTACATCATGGTAAGCCCGATGATACCAAACAATATCTGAGTGAGTAAGTGCCATCTTAGGAGCCCAACGAGGTTCCTTCCTGACATCCCAGAAAGCATCAAACTGAAGCAAATGAGAAGTAAACCACTGGTACAACAAAGGAGTGCAACAGACGATCATTCCCCCATGATAAGAATTCTGAAGATGAATAGAGTAATAAGCATCACCCACCAATGTAGAAACGGGGTTTCCAATCATGAAGATCCTGATAGCATTAATGTCAACAAACTTGTCCACATTAGGAAATAAAAATAACCCGTAAAACGGGAGAGCAAAGATGGCCTAAAAAACAATTGTACTCTTCATCCTGGCTAAGTAACAAGCTTTCTCCAATAAGAAATGATTTGGTAATCCTCTAATCCCTCCTTTAGTAGTCATATGGGCTTCAACCTCAGACTTCCCCAGATGGATCAAAGCAGCAATCTCGCGTGGTTTTGACTCACCCTCTAAACTAGTAAAAGGAATATGATCGGTAATAGGTAAATCCAACATATAAGAATACTCCTCTAGTGTAGGCATCAACTGATAGTCAGGGAAAGTAAAGCATCGATACATCAAATCATAGAACTGGACTAAGGTCGAGAGAATACCCTCCTTCATCCTAAGCTTCATGAGAGGAATGATGGACCCATACTTCCTCCGAAAATATGCAGAACACTCAATCTCGGGAATTAGACTGATCAACTCATCTATCTTGGGATCTTTGAAACTGTATTTTCCTATCTTTCTTTTTCCAGAATCCATGGTCAAAAGGTACCTGAGATATTCACAAATGGTCAACTTTCAAGTCCCTTGAAATAAAATTTCTTCAAAAGATGCTTATGAGTGCATGGATGCATGATGTAACAATCACACACAAGATCACAAACATAGGGTTCATAGGTTAAACGTCACGAGCATGAGGTAGAAGGTAATACCCATAAGGTGTTGGTCTACAAGTTATTACCTACCGAACAAGGTTCTAGAGGTTCCCAGAGTCTACATCCTTCCTTCGGATATTACCAACTTCTCGATTAACTCAATAATTAGTAATATTCTCAAGAAAAACTCGTTTGAGCGTAGTATCGCGTGACAACTATTTCCGGATTACTCCATCATAGCTTCCGCACTACACCTAAAAGGCTAAGATGGGTTAGGTATTCTATGGTCCTCAGCTTCAACAGGCTTCCAGGTCGAAAGCAGTACGTCTTCCCGATTACTCGGTAAACGACACTACAGTCAAAGGGGCCTCCATTGAGTGGGGGATCTCATGCCTCCTTTTTGGGGATTACTCCCTAAAAGTTAACATGACTATACTGCCCGTCCTATCTTAAATTTTTCCCAAGTCCGGGTATAGGACTCATAAGTAATCACCAAGCACCCTGAAAACTAGGAAAATCTAGGCAAACATATATACAACAAATAATATAACACATAAACAACAATATCACATATACAGATATAAACAAAGATAGGTTTAACCCACTTAGGGATGGACCAACAAGAGGTCAATCTTCCCCTAGTGAAGTCGCCATTTTTATTTTTTGTAGCGGTAGAAATGTTAAGACTAAGTCATTGGATTGACTAGACTTGTACAAATCAAAAATAAAATCACCATCGCGCTTTATTGTTTCCAAAGGAATGGGAAAAGAGCAAATAATCCAAAAGAGGGGGAAAGATTTAAGGTAAGGGGGTTGGTTATGCAAAGGGAAGGTATTAGCACCATAAACATCTACGGTACTCCGCAGGAACCTCTTTGTAAAATATGTATATTTTGGATATAAAATGTTGTATAAAAAAATAGATGGTAGAGGTGAGAAAAGAAGTATTTTTATGATTTTTTAACCCTTCGCGGTTGCGAACCTTTAGTGCCTACATACCACCTTCCGTGCAATAGGGGATGAGGGTACTCGTAGTTCACCTTTAAAAAATTTTAAACACAAGTGTGTTGGTTAATTTTATGAGATAAGACATCATCGTCATTGTCCGTGTGGAAAACATACTTACTACCCATAATCATGAGAAAGGAGAATTTGCATCATCTAAAAGTGGAGGACATGGCTTGGATTTTAAAATCAACAATGCCTCACTCAACACCTAAGTGGAAAATATCTCACTTCACTACATATTGTAGAAGTATAGTTGTTTGCATCACTCCGAGGATTGACAAGAGTCCAATCTTTTGAGAAAAAGTTTTAAAATAAAAGCCAAAGTGGAAAAAATGGTTTGAAATGAGATTGATTGACTTTTAGTCTTCTCACAAAAAATGTCAAGGTATTATTAAGTTGATTGAATTTTATTTATGAAAACACTAAACATAACATTAATCTAAAGCACAAAAAATGAATTAAATAATTCACTCTTTGGTAGATTTGAATTGATGAACATTTATCCAACTTCATTTACATCACAAAGTCCATTGAATTTAAAGAGAAATTTGACATTTAAAATTGCAATCCAAATCAATAATCAAAAGGAGTGAGTAGAAAAACATTTATGGATCAAAACAGCCCTAAAACAAGGCAAAAATGCATTCTGTCTCTGTGCAAATCGATTTGCACAGTGCTTTTTTCAAAATTTTACGTGAAATGCTTCTGTGCAATCGATTGCACCAGGACAACAATCGATTTCACACTGTTACAGTAGGAAAAATAACATTTCAAAAGGCAGAATTCTTGTTCAAACTTTCCATCAAATACCTTATGATCATGGATCCAATTGAGCACGAAAATTCCATCATATTATGAGAAAATAACATCAATGGAATCACAAAACCATGCTCAATGAATCAATCTTAAAGATCACCAAGACATCACATTGTGAAAGATGAATTATCCAACTTACCAAAGGTAGATCTAGAGAATTATCAAAACAACTTCAAGAATTTCCTTCAATTAAACCACAAGAATAAATTGCCCAATCTTGAATGTAGAGAATTGATGAAGAAAAAGTGTTTGGATGAAGGTTTAGCTCAAAGATTAGTAAGCTTCAATGCAAAGCTTACTAACTTTTTTTTGAAAATGGAGCTTTGAGTGAATTTGGTAGATGGAGAGAATTGAGAGATTTTTTAGCTAGGTGGATTTAGCTATCAAAAACTTTAAATTTGAATGAAATGAGGGCTCTATTTATAGAGTTTAGGATTGGGATTAGTGGTAATTTGGTAATTGATTCTTGGACCCAAAATTTGAATTAATGATAATTCTTTCAAAAATTAGAGTCAAAATTTGAATTAAGGAATATTTTAAAAATGCAAGATTGGCACCAAAATTTGAATTAATAATATATCTTTCAAAAAAATGAAGAAAAATTGGAGCCAAAATTCGAAAAGCTTAAAATTGCTAATTTTTCAAATTTTCACTTTGTGCAAATCAATTGCACTATATTGCAAATCGATTTGCACAGTGTATTTTTTTAAAAATTGCACAAAATGCACTTTGTGCAATCGATTGCACTCTAGGAGAAATCAATTGTACAATGAAATAAAAATGAAAAATTTTAAAAAAAAATTCTTTTGTAAATAGAGATTTTAGGGAAATAATACCGGAAAACCTTATTTGTCAGATGCTTTGACTCGGTACCTACAAAACACAAATATTCAAAGACAAATATTTTTTTTGTATTTTGATTAGAAGTTAGTCAACAACACATATACAAAATACGCAACTAAGGTGCTTGGAGATTCCTCAAAAGCAAACTTAAAGATGAGTGATATAAAAAGAGGAAGAATCAACCCTAATGTGATCTTGTTATGATCGAGTTGATATTATATGATAGAGGAATCTTAAGGGGGAAATTGGGGTACAACAATAACATGTAAAGTTATCCTCAAAACTTAAGGCCATATGTAGAACCAATCTTGTTCTTACAAATAGTTTCTGGAATATTCTCGACTGAAGCACCCTCTGGTTGCTCTTGTGCATGACCAGTGCAACCATGAGTGTTTAGTGTTGAAGCATCAAGCTCTTTAGTTTTAGGAGAAGTTATTTCAGGCTTGAATGAGATTACTTTTTAGGCATGGATTTGTCTGCCCGAGCCTCAACAGTCTCTGCGATAGGGTCCAAGTTCCCTCTAGTTGTCTTTTCTATTTGATTCATAATCGTCCCAACATCTTCAACAATAGCATGTCGATGAACAGATGTTGGACTGGTTGTCGCAAGCGTTGTGTACTTGATAGTGGAGAAGTCAGCATGCGAGCAAGAGTTATTTGGTTGTGCTTGGGAGGTTGTAAGGCCAATGTTGACAGGCTTTCCAAATAAAAAATGGGTGGATAAGTATCAGAGTTAGCAGATAGGTTGAGTCAAGAAAAAGTAAAAGAAAGTGGTAAGTTACCTGGTTAACATCTGGGTGTGGACAGTGTGCACTTCCTGGGCTGTGAGCAGGTTTACAAGAGGATGTTCATCCTTATTTATTTTCCCTTAGTTTAGACGTCTCATATTATGTAGTCTCTTCTTCATAAAAAACCAAAAGGTTTTCATGTTTAACCCTCTTCTTCTTTTTATTCTTCCGTAGAATGCTAGAAGATTCAGCATGGGCTTCACCTTCCCTTTGATCAGCAAAATTGGCATCAACAAATTTGATAGTCGTGTCCGTCAAATATTTTGAAGGGATGGGTGGAGGGAAATGCATACTTTTTTCATTAATTTTAAACTCTACTTGTTTCTATGGATACTAGCACGTTCGACAAACTCCAATAAGATGAAAGATGAATTAAAAAAAGAATAAGAGACAAAGACAATACGCACCAGAGTTTCTTCATTAGTTGGAGCTTCAGTGTACTTACTTTTTTTGCTCTTCTTTCTTGAAGGCCCTGCAGTAGAGGAAGTACTTCCTTTCTTTCAACCCTGAAATGGAAAAATGGAGAGCTAGGAAGTTTGATAGAGAACTAGTAACTTGAAGGAAAATAAGGTTGGAAAATTTACTTGTAAAGTTACTTTGGTCGGTTCACACCTCCCTCGTGTATTTCTCGTTTCTTGAGGATTGTGTGTCGAAGATTTTGGATTTTGGGAAACGCCTGTAATAGGCCGACATAAATGATTTAGATACCAATGAGGAACTAAAGCAAGTTTATCCTAAGAATTTTCCACATCTTAAAAAAAATAGTCAATGTGATTTACTTTTATTTTTATTTTCCATGTCTCGCAGAAAGGAGAAAGCGCCTATCAAGCGTTGGACCATGAGGTGAGGATCTTGCACGCCTTGGTAATAAAGAGACAACAAGTCCTCAAACTCTTGAGTGCAGTGGAAATAGATAAAGAAGGTGAGGGAATGAAGGAACACCTTCTTCTTCTTGAAGTAATATTTACATATCGCAAGCCATTTCTCACTTGGTTCATCGATGGAATAAAAGACATCATATGCCTTGAGGATTAAGGACTTAGGTAGTAATTGGATTAAGCCAAATTGCCTAGCCACTAAGTTTGGCTGGTAGGCAGCTTCCTTTATCCCATTCTTAGCAGAGCTAAGTTTTTTCCACGGGACAATAGGTTGGAAGCATTCCAGCAACATATCATGAATTTCCCTATCTTCATTGCGTTAAGGATGTGGAAACGGTATCGTGAATCAAGAAGGTTCACACCGTCTACTGGAAAATGGTTTCATAGTCGAAACAAATGTTTTACACCATTAAAACATATCAAAGTAAGTATCAAAACCTTCTTAGATGCGGCTTTGTCATCATCTAGACTGAGCTAGGCAAGCCTCAAACCTTTGACACCCACCATTGGATTAGGTGGGATCCTAGTTTTCAAAGAAGGTTCAAAAGTGAAATTGATTCACAATTGCAGAAGCTAGATGGGGCCTTCCACCTGGAGACTTTCAGTGTTTTTTTATTGTTTGAGGTCTTGTGATGCTAACCCCTAAGATTCATAGAGGCCATATAAGATCAGCTTGCTAAGGCAAATACTCCTCCTCTCATGAAGTTGGTTGGTCAGAGGTATAAATTATTTGGTCACTTGGATGGAGCGGGAGTAGAAAACATAGCGAGGGATCCCGTAACTGAGGAAATCTATGTGTTCATGATCTCCTAAAACCTCTGTTGAAGCACAATGATCTTCGATGAATATGTTGTAGGCAGTTTTGTCATAGACGAATTCAGGATTGGTCTTGGTAATTGTTGAAGGTTCAAAAGGTTCTCTAGTTGGTCAAAGACCAACAATAGCAGCGATGTCGAAGAGTGTAGAGGTTACCATCCCACGAGGTAGGTAAAAAGTGTTGGTGGCAGTTTCCCATAAGCACATGTTAGCAAGGATCATGTGGGGGTTGTATCAGGTCAAAGATACATTGGTCTTTCCATATGTATTTCTTCTTTTGTTGAACCCTGTTTAGCCACTTGATATATTCAGGGTCACTATCATCAGGAGGAGATGGCCTAAAAATACTATTATTCAAGAATATAAAGTAAAAAGGTTTATCATGGAAGACCAAGGGTTCACATGAAAGGTAGATGGGGAATAAATGTTTCAGAACATAGGGTTTCTTAACATGCCTAGGAATGAGACATATGAAAGCGAAATTGGTACTTAATATGGAGTAAGGAACTAATGCATCAGAATACCAAACTTTTCTCTTTTTATCTTCCAGGGGAGGTTCCGAGACATAGGTGCGACCATCCACAAGAAAAGGTTCTTGTAAAAGGCTAAAGGAGCGTGTGGAGCAGTTTTGAGTGCACCTTTAGGAGCCATTGTTGATTCTCAACAGTTTTTTGGGAAGTAAATGTGTTGAGAAAAGAAAACAGAAGACCAAAAACTCTCCAAGGTTATTTCAGTGAAGGAAATGGTGAAAGAGAAGACAGTTGAGGAAAAAGCGTTTAAATAGCCAAAAGGAGAAGAAAAAGTTTCAATTTTCCCTCTAGAAATTTGGACAGGTGGCACGTTCAGATCGACAGTTGACATTAAGAGTTACTGGAAAAGATGAAAGAAAATGAAATTAAATGATTTTCTTTTTAATTTCATTTAAGTTAGTGGCTCTTTAATTTCCTAGGAAATTGGAGATCATGATGATCAACCGTACGCACGTCTATGACGTGGCAACTTGGTAAAGTTGTCATGATGCCTGAAAACGTCTACTTGATGTGACATGTACATGCTAGTTTAAGCAATGTCGAGTTACAAAAAACTCCACCTTTCTTCTATCTGACACACATGATCGAAAAAGGTATTTTTGGGGGCATCTGTTAGCCTAGAAATTCCAGCTAAGAGAAAGCCAGAGCAAGCTACGTGGAGAAAATGTTAAGTGTTAAAAAGCATTTATTGACAAGCTTCGACAGAAACAACCACGTCAGCGAAATTGGTTTCGACTAGCGTGATGAGAAATGATTTGGAAGAATCACAAGATCATGTCTACAATATTATGATCACTCTCTCTTCAAAACATGTCTAATATTTCAAAAAGGTTTCGAAAAAATGGTGGGATTCGACGAAATCACTAATTGTCTAGGACTTAGTGTATTTTCTAAGTCTAAGAATCAATTAAGTGAATGGATGTTTTGACGAGTGTTGTATCAAATATTCTTGAAAGCGGTTATTTGCTTGGAGCAGTTAAAAACATGTGATAGTGGTTTTTCACAAGATACAAGGACTGACTACGTGAAAGCACTTCAAAAGATTGAATTGCATTGTTTTTTATACGTGTCTATTTTATGGGAATAAACTATCAAAGACGATTATCTTTAGATTGGTATAAATAGTAGACTCATGCATTATAATCAAGGTCACAAAAATCATATGTTTCTCTATAAAACTAGAGTACTCAAGTCAAATACGCAAAACAATTTGTTAGAAACATGTTTGTGATCTTTAATGGAAGTGCAACAATAAATATTTTCCATCATAATTTCTTTGAATATGTAGGCTATCTTCACAATCTTAACTTCAAACAACGAAGTAGGTCATGTGTGGCCGATGGTCTTTTTTTTAATCGAAACTCCAAACCTAGCAAATTTAGCACAGTTAATGTAGAATGAATATGCTTTTTTCTTTTACTAAAATTCCATTTCAATGGATGGTTTTTTACTATCACTAGCTCCCAATCACCAACACACGAATCATGATAGATAGTCTCATCAACAAAATGATATCCATTTTCATCAACAATGTAATCTATATTACCTTAAACAAAATCATATGTGCAAACTATGTTCATAAGTCTAAGTACATGAAGAAATCTAATGTTATTGTACTTGAATATCTATAGCTAATAATGTATTAAACCTTTCTTAGCATCTCTATGTTGTTGAATAACCAAAACAGATCCATGAATATCAAAATCTGAAGAAGCCAACACATCACCAACTGTTCCAAGTTCAGGACACTCCTCCCAATCACTCATACCTATTGTTAATGAATTATTTCTCCTACCACCTTTTCCAACCACAAACAAAGAGTACATGTCTCCAACATCTTTCAAACATTCCAATGTTTGCTTTCCATCCTTCACAAAATTTTCCACGTATCCAATTTGGCCTAATGTCACATGCCGATTATAGAAATCAACCATAAACGTATTGTCAATCTCGTCGTTCTCACTCTCTTCCCCCGACAATGACATTAGAATCTCCTTTCCATCGGATTGTACTCCGTTTTCATTAATTTGTTCATTTTGTGATGAAGCCGGCAAAAATCTAATAATCGTCAAGTTAATATGAGGGCATTTGGAGATTCTTAGGCTCCAAGCAATCGCCTCGCGGTCATCTGGTCCCCCGAAGAAAAGTGTTGCAACATTTTGTGTGGCTTCGGACTCAATTAGTTCCGAGAAACCAAATGTCTTAGTAAGTCCTCTTTCAATGATTACTCCAACCGAACAAGGCGCGTGTCTGAGAATCTTCTGATTAGTAACTACTATACTTTCTTTGCCACTTTCGAGTTTTCCATCAATGCGCTCGTGTTTGTGAAAAGGAATTAAAATTATTGTCACTTTAAGATCTTCCGCTTCGTTGCAAACATCTTCATACATACTTGGGAAACAAGATACCGTCTTTTTTTGGTGAATCAAAATCTTTGTGTCTAAAGTGAATGCATCTAAGGCATTATTAATGTCCACCACATCATTTCCACCATAGGCTTCTTCGTCATCGCTGAGGCTTCCGTTTTCCTTTTCATGGTACAACAAATTCGACTTGATTTTCTTCACGAGTTCTATCAAATGCATTAAATAAGTCGTGGAAGGCGATGTTCTTGATCCATGCATGGCTAGTATTGTGGCGAGTACCGCGGATACTTGTCGAGGATCATATACACAAGCCAAAATTCGAAGCTCGTCTTCCATTTGTTGAGGCTCAACTGTAGTATGGTTGTTCGAAAACATTTTCGCTTCCCCTTTTGCTAGAAACGCCACAACTATTCCTGATATAACTGTGTTCAATATTATCGATACTATCAACATATTGTAAGCCTCTAGGTCGAGATCCTATAAATGTAAATAAACATTAAATTAGACAACAAGTCTCTTTAGCATTAACACCTCTAAAAAAAAGACGGTATCAAGTGTCTGTGTATGTGGTTCGTGTTTCATAGCAATGAGCATTAAATTAGACAATGAGTATATGTAGCATCAACACCTATGAAAAAAGATTTCTCTGTATCAATGTTTGTGCTTTATAGTAATAAGCATTAAAAAACTTGTATGTGTCTATATTTGTGTCTGGTGTCCGTAATTTATAGCAATAAGCATTAAAAAACCTGTTTGTGTCTGGTGTTTATGTCCGTGTCTGTGATTTGTAGCAAGGAGTTAGTACATTAAATGAAAGGCAAGAAATATACTCACGACGGCATGTTTTGCTACAGCAGCAATGAACAACAAATCAGCATAACCTCTAGTATTCAATATGAAGCCAATGAAAATTCCTTCACTTGTAGGAATATGAAGGTATCTACAAACCAAAAGTGTGCCACCAAGTTTGCTTCCAATGCACAACAAAATCAATATTGCAGTATCTGTTGTTTTATTCAAGCTTCTAAACACTTGTATGAGGTCACATTGTAAACCCATATACCCAAAATAAATAGGAAGAACAAAATTATAAATTGAATAACCAAGTTTATATATCAAAGTCCTAGCTGTTTTACCTTCTTTAGGAAACAACAATCCAATAATAAAACAACTAATAATACTATTGTAACCCAAGATTTCTATAACCATTGAGCTTGTTAGAAGAACAAAAAGTATGAGTAATAACTCAGCTGCTTTTAGGTGTTTTTGGTAACGGTTTCTCGAGTTTAACCATACGGCTAAGTATTTGTTAATCAGAATCACAAAAGATACAGTGATAGTACATAGAAAACCATTGGAAATGTGGTTAGGTTTTTTCCAACAAACCACTACGTCAAAGAATATCAAGCAGCCCATTTCGGTTATCAATGCGGAGGACACTGCTATTCGCCCGATATTAGACGCTGCAAAACGTAACTCGGCCGATAAACGGATCACCATCGGGGAGCTCGTGTATGATACCATTAGCATGATGACCATGCAGAAATAGTAAATGTCGAGATTTAGATTTAGGTTTTGGTATAAATAAAATGAGACTGATAGACCGAAAACTGCACCAACTAGGGCACCACCACATGCTACCAATGTAACCAAACGTAGATTGCGCAATGTGTATTGAAGGTTTGTCTCTAAACCGAATAAGAACATGAAGTGTATGCGACAGAAGAAGCCAACAATTTCATAGTAGTTTATTGAACTTGGTGGGAAGAATGTATTTTTTATATATGGTATATGTGACATTGGTCCTAATATCAACCCAGCCTGTTGAACAATAGAGTGTACAATTAGTTAAAATCTCTATAGCATCTATACAAAGTTGTCTCTGTGTCTGTGTCTGTAGCAGACATGATGCCGACACAACACCAATTTTTGTAATCATGTTTTTATTCATTTTTTCAAATTATTGTTACCATCAGTGTTGTGTCTGGTATCTATGTATGTGTGTGTGATATTATGATTTATAATGTGGATGCATATGAAATAAAAGGTTGATGATTGATTACCAGAATTTGTGCAATGGGACCAGGTTGACCCAAACTTCTAAGGAGGACATTGAAGAAATGTGATACAACAAGAATGCATGAAACTTGCATTCCCATGGAGCTTAGAGGGTTAACAATATCATTGTTACAAAACATGGTATGAGTGGCATCCATGTTGTGCTTCTTGTGTTTATCAAATCAAAAATCAATAAATTTGAAAAGTTATTGATATGTGATTCTAAGTTCTGACAAAATATTCTAATCAAGGGTCTTCTGGTTCATGTTTGTGATCCTATATTTTTGGTGGAAGACTCTCAACAAAACATATATATACCCTTTATACTATTTGCTCCTTTACTTTAGCTTAAGCTTGCAATTAATTGTTGTCTTTGGAGTATATTTATTATATTGATTTTATTACATAATTTTAATAGAAGTAATTAAAGCATCCAAGCCATGCACCAAAATAAAATTAAAAATCTTTTAATTTGAGCTTGATCTTTGAAGACAAAATGAGTATAATAACATGTGCAAATGTTTATTTAAAAAACGGTACAAATTAACATATAACATTTAGAGGATCCATAATAGACATATCGAGATTATTCTGCGTCAAATAACATCTAAAGTCTTAGTTTTAGAAGATGGAATGTTTAATGTATTTTTACTTGACGAATTAATTAGATTATTGCGAGCAGAACGAATAGGGTGTGCCTTAGAAGAACTCATTTGTTACCGAGCTTTATTATTGGAAATAACAAAAACATTTCTGAATACTCAAAATTTCATATCTGAAGCGAGTTTTCAAGAAACTATTAGAGTTTTAGCAAAAGCCGCTCTTCAGGATCGTATTAATTGATTGAAAGGTCATATATAAAGAAAATGAATATTATTTATATTATCAAGTAACAATGTGATTTTAAAATGCATGAAACTATGATTAGTGGTTTTGCATTATAAAAATATAATAGTCAAATAAAATATTAAAATTAGGATTATTGAATAGCTTGAAGACATTTTTCTTCTATAACAATTAGTCTTTAATCGAAATTAGATTTTGATATCATTTGTTAGACAAATGACTTAAAGCATAAGAGGAGTGAATTGTGATATTCAAAATTTATGATTAATTTAAAGGTTTTATTATTTAAAAAGAAAATTGTGTTAGTACCCACAAGATCAGAAAGAAAAGCAGCGGAAAGAAAATAAAGCAGTAAGGTAAATAACAAATTTTAAAGAGATAAGGGTTAGAGAGATGACACTAGATAATTATCCAAGTTCTGAATGTTTGCCCAGTCATGTCTCCAAGAGATTTTCTTGAGATTTCACTATAATATTGAGTTTTTATAAATTATACCCATGAACCCTTGATATAAGTGAATCAGTAGATTTTACACTGACTTATCCCCCAATTAAAAGGGTTTTTTTAATGAGATGAACTCGCGAAATGAGTAGAGATTTCACCAGCTAATCTCAATAATCGAACAAAACTTTTGTAGGTTGAGTTTTATAACCAAACATAAATTTTTCAATGGTTGATCTCAAGAACCAAACTCAATTCTTGAAAGTAAAACAATTATGCAACACCAATACCACTTTTTCTCACAAGTAGTTTTCAGTCACAAGACACTAAAGCAACTTTGGTGAAAGAAAATATCTAAAGAGGGAGAAGAGAATGATAAATTGTAAAGAATTAAGAAAACTCTGAATTATGGAGTGAAATGAAGTGAGAAAAGGCATCCTTTATATAGGAAAATTTTGGCTCAAAATGAAAACAATTCATGGGTCAAATTAATGTCCGAATTGATTTGGCAAATCTATTAGGTGCCTCAAATATTCGATTATTGAGACTCAAAATGGTAGAAGTTTTTGATATAGAGTTGTTACGAATCATTAAAAGACTATCATAATTGATTATATAATCAATTAAACATCATCTAATCGACTAGGAAAATGATATAATCGATCAGTCAGATAGGAAAAGTATCTTAATCAAATAGACAGTCTCAAAATCAACTGGTTAGGCCTTAAAAATATTTTTAGGTGATTTTGTTAAGTAAAGATAGCCCATAGAAGTATTTTATGTGTGTGTGAGAGAGAGTTATCTTAGTATCTTAAGGGTTACTCCCCTACTTTCACAAAACTCTGATCACTCAAACAGACACAATCTAGCGGGCTTTCACTCTTTTTATCTTTCACAACTCTAAAACTTTCAAGTTTCTTTGCGAAATATACCAATCATTTAATCACTTCATTATAACCTTGAATCTTCTACTTTGTGAGACTTGAGATATCTTAAAGTTAATATCCATCATCAAAGAGTTGAAAAGATGTCACCAAGGACTTCAACATCCAGTAGCATTGTTGTAACACTCCGGATTATGTTGAATTATTTTTAATTAATTGATTATGCAATGTGGTGTTTTGTGTGTGTTTTGATGGATGTCGAGATGTGTTGTGTACTTTGACGAGAGGTAATTACCTTAGAAATTATGGAAGTTAATGCATTAGGGGTGTATGACCGAAAGCATATAGATATAGGAGTGCAGTTAGATGACTAGTGTTTATTTTATTATTATTATTAGAATAGTAGAATAGTAATTATGTTATTATTAAGTAAATTATTATTTAATTAGGTGAGGGTAAAATTGGGATTAAGAATTAAGGGTGTAGAGGTTAATATTGGGAAAACAAGGAAGTGAGAAGATAGAATGAGAAATAAAACGTGAAAAGAAGAACGAAAAGAGAGAAGATGAGAAGAGTGCACACGAGGCTAGGGCAATGGAATTTGCTGTAGAAATTGAGAATCGTTGATCTAAGGTAAGAGTGCGATTCCAACTCTATAACGGGTTGCATAATGATGGGCAATGGTAGTGATTAGAATTTCCATAGTTAGGTCTCTTTTCTCATGATTTAGGCTTTTGTGTGTGTTTGAATCTTTTGATGAAATTGTTGATAAATTGTGATTAATTGATGAAATTGATTATTTGAATTGAGTTTGAATAATGGGCAATGTATGTGTATATTTTATGAATTCATGAGGCACTGTTTTGATTGAAAAATTAGATTTTTAGAGATGAGGGGACTGGTTTTCATACTAAAAAAAATGTAGAATTTTTCATTGTCAAACTGTAGAAATCGATTATCCTTCTGGAGGTAATCGAATTCTTGAACGAAAAATGAACAAATGTGGCTACTAAAAATGGGAAAACCGATTACTCATTCTGAGGTAACTAATTTCCTATAAGAACACCAGTGCAAAAAGAACAATATAATTTTACAATGTACACTCAATATATTAAAAACTGGTGTAAATAAGAAACGCGATGAAACTTTAATAAATTTAGTATCATTTTATATATTAGCATGTGGAAATTTACACCCTATTTTTTAAAAATAGGTATAAATTAAAAATATTATTATAATCAAAATTCAATTATTCTCATTAAATTTAAAACGGGTGTTGATTTATATGGACGAAAATATTAAATATTATAACTCAAAATATTAATTAAATCACAATCAATTTTAATAAGTGTTAATTATTTAATTAAGTGAGTGTAAATTTGTTAAGTTTTTGTTCAAACGATAAAAAAAAAAGGGAAAAGTGTTAATTAAAAAATTGCTGCGCATAGATTTCTTGAAAAATGGAAAAGTGCTTATTTCGGACGTGCTTTTTTCTTCTCAAGCGGAACAGATTTTGATCAAGCCGTAAAAAATGGAATCATGAACATAATCGAAAACGTGAAACACAGCATGTTCACACGTGGAAAAGGGCTTATCGTGAAAAGAGGAAAAACACCCAAAACGTGCTTATTTTCGGAATTGATTGCGAATGACTTTTCAAACGTGTTTTCATGGTTCAGGTTTGATTTGGCTTCGAAATTAGTTTGGACCTTGGTTTTACTCCTTTTCGGAATGGTTTCGTTTACGTTTGATTTTTACGGTAAGCTTCGACACAATTTTGAGTTATGCTAATAATTGATTCTGAGCTGTTTTGGTAAGAATTTTTGTTCGACTTAAATACACAACAAGCACATAACACTATAATAATAAATTGGATGAGAACTTATCAGTGGATATGAAGAAAAAGTGAGAATTTGATATTGCTCGTAAGGTATTCGATAGAATGCCTCAGCTTCTTTTTCGCTTCTTTTGCTTTACTTATGCTTCTTGCTTCTACTTCTTGTTTGTTGTTTCACTTGTGGACTTCTTGAATTGCCATGATTGTTGATGCTTGAATTCTTGTAGGTGATTGTTGATCATACTTGAAGCTTGATGGAAATGAGTGAAAGAATGATTATGAAAAATCTTTGATATAAGATTGTTCTCACTATGTTGAATTTCAATTGAAACAGTCGATTGAGAGTCATTGCAGAAATAAGACACGGGGATATATTCCATTCGATTCAACATTGTTTTAAGGTGAGTTATTTTATGAAATTGTCCATGGAAATTTTAATATTTGTCTGATAGTTGTTAGTTAAATTCAAATCTGTATTGGGTAGTGCAAAAGACAGATTCTCTTTGGGCAGTGAGAAGTTTATTCCTTAGGGACCTAGTAATAGTTAATGCTATAACATTTAATGTTCTATCTTGTGATCTATATATAAATCACTTTGTATTCATATTAAAATCAAGTTGGACATTTTATAAAAGAAAGAAAGTTTAAGTCCACTCTCATTTTCTCCTCAAATTGGTATCAGAGCGCATGGCAAATATGATGGGTCAAATGCCACTGCCACGACTATCAAAGTCGAATTATGAGAACTGGAGTATCCAGATGAAGACGCTTTTGGGATCGTTAGATGTATGGGAAGTAACTAATGATGAGTTTGAAGAACCATCAAATACGACGGTAAGCATAGCTGCTCAGAACAAGGCGTTGAAAGAAATGCGAGCAAAGCATAAAACAACATTGTACATGCTGTTCAGAGCAGTCGACGAATCAGTTTTCAAAAAGATTGTTGGTTTGACTACGTCGAAGGAAGCGTGGGACACTCTAGAAAAGGCTTTCAAAGGAGCAGATAGAGTCAAGCAAATTCGCTTGCAGACTCTTCGAGGAGAAATGGAGAGAATGAAGATGAATGAGACAGAGTCCGTATCAGACTACATCACTCGTGTGCAGACGGTGGCAAATCAACTCAATCAAAATAGAGAAGTAATGGTTTATGCTCGTATTGTCGAAAAGATTCTGAGATCTTTGACAGATAAGTTCGAAAATATAGTATGTGCAATAGAAGAGGCGAAGGATCTTTTGACAATCACTGTCGAAGAAGTCGCTGGTTCACTTGAGGCACATGAACAACGCAAAATAAAGAAGAAGGAGGAGACACTTGAGGATGCAGAATCCAACAGAGACGAAACGACACTTTTCTCTCAAAATTAGCGTGGGAGAGAACATGGTCGTGGAGGACGTAATGGTGGTCGAAGTTACCAAAATAACAACTTCGACAGAGGACAGTCAAGCCAACAAAACTGGCGTGGCAGAGGACGTGGCCAGAAAGGTGGTAGGTCGAATTACAACAATATCGAATGTTACAAATGTAACAAACAGGGGCATTATGCGAAATATTGCAACTCCTACAGTTGCTACAACTGTGGTAAAGTGCGACATCTTGCAAAAGATTGTCGACTCAGAAGAAACAACAAATCTTGCCCTAGAAACAGAATCGAATGAAGGATTTCTGTTAATGATTCAAAAGGAAGCAGATGTAGAAAATGACACTATGTGGTACCTGGACTCGGGAGCAAGTAACCATATGTATGGTCATAAGCACTTGTTCAAAGAAATAAAGAAAATTGAGGATGGTCATGTTTCCTTTGGAGATGCGTCGAAAGTAAGGGTCGAAAGAAAAGGAACAATCAGTTTCTTGCAAAAGGATGATTTGATAGGATCAATTCAAGATGTGTACTTTGTACCAAACCTGAAAGCAAATATTTTGAGTCTGGGACAACTCGCAGAAAAGGGCTATTCGATACTCATGGAAGATCGAAGTTTGCACTTAAAAGACAAGTCAGGATGTCTGGTTGCTCAAGTCGAAATGGGGAGAAATCGAATGTACAAGTTGAATTTGAGAAGCATTCGAGAAAAGTGTTTGCAAGTCAATGTCGAAGACCAAGCATCCTTGTGGCATCTACGTTTTGGTCATCTACATCTGACTGGACTAAGAAGGTTAGCAAAGAAAAATATGGTGCATGGACTGCTAGACGTGGAATTCGAAGGAAAGTTCTGTGAAGAATGTGTGTTTGGCAAACAGACGAGAACCTCATTTCAAAGGAAGGCAGAATATCAGGCTGTTTACCGTTGGAATTGGTAAACAACCGCTGATATTCCAAATGGTTACTTATTTGGTTACTCGCAGGATCGATCAGATTGATCCTAAGACATGGTTGATTTCGGGGTTTTGATTAAGTTTGACAATGGTTAAATGACAAGAAAATAAAGAAGCTTTATGTAAATTGCATGAAGAATAGAACTTGATAAAATAAAGGAAGGCTTGAAATAAAGGTTTTCGACAGGAAAAGTAAAGGAGAAAGCAAGTAAAGTTTCTGGAAAATAAATGACTTTGATTAATAAAAGTGGTGTTTCACACATACATTCTCAACAATTCTTTCTCACACGCTGAGTACTCGAATCTATATGAGTGACTTGTATATGATTGTGAACACACGCGAAAAACTGCGTGAACTACTAATATTTATACTAAACATCCCAAGTAACCGTCGGGCAGTTACACTGCTTCGAGATGACTCCACTTGGCACGTTCTCAGCGTTCGACGCTCCAGATCTTTGCACGTTGCACTTGGTAACCGCTGGGAACCGTTTTCCCTCCAAACGCTTGAATTTCAAACCATCCCACTCTGAGCAATCGAACACCTTCGTCGAGAGGCATCTTCGACGAGCCACACCTTCGACGTCGAAGGCAACCAAATTCTCCCTTGGAAGAAATCCTCTAAGTACATTGCCATCTTCCGATGGGCATTTCGACAGACCCAACTGGTCGAAAACATCCTTCAGCTTTAATGGCTGATATTAATAAAAACAAGGGTGTCGAATTTAGGAGCCAACAAATTGCCCCCCAAGAATGCCTTATTTCGACTCTGAAAAGAAAAAGGCATTCTTTGAAACTCCATTCGACACCTGTCTTTTCATTCTTAGTCACAAATTAAATTGTGCACTTTTTGTCTTCTACCAACTACTGACAATCCCGAGGAAAAGCCATCATTTCATCCGTACCTAAGACGTCACCTCAGTACGGCGTGCAACGTGCCAAATGTCTTTTCACAAATTGTCATCATGACAATTCCCAAAAACGAGGGCGCACGCTGCACCCTTTCATTTCTGCAGAACGACTATGTCAACGGGGGGACGCCACGTGTCCCACTACCTTCTGCAACATTAAATGGCATTAAATGGCCTCGAATTTGGGGATTTTCCAACTACTATAAATAGCTCCAAGTACCCATTGTGGGACTTTTTCACGCTACCTTGCCTTCAAACTTCCTTATTGAATACAAACTCTCTGCAAACTTTGCAAACAACTTGTTCTTCACTTCATCTTCAACCTTAACATCAACAATGGCGTCCGGTTCTTCCACCGCTCCTAGTTCTAACATCCCCTCCAGAAATGCTAAACCCAAGATTTTCTCCACTGCCCCTGTAGTTACTCCCACAGGCCAACGAAGGGTCCCTGAGCCCCTAGACATTGCTGAACGTGACGCTTATTCACGCCAACTCATGATTCCGGTTGGATACTCCAACCAAATCTTCGCCATGTCTGGCCCGCTCAA